>OW818029.2:94715176-96087676 GCA_942486065.2 Calliphora vomitoria
TATAATCAAATTCAAAATTTGGAAATGAGTTTGAAAAGGAAGCTTAACTATTTTTAAAGGTACTGTAATTTCCAAATATTGAAAATTACTGATCCTTTCTCATGACTTTCGCAAATATTGAATCTACTCATGTTTACTAACTATTCAAAAAACTTCTTGTGCGAAAAAAATTCAAAATTAAATAAATATTAAAATAACGCTAACAGATAATGCTTTTTACATCGTTTTCTTACATATTTCCGAATTTTGACAGTTGATTGAGGCCATATTGTTGAAGCTACATCTGTCGAATTGCCTGTCATTTATACAGTTTGTTCTGTCAAATTACCATGAATGGATATAGCGCATAAAATAAAATAGTTTTTTTTCAAAATGGGTATTCTGTTCGGGCAACGTTCCACGCGCTTCGCCCATTTTACGGTCGCCATATGAGTCCTATGATATCTCACACACACATTGTTTTATTTAAATTTAAACATATTTTATTATTTTTTTAGTCTTCTTTCTTGTAGAAGATTAAAAGTTTCTATGTTTTGCATTTGCTAAGAAGTATTTATAACCACATTCTATAAATGTATTTATGTTTAATGGCGCGCTTGTGTCCATGCCCAGGCCCCGTTGTGATGTCTATTTGACCATTCGTTCTATGCTTCTTGGCTGCCGTTGTTCTTCGTGAATGTGTTTTAATAGAAGTACGAATCATATGGTGTTTTCATTTCTGGTATAAATGATGCCTTTATTCTGCCTTTTAACCTTCATTGTCTTCTTTTCTAAAAAAAGAGTGCTATATTCGGCTATGCCGAATCTTATATACCCTTCAACTTAGTTGTGGATGCATTAATTGCCCACTTTCAGCGTATAGCATCCTAAATATATCAAGAAAACTTTTAAAAACTTTACATTTTATTGCTGACGAACAGAAATGACAATCTATGAAAACAACAACGCCAAATGAAACAAAACACCAAAAGTAAAACATAAACAAAATACACAAAGCAATGAAACCAACACACATCCAAACATACGTTTTATTGCTTTTTTCATAGGATGCAATAAATTGTCTTTTTTTAATGAAATTTTCTGAGGTTGTCTCGGACGGATTTCGCTGATTTTAAATAGAAAACTTCTCGAAAGCATGTCTGACAGAATTATTGAAGATTTGTATCCCGAAGATATCTGGGGTCTTCAGAAAATTGATTTCAACAGACGGACAGAAGGACATGGCTTAATCGACTCCTCTATCTATAAGGATCCAGAATATATATACTTTATAGGGTCGGAAAATTATATTGTGGAAATTATAAACGGAATGACATACTTATATATACCCTTCTCACGAAGGTGAAGGGTATGATTAGTTTTGTAGCGTGTTCTTTTCAAATAATGTTGCCCTAAAACCCCGGAAATATGCTACATGTTTCACCCTCAATTTTATCAATGGGTTAAAAAGGCAACCATAGAGAATTATACATAGAGTCGAGACACTCCGATTTGTCAAACAAAAATATAACAAATCATATGTCTGATCCAACAACAAATTACATTGACTAACATTTATATTGTTGTTGCAAGAGTTAGGTAACCCTATGATTTTTGTATTTTTTGTATGTTTAAGAATATTTAGAAGTTACATAAATGCAAAATGCGTAAATGGCAATGATTCTTATTATTTTGTAATCTTTAAAAATGTAACACATTATGAGGGTATGTATGAGTAACCTTTTGGCAACCATGCGAGGATTGGCAACCATGCGAGGAGACTTGGCTTACCCTACAACGACTTCTGGAGGAGGAAACCATTTTTCATCTTCTTTGTCACTGTCCGGCATTAGGTGATCTACGGTTTCTGAGACACCGTTCCATAAATAGTCTTTCTGAGCTCTCGAATATGAGGCTTGAGGGCATCAACGCCTTTATAAGGAGTAGTAACTGGTTAATAGGACCAGATATGGGAACCTCTCGAGTGTAACCTAATAACCGCTATCTTATTGATATGCAACTGTTGTAAATCTCCTTCTCTCTTCCTTCTTCTTAACTACTCAATCTACCACTTATTTCTTTCATTTCTATCTGCCCCTCTTTCTTTTTAACTTCTAATTTCAGGTAACACAAAGGGACCACTGCTTGGACCCACGTGAGCTGTTCTTCTACTTTCCAACTTCGCGGCTGCCTGGAAACCTAACCTAACCTATGAGTAACCTTTAATAAATGGTAAAAAATATGTTGGCAACATTTTGTGTCAGAAAAGAAAACGCCTATGTAGACAGGTTTTGTCAATACGTATATTTGATAAACAAAAATGTTAAGTCGCCAAATGCCAGACAATGATAGAGATTATTGCTAGTTGTATCCTTGTCTTTCTCGTCGTTAGCTTTTGAGCATGTGCACCTAGATGTCAGTGCACATGTATATTTGTAGAGATTTTTATGGTCACCTTGCAAGTAGTATCTCGCTCCCATCATTCTTTGACAGGAATATCTCACTATGTAAACAAATCGAATGGCCCCTTTGATATCAAATATGTGGATGTCCCTGCCCAATATGGCTATTTATAGCTGCCGTAATCTGATACCCTATAAGACAGTCATAAATTCAGCATAATTTTGATAACAAACAAATAAAAATTCTTTATCGGAGATGCATCTCCAAACTTCAGAGCCTGAATTTTACAATTCAAGGAATAATTAGAGTCCGTTTTCCCTACGAATTTGATTTTTTCCGGCCGCACAATCTTAAAGATATTTTCAAGCTCAAAAGTAAAACAAAAGATTCTAAAAGTGTACAAAATAGAATTTGCATACACAAATAAAAAATTTGATAAATTCCACATAAATTCTAAATTTACAGTACAAAAAATGTTATTTTATAAAAAGGAGCACAAAAAATTCAACTTTTCTTCCTGAAAAGAAGACGTGGTTGGAACTATAATTTGTCTTGGGTCTCATATAAAACCTCAGTCAAATTCTTCAAATATTAATCTAATATTTGAATATTCATATTTCTAAAGCTTTTAAAAATGTGCAAAAAAAAAGTGAAACTGCAAATAATAATTTGATTCTACAACTACAATATTTTTGCAAGTTCATTCAGCAAAAAACTAAAGGAGGTCAAGAACTTTTTAAAAAGCAAACAAAAACTTATGTACTTTATGTCTGTATGGATCTTAATTATTAAGAAGTTGCTGAATTTATAGAAGTCAAAATAAAACGAAAAAATTTCGTTTTCATTCACTCGTACATTAAATGTTCAATACAAAATCTAACGTTTTTTTTTTTTTTTTTTTTATTTCTTATTTAAAAATATACACACACAAATGGAAGAGAAACACGGAAATGAACTTGACCTTTGAATGGAATATAACAGCACATTTTCAAAAATTATCATAAAAAAACAAGATTTTTAACCAATAAATTCATGAAAAAAAAAATACACACGAAAGTCAAAGAAGTGGTTTTACTGCATTTATTCATTTAAATTTTAAAACCAACTCAACTGAACCTTAAGTATTATTATTGGACCAATATAAAACAACAAAAAAAAAAAAAAACATACACAAACAAACTTGAACGAACCTCTAATACAGTTGCACCAGCCACAACAATAACAATAGATATGAAATACGTAGAATACCCTCCAACAAAAATCTATACAATATTATTTATTTGTATTTTAAATAACAAATAAAAATGTAGCAAAATTTATACCAAACAATACAACACACGTACGCAAAAAAAGGTTTATTATTTAAATTTTTGTAACTAAAAACGGACAGCATCAAACACCGCACACGAGATCAGACAGAGTTTTTAAAAACATTACCCAGCAGTTAAGCAAGTAGTCAATGTATCCCTTATAGGCAGTAATTGTCAGAAATATCTTATCACTTGTCTGACTCCAATTTATATACTTATTTTGGTTATTTGACACGTATGTGCACTTTGCAGTGCAGAGAGAAGACAATTGGTTACTTTATACATCCCAGGTAATGTAGCGAGGAGACAATTGTCACTTAAGTGTCTCTAAGTAATCTGGAGTGTAGTCACTTTAAATGTTTATTTTGTATTGCACTTTAGAAAATAGTTATTTTACCCACCAGAAGCAATCTATTGGAGAGTTGTCAGAAGAAGGTTTATTTGCAAGGAATCTTTTATTGACTGTCTATGATATGTATTTTTAGCTGACTATTTGAGGTCAATTAGCACCCGTACATGTCGAAATAACTAGTTATGTAGCTGATCAAGTAACCAGTTAGGTAGCTAGTAAGGTAACTGACGCTATTTAACCAGTATGTAAAATCGCTATTTTGGACAGTCTCATTGTAGTCAAAAAGAGTAAATGCTTAGGACAAGCACGTGTTAAAATAACTAGTCACGTAGCTATTGAAGTAACTAGTTCCCACCCTAAATAATGGTTAAAATCACTAGTTCGGGACTGTCTCCTAGATCTGCTGGGTATTTAGTGATTTTTTATGATCAATGCTAGAAAAAACAAAACAAAAAGACGAAAAGAAGCTAAATTAAATAATACTTAATACTGGTGTTGTTAGTAGAAATAAATAAACAGTTAAATATAAGAATTATTAATGATATGCAAAAGAATCAGAAAATAATAAAAATTCAGAAGTTTCAAGTACGAGTACAAACAAATTTGCTTGACGGTTGATCACAATGACCCAATGAACTTCTTCCATAAAATTATATTTCTTCTATTGGCTGTTATTTATGTAAACAATAGATACAATTTTTTAATCAGAATTTTTTTGTAACACGCTGTAAAAAGGTGATTTTTATGTAAAAAAGTTCTAAATAACACACACATCTTTATGAAATTACAAGTTTAACGAATACTAATCGTATAGTTTTTTTAACGCGGAATTGGAATTTGTTATTAAACCTGTATTGATTGAGATGGTTTATTTTTGATTTTTACTTGACTTTGACAGGAAGTAAATTTCCAATGTAACCAAGATTATGTTCTAGTGTTCAAATGTTTTTTATTACCTCTTTTGTTACGTACAATTTATTGTTATTAATTAATTTTTGTTATTAATTAATTCTTGTTTAATACAAACCACAGTGATTAATCAGGATAAGTTTTAAAATCACCAAAAAAAGAAGTTCAAAATAAATTAAAAAGCGTATAAAGAAAAAATATATCGCTGGCTTAACATGCAAAGGCTCTAAGTCCATATTTAAAAATTTTACAGTAGGTACAAAAATCAATCAAACTTTCATTTGCGTAAACATTTTTGAATTCTGTAAACGCAATATGGTTTTATATTGTTCTTTGTTTCCTATGTGCGTAAAAGCAAAATTAAAAAATAAGTATTTGCCGAGAAAAAGAAAACTGTACTTTTTATAGGGTCTTAGAGCTTTTTCTTGTGATAAATTGTACTTAGCGCTTAATCCAGCGATATAATATTAAAGCGACTATGCATGAAGAGGAAACATTTTTTCATTTTGAAAAATTAACTTGACATACTAAAAACGTTAATTGCACTTCAATTAAATACATTTTTAAACATTCGTTATCGCATTGTGTGAATAATTAAATAAAATTGTATTTACTAGAAAATCGATGACTTAAGAATTTATATGCATTCCAATTCTAAATTTTGGGTGGTATAGTATTGGGTGTATGACTTAAAAATGCGAGATTTTTTCAAATTGTTAGCTTATATTTTGAAACATTTGTACAATAAATTTATTCAAAGTATTGGCCATTGTTAGCTATGACGTTTTCCCATCTTTCTGGCAATATATTGATTCCGAGCTAAAAGAACTGCTCATCTTTTGAGGTAAAGAAAGAATCGAGCCAATATCGGATACTCTGTTCCATCGTTCGAAAGAAAAAGTAGTCGGACGTGGCACGGTCTGGACTATAAAGCGGTTGAGACAAAACTTCCCAACCTCTTCATTCTATGTCATGATGGAATATTACGGTTTCATGTCTGGACGCATATTCTTTTTTTTAAACGCTTTATTAATTTATTGAATCTGCCTTTTATAGGCCTAACAATAAGTATTTAAGTCTTATAATTAAAATTAAAACTAGTTGCTCTCCAACAAGAGAGCCTAAATGGTTAATTGGCACTCATCTTAGCGGGGTGGTAGATCAGCTCTACGGAGCCTGGATCGGGTTTGAATCTGCACAACGCATATTCTGGGCGTTTTTTGGCAAATGCTCGCTTCAAACGAATCATTTGCGTTCGATACTGATTCCATGTAATGGTCTGTCCACATTTTAGCAGCTAATAATAGATAGAACTCTTTTGCTCCTCCCATACAGAGCATTACCTTAGCGCCATGGGTATTTGGTTTTGGTGTCGATTCGGCTGGCTGGCTGGCCGGGCTGGATCGTAATGGATACATTTTTCATCGCAAGTAATAGCATTCAAACATCATTTCGAACATGCAAAATCGTCTTTCAAGGTCTCTCGGCTTCAATTCATATGGTGCCCAATTTTCCTGCTTTTGGATGAATCCTGCTACTCGCAAACGTTTTGAAATTGCTGCTTCAGTACCACCTAATTGAATACCCAATTAATCGGGTTTATGGTTTAATCGGTTAATAGAGCAAATAATTAATAGTTAATTGAATAATTTATATTTTAATTTTAAATTGAAAATAATACCACGAATTTTGTGTACTTATTAAAGTATTTTATTAATAAAAATAACAAAAACATAAAAAACCAACAAAACATAACAATTCAACCAAAAAATTAATAATTGCAAAAAAATGGTATTTGAGATCCTTTTGATATCATCTGAAATAATCTTTTAAAAAAATAATATAATTTAAATGTTTTCCTTTTTTTAGATTTAATTAAACTTGATTGAAGATGTTAAAGAAAGTAAGGCATTATAAATAATATCCAATACCTCAGTTTTATTTTTAGTATTTTCTATGCATTTTAAATTTATACCAATATAACATTGGAGTCCTTTTTGGATTTTTTTTAGATTTTGAATACAAATACATGTAAATTAAATATGTCAGTTATTATACACACTAAACATATTTCTTGGATGTTCGATAAAATATGTAATTTTTCTTTGACATTTGTGTTTGAATTAAAAAGGAAAAATTAATACAAAAAAAAAATATATATGTTAAAGTACAAAAATATAAAATTTCGGTTAATCGATTTATTGTTATTTGAAAATCGGCAATTTTAAATTATTCGAACAGTTAACCGACCAAAATTAATCGGTTAACGGTTAATCGACTGAATACCCTAGTAGCTCCCAATGATTTTACAAGCTCTTGTTGAGTTAGACAACAATCTTCATAGAGTAATGCCTCCAGTTCTTGGTCTTCAACTGGGGATGCTTTAGCATCTCAATATGCGATAAAATATATATTTATCGATAGCTAACAACACAACTCAAATAAATTTTTAGGAATTAGTATTATTTAACTCTCTTAGACTTCACCAGAGGTCGCTAAAGTCAGTCAAATTTAAAAAAATTAATGAATAAAAAAATTAATTGAATTGATTCAAGAAAATAATTATCAAAAAATCATTTTTTTAACAATGAGTTAAAATTTATGTTTTTTAAGTTCTTAAGTATTTACAAAATTTGGTAGTAGTAAAATTTTTATTAATAATTTCGACTAAAATTACTTTTTTAACGCTCAAAAAAGTTCTAGTATATTTAACAAAATATTTAATTGTTCTCTAACAATACATATATAAACAAAAAACATAATTAGTTCAATAGCAACAAAAGCAGTTTAAAAAAGAAAAAAGTAAGAGAGCTATATTCGGCTGTGACGAATCTTATATAACCTTCACCAAATTATTCTTTGAAATACAAGAAAATTGATTTCAACAGACGGACATGGCTAAATCGACTCCGCTATCTATAAGGATCCGGAATATATATACTTTATAGGGTCGGAAAGTTATATTGTGGAAATTACAAACGGAATGACAAACTTATATATACCCTTCTCACGAAAGTGAAGGGTATAAAAATACTCCATTTTTAACGCGTCAAAAGAAAGTGTACAGTTTAGGGAAATTAGAAGAAAAAAACGTGTTTTGTATTTTATTTGACATCCTTTAGCTTTTAAAACTGGTTCAAGCCTCCTTGGAATTGTTTCTACCAATTTTGATGTCACCTTTATTGGGATTTTGGACCACTCATCCTGCTGGATTTCCTAAGAGAGTCTTTGGTGTTCATTTTTCTCATTTCTGATCTGACTGTCCAAATGCTCTCACAGATGTTCAAAGGGATTCAGGTCCGGTGACCGAGGGGTTTGTTCCAATTGTTTCGGTGTGTGATACAACAACCTTTCTTTAATATGTTTAGAAGTATGCTTCGTATCGTTGTCCTGTTATAAGTTTTAGGTTCGGTCTAGATTTAATTTTCTGACACTGGGTTCCAAATTTTATTTTAGAGTGTTTATGTACCTGGCTTTGTTCAAAAAATATCAATAAATATGAGTTTTCCCACGCCACTTGCAGCCATAACCACCACACCATCACAGAACCTCCACCTTTTGCTTCTCCAAATTTTACTTTTTTTTTTAATTATGAAAATCTCAAACTTGCTTTGCGAATTCTAGACGTCGTTCTTTATTTCCTTTGGAAATGTGGGGCTTTTCTCTGGGAACTCCACCATATAGACCATTTGCGTGTAGCACTCTACAGTGGGGGAGAATCAACATTTTTTGGAAATAAATCTGGCATTTCTAAACGGCTGATCCGATCGGGAGTATTCGAGTTCAAGTTATTAAAATGGATCCTACAAATGCTCCAGGCGCAGCGCTATGGGTAGTAAGTATGGCACCCTTGATTTCCCATCCGATTTCAAAGATTTTTATATTTTTGGAAATATAAAAATTTAGGACTTGAAAACATATGCTTGAGTGTGATATTTATCTCTTATAATTTCCGAATTATAGGCATTTAAAAATTTAAATTTTAAAAATTTGCCATACCTTGATCCGCTTTTTTTTTAAATATAGGGCCTACTTTTGAACCGAATGAACTCAAATCGCTAGTTAGACAACTAAATTACCAATAATATACAAAAGATTTCAGAGCAATATCAATTACGGTTTCAAAAATAAACGATTTTCGCTTTAAAAATTCAAAAAATAGTAGATTTGTGCAGTTTTTTGGGCGAAAAGGTGACTTAACACTTTTCTTATTTAAAAAAAAAACTTGCTTTAGGAACATACAACAATTTTATGTTTTTCGGTAAGATATCTTTACGGAGAATATTTTGGTAGAAAAAACATGTCATAGTTTTTGAATATGTCGTCCCTACGCCCTTTGGAATTTGAACTAGTTTTTATCAAAATTTCAACTTTGGGAGACATGTTCTAAAATCCCAAAGCTGGGATCAGAAAATAGAAAGCAGTTTTGAAAACCTTGATGTGATCCCTATTAATTTCCAAAGTATTTTCTCAGCCCCATAAAAAATGTGGATCCTATGGGCAAAATAGTAAAAAATTTCATTTTTGGGATTTTCGCTTCAATTTTTAGGAATTGCGGGATTCCCTTTGAGCTTTGTTTTACATTTTGTTATTCAGAATGAAAAATATAAAAAACTTTGAAAATTTCATTGAGTTTTGTTAATAAATAAAGATTTTATTACATATTTATTGAGCTTCTAAAACTAAAATTTGTATCAAAATTTTGATAGGATTGTAAATATTAGGAACAATTTGATCCACATTTTTTTTATTTTTTTTTTGTTTAGAGAAGTGTGTTATAAAAAAAATTTCAAGTCAATATCTCAATTAGATTCACAAATATGCCACTTTAAAACTCCGTCCTTTAAAAGTATTGCACTTATAGTGCTGCTATTATAATAAAAAATGTTGCTGCTTTAAAAATATAATTTTTTTTTTACTTTATTAAGAGAAGTTCTGATAACAAAAAGGTACATCAATTATTACCACATATATATTTTTAATCAAAATAATTGTTTAAATCTTAATTACTTTGGAATTTTGTACGGTTCTTTTATATTAAAGTAAAAACCAAAAAAAAAAAAATAAAGTGACACCACTGAATTATAAACCAGCTGTTTGCCTTGTAGCTGTCCTCTTTAAAATAATTCAGTAGCTGCCACACGACTACAACTGCAACCAGCAGCATTCGGGTTCGTGTATAAGTGTTTAATGCATAAGTGTTTTTATTGTTTTTATTAATTCACTCAAAAATATTCATGTTTAATGTACCGTTATATTGTTATTGTTGACAAATTAGGCAAAGTTTTTGCATTTATTTTAAGGGCACCATACACTATCAAAATACTCATCAAGCACTGTGGTAGTATTAGTGAAAATGTGTTTGTATGTGTGACACCGACAACGCTTGATGGAAAATCAAAAACATTTTGATTTTTAGCACGCTTGATGTCACTTTTTGATAGTGTATGGTGTTTTCTCATCAATCACGAAGGCATTTACAAAAATATTTCAAGGCGTGAGGTTGATAAGTGTGTCGGATGAAGACAATATTTTTTTTTATTACATATTTCTTTTATTTTTTTTTGTTTTTTCTTTTGTCTAAACATGTTGCCGTTATTGTAATTAAATTTTCATCCGATATAGACATTTTTAAATACACTTTTAGTGAAAATAAAAATGGATTATAATTCCCGCTATTGGTGTTAACACCACAAAATCAAAAATAAAATGCTGATTGACGAGTCATCAATCAAGTGTACATCAAAGCATCAAATTACACGTACACGAAAGTGACATCAAGCATTTTGATAGTGTATGGTGCCCTTTATAAGTGCTCTTTCATATTTGATAAAAACATTTACTCAAATTGAAACAAAATAACGGTCCAAAGGTTCGGTCCATTCTTCTAAATATTCCACTGAAATTTCAAAAAATGTTTGTGTATCTGTCAAATTTGTTTCGTAGGTCAGGATCCGGTTCTTCCATACGATTTGACAGAAAAAACTGGTTACCGGAGTGAAATGTTTTAATTTATAAAAATAAATATTGATCATGTTTTTAAAAATTGAGTTGACAAAAGATGGAAAAAGATGACGGAAAGACGACACACATTTTATAGATGACAGCCAGTTAAAATAGCTGATTGTGCTCTAAAAAAGAGGAAGTATGGTCACCTTACATAAGTACATATGTATATTGTATTAGATAATAATATAATAAAATTAATTTAATAATTTAACAGTAGTTTGTTGCATTTGAACCAAAAATTATTTATTTATACGCTTGTTAAAGAAACTCAAAGCAATACAACCAACAAGTATTTTACACATTTAATTTGATTTATAAAGAAAGCACGTCAGTTGAATGAAGTTCAGAACTAAAATACAACAAAAATAAGTGCAAACCCAAAGTAAAATATATAAAATACACAATAATCAACGACTTTCCAAGTCAGCTAACAGAATCATTGCTGGTACATATATAAAAAAAAACAATGAATTACATTATAATAGCTGTAGTAGTGCTTCATCGAGTCGTTAGTTATTCGCGTGTGTGCCTGATAAAGAATGACGAAGCAAAACAAAGTAAAAACAAAAACAACCACCATTCAAACAAATATACACAAGATACCGGCAAATAGCGCATGTCCATTCGAATGTGTGTTTTTTTTTTTTTTTGTTGTTACACAAAGATTTGTTCGTATAGTAGTAATATCATTTTTTATTTCTCAAATAATTCTCATTTAGTTTATACAATTTATTGTATAAGATGTTAAGGTTTAGCAGAAAAAAGCATACTTACCTGGCGTAGGGGTTACCGTGATCATGAAGGCGGTTCCCCCGGAGTGAGGCTTGGCCATTGCACTTTCGGCTGAGTTGACCTCCGCGATTATTCCTAATGCGAATAACTCGTGCGTGTAATTTTTGGTAGCCGGGAATGGCGTTCGCGCCGTCCCGACATTTATTAATAAATTTCAGTTCTTATTTTAAGATATCACATAAAAATTCTTGACACTAGCAAGAATAAGATAATTTTCTAGTATAACTTGCAGTCAAGGTGTATTAATAAGGTAAGTTACGAACAGTGTTGTCAGATTAGGGGATTTTTCCCCAAATTGGGGATTTTATTTTGTAAATGGGGATAAATAATTGGGTTTGGGGATATGGGGAACAGTTGGGGCAATATTGTATGCTTTGGGGATTTTTATTTTACTTTTTATTTTTTTGTTTTAGTTTTCGTATTTATGGAATTGTTCTAAGTATTTAATTTATGTAAGAGTTTGTTTTAAATCGAAAGAAAGCATTGGAATACAAATTTAAGTCTGGTAAGTCTTCAAATTGCAACAATATGCTATTTGACATTTTATATTGGCAATCCTTGTTATTATGTATTACCAATAGTTATTTTATTCCTAAAAAAGTGATTTGATATAAGGAGTTTTAATTTTCAAAAATTACCCCCATTAACACGAATCCTGGTTAGGCGTTAACTAATAGTTATACTGTCGGTTAAAATTACTTTTGTATGAAAACTGTCAGTATAAATATTAGTTAACAGACTTCGTGTTACTGAGGGTTAAAGTATTTTCTCTTTTTAAAAGTTAAAAAACTAACAAATCCTAGAATTAAAAAAACAATATCTGAATGGCTTAGTAAATATAAAATTGTATTTCTTATGGAATAAAATCAGAAATTTTAATTTATAAGTTTTATTTTTTAAATTATTTTACATACGTACATAAATAAAATCAATTGTAGTGCAAATAATGTATGAATGAATTAAAATTAGACTATTATTTTTACTGGGGATTTTTGGGGATAGCACAAACTGTTTTTTGGGGAATTTCGGGGATGAAAAATTTTAATTTGGGGAAAAGTCTCGAAAAAAATCTGGGAACCCTGGTTACGAACACAGCTGATTATTTTTTGTTTGTTTATGTTGAGTTTGTCAAATTTTCTTTATAGTTTTTGTTGTTATTGAGAAAAAAAATATTGTAAATAGAAAATTATAATTTGTGTAGAAAATATTAAAAAAAAATTAGAATCTTTTGAAATTGGTTTTAAACGAAAAAGTTTGTAAAAAAATAGCAAGATTATTTTCTAGTATAACTTGCAGTCAGGGCCAGCGTTACCGTTGTGCTACTAAAGTCGCAATTTGAAACAAAAAATCATATCCACATTTTTAACAATTGCTGAGGTGGAAAATGCAGATTCAGTAGGCATTGCAAAAGTTGTAATTGAAGAACTAAACAAACTAAAAATTAGTCCAAATAATATGTTAGGTATTGGCGTGGATAATGCCAACGTCATGGTTGGTAAAGAAATGCGTTCCGAATTTTTAATCAAGTGCGTGGTCACTCTATTCAATTAGCGATTACAAATGCTTGAAAAAATTGTATGCCAGATCAAAGCCATAAATGATGATGAAAATGTAAAATTAAATGGTTTTAATTATTTAAAATTAGATGCCATTAAAAATTACTAATATTTGTGACACTCGGTGGCTGTCAATTGAAACATCCATTATAAGAATTATAACCAATGGGTCGAACTAAAAACGCATTTTGGAATTGCCAAAAATTATGAAGAGTGCTTCATGGCAGCTAAGTTATATGACCTATATAACAATAATATAAATTTGTTGTACTTTTTCTTTTTAAAATCTATACTAACTAAAATGCAAATGTTAAACAAAAGCTTTCAGAGCCAAAACGCAGATCCTACAAAACTTTTAAATGATATGGAAGTTTCTATTAACTTCCTTAAACAGTTTGTTTTAAACCCTGCAACAGAAATTTACATTTTTACCACTGATTTTGAAAATCAAATTTGTTATAACCTCTATTTGGAATTTTCTTTTGTAACATCTTTAAAAAAATTTAAAAATGAAATCGATAGCCAAACAGAAGCAAGCTTAAGGCATGATTGCGTGAACTTTGTTACCCGTTTGATATTACAATTGAAAAAAAGGTATTACAAATCATCATAATAATAATTAATTAATAATTTCTTTTACTGCTTTCAGGTTGCCAGAAAACTTTAAAATGCTAAAAACTATAAATTTACTTTCAGTTGAAAATGTTTTAAAAGCTAATAAGGATGATATAATTCCACTTCTATCCTTATTTTCGCAAAGTAAAGATTTAATTGATGCTATAAACTCTCAATATAAAAATATTTTATATATTAAATGGAATGAAGCGACATCAACACCTAACTTTTGGACCGAAGTTTATAACTACAAAGACTCTGCTGGGAATAACCCCTTCAAAGAATTAGCAGAATTTGCATTGGGCGTTTTGTCACTTCCGTGGTCTAATGCAGACGTTGAATGAGTGTTTAGTCAACTCAATCTAGTTAAAACCAAACTACGAAACAGGCTAATAACTAGTACAGTCAATGACGTGCTTCGAGTAAGGTAAATTTACATTTAACGCAAATATTTAAATTTACATAAATTTTTTATTAAAATATTTTAAGAATTCTCAAAAAGCTAAATTAAAAAAAATATATATATATTTCTAAATCTTTCCAATAATTTAAGGAAAATGGAAAAATTAAATCAATTACATAATTTCTTTAAATAGTTTTAAAATACAATTTATTAAATTTTGTGTTTTCTTATTTTTTTATTCAATAAAATTTTTTAATATTTATTTAATACATTTTTGAAATGTAATTTTTTGTAAACGAATTCAATTTGATGAGTTTCCAAAATCTGTTCTAAGAGTAGTAGGTACAATGGCCACTATACACAAAATGCTGAAGACTGGCACATTATTTTTGAAAATACCTAATTTTGTTTGTAAATGATTAAAAATAATTGAAAAAAACAATTCAATAAGAAATACATATGTGTAATTATTTACATTTTATTTTACCAGCTATTTTTATTTAAAATAAATTAAAATTTTTCAAATTATTTATTTGACGGGTTTCTGGCGGTTTTGTAAAAATTTTATTTAGCGATTTCTGGCGATTTTTAAAGCCCAATTTGACGGGAAATTGTGAAAAAATTTTGGCAACACTGGCTATCCTACTAATTTTTGTGTACCTTTCCTAAAATGAACTAAATCTTCAGATTTTTTGGTTTATCCTAATTGAAGCACTTCACAACAGGGTTGGCAATTGAAGTTTTAAAATTGTACCAATCAGCCTCTATAATTGTACTTTTTTGAGCATAATTGTACCAAAAAATATTTTTTATTGTTTTTGTATAAATTTATTCAATAAACTTTCAAACATTAAAAATAATTTTGAAAATTAGATGCAAATTTTAAAGAAAAACTACATAAGGAGTGAGATCGTAAAATTCTTAACACACGTTTTTCATTAAAACTTTTAACCCAAGTATTATTTGTTTTTTTTATCAAGTTACCTTTGTAAAGCATGTCAGTTATTATGTTTAAGGTCAATATGTTCATTTGTTGTTAATCTGATTAAAATGAGTGATCAGAAAAAAGGGCGTACTAAAATTATTAAATATTTTCAACAAAACCCAACTTGGTCTTACAAAAAGTTAGTCAAGCATTTAAAGGTCTGCCGTCAAACTGTTTCCAATAATACTAAACAGTACCGGGAAAACTTGTCCGTTGATGGAAAACCTGGTCCACATGATGTTTATAAAGCCAATAAAATTAGAAAGCATTTTCAAAAGAGTTTCCAACACATCCGGTAGGAAAGCAGTCCGGTTAGCTCAGTGCTCGGACTATTTGGTACGAAATGTTAAAGCTAATGCAGGTTTAAAAACATACAAGGCTCAAAAAAAAATAATCAAAATAAATATTGAAATAATAATAATCACTCACCTACTCAATCAACATATGTATGTATTATGTAGTATGTTTCCTTTTCGCTTACATTTTAACTGGTACAAACAAAACGAAACACTTTTATTTACTCTTTAATTTATTTTACAACTTTTTTTATTTTCTCATTTATTTTGCTTTTTTTAGCTTTCAAAGATCTGTACTTCATTTCGTACAATAAACTTAAAAGCTTTACTTTCTTTGTATGAAGCTTTTTTACTATACTCCAAACACACACACACTCCATTAACACTTTTTCTCAACGAACGGCACAACCAAAGCAACACACCGACCGGCACAAAATTGCATTCATACAATAATTTTTTTTCTTACAATTTTCTTACACACATATTTATTAAAAAATATTTAAATTTTATATTAATGTAAAAATATTTGCAATTTTTTAACTTTTAACACGATTTATTAATTAATTAATCGAGCTCTAATCACCGAACAACCGAACACTTGTTAAATTTCTAGAAAACTAAAAGAAGAATGCAAGTAACGCTACTGTTGTTGTTGTTGTCATTAGTGTATAGTAAATTGTACAAATGCATATGAGAGTGTTTGTTGTTATTTATTGTAATGATGATTTGCGTGGGAAATATTGAAGTTTGTTAAGAGAATAATTGATAGATGTCAACACAGATTTGTCAGTGATGCAAAGTGGCTTAGAATCGTTTTTTTTCTTTTAAATTCGCTAAAAATCCATTTATAATCCGAATGAGCTGTAATTTAAAATATAAATAGTCCTTGATAAGATCTACAAAACTGTGCTTACATGTGTAAGTTGTCTCCATTAGTTGAATAGATATTAAGGTTCATTGATTTATTTGTTTTAATTTTGCTCGATATTTGTATGTTTTTTAAATATGGCGGGCCTACGGAGGATCCCAATTTATTTTTAAAATATCAGATATGTTGGCGATAAAATTCTAAATAAAATAAAAACAACTTGCTAACAGTTATCTCGTCCCTATAAAAAGCTACACGCATCCAAAGCAGGAACATGTAAATAGGGCTGTATTTTTTAAGTTTTTCCCCAAAAACGACCATATATTTTTTTATTTTGTAGAAAAAAAATTTCTTCGTGAATATATACAATTTGTATATGATTCGGAAAGAGAACTTAATGCAAAAGCATGTAAAGTAAAATTTGGCTCACTTAAGTGGACATAACAACTCTCAGACATATTCAACCTTGGCCAGTTTTAAAAAAAAATTTATTTAAGTAAAACAATTCTTAAAAGGCAAAGCACCGATCCTCAAAAAATCTCCGTATTTGTATAACCCTCTATATTTTTCATAAATACTTAGACAGTTTTTTTTTTTACAATCATAAGGTAAATAACGTCACAGTAGGTACTTTTTTAAAAAATCTCAGTTTTTAGAACACATTTTCCCCCTTTTTGGGAATTTCGGTATTTGAAAATAAAAATTGTCTAAAGTTTTATAATGCCATTGATTTAAGGCTATTTGGATTTATATTAGTTCCTAATTTTGTTATGATATCTCTTTCTTTAACCGTTAACATTTTACATTAATTAAAATTTTATATTTTTCTTTGTGGAAAATCACCATATTATAAAAAATTTATAAAATTATTTAATTTTACTAAAATATCAATCTTCAAGTCCTAAGGTTTTCACCGATATAAAATACTTATATAAAAGCCTTCATAAACTGGCGGATAAAAAGAAAATTTTATTTGATGTAAAAAAAACTAAGTGACCAACTAAAAAATATTTTGTTTGTTTATGTCAAAAACATGTGACACTTTTGACTTTATCGATTTGAAAATAATTATTTTTTCTTAATGCTAACAGATTTATTGGTAATTCAGAAATACATATATATTTGAATAAAATCAGGAGAGATTTGGATCAGCTATTATCAAAAATCCAGGCTAATGTTGCTAAAAAACTTAATCTCGTTAACTATAAAAGTAAAATATAGTTCAAGCAATGTAGCCCTTTGTAGCTATACATATATAAAAATCTTTTAAATCGGATAGAAAACAAAAATTTGGCATCATTTTTAATTTTTCACATACCCAAAAACGGTATTTTAAAAACAAAAAAAAAAAAACTTTAGTATATGGGGCATTTCACGTCAAGTGAACCAACTTTTGAAATCGATGTCTTCCGATCGGGATGAAATTTGCACCAATGTTAGTTCTATTGGATAGTAATTCGGACACAATTTTTCAACAAGATCGGTCAAGAACTCTCTGAGTTATAGGAGGTCAAAATTTGACATTTTGGCCAAACAGGTGTTTTTTCTTATCCATATAACTTATTACCTATTGTTCTTAGCAAAATGTGTCCCAAATAGTTTAGATAGCTATTTATGCAATCTTCCGAAAAAAAAAATTAAAAAAAATTAATAAAATATTTTTGACTTTTTTTTTAAAAAATCAAAAACATTTTTGACTTTTTTTTCAAAATGGGCCCTTTTTATTTTTTTTTTTTATTTTTTTTAAGAAAGCTTAGGTCTTTTCCTAAGCGACCTATATGGTCGCTTAGTGGGATGCGAGTGGGATATCTATCAAAAAAAATATTTTGTAACTCAAGATATAAACTTTTTGACTTTTTTTGCAAAATCAAAAACTTTGTTGACTTTTTTTTTAAAAAATGGACCCATTTTTTAATTTTTTTTTTTGCTCAGAAGAAAGCTTAGGTCTTTTCCTTTAAAACCTTTTTGGTCGCTTAGTGGGATGCGAGTGGGATATCTATCAAAAAAATGTTTTGTAACTCAAGACATAAAATTTTTTACTTTTTTTTTGCAAAATCAAAAACTTTTTTGACTTTTTTTCCAAAATGGACCCTTTTTTTATTTATTTTTTTTTTCTCAAAAAAAAGCTTATGTCTTTTCCTTTAAAATCTTTTTGGTCGCTTAGTGGGATGCGAGTGGGATATCTATCAAAATAAATATTTTGTAACTCAAGACAAAGGTTTTTAAATTTTTAGCATATGCACTATTTGGATTTTTTTCATATTTATGTGTAAACCTTAAAAATTAAACCTACGCAGAGAAACTAGACACATTAGCCTTTCCGATGGTATGTAACATACCTAACTAAAATTTCATAGCATCGATACTGTAATACCCATAATATGTTAACCTCAGGAATAAAAATCACTTATTATACCCTACACCACCATAGTGGCGAGGGTATATTGGATTTGTGCAGATGGTTGTAACGCTCAAAAATATTGGTATAGCACCCACCTTAAAGTATACCGATCGACTCAGAATCACTTTCTGAGTCGATTAAACGATGTCCGTCCGTCCGTTCGTCCGTCTGGCTGGCTGGTTGTCCATGTAAACCTTGTGCGCAGAGTACAGGTCGCAATTTTGAAGATGTTTCGATAAAATTTGGTACATATAATTTGTTCGGCCCAAGGACCAAGCCTATTGAAACTGGCTGAAATCGGTCCATTATTTCACCTAGCCCCCATACAAATGTCCTCCCGAAAGTGGACTTTATCGGTCACAAATGTTTAATTTATATAGGTATCTACACAAGTTTTTCTCCAAATAAGTTTTATATATACGGAATTCATGTCACCAAATTTTATTATGATCCGTCCATAATTAGTCATAGGTCCCATATAATGCCTGCTTCCGATAATCACTTTAACGAGCATAAATCTCCTAAAAATTTTGGTATACACATAAAATGCAACATAAATAACTTTCATATAGACATTAATGACATGACCAAATTTCATGGTGATCGGTCCATAATTTGACATAGCTCCCATATAAGGCCCACTTCCAAAAATCAATCACGAATATAAATTATTGCGCTGAAAACTACCTATAGGATTAACTAAAAAAGCCGTAAGATACAAAACTCAGACAAATTTTGGGGGTGGAAGATTAATAGCGGTCGGCTTCACATTGCACCCCTCCAGTGGCTATTATCGGTCAGTTGTGGTGGTTTTTATTTTTAAGGTTTTAAAAAAAAATCAATTTAAGAACCTTTGTCTTGAGTTACAAAACATTTATTTTGATAGATATCCCACTTGCATCCCACTAAGCGACCAAAAAGGTTTTAAAGGAAAAGACCTAAGCTTTCTTTTGAGAAAAAAAAATTAAATAAAAAAAGGGTCCATTTTGGAAAAAAAAGTAAAAAAAATTTTTGATTTTGCAAAAAAAAGTAAAAAATTTTATGTCTTGAGTTACAAAACATTTTTTTGATAGATATCCCACTCGCATCCCACTAAGCGACCAAAAAGGTTTTAAAGGAAAAGACCTAAGCTTTCTTCTGAGCAAAAAAAAAAATTAAAAAATGGGTCCATTTTTTAAAAAAAAAGTCAACAAAGTTTTTGATTTTGCAAAAAAAGTCAAAAATTTTATATCTTGAGTTACAAAATATTTTTTTTGATAGATATCCCACTCGCATCCCACTAAGCGACCATATAGGTCGCTTAGGAAAAGACCTAAGCTTTCTTAAAAAAAATAAAAAAAAAAAATAAAAAGGGCCCATTTTGAAAAAAAAGTCAAAAATGTTTTTGATTTTTTAAAAAAAAAGTCAAAAATATTTTATTAATTTTTTTTAATTTTTTTTTTCGGAAGATTGCATAAATAGCTATCTAAACTATTTGGGACACATTTTGCTAAGAACAATAGGTAATAAGTTATATGGATAAGAAAAAACACCTGTTTGGCCAAAATGTCAAATTTTGACCTCCTATAACTCAGAGAGTTCTTGACCGATCTTGTTGAAAAATTGTGTCCGAATTACTATCCAATAGAACTAACATTGGTGCAAATTTCATCCCGATCGGAAGACATCGATTTCAAAAGTTGGTTCACTTGACGTGAAATGCCCCATATATGTATGTATATTTTTACTGTAACACATCAGTGTAATTTTCATTCCCACTTTTAGTCAATGTTATCAACATAGTATATAACCACCCGTAAATTGCAAACGTACGTATGTGTGTATACTGCACATTACTAGCTTATTTCATCTACTACATACATACTTATATTCACACATTTCATATTTTCACATAATTCCATTCTGGATTGCAAATATTGCTTTATAATTCCCATTTAGTTTAAAGAAATTTACAGATAAGTAATTCACAGTGCGCAGCATGATTCAAATATACAAGGTTGCTCCACTTCTCTCTCACAAAAATATTTTTGAAGTTTATTGGAATTATTTGAAATTAGTTTTTTGTAAACAATAAAAAAGTCTTTGCCACATATGAAAAAAGGGAAATAACGTTTAAGAAATATTTAATTTTAATGTGTAATTTATATGAAAAATTTGTTTCGGCTTCTTGCTTTTTGTGTTTTTTCTTTCTTGGAGTCTGTATAAGGGATAGTTTATAATTATTTCAAAAACGAATTTCTTTAGTTAACATTTTTTTATTGAATTTTTTGTTTGCTGTTTTATTTTTTTTTTACTTTTAAATAAACATAAAATGGGATTTTAAGAATGAATATGGTAGCACGATTTTTCATAATTCCAATAAAAGTCAGAACGTTAATATGGCGACAAAAAGAGAAAGTGAGACTACCTTCTATTTTTGTATCATGGTGCGCAGTGTTTAGTTATCGCTTCTCGGCCTTATGGCTAAGATCAAAGTGTAGTATCTGTTCTTATCAGCTTAACATCTGATA
This sequence comes from Calliphora vomitoria, assembly GCA_942486065.2. Classification (NCBI taxonomy): domain Eukaryota; kingdom Metazoa; phylum Arthropoda; class Insecta; order Diptera; family Calliphoridae; genus Calliphora; species Calliphora vomitoria. The sequence goes on from OW818029.2 coordinate 94,736,565, forward strand.
GATCCTCCATCGGAGGACAACAAATGTTAAACTGATTTTTGGAAATAGACGGAATGTTTAGGGGCTTGCTCCACTTCTGTCGCGGGTTGGCCCGGTATTGCAGTACCGCCGGGATTTCGGCCCAAATAATGTATAAATTTCATAAAAAAGGCATAGTGTAGAAGAAAATTACTACAAGGCGCAAAAGTAAACTTCCGATGTTTTTTGGCTGTAATTAAGAAAAACAAGTAAGATATTCGGCTGGGCCGAAACTTATATACCCTTCACCAAACTATCTATACTTCAAAATAAAAATTTTTAGGTAAACAACATGGCAGAATCAACCAGGAGGTACAATTATTACGGAGAGTTGTCAATATTTACCCCTACAACCAGTGTTGCCAAAACTTTAAGACCATATACCACCAGATTGCACTTAAAATAACGCCAGAAACCACCAAAGTTTTAAATAAAACCACTGATTTAAACCGCTAACTTTTTATTTAACGATTTATAAAGCGAAACTGCTTTAAAAACAAAAATAATTAAATTTTAAATTAAAATGTGTGCCAAAAACGTTATATACTAAAACTAATTAAGTTCAATCCATTAGAAATTATCATTTAGAGATTTTGAATATATTTCTGAGGCATCAATTAAATTTAATAACTTTCTTGAGACTTCATAACCGTAGAAGCACTTTTCATGGCGACGAAGACAATTTTTAATAAAAATAAATTTTATTAAATTACAATACAAAAATTTCAAAATTTCATTAACCATCTGATTTTGCAAACAAGTTCTTAAGTTTGATTTTACAATAATAACCAGACTAAAAACTCGCTCCACTTCTGCATTTGATCATGGCATACAAAGAATTTGAAAAGTAAAATCAGCTAGTTCTTTAAAAATATTATTTTCTGCAAAAGCTCAAACCAAAATTATCTGAACAACATCCAAATTGTTTCAAATATGAAATAACATCTTGTTTTCTTATTGAAATGCATTATTAATTGAAAAACTATCAATTTTTAACAAAAAGGCTCTGAAAGTTTGATAATAATTAGTTATAGAAGCAAAAAATACAGAAATGTACACAACGTTGTCTTATTTATGATTCCTTTTCAGACGTAATATAACTATTTTGCTAAATGTAATTTTTTTAGCTATTAGTTTAGCTATTAGTAAAACACCATTTATTGATAAACCATAATAATAACACAGAGATAATGTTCACTTAAATAATTAAAAAAATGTTTGTCAAATTTTATTTTTTTAGTTTCGTTTAAGTATATACAAGATATAAAAAGCGCTAAAAACCGCCAACTGAAAATATTTTGCAGTTAGAAAAACCACTTAGCGGTTTTCTCCAAAAAATACCCGCTAACGACCACAAAATACCTCCAGATCTAGCTGGAAAACCACCGTTTTGGCAACACTGCCTACAACGTCAAATAACGCATTTACTCTCATCACTTTTTCTTTTGTTTCCGCGATGTTTTACACCTCATATTAAAAACAACACATTTATTTGGACACATTTCAATTTTTATTAAATATTTTACGAAAAAATTTAAATACATAAATATTTTTTTTAATACAACCACAAACTAATTTATTTTTCTCTTAGACATTTCTTTCGTTTTGTTTTTTTCAAATTTTCTTTTGTTTGACATTATAAGGAATGTACAATTGAGAACATACTTTCTATTAATTGTACCTTGTTAGTTCTGCCATGGGTAAACAAAATTTATTTTTAGGTAAACAAAATTAATTTTTTTCCAGTTGTTTTTTTTTTAATTTTTTGAAAAAAATTTTTTTCGATTTTTTTTTTTAAATTTAAATTTTTTTTTTTTTTAAATTTAAAATTTTTTTTTTTTAATATTTAGCCAAAAAAACTTTTGTTGAAAAAAAAAATTTGGGTAAAAAATTTTTTCCCGATTTTGACCCATTGTAGGTCCAACTTACTATGGTCTTATATACGTCGTTGCAAAGGTCTTTGAAATATCTATCATTAGATATCCATATTGTCTATATTAATGACTTAGTAATCCAGATATAGGTCAAAAAATAGGTAAAAAATCGAGGTTGTCCTGGTTTTTTCCTTATATCTCAGCCATTTGTGGACCGATTTTGCTGATTTTAAATAGCAAACTTCTCGAAAGCATGTCTGACAGAATTGTTCAAGATTTGGATCCCGAAGATATCTGGGGTCTTCAGAAAATTGATTTCAACAGACAGACGAACATGGCTTAATCGACTCCGCTATCTATAAGGATCCAGAATATATATACTTTATAGGGTCGGAAAATTATATTGTGGAAATTACAAACGGAATGACAAATTTATATATACCCTTCTTTTTTTATTTGGTCTTTTAATTTTTTTTACATCGTGAATATGATGTCAAATGACAATCATGAATATTTGTGAAAGTATTATTTTCAATATCTGTTTCATAAAAAATTAAATTAAAAATGGTATTTGTTCCAAATTTCCAAAAAATTAAGCTATGAAAAAATGTAGAGAAATATTTTCTGAATGTTTCCCTACATCCAAAAAATCTTAACAATCAGTAATTTTCAGGGAATTTTCAAAACTTGATCTAGCAACCCTAAACTTAATTCAAAATATCAAAAATGTAAATGTAAATTTAACTTAAAAATAATATATTAATGTAAAATCTACTATTTGTTATAGAATTAAAACACCAAACAAATAGTTGAATTTATTATTATTTTTAGTGATTTTGTATGTAAATGTAATTTTTAGCGCGTTTTGACAGTATGGACGGCGCGTTTTGGTTAAAAATAGTTGACAACGCTGCCCAGAAGCGTAAATTTTGCTCATTTACGTACCCGCTAAGATGGAAATGGGCGTCATCACTCATGATTATTTTTGATGAAAAATCATCTTCCTCTTGGTGGTGATTAAGGATGGCTTGAGCGTATGTTAGACGCGATTGGCGGTCAGCAGCTAACAGCTGATGCACCACCGTCTGGACTTTGTACGGAAACATCAAATCTTGTACCAAAATTCGCTGTAAAGACCGTCGACTGATACCCATTTGCGTGGCACGTCGTCTGGTCGATGTCGACTGCGCTTCCATGACATCCTCGGCTACAGCAGCAATATTCTCTGCAGAACGGCTACTCCGGGGTCTGCCACGCCTGGCAGCATCTCGTGTTGTACCAGTCTCTTCGAGGCGAGCGGCTAAACGTCGCAGTGTTTCACCAGTAGGCGTTGGACGGCTAGGAAATCTGAGACGTAAATCACGTTGTGTCAAATAAATAGTCAGCAATATTCCGCGTTCTGGAGCAGTGTAGCGTAACATTATTAACGTGTATTTCGCATGTGTCAAAACAGAACTGACATTAGGGGCCAATCGCAAAATTTATAGATATTTTCTGATAGGAGGATTACTTTTCCGCCACCTTGTATATACCATTCTCACGATGGTGAAGGGTATAAAAACAACAACGCCAACCGAAACGAAACACAAAAAAAAACCAAAACAAAATACGCAAACCAATGAAGCCAACACACATCCAAACATACGTTTTGTTGCTTTTTTTGTCAAAGCGTGCAAAATTGTCTTTTTTTGATAAAATTTTCAGAGGTTGTCTCGGATTTTTGCTCATATCTCCGTTATTTATGAACGGATTTTGCTGATTTTAAATAGCAAACTTCTCGAAAGCATGTCTGACAGAATTATTGAAGATTTGGATCGAGAAGATATCTCGGGTCTTCAGAAAATTGATTTCAACAGACAGACAGACATGGCTTAATCGACTCCGCTATCTATAAGGATCCAGAATATATATACTTTATAGGGTCGGAGAATTATATTGTGAAAATTACAAACGGAATGACAAACTTATTTATATATACCCTTCTGACGGATGTGGAGGGTATAAAAATAAAAAGGAAAAAAATGCAAAGATAGAAAAAAAAACAATAACATCATTTTTGTCTTGTCTGAGATATCACACTAATGTCATCCTTACTAAACATAAATAACTTCGTCAACATTTTCAACATAAGTAAATTCATTATCACTTTCTTTTGAGCTATACCATTGTTATAGTTTATGGAATTCTATTCCAGAACCTCTCTAAAATCCCATCCTCAATTTATTGGCCCATCCATAATTATAGTCAAACAATAAAGTCGGTTCTTTTTAAAAACTACTTTAAAATAAAAACCCGCTTTTTATTATTTCCCAACTATAGTCATCAAGATTAAAGTATGTTTTAAATTGAACCGACTTTAACTGGGTGTCACCTCAAATGTAGAAAATCTTTTCTTACAATATACAACAAAATATAGACAAGTGGCATCGCTGAACAGCTGACTTAGAAATTTAAAAAAAAGACAAAAAGTGACAAACAATAAATGTAACCGGGAAACTAATGAAAAAACAGTTTGTGGTGGAAAAATAGAAAAGGAAAGATTAATATCAAATTTATTCTATTTTGGTACTAATTTTATTGATTCAATATTCAATAATTGCAAAATCTCTGCCAATATCTTGTAACTTAAACATTTTTGACTTTTTGTCGAACCTTTTTACATGGCGAAGAACAGTAAATTAGTTAAAAACAACTTCAGCTAGTTTTATATATGGGGCATTTCACGTCAAGTGAACCAACTTTTGAAATCGATGTCTTCCGATCGGGATGACATTTGCACCAATATTAGTTCTATTGGATAGTAATTCGGACACAATTTTTCAACAAGATCGGTCAAGAACTCTCTGAGTTATAGGAGGTCAAAATTTGACATTTTGGCCAAACAGGTGTTTTTTCTTATCCATATAACTTATTACCTATTGTTCTTAGCAAAATGTGTCCCAAATAGTTTAGATAGCAATTTATGCAATCTTTGGAAAAAAAAATTAATAAAATATTTTTGACTTTTTTTTTAAAAAATCAAAAACATTTTTGACTTTTTTTTCAAAATGGGCCCTTTTTATTTTTTTTAAGAAAGCTTAGGTCTTTTCCTAAGCGACCTATATGGTCGCTTAGTGGGATGCGAGTGGGATATCTATCAAAAAAAATATTTTGTAACTCAAGATATGAAATTTTTTGACTTTTTTTGCAAAATCCCAAACTTTGTTGACTTTTTTTAAAAAAATGGACCCATTTTTAAAATTTTTTTTTTTGCTCAGAAGAAAGCTTATGTGTTTTTCTTTAACACCTTTTTTGTCGCTTAGTGGGATGCGAGTGGGATATCTATCAAAAAAATATTTTGTAACTCAAGACATAAAATTTTTACTTTTTTTTTTGCAAAATCAAAAACTTTTTTGACTTTTTTTCCAAAATGGACCCTTTTTTATTTCTTTATTTTTTTCTCAAAAGAAAGCTTAGGTCTTTTCCTTTAAAACCTTTATGGTCGCTTAGTGGGATGCGAGTGGGATAACTATAAAAATAAATATTTTGTAACTCAAGACAAAGGTTTTTAAATTGATTTTTTTTCATATTTTCATATTTCAAACCTTAAAAAAAACCACTACAACTGACCGATAATAGCCACTGGAGGGGTGCAATGTGAGGCCGACCGCTATTAATTTTCCGCCCCCAAAATTTGTCTGAGTTTTGCATCTTGCGGCTTTTTTATTCAATCCTATAGGTAGTTTTCAGCGCAATAATTTATATTCGTGAGCGATTTTTGGAAGTGGACCTTATATGGGAGCTATGTCAAATTATGGACCGATCATCATGAAATTAGGTGGTGTTATTAATGTCTATATGAAAGTTATTTATGTTGCATTTTATGTGTATACCAACATTTTTAGGAGATTTATGCTCGTTAAAGTGATTATCGGAAGCAGGCCTTATATGGGAGCTATGACTAATTATGGACCGATCATCATAAAATTTGGTGACATGAATTTTGTGTATATAAAACTTATTTGGAGAAAAATTTGTGTAGGTACCTATATAAATTGAACATTTATGACCGATAAAGTCCAATTTCGGGAGGACATTTGTATGGGGGCTAGGCGAAATAATGAACCGATTTCAGCCAGTTTCAATAGGCTTGGTCCTTGGGCCGAACAAATTGTATGTACCAAATTTTATCGAAATATCTTCAAAATTGCGACCTGTACTCTGCGCACAAGGTTTACATGGACAACCAGCCAGCCAGACGGACGGACGGACATCGTTTAGTCGACTCAGAAAGCGATTCTGAGTCGATCGGTATACTTTAAGGTGGGCTAGACTAATATTTTTGGGTATTACAAACATCTGCAAAAATTTAATATACCCTCCCCACTATGGTGGTGTAGGGTATAAAAAGTGATTTTTATTCCTGAGGTTAACATATTATGGGTATTACAGTATCGAGGCTATGAAATTTTAGTTAGGTTGTTACATACCATCGGAAAGGCTAATGTGTCTAGTTTCTCCGCGTGAGTTTAATTTTTAAGGTTTACACATAAATATGAAAAAAATCAAAATAGTGCATATCCTAAAAATTTAAAAACCTTTGTCTTGAGTTACAAAATATTTATTTTGATAGATATCCCACTCGCATCCCACTAAGCGACCAAAAAGGTTTTAAAGGAAAAGACCTAAGCTTTTTTTTGAGAAAAAAAAAATAATTAAAAAAAGGGTCCATTTTGGAAAAAAAAGTCAAAAAAGTTTTTGATTTTGCAAAAAAAAAGTAAAAAATTTTATGTCTTGAGTTACAAAACATTTTTTTGATAGATATCCCACTCGCATCCCACTAAGCGACAAAAAAGGTGTTAAAGAAAAACACATAAGCTTTCTTCTGAGCAAAAAAAAAAAAATTAAAAAATTGGTCCATTTTTTTAAAAAAAGTCAACAAAGTTTTTGATTTTGCAAAAAAAGTCAAAAAATTTCATATCTTGAGTTACAAAATATTTTTTTTGATAGATATCCCACTCGCATCCCACTAAGCGACCATATAGGTCGTTTAGGAAAAGACCTAAGCTTTCTTAAAAAAAATAAAAAAAAAAAATAAAAAGGGCCCATTTTGAAAAAAAAGTCAAAAATGTTTTTGATTTTTTAAAAAAAAGTCAAAAATATTTTATTTAATTTTTTTAATTTTTTTTTTCCAAAGATTGCATAAATTGCTATCTAAACTATTTGGGACACATTTTGCTAAGAACAATAGGTAATAAGTTATATGGATAAGAAAAAACACCTGTTTGGCCAAAATGTCAAATTTTGACCTCCTATAACTCAGAGAGTTCTTGACCGATCTTGTTGAAAAATTGTGTCCGAATTACTATCCAATAGAACTAACATTGGTGCAAATTTCATCCCGATCGGAAGACATCGATTTCAAAAGTTGGTTCACTTGACGTGAAATGCCCCATATATTTACAGTCGACTTTAACGTCAGAAGTATACTTTAACTTACTTGTCTATGGTAGACCTAAAGTCCACTCTTAAGTAAAGACGACATTATTTCTCTTAAAATATACTTTATTTTCGACTATGATTATGGGCCATTGTTTTTAAGTTAGTCACTATTAATAAACAAGGAAAAATTAATTTCATAAATTATTCTTAATTCAGTGATTGATGTAAAAAGATTTTTTCTCAAATTTTGTTCAAAACAATAAGAAGTTAATTATGATATTGTTAAAAATTCTCGCCGATATAACTATTGCTCCAACAAAATTTCTTTATTAGCCTTAAAAATCATGTAAATAGTTGTTCAGCTGTTTGTGCATGATTATTATAATATAAAAATAGTCATTAAAACTAATTTTGTTACTGATACTATAAATAAATAACAATAGTGAGAAAACATTTATCTCTGTCGATCTATGAGAAATTTACTCAATTTACAATTTTATTTGCAACATCAAAGGGAGTTCAAGTCGAAGGTAGATAGAAGATAGATGTTGCAAACATGACATTTATTATATTACACCTCATTACACAAAGTTTTTGTTATAGCTTTAAAGATTTCTTTAAAAAAAAATTATGGAAACAACAGGTTTCCACTATTAATTGTTTTGAACATAAAAAAGTTTGGTGGCTGATGGTTTTTGGGTTAATGAAACACACACATTAAAAAAAAAAACAAAAAATCAAGTTTGTTAGAATGAATTTGAAGGTTTTTAAGCCAAAAAAGCACTAAAATGATAAATTTGTCTATTTTAGACAAAATTGCAGTAATGTTTAAAATTTACTTACTGTTTAGCCATTATGTACAAAAAGCGTTTTGACTTTTAAAAACACTAATAAGTGCACCAACCAACCACTGACTGCTTGCTGAACATAGTCGAGGTCATCCATCCATCTACTGTTTTTAACTAGTAAAATATGTATGCTGCAGTCGAATGTTGTTAAACTTATCAATTTAGGCGTTAATTTAAAAACAAGTGTTATAAGAAAATGTTTTTATTTATTAACATTTCTTAAATACAACAATAGGGTTACCAAATATCATCTACATTGAGTTTTACATTTATTTAACATATACAATTTTCCCATTCCTGAATGAGTAATAAATAAGCCTCGCAAATTGGTAGTGATCTTGTCGATATGTCTTCTAGTTGGAGAGGCTAATATAGACACCAATTTCCTTCTCTGCTCTCTCTTAATACAGCAAGTGGAGTATGCTTCAGTTGACCCTTGTATGTCGTTGGTAGGCCTGCCTCCAATGGAGCGTCAGTTTTTCCAGTAGTAGATTCAAAATACAAAACCCTTGATCGTCCATAATAAGCGATAAAAATCACGCAGTCTGATTGGATGATTAAAATCAGCTACAAGTGCGCAAAAACCTAATCCGAAACCAGTTTCCCTTGCGCCAAAAATGATGCAAGGATAACATATAAAAATTAATTAAAAGAAATAAGAAAAATCTCCCTCGGTCTCCAATTATATATCCCACGGCAGAAAAAACATCCAAAAACATAAGTCAGTTTGGTGAAAATGTACTGATGAGCTCACTGAACTAGAGATAAACTCTTATCGAAGGGTTAAACACTACCCCTCTCCTCCTAAACGGTTGTCATCCAGCGTAGCTCCTAAACGGCAGCGATCCAAAACAATCTGTTTTACGAATTTGCAATAGCGATTTGAATTTAACAGTCTGTAACGACTGCCTGCATCATTCATCATGTTTATAACACGTCCATCAGTAGAAGCTTCTACTTATCAACAATGTTGATAGCATGCGGTTATTAGCATTGTTTGTAAGTATGGCAACAACACTAAATGTTTAAGGTGCTAACATTGATATCGAAAGCTCTAAATAGTTTGACCGTTAAGAGCATTGTAGAAGATTCACGAAATATGGCGGCGTGTGTATAAATAGTGGCAGAGGTTGCAGTCGTTAAGGAGTTTATCATAGGCGCTGTTAGAGTTAACATCAACTGTTTGTACATTAAAAAATTTGTGTACATTTCTGCGAATTGATAAACTGTTGTTGTTGTACATTTTAAATAAATAAAGAGTTGTTACACATTTTAACTACTAAAACTGTATCCGGTTTATTTAAAGGAAATAAACCAATGTTTTAAAAAGGTTAAAACGTAGCCATACTTTCACTACCTTACTTTGGGAAGTTTGGCCTGGCGCGATACTGATGGTCCACAGAGGCCGAAATCTATTACCCTGATTCCCACCATACCATCCAACCCAAGGAGGTACAGCACATTTTGCTACCCACACAGAACTGGAAAGCAATTAAGGTTACTGAAGCTTTTGAAGGTTCCAGGAAGGCCATAATTATAATTAATAGTGAGTCTCTGCTCCACTTGGGCTGCTATGAGCAGTGTCGACGAATTTCCTCTTTTATCTTGTAATGATGATACCCAATCGGTATTAAGACTAGTGGGTGACTACTTTGGCAAGATGGAAGTGGCAGAGAATGAGGAATCGGACGACGATCCAGAGATCGCCAACATCACTGTCCTTCACAGCGAATAAACCATCACCACTCTAGAGCAGCGTCAACTTCTCTACTCCACCGACTGTCTTCAGACATAGAGGAACCATTGTTGTCTAAAGACAGTGTTTGTGGACTAAACAATGATGGCGGTAGCATTCTGTATTCAGCCAGACTATTTAAGTAAGACCAGATCCTGTATTATATTACGGGAAAATATCTAAAAATACTCTCCGAAATTTTGTAATCTGCGCTAAAATTATTAGAATGATGTCATGAATATGAGGGCTGGAAGTGAATCCACCCAAAACAGAACTAGTACTATTCACAAGAATACAAAAATTCCCCGATTTGTTGCACTAACATTATATAATATTAGACTAATTAATATTAGATAATAAACTAAATTGGAAATTTAATATACAATTCAAGACCACTAAAGTAGCAACTCTGCATTATACTGGCTATACGATTTTGTTATCAAGGAGAAGAAAAATCAGGTTCTAATGATGACGATTATGATAACAGGTGCTCTATTACTATCTAACCACTATTAACACGAATATTATTTTTGTACGAAAACTGTCAGTATAACTATTAACTGTTAACACAACATTACCAGACTTCGTGTTACTGGGGGTAAGGCATTGTTTACTAACTATTCTTAACTGGTTACCACCTGATAGATATCTGAGCGAAGCAATTATTAGCGACCACCGTAATATTTTTCTCATTCTATAATTTTAGGTACCACCAATATATATATACAGTATTGGCCATACATAACTAAAGCACCCCCTCAATGGATTTTATCATATCATAATTTTTTGGATAAAAGCGGGTTTTTTGGGATGTATTTTGTGTATATTTTATTAACTTATATTGTTAATTTTCATATTGTGTTCATTTAGGAAAGGATAATTTAATGAACAATTAAATAAAAGTGATAAAACATACCAAAACACAAAACGCGACGGACAAAACAAAAGCACCCCCTTATAAGATGTTTAAAAATTTGACTGTGCTACTGCATATTTGCAATGTCAGTTACCGGGACTCACAACGGATGCATTTTAAAATACCAGAAGATAAAAATAAAGGAAGGCGTAGCCTGTATAATTTAAGTTCTATACAGTTTATTGTGAAAAAACAATGGATGGATGGCAAGGAACAAGTACTCCAGTGAATTTAAAATTAAATTCATTGAAGACTGGAAGCCGGGCTTATCACGGCATGAATTGAGTAAACAATATTCAATTAACAGATCAGTTATTTCCCGGCGGATTCCAAAGTTTTTGCAGACTGGTCGTATATCACCGGGGCATTCTGGAGGACGTCCTCGTAAAACCACACGATATGATGATTCCTTTATCAAAGGAGCAATGCAAAACGATCCTACAGCATCTGCTAGTCAAGTAAGAACAAGTTTAAGATTATGCGTTAGCGAAAAAACAATCCGTAGAAGAGCAGTAGAAGCACGATTATTATTCAGCCGATGACCAGCAAAAAACCGTTTATATCAGCTAAGAACAAGAAAGCTATACTGGAGTTTACCAAAGCCCACATCAACTGGAGTATCCAAAAATGGAAGACAGTACTGTTCTCTGACGAATTCAAATACAAATTAAAAAGTTCCTATGAAATAAGGCGTGTATGCAAACGAAAAGAAGAAAGACTGGGGGCGAATTCTCGCACTCATAATCAAAATAAATTTCGAACGCTTATTAGCGTTCGAGTAAAAACTCGTTCGTTATCGAGTACAATCATTATGATTTTGTATACATTTTATTCGATATCGAATAAGAGAATCCCAAAAAAATAAAAAACTCGCACGTTCGAATAAGTATTCGATCGTGTTCGACTGCGGTAATTAGCCCCCTGATTTCTAAGTATTGCAAAGGAACAATTAAACATGGAGGGGACAATGTAAAAGTCTGGGGTTGCTTTTCTGGTCAAGGAATTGGGCCAATTCATAAAGTTAATGGGATTATGTATCGGTTCATGTACCGTGATATATTGAAAGATGTAATGGTGCCTTATGCCAGTGAAGAAATGCCACTTATAGGGAGGTTGCAACAGGATAACGATCCTAAGCCCACCTCCAAATTTTGAATGACTTGGCAACAGAGCAATAATATTCAAGTTCTTCATTGGCGTGCACAATCTCCCGATCTCAATCCTATTGAGAACTCTTGGGAGAATGATAATATGAAAATAAATCGTGAAAATTGCAGAAATAAGGATCGGCAATTTTCACGATTAATTTCAAGGCGTTATTATAGCCTGGGAAGGAATATCGCAGGACACCATAAAAATCTTAATATCTTCTATGCCTAAGAGATGTGCTTGTGTCATCCAAAACAAAGGATTTGCAACAAAATATAAATTAAAAAATTTTTTATATTTTATCCATGAAGGGGTGCATACATATACAGTGGTGGCCATGAGGTTAGCACACTAGCTACTTGCTATTTTTAAACGCAAATATTTCCTATATTTCTTAATTTTTTTATGATATCTTTTGCATGCGTGTTACTTGTCCTTCTAAGATCACGTCCCATCATGTCCACCATTATTCCTTTATATATATTTTGCGTTTTTCTATCCAGAATAGAATAACCTCAAAAAAACACTGGACAGTATTTTAGCACAAAATAAAAAAGTTTATTCATATTAAAAAAGTAACAAAACAAAAAAACTTATTTCACTAAAAACTTAGTACTTAGTTGGATACCCTTTATTTTTGATCACAGCTGCTAGTCTCCTTGGCATACTTTCTACAAGGGCCATACAGCGATCCACTGAAATATCATTCCAAGCTTTTTCTACTTCTTTCCATAAATCGGCCAAATTTTTAGGCTTTTCTCTCATTACATGCTGCTCCACATCATTCCAAAGGTTCTCAATAGGATTGAGATCCGGAGATTGGACTGGCCATTTTAACACGTCGATATTGTTCGATTCCAAGCAACACCTCACTAAGCGTGAGGTGTGTTTTGGATTATTATCTTGCATAAATCGCCACCTAAGTGGCATGTTGTCCTCTGCATATGGTATCATTGTATTTAGAAGTATATTCTGGTATACATACTGGTCCATACGAGAATCAATCTTTTTTATAGGGCCAACACCATACCCAGAAAATGCTGCCCACACCATCACATTACCCCCACCGTGTTTTATTGTTTTACTGGTGTACTTTGGATTATGTTGCATATTCGGAGGACGCCATACATACCTCTTACCATCCGATCCGAATCTACAAAATTTAGATTCATCACTCCAAAGGACATTTTTCCAAAAAATTAACGGCTTTTCCAAATGCTCACGAGCAAAGGACAACCGAGCTTGTATGTTCTTTTTTGAAACATGTGGCTTATGCTGAGAAATGCATCCACGTAAATTTTTTTCATTAAGTCTTCTTCTTATCGTTCTGCTGGACACGTTGATACCATATTTTCCTGAAATTTCTCTATGGATTACGGTGGAGCTCTTAAAAGGATATTCGACAGAGGCTCGGTATATTAAAGAGTCCTCTTTACGTGAAGTTTTTCTGGGCCGAGGAGCCTGTGTAACATTTTTAGATGTTTTATACTTCTGAATATGTCTTAGTGCATTATAAACCATCTTCCTGGAGCATTCCAAAGTATAAGCAAACTCACTTATACTTGTTACTCTCGAGTTCATTTGTTGAATAATCTTTCGTTGTTCCTCTGTACACCACTTTTTTTTAGCCATATCTAAATAATGTTTATTAAGTCAGTTTGTCTTCCTCATTGATTAAATAATACCTAAACTTACCAATTAATATTTATATCCTCAAAAAACTTTTAACAAATTTAATTATACTTATATGTTGCTAAAATTGTGTCCAGCTTATTTTACATATTACTGCACTAAAAAGGCAAATTTGAAAGAGAATAGCGATAGAATGCAAAAAAAAGTAACGGGACTTATTTATTGATCACTCCATAAACAACACTAATTACCAAAAACTTTAGTTTATAATTTCAATGAAATGAAATAATTTGCTTTAGAAAACAGCAAGTATGAAGTGTGCTAACCTCATGGCCACCACTGTATATGTATGCCATTCGAAATGTCTCATCAGTTTCTTCTTTCTAAATCCGCTCTTCTGACATTCAACTGAGTTAGTTATCTGATCGTGTTTGTCAAATTTTAAAAAAAGGATTCATTCTTGTACTTGACAACAGAAAAATATTAATTAACACTTCCTTACTTCATTTATTTTTGTATCACTGTATTATCATTTGATCTTAAATTATTGGTAAAAACAATTTTTTCTCTATTTGGAAAAATATATTGGAGATTTTTTGTTTGGAAAAAAATTCTTACTTTTAAATGGCTTTTGATAGATTTGATATGGCAACACTAATCAAATAGACCGCAGCATACAGAAATATACATAGAGCGGAAACTCTCCTGTCAAAGACCTAACACAGTTGTCAAAACCTATGTGGTGAGGAATGTATATTAATTAGTAAATAAAACTATGTGAAAACAAAAACAACACTCGTACGTATGATTATTTTGATTAATATTTTTGTTTGAGTTTTTCTCTAGTTTTCACTCCATGTCAGCTTCTCTCTATAGACAGCAGTAAGTAACATTATTTTTTAAATTTTTGGCAAAAAAACTCGTTTTTTTTTTTGTATTACTACTTATTAAAAAAAGTTTACATTTTTAAAATGCAGATATTTTTCAATGATTTAAAAACCTTGAAAGAAGTTGCAGTGCTTGTGGACAAATTTTAACTTTTAAAAAAAACTTGTTTGGAAAATTGCTTGAAACGCCAGAATGATTAACTTTTTAAAAGAACTTGCGTTAAGAATAAAATTTACATGTTTTTTATAACCGCATTTGGCAGTTATTTTTTGTCTATGAATTATTTTCATACAAGTATTAGACGAGAGAGAATAATAATTACATTATTACATTATTTAAATGGTTTAAAAAAATAATCTATGAAAATAATTCAATAAAATTTGTAGAAGTTTTTGTTTCTAATTCCATGCAAAAGTTCATGGCGGTTTAATTGAAAAAAATCTGGTTAAACGAAACTTGTTTATCCAAATTTAACAAAATAGAAAAATATTTTCTGCAAATTCTGATAATGTTGGTTTTGTTGCAAAATTCTAAAATGTCAGAGAGTATGATGGGTAAGTAAATAAATAAAGTCTGCAATTTCATAATATATGATGACGGCAACAAATTTGTACACCTTGATTAGAAAGTATGTTCTCAATTATTATTTTTCTAAAATGTAAAATACATACATACATACATAAAATACATGAATGATACAACCAACCCATGATGTAATAAGTAAGGTGAGAGCGTTTCGACAACAAACACAATATTTCTTGCTGACAAAGAGCATAGGTTTTGTCAAAATTAAATTTGTCAAATAAAAAATAAACAAATTTTATATTGGAATATTAACTAAAAAACAACCGTTAAATTTAAATTATATTTGAAAAAGAACAACGGTTTAATAGTACTTCATCCAAATTTCATTATATGAAATCTTTTTATTCACATTTTCATTCATGTTTTTTGATTTAAAAATTTTTTTCTTTGAAAATAAAATGTATAATTTTTTCAAAATAAATTCAGTTTGACAAAACCCAAGCATTTTCAAAATAGATAAATAAAAATCAGCTGTGTTGTTGATTTCACCTTACTTAGTGCATACACAACCATTAGAAGGTAGAAACTAGGGAGAGAGTTTAAAATGCTATGCTTGTTACGTCAAATAATAGAAAAATAAAAAAAAACAGATATCCAAAAATACGAATATAAATAAATAACAAATGAAAATTGAGAAATATTTTGTTTACATTTGAAATAGAGGACATTTTATAAATCTTACGAGATTTGGTTCAAGTGAACATTTACCATTTACACGCATGTTTCTTCTAATATTTTTTAAATTGAATTTAAATTATTTTTCAATTTATTTAATTTTTGATGTTTTTTTCAATTGTCTTTTATTTTTTATTTTGACAATTCAAATATCGTTGTCCCGAAGTTCACGTAACTGCCGAACATTTTTTTTGGGAAATCGAATTTAAAGTTTCTACGATTTATATAAAAAAATTGAGTCGAAAAAAGTGGTTCGATCGATATTTTTGTATGATGTAGTCCTTGAAATTCTACATTGATTAGTGTAAAAATTTCCAAAGTCATGGAAGAAATTTTTCAAGTTATAAGCATTTTTAGCTCCAAACTAAATTTGCCATTTTGTTGTATACGCCACTTTTTACGAAATATTTGTTAATTTATGACACATGCGTGAAAATGTACTGATAAAAACTGCGCCCATTGTTTTCTCCAAAATTATCTTCACGTATATGGGTTATGTATGCTAAATTATTTTTGTGGTCTCTCGGAAAGGAAGTGGCTAGTTCTAAAGTGTGTTTTTTTAAACCCGAAAGAATTAAAATTGTAAAAAATAACACAAAAAAGTAAATTTTAATCAAACAAAATTTTTATTCAAAAGATCAATATTATTAACATTAACATTTGAAAATGATTTCGGGCTGTTTTTGATGAAGCGCATTATGGACCACTTTTTTTGAGCATTGTGGCATTGAATTGATGAATAACATGAACTATTTTGGCCTCCAATGCGTAAATTGTTGCATAATACCACTGACTTCAAGTGGCACCACAGGAAATAATCGAGACGTGTTAAATCGTATGATATTGGAGGCCAATTGACAGGTTCATTTCTCGATATCAAGTTATCGCTTAATTTAGATTTGAATATATAACGATGGTTGTGGTCGCCGTATAACACGTAGCACTTTCCTGTTAAAACCACATCTCGCCCAGCTAAATGTCATCCATATTTTCAAACAAAAAAATCATTGATCAAATAAGGTCTGATGATGCCACCAACATGTAAACCGCACCAAATGTTGCATTTTTCTGGATGTAATGAAGTCTATAGGGTTTGGTGTGGATTGGTCTCACTCCATATGCGCAAAAAACGCCTCATTGCTGAACGCAATTTTTCGATAAAATAGTCGTCTATAAGTTGCGCGAATCAATGACTGATTTTCAAAGTAAATTTGGTACATTGTTCGAACAGACAGTTCGTTTAAGGGTTAACACCATTCGCAAGTTCTGTCGAGCTTAAAAAACCCTTTATTATTAAAATTTTGGAAAATGTATTGCAAGATTTTATAATATTGAGCAAATTTGTATGAAAACTATTCGAAAGAATTTAAAAAACTGAGTGTTTTTCATACAAATTTCGTTCGACTCATTTTTCGTTCGACATGGTGAAACAGGCCTTGAATCTGAATATGTACATGTACATATGAATCTGAATATGTACATGTACATGTACATGCTAATTGACCCGGCTCTGAACATTTTTGAACAATTGTTTTCAAGTTACTTCTTTACAAAATGTCAGTATTTCTTACAAATTTTTTAATGGAAACTTCATTTTTTTAATCCTACTAACTGTAACTTTGTAATCAATATGAGCAAAAAACATTTTTCTTTCAAAATTTCAATAATTTATATTAGTTAGTGACTTCAACTTTACTATAAATATAAATAAAATCAAAGGAAACAGAGACAAAATAAAACTTGATAAATAAAATAAAACTGTGCAAACCTGGTTAGGCAAAAAAGATGATGCAAAAAGTCACAATTTGCGCAATTTGTATGAATTATAATAATTTGAAACTTGAATATTTTCCATACAAAATTTTATTTTAACGTTTCGTTTCTTTTTACAAAGTTTCTAAAATTAAAATTTGTGAATTTTATGAAAGTCTAATTAATTTTTTGATTCGTTTCTGTAATTTAACATAATTTCTCTCTCTGATTTGCTTAAATAAGTTTTGTCATTTTTTGGAAGTAAGCAATTTCTATGAAGAATACTGGGGAAATGGTTTGAAACTTGAATATTTTCATGTCTGCTATTCAAGTTTCAAACCCTCCCCACTTAGTGGTGCTCCTCAAACTTTAAATGTTGTTTGTGGCAATACTGGTTGTTACACCATACCCAAGACACCAACCATACACCACAACAAATAAACAAACAAACCACACATATTTTAAGGCGCGGTTTTTAACATGACCCCCAACAAAATACAAAAAATTCTCATGTGGTTTAGAAAAATTTAGTTTAAAAGCTAAATTTTTTAGCAACAAATTTATATAAAATACCGTTGTTTTTCCAGTTTTTTTTTTCCTTTTTTTGTTTTTATTATACAAAAAAACTTTTTTTTTTACAAAAAAAAAAACTTTTTTTTTTACAAAAAAAAAAAACTTTTTTTTTTACAAAAAAAAAACTTTTTTTTTTTACAAAAAAAAAAAACTTTTTTTTTTTACAAAAAAAAAAAACTTTTTTTTTTTACAAAAAAAAAAAACTTTTTTTTTTTACAAAAAAAAAAAAACTTTTTTTTTTTACAAAAAAAAAAAAACTTTTTTTTTTACAAAAAAAAAAAAACTTTTTTTTTACAAAAAAAAAAAAACTTTTTTTTTACAAAAAAAAAAAACTTTTTTTTTACAAAAAAAAATAAAGAGAATAAAAAAGAGAGGTGAATTAAAAGCGTGGTGAATAAAAAAAGGGTGGTGAGTAACAACAGTGGTGAATAACAAAGAGTGGTGAATAAAAAGTGGTGAATAAAAATTGTGGTGAATATACACAAGTGTGGTGAATAAATTTATATTCACCACACTTTCCGTTATTCGGAAAAAATGCACGGCATTATCGACACTCTTTATTATCATTGCAGTGTAACACTGTATTATCGACTTCAGAGTTGACTTTTTAGTACTTTTGGAAATTTAATTTTTAATTAAATTTTTTCGTTTTCCAACACTAACAGAGTTGATTTCAAATGTACTATTTAATACAACTACAAATACATATTTTTTAAGAAATTTAATTGATTTTGGGCATATATATAATACGATTGATGTTTATTTTGAAATATTATAGTAAATTAACCAATTATTGTTATTTTTATTAATCTATTTTGCAAGTTTTTTAATTATTGTTTTAAATACTATCACATGCAACCCTGTATGGGATTGTTAACTGTGTTTGTTGTATTATTCCGCAATTGCGATTATTCATTCTGCTGCATTCGTGAACGACTGACTTTCTTGGAAGTTTCGATAATTAAAAAATAATTAAAAAGTGATCTAACATATAAAATTTTAACTATTGTTTCGAGTGTTTGTTAATTAAGGACAATTAAAAGCAGGAATTGAAAGATTTATTAATAAAATGAAACAATTTGATATTGGCCTTTGTGCCATCGTAGCTGCATTTGCAGTTTTTGGTAAGTAAAATTTACAACGAACCGATAAGAAGAATAAAGAAAAATAATAGCCAACAACAATAATATAAATATATAGGAAAGAAAAAAATATTTGTGTGTGTGTTTGTTGTAGCTATTTTATTATTATGTGTGTGTTAACAAAATAAAGAAAACAATTTGCGTTTTAGCAAAAAAAAATTAAAATTTAACGAAAACAGCAAATAATATCTTTTCTTACTTGTTTTTCTGTATTATAATAATAGGTTTGGTTGATTCATCACCTCTTAACCAAAATCGTTTATTGGGAGCTGAAAAATGCACCTGGGGACCTTCATATTGGTGCAGTAATATAACGTAAGTATTATAAACTACCTTCCCCTATCTATATAAGAAATTTTTAGTTAATCACTATGTGTCTTTTTATTTCCTTTAAAAATAGTTTGTTAAATATATTTTACAACATTTGTTAGTAGTAGCCTACAACTTAGCTAGCTATATTAAAACAAAAGGAAAAAGAAAAGTAACAAAAATTGCATTGTCATTTGTAGTAGTGTAGTACCTCGACCGACTCGTGTGGTCATTGCCTGCATTTTTGTGTGTCCCAGCATTTTCTTGTATTTTATTTATGTGTGTGGCTAAAATAGCTTAAACAAATTTCCAGAAAATTTTCGTTGCATTAAGAACACAAACAAAAAATACTTAGCAAACAAACACTTGTTGATAAAATTAATGCAATTATGAAAATACGTATTTCGCTTTAGCGTTAGTCTTTTGTTAAATTTGCTAAAAACCTTTATTATGAGAATTGTTAAAAACGTCTTAAATTTTCTTTGTTTGGATGTACAGTATTATAGTAAAATATAAAACAGCTAACAAAATAGTACGAATTTGTTGATAAGCTATCATCCGTCATCAATTTTTATCGTTGTATATTTGTTTTCGTTTCCATTTTTGTTTTTAAATAAATACATATACACTCAAATTATGAGCAAATTATTTTATTCTTTTAAAATTTTCAAAAATATTATTTTTCGAGAGTAAGTTTCGGAAGTGAGCCTTGTTGGACGTCTCTATATGAAACAATGGCGTTTTCTTTTTTGGCATAAATTATGCCCTTTATTCCGCCTTTTTACCTTTTGCGTAAAATTGATAATATTGCCTAAAAACCGAAAATATTCTACGTTTTCACACTCAATTTTATCAAAGGGTTATATTTTTCATATTTTGTATGTTGCTATTGAAATCGGTGCATAATTATTTAATAATGTTTAATTCTGGAGACTTAAAACTGTTTTAATTAAATATTATGAAGAATATGAATAAGGAGAATACATATGCGACAAATACGTAAAAACAGTGTATGTTTATGTCGAAATTTGTAACTGAATTTTGAACCAGTTCTCGTAACCCCAATAGGTTGGAATTTGGCCTTTATTCTGTCTGCATTTATTGACCTTTGCGTTGTAACAATGGTGACAAAGCAATAAATATTATGTTTGAAATTTCGAAATCAAATTTGAAAATTCGAACTTATGTATAGGATATGTTCGAAAATTCGAAATAATTAAGGTGTTCTAAAGAGAAGAAAATAATAATTAAAAAGCTTTTTTAAAACAAGCTGAAAATAAATTTTAAATTGAATAATTTATATGATATAAAAGCTTGTCGCGTTTATAATTGTGTAATGAAATAAATAGCTTGATTTAATTTAAAGTATATTTTCATATTCTTATAGCATTTAAATAAATAAAAGCTTGTTTTAAAAATGTATTTTTATTATCAGCACAAAATATGCATAAAAATTTAATGATAAAAAATTGTTTTCCTTTCAAGACAGACAAACTGACGGACATAGCTAGATCGTCTTTAATTTTCGTACGGACCCGAAATATATACATATGTTGTGTGATCTACAACCATTCGATGTCTGGTTGTGGGTAAAACATTCCAAAGCAATATTATTTTATTTAAAGAAATTATAGTCGACATGCGAAATATGCACATTTATGCAAAAAATGTTTTTTGCTTGAAATCTTTGCCCTATTTAGGAATTATTAATTTTTTTTAAAAGAATCTCTAGAGAAAATGCTGTTATTTGAAAACGTGTGTGTTACAAAAGTAGAAGTATTTCAAATAACCACGATATACATAAGATCCCTTGAAATTGATTCTTTCTTATACAATACCGAACCGGCTTTGCCCGTTACTATTTACTAATGTTAGTTCTTCAAGTTTCTCCAAACAATTATTTTATTATGAAAAATGAGAAGTGAAAAGGAGGCAATATATTAAAAATTTAAATTTCCAAATTTTTGAATTTTTTCTTTACAAACCATCTCCTGAACATTTCAAATCGAATAAAAAAAAATCATCCAAATATCTCCAGCCGTTCTCTCGTGATGACGATGGACCATTTCATTTTTATATGTATAGATAAAGTAGACAGGTATTAAAATATAGCAAACACAGCTTTTGAAAACTAAATTAATTTACATTTTATAATATTCATCAGATGTTTTGCAAAAACGATAAAGAAGCAAGACATAATTCGTTTTAGCATCGTTTTAGCAAGTAATCAAACAGTTAATGTTGTTGCGATTGTTTTTACTAACAAAACAATAGCAACAAAATTAGCACAATTGGGATTAATAGCTTTTCTGATAACCTCCACTATTATGTATTTATAAATATTTTGTTGTTTATTAAAAAAAAAAGTAATAAAAAATTCTTAAGCCGCCATCATTTATTTTGATGTAAATATTATTCAAATAATAATTGAAATAATAAGTAACAAAAATTGGACTATACTATCTATGGTGGGCAGGGAGTTGTCTGTTTGTTCTTTGTTTTTGTAGTTTATTTCAATTAAATTTATTTTGTTATTTTGTTAAATTCTTTGCTTTTTTATTATTATTGCTAGTATCAACTTATTCATACTCATGACTAATAAAGTTCAAATTAAACTATATGGTAAGGGTGAAGAGGGGGGGATGTGGCTTGTTTTTTATTTTGTTTATTTGTATTTTTCATTTTGTGATAATTTTTTTTTGAAGTAAATTAATGCAATTTTTAGGGTGTTGCGGGTGCATTTTATAATTTTTTTTTTGTTTGTTTTTATCGTTAGTGTTTTTTTATGTTTGCTTTTCATTAGTTTGCTTTGTGATTTTAGTCACAAAGAAAAACAACGAATTGGAATTGTTAAAAAGACCGGCTGAATTCAGCAAAGGGTGTAACCCACACCAGGCTTTATTATAAAGAATTATTGTGCGATAGCAGCGAAGCATTGACTTAGAAACTGCATGTTTGTGGCTTTAAAATATTTATAAACAATAGTTTAATACGAAACGTGTACATTCGTTTAAGTGTATTAACATGACCTTTGGGTATGAAATCTAATTTTAAACAGATTTTAAATTAAATATTTTATACATATTTACATTTTTTTTTTGGAATTATTTAAACAGTGGGAATAAAATTAAAAATAATTTAGTTTCTTATGAAGGTAAGGAATAAAGACAATTATAAATAGAATTTGGCACGCTTTAAACTGGCTTAATTACGAATAATAGCATAATTAAGGTCTTACGAGAAATCATTAAAAAATCAATAAAATAATTTTTTTTCTTTTAAAAAAATTGGAATTAAGTAGGGAGGAAACAAACATTTTCGACAAGGTATCGGACTTTACCAGATCCAAATTTGTTAAAACTGTATAAAGGTTCTTTGTGGACATATATGAGTAGTTCAACAATATAAAATTAGTTTTTATTGAGGTTCAAAGTTAAAATTTTATATAAGAATGATTAATCCAATTTTTAGCTTATGTAAACTAGTTTTAATATATTTTCTTAAAAATACTTTTCTTTTAAAGACATGAATGTTAAAAGGTATCTTCCATTTTCTAAAGATGTTCTTCAATTATAAGCCATTTTATGGTTAACAACACATACACAGTTGACAATGAATGGGACAATGAGCAGATCTCGAGAAAGTAGCATATATATATAAATAGTTGCCCGATTTTTTAAAACATCGTCTTATATAAATCGTAGGGACTTAAATTTTCTAAGTATATCACCAACAATTATTTTCCGAGGGAGAATAATAATAATAAATTTGAGCAAAGATACACAGATAGATTATTACAGATATGAAACAAATGACAGTTCTCAAAAATGTAATATCGAACCGTATCGAGAGAAAAAATACTATTTTTTTTAATAGGCAATAGTGTCCCTCTTTCCAAGCCACAACCATTTTGACATTTTCTTTTGTTTGTTTTCTATTGCCATATCACTGGAACCAGCTGATTCATATCTGTGTATCTGTGCAAAGATATTTTAAGATACATATTCCTAAATTATTATTTTAATAATAGGCCATAAAAATAATGTTAAGATAAATATGTTGAAAATATAAATTGATACCATAAAATGTTCCGTAAACATTTCATATTATTTTGAATGTCTATATAGATTTTTACTTATATTT
Organism: Calliphora vomitoria; assembly: GCA_942486065.2. NCBI lineage: Eukaryota > Metazoa > Arthropoda > Insecta > Diptera > Calliphoridae > Calliphora > Calliphora vomitoria. The sequence goes on from OW818029.2 coordinate 94,760,225, forward strand.
TATATCAAAATGGAAATATAATTCTGATTAGCTGTCGTTAAGCGAACTTTTAACCCATAGACACATACTGCTCATGCTCATGCAATAAGAATGTGGTGTCTATGGGCTCCTTAACTTTTATTCTCGTTTGCAGACACTACATTTCATCTTTAACTTGAATTTCGAGATATTGTTCTTCAAATTACTTTAATCATAATTATATGAATATAAATAATAATTATCCTATTTCTTATAAAAATGTTTTTGAGTAATAGATTCGAATAAAAAACTTTCAAATATTACTATAAGACGATGTTTATACAAATTGGACAATAATTAGTTATAAAAATCTACACAAACACTTAATAAAATCTGAATAACTTTCTATTATCAGTTCGACTTTAGGTATTTTGCACATATTTATTATAAAATATAAACGTTAACCTTATATAAAACATGGGAAATGTGTATACCAGATATTAGGGATGCCAAACGGGACTGGGTTTTACAAATCCCGGGATTCGGGATTTTAGAAATGTGAATTTTTCGGTACCCCGGGATTTTTCGGGACTTCGGGATTTTAGTTAAACGTAAAAAAACATAAAAATTCAACAATAAAAACTATTTTCTTCGTTAATATATTTAAGTAAAAATAATGCATTGAATTAAAATAAATTTGACACAAAAGATATTTCATATTTATACGCGTATTCTGAACATTATAACAGTGAGAAATCCATAACAAAACCGTATTGAGTTCATAGTTAAAGAATTTTTAGGAAAGAGTACATTACCATTACTATGAGACTAATCCTGTAAAAATTGGTAAGGCAGTTTAAAAGTTATTTGCAATTGAAACCGCAAAATTTTTGTCGAAAATGTTTGTTGATAATAAAATTAAAATATAAAAGTGTTGTTTTGTTTTATAACATAAAATTTCCGTCCGTCTGTTTAAAACACGATGGGGTACAAACGAAAGGAGCCAGCTGGCTAAAATTATCCACAAATACTCTCTGTTTATAAGGTTTGTTTGGAATTGAAAATTGTCCATGATTTCCCCTAGCACCATACAATTATCCCCCGGAATACTGTTTGAGCAGTCATATGTATGTTGATTATGCGACAATCCTTATAAAATGTTGGCATCCCTACCAGATATTATCGAATTCAGCAGAGTATAGGGGGAGGTTCAAAAATTAATATTTTCGATCGAAATTTTTCTTCCGTCCCAGTAGGAATTGAATATTAACAAATAGTTTCAACTGGGTAATTGTACAAATAATCTATGTTCATTCTACAATAATAGTTTGCAGGTTTTCGAGTATTTTTTATAGTTGACATAGTTTGTTCAAACAAAACTTAAGAATGCTTGAATAAAAATTTATATGATCATGGATATTAATCTAACATTTCATGTATACTTGGCCTCCATCCTATGTATTCATAAATAAAATAAATAAAGTTTCCTTTTGAAGTTTTATTTCGTTTTTTCAATATTTTCGTTATTATCTGAAAGATTCTTAATTTGATAATTACATATAGTTTTTTTTTGGCAGTAATCCTATTTTTTTACTGGATGAGAAAAATATGTTTATCAAGTTCAGAACTTGTGTACATTATTAAAATAATGTAAAGCTTAAAGAAGAATTATATAAGGGCTGAGATCGAAAAAATCTTAACATATACACACATATGTATATGTTAATAAAAATTAAACCACTAAACAACTTACAGTTTTGATTTTTTTTATTTGATTGAAATTGTTTTTACAATTTACAAAAAATATTAATTTTATAGTTCTAATCAATAGTGATGAATGAAGAACCTTTTCCGGAAATCCTTCCATTAAGGTAGTCCATCTCCGTTTAAAATCTACCACTGTTTCGGCGTATATCCGTTCCAAAATAATAAAATAAAAACACAAGAATTAGTAAATTGGTAAATTCAAAAATAAGGAGCAGAATACTCTTTCCTTTATTAAAAATCAAGATTTACCACTTTTCAAATATAAGGCACGAAGTGCTATATAAGGCTTCCAAAAGACGAGTGAAGCATAAACTTATTTCTAAGTAGTTGGTGACAAACAATGTTTAAATACCGTTAACGGTTTACTCGTTGAAAATAGTTTTCCAACAATGGTGTAAACTAAAGTAGTAAACCACTAGGATTTACACTTAGCAAAATAATACCGCAAATAATAGATTTGTACTTAAACAACCACCCTTTTAGACACCTTTTTTGTGCTCTTCAATATTCTCTTTTAACAAGAAGCCAATATCTCTCCACTGGACTCAGCTCAAGGCAGTTTGGAGGAATTGCCTCTCTTGGTACAAATACCACATTATTGTTTTTGTACCACTCAAGTCCTTGCTCACCATAGTGACAGGATGCCAAATGAGGCCAAAAATAAGTGGACACATTAAGAAGTCTTATGAATGGAAACATCATCTTTTGTAAACATTCCTTGATGTAAATTTCGGTATTTATACTGCCTTTTGTAACAAATGTTTGGATTCTTTTGCTACTCCACATTGCTTACCATGCCAAGAACATTTTGGAAAAATATTTACCCGGAAGCTGCGAAAAATTTTCCATTCGTACGTTTTGTTAAGCAGCAGTTATATTTTTTGTATAAAATTTGACTTCAATTTCCGTGCTATGTCTTTGGCCTCTAAATTTTTAGCATAGTTCCTGTCAGGAACTTTTTCAACCTTGTATGTTTTTAAACCAGCATTGGCTTTAACTTTTCGTACCAAATAGTCCGAGTATTTAGCTAACCGGACTGCTTTCCTACTTTATATGTTGGGAGCTATTTTGAAAATATTTTCTATTTATTGGCTTTAGAAACATCATGTGGACCATTCCTTCTACATGAACCAGGTTTTCTCGGACAATTTCTACCGATACTGTTTAATAATATTGCAATCAGTTTGACTGCAGACCTTTTGGCCAACTTTTTGTAGGACTAAGTTGGGTTTTGTTGAAAATATTTAATAATTTTAGTACACACTTTTTTCTGGTCACTCATTTTAATCAAATTAACACAACAAATGAACATAATTAACATTAAACATAATAACTGACATGCTTTACAAACATAACTTGATAAAAAAAATCAAATAATAGTTGGGTTAAAAGTTTTAATGATAAACGTATGTTAAAGTTTTTTCGATCTCAGTCCTTACTTCCTTAGTTTATCGTTATGTTTTTTCCTTGCGTTTTGTTAAGTTGCAATTTCATTTTGCAAAACAATTTACTTTTAAATAAATTATGCCCAAATATAAATAAAATCTTGTTGCAATTATTCCGAAATTCTGATTCGAAATATGTTTAGGGTCAAATTCTTTAAAAAACATTCGCAGACGAATTATGTTTGCTGATAACATTTTTATTTAAAAAAACAAAAAACAGTATAATTTGTTTAACAAAACTTGCCATTACTCCAACAAATATTAAATGCCTGAGCAATGCATGTCTTAGATAAAAGAATTTAATATAAAACTGATAACAATATATTTCATAAATGGAAGTTTAAAGAAACGTACAGTTTGGCCATGCATAAAAACACTTAAATTTATCAATAAATATGTTAGCATCAAACATCAAGTTTCTCCGACATATTTCTAAATTATCATAAAGCGGTATTTTTAACATAAAGACTTTTCTTGGCGTAAATATAAAAAACACAAAAATGATTACAAATGCAAATTTTTCTGCACAAATCAAAGTCCATAGAGGATTTAATTACAAGGCAATTAATATAACGAAGAATGCACTAAATTATGACATGAAACTACATTCAAAATATTGATGACTTATTAATATTATTATTGTTTTTCAGTCTTTAAAAAAACATACATATTTTCGGTTAAGTTTTCAAGTTTAAAGTAATAATAATATTTGCTGATTATTTAGTTTGTAACGAAATATGCTGATTGTTTTTCGATATTATTTTAATTTAATTTTTTTTTTTCGTTTTTAAAATAAATTATCATTTTCATTCATATTTATAAAAATAATAAATACATGACCATAATTCTATGGAAATATTTTGTATATGAAGTGTGGTTGTTGTCTGGTCTGTTGTAATATGCATTTCAAATGCGGGTCATTTGAGCTGGGGGTATATTTTTATTAAACAAAGAACATAATATCACTATTTTGTTTATCATAACATATTTGTACTTTGATTTGTTTTCATTTGTTTCTTTTATAAGAATAGAGTGTGTTTTTTATAATAGTAATACTATGCTATATTTATTATCTTTAAAATTTCTAAGAATTTTAAATTTTAAAAGAAATATATGTCTCATTATTATTTCAACTAACCAATATAATAATATATCCTATACAAATATAAGTGAAACAATAAGAAATTGTAATTTTTAGATAAAATATGGGCATGACTAGGGATGCCAAACGGGACTGGGTTTTACAAATCCCTGGATTCGGGATTTTAGAATTGTAAATCCCGGGATTTTTTGGGATTTCAAGATTTTTCGATGCAAGGGAGACCTGATGTATAAGTCTGTCAATGCAAGGAAGAACTGATGCTGATTAAAATTAAAAAAATCTGGCGCCATTTGGATTTGAAGCGAGCTTAGTTTTATAATTTAGCTTTCTAGGTATTTTGGGAGCTACAAAAATCTTCCTAAAATATCAAAAGTCTCGTAGATTTCCGGGATTTGTTATTCCCGAAAAATCCCGGGATTTGTGAAAAAACCCGGGATTTCGGGATTGGCATCCCTAGCATTGACCTACTAATTTGACTTTGGGACACTCTGTCACAGCTTGCGGATATCACTGGGTATACGATTTTTTAAAAATTAATTAAAGTTAGAGAATTTAGCTTAGGGGGTGGTGGAGCAGATATTGTTTGATGAGGCAAATTACTCAGGAGAGATTCAAAAGAGGACTCAATGCTTACTATGCTTTCGGGAACTTCGTATTGTGTCTTGCTACCGAATATGGTAAACTGTGTTTACGCACTTCAATTGTCAAATCTATACTTTCGTATGTTTGCACTGTCTGGTGGGAAGCTTTGAGTAGTGACAGTTCCAGGAAGATTTAAAGGTGTAAAAATATTATACTTTCGAGCTCAAAAAAAAAGAAGTATTTCAGGCAGAGTGATGACGAAGTTGTTCGATTTAAGTGAAACATTCATGATTTTTACATTAGCATAGCAATGGAGATCATGTGTTTGTTTATGCGAGTATTTACATATACCGCTCATCATTTGAATACGTGTTCGACGAATTGAATACATTTTTTCATTGGCGAAACATATTTATTATTATATGCATTGCGGAAGATATTTTAAAATAAAAGGTTATGCCTTACTGTTAGGGTTTTAATCCCGGAAATTTTACCAATTTTCCACTACCCGATTCCCGGGAATTTAAAACTGACCAAAATATAGAGAAAACCAGTTGAAACGCAAATTTTCTCACCAACAAATTTTAAAAGATCTTTTTTATTCGCATTTAATCTTGGCAATAATGAATTGCTTATTATTAGTTTTATGGGATTTTTTTCTCTATCGATTTCGCCAAATGAAAATTGTGGAAATTTCAAAGTGCTATGTCTACATTTACCATTCATGGGTTAAGGGTAAAAAAGTCGTACATACAAGGTGGCGCAAAAGTAAACTTCCGATGTTTTTTGGCTGTAATTAAAAAAAAAAAGAAAAACTTTGATTCTTCTTGTGGATTATTTTTATTTAGTCTTTTAATTTTTTTTACATCAATTCGAGAATATGATGTCATGTAAATGGCCGCCGCCACAGTTGATTGTCATTTGAGCCCTTTTTATGGCATTTTCCATCACTTTGGCCAAAACTTCCGGCGATAGGTCCTGACATTCTTGACGGATATTGTCTTTAAGAGCTGCAAGAGTCTGAGGCTTATTGACATAAACCCGCGACTTCAAAAAGTCCCACAAAAAGATTTCTGGAGCGGTCAAATCAGGCGATCTTGCTGGCCAGTGCAAATCGCCAAAACGGGAGATTAGGCGCCCGGGAAATGCATCCTTCAGCATATCGGTTGTGGCACGTGCAGTGTGTGCCGTTGCACCGTCCTGTTGGAACCACATGTTTTCCAATCCCAATTCATCAAGTTGCAGCAAAAAGAACTCGTTGATCATTGCTCTGTAGCGCTCACCATTTACAGTAACCGTTTGGCCCGCGACGTCTTCGAAGAAAAAAGGTCCGATGACTCCTCCTGCGAAAACAGCACACCATACTTTGAGCGGGTGTAATGGCTCTTCGTGGGTTACACGCGGATTTTCAGTGCACCAGAAGCGTAAATTTTGCTTATTTACGTACCCGCTACGATGGAAATGGCCTCATCACTCATGATTATTTCTGATGAAAAATCATCTTCCTCTTGGTGGTGATTAAGGATGGCTTGAGCGTATGTTAGACGCGATTGGCAGCTAACAGCTGATGCACCGTCTGGACTTTATACGGAAACATCTTCAAATCTTGTACGCTCTAAAGACCGTCGACTGATACCCATTTGCGTGGCACGTCGTCTGGTCGATGTCGCCGGCGCATCCATGACATCCTCGGCTACAGCAGTAATATTCTCTGCAGAACGGCTACTCCGGGGTCTGCCACGCCTGGCAGCATCTCGTTTTGTGCCAGTCTCTTCGAGGCGAGCGGCTAAACGTCGCAGTGTTTCACCAGTAGGCGTTGGACAGCCAGGAAATCTGCGACGAAATTCACGTTGTGCCAAAGTCACCGACCGATTATTGGTCAAATAAATAGTCAGCAATATTCCGCGTTCTGGAGCAGTGTAGCGTAACATTGTTTATTAACGTGTATTTCGCATGTGTTTACTACACAAAAGTTAAAACAGAACTGACATTAGGGCCCAATCGCAAAATTTATAACATTTTCTGATAGGAGGATTACTTTTGCGCCACCTTGTACAATTAATATTTTTATAAACAGAATGTATCGAAAGCACGTTTTCTCAAACATTTCATAGGTATTAGAATTTATTCATGGCGTATTTCTGCTTCATTTAAATTAAATTTTTATACAAAAACTGACTTAATTAAATTTTAAACAGGAACACGAAATACAGAATTTGGGAACATCTAAATTTAGGATCTAAATTTAGATGTCCCCAAATTCTGTATTTCGTGTTCCTGTTTAAAATTTCATTAACCATATTAACAAACATTAGTGATGTTTCGATAATAACACTGGAAAAATCTGCATGGTATAAATTTCTCCGCTTGGCCTCTTTTAACAATTATATTTAAAACTTTTTTGGTTCCATTGGGTTAATTCAAAAATTTTTGTTGCAAAAATTTCAAGAAACTGACTTGTATTGGGACAAAGTCCTAAATTGACTTATTGTCCTAAATTGACCGATGAACATGTACTGCTGTCGCTTATCCAATTAATATGTTTTGTATTATGAAAACTTAAAATCCTCTTGATTTTGTGAATGAACACCAACCAGCAAATCAAATTTCATGGTTGATTTTTATATTATATGAAAAGTTATTTGTAAAAAATATCAAGCATTTTATATTAAAAATGCTCAATCGGTATCGTACCCCTTTATATTTTGGAAATAAGAAGACATTAAATGAAGACTTTATTTATGTAGATGTTCAAATACCACACATACATTATGATAATACAGTGCACTCGCGGTAACGTGAACACCGTCTAACGTGAACACCGCCTAAAGTAACGTGAACAAACTCAGAAAGCTCTATAACGTGAACAATTTTTTTTTCACTGCATTTGTTTTCTAATCATGTAGACAACACATTTTTAAAGTTTTGTGAATCCTTTTAAAGTTTTGTGAATCCTCTTATAAAAAAATGTGTTTGTGTCCTATAAATTAATTTTTTTAGTGGCAACGAATGAGTAATTTTATTTGCTATGTAATTTTATCTCAATTTATAGTTTCTCGTGATCTCGTTTTGTTTTGTAATGCATTTCAATAAATAATTTTGTTTTATATTTTAATAATGAAAATAGTAATAAAAGAATTTCACGTTCAAGCGTGTAAAACACAGGTTTATATTATAAAATTTTATATTTTTTCCATGAAATTCGGCAATCGCTAACGTGAACAATTTCACAAACATGAACTCCCTTCCTTGATTTTAATTAGTTCATGTTACCGCGAGTGCACTGTAATACCAAGTTTTTACATGAATTTTGCATTTAATATGTCAAATTTTTTTCCGATTCCCAGGAAAAATCGGTTGGGAAATTAAAAACCCTACTTACTGTACATACCGTATATAATTTTTCTTTAAGGGAAGAATGAAATATATAAAATTCCATCAATTAATTACTGTTGTGAAACAAATTCTTATTAAATTATTAAAACAAATGTTGTTTTGTTAAGGAAACAAAAGACTTTCTTTGTTATTTTGTTTTTATGTTTACTAAAATAAAAACAACGTTTTATCTAATCATCAAAAAGATTATTTTTTACTTTTTTATTGTTCGTCGTTCATTTAATTATTTTTTGTTAACTTTCTTTGTAATAAAGTTTTGTTGCTATTTTTATTTTAAATTACAAACCTTTTTTACATTATATTGATTATTTTCGTCTAATTTGATTGCAGCAATGCTAAAGGTTGTAATGCTGTACGCCATTGTATACAAACCGTTTGGGAAAATCATCAAGTACCCGTTGACAATGATTCCATTTGCCAAATTTGCAAAGATATGGTCACACAGGCTCGCGATCAATTGCGCAGCAATGAGACCATGGAAGAGTTGAAGGAAGTATTTGAGGGTTCTTGCAATCTAATACCGATTAAGATTGTGAAAAAAGAATGCTGCACATTGGCTGATAATTTTATACCCGAATTGGTAGAGGCTTTGTCATCACAAATGAATCCAGATGTAAGTTGGAATAAGAAATTTTTACTTTATGTAATAGAAATATGATAAGTTACATGTTTTTATCGCAATTTATTAACAAACATCTTTGACTTTTTTCATTTAAACCTTTTTAGCAAGTTTGTTCCGTTGCTGGTCTTTGTAACAATGCTGAAATCGACAGATTACTTACGAAATACTATACTTCTGCCCTGGATGGCACCCTTAAAGAGGAAGACGATGTTAGTGCTGAAATTATTGTGCCCACACATACAAAAGAAGTGGCTGTTGATGCTCCCAGAAAACCTCTCTTAAGCTGTGGCAATTGTTACAACATGGCCACCTTGATGACCAATAAATTCCAGTCAACCAATCGTGATGATGTTCTAGACAAAATTCTTCATATTTGCGGTGAAATGTCTTCCTTTTCGGATGCCTGTGCCAACATTGCCCTCACTTATTTCAATGATATCTACGATCATATTCAAGAGAATCTACAACCAGCTGGAGTTTGTCATATTTCTGGTGTATGTGCTGCTAGATATCATCAACATCCCGAAGATCCCAAAGAGGAGGAACCTATTGATTTAATGGCAGCAGGTAACGATGATATTCCTTGCGAGTTGTGCCAGCAATTGGTGCGTCATTTGCGTGATGTATTGGTGGCCAATACCACAGAGAGTGAATTCAAACAAGTGATGGAGGGTTTGTGCAATCAAACCAAGGGTTTCCGTACAGAATGTTTAAGCATTGTCGATCAATATTATGATTTGATTTATCAAAGTTTGGTTAATAATTTGGATGCCAATGGCGCTTGCTTCTTAATTGGTGTGTGTCCCAAGGGTTCAGAGGCCTTGTTCCAAGGTGAAATGATGCCATTATTGCCTGCACTTCCACCAGCTGAAATTAAAGTAACCATCCGCAAGAAGTTGGGTGCAAATGAACCTAAATTCACTCAAGAGGATCTCAAAGCCATGACTTTGCCCATTGACCACCTCATGGGAGCTGCTAATCCCGGTTTGCTCGTAGAAGGTGGTGAACTTTGCACCATTTGTGAATATTTGTTGCATTTCATACAAGAATCACTTGCCACCCCATCAACTGAAGATCAAATCAAACACGTTGTCAATGGCATTTGCAACAAATTCCCCAACAGCATTAAGGGTCAATGTCACAATTTCATTGATATGTACGGTGATGCTGTCATAGCTCTATTGATTCAGGGTTTGGATCCTCGTGAAGTTTGCCCTAAAATGCAAATGTGTCCCCCTAACCACGAATATCATGACGATATGGAAGTTTTCGAACCCCAACCTTCCGACGAACAAGATAAACCCACCTGTCCCCTATGTTTGTTTGCTGTAGAACAGGCTCAGGAGAAAATCAAAAATGACAAATCAAAGGTAAGTCTAAAATTGTTACAATAATTAAAATAAAAAAACACTTCTTCAATATTTCTTTTTTAATTTTCAGAAAAACATTGCAAATGTTTTAAATAAGTTATGCAACCATTTGCCACAACAATTACAAAACGAATGTGTGGACTTTGTCCAAACCTATTCATCCGAATTGGTCGATATGCTGATTACCGATTTCAAACCCCAAGAGATTTGTGTTGCTTTGAAACTGTGCCCCAAGGCTAAAAACTATTTAGATGATATGGGTATTAGTTTGGAAAATGAAAGTGAGGAAGTCGATGATATCAGTATGTTAATGAGATTGCTTTCTATTAGAGGCACTGTTTAATTAATTTTGTATTTGCATTTAGCTTTCAACGAAATCAATGATAGCGAAGAAGAAATGCCCGTTGAAATTATATTCCAACAACAACACAGTGAGGTCAGTTCACCAAATTGTCTTTTGTGCGTAGAAATTGTTAAATTGGCTGAGAAACGTTTGAACAAACATACAACCAAAGTGAGTAATAATGTTTTAATTTTTAATTGATTTTATTAAAATAGAGTTTAAACTAGCTTTAGACGCTCTAGATACGTCTGTCGGTCTTTAGTTCTTAAACATACAATTGGAATTATTATTTTATTCTTTTTACGATTTTTGCAGGAAGACATCAAGAAGGCTTTAGAACAATCATGCCAAAAATTACGCAAAAATTTACAGCCCAAATGTCATCAATATGTTGACAAATACGGTGATAAAATTGCAGAATTACTTCTGAAAGAAATGGAACCAAAATTGATTTGTGCTGAATTAGGCCTGTGTCTATTTAGTGAACAAGAAGATTGTAAGTGTAATTATTTGAAAGTGATTAAAACATTTTATTACTTAGAGCAATATCGTCACAATTTTAAATTGTTCGGTTGTTTTTCGCCCCCAAACAAATTTAATATGTGGGGGACCTTGCTTTAAGTGAACAATAATTATAACTGATAACATTTTTAGTGGAAATTGATGAAGCTTTGAAATACGATGTGATTGCCATGCCAAACGAAAATGCAGTGTGGATTAAAAATGATCGTTTTGTGGGCATGGATGAAGGCATGACCTTGCAGGAACCTCCCACCTGTGTTTTGTGTGAATTTGTAATGACTAAACTGGAAATGGAATTGAAAAATAAAACCGAACAAGAGGAAATCAAACGCACCATTAAGAACATTTGCAATCACATGCCCCAGACAGTGGCTAAAAGTTGTGACAAGTTTGTGGAACAGTATGCTAATGCCATTATAACATTGGTAGGCAGTGTGCCACCCAAGCAGATTTGTCAGAAATTGCAATTGTGCTTTGCCGGTTTAAGTGAAGTAGTTAATGGTGAGTTAAAGAAAGAAAAATTAAAAAATAAAGGCTAAATTTTTTGTGGGTTTTTCAGATGAAGTTATTGAATGTGGTGTTTGCCATGGCGCCTCAATGGCTTTGTTGCCTTATTTTAGAAAACACACCGAACACGATGAAATTGGTGCCATTGATATGATTAATGTGGGTTGTGAAAATTTACCCGCTAAATATTATCAAATTGTAAGTTATTTATTATTAAACTTTTTAGAGGGATTATCTTTTATTTATATTTATGTTTCCTCTCCGTTATAGTGCTCTGAAATGATACGCATTTATGGCAAAAGTATTATGCATTTGTCTGAACGCATTGTTGTAGACGAGTCTCACATTTGTAGCGATATAGGCAAATGTTTTGAGAATGAAAAATCTAATTTGGCTTTTGCCAGAATTTCAGGTATGTATTTTACATATTTATTTGTCTTTAAAGAAATTTTAAAATTATTTTAATAATGTTTTTATTGTAAATTGCAGTTTAATTTCAAAGTTATGAGATGCTTTAAACATCGAAGAAGTTATAGAAAGAGTGAAGTGAGTTTGAATGGGAGAACTATGAAAAGGCGGGTGATTTCTCTTAATAATTGTATTGTGATGCGTATTGATAAATATTAATTTCTTGTTTTTTTTATATACACTTTCATCTATTTGATAAAACACTTAAAACACGAAACAAAAGCCTTTGAAATAATTACAAACATTACCAAAAATATATAAAAAATATCACATGAATTAAATAAAATAAAATAAATAATACAAGTTGAAAGGGGAATGAATGTGTTTTTAAAATAAGAAATTTATGTAATTAAAAAATTATAATCTTCATCTATATAATATTTTTATAAAACTGTTTGTTAGTTGAGCGATCTTCTTTCTATCACATTTACTGCGTTTCTTTTATTTTTCTTATTTTCAATCCTTATAGTTTTAGTTCTGCAAATACTTGTATTTTAATTTTTCTAGTTTACTAAGAAACTGTGTGAAAAAGAAAAAAACATTTTAATTAAAATAAAAACAATTATTAAAAATCAATTATTTTTAAATATTTCTTCAAACATCAAACATCATGTTTCAGGATACATTGTTAATTATTAAGCCTGATTATTTGGCGAAACGAAAGCCTCTTCTATTACATTTGTCACAACAAGGATTCTTTATAAAGGGTCAACGAAAAATTGTCTTCACTCCCGAACTGGCTGCTGAATTCTATCAAGATCTGGCTGAAGAGCGTTGTTTTATGTTTCAAGTCATATTATTGTCGAAAGGAAACTCGGAAGCATTTATTTTAGCTAAAGAATGTGCGGTGGAGGCTTTAATAAATGACATGGTGTGTTATTTGTAAGTAATTTTTTTAATATAATTTAAATTGATTTGCAAACACATTATCTGGTGGCTTCCAAAAACACAGGGGCAAACGGAAAGACTTCTCTACCTATAAATATTCAGAATATTTGGCAGACTTACGGATAAAGCGTTTGTTTTTATGATGTTTCTCAAAATATTTGGATTGTGATGACATTTGAAAGGGGTTTTAAAGCCGCGTCCAACGTTATATAAAACATTTCCAAGCTTAACCCTTTGTATACTTCTGATATACAGTAATTTAAGTTCCAGATAGATTTGATAAGACGAGCTTTAACGATTTGTTTTTGTTGCAAGATTAAGAACAATAAAGTTTGCTAATATTCAGCCTAATCGTGGTTGGCGTAAACGTCTTATGCCTGCGAAATCTAGTACGAAACTGTCGTAGGCGTATGACGTTTACGTCAATCACGATAAGGGTGATTGGCATACTTTATTTCCGAAATGGAGGTGTCATTATTAAATTTTATGAGTCCTAATAATGTATTGGCAATAGATGTTAGCCTATTGGTAACCGAATCACATATAAATCTTTGGACAATATAAGTACTGTTAAATTGGTAGCCAACCTTGCTAATATTCCAACAAAACCTTTCAATTATATATAGATCTAATTTAAATTATTGCAAGATAAATACAAATACGCTTAGTTAACTCAAGCATGATTAAATTATTTTAAAATATATTTCTTTTGCAGTGGTACCTCAACAGAAATGGAACAAAACATCCATGTTACCAAATGTCTTACTAAAGTTCAAAGAGAAATATGTTTCATCTTTCCCAACTGTAAGTTTCTCAACAGAAGATGGAAATCAATATTAGTATTTATATCGGCATTCATTTAGTACTTTCTACTTCACAGATATTTATGAACCAATCTATTGTCCAGAACAAATTAAATTTTGCGCTAACAATTCCCTTGTAGAGTCTACAATAACCACACTGTACGATATTGTAAAAAATCGCGAAAAAGATCCACACAAAAGTTGGAAAGTGAAATTAGCGGAATCTCTAATTTTGACAAATAAAACTTTACCTAACATTTCCAATCAATGCTGCCACAATTCAAATCTAAATGCACAAGATATGGCACAGCAAACTAAAATCACTTGCTTTAAACATGAAAAGGAAGATGTTGGAAACTACTTATCCTCTGACATGGACATTAGTAAATATTGCAGCTCACGTAATTTTACAACGAGTTCTTGTGTGTCTTGTTCGGGTTTTGACAGTGATGCTGAATGTATAAAACAGACTTATGAACCACCTTTATCAGATGTAATTAAAGCTCGCACAGCGCCCTTAACGGTGCGGGAATCATCTAGCATTTCTACGGTAAAGACTGTACAAGAAAATCTTTTAGAGGAATGGGTTATGGAAGAACATGCAGCTGTAGTAGATGTTGCTGAATTTGGGGTAGATCAAGTTTTATATGATAATGAAAAGGAAGAAAACCTTAAATACGATTTAGCAGATGACAAAGGTTTAGAGACTGATATAATTGCAGATTCGAATATGAAAATTGAAGCTGATGTTAGTTCAACAACTAAACCAGCGAACATAAATGAACCTATGGCTATGAATGAAATACCAGATATAGAATCACTTCAATTATCTAAAAAAGATCAGGTATCTATTGATGATATCTCAGTCATAATGGAAGAAAGCGCACATCCTGCAGCAGAAGCTAACAAACAGTCTGTAGAAGAAATCATACAATCGTCAGAGGAAAACGAACTTGCATCTGCTATTGAAAATAAACAATCTAGTGTAGAAATCTCAGCCCCCATGTACGAAAATATACTTTCAGTTACTGGAAATGCTCTGCCTTCAAGTGTTTAAATATGAGTTTGCAATCGGAAATACAATGATAATTTAAATTGTTTTGTAGTATAAATTTTGTGCATTCATACATATATTTTTGAAGATTATTACAGATATGAAACAAATGACAGTTCTCAAAAAAGTAATATTGAATCGTATGGTTATTTTGGATGTTCTACAACCACTTTTCAATCGCTGTGGTTTGCAGAGCGAGAGAAAAAAAAAATACAATTTTCAATAGGCAACGAGTGTGATGCATATTTGTCCCCCTTTCCAAACCACAACCATTTTGATATTTTCTTTTGTTTGTTTTCTATTGTCATATTACTGGAATAAGCTGATTCATAGCTGTGTAATCTGTGATATTATATTTTGAAATTGCATTTAAAATTTTTATCATCAAATAGATTTTAATTACAATGAAATATAAAGGTATACTATATGTATTTCAAATTAGTTATTCATAATTATAACGTACTTAATTCGGAATAAAACAAATTGTATTACTTTATATGGAACGCAGATCAAATCGTGATGATGAAATATTTCCTTATTTGGATTTTAAAATATATTTGAAATCAGTTTTTGATCCAGTATTTGGACTTTTAAACTCAAATAATTTATCGAACTTCGATACATAATCATTAAATCATTGTTCCTAGCCAATGTGCCAATTTTCGCGGTATTGCCCTTTTTTTAGTCATGAAATCCCGCGTCCCGTTCGGGATTCGTAATTCCCGCTTTATTTGATTTTCAACATCTAATAACTACTTCATATCTAGTTTTGAAGAACTGTTAATTTTGAATTTAATATTTATTAAATTGAAAAGAAAACAGCATTTTAACATATGTTTGTATAGCTCAAAAATAATGGATCTTAATTATCAATGGACTTGAATAAGTAGAAAATGTACCTCCTTCATTATTCCGTCTTCTGGCTGGTTGTCCTTGAATACAGGTCTTAAATTTGAAAATACATAATATAATATTATTTGGCGGATATCATTATGTAGGAGAGGGATGAAACCTATGGTTATGATCGGTTCATTATTTCATCTATACCCATAGAAGAAAAATGTATGTTGTAGGTTTTGAACGATTATAAATGTATGCTTTGAAAATCCCGCCATTTTTTACATATTTTTAAAATTGTACCGCTTTTTGCAAAAATAAAACTGGCAACCCTATTCTAGCACTTGAACTTGATTAATAAAGGAGTATATTTTGAGATATGAACAGAAATGTAAAATTGTAATTGTAATAAATTTTTTTTTTCAAATTTGTTTAATAAAATGTTTAAAAATTTGAAAATGGAGATTTGAAACTGCGAATAGTTTAATGGCATCCTACAAAGACAAAAACTCATACACAAGTAAATACGGATTTACAGTGAGGGACAAAATTGTTCACGAAACTATACAAAAATGTATATGTATTGGAAACTATTAGATGGCAACAGACATTTTATTATTACACTATGGCAGCTCCTTTTGAAAATTACCGTTAGTTTTTACTTGTTATTAGTTTAACTTTAAAGCACCGTGTGTAAACAGTTTTGAACCTCTGTTAATTTTCTCTAAAAGTTTTAATAAATTTTAAGTTTTGCCTGGGGTTTTTCTTTTAAAGTAAGTAGATTACTGCTTAAAAATAAAAGTAAATAAACTTGTGAAAAAATATCATCAATAAATTTTTACTTAGTTTTTTTTTCGTGGTGGCCAAAGTAAACCAGCACTTTTCAAAACGTTGTAAAAAATCTAGAAGGAGTCTCATATCGCAAGATTGCAAAAAAAAAAAAAATATAACGATAAAGTAATATGCACATCATAAGCAATCATGCAGGTCCCCAGAAAGGTTTCGCCAGCAGACTGTCGCGAAGCTAGACGATTAATCGTTACTGGTGCAGTCAATACGGCAGTTGAAGTCCAAAAAATACTGAATGAAGAGTTTAATTTAGATGTTAGTACCAAGACCGTTCGAAGAAGCTTAAAAGCCAGTGGGATTAGCGGCCAGAGCAAATGCCAAAAAACAATTTTAAGTGAAAACAACCGCAGAACACGGTTGAAGTTTGCAAAAAAATACGCAAAATTCTCGGTTGAAGATTGGATGCGTTTAACGTGGTCAGATGAGGCAACAATTAATAGAATCGGGTCAGACGGACGGCAGTGGACATGGGTGAACAAAAGTGTTGGAGTAAAAGAGCGTACAACGATACTAAGCATACTACGAAAATCACCAAAAAGTGGTTTGAAGAAAATGGGATCAAGCTTTTGCATTGAACACCTTTGGTTCTTGTAAAAAGAGTTAAGGCAGTAAAAATGCACATGAAGGACACAACTAATATTAGGATCCAAAAGACGACGAGTTCTCAACTGCGGTCATATTTGTTCATATTTGGAACTCTAAATTAATATCTGTTTGAACATTATTGACCAAAGTATACCAAGTAGTCCGACTCTCTATTTTTTAAATTACTCTCTCACATATACGGGTTCCGTGTGAATTCAACACCCTTGTGAGAGAATTAAACGCATCAAAAGTCTCGAATTTTTAACCAGAAATTGTATATTAAATATACTTCAATACACATTAAATCATTAACACACATTATTTCCTATTTTTTTCAGCACATTTTGCACTTTTTCATTCCCAAAACACGTCCATTTTGCACAAACTAAAAATATTTTTATACCCTCCACCACCACAAGTGGTGAAAGAGGGTATATATAAGTTTGTCATTCCGTGTGTAACATTGAGAAATATTCATCTGAGACCCAACAAAGTATATATATTATTGATCCTTATGAAATTCTAAGTCGATTGAGCAATGTCCGTCTGTCTGTCCGTCTGTCCGTCTGTCTGTCTGTCTGTGTAAAACACTCTCACGTCCAAAATACATAAGTGAAATTAATGAAATGTATACCAAAATGTTTATAATTTTTCTAAGCAGTTTGGTATTGAAAATCAGCAAAATCGAATTGGTAGAACCAGGGTTATGGATTAAAATGTAAGACAACCTCCAAAAATTTTGATCATTTTCACATGTTTTTTTCTGATTTTTGGTAAATCCATTGCAGAGAATATCATGAAATTTTGCACACATTATTAATATGATAAAAGGACAAATTCTGTTGAAAATGGAAAGAATCGGTCCATAATTTCTTGTAGCCCCCATACAAATTTCTTCCCGAAATATGGTGCTATAGTCTATAAATGCCTACAGAATTGCAGTATCCATACAAAATTCAGCAAAAATAAGTTTTGTGCTAAGAGAAATCACAAGACTGAATTTTTCGTGGATCGGCCCATATTTGATCAAAACCCCCATATAAAGTTCACTTCCGAAAATCACTTAAACATGCATAAATACCTTATAAATATCGCTTTTGAGTTGAAATTCGACACAAATAATCTCCATATACACAAAAGTCGCTGCACCGAATTCTATATAGATCGGTTCATATTTGTTTATAGCTCTCATATAAGGACCTCATCCGAACAACACATTAACCTGCATAAATATCTAAAAAATATCAATATCAAACCAAAATTTTGCACAGATCCGTAATTTATATATGGAAGTCATACTGCAGGATTTTGTGAATATCGGTCCATATTTGACCGAAGCTCAAATTTAAGGTCCATTTCCGAAAATCAGTTAAGTACTCACAAATCTGTTATAAATATCTTAATAATGCTAAAATTCGACATACATAAAACTCATATACATTGCAACAACTGTACCAAATTTTATGAAGTTTGGCCCATAATTGGTCATAGCTCCCATATAAGGACCACTTCCGAAAAACACATTAACCTGTATAAATATCTAAAACAAATCGATATCAGAATAAAATTATACATAGATGAGTAATTTGTATCTAGTAATCATACTACTGTAGTTTGTGAATATCGGTCCATATTTGACCATAGCTCCATATAAGGTCCACTCCCGAAAATGACTAAAACCCTCATTAATTTCTTACAAATATAGTCATCAAGTTGAAATTCGAATCCATAAATTGCAATATATGTAAAAATCATTGTACGAAATTTAATGATGATCGGCCAATAATTGGTCATAGCCTCCATATAAGTACCACTTCGGGAAAACACATTAACCTACACAAATATCCAAAAAAAATATTTGTACTGAACCAAAATTGTACACCGATCAGTAATTTGTATTCAAGAATCATATTACAAGATTTTTTAAATATCGGTCCGTAATTCGATATAGTTGTCATATAAGGTCCACACTTGTTAATAGCGTTGTTTAAATTAAGTTTTATTATTTTTTTTATTCATAAATTTTACAAAAATAGCCCTCAAATACTTTGAAATCACGTTACAGTATTATATGGCGATAGTCCCATAATAGGTCAGCTCCAATATGTTGAATCAAAATTTGAATCCAAAAATCATACTACTAAATTTTATGAATATCGGTCCATAATTGGCAACAGTGCTCATACAATTTCCACTTTCGGTAATAACTATAATACCCATTAAACTCTTGTAAAGATGTAATTCAATTAAAATACAAAGAAATCACGTTAAACTATTTTATGATGATTGACTCATAATAGGTCATAGCTTCCAATTAGTTCCACAACCCAAAAATACATTAACGCATATAAACATTGATATCGATCAAAATTTCAACAGAAATTAGTTACAAGTAGACAGAAATCATACTGCTGGAATTTTTGACTATGGGTTCATAATTATATATAAGACACATATCCGGAAAATTCATTAATCGCGAATATATATTAAAATTTTGTGATATGTAAAAGTTTGAATTTTGTCTAAATATATTTGTATACCCTTTTTATACCCTCCACCACCACAAGTGGTGAAAGAGGGTATATATATGTTTGTCATTCCGTGTGTAACATTGAGAAATATTCATCTGAGACCCAACAAAGTATATATATTATTGATCCTTATTAAATTCTAAGTCGATTGAGCAATGTCCGTCTGTCTGTCCGTCTGTCTGTCTGTCTGTGTAAAACACTCTCACGACCAAAATACATAAGCAAAATTAATGAAATGTATACCAAAATGTTTATAATTTTTCTAAGCAGTTTGCTATTGAAAATCAGCAAAATCGAATTGGTAGAACCAGAGTTACAAATTAAAATGTAAGACAACCTCCAAAAATTTTGATCATTTTCACATGTTTTTTTCTGATTTTTGGTAAATCCATTGCAGAGAATACCATGAAATTTTGCACACATTATTTATATGATAAAAGGACAAATTCTGTTGAAAATGAAAAGAATCGTTCCGTAATTTCTCGTAGCCCCCATACAAATTTCTTCCCGAAATATGGTGCTATGGTATATAAATGCCCATAGAATTGCAGTATCCACACAAAATTCAGCACAACTAAGTTTCGTGTAAACAGAAATCGCGAGACCAATTTTTTTTGGATCGGGCACTATTTGACCATAGCCCCCATATAAAGTTTACTTCCGAAAATCATTTAAATATACTTAAATATCATATATATCGGTATCAGGTAGAAATTCAACTTGAATAATCCCCATGCACATGAAAATCGCTGTAGGGAATTTCATGAAGATCGGCCCATAATTGGTTATAGCTCCCATATAAGGACCACATCTAAAAACCACATTAATTTTCATAAATATCTGAAAAATATCGTTATCGAATTAAAATTTTACACAGATCGGTAGTATTAATTCACAAATGATGCTACTAGATTGTGTGAATATCGGTTCATATTTGACTATAGCTCCCATATAAGGTCCATTTCCGAAAATTACTTAAATACTAATAAATCTCGTATAAAAGCTTCTATCTGGTTTAAATTTCAAAAAAATATTTCCATTATATACGATAATCGATGTGTAGAATTTTATGAAGATCGGCCGATAATTGGTCATAGCTCCCATATAAGGACCACTTCTGAAAAACACATTAACCTCTATAAATATTTGAAATATATGGATATCGAACTAAAATTGTATACATATCAATATATTGTATTCAAAGATTATACTACTGGGTTTTCTGAATATCGGTCCATATTTGACCATAGCACCCATATTAGCTCCATTTTCGATAATCACAATAATACCCATAAAACTCTTGTAAATAATGTTATGGAGAAAAATATCAAGCAAAATATGCCTCAAATACATAGAAATCACTTTAAAATATTTAATTATATCTTCCAAATAAGTCGCACATCCAAAAAATACATTAACGCATATATACAATCATATCGGTAAAAAATGTAAAAGTTTCAACTAGACTTGGTGATTATGGGTGCATAATTATATATATATATATATAAGGTTCACCTCCGGAAAATTCATTAAAATAGAACAAAAATATACTTTTGAAGTTTGACTAAATATATTTTTTTTTACCCTTTTTTATACTCTTTTACTTCACTTGTGGTGAATAACAATATATAAAATATTACTATACAACTATGTTTTAAATAAACTTTTATTTTGTTTAAAAAAAAGTGTTTTTATTGAAGAAAGTACATAATTTGTATATAGTCCAAAATGTGTATTATATCATGATTCATATATCATCCATAAAGTGGCTTAAAAATAAATTCGGTTATAGTCCTAATTCGCTCATAGTCCACAAAAATTGTTCAACTGTATTTGTAGACTATAAGCGAAACTACTGTATTACATTACCATTCTACCATTCTTCATAATCGGAGCTAAGTCCCAATAACAAACACTAAATATGGATATTAGAGTGTTTATACCAATGTAATTTCTATAATTTTCATCTAATTTAGGTGGAGGGTATTTAAGATTCGGCATAGCCGAATATAGCACTCTAACTTGTTTTTTATTAATTTTTCAGTTTTTATTTTGTTTGTGGTGTAATTTAAACTACAGAACAGAGTTTAAATTTTTGGTATTGAAAATAGAAGAAAATTGAAATAAATTAAAATTTAAAAATTTTTATAGAACTCTGTGTGTCTGGTGAAAATTAACTTAGACTTAGGTACTTTTTCACTAACACATGTTTAGAGTTAGGTACTGCTGTCAAAGAGTCGGACTACTTGTTATACTTTGTTATTGACATAGATCTTTTTTAAGTTCTCTTATTTTTATACCCTTCACCTTCGTGAGAAGGGTATATATAAGTTTGTCATTCGGTTTGTAATTTCCGCAATATAATTTTCCGACCCTATAAAGTATATATATTCTGGATCCTTATAGATAGCGAAGTCAATTAAGCCATGTCTGTCTGTAGAAATCAATTTTCTGAAGACCCCATGACATCGAGAAGTCTCCTATTTAAAATAAGCAAAATCCGTCCATAAATAACGGAGATATGAGAAAAAATCCGAGACAACATCTGAAAATTTCATAAAAAAAAGACAATTTATTGCATGCTTTGACAAAAAAGCATCAAAACGTATGTTTGGATGTGTGTTTGTTTCATTGCTTTGAGTATTTTGTTTTTTGTTTTGGTGTTTTGTTTCGTTTGGCGTTGTTGCTTGACCCGGTGCGCTTCGCTACCCCTGTCGGTTCAGCCGTTTAGTAATTATTGTTTAAGAACTAAAAGTACCAATTTTACCAGTTTTTCCCCCAGTTTTTCCCTTTCTGGTAATAGCCTATTGACGCTTCCAAGTAAGGATCTATCTACGTTCCAAATTTCAATAAAATCGATTATATGGATGTGTATGTTAAGAATTTATCGATCTCACTCCTTAGTTTGTCCGTTAAGAGCATTGTAGAAGATTCCCGAAAGATGGCGTGTGTATAAATAGTGGCAGAGGTTGCAGTAGTGAGTTGTGTTTATCATAGGCGCTGTTAGAGTCAACTGTCTTGTTCATTTAAGTCTGTACATTATAAAGTGTGTGTGCATTTCTGCGAATTGATAAACGTGTAACTAGACACTGAGTGACTATTTAAATTGTTGTTGTTGTACATTTTAAATAAATACAAATTTTAAACTACTAAACGGCTTTTATTTGCAATCAAATGTATCCGGTTTATTAAAAGGTAATAATATTTTAGGCGCATATTTTCCAATAATAAATACATGAAAATCCGCCCTCTACTGATTATTATTCAGTTTGTTTTGTCCGACACTGTATATATATTTTAAAGACGATCTAGCTATCGGTTTGTCGGTTTGTCTGTCTTGAAAGGAAAAAATATTTTTTATCACGAAATTTCTTATTATAAAGTTTTGTTTACAAAATTTATTTTCTAACAAACCATGGTAGAACCAACCAGGTACAATTATTACGGAGAGTTATCAATATTTACCCCTACAACGTCAAATAACGCATTTACTCTCGTCACTTTTTATTTTGTTTTCTCAATGTTTTGCACGTTATATTAAAACCAACACATATTTATTTGAAAAAATCTTAATTTGTATTAAATATTTCACGAAAAAAGCAAATACATAGATATTTTCCATGATACAACAATAACCAGGTAGAATCAGTAGGGAGAGTTTAAAATTGTACGCCTTGTTATGTCAAATATGAGAAAATGAGAAAAAAATATGTGAATAAAAATAAAGAAAATTTAAAACTCAATGCCGCAAGCTGTACTCCATTTTATGTTCAGGACATTTTAAAAATCTTATATCCTTTTGTTCAAATGAACATTTACACACAGCACATTTCACACTCATATTTCTTTTTATATGGCTTAATGTTAAATTGATTTCTTCACAAAAATTCTTAAAAACTTTTTTTATTTTTTAATATTTTATTTTTTATTTTGTATATGTATTTGTCTGACAATTCAAGGCATGAAAAATTGAGAACTTACTTTTCTACTGATTCTACCTTGTAATAGTTATATTATGGATATTTTCTAATAAAGCCACAAATTATTATTTTTTTTGTCTTAGACATTTCGTTTTGTTTTTTTCGAATTTTCTTTTGTTTGACGTTATAGGGAATGTATAATTGAGAACATACTTTCTAGTAATTGTACCTTGTTTGTTCTGCCATGTAACAAACAAAAAAAGTAGTACATCAGCGTGTAAAATCCATTGGCTTGAATTAATTTAGTAAAGATGTCCAAAAATTGTCGAAGTTTAAAAAATAAAAATTAATTAAATATTTTATGGTGATTTAAGTAATTTATTAATAGTACAAATATGTTTCATCTCTATTACAATAAAGAGTTCCTTCCCATTTACGTTACTTTTAGCAATTAAAATCAAAATATCAAGATTAATAACATTTGACAATATTACTTATCTGCTGAGCATTTCATTCATATACTTACGCTAAACCCAAAAACACAAGTTCTTGACTTTGTGTCTTCCAGTTTTAACCATAGCAAAGTAGTCGCATATGGTCACATCATTATGAATCTTATTACATTCTACTATCATGGGCAGGTAAAACCGTGTTAACAAAGACGAAAACGGATTGGTTATTTCTTCCAGAAAATATATAATTCCAGAATTCAGACCACCACTGTTGAATGGTACTGTTCTCAAAGTATTGAGAGATTCTTGGGGTAATTCTAGACTCTAAACTCTCGTAATGCTTCGTGCTTTCTATATATGTAAGAAAACTTTTTGAAAGATACGATGTAAGACCTTTCTTGACCGGTGATCCTTTTGCCTGTCTCGCTATTACTAGGTCTATGAATTCTAAGCAGGCCAGTCTGAAGAGTAGTTCTAGGACTCAAGACGTCAGGGTGTTTGAAGCATTATCCTATTGGTCACGGCACCGTCCTATAAAATATAGACTGACCAATCTGAGAGCAACAAACTATTTAGAATACCAACAAGGAATTAATGAGCGTCAACCTATGTCCTTCAGAACAACGTGATCACAATCTACATTCATAAAAACGGGCATTACTACGGGAATTTTCTTTGATGAACTTAGCTTCTTGGTTTCTCTCAGACCCGATCTGTTTTCCAGCCAGAGGTCTACGCCCTCCGGCCGCGAGTCAAATTTGGGAAATTAATCTCGAACCTTCAACCATAAATATTTACGTGGACAGCCTTGTATTCATTAAGGCTGTCAACTGCAACGTAATAAGTCGTGATTTGTTCTCGATTACATACTGAGGTCCTCTCTGACGAGATAAAAAGCAAACACTCTCTTGGCTCTTGGTAGGAATTCGATTAGGCTTCTTACGTGTATAATTATTGGTCACTGTATGATATTTCGGAACGTATGGGTTACCCAAGTATTAATGACTGCAGAATTAGTTTAGATGAAGAAGAGGACTTCTATGTGACTATCCCGCTCTACAGGAGTGTAGACTAAAATAACAAGCTACAGGTCTCTTTCAGGATCTGTACAATCTTAGAGATGCATCACTGATGAGTCTCATCTAATTTATCAGAAGTGTCCATTGGTTCTCACAGAAACCACACGAGTTACAAAAGTCATCCGTTTTAGGGAGGGTGATTATTAATTTTCATATATCACAGACATTACATGTGAAAGTTTATAATGGTATCACAATGGACTTCAATTGTACTCAAATACACTAATACAAGGGTTACTAATCGGCAAAGTTTTCCCGATATTTCCGGGTATTTCATTATAAGCTTTCTTCTTGAAGTTACAGTCTTTTTTCTGCACAGATACAGTTGTGATTTATTTCCAATCCAATGATTTTTATATCCATATATTGTTTGAAATCGCAGCAACTTCTCAGTTTGTCGGGTGGGTAGAAGTGTAAAAAAGCAAACGGGATAATAAAAGTTGCACGATGTCGCATGGCTTGCGATTGTAGGAGATTTTTCTTATGAATTGTTGTTAGTTGTCAAAAATTGCAAGGTACAACATGATGTGAGTAAACGTGAAAGCAATTTGAAAATAAAATGGAATTAAAATTCCTGCGATTAATCACTCATAATAACAACAAAAAATCAATTGTCACAGAAGAATTACGATCTAAATATAAATTTTTTGTTACCACAACTAAAATTTTTTGAGTTAATTTAGTATTAAGAATGAACACATTTTTATACCATACACCACCATAGTTGGTATCCACATAAAATTCAACAGAAATAAGTTTCATAAAGAAATAAATTACACGACCTAATTTAATAACGATCATTCCATAATTGGTCAAAGCTGCCACATGAGGCCAACTTCCAAACATCATTTTAACAAGCGTAAATCTCACAAGTTTGGTATCCAAATATAATTTAACAAAAACACGCAACACAATTTCATAACAATCGATTCATAATTGGTCACTGCTCCCATATAAAAACAATTCCGAAAATCACTCATGAAAAAAAAAAAAAAATAATAAAATGATTTGCTGATTTGACTCATTGAAGGGTATTATATTGTTACATTTTTACCTTTTAAAAAAAGGGGTTTATTCCCTTTTAATAAACCGGATACTTTTGATTGCAAATAAAACCAGTTTAAAATTTGTAACAACTCTTTATTTATTCAAATGTACAACAACAGTCTAAATAATCACTCAGTGTCTTTATACACGTTTATCAATTCGCAGAAATGCACACACACTTTATAATGTACAAACTTATATGTACAAGGCAGTTGATGTTAACTCTAACAGCGCCTATGATAAACGACTGCAACCTCTGCCACTATTTATACACTCGCCATCTTTCGTTAATCTTTTACAATGATCTTAACGGACAACTAGAACATTCGAATTCTAGAGCTTTCGATGTTAATGTTAGCAGCTTAATCATTTAGTGTTGCCATACTTATAAACAATGCTAGTAACCGCATGCTATCAACATTGTTGATAAGTAGAAGCTTCTACTAATGGACGTGTTTATAAACATGATGAATGTTGCAGGCAGTCGTTACAGACCGTTAAATTTAAATCGCTATTGCACATTCGTAACAATATGATTGGTCTTGAAATATCGGGAGATATTAAAACAAGTTCTTACAAGTTCTTATAGTAATTCTTACTTGTTTTAATACAAGGTGGCGCAAAAGTAATCCTCCTATCAGAAAATGCTATAAATTTTGCGATTGGCCCCTAATGTCAGTTCAGTTTTGACATTTGTGTAGTAAACACATGCGAAATACTCGTTAATAAACAATGTTACGCTACACTGCTCCAGAACGCGGAATATTGCTGACTATTTATTTGACCAATAATCGGTCGGTGACTTTGGCACAACGTGAATTTCGTCGCAGATTTCTTGGCCGTCCAACGCTTGCTGGTGAAACACTGCGACGTTTAGCCGCTCGCCTCGAAGAGACTGGCACAACACGAGATGCTGCCAGGCGTGGCAGACCCCGGAGTAGCCGTTCTGCAGAGAATATTGCTGCTGTAGCCGAGGATATCATGGAAGCGCCGTCGACATCGACCAGACGACGTGCTACGCAAATGGGTATCAGTCGACGGTCTTTACAGCGAATTTTGGTACAAGATTTGAAGATGTTTCCGTACAAAGTCCAGACGGTGCATCAGCTGTTAGCTGCTGACCGCCAATCACGTCTAACATACGCTCAAGTCATCCTTAATCACCACCAAGAGGAAGATGATTTTTCATCAAAAATAATCATGAGTGATGAGGCCCATTTCCATCTTAGCGGGTACGTAAATAAGCAAAATTTACGCTTCTGGGGCACTGAAAATCCGCGTGTAACCCACGAAGAGCCATTACACCCGCTCAAAGTCACTGTATGGTGTGCTGTTTTCGCTGGAGGAGTCATCGGACCTTTTTTCTTCGAAGACGTCGCGGGCCAAACGGTTACTGTGAATGGTGTGCGCTACAGAGCAATGATCAACGAGTTCGTTTTGCCGCAACTTGATGAATTGGGATTGGAAAACATGTGGTTCCAACACGACGGTGCAACGGCACACACTGCACGTGCCACAGCCGATATGCTGAAGGATGCATTTTCCGGGCGCCTAATCTCCCGTTTTGGCGATTTGCACTGGCCAGCAAGATCGCCTGATTTGACCGCCCCAGACTTCTTTTTGTGGGGCTTTTTGAAGTCGCGGGTTTATGTCAACAAGCCTCAGACTCTTGCAGCTCTTAAAGACAATATCCGTCAAGAATGAGAGGGATTATCGCCAGATGTTTTGGCCAAAGTGATGGAAATGCCATATAAAGGGCTCAAATGACAATAAAAAGGGCTCAAATGACAATCAACTGTGGCGGCGGCGATTTACATGACATCATATTCTCGACTTGATGTAAAAAAATTTAAAGACCAAATAAAAATAATCCAAATAAAAATAAGCCAAAAAACTTCGGAAGTTTACTTTTGCGCCACCTAGTATTTCTCGGGAATGGAAAAATTCCGGGAAATTGGGAACCAATACATAATCCTACTCTAAGACGAATTTCTTTATGGGTATGATAAACCTGTTTCTGCAGAATTCAATAACATTTTCCCATACTGAATATTGTAGGGTGTATTTGAACATTTGAATTAGCAACCTGTTGGCCCACTAATTTGCATAAACTGTGAAGTGTGCTACTCGTGGAAAAATCTGTGTTAATCATCTACCTACAAAAACAAATAAATCTCAAATGAATACATTTAAATATTAATAGATAGATGTTGTTTTTGTTGCTGTTGTTGTTATTATTATTTAATAATTTGGAGGTGCATATATTAAAAACTTCCTGTTGTTTGGAAAAGCGCATACGCGGAAATCAAGAGAATGGGATGGAGGGAGAGATGCACACGAAACAGACTCTACCGGAAAATGTATGAAAACACTCATACGTGTATGGGATCGTGTGTCTGTGTGGTCATTAGAGGTTTGCAACATGCGTTAAGTTGCATGAGGTGTAAAAGAACAACTACAACAACAATAACAAAAACATATTGAATATGAAGATGAAGAAATGCAATACCACCAGTTATAGTTGTTGCAATGACAGTGGCAGCAGCAGCAGTGGTAGTAGTAGTAGTAG
This sequence comes from Calliphora vomitoria, assembly GCA_942486065.2. Lineage (NCBI taxonomy): Eukaryota > Metazoa > Arthropoda > Insecta > Diptera > Calliphoridae > Calliphora > Calliphora vomitoria. Next base: position 94,788,921 of record OW818029.2, read on the forward strand.
TGGTAGTGTTACATGGTGTAACACAGTCAAGTGTTGGCCAATAACGGTAGTAGTGAACTTCGGTCGGGCTGTATGGGTCATACAGTTTTTGTTTTCGTTTTATTCCGATACTGAAAAAATCAAAAATTTAAAATAAAAATAGAGTTGAAATAAAAATTAATGTGTGGTGGGCATTACAAAAAAAAAAAATATGTGCCATCTGAAAAGACAAATTCCCACACACAAACGGGCACACATACATGTATACAAGTAAATACATATTCCTACACACACATACGTGCAAATAATTGCGGTTAAATGTGAAGTGAATGAATAATTGCAAAGTAATTTATTATTAATCGAAGAGCTTATTGCCACAAAAGCAACTATATAAATCAACAACAATAATATAATAGAATTATGAATTGAAAAGTTTATTTACCATCCAAGCGATAATCTAATTATAATGGCAATTTCTTTTCAAGAATATTTAAGGGGGTTTCTAGGTTTTTATATAATAGAAATTAATAGATTAAATACATACATTGTTGAAAATAAATAGTTATTTTTATAGTTGTTAAAAATTATTTATTTTTTTTTGTAAATTTTCTTGTTGGTATTGGTTGCAGTATCGATTTTTCCCAAGGTTAGTGGGTGGTCAGTTAAATGTAGAAATTCTTTGCTTGTTTCGCTATTATTTTCCGCGAAAATACAGATTTTCCATTTTACGGAAAACTGTTGTTTTCCTTTTTGCATTCGACTCTACTTTGCTCTTCGCTACGACCAACACTCTCAGTGCCAGTTGAATGCAAATTGTGTTTGGAGTTGCCACATTTGAGATATGATTATTTTATAGGGGTATTTTTGTGGTAACCGATTTCTGAAATAATTCTACCTATATCCTACCAAAATAATCTCAAATTCCTGATATTGAGAGCAATACAATTGTCCTTATTGCTAAGTATTGTTTGATCATAAAATCTTGGGCAAATCGTTGTTGTCCGGATATGCATCTACTGTAACCATATATATGGTTGATACAATCATGTGAATCGTAAATTAACCATATTATTGTTACCACAATCATATATATAGTTACTGTGACTATAATATTGTTAAAAATGTTGAAATGGTTACAGTAACAATGCACAACAATATTTTTTTTCTGCGTGTAGAAAATTTGGTGTACAACAGTATTTCTATAGAAATTCTTGTGTAGAACAATATTTTCTATAGAAAATCTTTTGTATAAAAATATTTTCTGTACAGTTTTTAAAAGTATTGTTGAATTTAGCTTAAAAATTATATTCTAAATCGTATTGGTTCACAAATCCATCGAAGTTTTAAAAGAAATTATAAAGCAATGCTTTTTTATACTACGAAAATTAATTTTATCATTTAAATCAGCAAATTTAGATTTTTTGGTAGGACCCCGGTGATTTGTTTGTCTCTAAGATATGATTTGATTTAAGACGTATGGCTTCTTGGGGAAAATTTCTTAGAATTTTACGTAGAATGCGTTTCTGCTATACGATTTTTTACTTCTTGATTGTCCATAGAAATCGACCCTGCCTAATGTATACATATCAATTTATATGTACAACATATGCAAAATATCCAATAAATGTTCAATAACGTTAAGATCGGGGGACTGCGGGGGATGTTCCTATTTGTTTTTAACGTTATATAAAAGCCATTCCTTAACTAACTATGATGAATGCTTCGGATCGTTGTCCTGGAGAAATATTGCGTTGTCCTCCAGAAGTTGGACCCTGGGAAGGTAGCTATCCTTTAAAATATCGATATACATGGCCTTATCCATAGTATCTTCGATGAACCTGAGCTTACCGACACCATTTGCCACCATACATCCCCAGACCATGACTGACCCCCGCCTCCATGTTTTACGGTGCAATTAACATTTTGTCGTTATAACACTGCATTAGGCTTTCGCCAAACTTTTGTTCGTCCATCACCTCCAAAAACCATAAATTTACATTCATCTGTCAATATTACCCTCTCCCAAAATGTAGGGTCATTTACATGAGCATTTTCGTACTTTTGGACATATTCTAAGCGCTTCTGGATATTCACAGATCTAAGTAATGTTTTTTTTTCTCGCAACTCTGCTATTGAACCCATTTCTCTTGATACATCGGCAAACAGTCTGATCAGAAACGGTAATTTCTAGATTTGTTCTCATTTTCCGGTTTAGTTCGATGGCACTTAGCTTTGGATTTTCTTGAATGGAACGTATAATAGACCGTTCTGTTCGTTTGTCGAGAATGCGGGGAGACCCACTACGAGCTTTGCTTTCATAATTTCTATTTTCTTTGAAATTTTGTATTATTGTTTGGACTGAGCTTTTATTTAGATTTAATAAAATTCCAATTTCATTAAGAGATTTGCCATCATTTCTCAACTTGATGGTTTTTCGAATTGGCTCAGAAATCTCTTTGCCCATTTTCTTCCACTAAAAATACTTTTTGATTTTATTTTGCCAGTGTGATCACTTTTAGTGAAAGTAACTTTCTACCACTGATTTTACACAAAGCATCATAAAAATTGTAGCGGAAATTATAATGGTACAACATTTTTTTTGCAGAGTACGTAAACTTATATAACATTAAAAGGATACCAATTACTCGTGTTTTATTGTTATTTATTTAAAATACCAACAAAATATTATAAAATATAATGGAAATACATTTTTTAAGTGCATTAAACAAAAATATAGTTACAACTCTTAATAAAATTATATATTTTCCAAAAAAATAGAAACATTTCAAACGTATGTAAACTTTTGTAAGAATGTGTATCATGAACATATTCTAACATTTCTCCTTTTTGAGTTTATTCTTTTAAAAATATTTTATAAAATAAATAAAATTTTATTTAACCGTAGAAAAAATATACATAGAGCGGAAACTAGAAAAAAACTTAAACATAAAAAATGCTCAAAAAAGTAACACATACGAGAAATCTAGAAGTTTTTGACAACTGAGTTAGGTCTTTGACAGGAGAGTTTCCGATCGTATTTATCCATGTTCTTAACGTCAAACATTTAAACTAGCATTTATTTATACATATTCATTCAGTTGTGTTTTTAATGTTTCGGTTATAAGTACCAATATTCGGAATTCAAGTATGTTATCATAGAGTCGAGATACTTAGTTCTGTCGAACAAAAATACAACAAATCATATGTCTGATACAACAACAAAATATCTACATTGACTAACATGTATTTTGTTGTTGCAAGAGTTAAGTTTTTGACAACAGTCTTAGATTTTTGACAATTACGTCTCGAATCTATGTTACCCTATTTATGTTATACTGAATTCAATTTCATTATTTGTACCGATTTTATTGATAGTATTATACACAATGGCATAGTTCGTTTTATATAAATAGTTTTTGCCCATATTTGTTTTAATCCGGCCCTATATCAATTATATTATAACAATTTTTGAAAATGCATACACATATTTATATATTTCTTATTATAGAAAGAATAATTACCATATTATTCTTCAGTATACTTGTTATGATTGATCAATATTACTCATACGCAAATACTGTTCATGCGAAAAATTCAACTGTAACTGAGAATAACTTTGTTAAAATAATTATTTTTAACGAATATGGCTCAAATTCTTTTTTGTTTGTAGTTTAACTTATTATTATAATAACCCCCAGTAACACGAACTCTGGTTATGTGTTAACTAATAGTTATACTGACAGTTTTCATACAAAAATAATTTTAACCGATTTTAGCCTTCGTGTTAATGAAATATTTTAATAAATTTTTGACTTTTATTAACTCAATATTTGCTATTTTTATGACTTTGGGAACAATTGCTGAAGAAAACTTTTATTTTTATAAAATTGTTATAAACAATTTGGCTGATATTTAAACAAATTTTAATTATAAATTCGTTTATCTAAGCCATAGTTCAATTAATTTATTAAATTTTTAAGCATAAAATCTTAATTCAGAATTTAAACAAGTAAGAGAGCTATATTCGGCTGTGCCGAATCATTAAAAATTAAATGTTTTTTTTTTATTTTTTTTCGAAATTGTTTTTTAAGATTTTTCCAATTGTTAAAAAAATTTTTTAATTTAATTTTTTTTTTTTAAATTTATTAGTGAAAAAAAAATTATGAGAAAAAAATGTTTTTTTGTGAAAATGGACTTTGAAATATCTATCATTATATATCCATATTGTCTATATTTATGACTTAGTAATTGAGATATAGATCAAAAATAGGCCAAAAATAGATGTTGTCTCTGATTTTTGCTCATTTCTCCGTTATTTATAAACGGATTTTGGTGATTTTAAATAGGAAACTTCTCGAAAGCATGTCTGACAGAATTATCCAAGATTTGGATCCGGAAGATATCTGGGGTCTTTAGAAAATTGATTTCAACAGACAGACAGACGGACATGGCTTAATCGACTCCGCTATCTATAAGGATCCGGAATATATATACTTTATAGGGTCTGAAAAATATATTGTGGAAATTACAAACGGAGTGACAACCTTATATATACCCTTCCTTCTCACGAAGGTGAAGGGTATAAAAATGTCAGCATTGAGTTCAAAAAACCATACTCAATAAAAGAAATTGTATAGCTTTATTCATAGGCTTTACTACAGTAGTATTCATTCATTATTGAATTAATTCATAATAAAATTCATTCAACTTTTCAGTGACTAAATTTTCCTCAATATAAATTTAATCTAAATTGAATTATATTATTCAATAGAATTTTAAACAATTGTGTGAACTTTGAACTAGCAATTTACGATGATATAATAATCCATTTGCAAAAATAAGATTATATTTCAATTGGAGATTTTTCTTGCAATGTTGGCACCATATGTAATAGTTATTGCGGCAACACTGTTGACAATATTTATTCCAAGGTGCTGTTCATCTCCCACCCCGAATATTCCATTGTTTACGACGATGTTGTTGTTGTTATTATTTTGTCGAATGTTTACTATTTGCACAGCTAAAACACTCTTGTCCTCTCTATCTCTCTCTCTATCGCAGCAAGTGTGAGAAAACTTTAAATCATAAAATGCACAATTGTAACAAAACTCATTATTTGTCTATTTAGTACGAATGAGTATTTTTATTTGTTTGACAACTGAATTATGATGTTAACGAACTTTTGATCGAAATATGTATGTATGTAAGATTCATAAATCAGGTAATTTGACGGATGAAAAAGACAATAAATTTAATCAGCATACTATTAAGGATAATAAATTCAATTTGATATTCTTGCCAATGAAATGTACCACCGTAAAGCAGTTTGTGTATAAATCAGAAATATACCAGTAATGATTATTAAGGGCCTCATTATACCCTACACCACCATAGTGGGTAGGGTATATATCCGTCCGTCCGTCCGTCTGGCTGGTTGTCCATGTAAAGCTTGTGCGCAGAGTACAGGTTGCAATCTTGAAGATATTTCGATAAAATTTGGTACATGTCATTTTATCTGCCCAAGGACCAAACCTATTGATACTGGCTGAAATCGGTTCATTATTTCACCTAGCCCCCATACAAATGTCCTCCCGAAATTGGACTTTATCGGTCATAAGCAGTGTTGCCAGTTTAGCCTTTTTGAGGCTAAATTTAGCCTTTTTATTTACTCTTTAGCCTCGAAATTTTGGTTTTAGCTTCGTGGCTTTTTTCTAGCCTTTTTTTAATTTGAAAATAGCCTTTTTTAAATAAAAAAAGGCTAGAAAAAACCATGAAACTAAAACCAAAATATCGAGGATAAAGAGAAAATAAAAAGGCTAAATTTATATTTGTGAGGCATTTTCATTTTATTTCTTTACTGTTTTTCATTTAGCTTTTCAACATACTCAAGAATTGTGCAGTATTATAACAATTGCCAATACCAAGTGTTTCAAAATGAAATATAGTATTTTATATCTGAAAGCTATAAATGTCTAGCAAATTCGCTTTCAAGACAAAATTGTTATTACACATTATATTCATCGTTATATAATGGACAAGAGCCCCACAAACTCTGGAAGGCTTGTGATACAAGATGGCTGTCATTTGAAATAGCCGTTAAACGTATTGTGAATCTGTGCTTCGAGTTAAAACCGGCAATGCTTCAAAACCAAACATTTAAGTGATTAATATACTGATTATAATTTGGTGTATTATTTTTTTTTTAAACCAGTAAGCAATGCAGCGGATCCAACAAAGCTATTTTCTGATTTAAAATTTCTTGTCCATAGTTTGTGTTTTCAAATTGTAATACAATGCAAAGAATTTGATACATTATCGTCCCCAATTGAAAATTGTTTAATGTTTTCGCCACATTTTTCATGCAAGTTTTTAGAACGAGAGATAAAATAACGAACGGTTAAATTAGTGACGATTCTGGAAAAAATAATACGTCACATTAAACTAATTGAGCAATTGCGACAAAGATTTTCATATGAAAACTCTTCGCTAAATCGATTTTTTATCCGTTAATAATATACTTAAAATAGTACTCGTAAAACCAAAAATATATATTATGTATGTGAAAAATAGTAAATGCTTAGTACTTAAATTAAAAAAAAAACAAAATTTAAGTTTTGTCTGTATAAAAATATATATGGGGCATTTAATGTCAAGTGAACCATCTTTTGAAATTGATGTCTTCCGATAGTTAGTTCTATTAGATAGTAATTCAGACACAATTTTTCAACAAGATCGGTCGAAAACTTTCTGAGTTGGAGGGGATTTGTATTTGACATTTTGGCCAAGCAGGTGTTTTTTCTCATCCATGTAACTTATTACCTATTGTTCTTAGCTCTTTTTTTTTCAAAATGGGCCATTTTTTAATTTTTTTTTTTTGCTCAAGAGTAAGCTTATTTCCATTGCTTTAAGAGGTTTTGATCGCTTATGTATATGTGTATATTTATTATTAATGATTAATGTTATTTTTTGTTTGCTGCTAAAGTGAACCTTTATAATTTTATTTATTTTTATGAATTTTATGAACATATTTTCTAATTTTTTATTTAAAAATATATATAAAGGGGCCCATAGACACATACTGCTCATGCTCATGCAATAAGCATGTGTTGATAAATTTTTGTTTATGTATGCGATACACAGACAATGCAGTATGAAAAATCAAAATAGTTTTGATTTTGAAATGAACTCGTACTGCTGACAGTTGTTCAAATGAACAATAGTATACATTTTTGCATTTTTGTGAAATATAATTTTTAAATTTGACGTTTTAGTTACTGAAAAATTGAAAATAATATTTTTTTTTTTATTCTCAAACGCATTTTTTAAATGATGATTGATAAGTGTGTAGTAAAATATCAATCACACACGTATAAGAAGGGTTCATCGGCAGTTTGTATCAGCAGTATGTGTCTATGGGCCCCTTAAAACTAAATTCTTAATTTATAATATTTTAGCTTTTTCTTTTGGCATTTTTTTAAAGCAGTTTGGCTTTTTCTGGCCTTTTTTTGAAGTCAATATAGCTTCTTTTTTTGCCAGCTCCTGGCAACACTGGTCATAAGTGTTTAATTTATATAGGTATCTACACAAGTAGATATACGAAATTCATGTCACCAAATTTAATTATGATCGGTCCATAATTAGTCATAGCTCCCATATAAGTCCTGCTTCCGATAATCACTTTAACAAGCATAAATCTCTTAAAAATGTTGGTATACACATAAAATGCAACATAAATAACTCTCATACATACATTAATTGCACCACTTAATTTCATGGTGATCGGTCCATAATTGGTCATAGCTCTCATATAAAGCCTGCTTCCGATAATCACTTTAACGAGCATAAATCTCTTAAAAATGTTGGTATACACATAAAATGCAACATAAATAACTTTCATACAGACACTAATCACACTACTTAATTTCATGGTGATCGGTCCATAATTGGTCATAGCTCCCATATAAAGCCCACTTCCGAAAATCGTTCACGAATATAAATTATTGAAATTTTGAAAGAAAAATGTTTTTGCTCATTTACTTAGTGTAGGGTATTATATGGTCGGGCTTGACCGACCATACTTTCTTACTTGTTTTATTAAACGAAACGTTTGGAAACGTAAGCAATTTGTATGAAGAATACTGGGACTTGAATATTTTCCATAGAATTCTATTTTAACGTTTATCGTTTTGTTTTATAAAATTAGACCCTAAATATCAGCTGTAATTTTGATACAATTACGAAATTACTTCTAAATTACATCACCATTTAGTGACAAAGTTATTGAATAAATCTGTTTACATTTAAAATTTTAGGTAGAGCAGCTCTATCCAAAATTGACGAATTTTTAAAATTTCTAAAAACTTGAAGCTGCGTTTACAATAACTATAATCTACGAATATATATACCCCTATATATATGTTGCTTAAAGAAATTAAGGGCCTCATTTAATAAAACGAAACGTTTGGAAGAGTCTACAATTTGTTTGAAGAATACTGGGTAAAGGGTTTAAAACTTGAATATTTTACATACAATTTTATGTTAACGTTTGTCGTTTCGTTTTACATAGTTAGACCACAGGAAAATTTATAATTTAAAAAAACACATAAGTATTTGAGAACTTTGTATTGAATCTCCGTATTCAAACGACAATTTCCATACAAAATGTTTTATTATAATTTTGACACAGTTTCAGAATATTGAGATAAATGTTAAAAAAGAAAAATATTGCCAGCCTTTAAACACTCAAGAACTTTTCTATCTGCATTTGTTTGGATCTAAGTATATTTATTTAATAAATTTCTATACTTCGAATAAGAGATCGCAAACATCCAAACATCTATCAATCTTAAAATTACAAATGGTACTCAATTAAGAGCTCCATTAATAGTTTTTAAAACTTTCAGATAAATTCCACGTTCTTGAGATAAAACTGCTAAAAAATTGTGTTTTAAGTGAAAATCTAATAGTGGAAATATCGTACGATTTTAAAATAATTGACTAATTGGTGATCAGCGTGTTTTGCCCCAGGAGCCATTTAACATTTTTTTGTATACATAATTATAGCACATCAATTCAATTACAATACAGATAAATATATGTTTAAAATACTATTATTAATATAATTGTTTATTCAGTGGTTGCATGCATATACTACTATGTTAATTAGTTCCGTTTCCTGTTGTACATAAGTGCGTGATGTTCATTATCCATATTAATTTGAAAATTTCCTAAATTTCTTCAAAATTTCATTTCGAAAATTAGAAAAATAATGTGATATAATTCAATTTATTGTGAAACAAAATAAATGAGAGAAAGTCCACGTAATAATTTCTATTTACAAATGTTTATTAAACTAAAATTAAACAAATAACCAAAAAAACAAAACAAAATCAAAAAGACTGTGATTCAAAACTAGTTAAATTTTTTTTATAATAATTAAAAATAAAAAAAACAAGTAAAACGTTAGTCAATGCCGGAAAAATAGTGTAATAAATTTTGAAATAAAAATTAAAAAACGAATTAGTTATGTTGAATACCGGTAATCAACAACAACAGCATCAACAACAACAACAACAACAACAGCAGCAGCATCATACACAACAACAGCAGCAACATCAGACACAACAGCAGCAGCAACAACATCAAACTCAACAGCAACAACACCATCATCAACAGCAGCAGCAACAGCCACAACAACAACAACAGCAACAGACCAACACACAATCTCTAACACATCTCCTCAATCTCAACACCCATCAGTGCGATGCAAATTTAAATTTCACTTCATTTGCCGAATTATGTCGTCTATGTTCGATACGTAATGGTTCCACCAAAATCCACTTGTTCGAAAAGGAAGCCGAACAACGTAATCTCATTTACAAATTACGTTCTCTAATGCCGGTTAATGTAAGTGGACTCACAATTATAAATATTTAATGATTAATACAATAATAACACTGTGCTACAAAATATGTACAAACAAATATTTATCAAGTATCTAAGTGACAGTTTATAGGTCCGGCTGAGTATCCCATAATCCCATTTTTTAAAATACAACCAAAATCAGAAGTTTTTTTTTAAATTTTAATTGACTTCAATTCAGCAACATTTTCCAGAACCTCACGCCTTAGGATCGTTTTTAGGTTATCGGCATAGCAAAGATCTTTAACGCGGCTCCAAGGCGAAAAAAGTTGTAACTAAACCGAATATTCTATTAAAGTACTTATCCGATCGAAAAATAATGTTGGAATTAAAGTTGTGATCAATGTTTACCACCTCTAGTTAGGAAAACTTTGTACAGCTTGTTACTTGAACAAATTTGTAAGAAATAAGAAGATATTTTTAGTAACATATTTGGAAGATTTCAAAATTTAAACTTTAGTATTTTTTAAACTATAATAGATAACATAGTGTAATAAGCAGGATTTTTTTACATTTACCACTTGCTTTAAAACAAAGTTTCATTCATTGAAATCTGTCCATATTTGTACAAGTTAAAAGCTGTGCAAAGTTTTCCTAACCAGAAATGATCGACTTTGACACCCTGCATCTAACCTTAATGCTTATATCTTCTTCTAGGATTCGTTCATACTTCATTTTCAGACCAATAGTTTAGTATATTCAGATTTAGTAAAACTTTTTTTGGATCGACCCCACTGTGAGTGGCGTAGCAGTGCAGTAGTTTTGACAATGAAACACACAGATTGATCAGGCTCGGCGCTGGACTCTCAAACTAGAAAATCTAAAAATTTTTGTATGTTTTTCATTATAATGCTGTTATTACGACTACAAAAAATATGCTCATTATTAGCGAGCATACTCATTTGAAAATTCAAATTTCAAAATTTTACCATACCCAGATTTGTATGAATTTATTAGCGATATCGGCATGCATCTGTCATTGAAAGAAAGATGTTTGAAATAAATATAATTTAATGTCAATTGGAACAGCCAGTTTGAAGATTTATTTTTAAAATATTATGATTCTGTTCTGTTCATTATACACTATACCATGTATGTAATCTACTCAGTCGATCTAACGATGTCCGTCAGTCTGTCCTTCTGACTAGCTGCCTATGTAAACTTGTGCGCAAAGTACTGGTAGCATAATTAAAGATATTTGGATCGAATTTGGAATAAGGGCCAAGCCCCCATAGAAATGTTCTCCCGAAAAAGGACTAAATAGGTCATAAATGCTTGATTTATATTAGAGGTCTGCATCGAATAACTTTTTTACTGCACGTGTAATACTCGACTTCGAGTAAAGCCAATACATATTCTCTTTTAGAGCGCAATAGTGAAGAGAAGTAAGTGTATAGTCGTTTGTCGAATAACAACAAATATGTAGACACAATAAACGAGTTCCGATAAAAGTAAATACACGAAAAATAAGTACAATAAATAAAATGTAGTACAATTACTATGTGCACTTCATGTGGTACCACGAGTATTAATATTATTTTTTTGTTGTAAATAAAAGAAAAATATATTCATTTTTAAAGTGAGGTAAAAATTTTTTTTGCTATTTTAAAAAAATACTTTATTATTTTAACATATTTTTTTATTATAAAGAAATATTTCAGAAACTATGTAAAACATAACATTATTTTATTAATTAGTTAAAAATATTAGATTTCATTTTTACTTATTATTATTTAATATTAGAGAATACCGTGAATCAGGGACCGAAAATAATAATTATTCTTGAAATTTCGAAGGAAAAAAGCCATCACTAGAAAATATCGGAGAGTCAAGTCAAGCATACCATTTTGATCGTTTTCAACTATATTTTCATAAATTAACATGATTTTTAATTTCTTGATTTTTATTTTTTTTGTCAAAAATATTTGTCAAACTTTGATTTTTATTTTTTTTTGTCAGAAATATTTGTCAAACTTTGATTTTTATTTTTTTTTGTCAGGAATATTTGTCAAACTTTGATTTTTATTTTTTTTGTCAGAAATAATTGTTATTTTTTTGTCATACATATTTATTACACTATGATTTTTATTTATATAGTCTGACAAATATGTATCACAAAAAAATAACAATTATTTCTGACAAAAAAAAAATAAAAATCAAAGTCTGACAAATATTCCTGACAAAAAAAATAAAAATCAAAGTTTGACAAATATTTCTGACAAAAAAAATAAAAATCAAAAAATAACAATTATGTTGTGATTTTTATTATAAATGTCATAATTGTTACGGTCCCTGACGTGAATTATAAAAATAACTTGTATTTGGCATCCCTAATAAAAAGAATTGAAATTCAGCATAACCGTTATTTTTTCTTTGTGAGACTGAACTGAACATTGTACATGTGAGTACTTCGTTCAGTTTAGTTGTCGCAACGTACTCTACATGAAAGATCTCTGTACTTTCAAATAAGAAAGAAAGTGGTACATGCATTTGCAAGCACCGAACATAGTCGAATAACAACAAATAGTTCCTCCATGATTTTGTTGTACTCAAAAAAAAGTACTCTTTTTTAGCGACACTTCGAATAAGAGTATTTGTTTCGCAAGTGCACGTGTACTACGCACATACAAATAGTGTTGTGCAGACCTCTAATTTATATAGATATATGACAACAAATAAGTTTTATATACAACTAAATCAAACCTAAAAAGTTTGTGCGGATCAATTCATAATTGACCATAACTACCATATCCACTACCAGACCACTTCTGAAAATCACTCAATATAAATTATTGAAAATTTAAAAGAAAAACGTTTTTCCTCGTTTACTCAGTATAGTAGAGTATTATATGGTCGGGATTGACCGACTTTATTTTCTTGTTTTATTTTGATGTTGCCAACATATTTTGTACCATTTAATGAAGGCCCTCATTTTTAACGATCACAATAGAACAAAAACCTTTACCATTTATGCAATTTTCTTTTATGTAGCTTCTAAATATTCTAAAACAATTATTTTTGATTCCATTTTAACACAAACGAACTTTAAAAACAATAACACGAAAAGCTTCTATCCCTTTCATAAAATTAAGGATGAAACACGTAGCAAATTTTTATGGGGATTTAGGGTAACATTATTTGAAAACAACACATGCGCTTATCAAACTAAATTTTTTCAGAAAAAAAAGAAGCGTAAAAGGCAGAATAAAGGCATCATTTATGCCAGAAAAGCTAACGCTACTAGTCATAACAAGTGGGCGATTGTAATGCATTTATTATTGAAAAATATGCGTCTAATTTAATATATTATTTAATTAATTTTTGATACTTAAAAAAAACTCTATTGCTTTTAGAGAAATTAAGAAGAGTTACAGCCATTTACGGGTCATCCCTAGACGTAACTCTTTCGCTTAAAAAAACTCTATTGCTTATAGAGAAATTAAGAAGATTTACTGCCATTTACGGGTCATTCCTAGACGTAACTCATGCGCAAAGGGATATTCACACTCCCTTGGTGACCGTATCAAAATTGATTGATGAATGGGCTTTGAGTGAGACGGAACTCAGGTGTCAAATATCATCACTTGTAAAATATACAGATTGATCTGGCCCACTCTGACAAAGAATAGGACCAGGACTCTTCTGAATTTTAGCAGGAATTCGATTAGGCTTCTTACGGAAGTAATTACTGGGCACTGTATGATTGGACACATGTCGGAACGTATGGGTTACCCACATTATAGGTATTGAGGAAGTTGTTTGGATAAGGAGGAGAAAGAATCGGTACAACACTTTCTATGTTCTGGTTCTCACGGGGACCACAGGAATCACATAGTCAACGAATTTAGGGAGGGAAACTATTATCCCTTTATGAATGATTTTTCTGCATAAGGGAATAGTAATACTAAGGGAACCACAATGGGCCACAAGGCCTCCGAGTGAACTCGCTAACTTGCGAGCAACCCACTTAACCTAACCTAACCTTACATTGTATTTATAGTTTATATCGAGGGCCTATATTCAATAGTCTCTATCTTAAAAAACACAACTTTTCTGGAGAGCTAAAACGCTGTTTTTTTCGCGTATTACTTGAGTTATTAAAATTCGGTATTTTACAATATTTTTTAAAGGAACTACTGAATCTCACATATAATTGGTTTTTAAAATGTTGCATTATTGGGGACTTTTTGATAGATAAAGTGTTTTTATTCTCTAAAATATTCAATGTGTATGTATGAAAATGATAAGATAGAGGATTTTGCATTTTAATAAAAATAAATTATTTTGATTTCATTTATGCCATCCGCCAGTTTTTAACGTGATTTATTTCAGATAACAGCTAATAATACCACATAAGATAAAAAAATTAACAATATACAATATTAAACAAAAAGTTTTTTTTTAGTTTTTTTTTTTTTTTTTGGAGTTTGATTGGTGTAAATTATCGAAAAATAATAGATGACACTTTAAAAGTAGACACTTTTAAAAGTAAACACCAACTTTAACAATTTATTTTTATGCCATGGACATTATATTTTCCAAAAGTAAAAAGGGTAAAATATTTGCATGGTAATTTAATTAAAAAAAAAAAAAAAAATGCAAAATTCATGTTCAGCATGCAAAAATTAGTAAGAAAACATGAATTGCAAGAAGAAATTATTCCAAAAAAAGTATTTGAAAATTAATTATTTGAAAAGATAGATGGTTTTGCATTCGTAAAAAAATTAATTGTATAAGATTTCTCTATCTCTAACAAAAATTTAAATAAAACAGCAAAAAAATAGGTCTTTTATGAATTTCACACCATAGATGAGGGCTGTTTTACTGAACATTTTACCATCAGTAAGTCATTTTCGTGAAAATATTTTAGATTTATTTATGAAGAACTCAACCAATCCTAAAACCTGCACTAAGTCAGTTAAGTGTAATATTTTGTTATTCTTTTTTTTTTTTTTTTTTGTAGCACAGTGTATTTATGTATTTGTTATTGCCAACTGAACAAGTTTTATGACTTCAATTAATCGTGTTTTATTGTTTTTGTTTACAGATAGCTAAGGAGGATTTTCTGCCGAAAAATATTTGTGAAAACTGCGTCCAAAAAGTGGAAGGTTTGTACGAGTGGCGTCAATCGAGTTTACAAAACGAACATATTTTACGAAATTATGCCGAATCGATGAGAGCCGTTACTGCAACTATAAATTTTCAGGTAAATTATTACATTCAACAAATAAAAGTTGGAATTGCGTGGCTAGATTCAGAATTTGATTTTCATATTTTAACTACTTAAATATTCACTATTAAATGAACAAATATAAGTATTTCATATCCATGATAACCTCGTCATTAATTCGTTTCCATTCATAGTTGTTTAGAGGGTTATTTTGTTAAATGTTGTGAATTAAATTACCATTCTTCCTTCTTATTTTCGGTACAATGCTGCTGTGTCCCTCTATATTATTCCAATGATTTAAGTGAAATTAAAGTACTTTCTACATGTTTTCAGGTATCAGTTTTTATCAAAGGTTTTGAAACTTAGCACATTAGTTTGTTTTTGTTAGAGGACTAAGCACATTTTCTTATAACATTTTTCTTTAGTGTTATCGTTATACCAAAAAGGTAATAGACCATCCATTTTGATATCAGGAGCTGACATTATTATAAATTTAAAAATTATACAATATTTTCTTAAACAATTTATGATTTAGTTTTTTTTTTGTTGAAATTTAATGAATAAACATGGTAATTAAAAATATCCTTGAACACAATGATATTTAATAAAATCAAAAGTTAAATTCTACGGTATTAGGTTTGGTTTTGTATTCCACATGCAAATTGATGTGAAATACTTATAGTTTTACGTTTCAAACTTTTTAAAATGTTGGTTTATTTCCTTTAAATAAAGCGGATACTTTTGATTGCAAATAAAAGCCGTTTAGTAGTTTAAAATTGTAACAACTCTTTATTTATTTAAAATGTACAACAACAACAGTTCAAATAGTCACTCAGTGTCTTTGTACACTGTTATCAATTAGCTGAAATGCACACACACTTTATAATGTACAAACTTAAATGTGCAAGGCAGTTGATGTTAACCCTAACAGCGCCTAAGATCAACTCTCACACGACTGCAACCTCTGCCACTATTTATACAGACGCCATCTTTCGTTAATCTTCTACAATGATCTTAACGGACAACTAGAACATTCGAATTCTAGAGCTATCGATGTTAATGTTAGCAGCCTAAACATTTAGTGTTGCCACACTTATAAACAATGCTAGTAACCGCATGCTATCAACATTGTTGATAAGTGGAAGCTTCTACTGATGGACGTATTTATAAACATGATTAATGCTGCAGGCAGTCGTTACAGACCGTTAAATTCAAATCGCTATTGCAAAATCGTAACAATATGTATGAAATTGTTAGCTTTTTAATAGCATTTTAAGATAATTTCGTTATTTGTTAGATATATGGCATTCTATCAAAATTTGTTTATTAAAAGTTACCCTATCAATAAGTGGTAAAGTGAAATAACTCCACAGGAAAAAAAAAAAAAATAATTAACCCCCAAACAATTTTCCATACAAATTGGGAACGAAATTTTGTTGGAGGTTTTTAATTTTTGGGAGCTATTTATTCAAAAACTTCGATTAGTAAAACATATTTTTAAAAGTTAAGATATTCTTTTTTCAGTCTATGAATTTGTAAATGTTAAACAATTAACAAAAGTGCGCTGAGAACGCAAAAAGTAAGAGGTGCCTCAGGGCACTGTTGCGGGTTGCGGCTAAATTTAATAATATTGTTATATTTTTTTGTTATATAAAACAAATGATAGGAATGCCAGATAGAGACCGTAGACGGATTAAATTATCCGCCTTGACTCATGATCAGTTGGTACTCAACAAGAAGATCAAAAGTTGACGAAAAAGCAAAACATCCAGTTAATGACGTCCGTTATGACAATATCGACCACTTTCCAAACTGGTTAGGCAAAAAAGTTGATGCAAACTATGCAAAAAGTCGGAAACACAGTGTGTTTGCTCAAAATGCGATCTTCATTTAAATGCCAAAAATTATTTTTATGAGTATCATCGTAGACAGCAAAACATATTTTCTTACTTTTTGTATCTTTTTCATTCGTTTTTCAATAAAATCGTATCATAATTAATGTTTATATTGTTTTTACACCTAAACCGGCAATAATGCCCTGAGGCACTCTTTACCTTTTTGCACCTGGTTGCTAAACTTAATTTGCAAATTAGTATCTGATGGCTGTTCTGAGTTTATTGGGTCATAATTTCCCTAAAAAAATTATTTGACAAACTTTTTTTGCTTTTAAAAGTTTTAGAGGGTTAAGTTTGAGAATTAGAGTTAATTTTCTTGGGACTTATTTCATACTCAGGCGCAGATCGTGGGGGGTGAAAAAAAACCGAACAGTTTTAATATAGAAAAGGAAAGAAAGAAAAATGTAAAATAAATTTTACTTTATTTCCCCCACCCCAAATGGTTGACCTGGATCCGTGCCAGCATACTAGATACAAAATTTCGTAATTATTGACTCAAAATTGAACATTCTTCTATCAAATATTCTCCTCTACCCAATCAAAATTTTCTTTTCCCAAAACCTTTCAAAGTCTCCAACTTTGAAGACAAATCCCCAAGTTTGCCAAGCTTGGTGGAAACCCACTCTGGGAGAACTTTTGTATAATAAACCGAAGACAACCAATTGCTTTACACTTCTTCTTTACACGTCATTCTGAAATAATAATGACATGTGTCAAATTGACTGACTTATCAAATATAGTGGTACAATATCCATAAATAAGAAAAAAATTGTTCAAATATTAATGTTAATATTTTTTAATAAAACTTTTCTAAAGTAGTCTGCTCTTTAAACATTTAAATATTGATTGATCTCAAGTATCAGTTGTTTACTAAATGACATTTTTTATATTAATCTTCGACATTAAACTATTTACTTAATGTTTCTTTTTCTCATTGTTCCACATGTTTTGTTTACAAACATTGTGAGCTCTTTGACATCTAAAAAGAAAAGACATTTCATAACAAAAAATGGCTACACTCCAAATGAGAGTGTGTAATCATTCCGTAAAGGTTCCCAATGTAAAATGTATTTAAACTTTTAGTACATAAACGACAACAACATTGAAAGGACTTTCTTGCCTGATGTTCTCTCAAGTTTTTCGTTATTGATATATTTTTTTTCACTTCCGATTTAATTTGTTGTCCTCACGCATATGCGGGTACATTATTTATATTTATGTGCGTGGAACAGTGGAATAACGATTGTGTGATTCTTTTTAAATTAGAATTTGTAACAGTAAAAACATGTAATCGTAAATACAACAATTTGTGGTTTTGTAATCTTAAATAAGATTTAGTTATACATCAATTCTAAAGTCTCAAAAAAATGGAATATTTTGTAAGTATGTAAATAAACTTAATTTATAAAATTTAATTAAGCGACATGTATTTATATTTACTTAAATACGAGAAATATTTATAGCAGAGTGTTCAGAAATGCCAACTGATTTTACATTCAGCTTTTAAAAAAATTTTATCCTCAGCATGGAAATATTTCATCCTGATTTAAACTATTTATTGTCTTTGCAAAGGGCAATCAATATCTATTCTTAAAATGAATAGTTATTGAAATCATTTTGGATTATTTGCTAATGTAGTTTAACTAAACTCCGAAAATATAACTCTCGAAATTCCACTGTACACATCTGTGAGTCTGAATGCTGAAGTTAGACCAAAGTACTACCACACTACAATTTTTGTTTGGCATCAAAACATGAGTATGAGGACGAGTGATATGTAATGTTTCATTCCCACGTTTCTTCCTTTACGAATTCCAATACCATGACGATGTATAAGCACGAGTGCATGTAAGGAAGTGTGTATGAATGGAATTAAACCACCCCCATCAACAAATCAAAAAGTATAAATTCAATACAATTGTGTACGCAGCTCGTCTCCACAACACATACATTTTGTCGACGCCGTATGGTCGTTTTCTTGTTGGGGACTCGGGCAACAAACAAAAATGAACCCCCCCGATACACAATTACAAATATACAAACTAACTGATATTAATTTCTCAAATGTGAAATAAAAATCAAGCGCAGTTGAAATTTAAAAACACATACACTACATAGCAGGGTTGTAAAGCTTGGGACAATTGTGCTGCTTTTAGTACGTATTTCTATTTGGTGTTATGTATAAATTTCTTATACCAAATTATGGAATTATAATACAAATTCTTGTATTCTCTTTGTCTTTTTTATGGAACAAAAGGTATAGTTTAAGATTTAAATACGATTACATTCAATTGGAACAGTTCGGAATTTTCCTGGACTTAATCATGAACAAACACAGTTGGATGTGTTCTAAAATCATTCACAATGAGGGATACAAGATACGAATAACAAGGTCCATTAATGGACCTTTGCCAACAGTTCCTAACTCTATATATGTGTTAGTAAAAACCCATCAGTTAAGCAAGTAGTCAATGTATCCTTTATAGACAGTAATAGTCACTAATATCCCATCACTTGGCTCACTCCATCGTATGTGCTCTTTGTAGTGCAGAGAGAAGACAATTGGTTACTTTGTATGTCCCAAGTAATCTAGCGTGAAGACATTTGTCACTTAAGTTTCTCTAAGTAATCTAGAGTAAACGTTTTGTGAGTAATTCGTACAAACTGGTTTTATACAAATTGTGTTGATATAATTCTCCTACTCTTAATTTTTATTTTTGCTTAAGTATACTGATATCCCAAGTAACATAGCGTGAAGTCAATAGTTACTTTAGTGTCTCTTAGTAACCTATAGTGAAGTCCCTTTAAATGTTTATTTTGTACCGCACTTTAGAAAGTAGTTATTTTACCCACCAGAAGCAATGAGTTGTCGAAGGAGCGTTTGTTTACAAGCGATCGTTTTTGGACTGTATATGATATGTCCTTTTAACTGACTAATTGATCCCTGCTTAGGACATGCACGTGTTAAAGTAACTAGTCACGTAGCTAGTTATGTAACTAGTTGTCACTCTAAATGATGGGCAAAATCACCAGTTCAGGACTATCTCCTAGAACTGCTGGGAAAGTACCAAACTCTAAATACGTGTTCGGAACAATATATTGGTACCTTTAAAATTTTCTCTAAGCAAAAATGTTGTAAATTATAATTTGTATGACTTTTCAATACCAAAAATTCCAATTGTTTTCTTAATTTGTGTAAAATATAAACATTTTAACAATGTAATAATATTAGGTCTGTTCATTTACTTTCCCAGTAAATACTTGCAACGAGAGAATAAAATCAAAATATACAAAATTATTCTCTTAAATTCTCAAAAATAGTAAAAAGTAAATGAACGCTTTTCCAGTAACAAAAAATTTATATACACAATTTTCATATTTTTTCCTTTTAAAATGTATAAATATTCACATTTTCTTCAATTTAATTTTTTTCACCACAAAAATAAAATTGTTAATAAATAAACAATAACACAAAACATATGAAATATAAGCTGCTAACTATTACGAGTTCAAAATAGAACTTGTAATAGTTTGCAACGAGAGAACACTCTCTGAAATTTATACGCTCTTGATTTTTACTCTACTTGCTAGTTTTTTGAGTTAATGAACGCTTTTCCAGTAACAATTGTTACTAACTAGTAACAACTTATAGTTATTGAACAGAGCTATTATTTTAACAAAAATGAAAAGTTAATATTTTTTAAGACTTTTTATTTGTTTACATTTCTATAAACTACTACGGACGGTCTACTTCTTATACTTTGCCAGTTTTTATCAAATATGTAAAAATATTACAAAAAACACTTTGAGAAATATTAAAACTATGTCAAAATTAAGAAATTTTTCAAACTCATTTCAAAATTTTGACATTATTATTTTTCAAATTTTGATTTTGGGTTATACTTCTAAGAAGTTGTTTTTTTTTTTAGTAAAAATGATTGTGTTCTTAAATTGCAACTTCGACTGAAATCCCTAAGTTTTTGCGATATTTTCTATAGATTTTTTATAATTGAATCATTCAAGTTTTCTTTAATTCAAATCCATTACCAAATAGCTTTATAATATGTATTCGAGTTGTGCCGCTCTGAACTAAAACGCTCTTTTTTAGTGATTCAGTTAAAAGGTTATACTACGTCTACAATTCAATTGCAAAAACAACATTGACACATTGTTTTAGTGTACCACAAAATAAGAAATTACCTGTTGTTTTTGAAATTGTTTTGAAGTCGCAGTATAACCTTTTAACTGAATCACTAAAAAAGAGCGTTTTAGTTCAGAGCGGCACAACTCTAATATGTATTCAATGATTACATTTTTCTTCAATTCTTATCTATTACAAAAAGGCTAACCAATTATTGTAATTTAAAATAGAAATTAATTCAAAGCTCTGATTATATAATAAGATGTTAGTTATTTTTGCAAACTATATTCCGTTGATTAAATTTGGAAGGACACGCGAAGGACCTTAATTAAAACATTATAAAAATATTTTATAATACATTTGTATACACATCAATCAAATTCGTAATGATAAAAGATTAATATGAATGATTTGTATCTTTGGGATTTTTTTTAAACACTTAGCCTAAATTCAAAATTTCTATAAAATAATTGGTTAAATCGGAAGGGCCTAGAGAAACCCCAATTTGTATATTTTAAAACGATCCTTGTTGAGATACCTCCCAAAAAATACAAACATATGAGAATAAGTTCCATAAGAAATATTTTTTCTAGGAAGCAACTAGTAATAGTGGTTTTAAGGTTTATTATAATTCAAGATTTTCTCAATTTTCAAATTTAAAATGGATTATATTACAACTCGTAAAATATATTGCTTTGAAACCTTTTTTTAACGTTTTGTTATTAATTGTTTAACTAACAGATAAATTCTAATTTGTGTCTA
This sequence comes from Calliphora vomitoria, assembly GCA_942486065.2. NCBI lineage: Eukaryota > Metazoa > Arthropoda > Insecta > Diptera > Calliphoridae > Calliphora > Calliphora vomitoria. The sequence goes on from OW818029.2 coordinate 94,810,789, forward strand.
ATATTTTGAAAAAACTGGATCTAGGTTTGTAAAATTTTAAATTTTATTGATATCAAATTTATTTTCAAAGTATTTTTATTCTGCCCCACATGCACAATTTTATAAATGTTAAAGTATGTATGTTTAATTTTAGTTTTTGGCACACTGCGTGTTGGTACAATTAGGCCAGAAATGGTACAATTTTTTAAATTTCACATTTTCACTTCACATCCCATATTCGTCACATTAGTATTTGTTTTTGTTGTTGTTGTTATTGCGATTATTGTTGAGCTGGTAATGTTGTTGTAATACAATACAAACGAAATAATAAAAAAGCAACAACAACAAAACAAAAGAATAAAAAAAAAAACAGGCAACATCGTCGTCTGACTAACGACAGACAGACGAAACGATTTGAGTAGCAAATCAGTTTCGCAATACATACACAAACAAAAGGTGCTGAAAATTTTCAAACGTAGCATACTTTGCGGTGCATTTAAAGAGTAAAAATAAATTCTAACAAAAAATAATAATAAAAAAAAGAATTTATATATTACAACAGAAATTATTATTTATTATTTCTATCCACAAGCTGATTGCGAATTAAAAAAAAGACATGACTTTGCCGATGCCGATTTAAATTGTCTTTAGACAACATCAAATATAAATTATATGTATATATATATTGGATTATATCATATAGAAATCGTTCCTAGATTACACCATACAGTTTTTTCATACGGGTAATGTCTGTGGATGTGCGTGTGTATATGTGTGTGTGTATTTGAATGCTTAAAATAATGTTTAATACAGCGCGAAAAATCGATTAAAAGTGTGTGTAAATTGAATAGAAGAAATAAAATAAAACAAATTTAATACCAATGTTCCTAAACACTGTATATAACTAAAAAAAAAACTATTTAATAAAAGTAAAAAAACATGACTTCAAATGAAAACCAAGTGATTTATATTACTAATTTAAAATGCTAAATAAATTGACATTGGCATATTAAGCGTCTACAGTGGGATATTGGATTTAAGTAAAAGTTAAATGAACATTTTTAATATTTATAAATAATGGCTGTTTTATAATAGAAAACTGCTTTAAAATTTATAGATAACAAATATATTTTTAACTCACAATTATTTGAAATTGTATGTATAAAAATATAATGACAATCACGCAATGTTATTTTTAAATAACAAGACTTATGACGTTTTATATTATATACTATACTAACTGTAATGTAAATTTTAATTTAAAAATTATACAAATGAAGACTTGCTTTTGTCTAAAATCATGTACAGTGAGATGGTCGCAAAATAATTTACGAATCGTAAATTACGATGCAAAAATATAATACACAACTTTATATTTAATCAAAAACTTTTAAGTTTGAACAGTGAACTTTAAAAAAAATTATTTCCTATTTCACCCCGTCTGGATCCGCGCCTGGTCTTTTAATGTAAACTGATTTGGAATTACATTTTTAATTTGTACGCATCATTCTTATAAGTAGCTGAGTCTATTTAGCGAAATGGCTGATATATAGCAACAAAACCCGACTTCCCTTATTTTTACCTAAATTTTATAAATCATCTTTTAAAAGCTCCCAAATAACGTATTATATTGATTATGGCAATATTTTTAGGACTTTTGAAGATCTTCGATTAAAATTGACTGGCCGAATGCTATGTAAGGGACAACTTATTAACATGCCATACTCTTAACTTCACCTCTAGCTGTTTCCTATGTTCCCTGCTAGATCTGCCAATTTATCGCCATTTTTCCGATATTTTACCTCAAGAATATCAAAATGCAGACGAACCGATTTCACTTCAAACAAGTAAGAGTATTATATTCGGCTGTGCTGAATCTTGTATACCCACCATCAATTTGTGGGTATACATATTTTTCTGACCGATATTAGTGGTTATATGAGGGGTAGGGTGGTATGGGGGTATGGACCGATATTAATTATTATAAGAATTATAAGGACCAACCTCGATTTTCGCCATATTTTACAGTATAATTTCAGAGTACTTATAACTAATTATACCCTTCACCTTCGTGAGAAGGGTATATATAAATTTGTCATTCCGTTTGTAATTTCCACAATATAATTATACCCTATAAAGTATATAAATTCTGAATCCTTATAGATAGCGGAGTCGATTTAGCCATGTCCGTCTGTCTGTCTGTTGAAATCAATTTTCTGAAGACCCCAGATATGTTCGGGATCAAAATCCTTAATAATTCTGTCAGACATGCTTTCGAGAAGTTTCCTATTTAAAATCAGTAAAATCCGCCCATAAATAACGGAGATATGAGCAAAAATCCGAGACAACCTCTATTTTTGGCTTATTATTTTTATCTATACCTCGATTACTAAGTCATAAATATAGACAATATGGATATCTATTGATAGATATTTCAAAGTCCATTGCAACGATGTATATAAGGCTATACACAGTTGGACCATCAATGGGTCAAAATCGGGAAAATATTTTTTAACCCGAATATTTTTTCTCAAAAAACATTCTTTTGTCATACGTTTTTTTTTACTAATAAATTAAAATTTTTTTTTTTTTTAAAAATTGGAAAAAACTTTTAAAAAAGAATTTTGAAAAAAAAAAAAAATTTGAAAACAATTTTTTTAAATTTTATTTTAAAGTATAATTTGGTGAAGGGTATATAAGATTCGACACAGCCGAATTTAGCTCTCTTACTTATTTTTGGAAAATTTTATCAGGATTGCTGCATAATCAACATATTTATGACTACTCAAACAGTATTCTGAGGGGACATTTGTAAGGGGGCTAGGTGAAATCATGGACCGATATTGCCCATTTGCAATATCAAACAAAACTTATCAACAACGAGTATTTGCGCTCCATTACTATCTGCAGTCGTTTGAGCCCTATCGTATTTTCAACAGACGGACACACGAACGGACATAGCTAAATCGTTTTAGAATCTTATGAGGACCCAGAATATATATATTAATGTGGGTGTACGACAAATATTTAGATGTGTCCAATCAATATGGCCAATTTTGGGTATAAAAATATGATTATTTGTCTTCAGTCTGCACAATTAGTATCTATATTCACCGAAAATCAGACAATCTTCAACAAAATTAAATCGTTTCACAATCGTTATTTAGATTGTTTGTTTTATTTTGCACACGTAGTTTTTATGATAAAAGAAAAAACTTTGTTGAATATGGAAGAATCGGTCCATGATTTCTATTAGCCCCCATACAATTTTTTCCAGAAATTAGACCCTATGGTAAATAAATGGCTATAGAATAGCAGCGTCCATAAAAAATTTTGCAAAACTAAGTTCCATATAAAAATAAAACGACATTTTTTTTGGATCGGTTCATATTTGATCATGGGCCATATAAAGTCCACAATCGAAAATCACATGATTACACGTTCATATTTTACAAATATCGCTATCAGGCTGTAATTCGAAATAAATAATCACCATATATATTAAAATCACTGTTCTGACTTTTATGCAGAGCGGCCCATAATTGCTCATAATTTCCATATTGGGACCACATCCGACAAACTCATTAACCTAGATAAATATCTAAAATAATGTCGATATCGAACGAAAATTTTACACAGGTTAGTAATTTGAAGTCATACTATAGGATTTTGTGTATTTGACAACAGGCCCCATATAAGGTCCACTTCCGAAAATCACTTAAATACTCAAAAACCTCTATAAATACTTTTATCAGGTTAAAAGTTGACATATATATTTCCCATATATATATAGATCGATTTACCGAATTTTATAAAGAGCGGGACATAATCGGTTACAGCTCCAATATAATGACCACATCCGAAAAACACATTATACTTCCATATAAAGTCCATTTCGGATAATCACATCATATTACCTATAAAACTCTTGCAAATATCGATATTGAAATTCTTATTAAAATACATAGAAATCAAAATAATGTAATTTTATGACTATCGGCTCATAATGGGTCAAATTCTAAAATTAAATCAACGCACATGAACATTGATATCGATATACTACTCGCATTTAACAGAAAGTAGTTTTAATTATGCAGAAACGCTAATGCTGGATTTTGTGACTATCGGTTCATTATTATACATATCTCCTATAGAACCCCACAACCGAAACATTAAACGCGAATTTTCCACTGTTAAGGCTCGAAATCCTGTGATATAACCTATTTTCGTATTCAAAAATGAGTCAGAACAAAAAAATTATTTTGAAGTTTGTCTAAATATATTTCGTATGCCCATTTTTATACTCTTTCCTTTACTTATGGTGAATAAGAAAAAATGTTGAGCAATAAGTATGTAAACAATTACCTAAATATAAAAACTATAAATTGTTAAATATCTGATGTTATTCCTATTATGAAAGGACAAACTCTGTTGAAAATGATAACAATCTATAGTTATAGCAATTATAAATTGGTTAATCTTGTCTTTCTAACAAGATATCAAATATTAATACATAACTCAAAAATGCGTTGTCCCAATCCATATAATCAGCGCAAAGCACCAAATAGCAAAGCACTGAGTGTGGATATTCTAATGTTTATACCAATCTAGTTTTTTTATTTCTCATTATATTTAGGAGGATGGTATTTAAGATAACTTGTTTTTCCAGTTACTATTCACCGATCTCTATTCGAAAATACCGTTACCGATATTCTATACATAATAAATTTATGAACATATCCATTTTTGTAATACAATATCAACTTTGCTTTAATTTTTAATTTTTATGAGTGGCAAGGGTATATATAAGTTTGTCATTCCATTTGAAATTTCTACATTTTTCATTTGCGACCCCATAAACCCCATTCTGGATCGTTATAGATAGCGGAGTCAATATAGCCATGTCCGTCTGTCCGTCTGTCGGTTGAAATCAACTTTCCAAATCACGTAAATAACTTACAAACATGATTGATATATTAATATATCGGTAATTCTTTCAGTTCCGTTGCTAGTTTAAATCTAGAAAATCGGCCCACAAATGGCTGAGATATAAGGAAAAAACCGGGGCAACCTCGATTTTTGGCCTATTTTTGATCTATATCTGGATTACTTTAATATAGACAATATGGATAGCTAATGATAGATATTTAAAACTCCATTGTAACGATGTATATAAGGCTATAGTCATTTGGATCTACAATGGGCCAAAATCGGGAAAAATATTTTTTAACCCGAATTTTTCTTAACAAATTTTTATTTTTTTTTTTAAATTTGGAAAGCAATTTCGAAAAAAAATGTTTTTAATCATTTTAAAAAAATTATTTTTTTTTTTAAATTTTGAAAAAAAAAATTTTAAAATATATAAAAAAAAAATTATAAAATTTAGCCGAATATAGCTCTCTTAAAATTTTATTAATAATTTAAGCCCAATCGAAATTAAATTTATCAATTTGAATTATTTCCGCACTTATCGTTACGGAAATAATTCAAATTAGCATTACAGTTACCTTATTACAGATCGGTAGCCAACCTTGTTTTTGTATAATGTCACAAATTTCCCACAACTATTTTCCATACCATAAGTCATTAATTTTCCAATCTGTGAAATATAACTTGAAATGTTAGATCGTGGAGAAAATAGGTTTTGAAAAATTCAAATAAAAATAATTCGGACTAGATTGAATTTGCATGAGGTTTGTAACGTATTGATTTAAACAATTCTATGTCAAATTAAAAAAAAACTTAAAATATTTGTCAAATATTTAAAATTTTAATTTTTAACTAAAATTTCATATTTATCTTTGCGAAAAAATCATAAAAGCCTTAAAAAGGACCTTTTTATGCTTTGATCCAGCTCACCAAATACTGACACCTGGACAAAGATTTTCAGAAATGGTCTCCTTAAAAAAAAATAAACTTTCGTTTTAGTTTTGAACATAGACTTTATTTTTCTCCCATATAAACGGGGCCACACTAATCTACATTTTAGCTTTTCGTTCCACTGTGACTAATTCGCCATAAAATACACACTTGAACCTCATACTATGCAAATTAAAACCGGCATACAAACGTTCAAACATACAGCATATATACAAACTCACACATGTGTTTTTTAACACAATACAATCAAAAAAAGAAAATTGTTGTATTTGCAAAAATGTTTAAAGAATTTGCGCGTAAAGGACAAATTTAAACAAGAAACATTTTTTGCGAAAGGACATACGAAATGTAAGATAAAGTTAATGAGAGAGCAGAGTTATAGATTGAATGAAACATTTGCCGCTTAAAATTGAACAAAGTATAACAACACACACTCTCGCTCTCTACAGGAATTTCAGTGAAAATGAATTAAAATTTAGCGGTGACTTTTTTATTTCAACAAACGGAACAAAAAAGACATGAAATGTGTTTCAACCCAAAACGTTCCAGAAAAATAAATAAAAAACCAAACAAGGAAAAACGGAAATGCTTCAATGAGAGCGGAATGAAATAAACAAACAAATTCTGTAACATTTAACACAGGGGTTGTTATGGGGTCTTCTTTATCCTTTTCCTTTTCTTTTTTGGTTTTAAACGTTTGTTTACTATTATTCGTGATTTTCATTGTAGTTTTCAGTGTTTTAAGTATTTTTGTGTGTTTCACTTTTATTTAAAGGACGGCACAGTGAATATGGATAAAATGACGGTGGCTCAAAAGAATGCGTATCTGGAGGCACACATGGCTGTACAACAACAAATGGCACAGGCGGCCATACAATTTAAACAGCAGCAGCAGCAACAGCAACAAACGTCCAATAATAATCAAACACAACAACAACAGCAGCAGCAACAACAACAAAATTCACCCAATAGCAACAATAACAATAGTAGTAATAACAACAATAACACAAATCAACAGCTACAGCAGCAGCAACAACAGCAGCAACAGCAACAACAACAGCAGCAGCAACAGCATTATGCCAGCACCATAAAGGTGCCACAAATAAGTTCCTCTAGTTCAGCCGGCAACGAAAGTACTTTTACCGTTCCGGACGATGTGGGCATGGGATTTGAAGGCGGCGTCCGAGTGCTACAAAGTTTGGGCACCTGGTCGTCGGACAATATAACGTACAACATACCGAAACCGAATTTGATACCATTTACCGAACCCTACGTCGAGGGTGGTTCCATGCATCCAGCCAGTCGCCTAAAAGCATTGCAACAAGTCCAGCAGGCTTCATCGGGTGTACGCAAAACTAATCCATCAAAACGTAAGCTAATACTACTCTAGTCTATATACTGTATTCCATTGAGCCAGATCTCTAATATTTCTTAAATTTCAGCCACCAATAAAGCATTTGAGTGCACCGTGTGCGGCAAAGGTTTGGCCCGCAAAGACAAACTCACCATACACATGCGTATTCATACAGGAGAGAAGCCTTATATTTGTGAAGTATAATTTTATAGCTGAATTTCATTGAGAAATCTTCAGCATTTTATTAATTTTTTCCAATATTCTTTTATAACAGGTGTGTAATAAAGCTTTCGCCCGTCGTGATAAATTAGTCATACATATGAACAAGTTCAAACATGTTACACCCACGAACATTGCACCGCTTGGGAAACGTCTCAACAATTTGGTGAAGAAAAAAGAACCCGAACCTGAAGACAATAAGCAGAATCTTGAATTGCAACTACAACAGCAAGCAGTACAAGTAGCCACACAAAATATCATTGTCCAGACGTCGAATGCCCAGCATACCGGGGGCCAAAGTACAGCCATACCGGGCATTATTATACCACATCATCATGCCCAACAGCAGCTGTCGTGGACTTGTGAGTTGTGTGGTCGTATGTTTTCCAATCGAGATGAGTGGACATTGCATGCCAAGAGCCATTTGGAGGTGAGAGAAAAGTCGGTAGTGTGTATTTTCAAATAATTTTTCTTAAATGTTTATGGAGGAGCTCCTAAGAAGTCATATTTTAGTTAGACAAAGTACAAAGAACTTCTCTCACTTTAATAATTACACAGTGATACAAAAGAGTGCGAAAAAATAATGCAGGTGTTCTCATGAAGCTATTCTTTTTTGTTGGAGTCCATAGAGTACAGAAATACTTTTAGTCTTTCTCGATCACTTCGTTTTGACGAAATAACGGTATTCTTAAAATTACAACTTCAAAACATCATAAATATTTTCTTTTGAAACTTAATTTATAAATTGAAAGATATGCGTTCTACCTTTTAAGCAAATTAATTGGGGGATTCAAACGGTCTGCTATTGGGTCATATCGTCATAACGTCCTAATATATTATGATAGTTTAAACTAATTGTTGTTGTGCTCAAACAAAAAAAGTGTTATTTTATGACAAAACAATAAACATATGGTCAATTCACATGGTCTCTTATCATGTCATATTGTCATAATGTCCTAATATTTCTCGAAACGGCTGCTAGGCTTAACCGACTCTTAGATGTTCGGCACAGATCTCTGCTGGTTGGTTGCGATAACACAATAAACATATCATACAGAGAAGTATTATTTTAGGACATTTTTTGCTTGAAAGGCAATAACAACATTTTTAAACCATTGTGAAATATTACGACATTATGACAATATGACATGATAAGAGACCTTGTGAATTGACCAATAGCTTCAAAAGAGTTGTTAGTTTAGAACTATTTTGTTTGAACCACAACAAAAATTTGTTTAAACTTTCATAATATATTAGGACGTTATGACAATATGACATAATAGCAGACCGTTTGAATCCTCCAAATATTTGTAAAAATCGGTTGAAAAATAGCTGAGTTACGGTAGTTTAAAGTCCAACTAAAGCAAAATACTTGATACATATTTTTAAAAAAGAACACGCAAGCATTTGTATGAAAAAAAAACTAATTCTTTTCTAATCGGTGAACACTTGCGCTATGTACTAAGTTCATAATTCAGGGAAATCAGTAAGTAAGATCAGAAAATACACCAATTGTGGGATATTAATACACATTAATATTACAGTGCACTCGCGGTAAAGTGAACACCGTCTAACGTGAACACCGCCTAACGTGAACAAGCTTTTGTTTACATTGACTACTCTGTAACGTGAACAAACTCAGACAGCTCTATAACGTGAACAATTTTTTTCACTGCATTTGTTTTCTAAGCATGTACACAACACTGAAATACATATATTAAATTCGATTTTGAAAGTTTAGGGAATCTCCTTTTATTAAAAATGTGTTTGTATCCTCTAAATTCATATTTTTGTATGGTAACGAATGAGTAATTTTATTTCAATGATCTCGTTTTGTTTTGTAATGCATTTTAATCAATAATTTTTGTTCTATATTTTAATAATGAAAATAATAATAAAATAAGTTCACGTTCAAGCTTCTAAAACACAGGCTTATATTATAAAATTTTATATTTTTTCCATGAAATTCAGCAATCGCTAACGTGAACAATTTCACTAACATGAATTTTATCAGGACTGCCGCATAATCAACATATTTATGACTGCTCAAACAGTATTCCGGGGGGACATTTGTATGGGGGCTAGGTGAAATCATGGATCATTTCCAGCAAACCTTATCAACAAATAGTATTTGTAGAATTTAAGCCATCTAGTCCCGTCTTTTAGGCTATATCGTGTTTTAAACAGATAGACAGATGTACGGACATAGTTAGATCGTCGTAGAATCTTATGAGAACCCAGAATATACACACTAATGTAGGTCTGCGACAAATATTTTGATAGGTTATAAACGGAATGTCAAAATAGAACAAAACAAAATCGAATTCATTGAATTGAAATAAGTTTGAATATATATTTATTTATTCATATTTGTATATACGTGAATCTAGAGGTCGGACTTAGAAAACTGTGTACTCAGTTTTTCTCACAACACCACATAAATGGGGTAAAAATATATCTTAAGTCGTCTGATCAGATTGAAAAGCATTCCTTTATAATTTAAACAAAAAATGGAAAGAAGTGAAAAGCTTTTCAGGTATAGCGCACTTGGACTACTTTTGTTGCAATGGTCAAGAAGTAAAAGCAGATAGGACTGAGCATTCTGGGAAAAAACAGGAATATCAACCTGATACTATTTGCATTTAAATTTGTTTTTTTATTGTATTTAAGCATGATAAAACAATAACCAGGTAGAATCAGTAGGGAGAGTTTAAAATTGTATGCCTTGTTATGTCAAATATGAGAAAATGAGAAAAAAATATATGAATAAAAATAAAGAAAATTTAAAACACAACGCCGCAAGCTGTACTCCATTCTTAAATTTTTTGTTCAGGACATTTTAAAAATCTTATAGCCTTTTGTTCAAATGAACATTTACACACAGCACATTTCACACGCATATTCTTGTTATATGGTTTAATGTTAAATTGATTTCTTCACAAAAATACTTAATAAACTTTTTTTAATTTTTGATATTTTATTTTTATTTTGTCTGACAATTCAAGGCATGAAAAATTGAGAACTTTCTTTTCTACTGATTCTACCTTGTAATAGTTATATTATGGTATTTAAGTACTACTACACAAATCTTTACTTGATAAATTTTTGTAATGATAAACGTCAAAATGATTGTCAGATAAAAAATTGTCTCCTATAGTCCCTATTTATTAGCTTCGTTAGGACAATATTGTTGGTGTTTTTGCTCAGAAAACTTTGTCTTGAAAACAAACGTCATTTATTGTTATGATAAATGTTTGTCAAGTATAGACAGGGGCATATTCATACATTGAATACTTCTGTTAATTTAAAAACATTTACTTACATATTAGCAACAATTATAGGGCTAATTAAGAGCTATAAATTAACCTGTATTCATAATTTTATTTAAATTTTATTAAAGATTTGTAAAACAGAATTTCCATACAAAATATTGTTACGTTTTAACCTTTTTAAAACGTTGATTTATTTCCTTTAAATAAACCGGGTACTTTTGATTGCAAATAAAAGCAGTAGTTTAAATTTGTAACAACTCTTTATTTATTTAAAATGTACAACAACAACTGTTCAAATAGTCACTCAGTGTCTTTATACACGTTTATTAATTCGCAGAAATGCACACATACTTTATAATGTACAAGGCAGTTGATGTTACTCAAACAGCGCCTATGATCAACTCACTCACGACTGTAACCTCTGCCACTATTTATACACACGCCATCTTTCGTTAATCTTCTTCAATGCTCTTAACGGACAAACTAGATAGAACATTCGAATTCTAGAGCTTTCGATGTTAATGTTAGCAGCTTAAACATTTAGTGTTGCCCTACTTACAAACAATGCTAATAACCACATGCTATCAACATTGTTGAGAAGTTGAAGCTTCTACTGATGGACGTGTTTATAAACATGATGAATGCTGCAGGCAGTCGCCACAGACCGTTAAATTCAAATCGCTATTGCAAATTCGTAACAATATGTTTTATAAACCTGTAAAAAATTTTAAAATTTATTATGAATAAGGCCTTATCAAAATAAAAATCCAATTTATTTTGACTTTATTTCACTTTAAACGTGTACGACGGCCCCGTTCGACATAATGGAATTGCCCATATACATTTTATCCCAATTTTTAATAAAAATATTATTGTTTGTTTCCTCAAAAAACTTTTTAGCATTCAAATGTTGTTGACTAACTTTAGACACTGAGAAATTGGCAGTAAGTCTTCATAATATCTCTATCAACAATTGAAAATAATCTTTTCAAAACTCTTGCTTCAACAAATTTAATAAAGTATCAACAATTTATTAATTTAATCAAAAATATTCATATCTTTTTCATTGTAATTTCGATTTATAAGATATTTCGTCACCCTTCACATACAGTTAACGCTACATTTATTTTAATAGATGGAAATTAAGGTTGGATGCTACTTTACAGCTCTAAAGAATATGGAGTTAAACAAGTACCTATACCAAGATATTATTAAAATTATTATATCCATCGATTTCTCAGAAAAAAATTATAATTTTAAAACTTAAACTATTCAATTGTTAGTATTATCTAATGAGCCCTATCTGCTGGGAACTCTGTTGTAATTTTATTTATTTTATGTTTCTGCCCAAAAATATACATACATAAGTGCATATTTTCCAATAATAAATGCATGAAAATAACTATCTTATTGGAAATATTTGCAAATATGAATTTCCAAAATTGAAACTGAAAAAAATTTTACTTACATATTTTACACAAACATATTTCAAACTTGTTTTATTTTTTCAAATCTATATGATTTTAATATTATTTCCACTGGTATCATTTACAGTATTGACATCAGGAACAGGAAACAACGGAAATTGTTAAAACAGTCAAAATGGCTGGAAATACAAATCAACGTAACTATCAACTGGATACAAATACGAACATCAACAATAATAATAATGGCAATGGAAACTTGGATGAAATGTCACAGCGTAAAGAAAAGATAATCATACAAAACCAAATGTTTATCAATGTGCAACAGCAGCAGCAGCAGCAACAACAACAGCAACAACAATCACAACAGCAACATGTGGTTAAGAGAGCACCAAAAAAACTAACACAACCACCAGCCATATTTAGTACGACAACTACAACTGCTGCTGCAGCCACAATGGCAGCAACAGCCACCAACGATAATAGTGATGGCAACAATCACACCAACAACAATAATCAAGATGTAAATATGACAAAATAAAAATAAAAACAAACAAAAACACAACTAAAACTAAAGAAACTAAACAAAACGAAACACAAACAAATATTACAGGAAACTCAAAGTTAAGAACACGCCAACGTAACTCTTATGTAATTTTTTCCATTACACTTGCCACTCTTTTGATTTCATTTTATGAAATTTATTAAATATTTTTTACTTTCTACTTAATAAATTGTAAAACATTTACACTTTGTAAGCTAAATTCAATATTAAACTAAAAATTAATGAAAATTACTTTGTTTAGATTGCCAACTTTATTGCCAATTCTCCTACGGCCGCCAGTTATGTACAGGCCCAACTTAACAACATCAATGGCCTCAATATAACAACAGCCACTGCAGATCATCAACACCATCAACAGCAGCAGCAACAACAACAGCAGCAGCAACATCATCATCAGTTGACAGCAAATATTGTGGCAGCTTCGGCAGCTCCAACAGCCACGGCCACTGTGAGTGGTTTGCCAATAGTCACCTACAATGGGAATCAATATTGTGTCATCACACATACGGGCGATATCACGTCATCGGCAACTGGCGAAAAACCTGATTTGTTGCAAGTAACCACCGATAAAGAGGGAAAAACCAATTTTATTTTAATGCAGTCTTCATCATCCATTCAAACGAATGCGGGTGACATAGTGAATAATTGAAACTCATCGTTAATGTTTTAGGTTTTAAATTTTATATGTCCATACATACAAATGTAAGTACATATGTGTGAATGTTGCAAACAGTTTGCATCTTTACAGTTTAAGTATTTTCCAAATGAAATAATAAGTTCAATATGTTTCTTGTTTAGTTTTTTGATAATGATTTTTAAGTGTTTCTTTATTTACTTAATGATATTTCAAACCGGTTTTCTTTAATGTCTTAAATCGTTTGTGTCAGCATTTTCTTGCCACTATTACAAACTGTTAAATGCATGAACACACATTACATTGATTTTCAAATCTCCTTTTTTAAACTCTGTAACAGTCTCCTGAATAAAGTTGACAATTTCACACACTCTAGGGCCTACCTCTTAGCAGTACAATTTTATAAGAACCAAAAAAGTCCTGGAAAATCAAACTTTTCGTGGTCGTGATTTATAAATGTTTTATTGTGATGTAAATAAACTCTTTAATATTTTTTTAGAGATTTGCGGCTGTTATATCCCAAATAACATTTGAAATGCTCTTTTCCAATAATTCAATTGATGATGTCTTAGTGAAACAGATGAGTAACTTCAAGTTAATTTGTAAAAAATATAAATATTTCCTATGATTCTCATTCTCTTCCTCAGTGTTATCGAATTACTGTTGTTATCTCATGAAATTTGTTTTGTACTTTTGGGCCAACCTAGGCATTACCATCCTTGTGGTTGTGCAAGTAGGTTCACTCATGTACCTTATCAGAGTCAAGCTCATCATGATAATTATTTAAGCACTGGAATGCCACAAACATAAATCCCCTATTCGAAATTCCTGGATATTTACACCTTCACCAACTCGCTCTTCCCTTAAGAAACCGAAGTTTCTCGAGAAGAACAGGCCTAAAGACCAATAATCTCTTTAATGTTTTTTGTAAAGAGCGACTTTGTCGAAGCTATTCTGGAGAGCTTGTGTTATCAGAAATGCCCTTCTTCTTAATACTCTTTCAAAGAGAGAACAGTTTGATGAACTGTCTAGTGGTTTTCACCACACAGAGACCGCTAGAATAGTATCGGTGTAGTGATCGCCTCATATAACTCGTTTACATTCCTAGGTTTGTCACCTGTAGCCATACACTGATGTTCTTGCCAGAATGTTGGGTTTTCAGAACAGTTTATTATCAAGAATAGTATTTTGGGGTTTAAAATTTTCAGTATAATACCGGTTAATTTGGTCTACGTTAAAATAGGATTATGTATCTACTTGAAAATTCTACATTGAGTTTAGCTTTGATTTACACTCCGCCGACTATCGATTTAGCATTATAAGGTATTTTGCGCTTTCCAAAACACTCAGATCAATATCGTTCAGTAACAGCACAGTGAAAATAGGAATCTTGTATCACCTAGAAAATAATAGTTCAGTTAATCACTGTCGATGATAATAATGTCGTGTTCATCCGTATATGATACAGTTTTATTGTTCATGGAATAAAATTTCGTGAGCAGACAGTTTATGAAGGCGAAATTCCACCGAAGTGAAGATAAGAGGGACCATTGAGTTGTGAGCCTTTTGGCCAGTATTGAGATCGAAGCCGTTCCTTGAAAACATGATCCTGTATTTAATTATGGCTGATCCTATGACATCTGATTCTAAATTGTTAAAAGCCGCTTCTATATGAAAAATGTCAAACCCAAGGGATTTTGTAATACATAACGAGTGTAGTGCTGCCTCAAACGACTTCCCATTTATTTAGGATCACAGATTTTGGTCAACTGACACTCATGTGTGAGAGTCAACCCAAGGTTTTCAGCAAGAAGGATGATAAACTGAAATCCTTTGCCTTGGTATGTGACGCTTTCTCTGCCTTTATAATGAGTGTCACATCATTTCATCGGTTCATTCGTCATCAATCGGCTATATACGACCACAAAAATCAGGCATGATAGATTCAAATCATCATTGAAGTGATCAGGTCTAAGTTATTCTTCAGATCGGTCGGTATTATGCCATTCGGAACAGGAGAAGGTCAAAACTCTTGATGCTCCAATTTGACTTGTCAATGTCAATCGTTATCGAGGCAGATGTCCGTCAATACAGTTAGGATTTATCCCCCCTGCCGTGCAACTGCTAGTTTCCCGGATAGTCTGTATGCATGAAAACTTTTAGTGTCACATAGATTCCTGGCTCAAAGAGCCATAGAATAAACTCATAGAACGGAGAGAGAAATATTAATGGAAAAAATTACTCTCTTTTCACACATGCAGGTAATACAATAACAAAATACATGCAATACATTCTCATGTATTAGGTTTTTGACAACAGACATAGGTTATTGGCTCTCAGTTACCTATCTAGTCATAGGAAAACATAGAGACGAGACGTAATTGTCAAAAACCTAACTCTTGCAACAACAAAATACATGCTAGTCAATGTATTTTGTTGTTGTATCAGACAAATCGAAGTGTCTCGTCTCTATGTATCTAGTTGTCATCTATGCATAGAGCTTTGTAATACAAATATCCCAGAGTATTTATATGGAATTTAACTTAAAACGTTTTATTTCAGTAGCTACTTAATTTCCCAACCTAAAATGAGTTCAAATACTTCAAATGTCACTTGTTTATACAGAGCAATTTTGTGAAACATAAATGTCAAGAAAATTAATTGTAAATAGACTATAACTAATAATAAATAAAAGAAACATACAAAAAAATATGAAAAACACACTAATCGATTAAATTTAAATGTAATAGAATTTTAATAACAAATACAAAAATTAAAGAAACAAACAGAAAAACAAAACTTAATTTTTATCATTGATTTGCTTCAAAATGTAGATTTGCGTGTAATGCTTTTTTCCAAAAAAAAAAGAAGAAAAATCCAACAATGAAAAACTGTAAAATATTTAACAAAATATTAGATTAAAACAATATTAATAATAAATACAAAACAAAGAGAAAAAGAAGAAACAAATTTACATATCCGGACAAACAAAAGTGTTAAAATTAAAACAAAATTTAATTTCTTTTAAAACTAAAACTAAAATAATAATAATGAAATAATGTGCAATTTTAATAGATTATTTTTTATTTCAATTAATATCTTAAGTTCTATAGAGAAACCATAAAATAATACAAAAGAAAAGCGTCAATTGTCGCTTTTACTTACAATAGAAATTGGATAGAAAACGTAAATAAATCTGAAAAATAAAACCGTTTATAATTGAAGAATTGATTTTAATCCATTATTGCTAATAATTATTTATTTACATAGAATGTATAATTGTATTTGTAAGATGAATTAAATGTGTATTTGGAAATTCAGAATGATAGATGAAAAGTACATTGCAAAATTTAAAAGAGAACAAACAACAAACAAAAAAAAAAAAAACCCAGTTTAGTTTTTAAAAACAAACAAAAGACAATTTAACATTAATTATGAAAACAAAAGAAAAGAAAAGCTAATAATGTACTTAAACGATAAATGAAAAACCGAACAAAAAATATTTCAATAAAAAAGTGTCCAAACTAAGAAAACAATTGATTTATGAATGAATACTTACTACAAAGTTTTAATTTTAATTTAAAACAGAAAAATCTTAGCTTTCATGACAACGAATCGATTAACTCCTCACCATTGGGTTAGATTTATTATATTGGTATTACGGTTTCTAAACTATTAACAGCAGAATTTGGAATACGTTTCCAAAAAAGGCAAAGACATAAAATGGAAATTTTCAAAAATCTATGGGTACTGACTGAACTCTTCCATTTTTCCAACACTTTCATCGATGATGCTTAAAATAATCCAAAGCTTCATCAATTTGGAAGCCAATTTCCTTTGGTAGATTGTCCGGTTTTCCCTTAATGAGTTATGTGCTAAAACTCTATTCAAAAATGTCAAAAGCTTTAAATATTCATAAGTTTCATAAATATCATAGCTTTTGAACTGAGATCGACTCCGTTTCTTGTATCTGAGATAGGCTTTTCCGAAAATCTCCTTAGCTAAAATCAAAGAAGGTGTTTGTGCAGGCCCAGATATTAGCAGCAAAATGGAGAATAACTATTTTGTCGAATATTTAAAAACCATGGAATCTGCACCATGAGGTATTGTTATAATTTTCTTTGATATTAATAATTCACTTTTAGAATTACCGCAAAATGGGCGATTGAATATTAATTTTGTTTGTATAACCAACACTCAAGTGCTACCCCTATCTATATTAAGAAATTAAGGTGTGAGAGGAAGGAAAGAGGGAGTAGTATTTGTGGACGTTTGACTTGAATTGCTAAATATTATATTCTGCTGGGAAAACATTGACAGAAGGTAGGTTCCACCACATCGTGTGTTCCGAATAAAAAATCATGTATTTGGTATACAATTACTTACAACGCCCATAATAATATCTGTAAAATAAGGATAAGCAGCTCACGTTCTGAGTAATTATTTCATCCACTATAAGATCCACCGCCCTTCTTTGAACTCAGTACAGCAGCTCTAGACTATACCACGCAGCTCATGACAGTTAAAAAGTAGGTCAGAAGGGGAGATATATGTATGTCCGAAAACATCTCAAGAAACCTAAGCACCTAAAAGTTTCCTTCGCAACATTAAAGATATGACGATTCCAACGAATGTCACACAGTATTCTCGTACCTAGAATCAAAAGGCTATCTGAACCTTTGAAGACATGTGTGTCAATAAGCATCGTTGAGTTTAAAGTGAGTTAAATTCACACCATCTGGATATTTTTGTAAGATTACGATTTAAATATTAAGAAAAAACTGGTATCTGGTCAAATACGTGTAAATTTTGGTATAATCGTTCTTTTCTATACCAATCCGTGAACTATCGTAATTTAAATGGAATTTTGGATTGCCACTCCAAAAGACTGTAACAATAATTAGCGGTCATTATTTCTTATACCAGCAAGCAATAGCGATTTAACATTAGATCGGGAATATTTTAGAATAAGATATCTTCAATATTTATGGATTATCGATATCAATTATTTTCGGCTTGGTACAATTTGTTTGTGTAAATTTGTTTGTGTGGTATTTGTTTATCTATTGTCGTAAGTATAAGGGCGGATTTTTGACTTGAAGGAAAAAGATTAAATCTATTTTAACCTACGAATGTTGTTCTGATATTGACATTTTCTAAAGTTAAAATAGAAAAAGTTTAAAATATAACCCAAAAAACAGCAAAGTGTGTTATCGTTAGATTAAGAAGGATCGCTAGCTTTCAAAGTGTTTATTTTCAGTTGAACACGACTTTCGCGTACAAAACATTTGAGAACGAATATCAAAGGCGACAATAGACTGAGCTTCTAGAGCTTCCAGAGATTCGTTCTCGATACTGGGACAAGTTTGTAAAAAGTTATTTATCGGTATTTCAAACGATCTGGTTGGTGTCGATATAGAAGTGATTATTAACAGTTGAGTTTTGATATTTCCATGATTCACTGTTAAATCCTCGAGAATGAAAATCTTGTTAATTAAAAATTGATATGTATTAACAAACCAATATGTTCTCTTTTCAATATGACTTTCTAATTGAAGGAAAATTGAGATGGCTGTATCATTAATTAAAGTTTAACTAGTAAAAGTGTTATATTAAATGAATATAATAAATACCGGAATTTTATGCTTTAGGCATTGAATGTATGTATAAAAAATACTCTGCGATTTAAAAAAATATTGATACTTAAAAAATTCAATTTGCTATAATTTTATAGGTTTTTACAGTGGACTTACAATGACAGGTAAGACTCTAGCTATAACCGTTCTTTAGATTTTGTAAAATAACTATTTACTTTGTATGATCTAAAATAATACATGTAAAGTATTAAGAATCACGCTATTATAGATTTCCAGCTATCCATTAATAACAATTAACCGAACTTTATGTCAAACAATGGATACTGGCAACAAAGCAATTAAAACAATGTACATATGATAACTCTGTCTATAGTAGTTCTTAAAATATTCGATAATGAATATTATCTTTGAGTGGGAGGGAACATCTTCTCCCAGTTGTTGTTATTCACATCTACGTACACCGGCAACAAAACAACTCATGAAACGTTTTGAGAATATCACTATTATCCAGATATTCGATAATAAATATTTACTTTGTATGGGAGGCTCACGTCCCTCCGATCTCAGTTTTGGTTTTGGCATAACAGGACACTGGCATCAACGTAATTTACAAATGGTTTAATGACTCTCACAATTTGATTCCACCCATTTTTATATAAAATAACTCATTTCATGCTTGTAATTAACTATTAAAATTCTCCAGATATTAAATTATGGTCATTCGCACTAAGCTGATCCCGCCCAATCGATTCGTAAAAAGGTTAAATGCGAATTGGAAATTGACTATTTACTTTGTATGGGAGGTGCCAATCTCACAATGCCAATCCCGTCCTTTTCTGCCAAACTTTGTAAAATGATAAGAGAGCTAGCTATTAGGACAAAGTTTGAAGAATCTCGAAAATATATTTCTCAAGATATTTAGAAATAACTATTTACTTTGTATGGGAGTGACTCACCACTTTATCCGATTCTTCCCATTTCTGGTTAAACTTTAAGTCGTGCTATGATATTCAAAAATATATATTCACTTTGTTGATAGGTACCATGCCCAGTAATTCAATCCCGTCTATTTTCAGCCAAACTCCGTATAGTGATAAGAAATTAATTCCTACAAAGTTTAAATACTTTTACGATTATAGGTGATATTTGCGCAATATATTTTTTCCACAATTATAGTTCTCCAGATATTCGAAAATAACTATATGCTTTGTATGGGAGGGGGTGTAGCACCTCCTATACCGATCCGTTACCTTTTTGGTTAGACTTCATGCTCTGATAAGAAATTGGTTCGTATAAAGTTTGAAGACCTTTACAGTGATAGTTCTCTAGATATTCGCAAAATAACTATTTACTTGCAATGGGTGGTGCCACGCCCATTTATCAAATTCCGCCTATTTTCAACTAAAATGCGCACAATGATTTGTGGCTTTTACAGCCACGCCAACTTGAAATTTTATAATAAATAGTAAAACTATCAAGAGGATCGGTCCAATGGTATAGGATGCTCTAAGTCACAAACAAATAAACAAATAAATATATAAATAGAAATATATTCATTATACCCTACATCACTATAGTGGGGAGGGTATATTTGGTTAATGCTGATGTTTGTAACGAGCAAAAAAAGGATCACTTTCTGAGTCAATTAAGAGATGTCCGTCCGTCCATGTAAACCTTGCAATCAAAAAACAGGTCGCAATTTCAAAGATAATTCGACCAAATTTGATACACCCCAATGACGAAGCCTATTGAATTTGATTAGAATCGGTTCATTATTTCTCCTAGACCCCATACAACTGCCCCATCTAAAAATATTTAAGCTCTCATTAATATCTTAGTTATATACATACCCAAATCAAATTCAGCACAAATAAGCCAAACTCGCACTATCAAATTTTGTGACGGTCGGTCCATAATTAGTCATAGCTCCTATATAAGGCCCAATTCCGAAAATAACTGTAACTAGAATAAATCTCTTAAAAATGTTGGTATCCAAATAAAATGGTATAATTCACCTTGCAAGATTCATGCATTTAAATCTTATTGGGAACAAATAAAAGTCCGAACAAAGTTTAATTTTGATTCAAAACTGTTCCTTTAGAAGATCTACAAAAAATATGCGAAAGTGTGTAGGTTAACTCTATTAGTTGAAGAGATATTTAGATTTATTGATTTATTTTTTTTAATTTTGCTCGATCTTTTTATGGTTTATTGGTGATCAGCTTTATTGGTGATAAAATTCTAAATATATATATGGGGCATTTCACGTCAAGTGAACCAACTTTTGAAATCGATGTCTTCCGATCGGGATGAAATTTGCACCAATGTTAGTTCTATTGGATAGTAATTCGGACACAATTTTTCAACAAGATCGGCCAAGAACTCTCTGAGTTATAGGAGGTCAAAATTTGACATTTTGGCCAAACAGGTGTTTTTTCTTATCCATATAACTTATTACCTATTGTTCTTAGCAAAATGTGTCCCAAATAGTTTAGATAGCTATTTATGCAATCTTTGGAAAAAAAAAATTAAAAAAAATTAATAAAATATTTTTGACTTTTTTTTTAAAAAATCAAAAACATTTTTGACTTTTTTTTCAAAATGGGCCCTTTTTATTTTTTTTTTTATTTTTTTTAAGAAAGCTTAGGTCTTTTCCTAAGCGACCTATATGGTCGCTTAGTGGGATGCGAGTGGGATATCTATCAAAAAAAATATTTTGTAACTCAAGATATGAAATTTTTTGACTTTTTTTGCAAAATCAAAAACTTTGTTGACTTTTTTTAAAAAAATGGACCCATTTTTTAATTTTTTTTTTTTGCTCAGAAGAAAGCTTATGTGTTTTTCTTTAACACCTTTTTTGTCGCTTAGTGGGATGCGAGTGGGATATCTATCAAAAAAATGTTTTGTAACTCAAGACATAAAATTTTTTACTTTTTTTTTTTGCAAAATCAAAAACTTTTTTGACTTTTTTTCCAAAATGGGCCCTTTTTTATTTCTTTATTTTTTTCTCAAAAGAAAGCTTAGGTCTTTTCCTTTAAAACCTTTATGGTCGCTTAGTGGGATGCGAGTGGGATAACTATAAAAATAAATCTTTTGTAACTCAAGACAAAGGTTTTTAAATTTTTAGGATATGCACTATTTTGATTTCTTTCATATTTGTGTGTAAACCTTAAAAATTAAACTTACGGGGAGAAACTAGACACATTAGCCTTTCCGATGGTATGTAACAACCTAACTAAAATTTCATAGCCTCGATACTGTAATACCCATAATATGTTAACCTCAGGAATAAAAATCACTTTTTATACCCTACACCACCATAGTGGCGAGGGTATATTAAATTTTTGCAGATGTTTGTAATTCCCAAAAATATTAGTCTAACACCCACCTTAAAATATACCAATCGACTCAGAATCGCTTTCTGAGTCGACTAAACGATGTCCGTCCGTCCGTCTGGCTGGCTGGTTGTCCATGTAAACCTTGTGCGCAGAGTACAGGTCGCAATTTTGAAGATATTTCGATAAAATTTGGTACATGTAATTTGTTCGGCCCAAGGACCAAGCCTATTGAAACTGGCTGAAATCGGTCCATTATTTCACCTAGCCCCCATACAAATGTCCTCCCGAAAGTGGACTTTATCGGTCACAAATGTTTAATTTATATAGGTATCTACACAAGTTTTTCTCGAAATAAGTTTTATATATACGGAATTCATGTCACCAAATTTTATTATGATCCGTCCATAATTAGTCATAGGTCCCATATAATGCCTGCTTCCGATAATCACTTTAACGAGCATAAATCTCCTAAAAATGTTGGTATACACATAAAATGCAACATAAATAACTTTCATCTAAACATTAATAACACCACCTAATTTCATGATGATCGGTCCATAATTTGACATAGCTCCCATATAAGGTCCACTTCCAAAAATCGCTCACGAATATAAATTATTGCGCTGAAAACTACCTATAGGATTGAATAAAAAAGCCGCAAGATGCAAAACTCAGACAAATTTTGGGGGCGAAAAATTAATAGCGGTCGGCCTCACATTGCACCCCTCCAGTGGCTATTATCGGTCAGTTGTAGTGGTTTTTTTTTAAGGTTTGAAATATGAAAATATGAAAAAAATCAATTTAAAAACCTTTGTCTTAAGTTACAAAACATTTATTTTTATAGATATCCCACTCGCATCCCACTAAGCGACCATAAAGGTTTTAAAGGAAAAGACCTAAGCTTTCTTTTGAGAAAAAAATAAAGAAATAAAAAAGGGCCCATTTTGGAAAAAAAGTCAAAAAAGTTTTTGATTTTGCAATAAAAAAAGTAAAAAATTTTATGTCTTGAGTTACAAAACATTTTTTTGATAGATATCCCACTCGCATCCCACTAAGCGACAAAAAAGGTGTTAAAGAAAAACACATAAGCTTTCTTCTGAGCAAAAAAAAAAAAATTAAAAAATGGGTCCATTTTTTTAAAAAAAGTCAACAAAGTTTTTGATTTTGCAAAAAAAGTCAAAAAATTTCATATCTTGAGTTACAAAATATTTTTTTTTGATAGATATCCCACTCGCATCCCACTAAGCGACCATATAGGTCGCTTAGGAAAAGACCTAAGCTTTCTTAAAAAAAATAAAAAAAAAAAATAAAAAGGGCCCATTTTGAAAAAAAAAGTCAAAAATGTTTTTGATTTTTTAAAAAAAAAGTCAAAAATATTTTATTAATTTTTTTTTAATTTTTTTTTTCCAAAGATTGCATAAATAGATATCTAAACTATTTGGGACACATTTTGCTAAGAACAATAGGTAATAAGTTATATGGATAAGAAAAAACACCTGTTTGGCCAAAATGTCAAATTTTGACCTCCTATAACTCAGAGAGTTCTTGGCCGATCTTGTTGAAAAATTGTGTCCGAATTACTATCCAATAGAACTAACATTGGTGAAAATTTCATCCCGATCGGAAGACATCGATTTCAAAAGTTGGTTCACTTGACGTGAAATGCCCCATATATAAAAAGTTACACGCATCCAAAGTTGGAACATATAAAAAAGGCCGTATTTTTTCAATTTTTTCCCAAAAAAAGTCCCTATAATTTTTCTTTTGTAGAAAAAATTTTCTTCGGGACTATACACAATGTTTATATAATCCAGAAAGATAACTTAATGTTAAAGCGTGTAAGGTAAAATTAGGGTCACTAAAGCTGACACAACACCTCCCAAGCCTATCCAAAATTGGCCAGTTTTTTTTACTATCACACGGTAAATAACGTCACAGTAGGCGCTTTTCTAAATAAACTCAGTTTTTGGAACACATTTTTCCCGGTTTAGGAATTTCGGTTTTTTTTGAAAATAAAATTGTCAAAATTTATAGTACCGTTGATTTAAGGATATTTGGATCTGCATTAGTTACAGATTTTGTTATGTTATCTTTAAGCGTTAAAATTTTACATTAATTAAAATTTTATATTTTTCTTCATGAAAAATCACCATATTATAATTTTTTAAGTTTTTAAGGTAAATGACGTCCAAAAATTTATAAAATTATTTAATTTTACTAAAATACCAATCTTCAAGTCCTAAAGATTTCATTAATACCAAATACTTAAATAAAAAGTCTTTATTTACTCTTCAGAAGTTCCACAAACCTTGCCCCCTTTGAAAAATTTGTACGTTTTTTCATACATATATAGCGTGCAAAATGTGTTACACCAAACTTTCTGTTAAGTCAGTGTGTGTTTGAATTCAGAATTTACATTTGATATGTTAGTAACATTTTGCATGAAATATATGAAAAAATGTACAAATTTTCCACTCCAACCATGTGAAATTTCGTAATAATATCTCCAATAGTTCCCGAGATACTGAATTATTTCCAAAAAAGAAAAAGTTTCTAAACCACTGTGCATCGGACGAACATTTTGCACTAAAATTTTTGTTGAAAATGGACAAAAATACGTCCGTCAATAAAATATATTTAAATCCGGAAAACTACTAATAATTACTTTGTTTACAATGATGAAAACGTCAGAAATACTAATAAATTCCTGTGAAAAATAATCAACAAGTAAGAATGGAATCTAGCTAAATTTTAAGCTAATCATCATATCGCTCATTTGCTGCAACAACGTCATAACTCAAAATCCGAGTTTTTTGAACTGAGTAATACAAAATATGAACTATTCAATAGTCTTTTATATAGTTTTATCAGTTTTCAAAAAAGTTAATTATTTTTTGTGTGAGAGTGTTTTTTTTTGTTGTAAACATCAGAATTAAAATGCATGTTTTCTTGCATATTTGACAAGAAACAATTTGGGTTAAAGATAGCATCTACTATTTAAATCAGGTTTTATTTCTGAAATCTCATGATTTGTTGAAAATTAATTTAAGAAATAGTAAAATGTCGTAATACTTTCAAAGCCATTTTTTTCGATTATGACGTTGTTGCAGCAAATGAGGCGTTATATATTTTATACGAAACATATACGCATTGAGTTTTATCTCGAAGGAGCAATTTTAAAAATATAATCATGAGATAATGACAAAAATGTATCATAATTGCAGAGTATTTAACGTAACCATTAGCACTATATTTATAACTCAAAGAGAACTTTTAGATGCTGCAACGTGTTTTCTTAAGATCTACGAAAACTGAATGTAGAAACTAGTTTCTAACAAAATTTGTATATAACTTTATAAATAATTGGTTTTGTTTATTTAATATTTTTTTCATCAGTATTTAATTTATATAAAAAATTTTTTAAAATTTTAACTTGAAAATATTCGATTATTCGAAAATTGAATAATTTTTTATTCTAAACTGAAAAATGTACCTAAATCATATGCGTTCTAAATTTTCATAGTTTTGTTTATTTTCATTCAACATATATAATTAAAACACGACCTAATATCACTATTAAAACAAGTATTTGGTCATATAAAATAATTCGTCAAGTATTTTTAGCTGTTTTTGGTAATCTCATCTCATCTTGAGTACAATTAAAATTCACAAGATCTCTTAAACTCAATTGGTTTTCAGCACTTTCTGCTCAATTAATATAACAGGTTGTCTAAGCGTCTAATGCACTTGGAGTGAAACAAGTAAACGGAGCGGAGGCATTTTTGAAGTCAGCACATTACATGAGACAACCTTTATTAACTGTTATTAAGACTACAATAATAACAACAACATATTCATCTATTATACTATATGTACTAAACTTTAAAACAAATTTAAATCAATACAAGAAAATAACAAAATGCTTTAAGATAACAACAATTGTTGTTGTTGTTGTTTTTACAACAAAATAATCCGTAGTACGAGTATCACCAACAATAACAACAACAAACAAGCAACATCGTACTACTGACCATATTAAGTAACTTGAAGTTGGCAACTGCGCTCCAAACAAAACCCAAACCAAACCAAATTGAAAAACTGAAGTCGACATGTGAAAAAATACGAAAAAATATAAAAAAAAAACAAATCAAGAATAAATTATATGTTGTGTTGAATGCCGCTCATAAATTTTGTGTTGCTGTTACTGTTGTTGACTTGTTTTAACCATTTACCATAATATTGCAAATCAAATTTAAAACACGAACACAGTGGAACAATGTGATTGAAATTTTGGTAAAATATAACTTGTATTTAAATGTATTTTGGGTATTTTCTTTTCATAAATCAAAATTAAAAACAAATTTATAAACAAAATTGTATGACAAAAACATATAAGAAAGTTTTTAGGAGCTTTGACCGATCAATATAAAATTAGGTCGTATGATTTATGTCTTTATGAAACTTCTTTTATATAGGCTTTTAAGATATTGTCAAATTGTGACCAAGGTTTACATGGACACCATTCAGCTAGCCAACCAGCTAGACGGAGAAACGGAAAATGATTCTGAGTCGATCTGTATACGAGTACTTTAAGGTGGGTGTTACAAACATCAGCACAAACTCATGGTGTTATAGGGTATAATTGTAAAAATATCTAAAAATTACCATGATTTACTCAATAAACTTTATTGATCATTGTTTAACCATCTTTATAACTGAAATTTAGTTTAACAAGCAGTCAATGTTTTCCTAAAGACACAAATTTTTTAATATCTGATCACTTGGCTCACTCCATTTATTTTTAAGTCATTTGACACTTATGTGATGTTTGTAGTGCAAAAATAAGTAATTGGTTACTTTATACAACCCAGGTAAGCGTGAAGTCAATTGTCACATTAGTGTCTCTAAGAAATCTGATGTTTAAATTTTTTATTTTCTTTTCACTTTCGGGTTAAGCCATTTTACTCACTACAGAATATATCATTTTACTGTTCCTTGTTAGACTAATCTGTATTAATTTTAAAAACCTAATTATATTTATATTTATTGACTTTACTTTACGTACAACTAATATCATCTGACAAAGTTATACATTGCTGTCACTTAAGAGTGACTAGTTATTTTATTTATTCCAAGTAAGTAATGTAGAGCCAATACGTATTTGATTAACCAAATCGTTGAAAATTAATTCTTTTGTGTTTCGAAATGAAAAAAAAGTGACACATATCGGTAGACCATAGTACAAAAATCTGTGAATCCGAATTTAATGGCCTCATTTTATTAAACTAAACGACAAGCGTTGAACAAATTTTCTATGAAAAATATTCAAGTTTCAAATCATTTTCCCAATATTCTTCATACAAATTGCTTATATTTCTGAACGCTGGCGGTTTGTTTTACAAAATTAGGGCCTTAATTTAGTTTTATCAATTTGTATACTGTGTTGTTTAATTATTATATTACATAATATGTTATTGCTTTTTAATTGTACGGAGTTTTTAGTAGAGTTTTCAAAAAGCGAAAGAATTTCAAAACCGCGGTTTCGGTTTTGTGATAATTTGTTAAATACAGTGTTATAGAAACAAAATCAGTTGATAATATAAGAAATGCTCTACAAATTTAAAATTCAAACTTGACGGGTGTTCAAGAGAGTAAAGGAAAATTTCTTTTAATATATTAAATTACTATATATCTTATATACATTATAGTTGGCAAATATGCTTTTCAGTAAAGAAATAATCAAGAATAGGGTGCTCAATGGTATTATGATACCAAACAAGTAAGAGATCTATATTCGGCTGTGCCAAATCTTATATACCCTTCACCAAATTATACTTTAAAATAAGATTTAAACAATACTTATTTTTTAAAAAAAAAATTTTTTTCCAAATTTTTTTAAAAAGTTTTTTCCAATTTTTTTTAAATTAAAAAAATTTTTTTTTAGTGAAAAAATTTTTTTGTGAAAAAAATTCGGGTTAAAAAATATTTTTCCCGATTTTGACTCATTGTATTTCCAACTTATTATAGCCTTATATACATCGTTACAATGGACTTTGAAATATCTATCATTAGATATCCATATTGTCTATATTTATGACTTAGTAATCGAGATATACAGTGGTGTTCAAAATATTTGCAACTGAAATCACATTTTGCCTAATTCTTTATTTTTTTAACAAATAAGTTTTTTTATTTTGTTTTTAGGCGTTAAGGATATTAGCTTTTTAATATAATCTTCGGGAATTTCATTTCACTCCTTTTCCAACTCTGCAAAAAGTTCATCACCATTTCGGAATACTTTATTACCAATATTCCGTTTTGCAATCATCCACATGTTCTCAATCGGGAGATTGTGGCGGCGACGACATGACACTAATATTATTTTCCTCCAACCGTACTTTTACAACACCTGCCGTATGTTTAGGGTCGTTATCGTGCTGGAATGTCTATGAAAGTGGCATTTTCCATATGGAAGCGTAACTGAGCTTAGAAGGTCTCTATATATTGTGGCCGTCATTTTATTAGTAATCCGGAGAATTGGGCCAATCCGATTTCCCTAAAAACACCCCCACATCATAATGTTTCCACCTCCGTATTTCACTGTGGCGGTTGTGCCGAGCTTTTCTATTTTTTCCGACACAACGGGTTTTTAGTGCATCTAAAACTTTTAAGACCATATTCTCGGGCTCTTTTTTTAATTGTGGAAAGACTGGAATCTATGGAAAGTTCGGTTTTAACTTCTCCAGGAACTGCTTTAGGATATTTCGTCAAAAAATTCTTAATTTTTCTGTCTTCTCTTACAGTAGTAATACGGGGTCTTCCTCCTTTGTGAGTTGTATGGATGTTACCACTATTAACAATGGGACAAATTGTTGATTTTGGAAGAATATTTTAAGGAAATGTCTTTTTGAGAAAGTCCACTTTTAAAGTCATTTAAAAATTTCACCTTGAAATCGGAATTGTATTTGTTTCCTGCCATTATTCACAAAAGTAATTCTTACGAGGTTAATTCTTCCAATATCTTATTAAAACTCTTATAGTAAAATAATTATGATGAGTTTTTTAATAAAATGCAAAGATCGAAATCACGAATTAATAAAACAAATGCGATTACCGTTATTTCCTATAATTTGTTAGTGTTAATAGCATAGTTAAGAGTAAGAGTAATAAGAGTTGCAAATGTTTTGAACAGCTGTATTTTGAATACATCTTTTAAAATTAATTTTTTGTTGTTTTACTTTAACGGAATATGTTTTTTTTTTATATTTTTAACGAAAACAATGTATGATGACATGAAAAAAATAAATGTTTGTATCGAAATGTGATTTGGAGAAAATTGGTCAATGAAAAGTTAAAATGCGATCTCAGTTGCAAATGTTTTGACCACTACTGTAGATCAAAAATAGGCCAAATAGAGGTTGTCTTGGATTTTTGCTCATATCTCCGTTATTTATGGACGGATTTTGCTGATTTTAAATAGAAAACTTCTCGAAAGCATGTCTGACAGAATTATTCAAGATTTGGATCCCGAAGATATCTGGAATCTTCAGAAAATTGATTTCAACAGACAGACGGATAGACAGACAGACAGACGGGCATGGCTAAATCGACTCCGCTATCTATAAGGATCCAGAATATATATACTTTATAGGGTAGGAAAATTATATTGCGGAAATTACAAACGGAATGACAAATTTATATATACCCTTCTCACGAAGGTGAAGGGTATAAAAAGGAGAACTAAACGAAAAAAAAGAGTATTTTTTCGTTCTTCAAAATGGTACTTTTTTTGAATGAGTTAGAATTCACAAAAGAATCATGATGCTGACTGAGAATACAAAAGGTGGGTCTCTATGGTACTTTTTTTGATTCTAGTCCACATTACAATGAATCAATAAACATGAAACTAGAGACAAGTTATCCTAAATTAGTATTAATTCACAAAGGGAGACTTAATAGTACTATTTCTTTCTTTCCATTAGGGTGGTGAAGCGCACCGGGTCGGCTAGTACTGCATACTTTTATCGGATATTTGAATATAACTAAGTCTGTGTTACAAAAATTTTGCATTATTTTTTTTTTTAATTAAATAAATAAACAGTCATTTGAAGTTTAATTGTCAGAAAATACTTGTAGATCAATATTTATACCCTACACCACCATAGTGGGGAGAGTATAATGGATTTCTACAGATGTTTGTAACGCCCTAAAATATTAGTCTAACACCCACCTTAAAGTATACCCACCTTAAAGTATACCGATCGACTCAGAATCACTTTCTGAGTCGATTAAACGATGTCCGTCCGTCCGTCTGGCTGGCTGGTTGTCCATGTAAACCTTGTGCGCAGAGTACAGCAATTTTGAAGATATTTCGATAAAATTTAGTACAGTTTTTTTTAGTTAGTTTTTCTGCCGAAGGACCAAGCCCATTGAAATTGGCTGAAATCGGACCATTATTTCACCTAGCCCCCATACAAATGTCCTCCCGAAATTGGACTTTATTGGTCATAAATGTTTAATTTATATATGTATGTATTTATATATATTTTATATATACCGAATTTATGTCACCAAATTTTAATATGATCGGTCCATAATAAGTCATAGCTCCCATATAAGACCTGCTTCCGATAATCACTTTAACGAGCATAAATCTCCTTAAATTGTTTGTATACACATAAAATGCAACATAAATAACTTTCATATAGACATTAATCACATGACCAAATTTCATGGTGATCGGTCCATAATTTGTCATAGCTCCCATATAAGGCCCACTTCCGAAAATCACTCACGAATATAAATTATTGAAATTTTGAAAGAAAAATGATTTTGCTCATTTACTTAGTGTAGGGTATTATAAGGTCGGGCTTGACCGATCATACTTTCTTACTTGTTTTAAATCAGTTTGTGCGAAAGGTAGCCTGCTACATCATCTGAAGCAATTATTGAAACATTTTTTACCAATCTGTTTTTATAGATATTGGATGAAAAAGTTTGTTTCTCATTTCTAAATTTTAAATTTTTCTACTGAAAATAGATTAAAAGTAAAAACCGAAGAATAATTATCGGTTTCGGTTTTATGCCTTGAAAAACCGCGGTTTCGGTTAAAACCGAACTGGAAACTCTAGTTTTTATGGTCCGATTTTGTAGTTTTTTTAACGCAGACATTCTTAAAATAACGGAATGAAGATCATTTGGGTTCACAGTAGCGTCTAAAAAATAAAATAAAGACAATTATAGTTAATTCTTGTAAGAATGATTTATTTTAAAAAAATTATATAGCCTCTTTTCAGTTTGACTTCCATGTAAGTTTTAGGTGAGTACTAAATTCGGGCTTAAAATTAATTAAATATTTTTTTTTTAAATAGAAAATATATACATAGTGTTATTGTTTAAATATATATTTTTTTTGCAATTTAATAAGAATTTTTTTTTAAATGCTCTAAAATAAGAAAATAAACTTTAAATTAAATCAAACTATGTATTTATTAAATTATACAATTCACATATATTTTTTAAAAGCCTGTCGCGACATATAACCCCATTATCACAGACTTCCTATTACTAGAGATATAAATAAAAATGAGTAAAACATCAATTATATACACTTTTGAACCACTGTATTAAACGCTGTTTGCAAACAACAAACTGCTGTTGTTGCTGCTGCTACAAAAATATCGCTGCTTAAGACGCCTACAATGTCAACAACAAAACACAACGACATTTTGCTGACTAAAATCACGATTAATGAATGAGAATTAAATTGTATTGATTTTAGTTGAGCTTGGTATTTCAAACAAACAAGACGGGTTACAGCTGCATTGACTGTAAACAGGTTTCCGAAAAGCAATAAACGCACAACAAAATGTTGAATGGAAAATTCTTCACGGGTCTACCACCCAAAATGATCGATCGTGGTAGTGGTGGTGGTGCTAATCGAATGGAATCTCATATATTTTGGCCCGATGAAACTCATGTCGATAATGCGGTCGAAAGTCGCATTAAACGGCGAAATAGTGTACAGTTGGCTAACACCGAGAGACCTCTGTATGAAAAACCACCATCAGTGGCTGGTAATAATGTCGACACAAAGAAAAGATTTAGCAAGGAATTTTCCCAATCTTCCATACAATTCCATGACAATTTAAATGATAATCGTTCCAACTCCAGGCATGCAATGCTGCGCAATTCTGTGGGTAACAAGAAAATGGAAATAGCCGAGAAGCCAACTAAAACAAAACTGGAACTGCCTGAAAGTGTAGTCGATGAAGCCTATACTACTGCCAAAAAGAAACAAGCCTATACATCGAAAATAGAGTTTTACGATTACGTCAACGACCAAGAGGAGCCACAAAACAATCGCAATAATTTGCGAAAGCCCAAAATGGACATGAATGATAAACGTGATATGGAATTGAACACAAAGAACAGTCCAAAACTTCAGGTGAAACGTGATGTCAGAAGTTTGAGTGAAGAAAAAGAACAGCACAAAATTAATAATCGTGAAGTTAGGGCCATGCAGAGACCAGATCCCTTCAAAATGAATGATAGTTATGATAGAGAACAAGAACGAGAACGAGAGATGATTCTAAATAATGAAGAACGTTATTTGCAAAGCAGAAGATCGGTTGAACCCAGAATGAACGTAAGTCCTAAGAGAGGTTTGGCAAAAACCACTAATAATTATGAACAACGTTATTCTAGCGAGAGGGACATTTATAGAGAACCAGCACCACTGTCGTATGAGAGACGTAAGCCAGCATATTATGAAAATTCGAAGGAAATGAGAGACTACAGAAGAGATGCTGCAACACCAGAATTTTATGAAAATCATAGATTTTCACAAAGAGAGCTAAATTTAGAAGATGATTTCCAATATAGAAGAGAACGAGAGGAACCCAAAAGAATTATACGAAACAATAACAGACCCTATTACGATGTACCACAGGATAGAGATCTCTATTATGATTACCAAAACGAAGAGGAAATAAGAAGTAGAATGCGAAATGTACATTTAAAATCACCACCAACACGAAAACAATTTTATGCACCAGAAGAGTATTACGATGACGAACCTCAACAACAACAACAACAACATTATTATGGCCACAATGACCAAGTTAAAACACCCACTAATCGCGGAAGTTCTCATCAGCGTTTTGACTACAACGACAGAGAGGCCAATGAAGTTGATTTGCCATATGAGAACAATAATTCCTCCAGAAGATTTAACAATCACAATTCACCCATTAATAAAATAAATAATGAAATTCAACAAAAACCAATAGCCACACCAACATCTCCCTCACCCAGCGATGCCGAATCGTACAGTACAACAAAGTCCCAAAAACATTTGCGCAGCAGCCTTTGTTTCAATGATGGTGCAATTACTGGCGAAAATGATGCGACCCGGTCGCCCACATCAACATCATCATCATCGCAGCAGTATCCAACACAAAGGCGAAACGCTCGCAGTTCGGCTACTCAACGCGTCAGTGTAGGTTTACCAGATTGATCGCAAGACCCCAACAACAACAATAAAAACCACACTATTAAAATCAAGGCGAATTCATACAAGGTGGTGGCAGTTCTACAAAAACAACAATTGGTCTTAACAAATGTCAAAAAACCAAAATTAAAAATTAAACAAATATGTATTAAAACTTAATATGTTGTAGATAATTGAATAGTGAGGGCTTTACTTATTTATTTAAAAAATAAATATTTTGTTAATAAGCTTAGAATATGTAGATATTTAAATATAAACAAAAGCTTTGACAACTGTTAGAACCAAAAAGCGAAAAAAAAAGTTATCAGCTGATTGACTGACTCCACCTTGTATAAATTCGCCTTGATTAAAATGTAAATACTTAAGTGTTTTTGTTATAAAGAAAACATAACAACAAAAAACTAATTGAATTGGAAACAACTGTTTCTTGACTGGCTGGATGGTGTCATTTGAATAACAAGTGTGTGGTGCGCGGCTTCACCAGCCATTTGTTCGTACGTTCTCTCAATCGATCTGACGTTTGTTTGTTGGCGTCTCTGCGTGACAAGTGTTGCCAATTTTAGACATTAGAATTTTTTCATTTGTTTATTTCTAATGGTGGCTGTTTTTTTGTTTTTTTTTTCATGATCAATGTATTAATTTAATATAATTTTCTACTTTTTTATTTTCTGTTTTTTGCTCCGTAAGAGAACAAATTCATACATATTAGTGAGAATTATTAATAAATTTGTAACACCCACTCCCTAAAACAAAGTAGAGTTTTTAGGTTTTAAAATCATTTTGCAAAAATAACAAAATATCCATAATTGTCTAAGTATTATTGTTTGCAAAAAGAAATTACTATTTTTGTAAATACTGTTTTTTTTTGTTTGTAATGTTAAAAAAAAGAAAATAAAACAATATATTAATTAACCAATACACGTGTTTGATTTAATTACCAACTTGGGTCATAAAATAAAATAAGTTTTGTTTGCAATTTCGTATAAATTATTTATTTTGTTTGATTTACGCAAATCAGTAGTAAGTTATTTCCGTTTGCTGAATAAATTGTTAATTCAAATTAACATCTGTTAATTGTTACTACTTAGTTTATTATAGTTTTTGTTTGTATGCTTTTGTTTAGTTTCTTTTGGAAAGGTCAACGTAACTTTGATTAATTCGAATATATGTTTGGGTTTTATTATATTGATCATAAAGGAAATTATGTTTTAGAACTAAGTGGCATATTAGTTTAAAGTTTATTGAGTCATCAGCATTGAATTGTCAAACAATAATAACATTATAAAGATATAGGGCACAGTGGTTCGAAATGAAGTTAGAACAAGAAAAATTACTTAGTTATTGTAACAATAACAATTGAGGGCTTAAGAACCCTATATCTAAAAGTTGAACTTTGGCATTAAATTCTCAGCTAAATTTCCAAAGCTAAATTGGGGTACGTATATGGACACTGATCACAAGCCGGGTCTAAAATGAGGACATCCTTAAGCCAGTTGCACCATCCCGACTTTAATTGTGGCAGAACTATTCTTGTTTTTCGTGATAGCTTATTATCTGTGCTTGGTAAGATTCCGATATATTGGATCCCATACGTAACTTCATGCATTCAACTGCTTGGATTACTCACCCGATGCTGTCCCAGGAGGAACTGCAATGTACATTTTCGAACATTTTCGCTTTCTCGTGTATATAGTGTTCCGAAGTAATTTGCATGCAGTCCAGTGATTTAACCAACAAGGTTTCTTTATCCATGTGCCGTGTACAGCGGTCAAGCGCTTTGAGAATCTTATTTCACTTCGCGCCATAAGCTGAAGAGATAAAAATGTTGTCAATAGTGGCGTTTAGAATTTGGATCCTATCGACTAAGATATAAAGTTCAAGAGTTACCTCCTTCGTTCAAGTGGTGAATAGATTGCCGATGATTTTGTAGGTGATAGTGTGAACTAGAGTTTCCAAAAAACCGAAAAATTTCAAAACCGCGATTTCGGTTTTAAAAATTGAAAACCGATCGGTTTCGGTTCGGTTTTGTGATAATTTATTAACTATTAAATCAGTTGATAATATAGGAAATGCTAAACAAATTTAAAGTTCAAATTTGACGAGTGTTTACGAGGATAAAGGAAAATTTGTACTTTTTCCTTTTAATGGTACCTTTTTAATATATTAAATTAGTTAAAGTTGGCTAATATGCTTCTCAGTAAATAAATTATCAAGAATAGGGTGGTCAATTGTATTATGATACCTAAAATGGAGAACTGAACCAAACTAAGGAGTACTTTTTCGTTCTTCAAAATGTATTTTCTATAATATTGAACCTAGAATCAGGAAATTACTTTGAAATTTCAAACTTGTCAGTGGTTTAAATGTGGAAAAATTTTACTTTTTATTTATTATAATAAATTATTTTACTTATTGAATATACATAATAGTTGGCTGATATGCTTCTGAGTAAAGAAAGAATCAAGGATAGAGGGCATAATGATATTGTGGTAACAGAAACTATTATTGAAATTTCTATAATAATGAACCTACTTATAAAGCCGGATATATTGACTGAGTTAGAATATAAAAAAGGGAATTCCAGGTACTTTTTCGAACTAGTAGTACTCTTTGAATATTTTATAACGATGGACCTAGAAACGCGAATTCAAAACGGATCATTAATGTTACTATTATTTCTTTATTGTAAAGGTACTTTTTGAATATTTTATAATAATAAAACTTAAAATTAGGCACAAATGATTCTGTATGAGTTAGAATTTACGATAGGATATTATAGTCTTTCCTTTCTTTTGTATTTTCTATAATAATGGACACAGAAATATGAAATTAGACATTCATGATGCTGCGTAGGAATACAAAATATGGGTCTTTATGGTACTGGTTTTATTCTAATAGAATGAGCTACAATCCACATTACAATGAATCAATAAACATGAAACTAGAGACATGTTTTCCTGAATTAGTATTAATTTACAAAGGTAGACTTAATAGTACTATTTCTTTATTTCAATTGAGGTGGCGAAGCGCACCGGTCAGCTAGTACTCCATACTTTTATCGGATATTTGAAAATAACTAAGACTTTTTTACAAAAATTTTGCATTATTTAGCCTGCGAAAGGTAACCTGCTACATCATCTGAAGCAATTATTATAATAAAATTTAAAAAATTTAAACAAATCATGATATTTTTACCGATCTGTGTTTAGAAATATTGGATGAAAAAGTTCGTTTCTCATTTCTAAATTTTGAATTTTTCTAGTGAAAATAGATTAAAAGATAAAACCGAAGAATAATTGTTTCGGTTTCGGTTTTAGGCCTTGAAAAACCGCGGTTTCGGTTTCGGTTAAAACCGAATTGGAAACTCTAGTCTGAACAATAAGTTGGATATTTCGCTGAGATAATAAATTACCTCTCCACATAGGAGTTTTTCTTATGGAGGTTCAGAGAGTTTAGAGAAATATTACTTAACTAGTTATGGCAACCCACCCAGAGGAACCCCTTATTTAACACTACGGAGATTGAAGCGTTTGTCTCTAAACTTCACGATCGATTGGCGACCACTTAGATAATTCACAGTCCATATCTTAACGTTGCTTTGGATTGTGGACTGCAGATTACCTTGGAAGAGTGTAGCGTGGCTGACAGTGGCAAGTCTTGCTCTACAAGAACCTTAATTTTACAAGGCCTCCGCTGGTTCAAGCTCTTTGAGATCTGTGTGGCAATAGCGATAAATGCTGTGGTTTTATTGTGCAATTTACGCTGAGGATCTGACGAGGGATATCGGGTTAATATTAGCCTTATTCCAGACATATGGCTTCTAACTGACAGGTTGAAAGCCGTTGTCAGGTCTCAACTCCCCGACAATTTTTATCTCTGCTTTTATGGCCTCTGAAATATTAATGTTAATCTGTGTCGTTTCCTAGACTGGAAGGTTATGAAGTTTGTGAACAACTCTTCGTTTCGCCCTGTCTATCTCAGGGTGCTCAAGAAAAAGAAATACAAGCTAGCACCGTTTAAGATCACATATGGTCCATCTTCGTCGTGTTCAAAAATACCGTAATATAGACCACTCAGGGTTATCGGCGAGCGCTGCTGATACAGTTACACTATGTAATGAAGTGGTGACAGTTTCATAGAATTTTTTCTCAGCTTCGTGTAAGTTGGGAGTGCAGTGCTAGTCTGCATCTTATTGGATGATATAATTTCGGCGTTAAGAGACAATTAAACAATTATGAGTAAATGGTCTGACCTTAGAGAAACAAATGTTTGTCAGGTTGCGCACTTGAACAGAGTAGGCCTCGCTATTCTTATGTCTGGTTAGTTAGCGCATTTATCCCCAATCAGTGTAAGGTCATCGTTATTCAGGTTGCAAAAGGCGGATTTGTAAATTTGTTCGCCATTAACGCACCTCTCAGGGATCGTATCAGAACAAGGTACAGACGGTTAAAACTGACCAAAAAGGATATGATGTGGGAACAGTAGCATAATGGGCAATTGGCTATTGGCTAAACGTAGACTCTATTTCCCTTGTCTTCATCATGTATTGGTCCATTGTATACGTATCGATAGAGAGAGAGAGCTCTGTAATGCACGGTGTTATGGATGGCGAATGAGAAGTATCCACAATTGTAACTGGCGGAGAACGTTGTATACGTTGCAACTGTCCAGACTGGATTGATCGTCAGTTTTATTTCCTGGACCGCAGAGATAACGATATTGTATTGCTGCATGAATCGGCACTTGCAATTGGACTGCAATATGGATATCAATATCTAAACACTATCTTTCATTGTTTTGTCCAGACCAGTAGCTGAGGTGACAACAGCTCAAAACTATAACAGTTGGACCTTAATTAGACGACATGTGGTGCAATTGTTTCTGGAATACTGTGCAGAATCATGTTCCGTTATTTATTAGGATTCGGAGCAACAATTGAAAAAGATTTTAAAACACAGACCAGTTTTTGCCATCAAAAACATTAAGTGGTTGATAGCTAGCTACCGTAGATCTCGTTGAGATACTTTATGACTATCCCACCATTCGTACTATGTTCATTGGCCGCCATCATTCTCCAACCATCATGTTGTTGTAGTAATGGTGTGAATATTACTTAAATCACTTAGTTCTAGGAGACAGTCCGAACTAGTGAATTTACCCATTATTTATGGTGGGAACTAGTTACTTCAATAGCTACGTGACTAGTTATTTTAACACGTGAATGTCCTAAGCAGGGGGTCATGGACCCTTATTGACTACAATGAGACTGTCTAATAGCTGGTCCAAAGTAGTCAACGCATTGGATTCACATAATAGTTAAATATCGTCAGTTACCTTACTATCTACCTAACTGGTAACTTGATAAGCTACATAACTACAGTGCACTTTCGGTAACGTGAACTAATTAAAACCAAGGGAGGTCATGCTAGTGAAATTGTTCATGTTAGCGATTGTCGAATTTCATAGAAAAAATATAAAATTTTATAATATAAACCTGTGTTTTACACTCTTGAACGTGAAATTCTTTTATTATTATTTTCATTATTAAAATATAAAACAAAAATTATTGATTAAAATGCATTACAAAGCAAAACGAGATCACGACATAAAATTACTCATTCGTTGCCATGCTAAAAATATTAACTTAGAGGATATAAACAAATTTTTATTATACGGGGATTCCCTAAACTTTAAAAATCGAAATAAATGTATGTCTGCTTTTACACAGGGCAAGATTTCTTGCGGCAAGTCTGAGTTTATAGGAGAGAGAGGCAAGAAGAAAGAAGAGGGGTACACACTTGCTTGTACTGGCAAGTATCTTCAATTCTCTTTTGTATTCTCATTTTTAGTATGGCGTCTATTAGGTTTTGACATACAAAATTCAACACAGACTTGCTGTGTGTAAACAGACGAGCAAGTTTAAAAGAAAATCAAAGAGACTTGCTTCAAGTAAACTTGCCCTTTGTAAAAGCAGACTATGTATTTCAGTGTTTTATACATGCTTAGAAAACAAATGCATTGAAAAAAATTGTTCACGTTATAGAGCTTTCTGAGTTTGTTCACGTTAGAGAGTAGTCAATGTAAACAAAAGCTTGTTCACGTTAGGCGGTGTTCACGTTAGACGGTGTTCACGTTACCGCGAGTGCACTGTAGTTATTTTAACATGTACAAGTGCTAATTGACCTGAAATAGTCAGCTAAAAGACATATCATAGGTAGTCCAATAAACGATAGCTTGTAAACAAACCTTTCTTCGACAACTCTCCAATGGATTGCTTCTGGTGTGTAAAATAACTACTTTCTAAAGTGCAGTACAAAATAAACGTTTAAAGTGACTTGACTATAGGTTACTAAGAGACACTAAAGTGACTATTGACTTCATGCTATGTTACATGGGATACCAGTATACTTAAGCAAAAATAAAAATTTTTATAAAACCAGTTTAAAGTGACTACACTCCAGATTACACTCCAGAACTGTCTTCTCGCTAGATTACCTGGGATGTTTAAAGTAACCAATTGTCTTATCTCTGCACTACAAAGAGCACATACGGGTCAAATGATAAAAAAATATAAATTGGAGTCAGCCAAGTGATAAGATATTTATGACGATTACTGTCTATAAGTGATACATTGACTACATGCTTAACTGCTGGGAAGAGACAGTTTTGGTCTGTATGTATTTATTGATGAAACATTATACATCTAAATGACAGATAAGATGTTGAGAAATCTCTCCTTTTCTTAGACGTTGCAGCTTCTACAGAAGTCGTTGTAAGGGATTCGCAGCCTTTGAGCTTGTGGACCTATAGGTCTTTATAAGGTTTCTTAGATGGAATCTAAACAAATTTAACTTTTATTTTATTTATTTTTATATTGATTGAATAATTGTCTACTTAACCTAAAATTCAAAGAATATAATTAATATTAATGAATCTGTTAAATTATGTTAATAAATACTATATAAGTCCTAAATAAATATATGAAATTACCATATATATGTATTATTACATGTAACAACATACTTGATTAAAAGCATTTTATTAATTTCTACTACTTATAATATTAAATCGTAAAACACTAATTAAAAAAACTCTTACAACAAATAAATTAGACCGAGACAATGTGGGATTGTTTGTTGTGTCTCATTAAAATAATTATTTAAAAATAATGAAATTATTACAAAAAAAAAAAAAAATAATAAAAAATTGCCATTGTTGTCGCCTCAGCCTCAGCTACAGAAATGTATTGAACTTGAGCTTGACCTTGTGAAAGTTGCAACTCGTAACTTGCCATGCAATACTCGTATCTATATAAAATAAAATGAACATTTAAATTGCACAATCATCACACATTGAACCCCACATAAATGATTAGGAAATCTTAAGACAACATAATCTATTCACATTAACTAACTAAATACAATCAAAGAAAAACATTATTATTTGTAAGAAAGAAAACTAAAAAACTTATTATTGTATAATAAGCTTTTTTTTTAGTTTGTGGCAAATGCCACTCATTTCTTTACAATCTGGACAATGTTACAAAAAGTTGCATGTTTTATTTAAGGCCAGATTGAGAAATTAAGCCAGCCAACAAACTGGCAACAATAGGTGGTAAAAAGTTGCAAACAATGCAGGATGTTTCAATAAAATCATTAATTAAGTATATTTAGTGCAGCAATATAATAAACTGGACTGTGCACTGGATTGTTCAACAAAAATTATTTAAATTTCAGCTTAGATTAGTTAGTATTTCATTTATTTATTGAGGAACCGCAAATTGCGCAACATTTAAAAATATTGAATTACTTCCTCCACCTTCCACCAAATTCCAAAAAATAATCAAGATATTTTTATTTTTTTTCATCATACAGTTGTGTATAAATACAGGCTGGTTGTGTTTTATGGCAAGACCAGGTTTGCTTTTCGTTTATGGTTTTTTCAAGTAAATCTTCCGTATTTTGGCCGATATCCTGTTGCATCTTGTGTGTAATCGATATGTAGTGAGTAAATGGTGACTTTAAGCAGTGGAACTAGTTCATGACTACACTCACAGTTTGTGCAAAATATTTATTAAATGTATTTTGTGTTACACTTATTTATTTTATCGATGATGGTGGTTTAGTTCAATGAGAAAAAATGCAGTTGGAAATTATCATTGAAAAATATTTATGAGGAAATTACTTAACTATGTGTGTTTAGTATCATGGAAGGAAATTTCCAAAAATGTATTTATTTTAAAACTTGACGCTAGGTCGCCACAATTAGCTCTAAGGCCTATTATGAAACCCTAACTAAATGTATAATTTACGTAAATTATACATAGAAAAATAAAATCGCCCATCCCAATTTGGACGAGTCTATATACCTAAAAAAAGACTGATTGAGTCTCTACCAAATCACAGAGGTTTAGAAAAGTTTTTTTTTTGGAAATAATTCGGTATCTTGGGAACTATTTGAGATATTGCCTGAGGTATTTTCGAGTTGATTTGCAGTTGTTCAGCTTCCTAGCCCTAATGAGGGCCAGTGCGTTGCCCCTCGAAATTGGTCACCTCGGTTCTCAAATTTTTTTAAAAAATCTCCAAAAATCTATTTATGATCCGAATGAGATGAAATTTAAAATATAAATAGTGATTAAGAAGATCTATAAAAAAATATGCTTATATGTCTAGGTTTTCTCTATTAGTAGAAGATAAATTTAGGTTTATTTATTTATTTTTTTAATTTTGCTCGATCTTTTTATGGTTTTTTAGATGTGGCGGGCCTATATTGGTGATACAATTTTAAATAAAATATAAGCAACTTGCTGACAGTTATATTATCCCTATAAAAAGTTAAACGCAAAGTTGGAACATGTAATAAGTGCAGTATTTTTTAAGTTTTTCCCAAAAAGGTCCATAAATTTTTTCTTTTGTAGAAAAAATTTTCTTCGGGACTATATACAATTTTTATATGATCCGGAAAGAGAATTTAATGCAAAAGCGTGTAAAATAAATTTTGGCTCACTTAAGCGGACATAACACCCCCCAGACCTATCCAAACTTGGCCAATTCTTTAAACAAATTTTAGATTTGAGTAACAAATTCTAAAAAGGCAAAGCCCCGATCCTCGAAAAAGCTTCATATTTGTATAACCCTATATGCTTCTTAAATATCTGCAAAGTTGTTTTTACAATCACACGGTAAATAACGTCACAGTAGGCACTTTTCTAAAAATACTCAGTTTTTGGAACACATTTTCCCCGGTCTAGAAATTTCGGTATTTGAAAATAAAAAATTACAATGCCGTTGATTTAAGAATAATTCAGTCTATATTAGTTCCAAATTTTTTTATGATATCTTTAACCGTTAAAATTTTACATTAATTCAAATTTTATATTCTTCTTCCTCGGAAATCAACATATAATTTTTTATGTTTTTAAAGTAAATGACAGATTCGTCTAAGCTCGATACGTTCGCACACTCCCACATGGTGATATTAAAACTGGATTAAGGAATGTATGCAATCCAGTAGACATTTCGAATTCACTATCTCAGATCCTCGAGCCCTAAGACCTACAAGACATTTTTCCAATAGTTTTTTTACAAATATAAAACGCACAACATTTCCTCGAGAGCTTTGAGTATAAAACTTCATCAAGATACTAGGTTCAGTTCATTTTTCATCGAATTGCTACCGAGACCATTTTTATTGGACCATTATAGTAATACGCACAAATCTGATTCCATGAGTTCATTTAAAGTGGGAAACATGTTCCCAAATCAGTTTTTTATTCGTCCATCAACTCCTATTCTTTGTAATTATTTTTGATCAATATATTTAAACTGTTATTGGTACATTCAATATACAAAAATGATTACACAACATCTTCCATCTAATCAAGTGTTTC
This sequence comes from Calliphora vomitoria, assembly GCA_942486065.2. NCBI lineage: Eukaryota > Metazoa > Arthropoda > Insecta > Diptera > Calliphoridae > Calliphora > Calliphora vomitoria. Next base: position 94,854,452 of record OW818029.2, read on the forward strand.
CTAGACACTACCAACAACCTCTTGCAATAATGTTTCTGTTGGCTTTTCTTTTAATTAAACGTGTTGTGCCTTAAAGAAGTAACTCGTCGAAAGAATACTTACTCCTGAAATGGAGTCAATAAAAACAATGACATACTGATTGGTCGATATGCCTTTGCAGTGTTGTGGTTTATTTTTCGCGCTTTGGGAATAAATGTCACTTTAAACTCCCTCCTTACGTTAGGAATATATTCTGATTAGAGACTGTCCCTAAAGATTCTGTTTAGTCTGGCAATATGGTTGATATTGAATATTATAATCAAGTTGGACAAAATGTTTTAAATCTTTACAATTTACATTTTTATAAAATTCGATTTATGTAGTTATTTTTTTTATCTGACATACATAATTAATAATCAAGTATCCTTTTACAACAAGCCTTCTCCTTCCAGTATATGCAATTATCAGGCTCGTAGGCGATCAATTTATAAGATCCCACAATACATAAAATCAAAGCTCAATAATAAAATTTGAACTTAGTTCACTAAAATATTAATTCAGAATTAAACAAATGTCAGCAAATCATTCCATAAAACAATTCCCTAAAAATTAGTTCTTTAGCTTCATTTAAAGAATTTTAACTAAAACGTTTTAAATAGTTATTTGAATATAATTCGTAGAATTTTGAATAAATTCATGAATGAATTTCAATTCAAATTTTGAATGATTGATAATATAAATCTAATCAAAAATGAATTAAAATATTTTTATTTTTGGTTTAATTTGTAAGTAGTGAATAAGTTTGTCATTCTGTATGTAACATTGAGAAATATTAATCTGATACCCAAAAAAGTATATATATTATTGATATTTATGAAATTCTAAGTCGACTCATTGTGAAAAATGTTACAAAATTTACTAGAAACAAATACTTATTATACCCTTTACCTTCGTGAGAAGGTTATACAGTGCACTCGCGGTAACGTGAACTAATTAAAACCAAGGGAGTTCATGTTAGTGAAATTGTTCACGTTAGCGATTGTCGAATTTCATGGAAAAAATATAACATTTTATAATATAAACCTGTTTTACACGCTGGAACGTGAAATTCTTTTATTATTATTTTCATTATTAAAATATAAAACAAGAATTATTGATTAAAATGCATTACAAAACAAAACGAGATCACGAGAAAATATACATTGAAATAAAATTACATAGCAAATAAAATTACTCATTCGTTGCCATACAAAAATATTAATTTAGAGGATATAAACACATTTTGAATATAAGGGGATTCCCTAAACTCTAAAAATCGAATTTAATGTATGTATCAGTGATGTCTACATGCTTAGAAAACAAATGCAGTGAAAAAAATTGTTCACGTTATAGAGCTTTCTGAGTTTGTTCACGTTACAGAGTAGTCAATGTAAACAAAAGCTTGTTCACGTTAGGCGGTGTTCACGTTAGACGGTGTTCACGTTACCGCGAGTGCACTGTATATTAGTTTATCATTCCGTTTGTAATTTCCATAATATAATTTTCCGACCATATAAAGTATATATATTCTGGATCCTTATAGATAGCGGAGTCGATAAAGCCATGTCCGTCTGTCTGTCTGTCTGTTGAAATCAATTTTCTGAAGACCCCAGATATCTTCGGGATCCAAATCTTCAATAATTCTGTCAGACATGCTTTCGAGAAGTTTCCTATTTAAAATCAGCCAAATCCGTCCATAAGTAATGGAGATATGAGCAAAAATCCGAGACAACCTCTGAAAATTTCATCTAAAAAAGACAATTTATTGCATGCTTTGACAAAAAGGCAACAAAACGTACATATGTTTGGATGTGTGTTGGCTTCATTGCTTTGCGTATTTTGTTTTTTTGGTGTTTCGTTTCGTTTGGCGTTGTTGTTTTTATACTCTTCACCTTCGTGAGAAGGGTATATATAAGATTGTCATTTTGTTTGCAACTTCTAATCTGTTCGTCAGCAATTAAATGTCAAATTTTTAAAAGTGTTCTTGATATATTTAGGATGCTATACGCTGAAAATAGGCAATTAATGCATCCACAAAAAAGGTGAAGGGTATATGAGATTCGGCATAGCCGAATATAGCACTCTTACATGTGGTAAATATATAGTTTTATAGTAAATATTACACCCTAAGTATTTATATTTTTAATAAATACCTATAACATATGTATAAAAACGTAATACTTTTCCTAATTTTTCAAAATATTGCCAACCACATCCATTCACAAACATAATTCCGTTCGTTCAAAGAAAGTTTTTTTTTTATAAATTTGGTGAACATGAACTTGTTTGCAGCTGCAACTTTTCCAAAAGCAACAGAAAAACACACAACAATATATATTTTACAGCGGTTTATTTCCTGATACTGAACCTGAACTTCGCCATTGAATTAAGTTATGATGACACGCGCCTCTAACCAACAACCACCAACCAGCTTCTTCAGTTTTTTTTTTTAATTTTTTTTTATATCGCGGTTTGTAATAGTAACATTTTTTATGTTACAACATAATACTGTTTTCCATTTGTTGTGTTTAGTTTTATTATATTTTTTTTTTGAGTTGCTAGTTTTTCGCCTTTGGGTTCATGCAACGAGTATTTCTGTGTTTTGTATTGTATTCGAATGTAACGAGAGTACAAGTGGCTGCCACATTTAATGAAACGCCTTTTGTTAGCGACCAACATTTTTTGGCCTTCATACTCTTGTGGTTTATTACATATCCATACATAGTTAGTTACCTGTTTATACATAGCTAGATACATAAATACGTAGTTTTGAACCGAAATACAAAATAACTGATTTTGTTGTTTGAAATTGATTTTTTTAACTTGTTTGTAACGTCTTAAATGCACTTACATTTTATAAAACAGTGATTGTTGAAAATATTGCTGTCGCTGCTGTTAAAATGCTGTAAAGCAATAACATTTTGCTTTGGTTTATACAATATTTTTTGTATGAAATACACTACTGTATAATGGAGAGCATTTTAAATTTATATCAATTTTGGATTTTGTAATCGTTAATTTATACAATGAAAAAATTTAATGATTTTTATAGCTCTAATAATAGTTAAAATTATTGCTAAGCAATTGGTGTTGTTGCAAAAGAATCGATATCTATGAATACGAACTCAGGAAAAGGACTCGCAAATGGTTTACGCTTCACATTTGTAAAATGTTCAGAATTTTCTACGGCATAAGTTGTTTGCTTACCAGCTATATTATTTGGAATACTATTATGATATTTACTGATTCGGGATGTGTCCCTGATGGACCTAATCAGATTCGTCAGAAATATCGGTTTCTTCATTATTTCTATTTCAGAATAGACCTTTGCAGCTCCGGGTCTTCTAGCAAATTGGGAGCATATAGTAAGGAGATCAGATGAAGATACGTACAGTCGGGGTCAAAATGTAGTAAAGAGCACTCATTTTTATCTATGAAGCTAAATATTTTAATTAGAGAAAGAAATAAATAAGTTTGAATAAACTTAAAATTAAATTTATACATAGTTTAATATACTTTTTCCTTTTTCCCATAAATATTTCACGAAATCAATTTTAATTTTCAAAGTTTTTTAAAATAATATAAGATTAAAATAAATTAATTTTTAAACTTTGTTGAAAATGGTAAGAATGGGCACATGATCTCTCTTAGACCTATATAAATTTCTTTTAATTCTCATTATACTTATTTAGGTGGAGGGTATTTAAGATTCGCCACTGCCGAATATAGTACTCTAACTTGTTTTAATAACGGTTGGTTATTGGTTTGATTGCCATGAGCCAAATTAATAACGACTACTTACAAATTATTTATTTATTTGCATCGCATCATTTACTTGTTTTTTGTTGGCAAATGAAATTTAACAAAATCATTTTTATTGTTCAACATTATCGAATTGAATTTATTGCTGGCAAGGAAACTAAAATAGGTAATACGACTTATTTATTATATGTTCCATAGGACAGTTAAGTGCTTTTTTGACAATATAATGTTGCAGTAACGATTTAGTATTTTCTTAAGTTTAGGGTTTGGCTTCTGACAATATATATCACAGAAATAGTTTCTTAGCAATCCTTTCACCGAAATAAAGGTTCATAAGTAAATACTAGTTATGGGAAACATTGATTTTAAAACGAGACTGAATTTAAAAAAGTAAAATTTTTTGGAGACGAACAGTATTAAGTTATTGTAATACGGAAAAGGTTTCTGTGACAAAAAAGTTTATGGAAATACAGTCAGGCCCTTTTGTTAATCTGAAGAATCTCTGATTTTTAGTCTAATGTTTAATATCCTTTAATCGTCTATTTTCCAATAAATTTTGCATTACAACTTTTATCATATTATAAAATGAATAATTATTTAAAATTTTCAAACCAAACGTTTTTGAATTGAAAAATGTTTTAATGGTGGAAGAAAAGAAGACGATTTATTATACGTTACATAGGAAGTAATATATGTTCTTTATTCATGGCTTTTTTCATAGTATTCTCTAAAGTCTTATCCATAGTTTTCACAATAGTCCTGTCAATAGTATTGTCATAGTCTAGTCTAGTCTACAGTATTGTCCATAGTCTCTTCTAAAGTCTTGTCCACAGTATTGTCCATAGTCCTGTCAATAGACTTGTTCATATCCTAGTCTATAGTCTTTTTCATATTTTTGGCCTTAGTCTTGTTCATAGACTTGTCCTTAGTTTTGTTCATAGTCTTGTTCATAGTCTTGTCCTTAGGAAGGATGGTAAGTCTTGTCCATAGTCTATTCTATAGTCTTGTTCATAGTCCTGTCAATAGTCTTGACCATAGGCTCATATATAGTATTGTCTTCATAGACTTCTTCATAGTCCTATCCTTAGTGGTGATCATAGACTGTCCTTCGTCGTATTCATAGACTTGTCCTAGTTTTGTCCATAGTCGTTTTCATATTCTTATTTATAGTATTGCCCAAAGTCTTGCCCGTGGTCTTGTTCATAGTCTCGTCTATAGTCTTGTGACAGTCTTGTCATAGTCTTGTGATAGTCTTGTCATAGGCCTGGCATAGTCTTGTCATAGTCTTGTGATAGTCTTGTGATAGTCTTGTCATAGTCTTGTCATAGGCTTGTCATAGTCTTGTGACAGTCTTGTCATAGGCCTGCCATAGTCTTGTCATAGTCTTGTCATAGTCTTGTCATAGTCTTGTGATAGTCTTGTCATAGTCTTGTCATAGTCTTGTGATAGTCTTCTCATAGTCTTGTCATAGTCTTGTGATAGTCTTGTGATAGGCTTGTCATAGTCTTGTCATAGTCATTTGATAGTCTTGTGATAGTCTTGTGATATTCTTGTCATAGTCTTGTGATAGTCTTGTCATAGTCTTATCATAGTCTTGTTATAGTCTTGTTATAGTCTTGTCATAGTATTATCATAGGCTTGTCATAATCTTGTCATAGTCTTGTCATAGTCTTGTGATAGTCTTGTGATAGTCTTGTCATAATCTTGTCATAGTCTTGTCATAGTCTTGTCATAGTCTTGTGATAGTCTTGTCATAGTCTGTCATAGTCTTGTAATAGTCTTGTGATAGTCTTGTCATAGTCTTGTCATAATCTTGTCATAGTATCGTCATAGTCTTGTCATAGGCTTGTCATAATCTTGTCATAGTCTTGTCATAGTCTCGTCATAGTCTTATCATAATCTTGTCATAGTCTTATGACCCCAAAGAGTAAAATTTATCAATAAAGAATGCAGATTTTCGTAACACAGCTTAATAATTTAGATGATGAATTGTCAAACAATACTGAATAATAATAAGATAGCAGTATGATTTCGAAAAAATGACGAAAGGAAAAAATCTGTAAATGAAACACCCTATATGAAAAAGGCGGACTTAATGATACATTTTGTTCCTTACAATAGAGTAAAACTTCACAAACGGGGTCTTGTTTTCTCTTTTTTCTAATAGAACTTCTAAGAATTAAATTTGAAATTAAACACTTATGATCCAGGGTGAATTCGAATCAAAGACGGCACTATTGGTACCTTTTGCTTCTAATTTTTGGTACTTTTTGAATTTTCTGTAATACTGCAAATAACATTGAGATCATATAATCCTGAATCCTAACGAATGAAATTAGACACATGGTACTGAATGATTAAATATCCACAAAGGAACTGAGTTACTGTTATTTTTGTATTGGAATTTCTGTCAAAATCAATATTTATAACATACGTGCATATTTATGACCAAAGGAAATCAAATTAGAATTAACCAAATCGGACAAGTAATTCTCGAGTTATGCTTATATATATTTTTATAGCAACCACCAAAAATACGGGGGTATATTGAGTCATTCCGTTTGTAACATATATAAATATTTATCACTGACAGTTTCTAGTAATAGAAAACATAAAACTATTTTATATTATAAAACAAACAACAATCGGAGCCTGTATTATTATATTGGTGGTTGGTATATAAGATTGGGCGCAGTCGAATATTACATTCTTAGTTGATTATATAGCTGTTTATCTCGTAAACCATTATTATTATATATTATTATACTTCAGAATTAGTGCATAAATTTGTGTAATAAATTAATACCTTTATTATCAAAGGTTTTGAAATTTTGTAAATTTCACCTCGGTTTCCATTTTTAATTTAATTTTTTTAATTCAAAGTTTTTGGATTTTTAGTTGGTAAAACTTGTTGATAAACCTATACGAATTATTAATTGCACAGTTTTTTTTTTATATTAAAATGATTATAACACACTCTTTTCCAAAATATGTTCATGAAATAAAAATGATTTCCATTTTCCTATCATTTCTGACTACTTTGCATAAATATGTAGTAAATAATTTATGGCCGTTTCCTTCATGGATGCATCGAATGCAAATGTTGTTTTTATGCAAATCCATAAACGAGTAAATGAAGAAGTATTTTGTAATGTTCAAAATTGTGTAAATACAAACATACATTCATTCATACAAACTTACATACATCCACAGATATCCAGCATATACTGAAAGCTAAAAAAGTAACCTCTGAAAATGTTTCTATTTTTTTATTTAACGTTTGAAAACGGCTTTTGCATTGTTTTGGAAAAACACAAATTTTTCTCATCATCACCAACCCAGCAACATCATAGATACGTACATAATTATCATTATCAACATCATTATTAACATTATCTGTTGCCGATCAACAACAGTAAATGTTGCCACCAAGATTAGAGCAACTACTTTTTGGTCTTGTCTTGTAGTAAAATTTCAATTGATGTTTTTCAAAACACACAAACGAAGCGCAGATTAAAAATTTTATTTACGTACGACTTTTAAGTCATTAGGAAGTTGGCATAAAAACATTGCACTCATTGGAATAACTTTCAGTTTCAGTGCAGACAACGTGCGGTCAACTACAACTTAATATAAATAATATATAAAAACCAACGAAAAAAAATAATAAAAAAATCAAAATTAAGAAACCGTGTATCGTAATCATAACAAAGTATAAACAATAAACTGGTGGCATCTAATGTTGCAATAGTGTAAATTTATTCATTTGAAAACTTTAAAAACCAATGTGCTTGCCGCATTAGGCGCACAACAAAAATATTGTGATACTCTGTTGAATTAATGAAAATTATAATAATGAATGTAAGTACTCCTCAGTAATTAGTTAAAGTGTAAGTCCGTAAAAAAAAACATAAAAAATAGTGAGAATTCTTCAAGTACTTCTTTGTTTATTGCGTTGGATATTGGTAAAGTCCTAAATGATGGTTAAACCCTTGCCTGTACTGTAATGTTAGAGAGTCAGTAGTTGATTCAGTGATGTTAGTCTGTCCCTCTGATGGACTTTTGGATGAATTAGATTCTCAGAAGCCCCCCGCTATTCTAAGAATCCATTATAATTAGGAATAAATATATAATTTACTAAAGCTCTGGAAACATCAGATGACGTACATATAGAACTAAAATCTGCCAGAAGTACTTTCAAATAGTTTTGAAAGAATCAGACACAGTGTCTATGTCGTATGATATAACAAAATTCATATTTATGAATTTCTAAAAAGTACCAAACAAATGGTTCGTATTGTTTTCATTATAGGGAAAACACTTCAAATTGTTAAAAAAATGCTTGAATAAAACCAGTGCTACCTAAGTATAAAAATTTAAAATTTTTTTCAATTCTATGTGATAATGAGCGAATTCACTTAATTGTGAATAAATTCGAAAAGAATCCATCGATTTTTATTATCGATATCTCATTTTGTTGCTATTAAATATGGCTTTGCGATAAAGCAATAAATCTGATTTATAAAGCAATAAACCCAATTTCTGCCGTTTTTGATTTTTCATGACTATTTTAAAACAAAAAAATTTGTTATTTTCACGTAAAAAATGTATTTTTCCAATTAGCAAAACTTGAAAAAACTACGAATATCAAACCTCCCCCGTATTTATTATTTTATTAATATAATATCGACAATGGAGGCCAGTCTGTTATTAGAAAGGTCTAAAAGTTTTGTTAATATATTGAATTAAAGCCAATTTTTTACATTTAGCTCGATATATTTAGACATTCAAAATTTAACAAGATACATATCAATTTTTGGGTCAGGCAATGGTGTAATACATATTGTTAGTTCACATAAATGATGAAGATACAATAAATATATTTTTAACATTCTCTTTATTGTTGAATCTTTTTGTGTATACGATTACAACAATACATTTGCATTATGAATATATTTCAATATATCTTAACCTAAATTAAATTAATAATAATAACAATGGTTGCTACCAGTGCAGCAACCAACATAAATTGCGAATGAATAAATTACCAAAAATAACAAATAAGAAATTATAGTCCGTCAAAGCCGACAATATGATACCATACATCAGATTTGAGTACAAATGTATTTTTGTATAATATGTATATTTACCCCAAGGTATCTTTAGGGATATTAATAAAGGAGAAGTATAAATTTGTTGTAAAAAAGTTTACATATACACAGTCTTACAAAAGTTTACATACCCCTAATATATTTCATCTTTATTAATAAATATTTAGTGAAAACTTCTTTAATTACCTTTTTTATGCTATTTCGGATTTATTGAGATAAAATAAACACAAAACTATTTTATTTTCATTAAATTCTACTAAAAAACATAAAATAATTCATTTTTTGGCATAAAGCTAATTTACATAAGTTTAAAAAAAAATTAAAAAAAATTAAATAAATATTTTGTGTGGCCTGCTTTGGCTTTAATTACAAAAGATAATCTATTTGGCATGGACAAAGCCAATTTTTTTGTTATTTCTGGAGTAATTTTGCTCCATTCTTCCATCAACGCTTCTTTGAGTGCTGCAACTGATGTTACTTGTCGATTTTTAAGACCTCGTTTTAAAATATTCCATAAATGTTCAATAACATTAAGATCGGAGGACTGCGGTGAATGTTCCAATTTGATTTTTAACGTTATATAGAAGCCATTCCTTAACTAACTTTGATGAATGCTTCGGATCGTTGTCCTGGAGAAATATTGCGTTGTCTTCCAGATCTAGAAGTTGGACGCTAGGAAGGTAGCTATCCTTTAAAATATCGATATACATGGCCTTATCCATAGTGCCATCGATGAACCTGAGCTTACCGACACCATTTGCCGCCATGCATCCCCAGACCATGACTGACTCGCCTCCATGTTTTACGGTGCAATTAACATTTTGTGGTAATAACTCTGAATTTGGCTTTCACCAAAGTTTTGTTCGTCCATCACCTCCAAAAACCAAAAATTTACATTCATCTGTGAATATTACCCTCTCCCAAAATGTTGAGTCATTTACATGAGCATTTTCGTAATTTTGGGCATAATTTTGGGCATATTCTAAGCGCTTCTGAAGAATATTCACAGATCTAAGTAATGGTTTTTTTCTGGCAACTTTGTTATTGTACCCATTTCTCTTGATATATCGGCGAACAGTCTGATCAGAAACGGTAATTTCTAGATTTGTTCTCATTTTCCGGTTTTGTTCGACGACACTTAGCTTAGGATTTTCTTGCATGGAACGTATAATAGACCGTTCTGTTCGTTTGTCGAGAATGCGGGGAAGCCCACTACGAGCTTTGCTTTCATAATTTCCATTTTCTTTGAAATTTTTTATTATTGTTTGGACTGAGCTTTTACTTAGATTTAATAAAATTCCAATTTCATTAAAAGATTTGCCATCATTTCTCAACTTAATGACGGTTTTTCGAATTGGCTCAGAAATTTCTTTGCCTTTGCCCATTTTCTTCCACTAAAAATACTTTTCGATTTTATTTTGCCAGTATGATCACTTTTAGTGAAAGTATACTTTCTACCACTGATTTTACACAAAGCATCATAAAAATTGTAGCGGTACAACATTTTTTTTTGCAGAGTATGTAAACTTATGTAACATTAAAAGGATACCAATTACTGGTGTTTAATTGTTATTTATTTAAAATACCAACAAAATATTATAAAATATGATGGAAATATATTTTTTAAGTGCATCAAACAAAAATGTAGTTACAACTCTTAATAAAATTATATATTTTCCAAAAAAATACAAAAATTTCAAACGTATGTAAACTTTTGTAAGACTGTGTACATTCTATAAGATATAACAAATGTATTTGTCTGATAGATGACGCCATAGTTTTTGCAATTGATCCACTGAACCGATTATTTGGAAATTTGAAGGATATTAAGATGAGTGCTTCCTAACCAAGACTTATCTAGCTCTATTGACGTATTGAGTTATCGTCGAAATTGATATTTTTGTAAAAAAAAAGTACTAAAAAGAAGGATCAATATGACCCCTTATACGTTCAAATTTCAAAAAGGTGCCAAAATATACTTGATTTTTTTTTTTCATTTAAATTTAATTTTTGGGATATGGGATACAAAAAAGTACCAAAACTAGGGTTTCGCGCGTTTTATCCTCTTAAAAGTACAAAAATCAAAAAGTACCACACGCCTGACTACCTTTTTTTTGTATGAATCAAGATAATGTTATATTTTTGGTCTAGCTTTAATAATTCTGCCGATTTTACCCTCTTAAAGTTCGAAATTCCAAAAATCCCTTAAGGCCCAACTATAATATGCATAAGCTAGCTTAAGGTAATGTCAAAACCGAACGATAAGTCTGTTAAATGCTTAAGAAAATTAAAGAAACTTTTAGGTGGCTATTTTGTACTTAAGTGCTTTCAAAACACTTTAGTTAAAAAAAATACGAATTTTATCAAAATATATTAATTTTTGACCTCCTTTTTTTATTTTCTTTGTATAAAATAAACAAACAGCTGATTCCGTAAGGAATATGCGACCAGCTTCGCTCTTTGCTTAAGCAAATAAAATTTTACGAAACTTTCTTAATACATTATAGTTTGTCACATACGTTTCATATGTATTCGCACAGTTGCTTAAGTTGACTTAAGCTAGTGTATGCATATTATAGTTGGGCCTTTAGTAGTGGATATACACATAGGGAGAGGTGCCAACATACAACTTTTCAAAATTGGGAAAAATTGTTGTATGAGAAAATTCGTGTTTAAAACCATCTTCACAAAATTGCATTTCTAATGAAAACATTTTCTAGCTAATCGGTTGGATGGTTTTAGAGTCTATAACGGACATGGGTAGAAACATTTTATGTATTTTATAAATACAGATAAGAGGGTATTTTTAGAAAAATATTTGGAAAACCATTACCGAAGATATTTGCGAAAAACAAAATAAAGTCAAGTTAAAGAAGTAAGAGAGCTATACTCGGCTGTGCCGAATCTTATATACCCTTAACAAAATTATACAAAATTTAAAAAAAAAAAAAATATTTTTCCCGATTTTGGCCCATTGTAAGACTTACTTACGCCATTGGAAAGGTCTTTGAAATATCTATTATTGGATATCCAGATTGTCTATATTAATGACTTAGTAATCCAGATATAGATCAAAACAAGTAAGACAGCTATATTCGGCTGTGCCGAATCTTATATACCCTTCACCAAATTATACTTTAAAATAAAATTTAAAAAAAAAATTTTTTTTAAATATTTAAAAAAAAAAAAAATTTTTAATTTGTTAGTGAAAAAAAATTATGATAAAAGAATGTTTTCTGTAAAAAAAAATTCGTGTTAAAAAATATTTTTCCCGATTTTGACCCATTGTAGGTCCAACTTTGTATAGCCTTATATACATCGTCGCAATGGACTTTGAAATATCTATCATTAGATATCCATATTGTCTATATTTTTGACTTAGTAATCGAGATATAGATAAAAAAATAGGATAAAAATAGAGGTTGTCTCCGATTTTTGCTCATATCTCCGTTATTTATGGACAGATTTTGCTGATTTTGAAAAGGAAACTTTTCGAAAGGATGTCTGACAGAATTATTGAGGATTTTGATCCCGAAGATATCTAGGATCTTCAGAAAATTGATTTCAACAGACAGACGGACATGGCTAAATCGACTCCGCTATCTATAAGGATTCAGAATATATATACTTTATAGGGTCGGAAAATTATATTGTGGAAATTACAAATGGAATGATAAATTTATATATACCCTTCTCACGAAGGGTAAAAAATCGAGGTTGTCGTGGTTTATTCCTTATTTCCCATTTAAATATTGGTTGCCGGGAGAATTCCCGAAATAAAGGTGTATGAATCATGTACGTAAGTTATTTGGGGACTAGGGAAAGATGATTTCAACATATAGACGGACATGCTATATCGAATCCGCAATCTATAACGATCCAGAATATATATACTTTGTGGGATCGTAAATGAAAAATGTAGAAATTACAAATGGAATGACAAACTTATATAAACTTTTGGTGAAGGGTTTAAAAACGAAAATTTTTAAAATCAAACTTAAATAAGAGATAACTTTGTGAAATAGACAGGAATTCTAAAATAACACCTTTATTAAGCGAATTTTGCCTTTTAAAAATAATATACTTAAATGGTCAGTAACCCAATAATATATATTTTAAATATAAACTTGGCGGACTTTCATAATGAACAAATACCAAAAAAGTCAATATTTTCAGGTGGGTCAATAAGTCCGCGTATTATTGAATTTCCCAGCTCTTAACTGAAAAGGCAACACTGCTTCTGTTAACGAGTATCTTTTAGTTGACTCCTGTCAAAATTTTAACAATCTTCGTCATTAGTTTGTGTTTGCCAGCCATTGATAGTAGATTACCTCGTGACTTGAGGAGAAATTGGAAAAATGTGAATTTCGTCTGCTCAATTACTTTTTGCGAAAAAAAAAAACATCACTCAAATCAAGCTATGTTTGATAAATACTATGGAAACTCATCATCATTAATTTCAAGGTTAAAAAACTGGTTTACTGAATTTCGTTGAGGTCGTACAAGCACGGAAGATGCCAAACGTTAGGGAAGACCAGTAGAGGTCTCTACACCCGAAACAATTTAAAAAAATGACGACATGGCGTTTGCCGATCGAAGATTGAAAGTGCGAAATCATTGGCATCTCATATAGCTCAGTGGTTTTAATTTTGAATGATCACTTGGGTCTCATGCTTTACGCAAGATGGCTGTGTCGTATGTTCACAATCTGATACACAAAAGGGTACACACTTGTGTAGTTTCCATGGCAAAAATCCATGAATAAGGTACGAAATCCTACCCCCTTCCACCCTATTCTCCGGATTTAGCCCTGTGTGACAATTCCTTGTTTCCAAACCTGATGAAATGTCTATGCGAAAAGAGATTTGACTACAACGATGAAATCATCTCTCAAAAAATTAATTTTTTGATGACCTCGACAAATCATATTTTTGGAAGGATAAACAAGATTGGAGAAACGTTGAACAAAGTACATAGAGCTAAAAAACCGCCGTTTCATTCAAAAACGCCCTCGTAACTATATTTTATAAACATTTTTAAGTAATAATCAAATAAAATTTTTTACATTTAAAAGTTTTCTTGCCTTATAACTACGAAATTTCATTAAGATATCTTCAGTATTTTTAAAACACAGTTTAAATATAAGTTTAAGTAATATATTCGACATAAACTATGACAGCACCCTGTACTACGTAAAATTACTTTTAGCTGATACAGTTTTAATTTTCTAATGTTATAATTAAATAAAATTAAGTAATAAAAAAATATAATTTTGAATAATGAGATAACAAAACTTACCAACAAAATATTCTCACCATTATTTCCTACCTTCGTACAAATATTTAAAAAAGAAATCGTAATTATTTGCTTAAACATTATAAAAGCATTTGAAAGTCGCACTCATTAAACCATGACATTGAACTGGCTGACTGACGCTTTTGAGTAATTTTAATTAAACTGGTAAAAAAGTAAATTTGAATGATTTTGCAGTAATCCATGTTACTGTTTTTATTGTTATGTACCTATATTTTGGCAACCATTTACAATTCACCTTTTCATTACAGTTTCTGAGCATATTGCTGATCTTTGGAAGTGTGATAATAATAGAATGCGGACAAAGTTCATCACCATTTGGCAGAGGCTTTTTCAGTTCTGTAGTTACACCCACATCGCATTATTCGATTCATCATGGGGGCGGTACCAGTAGTGGATTTGTGCCTTTGACATATAAGAGTGATTCGAAACCGGAAGAAAGCAATCATAGATCATCATCGAAGCATTCCAGGAAACGAAAGTATAAAGGCTACAGTTCGGTATGTATATTTTTAATCATCATCTACTCTTTGTTAATGTTTACTTTTCTTATTAACTTCTTTATCTTCACTCCACAGGATGAAGATGATATTTCGTCTGAAAGTTTTACATCCGATGAATACTCAAATGAAGCCAAACATCCATTCGCCTCAAGGGAGAATGACAGTCGGGAATATACCATTGGCACTCACATACGTGTTCAACATCCCATAACAATACCCAAAAAATCCACCATACCATATCCCACAAAGAGTTCAAAATATACAACCCTACCTAATATGGGCGGCTATTCTATGGATGTTTCTCACGAAGAACATGGTTCTGATTCTTATTTGCCCACAACATCTTTGAAAAAACAAAAATATTCCAAACTCTATGAACCCGACCCATTTCATGTCATTTCACCACCCAACTCTAAAATACCATCTCATCATCATCATCATCAGCCTGCATCTGCTTATGGTGCCAGCTATAATGTCTATGACCCCGAAATTGAATCATATGAGAATCCAGAAGTGGCTGTTAAACATCTTAAGACAAATTTAAGAGACCGCTACAAGGGTGTGGCTTCCAAAAAGCAAATTGAAAAATATATTGAAGATCAAGAAAAGATGTTGGATGAAGCCTTGAAGCTTCAACTTCTTAGCAGTCCAAAGTTTCAGAAACTTTTGAAAACGGCCGAAAAAGAACATCAATTTAAACAACCTGAATTTGAAGATGAATATATTGCCAATGTTCCACATCAATTCCGAGACACTTTCCACAAGGGTGTGCCTCCAAAATCAATTCGCTCTCGTCGTCGTCCACCAAAGTCGTCCAAGTCGTCGGCTTTGTCCAAGCCAAATCGAAAATATCGATCAGCATTTGTTATTGAAGTCTGAATAATACTTATATAGACTTGTACGAAGTTAAGTTAATTTAATCGTATTTTTGTTTAGTAACTATAAATTATTTTATCTTAAATTTAAGAAGTTTAATTTTACTAATTGTAAACATTTTTTATAATAAATTAATTAAACAAATACTAATTTAACTTTGAAGTTGACAGTTGTGTAAACTACTTTTTCAATTCGTCATAAGACAATCGTATGTACCTTCCTCTTTTACCTCACCGGATTTTGTAGAAAAATACTATTCAAGTTATAAGTATCTCAGTCATTTATGTTCCGATTTAGGAGATTTTCAATAAAAAAAGATTCATGAATATATCTGATGGATGCACAATACCACACGGACAGAAAAAAATTGCTAAATCGACTTTAAATTGATCCAAAATATATATTGCATAATCGGACAAGAGTTTGTCTGATATAAATGTGCTCTAAACATCAAAATATAATTTGTTTCGCTTATAATTGCACTCCACATACCTATATACCTAAAAAAAATTAACCATTGATTTATATTGTTTAAAAGTGGATTGTTAAGTTCAAGAAAAAAGTGGGCATTGCAGCATTTACTTTTATACTCCTCATATACCCTATGGGGCCATTTTTTAATTTTTTCTCATTTTGAAAAACTATCGAATTAATTCACGATTTTCAATTAATGAAAAGTGAAAAAATTCTGCAGAGTATGTAATTTATGCATTCATATCTTGCAAATCTGCGGCCACATTAGTACCGGGGTTGGTATAAGAATAATATGAATGATTAGGAATACATCAAATTATCTCAAACTGTTTTTGGAATCAAAGCTTTGGTATTTAAGAACACTAAGGACCTCACATGAGAGAGGCCCTTCGAGTCTCATTTTATAAAACTAAACGACATGCGTTGAACGAATTTTCTATGGAAAATTTTCAAGTTTCAAACCATTTTCCCAATATTCTTCATACAAATTGCTTACGTTTCTGAACGCTTCATTTTATAAAAAGAGGCCCTTAACCTGAACTCAAAATTTGTATTTAAAACAAGTTAAATTCGAAAGTACCTAGGGAAACTCCTATTAGCTTATTTTGGGAGTTATATATTTAACTAGCTATCCTTATTGAGATACCTCACATAAATTATTATAGCATTATTCCTTCCTTTAGAAAGAATAATAGTAGTTTTTCGATTCGTGTTTTCAAACTTTTTTCGTATGATTTTCTTATTAATTTTTTAACTAACAGATAAATATTTTATAAAATCGGCCAAAATTATCAAAAAACAGCACCAAGGTATTGTGAGATTTAAAAATTTTAATTTCAAAAGCGTATAACTCAATAACCATAAGAGATAATAAACACCACACGCAGCTATGTTTTTAAAAATGTTGCATGTCTGAAGTGCCCTACCAAAACCCATACTAAAACAAGTAAGAAAGTATGGTCGGTCAAGCCCGACCATATAATACCCTACACTAAGTAAATGAGCAAAAATATGGTGGTGTAGGGTATAAATACAAATCTCACTTCAAAACAAAATATTTGTAAACAAAAACAATATAATACCCTACACTGAGAAATGAGCAAAAACATTTTTCTTTCAAAATTTCAATAATTTATATTCGTGAGCGATTTTCGGAAGTGGGCCTTATAAAGGAGCTATGACCAATTATGGACCGATCACCATGAAATTAGGTAGTGTGGTTAATGTCTATATGAAAGTTATTTATGTTGCATTTTATGTGTATACCAAAATTTTTAGGAGATTTATAATCGTTAAAGTGATTATCGGAAGCAGGCCTTATATGGGAGCTATGACTAATTATGTACCGATCATCATAAAATTTGGTGACATAAATTCTGTATATATAAAACTTATTTAGAGAAAAACTTGTGTAGATACATATATATATTAACCATTTATGACCGATAAAGTCCAATTTTGGTAGGACATTTGTATGGGGGCTAGGTGAAATAATGAACCGATTTCAGCCAGTTTCAATAGGGTTCGTCCTTGGGCAGAAAAAATGATATGGACCAAATTTTATCGAAATATCTTCAAAAATGCGACCTGTACTCTGCGCACAAGGTTTACATGGACAGCCAACCAGCCAGCCAGACGGACGGACGGACGGACATCGTTTAATCGACTCAGAAAGTGATTCTGAGTCGATCGGTATACTTTAAGGTGGGTGTTAGACTAATATTTTTGGTCGTTACAAACATCTGCACAAATCCATTATACCCTCCCCACTATGGTGGTGTAGGGTATAATTGGCGATTATGCAGCAAACTCCGCAGTCAAATTCTTAAAACACTACATACACATCCATTTGTGATGGTTGCAATCGCAGAAGGTTTTTTTAACATTATTTGAAATAAAAAAAATATGACATCCAGATGTCGCTTTTCCACTAACTCAGACACAAACCATTTCATCCTAAAGGTATGCTACAATAAAGATAACATTTTGTTTTATGTACAAAGCAGTGCTACCATATCGTGTGCATATTTGCTTTTGCTAACGTGAGCAAGTTTTCTGCACACATGTGCAAAAACCAATTTTTTAAGTTTTTTTTAAGATTTACATACACTTACCAGGCTAATATATGCATTTTTAATATATTTTCCAGATACACATGTTTATTTGAAAATCAACAAATATTAATTTCATAAAAAATAAATGTTAATATAACGAAGTCTGATTATGTCACATACCTTGGTATTCATCTAGATAGACGGCTTACTTAGCGCAGTCACATTGAAACCAAGTTACTTCACATGAAGCTAAAATCCTCTAGCCATTACTGGGTAATCAGTGATCAATCAAAATTAAGCCTTGACTATAAAATCAGAGAATAATATGTTGTACTAAAGTTGCAAATTATTGCATTTTTTTTTTAAACTAATGTGAGATTTCAAATATATGTCTTGATGTATTGCTAGAATATGATGAATGAATAAATAAAACGTTTGGAAGCGTAAGTAATTTGTATGGAGAATACTGGGAAAAGGGTTTGAAACTTTAATATTTTCTATACAAAATTTGTTTAACGTTTGTAGTTTCGTTTTATAAAATTAGACCCTTACTTTTTGTAATTGAATGAAACATTATTTTATTTCAGGTATTTTCTGACGACAATACTGCAGATTTCTAGTTTACACGGTAGCATTATAAATAACTCTTTTGTTATACTGAAAATTTTATTTATTTTATATATTTTCATCACATATATTGTTTGCTTACAAATAAATAGTATTTATAAAAACTAAACCGATACATATGACAATAAGGGACTCATTTTCTAAAACGAAACGTTTGGAAGCGTATGCAATTTGTATGAAGAATACTAGGAAAAGGGTTTAAAACTTGAATATTTTCCATACAAAATTTGTTTAACTTTTGTCGTTGCGTTTTACAAAATGAGGCCCTAAGAAGTTTTTGAATTGCTATAAAACATATAAACCGTAAATCCAAAAAAATAATTTGTATTATTTGAAAATGCAATGTTTGTTTAGACGATGAAATTGTATTATGATACAAATGTTTTTTTTTTAAAAAAAACATTAATATTTCTCTGTATTCATACCCAGCATTATCATCTGTTTTACAAATGTTTAAATTAGTACCCCCAAAGCTTTTAAAAAAGCGAGAATTGCAAAAAATCGCACTGAGTTGATAACGCTGGTTGCCACTTCATGTGAAATTATAAATACTAGGATCGACCGATGGCCGAAATTCGACCACTTTTAAAACGCTTTTACGACTTTTATGGAAAGAATTTTGAAATCATTTTTTAAATTGTGCATATCTAGAGAATAGAACCTTTTAAACCATATATGTTTCATCAATATTAATGGACAATAACATAAGTACTTAAAAGTGTACCACAAAAAAAACGTGTGGCCTATTTATATATAAGAAGATATGTATTAAATTTGCAGGCACGAACTACCCAGCAGTTAAGCAAGTAGTCAGTGTATCCCTTATAGACAGTAATTGTCACTAATGTCTGATAACTTGGCTAACTCATATGATACATTTTGGGTCATTTGACACGTATGTGCTCTATGTAGTGCACAGAGAAGACAATTGGTTACTTTATACATCCCAGGTAATCTAGCGTCAAAACAATTGTCATTTAAGTGTCTCTAAGTAATGTGGAGTGTAGTCACTTTAAACGTTTAGTGCGTAATTCGTTCAAACTGGTTTTATACAAATTGTGTTGATATAATTCCAACACAGTTAATTTTAATTTTTAATATGTAACCTAAAATGTAGTCACATTAAATGTTTATTTTGTACTGCACTTTAGAAAGTAGTTATTTTACACACCAGAAGCAATCCACTGGAGAGTAGTCGAAGAAAGGTTTGTTTACAAGCTATCGTTTATTTGACTGCCTATGTTAAGCTACCAATTAACTTTACCAATTTTTTGTGGGACCTGTAAAATTTTTTATCAAGTCTCAAAACAACTTGATAAAACAATAAATGAAGGTTGATTTCTTCAATATAAATTGTTTTGTTTTATTAAATAAAAATCACTTTCCTTTTGCTTTCTTCTATTTTGATGTTGTACAAAATATTTAGGTTTTTATTAACAAATTCAAATTAAAAACTCGATATAATTCAAAATTTAAGAAAAATAAACTTTACTCTACAAAGTTCAAAAAACGAATATCAAAAAATTATGTATATCTATAAAAATTAATGAAAAAAGGAATATAAAAACTTAACGAGAAGTTAAACATAAAAATAGTATGATTAAAACTAGCGCCCTCTCAAGGTTAGTTCACAAGGATGAATGTGGCATTACTTAAGACGGACACCCAAGGATGGAAGTACCAGCAGTATAGTAATTCAAACATGAACAGCCTATGATATGTCTTTGTGGTCAATTAGCACCCGTATATGTTAAAATAACTAATTATGTAGCTGATCAAGTTACCAGTTATGTAACTGACGCTATTTAAACAGTATGTGAATTGACTACTTTGGACCAGACTAGTCTCATTGTAATCAAAAAGGGTCAAACACGTGTAAAAATAAAAAGTCGCGTAGCTATTGAAGTAACTAGTTCTCACCGTAAATGGGTAAAATCAGTTCTCCTAGAACTGCGGGGTAACTTATTAAGTTATTATTTATGTGTTACTAAAGTATGTAAATGTAAATGCATAATTGTTACTTTATTTTAATTCTGTAATTTAATAATTTAATATTGGTATCTCACACAATTACAAAAATAATATTATATTTTATCAATGTTTACAAAAACTTTTAGACCCTAATTTTGTAAAACGAAACGACAAACGTTAAAATAAAATTGTATGGAAAATATTCAAGTTTTAAACCCTTTTCCCAGTATTCTACATACAAACTGCTTACGCTTCCAAACGTTTCGTTTTATAAAATGAGGCTCTTAATTTTCAAATTACAAATGAATTTCTGCTATAAATTTAGTTTTTGTCATTCCGTTTGAAATTTTTACATTTTTCATTTGCGACCCCACAATGTATATATATTTTGGATCGTTATAAATAGCGGAGTCGATATAGACATGTCAGTCTGTACGTCTGTATGTTGAAATCACCTTTCCGTAGCCCACAAATAACTTACATACATGATTCATACATCATTACATGTATCCGCTATAAACTCGGTTCGGTTGAAATCGGCTCACAAATGGCTGAGACATTAGAAAAAAAAACCACAACAACATCGATTTTTTGTTTATTTTTGATCTATAAATGGATTACCAAAAAACATTTTTTTGGTAATCCATTTATAATTAATTCAAAATTTCATTACGAATAAGTTTTTTATTTTTTCGATATCAATTTCACACAATTGTTGAGTGTTCATATTAAGTATTACAGAATTTATTACGTAGTTAATGTTGTTTGAAACACTTTAAAGTTCAAGTTGCATATAAAAACAAAAATTGTGTGTGTTGCAAAAATCTTAACTGTATAAATAACAAAGTTAAAACTATTGGTGTAAATTTAAAAATTCTTAACTTTCACTTTTCAATTGAACCACAACAACAAATTGCAACATTTTATTTATATTTGATTGTTTTTTTTGTTTTTGAATTTGTTTCAAACCGCAATGGGAGTAATGACGGTTATAGACCATTAAACTTGAATTGTTCTCAACCAGACGAGTTTGTTTGTTCATTGAAATTAAATAATTACATTTTGTTTAAGTTTTAATTTGATATAAACTTAAACAATTTGCAATTACACGAGTTGAATTTATATATACTCAGTGGTATATATGTAAATATATTTGTGTTTGCCCAGTATATTGACAATGTATGTGATTTTGTAAATAAATCATATATGTATTTATATAAGTAGTGTGTATATAGTCACTATATTATAGTGTACTTTCAATATGTGTCTTTTCTAGTGGTTATATGTGTAAATATATTATATATTGATGACCTTGAAAATATAAACTTTTCTACACTTGCAGGAGTGGTAAATCTTATAACGTTTTCGTTTCTGAAACATTAAATGTTGCACTTTTTGCATCCGTATACCGGTGCCTTACTCTAGTCATTCCGGAATAAAACAAACTGCTGAAATGTATCGTCGCGTTATTAAGAAAATAATTTTCCTAGCCAAACATGTTATAGATTTCCAATAGAAATGATTCAATAATCTCAATTTCTCGTAGAAGAACCGGTTATTCCATATCATTAAAATAAAATACAATTTAAAATAACCATTACATGAATACATTCAAACACAAATTTATATATGAATAAATCTGTTGTCATATAGAAGAGTAGCTTAAGTCGAGATAAGGGCGAGTTGATAACGAAAAAGAACTTAAATAGAAAATGTGTCAAATCTTTTCTATTTACCAATACTTTTTTTAAACTTGTACCTTTGATGTCTAATTAATTTATTACCAATAGAAATTACACAAAATTGGGAATATTTCAAAACTTCCTTTTTCGACTTAAGCTATTCTTCTATAGAGACACAGAAATATTAGGATGGTGCAATTTTTGAAAAGCAAAATGCTCGAAGTTCCCAACTAAATAAACTAAAAAATAACACAAGTTTACAAAAATGAAACGTATTATGAATTCCATAAAACATCACTTCCAAATGTTGATCATATTTGATAAGCACATACTCTTTCCATTTCCATTTTTATTTTTTCTTAATTAAACTCGCGATTTAAACTTTTGGAAAAATGAGAAAAAATTTAGGTATTGTGTATCTTTAAATATTCTATTTATTGAAAAAAATTACAAGCTTTTTCAAAATTCTCCACCGAGAAATTCAATTTAATTTTTATTTTAAAAAAATTAAAAATTTTACGTGAGTGCATCTGAAAATTAGGTTCATCCGAGTGGTAAATTTCACGTTGCTTCACACTGAAAAGAAGAAATCTTATAGCACATATTCTCATCTTACTCGGAGAGTTTACTGAATATTACCATTTTGTGAGAAATTTTAATTTTTCATCAAATTCAAGAGCAGATTCCACCTAGATCTGCTCTTGTATTTGACTGATTGCAACTCATTTTTGATTTCATTCATTTGAATTGCAATTCATTGTTCTAATTCATTTGAATGAATTCAAAAACAATTCAATTCAAACGAATTGGAAATCAATTGCAATTCACTTTAACAAATTCATTTGAATTGGAAACGAATTGCAATTCATTTTACAGATTCATTTGAATTGTAAACGAATTACAACTTATTTTTACAAATTCATTTGAATTGGAAATGAATTGAATTGATTCAAATTTCATTCAATTCTTTTTTATGTGAAAAGAATTAATTAAAAATTTAAAATAAAAAAAGAATGATTCATTTATAGCTCTGATAGTTGTATCCGAACTAAGTTTTTCATTTGTTTTTGATCCAAAACTTTCAAAATCAATATACTATCATATTTTTGGTGGTGGGTATAAAAATTAAAATGTCCAAATGACTCCAAAGTACATGTACGTGTTTAATAGATATGGTCAAACTCGGAAGACCCAAAGTAAGAAGCTATTGTTTTTTCAGTGCTCCTTAGTGGAATTCATGATATATTTTAGAGAAATGCTAGGTAGGGTATTTGGCTAAGTATTTTTAATCTACCCGCATGTATGAATATTTCTTTTTAGGATTTGAAAGTCCTTAAAAATGTCCCTTTAAGATTTGTTATGTTTTAATGAATAAAAGAAAAAATACTTTGAGTAAATAATTTTTTGTGCAATATAATATAAACATTTCTGATGAAAAAGTAATATTTGTAGAAAATTTCAGCCCCCTGCTTCTTCCCTGGAGGTCCTATCGTGCCAACAGCAGACAGACGGACGGACATAGATGGATCATCTTATAAGGACCCAGAATATACATACTTTTTGGTTTTACGACCAAAATTTCGATATTTTACAAACGGAATTACAAATTCAATATACCCCCATATTTTTTTGGGGGTAGTATTTAGTAATTGGAGTCTAAGACAAATCTTTATCAACACTAACCACATGACCCAGAGAAAAATAATAATTCAAAACCTGATCATACTGACTCTTAATTTCGTGTGTTCTTAGAAATCAGGAGGCTTCATTATTATAAAAATATAAAGAGCTTTAATTTTTAGGAAATTCCGTCCTAAAATATAAGGAAAATAGGTAATTAAAATTTTTTGCAATAAGTATCATGGCTAGAAAGTTTTCTTGATTTTCATTCAACTCCAAATGATTGAAAAATTATACAATGGAATTCATAGTGTGTGAGTGAAGATCTTTTCTGGTATCAAACCACAAATTGTGTTATGAGCTATCAAATTACCCTTAGGTAATTTTTGATCATCAATTAGCATAATCTGAGGATATATATGTACATTAGTCTTGCTTAAGCCGTTGTTAAATTGTGACACAATCTCGGCAGTTCTTTTCTAGTGATTAAAATTCAAAAGAAAAAATAAAAATTATAAAAAAAACAAACAATTACATTTCATAAAATTACCAATAACAACTGTGTAAAGTGTATAAACAACGATCAACAAGCAAGATCAAGCGTACACGTAAAAGTGATGATGTTAACGCATCATGCGTAAACACAATGCCTAAAAAAATTAAACGCAATAACAATGTGCCTAATTTAAACACTAACAATTATTTTTCGCCGTTACAAACCATCGATGATGACAAAATCGATGATGAAGTTATCATTGTAAAAACAATAAAAGAAACAATTCCCCCAATAACAATTTTAAAGTGCAAAATCGAAGAAATTCATGAAATATGCAAATCGAATAATATAACTGATTATGCGATTAGAAAAATATCAATTGGACTAAAATTATTTTGTAAAAATAAAGAAGATTTTGACAAAGTTTGCAATCTTCTTGATAACCAATATGAATTCTTTACGTATGCAACAAAAAATGATAAACCCTATAAGGCTCTTATCTTTGGTATGGACAAATATGATCCCAATATTATTAAAAAGAAACTTACAGATCTAGGTCTAAAATGTTTGGATATTAAACTAGTTATAAAAAAAAGTTCCTATAATAGCGAATATTATATATATGTTGCTTATTTTCAAAGAAAGACAATTACTTTAAGAGAATTAAGACAAAATTACTCCGTAATCGATTATGTTAAAGTGCGATGGGAATTTCAACAGCCTAACAAATCGAAGATAACACAATGCTACAACTGCCAAATGTTTGGCCACGGCTCAAGTAGAACCAAGTAGAAACCTTTTGTGCGAACTGTGCAGGACATCACAAAACAGCAGAGTGTAAGGAATCAACTGTTAAATGTGCTAATTGTAATGGAGCTCATAAGTCGTTTTCTAATGATTGTCCCAGTAAGGTAAACTATTTACAACTAAGGCAACGTGCACAACCAACTCCACGACGTCCTATCAACGACAGTTTTGCAAATCCAAATTCCAGCAATTACAACAGAAGTTTTCCAAACGCCTTAAGGCAAAATGCTCCTAATAATTCAAATATATGGCAAGCAACAAACAACAACTCATCTAACAGAAACAATGATGTCCTTTTTACAACTGAGGAAATAAAAAATCTCACAATAGAACTGATTATTAATCTTCAAAATTGCAAAACTAAGGCTGATCAATTTGAGGTGATAACCAGTGTTGCCAGTTTAGCCTTTTTGAGGCTAAATTTAGCCTTTTTATTTACTCTTTAGCCTCGAAATTTTGGTTTTAGCTTCGTGGCTTTTTTCTAGCCTTTTTTTAATTTGAAAATAGCCTTTTTTAAATAAAAAAAGGCTAGAAAAAACCACGAAGCTAAACCAAAATTTCGAGGATAAGGAGAAAATAAAAAGGCTAAATTTATATTTGTGAGACATTACCATTTTAATTCATTACTGTGTTTCATTTAGCTTTTCAACATACTCAAGAATTGTGCAGTATTAAAAGAACAAATAACAATTGCCAATATCAAGTGTTTCAAAATGAAAAATAGTATTTTATATCTGAAAGCTATAAATGTCTAGCAAATTCGCTTTCAAGACAAAATTGTTATTACACATTATATTCATCGTTATATAATGGACAGGAGCCCCACAAACTCTTGAAGGCTTGTGATACTAGATGGCTGTCATTTGAAATAGCCGCTAAACGTATTGTGAATCTGTGCTTCGAGTTAAAACCAGCAATGCTTCAAAGCCAAACATTTAAGTGATTAATATACTGATTATAATTTGGTGTATTATTTTTTTAAACCAGTAAGCAATGCAGCGGATCCAACAAAGCTGTTTTCGGATTTAAAATTTCTTGTCCATAGTTTGTGTTTTCAAATTGTAATACAATGCAAAGAATTTGATATATTATCGTCCCCAATTGAAAATTGTTCAATGTTTTCGCCATATTTTTCATGCAAGTTTGATAAAATAACAAACGGTTTAATTAGTGACGATTCTGAAAAAAATAATACGGCAAATTAAACTAATTGAGCAATTGCGACAAAGATTTTCATATGAAAACTCTTCGCTAAGTCGATTTTTTATCCGTTAATAATATACTTAAAATAGTACTCGTAAAACCAAAAAAATATATTATGTATGTGAAAAATAGTAAATGCTTAGTACTCAAATTAAAAAAAAAAACAAAATTTAAGTTTTGTCTGTATAAAAATATAAATGGGGCATTTAATGTCAAGTGAACCATCTTTTGAAATCGATGTCTTCCGACAGTTAGTTCTATTAGATAGTAATTCAGACACAATTTTTCAACAAGATCGGTCGAAAACTTTCTGAGTTGGAGGGGATCAGAATTTGACATTTTGGCCAAGCAGGTGTTGTAATGTTATTTTTTTTTTTTGCTGCTGAAGTGTACCTTTATAATTTTATTTATTTTTATGAATTTTATGAACATATTTTCTAATTTTTTATTTAAAAAAAAAAAAAAAATATAAAACTAAATTAATTAATTTATAATATTTTAGCTTTTTCTTTTGGCATTTTTTTAAAGGAGTTTGGCTTTTTCTGGCCTTTTTTTGAAGTCAATATAGCTTCTTTTTTTGCCAGTTCCTGGCAACACTGGTGATAACTAACCTCGCTTGTAAGTTCCTTTCGTAATGGATAATGTCATCAAAATAATAACTTGGAATGCGAGAGGCATTCGTAACAAAAGTCAAGAATTGTTTCAATTCTTAAAAGACCGCGACGTAAACATATGTTTACTTTCTGAAACATGGCTTAAGTCTAATGCTTCTATAAGACACAATGAGTTTTACGTATACAGAAATGATAGAGATCATTTAAGAGGCGGCGGAGTTGCAGTTATAGTTAAGAAAAATGTGCCCCATCAACTACTCCCGGTTATAAACACTAATTTAATAGAAAATATTGGTATTAAACTTATTACTAACAATGATTGTATTAACATTTATTCTTGTTACTTTCCTGGTGGTCTTGTGGGAACTGACAATAACAGAAAACTTCTTTTTGCCTCAGACTTACGTAAGTTATGCAGTAGTGATAAATACATTCTCGGTGGGGATTTTAATAGCTGGCATCAGTCTTGGGGCTGCAGTAGGGCCAATTGTTGGGGTAACATTCTTTACGAAAAATTGAACTCCTTTCATATTAATATAATTTATCCTTGTGACCATACTCATCCTCCTGCTAGAATAGACAAGGTTCCACACTGGATATATTTTTAACGAATGTTCCAGAAATAGTAACACCAGCCATTGCTATTAATAACTTAAGTTCTGATCACTTACCTGTCGAAATAAAATTAACTCCTAATTTTTCAAGTCTCAGATTGCTCAAATTCGACTTTAGGAAAGCTAACTGGTGTAACTATTCTAACTTTATCAATAGAAATATAAATTTACCTATTTTAGAGAATATTACCCTAAATGAACATGTCGATGAAATGATTTTATATCTTAAAAATATAATTAATGAAGCTATGTGTTGTAGCATACCAAGAAAAGGCTTTTCCACTTCCAGAACAACATTGCCCAATTATTTGCGCGATATTATTCAGCAAAGAAATAGTGTTCGTAGAAATTGGCAACGTAATAGAAATATAAATGATTTCCATTACTACAAGCGACTTAACCGAATAATTTCGGAAGAAATGATCAAAATACGTAACAAATCTTGGGACAATTTGCTTTCCACATTTGATAAAGGCTCTTCTACCTTTTGGAAATTAACCAAAATATTAAGAAAGAAAAATAATAATATTCCAATTTTAAAGCATGGCTCTTCTCGCTATACCACGAATACGGAAAAATGTGAAATATTGGGTCAAACATTTTTTTCAAACCATTCAATTTCAGCTAATTTAGGGGATTCTGAAACAACTACAATAGTGAATGAATCTATAGATTCATTTTACTCTGTAAATGCAGACGTTTCAAATCCAATCGAAACCACTACAACTGAAATCACTTCGATTATTAAAAACTTAAAAAATAAGAAAACTCCGGGAATCGATAATATTGATAACAGATGTTTAAAATCACTGCCAAAAAAAGGAATTAAATTCATAACAATTTTAATCAATGCGTGTTTTAAACTTAATTACTTTCCAGAGGTATTTAAACAATCAAAAATTATACCTGTTAAAAAACCAAATAAATCCGCAGAATGCCCAACATCTTATCGACCTATAAGTCTATTATCAGCCATTAGCAAGGTCCTGGAAAAAGTAATAAAAATCAAATTGACAAGTTTTATTGATTCTAATAGTGTTATACCATCATGTCAATTTGGGTTCCGAAAAGAGCATAACACGGTTCAGCCCATAATCAGAATAAAGAATTTAATATATTCAAACTTTGATTCCCAAAAGTCATGCGGTATGGTACTTCTTGATGTCAAAGCAGCATTCGATACGGTTTGGCACAAAGGGCTGATTTATAAAATGATCCGTCTAAATTTATTAAAATAATAAATAGTTTTCTTATTGATCGAAGTTTTAAAGTATATATTGGTTCACACAATTCTAGAAGTTTTGATGTAGTCGCTGGTTGTCCACAAGGCTCGTGCCTATCACCTATACTTTATAATATATACACTGCAGATTTCCCGTGTTTAGACTATTGTACAATGTCTATATTTGCCGACGACACTGCTGTTATCTGTTCTGGTATAATGGCCAATGATATTATATCCAATTTGCAAAGAGCTCTTATTGAAATATCGAATTATTTTAATAAGTGGAAAATAATGTTAAATAGTAGTAAAACACAAGCTATATATTTCACAAGAAAGCGCAAGGAATGTTTTATCCCCCAGGTTGGTATTCGTATTAACAATGATATAATTCAATGGGAACATAACGTTAAATACTTAGGTGTAATTCTAGATCCCAAATTGAAATTTAAAGACCACATAGCTTATATTATTAATAAAGTTAATGTACTAATCCGCACATTATATCCATTTATTAATCGTAATTCTAAACTAAATATTAATAACAAAAAACTTATTTTAAAATCTATTTTCCATGCAATAATGTATTACGCTGCTCCAGTTTGGGCAAAAATTGCAAAATGCCACGTCAAGAAAATACAAATTATTCAAAATAAACTTTTGAAATTAATGTTTAATCTTCCTTGGTATTTTTCTACACGTCGGCTTCATGTTTTAGCGAATATTGAATTAGTAGAATGTAAACTCGACAGGTTATTACAAAATTTTTACCGACGTTGTTCGTATTCGGAATATCATCATATTAATGAATTAGTTCCATACTAAGTAGTGCTAAGTAGTAAATAAGTTTTATCTAAAATACAAAATTAAATTCATATAGGTTTTTGTATATTTTTTCCTCCTTTACTTTGTTTATATATTTATTAACATTTTATAATTTACAAATAATTTTTATGTTGTAAAAGATATAATCTTGAACTCATTAAATGTAAATAATTTAAGAAAAAAAGTGTAAAAAATATTATTGTAAATAAATCGAATTGAATTGAATTGAATATATGTACATTAGAGTGCTCCAAAAAAAATAAAATTGAGAATTTTGACCGTCCCCCCTCTAGAATTGTTTTATGTATTGTTGTGTAAAATATTAAGATGATAGGATAACGTTAACTGGTTCCGCAACGACGCTGAAGTTTTGAGGTGCATTTACAAAGGGAAAAAATGCAATTTTTTTCAGTTTTTGTAAAAATTTTGCCATTAAATAATTACTTTTGCAATTTATTTTAAAAGAATCGAAATGTGTACGTAGTTGTCGTTCTAATAAGATATAAAAGACAAAAATTAGTTAAAAAATGTTAAAGTTATTAAAAAATCGCCAGGCTTTTAACGTGTCTCAGGCCACTAGAACAAGAAATGTAGAAACAAAATTAACATATTTTGTGAAATATTAAAATAAATGCTTATATTTACTTAAAATATATCCATATTTACTTGTGTATGAGTTTTTATATTTGGAATTTCCCATGGAAAGATAGCGAAATGTTATATATTTTTGGGCCGATTTTAATGAAATTCGGATCATTCGACAAAGTATGAGCAAAAAAATAGTTTTTCTCGAAAATCGCAAAATTTAAATCGCAGGTGCGGACAAACTATAGGAGATATTTTCATACTTTTTCATATTTTTATTACCTATTATGTTCACAATAAATCACAATGTGATAGTCAAAAAATTCTGAAATTTGTTTAACAAAATTTGAAATTGGAGTTTTGAAACTGCCTTGCAAATGGACCTCAAAATTTCAGCGTCGTTGCGGCACCAGTTAACGTTTTCCAATCATCTTAATATTTTTCACAACGCATTTCTACAATACATAGAACATTTCAAGAGGGGGGGATGGGGGGACCTACAAAATTTTTTTCGTCCATACGATCTTGGAGCACTCTAATGTACATCCACCTACTACCAAGTCCATATGCTAGAATTTCAAGTCCAGGTATATTAAAATTGACAAGATTCAACAGCGAACATATAGGTAATCGACCTGTAACATACTTCGGAATATATCGATGATCCAATTGAAATAATATAGACCATTCTGTTTCTTTTTGGTCGTATTTCCTGTATCGAGCCATCCTTTACAGAGTCATGAGTCTCTTGTGTATGTCCTTACTTATCGGTCGATCTTTACAATTATCCTTGCAAATAACCTCGGCCAAGGGTCATCATCTATAGTTGTCATTTTATAGAGTGTGTTGTCGCACTTAATTAACATTTGGACAAAACTATGTCAACGAAACAATACCAATGGTTTATAATTTTATTCCAAGTTGCTTACATTAAACATGACTTTCTACATTAATTTTTCAACCGACCTTTGATTAACACACCAATATCAGAACATTATGAAACCGAAAAACTAAAAATCGAGAAAAGGTTAAAGTATCTTTAATGGAGTTGTAATTAGTAGTAAATTAATTTACGAATTTACATTTAAATGATAGGATTTATGATAAAATTTAGATTGTATATTGCATAAATACTAGGGTATCCAAATTATTCGATTTTTCTTTTGTTCGAATAAAACAAGATTTCAAATTGTTCGAATAATTCGATTACGAGTTTAAAATTAATCGAAGTATTCGAATAATTAAAATTCCTTTAAATAATGTAAAATAAGAAGTTTTTTTCTTCGTCAAGACGTACGTAAAGGTGTATCGTCTAAAGTCACCTTTAATAACATCACTTATATACCTTTATATACCTAAGATCATGTTATTCGTCTATTTCATCAATGAAACTGTCGAAAACATTTTCTATATCACATTCACCATCACCTTCAATATTACTTTCTTCTGAGTTAACATTTCTATAAGTATTATTTATTTTACCGAAAACAGTATCACTTAATTATTTGCGATTCATTATATTTTCGCATTACTTCGTCCTATCTGAACTCTACAGTTTGCGATTCTAAATAAAATCTTGGATAATACAAAACCATATATTTTTAAGTATTTCTGAGAAAAACTTGGTTTTGGTTCTACTGCAAATTGTATGGGAAAACATGAACGCAAATTTTTAAATTTTTCGAATAATTATTCTTAAGAAATTATTCGGTTAATTGAACAATTATTTTTCGAGTGGATACCCTAATAAATACACATTTTTGAGTACAAAATATTGTGTTAAGATAATGGAAGCAGTTTTACCGGGTATTTATTGAATATCCTTTCATTTTTCACCTGTTTTGAAAATTGTCCCGCTTTTGGTAAAAATAAAACTGGCTTTGTAACCAATTTTTTAGAATAAAATTAATTTAGTGCTTTAATTTCGAATTTTCCTATGCATATCCATGCTTTTTCTGCAAATTTGTGTGCATATTTTCATGTTTTTTGAGCTTTTTTGCTTGCTTATTTCTAATTTGTTTGTGCATATTTAAACTTCCCTTGATTATTACTTTAACGTGTGTTTGTCCTAGAAGGTGACAATTGACACGCCTTTTTTGACGAAACATTAAATCAATGTGGGTTTTAATGGGTTTTCAGTGCAAACTATTCACTCCATAGAGGTTCTAATGTAAGAAGGTTTTACTGTACCTTTATGCTTGTATATTGCATGTAATACGTAAATACTAACTTATGTATACAAGTTTTCTGATGTTTGTGAACTCAGATTAATGTTTGCTAAAAAAAATCTTTCGTTGTTCATTGTTTTCAATAACAATCAGAGACGTAACCTCATTGGAATCTACAATATAAGTTACAACATACATTACAGCGGGTGTAGAGGTACCTCCCACTAAAAAAACACACCTCTGTTCTAATGTGCTAAATTTACAAGTGCTGTCGACACTGTAGTGTTTGTGATTTCAGTTTCATTTGGAAGTAAGTTAGAAATAAAAAGAAACAAGTTTTTCAACTCGTGTCTGAGTGTTTTTATGTCAAAGAATTTCTTTAACATCTGGTTTATTTGACTACAAACGTACGGGCAGCATGCTCCTTCATGATTAGATAACTTTCCATTTTTAATGGAATTCACAAATTGCGCATTATCATGATTCTTGATTGGCCAGGCACGTTTTCAAACAAAATTATTCCAACATATTTGGACAGTACAAATGCAATTAAATTTCAAAGAATTTGAATAGATCTTTTCAATAAATAATCATTTTTTTATTCCAACGTTATTTTTTTTATACATTTTTTCCAAACTATTAATAGATTGTTATGACCAATTCACCACTCATTTATTGTGTCTTTTATTAAAGTGTTTTTAAAAACGTATATAGAATAAATTTGGTATTAATAATGTAAAAAAAAATAAATCTTAACACAGGTCTTTGAAGTGTTATGACACCATTGATATCAAGTGAAAGCTAAAAATGTTGTCAAATACTTTATTAATTAATTTTAGTACGGTTTTATCATTTCATTTTTAGGATAATAGTAATTATTGCAAAAGTATTTTTGGAACAGGTATCAAAATGTGTCGATTTAATCCCTATGAATATTCCATTTGAATTTCCATAGGAACCAAAATTCTAGACGGAATTGGCGACATTGTACCCCAGATCGATTTGTTGCGATTTAAACAGAATGATGGATGTGCCATTCAAATATCCATGAAATGACAAATTCCAATATCTATTGGCTGACATTGCACCTCAGATCGTATGATTGATATTTGCTCTCTAATGAGCTTTATGGGTTCAGCGCACTATACTAAAACTATGACAAATTTTTTTAATTTGATTTATTTGTAAAATCTATTAATTCCCAAAATTCTTGAAGTTTGTTTTGAAAACGTGTTTTATTTTAATAGTTTTAATCGTTATGGCGTATTAGTATTTTCTGATTCGATGTATGAGGCCCATATACTTCATAGTATGGAAAAAAGTTTCGGATGATTTGAGATTGATAGTGTAGTTCATAGCACAGTTTTCTTTTAAATTATTGCAAATTGTTATTATTATATACCATTCACCATGAGTGACAAGGGTATTGATCTGAAGCCCCTGATATCCTATAGTCAATCTTCCCATATAGAACTAGAAACATTCATATAAACTTTCAGAATTGTCTGTGTAAAATAATCATACAAATCTTACAAATATTGCATTCACAGATTAATCTTTAATCGGTGACGCCTACTTTTACATACAAGAGTGGCTAACTGGCTTAAATATAACAAGATATCGGTAAGGGATATTCGTGTATATACTTATAGCCATGTTACAATAAAATACTTGACAGGTGTATAAACGACATATGGTATTGTCCAGAAATACCGGGAATACTTGAATTGGTTGGCTAGTTATTTTAATAGTCGTCATGATGGATTTTTTCGCATAAACATTATCCTATACAAGCAAAAGTCTAGATATTTGGTACATACATTTTCTGAAACAAAACAAGAACGCATGCCGAGTTTCTATAACATCGGTCACGCCCACCGCCCATAAAACCCATACATAGACAAGAATATTTTTTTAATTTTGATTATCGTTCGAAAAACATTTTAAGCTTTCATCCTGTTTCGAAAACTTTCGAGAACTAGATGTTTTTTAATCGTAATAAGACAGCCCCACCTTTGATTTTATTAAAACACCAGCTTGGGGAAAGTGGGGCTACATAGTTTTTTTCCATGGAAAATCAAAAATTAAATAATTTTTATTTACTTAAATTTTTATATCCTTCACCTTCGTGAGAAGGGTATATATAAATTTGTCATTCCGTTTGTAATTTTCACAATATAATTTTCCGACCCTATAAAGTATATATATTCTGGATTCTTATATATAGCGGAGTCGATTAAGCTATGTCCGTCTGTCTGTCTGTCTGTTGAAATCAATTTTCTGAAGACCCCAGATATCTTCGGGATCCAAATCTTCACTAATTCTGTCAGACATGCTTTCGAGAAGTTTCCTATTTAAAATCAGCAAAATCCGTCCATAAATAACGGAGATATGAACAAAAATCCGAGACAACCTCTGAAAAGACAATTTATTGCATCCTTTGACAAAAAAGCAACAAAACGTACATATGTTTGGATGTGTGTTGGCTTCATTGCTTTGCGTATTTAGTTTTTTTTTGGTGTTTGACAAAAAAGCAACAGAACGTACATATGTTTGGATTTGTGTTGGCCATTGCTTTGTTATTGTTTTTTTTTTTTGTGTTTAACAAAAAAGCAACAAAACGTACATATGTTTGGATGTGTGTTGGCTTCATTGCTTTGCGTATTTTGTTATTTGGTGTTTCGTTTGGCGTTGTTGTTTTTATACTCTTCACCTTCGTGAGAAGGGTATATATAAGATTGTTATTTCGTTTGTAACTTCTACAATATAATCTGTTCGTCAGCAATTAAATGTAAAATTTGTTAAAGTTTTCTTGATATATTTAGGATGCTATACCCTGAAAATGGCAATTAATGACTTCACAACAAAGGTGAAGGCTATATAAGATTCGGGATAGCCGAATATAGCACTCTTACTTGTTTAAAAATAAAATAAATTTTTTCTTAAATTAAAAAATAGGGTTTTTGGCACCAAAATCCCTCTGTGCAACGTACTGGGTCTTTAAGACATAATTCCTTCAGCATTCTCTTGAACTATGATGTACTGATGTCTTTATTAGGAATATCATGTGACTGATCATGTGTGATCTCAAATCCGTCAAATGACTTAGAATTCGTACATTTTCTTAATCTTAAGTCTTGAAAGATACCGTTGAATAGTTTCTGTGAGTCTACATTTCTCACGGTTTTGTGAAAATGATGTGTTAGCATTCACAAATCGGCTACAAAAAAGTTAACATAATTTGAAATATGAATCTAGTTAATAGTTTGTATAACCTCCACCAACATAAGTGATCCAACGAAGGTCTATATAATAAGAAGAAGTTTACCAAATTTGTTTAGTTCTCTTTAAAATTTCGTAGTTTGACCACAAGGATTACATGTACGGACATCGTAAATCAGAACATAAAGTTATTTTGATTTATGTTGGGGTTGATGTCGCATTATACCCATCCCATCAACAGTTGTGTATTGTAAGTAAGTATAAATAGAAACAATATAAACCAATTTAACTTTAATTTTTTGTATTTTTTTTTTATTAAAATGTTTAACTTTTCTGTATTTAAAAAAAAATATACTTATGTAATTTTTTTTCTTTAGCACACACACTTAGTTTTTATTTTAAAAATATTACAAAAATATTTAGAGACATTTATGTAACAGTATTTAGGAAAAGTTATTTTAAACTTATAAAAAACAAAAAAAAGTAATAAAAGGAAAATTAAACCTGAAAAAGAATTGTTGCAACAATTTTTCGATATCACAAGATCAAGAAAGTTTCTAGAGATGGAAATGAAAATATTCTAAAAAGAGGATGATTTAGGGAACAGGATATGAAAGTGGCAAATGGATAGAGAGACAAAGGGCAAAGAGTGGTTATTATAGATCGCGATCATGTTGTTTTATTTAAAACGGAAATGCAAGAGTTATAAAAAGGCAGTGTTGGTTAACAGAGGAAACCGTGAGAGAGTTGGTGAGCGAGAGGAAGAAAGAGGAGGAAATTACAAAAAAAAATATAATTATAAAAAGTCTCTTATTTTAATAAAAAAAAAAGTTTAGGAGGGAAATTTTAAATTACATTTACAAAAAATATTAAACTTTAAATTAAACTCAATCTATCACTCTCTTTTAACAACTACAACTTAACGTACTTTGTTAAAGCTGTAGGTGAAACCATCGGGAGTACGATTCAGAGAGAGTTTACCGGGTGGTGAGAAACGGTGAGGATTGGGAGTGGTGTATTGGGGTTGTTGATTGTATTGGGGCTGTGGATTATATTGTGGTTGTGGAGCTGGGTTGTATTGGGGAGCAGGTGGATTGTAAGCTGGAGCGGGTGGGTTGTAGGCAGGTTGAGGTGGTGGCTGAGGACGATATTGGGGCTGGTTGTAGGATTGACTGTTTTGACCGAAACCGGGATCATTATAGCGGGGATCATAAGAGCCATCGTCACCGTAGTCATTGCTGCGGAAAGATGGGCCAGGGGCAGGCTGTGGTTGATATTGAGGTTGAGGAGCATAGCCAGGCTGGGGAACAGGTTGTGGTGGTGCTGGAGGAGCTACGGGCAAATGGTCACCAGAAGCTTGGAATCTAAAACGAATATTAAACAAATTCAACTTTAATTAACTTACTATAACAAAGTATTTATGTATTATTGGTAAATATTTTTATGGTCATACACCACTTAATGTTTAAGGTTTTGCTTTACATTTTCTTCAATTTACAGCCAATAGTATTCAATAAACCAATCTAATCAACGCCTTAAATAAGTTAAATTTAACAATTACTATAATTTTATTATAATGCCAATTAGTGGTTCCGTTACTATAAACTGCAAAACCCCAATCAAACATGTTGCCATAATATTTGTACGTGTTTCCAACACAAATTGTTAATGACGAAATATTGTTTAATTTTGTTTAGCACCCAATAGTTTTCGTAAGATTTTGTTTGTAAGGAAAATTAAAATAAAAATATCTGTAAAATAAAATTTACCCATTTTTGCCAGCCGTATATGAGATGGTACGTCTTTGACCAGTGGGATCTACATAACTGTAACTACCGTGACGGGTACCATCTGAATCAGTTTCTTCTTTAAAGTTTATGCCATCTTCCTGTGTGTAGGCAGCACCAAATTTACCATCTCCAGATAGGTAACGCTGTTCGCTAATAATGGCAGCAGTTTTGGGATCTTGATGATAGCCCTGGCTAGCAGCGACAGCAATTAGGGTGGTTAATACGACCTGTTATATTAGAAAAATAAATAGTTTTTAAAATTAGTTTCGGGTTTACTAAAAAGGGGTTTAAAATATATGATTTCAATGAGAATTCATTGTAACTATGGATTAAAGAGATTCCATTATAAAAAAAACCATTGAAATACTTTATTCAAAGACTTTTAATATGTATTTTTAAATTATCTGATATCTAGATATCGCAAAAGCAGTCAATTTTAAGCAGTTAATTTCTGAATTTTATTTTTTTGCATATACAATCTCACTATAGTGGGTAGAGTCGGGCAAGCCCGACTGTTTTTATACCCTTCACCTTCGTGAGAAGGGTATATATAAGTTTGTCAATCCGTTTGTAATTTCCACAATATAATTTTCCGACCCTATAAAGTATATATATTCTAGATCCTTATAGATAGCAGAAACGAATAAGCCATGTCTGTCTGTCTGTCCGTCTGTTGAAATCAATTTTCTGAAGACCCCAGATATCTTCGGGGTCCAAATCTTCAATAATTCTGTCAGGCATGCTTTCGAGAAGTTTCTATTTAAAATCAGCAAAATCCGTCCATAAATAACGGAGATATGAACAAAAATCCGAGACAACATCTATTTTTGGCCTATTTTTGATCTATATCTCGATTACCAAGACATAAATACAGACAATATGGATATCTAATGATAGATATTTTAAAGACCATTGCAACGATGTATATATATAAGGCTATAGTAAGTTGGGTCAAAATCGGGAAAAATATTTTTTAACCCGAATTTAATCACAAAAAACATTTTTTTCATATAAGATTCGGCACAGCCGAATATATCTCTCTTATTTGTTTTTTTTTTTAAGATTTCAATAATTTTTTTCGAGGTTGTTGTTTATGGGAGCTATGATTAAATACACAAGGCAACAAAATCGACAAATTTTAAAGGCTTTCTAAACCACTACACGTTTCTCCACATAATTAATGATAACTCAAAAAGGGTTAGTCCGATCTTATTAATATAAACATAGAAAAGTTGAGATTTACATAACCTTTAATATGTTTATATATTGAATTTCAATCGCCTCACTAGTTTCGTAGTTATAATAACAAATTGAAGCAAAAAATATATTTTTTACTTGAAAATAGCTAATTTTTTTGTTTTAAAAAAAATTTTGAAAAATCGAAAACGGCAAGATTTGTTCAGATTTATTACACTATTGCAAAGCTACATGCAATAGGAATAAAATGTGGTATCGGTCCTAAAAACCGACTGATAATTCTCGAATTTATTGACAATTAAGTGAACTCGCTCATTTTCGCAAAATTTTAGTTTATGGTTTGATATACATAAAATTGAGTAGTTAATATTCTTCCTTCGATTGATTGAATTTTGTAAACATTTTCCTTATGCTATCTACAAATTTTCATATATATATTGCGGCTCAGTAGTTTCGGAGTTATAATAGCAAATTGAAGCTAATTTTTTTGTTTAAAAAAATCATAAAAATTCCATAATTATGGATCAACCATGATATTATATTGTATATGATTTCTATATATGGGGCATTTCATGTCAAGTGAACCAACTTTTAAAATCGATGTCTTCCCATTGGGTTGAAATTTGAACCATAGTTATAGTAATTCAGATACAATTTTTCAACAAGATCGGTCGAGAACTTTCTGAGTTAAAGGAGGTCAAAATTTTACATTTTGGCCAATCAGGTGTTTTTTCTCATCCATGTAACTTATTACCTATTGTTCTTAGCAAAAAGTGTCCCAAATAGTTTAGATAGCTATTTCTTCAATCTTTCGAAAAAAAATTAAAAATAAAAAATGTTTTTTAATTTTTTTTCCAAAATCAAAAACTTTTTCAAAATGGACCCATTTTTTTTCTCAAAAGAAAGTTTAGATATTTTCCTTGAAGGCCTCTTTGGTCGCTTAGTGGTATGCGAGTGGGATATCTATAAAAATAAATGTTTTGTAACTTAAAACATAAAATTTTTGACTTTTTTTGCATATATAAACTATTTTATTTTCAGTTTTATAACCAATAAAGTCCTATTTTGGGAGGACATTTTCAAGGGGGCTTGGATAAATAATTCACCGATTTCAAATGTCTTTGGGTCGCAATATGAATAGAAATGTCTCAATATGTTTACATGAACAGATTGACGGATTATATGGTATTAATAATAGTTCTCTTTGTTTTTTCTCAATAAGTGAACCTCGAATTGAACTTGTCACTAATATTTCCGGATATGTTAGGAATCAAGCATATGTATCGCCTTTTTCTTGGCTGTTAAATATTGTATAATATTTTTAATTTTTCTAACATCTTGAGATTAAGATCAGACTTATAGTGTTGAAAGGATATATTAAAAAAGGACATATTCGTGTGAAACTCTTATTTGATGAGTCATTTATATATTTTTTTATATTTTGCACAGTGGAACTATTCTTATTTGTTGATTTTAATTTGTTGGACTCATTTCTTCTCACAATAACATCAAGTACAAGAGTTCTTTTAAAAATGTTGGTAACACCAAAATTTAATTTAAACCATATAAAGGAACACCAATATTAATTTATTGAAATTTTACTAATTTACAATGAAAGGTAATAGAAGACAGTGGTTCCTAGTTAAAAGTTTGTGTTTTATATTGTTTATATAATAACATTATTATAACAATAAATCATTGTTTAGCACACTATTATTTAAGATATTACATCCTGATTATTTCAAAAATGTTCCAAGGTTGTAAATTAAATCACTATCTACGTTTAAAATCTTTTCAAGTTGTCATTAATTGCAAGTCGTTTGGTTTGGTTGTTCTTATTGTTATCACTTGAATCATTGTTCTGAATTTAAAAGTTTTGTTCAAACACTTTAAAATTAAATAAATCAATTAAAATACACTTGTTCTAGTTAGACAGACACTCACAAAACGAAACATATTTTTGTTGTTGTTGATTATTAAATTAATGTTAAATCCTTTAGTTAAGCGACACTGTAAACTGCTACGATTTTCAGCAAAACGATGCCTTTACGTTAAAGTCCGTTAATTAAAGGAAGTTGGCTCTTAAGTGGCCAATGGAAAGTGTTAAAAATACTTTTGAGTTAAGGGTGGAGTGTGTGTGTGGCTGTTAAACCGACGGCGACAAACTATTTGAATAAACTGCCTTCCGCCATGACATGTTGTAGACTTTTATAGCTGACGTACAGAAAATCAACAATAACAACAACAAAAACCTTGGTCAAATAAAGACAAGAGAACAACAGCAACAGCAGCAGCAACAATAGCAACAGCAACATATATAAAAACAACAAAAAACAACTTTAAGACAAATAGTCAATCAGACGATAACTTTTGTGGTGTGGTGCTGTTGTTAGTTGGTACTGAAGTTGGTAAGTAAGAATGAAAATAGAAAAACAACAATAACAACATTACAAAAAAATATGAGAAATAAGTAAATAAGTTATAAGAAGCAAAAAAAAAAAAAAAAAAAAAAATAGAAAAAAATTATAAACAATTCGTAATAACAAGTCAGTTGGTTACTTGTAGTACAAAAATTGTATATTTAAACACTCACACACGTATACGAAAAAAAAGAGCAATTCGAAATTAAGTATTTTAAATGCTCTAATAAGTCAATAGACTGCAACACCAACTACAATCAGGGCTGAAAATATTGTTACAATTGTACTTTTTTTTTTTTTTTGGTACACTTCAATATTGATTGATTTATTATACAATTTACTAAAGACCAAACTGCCAGGAGATGCAAAAAAGAGAAGCTACATCGGTATTAATTCCGCTATGCCGCTAGTGGTCTTTATTGGTTTTTTGTTCTATTGACGCTGTGGTCAAAAATTTGATAATGTGATTTCTAAAGCCTGTGATCAGGCATCCGGATGTTGGGGTTATTTTGAAATGATTTGAGAATACGCATGAACGCTTTCGTGTTGGTGTTCACACGGTCTTCCCTAAAGATATTATGAACTAAACTCCAATCGCTATATATTATCTAAGGTAACCATATAAAGCATGGGGTTATATTCACTG
The DNA here is from genome assembly GCA_942486065.2 of Calliphora vomitoria. NCBI lineage: Eukaryota > Metazoa > Arthropoda > Insecta > Diptera > Calliphoridae > Calliphora > Calliphora vomitoria. Next base: position 94,896,272 of record OW818029.2, read on the forward strand.
GCAGTGATCATGAGAATTGAGTATCCAAGACAAGTGGTAGAGCTTTTGCTGACTTATCGCCGCACTAATGTGTTCCTGCGTTGAAATCTTATGAATGGTACAATCAGAGTTTCATTTTCTCTATTACACAAACGTTTATCGTTCCTCCAGGGTTTTTCACTCTTAGACTTAATTGACTGCTGCATTCGAAATAATTGTGGATCAAGTACTCCAAATATTATGCTAGTAAAGATATTATTAATATTAACGAAATGAAAACTTTAAATATCCAAGTTTGTGTATTAATTGCTTAATTAGTGTTTTTGTAAAAAACGTCAGCTGTTCGCGACATTTCGTGAACGTTCGATAGGTAGTCAAGTACAATGGTGATCAGTTTTCAATAATGGTTAATATCTTCCACTATCTTTGAATTGTTAATTATCTTAGTCAATATCAGAACATATGTCGAGGTGGTAAAAATATAAGTTCAATGTAGTCAGTTAATGTATTTGATGAGTTTTAAGGATGGGTACATACTTCTTTATTTATACTCTATGCACCTCGGCTGGAGCACAGAAATTCTAACTTCTCCTGGGATATTGATGAAAATAAGTTCGTTTAAAATTCATATGTCTGTTGAAGAAGGACCTATAAGGACAAATATTCTCTCTAGATCAGAAATATTTGGTATTAACAATGGGCAATATCGATCCAACCACAAACAAAATTTAAACAAAATGACCGTTCATCGACCTTAAATTTTTTGTTTTTAATTTATTTTCTTTATTATAAAAACTAAAGTTGTTATTGCCGATGAAATATCCACATGAGTACTCGTTAAAATGATTATCTAGCCAGGTCTAGTGTTTTCAGATCTAGTGCCCTCAAATGACAGCATCTCCCTGGCAAGGGGACTTTGATGATCCAATAGTTTTGATAGATAGTTTAAACTGGACAGTTTGATCTCCTCGCTTATTATGGGGAGATTGAGATCCCTATGGATATTATTATTCCGAATATACCATGGGGTACCTGTTATTTTCCTTAACAGTGCTGACTGATTCTTTGCAATTTTTCAACCTTAGATGAGGAGGCTGTTCCCCATTGCTGAATGCCGTATAGCCATATCGGTTTTATAACTGTTTTGTACAAAAGCAGTTTATATTCCAAGTCTAGAGCAGACCGTGGGCCAATTAGCCAGTGCAGTTGAACTGACTTTAATTTAGCTTGTGTAACCTTGGCTTCAATATGGTGGGTCCATGTTAAACGCCGATCAAGATGGATACCGAGATATCTCATATGGCTCTGTTCTGGAATTATGATATTATTTATCTGTATGAAAGGACAACTTTTTCGTATTAGAGTAAATGTAACGTGATTACGTTTTGTAGCATTGACTTTTATTTTCCATTTGTCCAGCCATTTTTCTAAATCGCCGATGTGAGACTGGTGTTGTTCAGAAGCTATTGAGGGGTTTTCATGTGTACTTAAAAAAGCAGTATCATCCGCAAATGTGTATGTGTGAGTCAGTGCGCTAGTAGGGATATCTATATATAAAATATATAGGAACGGCCCTAAAATACTACCATGTGGTACACCAGCGGATATTTTTCGACGTAAAGAGATCACATCTTTTGATCTGATTTGGAAAAATCTTGTATGACATTTTTAAGTAGTTTATGTACATTTGCAGGTAGTAATCTAATGATATTGTATATTAGTTCATCGTGCCAGACTTTATCGAAAGCTTGCTCTCGAAGGTTTTCCGAATAAGAGTAGTTATCCGAAGTACCTCTTCGATAGTACTATGCTTCCTTCCTCAAGGTGTACTATAAGGCTCTCAAGTAATAAGGATGGGAAATATCATTACGTAGTATTGAGTTAAATATGAACAAAATAATTATCAGTGCTCAGTAGGGCAGATTACTTATCATCGTGGTAGTAATTTTATCTAAACCACAGTAGAGAACCGCAATTTTATTGGGGGTGGCACCACATTATTTATGACATTATCACTAATAGATGAATCTGTATCATTTGGGACAAATACATTCTCCAAGTGATTGGCAAATGCTACGATTTTTTCTGAAGTATTTTTTGCCCATTCTCCGTTTTGAAGAAGTATGGGTGACTCATATACAATAGGGCATTGCATATTTTCCACAGCTTTCCAGGGACTATATTTTGTTTTCTTAGTAGGGTCTAAGTTTTTAAAATAATTTCTCAGATTAGATTCTTTATTAATCTTTAAGGCGGCGTGATCGCGATTGTTGCCATTGACGTCTGAGTGTTCTCTTTTCTTTGATAAGAGACTCAATGTTTCTAGGGCATTTTGAATGTCTATAATTCCCCAAGGTGACTGGGGGCGTAGACACTTTAACAGCGTTTGTTAAAATATCTGTAAAAATATCGACAGCGAATTGTATTTCATATTCATTTTTCAATGAGATGTTCTGTGGCAAGTGTGAGCTAACATACATTTTATACTTTTACCAGTTCGTCTTCTCGTTAGGGAAACAAGAGCAATAGTTTTACAATTTGCTTGGAACTTCTAATATCGTTAAAACTTTAGTCGAGTGGTCTGATGAGAGGTCCAGCGAAGGGATCACTGAAATAAATTTTCGTTTTATATTTTTGATTACAGCGAAGTCAATTAGATCGGGAATCTTATTGAGGTCTGTAGGCCAATAAGTACGTTGGCCACTAGATATGGCATCTAGTCTGTTAGACGATATTGCTTCTAACAGTTGCCTCCCTCTAGGAGTAATAAGGCGAGAGCCCCAAATTTTGCATTGTAAGCACCAGCTGGTATAAATCTTGGACCTAGAGTTTTGAAATATTCGAGAAACTGCTCTCGATTAATACTATACCTAGAAGGACAATATATTGAAGATATTGTAACTCTACCATCAGGTATATTTATAGATATGGTCTGGATGTGGTCCTTTTTATATTCTGGCATTGGGAATTGCCTAATATCTTTTCTCACTAATATAGGTGTTCCGCCAAATGCTCTACCACTTGGATGTTTTGTATCACACGTGTAGTATCCGTTAATTCTGAAACAGTTCTTTATGGTAATGTGTCTTCCAGAGACGAGTAGTACATCAATTTTCTGAAGCTGGAGAAATGGTTGTACTTCTTTCTTATTTTGGCTAAGGACGTTAGCATTCCAAAAACAAATTCTTAGAGAATTCATTTTTTATTTAGCAGTATCTGCATCAATTGTTGAAACATAGTTTGCATGTTTGCAATGAAACTGTTAATGGTTGGAATTAGATTCTCAATAGAGCTTTGAGAGTTAGTGTCGAGTACTGGTACACACTCTTTTAATGCATGTGCATATGAAAATAATGGGGCATTATTTCCATTGCTTCCTTTCATTTGACCTCTAAAAACAATTAACAGACGGAGGACCTCAACAAGGAACCTGGATATGCGAAATTTGGCAAAAATTTTAAATAAATAGCTTACATATTTTAAATGAATAAAATATTTTGTATCAAAATATATACCTAATGTAGCAATTAATGTTCAAACAGTATTATTTAATGCGTTCTTTAAACCAGGATTCAAATATTTTCCAAGTTATAGTGATACCAGAAAATTATTGAACCAATATTATTGATTCACGTGTTTTTTCTGTGGTATCTCGATATGTGTCCCTGATTTCTTTTCATTTCGAAACACAAATAAATGCAAGCAATCTGAATTCAGTTTCAACGATTCTTCAAAATTGTTGATATTCCTCATATGTGTAGAATAATTTCAAATTTAATTTTACATTCAAACTGGAGTTATTCTAAATCTTATGACAATTTCCATACAAAAGAGTGACATTTTCAGTTTTGTTACAATTTTTTGACTTTAATAAAGTTCTGAATACAGGGATTAGTATAATTTTAGTACTTAAATAAAGTTTTTTAGAGAAAAAAGTTTTTTTTCAGAAATATAAAAAGTTATTTGAAAATAATTAATGGCAACAAATTGTTTCCCATTTTGAGGTACAATTAACAGCGAAAGTACCAACTTTTTAAACTCGTTGGGACAATTTGTAAATTTTGTTATACATCCCTGACTACAACTATTTCTAGCATAGATACACAATCATTCTCATACTTGTACAATTCATACAGACATTCTTAAAATGTTATAACAACAATTTTGAATACTCACCCATACATTGAACAAATTATGCATGAACACAATTAAACTACATTTTACTTTTTTTCTATAAAAAAAAAAATAAATAAATTGTAATTGAAGCTGTTTAGTATTGAATTTGATTATTGTTTGCTGAAGTAGTGGCTGGTGCTGTATAAAGTTGTTGCTTTTAATATTTTTTTTTTTCTTTTAGTGTTGATAATAACAATAATACTATTTATAAGATTTATCATAAGGTAAGTATTCAATTTTACAAAAGTGTCAAATGAGTACGAATGCTAAGGAAAAAAACTTATTTTAATTAGATATAATTAAAAAGTAGCTCTATATTTTTTGATTTAAATGTATTAAATAATTTGAATAAATACCTGTATTTTGTTTATACACAAACACACATCAAAATAAGTTTAATTAAATATTTAAGTAACAAACTTGTTAAGAATTTTTTTGATCCATTTGCAATCCATGGTTATTGAATAATATACGTACTTGTGTACCATTTTATCTTGAAGAATGAGCAGAAATAAGTTTTTGATTGATTTTATTCAAGTTAAGAATTAATTTTGATTGATTACTAATGAATACACAATAAATTTGCAATATTTTTAAATTGGTTGATGTCATAATATTTATTATATTCATATCTTTTATTTAACCAATAGGACAATATATCCTGTTTATGCGGCTTTAACAAAACAAGTGTTATCAATTATACTAATCAAAAAACCCAATATAAGGTAGTTCACTGCTTACCAACAATCAAGTAGACTCGAAGGGACCCCGTTTTGACAAGACCACACCACTCCTTGGATGTAATGTAGTTTACATCGTAATGTATGTAAAATGTATGCAAAAAGACGAGTTTGCTAGACCCAACCTGTATCTGTGAGATATCTCAGTAGGTCAGACCGGGCTACCTCACCAAGGTTAGTCAATATATAGTTGCCCATGAATTTATGTCTCTTGACACTCAGGGCTGGACATTCGCAGGGAAGGTGAAAAATCGTTTCCTCTTTTTCCTTATCCTTACAGCTGCGACAATGTTCGTAAAAAAGGAAGTCCCAGGCGATTTGCATGCTTCCCTAATGTCCAGTGTCCCGTTAATACTGCCAGCAACCTTGATATATCCCTTCTATTCCGGGTTAACAGTTGCATAGTACGTTTTTCGTTAAAATATAGCCACATCAACTTGGCTACCCTACGTGTGTCCAAATTACGCCAGCTATTCTCAGCCTTTGTAAGAAAGTGTCTGAAGATAATGCCTTTGATAGTCCCCAGTGGAATTGATACTGAGACCGCATTAGAGGTATCTAAGGCAGATCCCATTCTAGGTAGTTCGTCTGCCTGTTCATTACCGTAGTGATCTCTGTGCGCAGGGACCCAAACCAAAGTAATGCCAGATAGTCGACCTAGCCTTGACAGATAATTCTTACATTGCCTGACTAGTGAAGATGAAGTTGTGTAGGCCTTCAGTGAGAGAAATGCCGCCTGACTGTCAAAGATACTTATATTGCTACGAGTATTATGATCATGATGTGTATTTTTAACTACCCTGATTGCATAAATTTCCTCCTGGAAAACACTGCACTCATACGGAAGACTATATGAGATGCCTACCCCAAGTTCGTCACATAAGACGCCAGAACCAACACCACAGCTCATTTTAGAACCGTCTGTATATTTCCTAGTGTCATATTCGTACACGAGATTACTCCTACCCCACTCACTCCTAGAGGGAATTAAGACCTTGAACATCCTACCAAAATCTGTGTATGGAGTAATATAGTCAGATATTAATGCTTACTTGATTAAGTGTAACATAAGACACAAAATAACTTATAAATCTATAAAACACTTGAGCATACTACCGAGGTTTTTGTCAACTAAATAATTGCAATAAAAATCAATTCACGTATTGAACGTACCCAAATCTGCTGATAATAAACAAAAAATACTTAAAGCTACCAATGGAACATTATCTTATTTAAATTGAGCTTAAATTGTATTTTTTGGCGATTTTTTAAAGTTCGCCTGGGATGCATGATCCCCATGGTAGTGAAAGGGTTAAGCATTATATGCGGAGTACACAAATTTGTTTATCTTTCAAGACGTCATATTTTAGGATCCGAAAGAGTCTCGATTCAAAAAGTCGATGATATAATCGAAGATTACTGATCCTACTACTGTCCGCTTTGCATGGATCATCCCCATATTATTAAATTCTTTCTTATTTAAGAAGTACGAGGGAGGGTCAATAAATCCGTGACTTTTTTAACTGATAGGGCAATACTGCTGACTCCTGTTAAAATTTGAACAAGCTTCCTCATTTAGTTTGTGTTTGACAGCCATTGACAGCAGACTACCGCGGGACTTGAGGAGAAAATGGAACAAAATTAATTTTTTGGGCTCTTTAAACATTATATTTTGCGGAAAAGAACCAAGGCTTGATAAATACTATGGGAACTCTGTACTACCAATATCAATGGTAACAAAGTGGTTTACTAAATTTTGTCGTGAACATAATGAACATGTAGGGGAGATGCTGAACGTTCTGGACGCCCAGTTAAGGTCTCTATACCCGAAACAATTGAACAAAATTAACGATATGGTGTTGGCCGATCAGAGGTTAAGAGTGCGAGGGATTATGGTAGCAATAGCACAATGGTTTCCCTTATATGGAGAAGCGGTCAAAAATCAATATCTCCAAAACTAAAAAAACTCACAGCATGCCCGAAGAACTTAAAGTTTGCAAATTTATAGGAAAAATGATTAACAATTGTAGCCACAGTAGCCATTTGATCTTTGAAGGGTTAATTGACTTATAGATTTATTTTTCGTTTGTTTCAAAACAGGAAAAATAATTTTGAGAAATGATCCATGAATATAAATATATAACTATTGCCACTTTTGGATCTCGGATACTTTCTTAAGAAATCAATATTCAATTTCTGAAAGGGCCTTTCGGTAACTTCTTCTTTACCTGTCTCTGGCATTAAGTTAATATTTGATGGTTTGGTCTCTTTGCACACTTGACATTTTTTACACACTCTTTGATTTGCACACTCATTATCTGTCAATAAAAGTGTCTCTTGACATTTTCCATTGTTTTTGCCGTTCTACCATGAGCTGAAACCAAAATTACCTATAAATTTAAATTTGCATTTTTCATATTAAATAAAACTTAATATAAAACCGGTTAACCGGTTTTTAGAATGATAAAACCGAAACCTGATTTTTTAGAATGAGAAAACCGAAACCGTTTTTTTTTTATAAAACACTGTTTTCGGTTAAACCGGAAACCGGTTTTTTGAATTTGCCAGTTTTTTGGACACTCTATGTGTGGGTTTTTAAAATTATTGTTTGTGTTAGATTTGGGGGTATCCATAACATACATTGATACTGCTCTTCCACGTTTTGATCACAACTCGTACGTATAAATATTATTCCATCTACTACTTTAAGAGGGCTAAATAACTAAAAGTCTACGTGAAAAAGTAGTTTTTTAAAAAAACGAGTGTTTTGAAAAGGTCAAAAAAGTATTCTTCAGGGATTTTTTGCAGCTTTTATTATTTAATTTGGTAGAAAGTAAGTAAAAATTTAATGTTTGTAGGGTTTTTAGAGACTTCTGCCACAATATCACGAAAAACTTTTTAGATAAACTAAAGTTTTCTTTTATGAATATGCAACTACAATATATGCAATATAAACATACCTCCACTTTCAACGGACACAAATATCAAATCTCGCAAAAAAAAAAAACAACATTTGTAAGATTCATAAAATCTACAGTGTTATCAATAAATTTAGTGCAATAAAGCTTGGAAAAAACATTAATTTTTTCGATTTTTGGCCTATGGGGGAAACCACTGTGCATAGGTATCTCACATGGCTCTGTGGATTAAATTTTGAAAGATCGCTTGGATATAAGAAAGCTCTCCGCAAAATGTCAGCCGCGAGTGCTCAGAATCGGGATCACTATAAGGGGCACACATGTGCAGTTTTCTTGGAAAAAATTCATGAATTAGGCTATGAATGCTCCCTCTTCTGCATTTAGCCCCGAGGTTATATTTCTTGTTTCCAAACCTGAAGAAATGGATAGGCCGAAAGAGATGTGACTCCGAAGATTAAATCTTAATTTTTGGAAGGGATAAATAAAATGGGGAAACGTTTGAAACGTTGAAAAATATAATGATGTTTTTAAAAAAAAAAAAATGTGTTTCATTCAAAAAGTCACGGACTAGTTAACCATCAATACGGATGGATCTAAAAGGGGGCACAGAGTGGGCGGTGGAGTATACATCCCTGAGTTTGGAATAAGAATGTCTTTCAGACTTCCAGATGGATGTAGCATTCTTCAGTATCGGCTATAAAAAGAACGGCCAACTGGCTCAGATATTACAGTGTATCTGGTAGAGATATCCGTATATTTACTGACAGTAAAGCCGCAATTAAGTCCCTCATAGGTGTTTATACAACATCGAATATGTTCCAGGAATCCTGGGCATCCTTAAATGAGATGGCGAGAAATTCGACAGTTGTACTCACATGGGTACGTGAACACAGGGACAATAAAGGCAATTGTATTGTTGATCACTTGGCAGGATTAGGAGCCTTGTTGTCGGAAGATGAAACACGACGCATATTACGAACTTGCCCAAACGAGGTCGGGTAATGAATCCACCTGAGCTATCACGAGGATGATATGGCCTGCGTTGGACTGTAGACGGACGTCATATCTACTTCGACTAAAACGAATACGACTCAGCAATATGCTGGCGATGATCACCGGACATTGCACTTTCGGTACCCGTACTGCAAGACTTGGGTTACCTTATAACGACTTCTGCAGAAGTTTTCAGAATGAGGAAGAGGAAGAAACTATTCTACACTTTTTTTGTAATTGTCCGGCACTTGGCGGTGTGCAGGCCAGACTTTTTGGTGAGAGATCCTTTGGTACCCTCTCCGGGCTATCTGTAAAGGAACTAAGGTGCATAAACGCCTTTATAAGGGAAAGCAGGTGGTTGATAAAACCGGAATTTCAAATTGCACCTCATGGAAATTCGACAACTGTCACATGATGGTCTGCGTTATCTTACTCTCAATATCTTCTACTCTAACTCCTCTTACTTCTTTAAGTTTCCTCCTCTTGCCTTCTAAATCTATAGAATTCCTTTCTTGTACTTCTAGACGGCTGCCTGATAACCTAACCTAACCTAATTGACCTTAATTTCATTGTTGCACTTTTTGTCTATATCACAGATTCTCCCAATTTAAAAATGTCTTAAGTGTTTTAATGAAGAAGAATTTGGGGAACTTTTATTACGATTTTTAATCTTTATATCAAAAAAAAAAATATATATATATATTGTTACCAATTTGCAATAGCGATTTGAATTTAACGGTCATAACGATTGCTTGCAGCATTCATCATGTTTATAAACACGTTCATCAGTAGAAGCTTCTACTTATCAACAATGTTGATAGCATGCGGTTATTAGCATTGTTTATAAGTATGGCAACACTAAATGTTTAAGCTGCTAACATTGACATCTAAAGCTCTATAATTCGAATATACTACATAGTTTATCCATTAAGAGCATTGTAGAAGATTCACGAAAGATGGCGTGTGTATAAATAGTGGCAGAGGTCGTGAGTTGAGTTTATCATTGGCGCTGTTAAAGTTAACATCAATTGTCGTGTACATTTGAGTTTGTACATTATAAAGTGTGTGTGCATTTCTGCGAATTGATAAGCATGTATAAAGACACTGAGTGACTATTTGAACTGTTGTTGTACATTTTAAATAAATAAAGAGTTGTTATAAATTTTAAACTACTAAAACTGCTTTTTATTTAAAGGAGATAAACCAAAGTTTTCAAAAGGTGTAAACATAACAATATTATTAATATTTTTAAAAGAAAATAGAACTATAAGTAAATATAATGAATGCTGTAATATTTGATTATTTAATTACCGTTTAATTCTTATTTATTCATATATAAATCTAATTTTATTAAATTTATTTAGCTAAGTCTTCTTTGTATTCTAAAGAGCACCATAAATCCACAATGATTTATAAATACTCGTAATGGTACACATATTAACTTAATTATTTCTCAACAGCTAAAAACCTTCAAAGTCTTGAGAATAGTTTATTGTATATTTTTTTTAAATTTTTGTAATTCTAATTTGTATATAAATGTATAAATACGTATGATTGTATGAATTTTTAAAATTTTCATGCTCTTATTTTGTATTAATTCAGTGCAATTCATAAATTCTTTATGAATTTAACACGTAAACAAAGTCAGGCAGAGAGACAGACAGACATACAGACAGGCATAGATTGCATGCAAGCACTCGTACCTAAATAAACTGCTTAAATACATTTGAAAACAAAAGACTTGTGCAATAAACTTGTTTGAATTTTAAGTAAATTTTTGTGCAAAGTGTAAAAATAAAAACAAAATTATAAAACAATTCTGATGTAACATTTTAATAAATTTAAATCAAATGTACTTATTATTCGGTTAAATAAATTTAATAAAGTTTTGTTAAAAACTAAAAAAAAACAAATTTAACCTGAGGTGTTGCAATTAGATGATTTCTTAAAAATTCGAAAGGATTATTTACTTTTTGAGCAAATTCTGTCAGTTAAACAAACCTGGAATAAATGAATTTAACAGATTTATATCTTTTCATTGATGTCTAAGAAGGAATGTATTGGTGTGGTCTTAAAACATTACACTACAATTACAACATGTTTTGGTGCATGCGCTGTGTGAGCAAAAAATATTATTCGTAACAAAAAAAAAAAGAAAGAAAAAAAAAAAAATATTGAAAACTTGTATTTTTTTTATATCATGGTATTTCAGTTTTCTTGGTCCATTATAACTGGGTAAAGTTGAACAACAGTTGGTAACTAAATGTATAGAAAACAATCAGAAAAGAAACAAGACTTTGTAAATGTATACATATATAAAGAAATACCTATATATATACTAACGCCGGTTTCTTGTAAATTTAAAATTTCAAAAGTAATTGTAATACGAGTTTTGCTTACACCCACTGCCCTGGCAATCTCTAATACAAGTCTAAAGTTCAATAAAATTATATACAATATGATTTGGTTTTCTATTTTATTTATTTATTAAAAATGTACCATTTATCTATTACATACATATATATGTATGCATGTATATCTGTATGTGAGTAAGTAAATAAATATTTAAATTATCTTAAACCAATTATTATATTAAATATTATTTATATTATTATTTATGTCTAAATGATACTTACTTGTACGAGTTTTTCACATTTAGTTCTTAGACAACAACTAATCATGTTGCTTTTCAAATTGTGGTTTAGATCAGATGAAATGTGTATGTAGAGTCCGCAGTGTATGTGTTCAATGTACATAGACCACACCTAATTTAGAAGGGAACTTTTTCTTCTAGTCTTAAATACATTTATTTATGCTTAATACTTAAACTAAACTAAAATAAAAATAAAAAAATACAGAAAACTTAGGAAAATAAGTATTAAACAAAAATTAACTTTATAGAAGTAAATTCGAATACAACATTTAAAACAATTTCGAAAATTAACACATCCGTTTATAATTGTTGACTTTAATAGGATTTATAGTGTTTTAGCATATACCAAAGCCTCAAAAGTGAGTTAACATTATTTTTGTTTCAATAACGAACCGAATCAGAACCGAACTTAATATTGAGCACTACATACACAGAGAAAAAAATATAATTGTGAATTTTTACTGTAACCATTTCAACATTTTTATTTATTTATATGATTGTTATAACCATAATATGGATAATTTACGATTCACATGATTGTATCAATCATATATATGGTTGCATTAAACAAGTATATGTTTGTGACAACCATTTCTGTGATGTAGGATTTACCATATTATGTTGTTATCGGCTTATGGATATCATAATCTGATAAGAATATAACGGGTTTTCCAACAAGAGGTGTTATTTTGGTCTTCAAAGAAAAATTACATTTTTTGAGATAAATGATCGGATGTTTATTTCATAATAAAGAGGAAGGTATGCCGTTAATAATGAAAAACAACATCAGGCAAATGGCCACCACGACCACGCTTACAGGACCATATCCTTTTCATGAAATTTTCCATAACCAAATCGCAAAGTGGCTGCCCTATATCCTCGATAGCCCCACGAATTCTATCTTTGAGATCTTGAATCGACGCTGGGCTATTGGAAGGAAGAAGTCGCAAGGTGTTAAATCACATAATTTCGGTGGCCAATTGTGATCACCTCTTCGAGAGATAACACGGTCCGGAAACTTTTCCCAGAACTTAGCGCCGTCTTGTTGAAAGTAAACGTTGTCCAGATCAAACAATTTTGATGAATAATTTTTTTTAGTTTAATTCTGACCCAACAAACTCAGAACAGCCATCAGAAACTAATTTGCAAATTAAGTTTAGGAAGCAGGTGCTAAAAGGTGAAGAGTGCCTCAGGGCATTGTTGCCGGTTTAAGTGTAAAAAACAATAAGATATAAACATTAATTATGATACTATTTTATGGAAAATCTAATGAAAAAGTAAGAAAATATGTTTTATTTTCTACGATGATACTCATTAAACTATTTTTGGCATTTGAGAAGCATAAATGAAGATCGAATTTTGCATAGTTTGCACCATATTTTTTGCCTAACCAGATTGGAAAGTGTTCGATATTATCATAACTGGATGTTTTGCTTTTTCGTCAACTTTTGAACTTCCTGGCTGTGGATCTTCTTGTGAAGTACCAACTGATCATGAGTCAAGGCGGATAATTTAATCCGTCTGCAGTCTCTATGCCATTCCGAAAGCTCTTGTGGTGCTTTCGGTTCGTCTTCAAGAAATGAACTCGAATAATCTTCTTCTAAGTCTGTGTGATATATCCTGCCAATCGGATCAGCAGATTTATTTACAAAATATTTTGATTTTGCGTCCATGAATAAGAAAAACTGAATATGGATGTTCTACTCTAGTTTCTACTATTTTTGTATTGTTCTACTGTAGTTTCTGTAATTCTCACTATGTAAGATTCGTCACAGCCGAATATAGTTTTCTCATTTGTTTTCATAAAATATTTCCATTGGTCGATTTTGGAATTATAGATCACAAGTTTTCTGTATTTTTGATTACTCTTCCAATAGAAAGAAACACTTTGAAATAATACTATATGATAGTGATAAGATTCTGGCTTTTTTAGACTTGAGGGAAAAATTTATTTGAAACTTATCAACAACTTTTCTTAAATGAAACTAATTACCGCCTTTAGATCAAAAATAATTGGAATTGTCAAATGTTTGTGTAGAATGGAAATAATGTAACAGTGTAATTGTAATGAATCCGTTGGATTTGAGAGAAAATATGAATGAATTTGTGACAGACGTAACTCGAGGCAGTCAAGTCTCATAATATCACGGATATATGTATGTATGTGTTTGATATATATATGTATTTCATTTAGTTCTATAAATACTAATATTTATCTGATTACAAAATGACTTGTATTATAAGTACTAACAATGCATATTGCTCACATGCTCAGATCTCAAAAAAAAAAAAAAAAAAAAAAACTTAAAACTAACTAACTGAACTGAAATCAAACATATTTAAAGAATAATAAAATTGTATTGAAAGTAATTTAACTCAAATCCGTATTAAGTATATGAGTTGTAATGCTGTTGCATTAAGTGAGCGATATGTAAGAACGTACAAACATACAGATTTATATATATTTTCAACAACTCCCTATTAACAAATGGTGATTCAGTTTGTTAATAAATAAAACCACATCAATATTTTACCAGTATAAATAAATATTTAGCTTCTTTCACACGTTTAACACACCTTTTTGCCATAAAAATATTTTTCTTTCGAAATGACTCAATATTTATGGTTTGACCCCTGAATCACAATAAACGAAACAATTTCCCACAATTTGCTACTGAAACAAAGCAATTTAAACTGAATTATCCGTCTGTCCATTGATCTATTGAATACCAATTTCAATTTAACATCAATTATACATCATGTATGTTTGATGGTGTACGATTGTTTATTGTTGTTGTTAATTACCTGTGAAAATACCAAGCAACAACATCTACAAGCGACGACAATGGACTTGTTTAAGCTTTTACGGTGGTATAATGTTTCAAACAAGTCAGTAAGTAGTAGTCTAAAAAAGTTGTTTTGGATATTAGTTATTGAATTATTAAAAATAATATAATATGGTATACATATGTACAATGTACATATATATAAATGGAAAAGTTAACAAAAAATAATGGTAATAATATACGCATTGTCATGGTTAATAATATTAGTTCCAGTTAAATTCCTTGTTCAAAAGTAATTGTTAAATAGTCTTGAACCACTTGCAATAAGCAAGCATATTTACTTAATAATAAAATACATACGGGAATAATTTATTTTCGATATATTTTAATATTTAAGCTACTACTTGTTCTTAACAATATTTTAACAACGATTGTAAATAGCTACATAGATTCCAAGAGAGTTTCTTGGAATATTTGGGGTACTATTGTTCTTTCTACACTAAATGGTTTGTTAGAAATTTAGGGGCCCGGTCAGCCGATGCGAATTTTATATCACTCGTTAGCGTTTAATTTGGTCCATTAAATGGTAGCAAGTAATATTTCAGCTGAACTAAATTAAAAATGCTTTTCGTATTAATGGCGCTGCTGTATCCAGAGATAATTAGGACTGAAATGCCTGTGGAAATTTCCTTTTAAAAATCTGTGTACTAAGCAGTATATGACATCTACCAAAAGCATTGAGATAACATAGAATTAAAATTCTCTGTAAATCAATTTCCATACACATGAATTTGAAATATTCATTATATATTAGCAAAATATTAAGTTTGTTGTGTCATATTTTAAATCCATTAAAGCTTCGGGTTCAGATATTTCCAACGTTATTATACGAGTTTATTACGATGTTCAGGAGTAGTGTGGGTATATTCCGACTGAATGTAGGGTGATTTCAGTGATATTTTTTCTAAAGGGGAAATATATACCGTAAAGAGCTAATCACTGTGATATCACTTTATTGAAAACAACAACCTTATAGGTAGGGTACTGTAAATAGCTAATGCTGTGGGTACTCACAGAAATTATATCGATTAGAATACTTTTTTTTATATTGCCATAATATAAAAGCTCTTACTGAATGTTCTTTTCACCGAATTGTTTTGTAAAACGGTTGCGTGTACCGATATGTTCAGTAACGTAAATGTAATTATTCAGTAATGGTAAACAAATAATGTGATAGTACATGCAACCGACACAAAAAAAAAAAAATAATAATAATATTTGAGCTATAGGTTTTTCATACCTTAAACAATTCGAAGCAATCCCACAATTAGATTACTTTTTATGGCGTGCAATTTTCTATAATAATGAAAGCAGAAATATGAAATTTGACATTCATGATGCTGAGTAGGAGTACAAAATGTGGGTCTTTATGGTACTGTTTTTATTCTAATAATACGTTTATAATGAGGTAACATCTCAACTAAGAAACTTTGTCCAAAATATTTGACATCACTTGGCAGCCATGTGAGACGATTTACCTGTAATTCGACTTCATATTCTTAATTAACAGCCTCAAATTTGATTACACTGAAATTTTCAGTTCTCTATCTCAACTATTACTCTATAATGTCTGAAAGGGTTAAAACAATGGAAAATAAAGGTCGATTAAAAAAAATCCACGCATATAACATATACATTGCGTAGAGAAACATGTCCCTCCATTAGAATTAAAAACCAAGCAATACAAAGTGGTGTCGGTGGCGAATTCAGGCAAATAAAGCGAATTCTCCACCGACACCATCTTGAATATAAATTCGCCTTGATACAGAGGTTAAATGTCTCAGTCTTCATCTTGATCGTCGCCTAGCATTGAAATGCAAATTAACTCAAATGAAATTAAAAGCAATTCAAAAGAATTGGCTGATTGGTAGAAACTTTACTCTAATGGAAACGTAATGTTGAGAGTCGAATGCAAAGGGTACCTTTGCCAAGAGATGGTGTCTATATCCTTATAGTGACAATAGACGGACTGTAGAATACGTACAGCGGATCTTTAAGATCAAAATAAGAAGAAATGTCTGGGCTGCAAACTCTGTGGAATGTCGAGACTACGATTACAACTTGAAGAATACGGAAAAGGCACGGAAAAGGTCTCTTGCCGCTTGTTAGAAATTCGATTAGACTTCTTGAGGAAATAATTACTAAATGGCATGTCAACATCACTGCGTCTCAGGTAATTAGGTGTTTTTAACTGAAACTCAGTTGTTTCTAACCTGCCTAGAGGTTGTTGGCAGCCCCAACACTAGGATCGGAGAAGGTGGCCCAATCAGTCGCTTTGTCCTAAACCTACATTATTAACGAAACCACAACTAATATTGATTATAACCAACGGATTCCCAAGATGACGACCTACAGCATGAAAAAAATTTCTCGAATTGGAACATGGAACGTGCGCACACTCTTAGATCCATCTAAACTGGCCCAAGTATGCAGAGAATTTGTCAACTACAATCTGCTGCTCTTAGGACTGTGAGAAACTAGATGGCCAGAATCAGGAGAACTCTATACCTCCGATAATCTCAAACTCATATACTCCGACATCTGACCTGTGTGCAATGTTATGCACCGACTGAGACATCAGAAACAACACAAAAGGTAATGTTTTATAGCCACTTAAACAGAGTCCTAACCGCAATTCCCCGCGGTGACATCGTTATAATGATGGATGACATTAATGCACAGATAGGCCCCGACAACACAGGACGAGAGCAAATTATGGGTAAACACGCAATTGGAAGGATGACAGAAATCGGTAGGCTCTTCCCTGAAGCATGTGTCAATGCCAATCTAGTGATTGGAGGAACCTTATTCCCTCATAGGAAAGTGCACAAGATAACGTGGGTATCGCCTGACAATGAGATGGAAAACCAAATCGACCACATAGCCATCAGCAGGACCTGGCGCAGTAGCCTTCTGGGTCTGCGATCTATCATCTAGTTCTTGGAAGCTTACGGCTTAGGGTTGCTGCCATCCGTAAACCTGAATCTACAGCGCGAAAGTATGATATAGCTAAGTTGAAGGATCCGCAAACTCTTAACAACTACAGGGAGGAGTTAAGAGCTGGACTAGCTCTATGTGGCCAACAATTAAAGGCAATTTTGTTGATGCTGCGAGTAATCATATTGGTCTCAAGGTACCTAAGAAAGATGCCATCTGGAACCTAATTCTTGAAAGATAGTCCCAAAAGGAAAAATTAATCGCAGCCAAGACATTCGGTGAGAAATCCTCGCTAAGAAATATATACGCACATCATGATAAGCTGGTCAAGCGTAGCGCCCGCAATGATAAGAGAATGTGGTATAATAAACTGGCATCAGATGCACAAAAAGCCTCTGCGGAGCATATGTAGATCCAAGGATCTTTATAGCATCACCAAGAAACTTACTGGAAGAAACTTTTCGAACACCAGACCGCTGAGAAACGCCGAAGGCGAACTGACAACATCTGCGAAAGACCAACTGGAAATATGGAAACAGCATTATTCCAATATGCTTTCCATAACAACTTCTGACCACCAAGACATATGCACCTGTGTTTCCCATGAAATAAGGCAAGATATCTCCATTGAATGCCCAGATATCGCAGAAGTTATGGATGCTGTAAATCACCTAAAAACGAATAAGGCCCCTGGAGCCGACAACATATCGCCCGAGATGCTTAAAGCCGACCCCCATACGACAGAGAACAAATTGCTTCCCCTTATTCAGAACTTCTGGCTCACACACGAACTTGATCCGAATTTGAGGGAAAGTTTTATAGTAAATATCCCCAAAAAGGGTGACCTGATAAACTGCTAAAACTGGCGAGGCATTACCATCATTAGTGCAGTGAATAAGATCATAGCGCAAATGAGTAACCAGAGAATATCCGACACCGTACTAAGGGATCTAAGAAGCCAGCTTGTTCAAAGTTTATCGACTTTGAAAAAGCATTTGATACCCTGAATCAAAACTCAATATGGAGTGCTCTTGCTTGCAAAGGGGTCTCACCTAAGATCATAAGCCTTACTCAAACTCCATATCGTGATGTTAAATGTCGTGTTGTCCACAATAACGCTTTGAGCAGTAGTTTTGATGTTGTAGCTGGTGTCCGCCAGGTCTGCGTGCTGTCTCCTTTGCTTTTTAATATCGTGATAGATGTTATAGTTCGTAATGCTACTCAAGCTAATAGAGGCATAAACTGGGGTCTTAACCAACAACTCGAGAGCCTCGTGTATGCGGATGATATATGCCTCCTTTCACACTGCTATAAAGATATGGCATCTAAACTTTAATGCATTGAAATAGAGGCCATAAAACCTGGTCTAAGAATAAACGTAATGCGATGCAATACAGTATACACCAACAAGTTTCGTATAGGGAACAATGAACTTGAAGAAGTATCGTCGTTTTGCTACATAGGCAGCATCTTAACAAACACAGGTGGCTCCAGCAAAGATGTAGCGTACCGAATCTCAAAAGCCAACCAAGCATTCGGTACCCTTCGGTCAGTATGGAAATCATCTGCCATATCCAAGCATTGGTGATCTTTGTTTTCATAATGAGGAGGACCAGGTGGATCCGGTTTTAGAGAATAAACTTACAAATTCCCAATGTGTCATCGAGTACTATTGCAGGATAGACAGGTAGAAATGTGGATTATTGATTTTGAACAAAATATTTATGAAAATTATTAAATTCGGAAAATCCTGAATCTAGATATGTAACTTACACGGACTAAAAGGATAAATGGTTGCCCCGAACTAGTAATTTTCATATTCAATACATGTTCGTTTACTAGGACTAAACTCGTATTTACAAAAGGACACTTAGTAACAATAGAGCTTCCAATAGATTATTTGTGTGAGTAAAATAAATACATTCTAAAGTTCTAGATTACTTAGAAACACTAAAGTGACAATTGACATCATATTATAATACCTGGGATGTATAAAGTAACTAATTGTCTTCTATTCATTACAAAAGAGCACATACGTAACAATAAGTTTATTTTCATAAGGTTTTCTATCATGACATTTTCATTTTGCAGCAGAACATTTCAATATTGTAGAATACAAATAAAATGGTTATTGGTAATGTCTACGGTTAGACATTATTTCCAAACAATTTGAAATATTTTCATGTCAATATCAATTAAAATTTGAATATAACATGACTTGGCTTCTGGCTAAACATTGAATACAATGTACCATGTTTGACATTGTACATGTCAATGCAGTTTATTGTTTAATTCTTTATTCATTTAAACAATCTACAAAAAATTAGATTTTAATAGAGAATACATATATATATAGATCAAAGTATTATTGGCCTTGATGTCAAAATAAGTAAGTATTTCATGAACTAAGCCATTGAAGTGACAAATAAACAAAGCGACAAATCATTTACATCCGTTTTGCTTTCAATCATACAATCAATTTGAATAAATATTGAAAAAAACATCCTTTCAACAGGAAAAAACATCTATATAACTGTAAACTTATTCAAATGTTTCCTTTCAACATGCAAATTCATTTTAATTATTTTAAACGAGTTACAACATACAACATAATGAATTTCCGCATTCATTAAATTCTTTCAAATTGACGTCAAAGTTGATTTTATGTTTGTTGTTTTTACTATTGGCAAAAAAACTTAAAAAGTTGTGGTTGGTTGGTTGTCTATTGACTTGTACTCATAGTCGTACGCATGCGCTTATGTCATGTACATACGCAACAACTTTTAGCAAGTCTCGAGCAATGTGTGTACTGAATTCGAGGTTTTCAATGATATTGACCTTGATCATGTAAATGGTAACAAGAAATAAAGGAACTGTAAACATGTTTACATTTTTCACTCTATTAACTGTTTGGCTAAACGCAAAAAAAAAAAAAAAAACTACAACAACGGCAGCAGTTTTTATTAATGTGTTTTGACATGATACAAAAAAATTAAAATAAAGGTGTAAAAAGCAAATTGAGGCAGAAAGGAAAGTAAAAAAATAAACTGGTCTGAAACCAAACCATTATAATAAATCTGTTCAAAATAAAAAAATTTAAAATAGATAATAAAACATAATTCTAAAAAAATTATAATAAATAATAAATATGTATGTATGCAGATAACTATTTAAATATTATCAGCACATTTTGCCTTCAGACATTACGAAATAGAATATTGAAAGTTTCCTTTCTAAAATGTGCCAATTATGATAAGGAAATGTAGAGAACAAAGCAAACTTGGTTTTAGTACTGTAAAGGATAATGCTTATTCTGGTGCTCTAATTAAGACAAATTTAAATCTTTAAAATATCCCTACTAATTAAATAACATGTGATGCGAATAGTAATATATTAGGGTGGACCTGCAAAAATTTTTCCAAGTGAAATTAAAATTTTAAGTTTTTCCAAAAATTAAAATATTTTAATTTTTGTCATAGAATTATTTAAAATAATTTGTTATTTCCAAACGATTTTTTTCCGCTTTTTGGAATTCAATCTACACCATTTCCAACTGTATTTTAGAAATTTCTAATTATTTTTCAGAATATTCCAAATACTTATTTCAGAAGTTTCCATTTGTATTTCGGACTTATTAATTTATACTTAAAAAGTTTCAAATTGTATTTCAGTATTTTCCAATTGTATTTCAGAAATTTCTATTTGTAAAGAGTTTTCCAACAAGAGGTGTTATTTTGAATCACCCGGTATTTCGGTAGCTGTCACTTTTGAAGCTTTTATTCTTTGACATTTGACAAGTAGAAACAACGCCATCACTAAAAATGGAACGATAGACGCTTCAACAACGCATTGAAATTATTAAAATTCACTACAAATATGGTGAACATCTTGCAGTCACAGTTCGCAAAAATAAAGCATTTTGGGTCGTCGTGAAGCACGCA
This sequence comes from Calliphora vomitoria, assembly GCA_942486065.2. Taxonomy (NCBI): domain Eukaryota; kingdom Metazoa; phylum Arthropoda; class Insecta; order Diptera; family Calliphoridae; genus Calliphora; species Calliphora vomitoria. The sequence continues at coordinate 94,917,455 of OW818029.2, forward strand.
ATATAGAAATTGGTGGAAAAATTCGAACTGTTGGGACAAGTTAGTGATGTGAAGAATAAAACCCCTGCACTTCTCTCAAGAACAACTGATAATATTGCTGCTGTAGCCCAAAGTGTTGAAGAAAACCCAGGTTTGTCCATTCCTCGTCGTTCTTTGGAAGTGGGCATTCCACAAACGTCATTACACCGTATTTTGCTTGATATTGATCTGGACATAGTTTACTTTCAACAAGACGGCGCTACGTGTCACACAAGTATCGAAACCATTGCACTTTTACGGGAAAAGTTTACGGACCGTGTTATCTCTCGAAGAGGTGATCGCAAATTCAAGACCTCAAGATGGAATTCGTGAAGCTATCGAGGACATAGCTAGGGCAGCCACTTTGCGATTTGGTTATGGAAAATTTCATGAAAAGGATAATGTCCTGTAAGCGTGGTCGTGGTGGCCATTTGGCTGATGTTGTTTTTCATTACTAATAAATAAATATCCGATCAATAATTAAAAAAAAACAATTTTTCTTTGAATACCTAAATAGCACATCTTGTTGGAAAAACCTGTATTTCAGTAATTTCCATTTGTATTGCAATTAGAATTTTCTGATATACAAATGGAAGTTTCTGAAATTCAATTAGAAAATTTTGAAATATAATTGGAAATGGTGTAGTTCGCGTTTTATTTTTATTCAAAAATAAAATGTTTAGTTTGAAATGTTGCATGTATTTTAGCTAAACTAAAATGTTTTTTTTTTTTGTAATCCAATGAAACAATAAAGTGATATATACCAATGGAAAGCTTATAAAAATAATGCTTATTTTGATATCCATATTTTGATTGTGTTGAACATACAGCTAAAATCAGACCGGAGAAAAAATAGGATTCGAAAAATTCAAATCAAATTCAAACATGATTGAATTTAGAAAAATTGGCAGAATCAAAATTTTTTGGAAATAAATCTGGCATTCCTAAACGGCTATTCCGATCTGGATAAAATTTGAAAATTCGAAAAATAAAATATAATTATGGTGAAAAAATCGAAAATTTCAAAATATAAACTTTAATATCTTTTTATCTACAAGAGATAACTAAGTAAAATACAATCAACATTCCTTTGTCTTCCCACTTGCATTATTCATTTAATGAAATCGGTCAATATTTGTACAAGCTAAAAGCTGTACAAAGTTTTCCTAACCAGAGGTGGTCGACTTTGACACTTTGTGTGTCACCTTGTATTCTGACAGGCTGGTCACAAATTTTATTCTCTTAAATCCTATGACCTCCCCTACGATGATTCAATAGGATGATTCAGATTTAGTACCATTTTTTTACGATCGATTCCACTGCGTGCTAGTGGAAAAAAAGGAACTGTAGAATAAAGAATTTGACAAAAGCATTGTTTGAACAATTTTCATCAAAAATTATTTATGGGAATACCAAAAAAGCTTTATTGCTTGAAAAAGTGGAACCTTGTATAAACATGCATATTTCGCTCTTCGCCTACAATTTCTTTAAAGAAAATATTACTTTTGGGGTTGTAGACCCCATCACTTATATATACTTATATGTTTGTTTGTTTGTTTGTTTGTTTGTTTGTTTGTTTGTTTGTTTGTTTGTTTGTTTGTTTGTTTGTTTGTTTGTTTGTTTGTTTGTTTGTTTGTTTGTTTGTTTGTTTGTTTGTTTGTTTGTTTGTTTGTTTGTTTGTTTGTTTCTTTGTTTGTTTGTTTGTTTGTTTGTTTGTTTGTTTGTTTGTTTGTTTGTTTGTTTGTTTGTTTGTTTGTTTGTTTGTTTGTTTGTTTGTTTCTTTGTTTGTTTGTTTGTTTGTTTGTTTGTTTGTTTGTTTGTTTGTTTGTTTGTTTGTTTGTTTGTTTGTTTGTTTGTTTGTTTGTTTGTTTGTTTGTTTGTTTGTTTGTTTGTTTGTTTGTTTGTTTGTTTGTTTGTTTGTTTGTTTGTTTGTTTGTTTGTTTGTTTGTTTGTTTGTTTGTTTGAGCATCACGCCTAAACGGCTGAACCGATTTTATTGAAATTTGGAACGTAGATAGATCCTTACTTGGAAGCGTCAATAGGCTATAAATATTTTCAATACTTGGACCAGAAAGGGATAAAAAGGGGAACGGGGAAAATTGGTACCTTTAGTTTTTAAACAATAATTACTAAACGGCTGAACCGATTTTTACATCGACAGGGGTAGCGAAGCGCACCGGGTCAAGCTAGTACTACTAATAAATGGAGACTATTGCTGATAATTTTTTATCTTGACAACAATTTTGACGTTAATAATGATAAAAATTTATCAGGTATAGATAGGGGGTTATGTTACCCTGTGGGTTTGTCTATCGGTTGAATGTTTGCCGTTTTTTCATGAACATTTTTTAATTTTCTTACACAATATTATTTTTTTGTCATTTTATGTAACAAATAATGTTAATTTAGGCCCTAATTTTGTAAATCACGGCACCAAAGTGATATTTATGTGGAAAGCAAAAACAAATATTCAAAAATTTGTTTTTGTTTTATATACATATTCTGAATTGATTTGCCTTTCATAATTTGAAAATTTTGTATTTAAAAATCAAATTTTTAAAATTTTGTTTTTGCTTTCCACATAAATATCACTTTGGTGCCGTGATTTAAACAATTAGAGCCTTAATTTTGTAAACTGGATAACTTTGTAATGTTCTTTGTAACCATTTTTTTAAACAAAAATAATTTAAAGCTTTAATTTAAATTTGTTATATATCCATGCTTTTTCTTTGTGTGCCTATTTTCTAGTTTTTTTTGCTTGCTTATTTTCATTTTTTTTTGGTGTGTATTTACATTTGCTCTGTTAATAAGTTTTAGTTATCTCACTTCGTGCTTTCTTCCAAGTTCTAAATATTATTGGATAAATTCACTGAAATTTAATTTCACTAAGGTCGGAGGTTTGCCATATTTCCAAATCTATCTCAAAATATTATGTTTTTCTACTAACTATAAAATTAACGTCATTTCACTATTATATCCATATTAAATTTCCAACATCAATGGATTATGGTGTATAATTTTCACAGTATTAAATGATGAAGGAGATGATCCTTTGTGCAAGTATGAATTTATAAATTTCACCTCGTATCATATTATATTTTCGACTTTAATTTCTTTTCCTCTATTATTTCAAATACTTAATCTAAAAGTCAATGGCATTTCATTAGATAAAACTTGTGTGTCATTTCCCAAAATGTATTTGGTATCATTATGCATCATTTTGGGAATTCATACTTCCATTTCCATGCAGATCTGCCGTCAGTTATTTCTACGTAGTATCATGTTTCCTCAACAAGTTTGGTGAGTTTTGACTTTCGTTTTCATTTGGTTGCTGGGGAAGTTGGGTATTAATGTTGTACGTTTGGATTTTGGTCTGATTTTATTTGAAAGATAACGTTTAACAGCAATATGATCCATTGCAGTGTGGTATCTTATGTTTGTATACGTAGTACTTATGTGTAAGTGTATGTAAGTACGAGTATATTTATAGTTCCTTCCTTTGGGTTATTGTTAACCTTTTATTCTTTAACTTTTGCCTTTAACAGTCTAAATACAATTGATGTTTTGCTATGGAGTTTGATTTAAATTTGTTTTCACTCTTCAATTTCAGCTTGGACAGAATAATTTGTCTGTGTGTGTTTTTTTTTTACGTTGCACCCTTCTCCTTTGCTCTCATGGTAATTTATGCTTCAGTGCATCTTAAATTACAAATAATCGCAATTGTCTATCTATTAAGTAGAATTTTGGATTTTTCGCATTTCTATTTTGTACTTAATTTTGTTTTTCATTGTAGCAGCTGAAATAATTAAGTCAACTACTACACAATTCTTGTTGAAAATATGTAGTATGAAATGGGAAGAATTAATCTCTTATACCGTAAAGGGATGTTAGAAAAATTGAGTAGAAATTTATGTATAACTGAAAATGTAGGCAATAACTATCGAGCGGCATCTATATTTATATTAGGGATACCAAACGGGATTGGGTTTTACAAATACCGGGATTTTTCGGAAATTCAGGATTTTGTTTCACATCAAAAAACATCACATTTAACAATGATAAATAGTTTTCATAAAAATACATAATTTGAACAAATTTTACACATAATAAAGTGACCAAAAAAAGTGCGTACTAAAAATTAATAAATATTTTCAACAAAACCCAACTTGGTCCTACAAAAAGTTGGTCAAACAATCAAAGGTCTGCTATCAAACTTTTTCCAATGTTATTAAACAGTACCTGGAGAACTTGTTCGTTGATATAAAACCTGGTTCAGGTAGAAGGAATGGTCCACATGATGTTTCTAAAGCCAAAAAAAAAAAAATAGAACGCATTTTCAAAAGAGCTCCCAACACCTCCGGTAGGAAAGCAGCCAAAGACAGAGCACGGAAATTGAAGTCAAATTTTATACAAAAAATATAACTGCTGCATAATGGATGACAAAATGTACGTATGGAAAATTTCGCAGCTTCTGGGACAATTTTCTTATGTTGCAGATGCTCGAGGGAATGTTGAAGAAAAGTTTAGGACCCAAAAGCAGACAAAATTTCCCAAAAAGTTCTTGGTATGGCAAGCAATATGCAGTTGGAGCAAAAAATTCAAACATTTGTTACAAAGGGCTCTATAAATACCGAAATTTACATCAAGGAATTTTTACAAAAAGGATGCTTCCATTCATAAGACTTCTACTTATTTTTGGCCTAATTTGGCATCTGTCACTATGGTAAGCAAGGTCTTGAGTGATACAAGAACAATAATGTGTTATTTGTATTAAGAGAGGTAAATCCTCCAAACTGCTTGGAGCTGAGTCCAGTGGAGAGATATTGGGCTCTTGTTAAAGAGAATTGAAGAGCACAAAAAATGTGTCCAAAAGTGTAGTAGATTTTAAAAGGAGATGGACAACCTATTCGATCAATGTGACATAAAGCACTATAAAAACCATAATGGAAGGGTTTTCGAAAAAGGTTCAAAATTTCGTCATTAGGGATTAGAACTATAAAAATATTTTTTTTTTGTAAATTGTAACAATAATTTCAATCAAATAAAAAAAGACTCAAAACTGTAAGTTTAGTGGTTTCATTTTTATTAACATATATGTATGTTAAAAATTTTTCGATCTCAGTCCTTATCACGACTCGGCGGCTCGGCATAACCAATTCTTAGGCATTCGGCGTTGGTCTCTGCTGGTTGGATACGATTGCACAATGAACATAGTATAGAAAGTAGTATTATTTTAGGACATTTTTTGCTTGAAAAGCAATAAAAACCTTTGTGAAATATGAGGACATTATGACAATATGACATGATAAGAGACCTTGTGAATTGACCAAATATCTTTTAATAACTGTAGAATTACTTAAAAAAACAATGTTTTTGCCTGTCCAACAAAGAGATAACTACGGTGTAAAATACCTAACATATAAATATATATAAAGATAACTTGACATTAATTTCAAATCTATATCTACGGGTAAGAATTACTAAATATTTCTACTTCATAAGTAACTAGGCACTGCTAGCTATCTATTGCGGAAATTAGTCAGATTAAAAAAATAGGAAGAAAAAAAGAAAAGCTATATTCGGCAGTAGCTAGATAAAGATTATTCAATTTATAAAGCTCCATAGAACATACAGGAAAAAACATGCTTTTGCATTATTCCAGTTTCCCTAGTAATCGGTAATGAGAAAGTAATACTTATGAAAATTGATGTAACTCTTCGAAAATCTCAATCAAATATCTACTCACCTTTACTGTATAAATAGTTTTCACCATTTAATATTGTACAAAATTGCTTTTATGAAAACATCATTATTATCATCAGGATTGTTATCATCCCCTACTGAAACAATTTAGAAGCTCATAGGAATAAAATACTCCATAATAAATGATTCAGTACATCAAAAAGGATATAAAAAAAAAACACCCATGTGTTTTGTGTATGATGTTCATTGCACATTGTGTGTTGATTTAGTCTATTTATTATTGAAGAGAGCGGGCATGAAAGAAGGAAGAGTCCTTTATTTATCCTTTATGTTGTGATTAACTTGCAAATCTACGATAAAAATGCATGACAAAAGGCAATGAAGTTTGTCGTCAGCGTCATTATCATTTGTTATTATCTATGTTTTTGTTGTTGTTGTTGCTATTCTGTTCGTGTAGTTGTTGTTGAGTAAGTGAAAGAAATCAAAGTGATGGGTGCCAGTATCTCATCATGCAAAACGCCTTACAAAAATCAAAAAGGCAGAAAAAGCACTAGCGAAACAAATGCTTTTAGCTCACAATGTCAACAATAACTGACAGTGTTTTAAATGTATCAATTCATGACTTAAGATGGCTGTAGAGATGGAAATTCTTTAAATAATAATTTTGAATATTTGCATATAAGGATAATCTAAAACATTGGAGAATTTGATTAAAAATAACAAAACAAAATTGTATTGTGACAGGAACTGCTAAAACTGTATTAAAGCTAAAGAACTATAACATATTAAAACTACGTTTACAATGACGGAGTACTCCAATCTGCAGCAAGGTATATTTCTTTCTCTTTAATTCTTTATTTCAAATTTGACTATCTCTTTTATTCCACTCCAGAGGGATTTTTGGGACGGTTTGTTTCTTTTAACCTACTGGGGAGGGGAACTATACTATTAACAGATTTCATTTATAAGTCCCTTGGAGGAAATATATTGGATTATCGTGATAATTGTGCAAGGACTGTGTAAATCGGACGTGCTTAACTGTTAAAAGAACGAAGTGTTTGTATTGCAGACAGGATGTAAACTTAGGATTGTTTGGGACAGTTTGTTTCTTTTAACTATGGACAGATTTCATATATGGAATCATAATGAAACAACAAAGGAATTTTAGTCGTCATACAAAAACGTTTAAGATTATAAAAATTTTGTAAAATGGAAAACACTTGTAAAGATATGTAAATTAAAATGTTATTAAAAATTTTAAAAAAAACTTAGATGTGGCAAATAATTTTTGGTGTCAACATGTGTTGTCTTTGTTGTGAAGTTTTTGCTGTCGTCCATATATTCTTTGGAATAGAACTTTGTTTATCCGAGCGTATCCGTGAAACAATTTATATGTGGGGAATAGTAATAATGACTACTATAATTTTTTGGAAAAACCATCTGCCGCTGTTTATAAAACTTTATTTCCAGATAGCGTATAACTTAAAAAATTGGATATTTATACCCTAAACCTCCATAGTGGGTAGGGTATATTGGGTTATTGCTGATGTTTATAAAGTGCAAAAATATTGTCCCCACACCCACCGTATGGTATACCAATCTGCTCAGGATCCCTTTCTGAGTCGATTAAGCGATGTCCCTCCGTCTGTCCTTCTGTCAATGTAAACCTTATAATCAAACTGCAGGTTGCAATTTTAATTCTGCAAAGATAATTCTTGTCCCAGGGACAAAGCCTATTGAATTTGGTTAGAATCGGTTCATTATTTCTCCAATTGCCCTATCTGAAAATAGTTAAGCTCTCATAAAAATCTTATTTGTATAGATATCCAAACCAAATTCAGCACAAATAAGTTTTATATAAGGCGAAATCGCACCACCAAATTTTGTGGTGATCGGTTTTTAATAAGACATAGCTCCCATATAAGGCCCACTTCCGAAAATGTTGTGAACACTCAAACAGCAAGAATTTTATTAGTTTTTTAAGTAATTTTCTTAAATGTATTATTATAAATTATTTTGTTTATTTATAAAAATTTAAAGTTAGTTTCTAAATAAATGTATCTTGAACAGAATGATGTCAAGAGCCGCCTATCGCCATTCATACATTTCCTGTCACTGAACGTGGGTGTGGCAGTAGGCGGATTGACTTGAAATGATTACTAAAGTCTAAGGTGAGTATTTATGTGACCTAACTGAAACTCAGAAACTTTATATTTCCCAGTAATCTTCAACCGCAGTAGTACTTTAATCCACCTACTGGAAATAGGCGTGGCACTGCCCGATAAATTTTTTTACTGAAGACTTAAAAGTTCATTATTATCATCTGTACGAAATTTTAAAGGTCTGGCTGTTTCCTTTGATCGTGCTAGGACACTTTTTTTCCTAGCGGCACTTGAAATAAATTATATTTTGCTTACGCTTGTCTTTCTAATACACATGAATAGAGAACAAGTAAGAGAGCTATATACGGCTGTGCCGAATCTTATATACCCTTCACCAAATTATACTTTAAAATAATATTTTTTTTTTAATTTTTTTTCGAAATTGTTTATTAAAAGTTTTTTCCAATTTTTATTTAATTTTTTTTTTATTTAACATTTTTTTTAATTTATTACTGAAAAAAATGTATGACAAAAAAATTAAAAAAAAAAAAATCGGGTTAAAAAATATTTTTGCTCGATTTTGACCCATTGTATGTCCAACTTACTATAGCTTTATATACATCGTTGCAATGGACTTTGAAATATCTATCATATATATCCATATTGTCTATATTTATGGCTTAGCAATCGAGATATAGATAAAAAATAGGCCAAATATAGAGGTTGTCTCGGTTTTTGCCCATATCTCCGTTATTTATGGACGAATTTTGCTGGGGTCTTTTTTTGGGGTCTTCAGAAAATTGATTTCAACAGACAGACGGACATGGCTTAATCGACTCCGCTATCTATAAGGATCCAGAATATATATACTTTATAGGGTCGGAAAATTATATTGTGGAAATTACAAACGGAATGACAAACTTATATATACCCTTCTCACGAAGGTGAAGGGTATAATAAGACGAACTAAATTAATGACGTTGCACAGTGGATAATATAAGGTGTCTGCATCTCATAGTTGATTTTTGCAAATGTTTGAAATTTACCATAGAATTAGTTCTATCGTAAAGCTAAGATGCCAAGCAATAATTATTTGCAGAAATTATAGTTATTATGTTAATAGAAGTATTCGAAAATGGCGACAGAACACACTACTTTCTACTTTAAAGATTTGGAGAGTTAAAATTATACCATATTCAAGGGCGTATTTTGAGTAGTTTTAATTATTTGTTTTAGGATTGTTTTACCTTGTTGGAAAGGGTATCTTGTCTAGATTCTATTTTCGTTGTGAGTTTTGCATATATTGTCAGCAGATTTGAAATTTATTCATTTAAAATATACAATGTTTTTTGGCTTACCTACGCAACTTTGACTAGGATTTTAAGTGTTGGCACCGTTTACCGCCGATCTAGTTTTAACACAGAATTAAAGTTTAACTTTTTATCTAAAATATATATCAAAACTAGCTGCCCTTTCGTGCCTATAATCAAATGCCATGCAAAAATATTAAGCAATTCAAAAATTAAAAAAAATTATCAAATTTTTTGATTTTACTAGCTTCTCATTGCTTATTTTGATTTGAAAGCTTAAACATGTAATTCTTCACAAAGCAACTGAACATGTTTTTCAAAAAAAAAAAACCTTTGGCCCCTGTAAATAATGGGGCTTAAAAGTCTACTGGCCGAAGGTTGTAATTTTCTAAAAAAAATCTAACATAAAAAGCTGTTAACACATGTCAGTTGTTAATACTACTAAAACTAATGAAAAACTACATAAGAAAACCTCTTTCACTTGTCTTAACATATCACTTTTATACAAAAACTAAAAAAAAAAACAAAAAAGTATTTTTTTACTTTTTTTATTGTGATTCGATTTTTATGATTAAAAATGAAAATTAAAGCATAGTCTCACCTATTTAACAAAAAAAATCTTACAAAAATCTTCATCCATTCAAAAGTTACAGATGTTTGATTCGAAAATGATCAAAAATTTCCACTGTGTGTTGTCCCAATTTATATATTCAGCGTTGTCCCAATTTTAAATGCAATAGATATGGATATTATAATTCGTTTTTACAAGAGCAGTTTCTGTAATTCACATTAAATTTAGGTAGAGGTTAATGAAGATACGGCACAGCCAAATATAGCACTCTAACAAAACAGAAAAGAAATACATTCCATCTGAACTCAGTTTTTACGATTCTCCAAAATATTAATTATTCCTCATATGCACTTAAAAACAAGATTACCAAACTACTTCTAAGTAATGCAAACGTCATGAAGTAATTATTTATTTATCTATGGTTCTAACCATAGAGATATACACATATATCGGAAACTAGAATAGTCTGAAAAAAAGTTTCTAAAAAAAATCACACATACGAGTGTCGTTTTTGTTTTCACGTAGTTTTTTTTACTAATACATTCTCACACTTTAGGTTTTTGACAAATGAGTTAGGTCTTTGACATGAGAGTTTCCAATATAAATGGATTTCTATGGTTCTAACTTTTATTTAAAAAAATGAAGAATAAACTTTTAAAATTTCGGAAAATTTGTAAAAATGGCATAAAAGTTTAGCTTTTGAAATATTTCCAATTGTTTTTCAACCATCTCAGAGATTTATAAAGAAATTGAAAAAATCTGTGAATGTGTCTCTTTAAAAGTTTGAGAAGGTTGTGTGTTATTTAAGATATAGCACTCTAACCTGTATGCATTTCAAAACACAAAATAAATACAAGCCATCTCAATTCAGTTTCAGAATCCAACGAATCTCTAAAATATTAGATATTCTTCATTTGCACTTGACAATAGACTCTGAAAATAAATCTCCATTGATCACGACTTTTAGCTATATCTATCCTTTAGCTTGTTCAAAAAAAGTTTATTTTTCAAAAAAGTATACAGATATATTAATTTTCCAGCCAAATAAAGTCACAGTCTCCAGTTTACTATTAACAGTATTTCTGATGTTGCACATATTATTAAGACAACTGTGATTGTAAAGAATACTACAATATAAATAAATTAGCATAACCAAATTTTCTCTTGATCCAATATTTTCAAAGTACTGATTCTAAATGATTACGCATATAAAAAAAAGTAAAAACAAACTTCAACGGTTTTTATTTTACGCAAACAACCCTTAATAAACGACTTCTATAAATGATATAAATTTAAATCTGAAAAAAAGGAAAATTCTAATAATAATAAAAATAAAACCATGACCATACACCATTCTTGGCTGGCTAATTGTTCAGTAGTTTTGTTTTTGTTGTCCTTTGTAGCAGCAATGGCGTTTGAAACGCACATTGACAAATGTCAAATGAAAATTGTGGTTGTTTGTTACTTTTCTCTTTCAGTAACACAAACACACATATTCACTACTCTCTCTTTGCCGCACCAAATATTGTTGTCAACTGATTTAATTTCCGGTTTTGTTTATCCAGTGAAAGAGTATGTGTGTGATTTTAAATATGGAAACTTCGAACGATTTGTATGGAAGGGCATTCATGTTTTTGTTTGTTGTTTGGAATATCAAAATAACACACCCGCTGTTCAAATTCAAAATCAACTCTAATGTGACCATGTATTAGACAAAGATAGATGAATTGTAAGCTATTGTTCGCTTAAATGCCTTAATAAATGCATGTGTGTGTGTTTGCTCATTTGTCTAGTTTTTTTGGTTTTGTTAATCCCGCAATTTTCATGTTTCTATATGCTGGCTAATAATGTGAAAATTATGAACAACTACTACATTTTTTAACAAAATCTAGGGAACTTCATTAAATATTCCGGTTTTTAAAGATTATGATGTAATCCTTATTTAAATTGACTATTCAACTGCATTTTGAATTATATATAAATATTCTGAAATTATTAAATTTAAATGTTCATTGTTGTTGAGGTCAATATTGCGGGACTTATTTTAAACCTTCTACTTATCTTAGAAAGCTCAAGTTTTCTGTTTATAAGGAATGTTAAATTCTTTCTTCTAGAATATATTTTTAAGGCCGCTACTAAATTCTACATTTAATTAATTTTTTCTAAATTATGCATATTTGAACACTTTATTAAAGATAAAGGATTTTTTCTACACAAAAATTCATTTCAAATAAGTAAATAAAACCAATAGATAGAGGGTTTTACATTGTGATGCAGTTTTCCAGGTTCTTCAAAGGTCTGCTTCCTTTGACATCTTCTTTATCACAGAGCTGTCTTGTATCTTTGGAAAATGTTTTTTAATGGGAGAAACTGCTAATAGAGAATTCGATGAGAGGAACGTTTCGGCTCTCGGTCGGCTAACGACTAATTATAGGTAATAGATGCAATCCGAGTTGATAAATTCTTCTGATATCATCGGCTAACTACAACTTATTGCCTATGACTAGGTAATGAGTACAATCCGACGAGATAAATGCTTCGGCTCTCGGTCGGCTAATGTTTAATTACTGGTAAATATTGCATATGGATGCAATCCGAGCAGATGAATTCTTTAGCTTTTATCGGCTAACTACAACTTGTGTCTATGACTAGCTAATGAGAACGATCCTAATATTTTAACTACAATATTAGTACAAAGTATGAATTAAGGTCTCGTCTAATTATGCTTTGTTACCCGGGAGCAAAGTATAAGTAGACCGAGACTTCGATTCTAGCTTCCCTCGTTCATGTTTTTTTTTGAAGTCTTGTTGTTCCTAATATGGGCCCTAGGTTTAAATAAGGACCGAAATTCGAAAAATTTGGTAAAAGATATTTATCTTGATACCATAAGAGATTTAAATTAAAATGCTTTTCCAGAGTTCCCGTTATATGGGTTCAATTGTAAACCGATTTCCGAACAATTTTGTAATATAATTATTGTGTGACCATTTCCAACATGAACAAAGAAGTCATCAAATATAATGAATTATATACGAAATTGTGATCTGTAGTTTGATTACAAGGTATACATGACCGGAGTAATTTTGAAATGAACAGTAATATTAAACTTTAGGTTTCCTACTTTACAAATATTAAAATATATTTTATTAGATATATTCTAAAATCGGACCATGTACCAATTACCATGATGTATAGGGTTAGTGGTTTTTGACAGTGCACAGTGGTTTAGAAACTTTTTTTTAATAATTCGGTTGATTTGCATTTGTTTAGCTTCCTAGACATAATGGGGGTCAGTGCGTAGCCCCTATAATTTGGTCAGCTCGGGTCTTAGCTTTTTTAAAAAAATCGTTCGTGACCGTTTTAAAAATATTTTAGCTGTGGACCAAAATGAAGTAAAAATTTAATATAGAATCAAATCATCCGACATAATTTCATGGAGATTGATCTATAATTGTTCATAGCTCCCATACCAGCCCACTTCTGAAAATTATTCAAGAAAAAAATTATTGAACCTTTAAAAGAAAAAAGGTTTTTGTTCATTTACTCAGTGTATGGTCGGGCTAGACCGAAAAAGTTTGTATGCATAGCCGCAATGGTTTTCTCATAAGTACAAATATTTCGCAATAATTTCCTGGGTGCAAGAGTTTTCTGCTCTATCCTAATCCATATTAAGAAAAGACCTTTTCTCAAAGAACCACAGGACAAACAATTTGCTTCCGACCAAATGACAGTGATATAGGAAATATTAACTAAGCGAAGCCGCTATTCGACATATCCTTGCAACCAGCTAAAAACCGACTGCATATATTTTTTTATTAGATGGTATTATCATTGTGGTAATATAATTTGTTTTTTAATTTAGAGATTTTTTGTAATTATTCGATATTTTGATTTTATAATTTGAGAATAAATTTAATAACTCAAAGAATACCACTACAGAGTAATTACAATATATTTTACAAGTGTGATAAGTGTGTTGTGATTTTTAAAATAAAACACTTTAAATAAGCATATTATCCCACGTGGTGTGGTAATTTGCGCTAAAATTAATAAGAGTTTTATTATGTTTGCCAACCGAAGGCAATGACCGGATTAGTTTATAAACACTAACACAAGTATATAGTTTTCGAAAATATTCAATTTAAGTGCTACTTTTTTAACAACAATGAGAAAGCCAACCTAAACTCTATGTTTCAATAAGTGTTTTAGAATTTATGTTGAATGTCATCTCATTAAATAAGTGTGGTATTTTTGATGCTCTTTAATGTTAGACCCGTTTCACATTAGGCAATTTAGTTGAGCAAATATCTTGCGCAACAACAAAACAACAAGCAAGTTATATTCAAATTTGAAAAATGTTATTTTCCTTAACCCGACCTTACCTGTGACATCAACAAACACAAAAATTGAGCAAGAGAATTGCGCAACTAAATTGCCTAATGTTAAACGGGTATTATTTCTAATAATAACAATATTATATACACAGTAACTATTTATATGATTGTGGTAATAATATGGTTAATTTAGGATTAACATGATTGTATCAACACATATATGATTACAGTAAACAAGTATATGTTTCTAACAACCATTTTTATGATGAGTAATTTTATCATAATATGTTGTTCTCAGATTATGATATCCATAAGCTGAGAGCAACATAATATGGTAAGTCCTTCATCATATAAATGGTTGTCACAAACATTTACTTGTTTACTGTAACCATATATGTGGTTGATACAATCGTGTTAATCCTAAATTAACCATATTATTGTTACCACAACCATATAAATAGTTACTGTGTATATAATATTGTTGAAAAACTTATAAAAATGTTGAAATGGTTACAGTAAACATGTACAACTATATTTTTTCTGGGTGTAGTTTGACGAAGTAGTAGTGGGGAAGGAGTATTTTGTTAATTGTGGATATGTGTTACATATTTATATAGAAGAAGCGAACATATGTTTCGTATAAAGTCTGCTGTTTTAAAAAATCCCAGAGATTGGCTCGCTACCGACTAATTTGTTTCCTTAATGCCCGTAATTTCAATAAATAGATATCTATCAGTGCTTAGTTACTTATGGAGTAAAAATATTTGGAAATTTTTACCCGTAGATATTGATTTGAAATTAATGTCAAGTTACCTTTTAAGTAAATTTATCTGCTTGGTATTTTAAACCGTAGATATCTATTTGTTGAAATTACTAGCATAAAACTTGAATCTATCTCTTTGCCACTTAAAGTACAAGATTTAAAAGTGAAAAGCAGAAACATTTTTGCAAAACCCTTCAAAGAGAACCAAACAGCGTGGAATAACAAAGCTGCCCGAATCTGAAGATATAAGGAGTGAGATCGAAAAATTCTTGACTTCAATTTTCTTGCTATGTTTTTGGCCTCTAAATTTTTAGCAGCGTTCCTGTCAGAAACTTTTTGAGCCTTGTATGTTTTTAAACATGCATTAGCTTTAACTTTTCGTACCAAATGAGCTAAGCGGGCTGTTTTCCTACCGGATGTGTTGGGAGCTCTTTTGAAAATGCTTTCTATTTTTTTTTTTTGGCTTTAGAAACATCATGTGGACCATTCCTTCTACCTGAACCAGGTTTTCTATCAACGGACAAGTTCTCCCGGTACATTGAAATCAGTTTGACGGCAGACCTTTGAATGCTTGGCCAACTTTTTGTAGGACCAAGTTGGGTTTTGTTGAAAATATTTAATAATTTTAGTACACACTTTTTTCTGGTCACCCATTTTAATCAGATTAACAACAAATGAATATAATTGACATTAAACATTGATAAAAAAATCAAATAATACTTGGGTTAAAAGTTTTAATGAAAAACGTGCGTTAAGAATTTTACAATCTCACCCCTTAGAATGGCAGCTGAAACCATATGTGTTGTATATTCAGGTCCACTAACATTTTTTTCAAAATTAAATGATTAAATGATATTGTTAATGTGCTTGTTAATAAATACTCTTTGTTTCATCTTATATTTATAAACTATGAGTATATAGTTTTAAATAAATAATAAATGAAATATGAACAAATTCTCCTAATATAGATGTATAGCACACGAGTATTAAAATTTAAATTGGAAATTATTTAATTATTAAAATTGGAAATTATTAAATTTGTGTTAAAACTGGAACACATACAAATTCAATGGCAATATTTCCATTTTTACTTTTGTAAACCTTTGTATCAAATCAATATAATTAAATTTTAATCAAATTATTTTGACTGTACTAAGATATTTACACTGACAGACAGTTAGACTGAAAAAATTCAAGTCTAATTAGAATTTATTAGTATACATATTACCAATTTTGATGCAATACTCACATTCGATGTGAATATATATACCACAATATTTGTATATAAAATCCAAGTTTCAAAAAAAAAAAAAACCTGCCTAAGATGATAGATGTTTATACTATTAAGGGAATGCACTTTTAAACCCCAAATTCTTTATATTAATTGCTGGGACCACCTTCTGGGTTCATTTCTCGTCATGCAAATTTATTTATTTATATTTAAACAATTATACTCCATTAAACAATTATGTAAGAGTTGAGTTGTAGCAAAGGTATAAACAACGGCTCATTAAAATTTAACAAGCCAAAGAACAATTGACAAATTAAACTTGAAACAAAATCACACAAAATTGGTGAATGTTCTCTTGGACTTGCTGTGTCTGTCTATTTAGTGTAAGCGTGTGACATTAAAGCTGAAAAGCATCGATAATCACACAAACACTCACATCCATAAATGAGTAATTGTCAACAGGATTTAAAAAATATAAAAACAGGAAATACAGACTCGTTTTGTTGTAACCAATTGGTTGGTGTGTGCATGTGTCTTATTTCGCATGAGTGTGTGTGACAATAAAAAGTTTGCACAAACAAATTCAAATTAATAAGACACAATTTGAAATGATCAGCTCTTTAACAAATAATTTGTCGTATTTCAAGTGATTCAACCTATCTTTCGAAAATGCTACTCTACCATTGGAGATAGAAATTATGGTGGTGGTTTATACATATTAACTGACGTTGCGACGTTGGTCTTATTTAGAAAAATAAAAAAAAAAAAACGAAACAAACATGTGCCTGTGAGCGGTTATTGTCAAGTATTTGCGGTTGAACTTATGTATTTGCTGTTTATTGTTTAAGCCGGAAAATTATGGTAACTCTCTTTGAAATCATAACGGTCGCGTAAAATTGTACTTCAAATATTTAGTTATTCAATTTATTAGATACTAGAAAAAGTAATTTCGTGGTTCAACTAATGTTTTTGATTGTTGATTTTTGCATCTATGCAGTAACAAAACGATGCCAAAATTCTTAAAATGTTCTGAAACCGATAAATACCTTATGTATGGCTCCATAGAACGTACAGGAAAAATACCAAATGAAATAACTCCCAACAAAAATTAACAAATCCTAATAAAATAATAAATCCCAAAAAATTTTAAATAACTCCCAACAGAAGTGAAATAATTCCCAATTGGGAAGCAATGTATTTATTAACGCTTACAAAAATGGTACAGCTTTTATCCTCTGTGGTGCATTATAAACAAGATAACACCCCAAGAAAAATGAAATAACCCCCAACAAAAAACACATTGGAAGTTATTTCATAATGAAATTATTCTCAATTTATATGGACAATTGTGTGGGGGTTATTTCGTTTTTTCCTGGGGTGTTATTTAATATTTCACGGTACCGAAAAATCATGCATTTTCATAATTGGTTAAATATACAAATTTATTTGTTAGCACTTTATGGAAAATTTCAAATATTAAAAAAAAAAATTAACTTTTGACCCCGTCGGTAAAAGGGTTAATCAGATATTCCGATTTTAAGTCATTAATATATATTTCCTATGGATTAAATACTAACAACCGGAGTTTGTTTTATTAAAATTGAGCAGCAGCATAAAATATTGCAGTTCAAATCGAAGGTACGACAAATTTTGAGAGGTGTTGACTTAATTCTTATTAGCTCTTTATATTCAGCTAAATATGTTGACGACATCTTGGCAATCATTAATCCTAATGACATGGATGTGATTATGTCATCTCCATCACGTTAGATGACCATGTCCTCAAATCGTTCATGAATTGTGGCAAGAGCTGTGTGCAACGTAGCACCTTCCTGTTGAAATCACTGCCAATTTGACAGATATAGCTTCAACAATATGACCGCTATCAACTTTCAAAGCTCGGAAGTCCCTATTGGAAGACCATTTAGTAACAAGTTTGAAAATGTTGACCATATATATGTTTTATTGGGTTATATCTAAAACCCCATTTTTGGTCATATCATGATACATTATAGCGAAAGGGTTATGAGAATTCAAGTGATTGTAAAGACCTTACGTTACTGTTCGAACTATTCGGAATATAAAAGATACGTCGATAGATTTACACAAATTTAAACGAATATATTAAGAAATCACAAAAAAACAATATACAATACCACAGCCTTAAATAGAACAAATTATACAACTATTAACTATACTAAAGCTGTTTGATAATGGAAAACCCATTGCAATATTTTACAACAAATTACACACGCAAATAACAACATAACATCATATGTAACAAGTAAGAGTGCTATATTCGGCTATGCCGAATTTAATATACCCTTCACCTTCGTTGTGGATGCATTAATTGCCCACTTCTAGCGTATAGCATCCTAAATATATCAAGAAAACTTTTCAAAATTTTATATTTAATTACTGACGAACAGATTACAAATATTGTAGATGTTACAAACGAAATGATAATCTTATATATTCCCTTCTCATCATGGTGAAAGGGTATAAAAACAACAACGCCAAACGAAACGAAACACCAAACAAAACACAAAATACGCAAAGCAATGAATGGACATGGACATGGCTTAATCGACTCCGCTATCTATAAGGATCCAGAATATATATACTTTATAGGGTCGGAAAATTATATTGTGGAAAATACAAACGGAATGACAAACTTATATATACCCTTCTCCCAAAGGTGAAGGGTATAAAAATGGTACTCTGCATCCCTTAAAAATTTAGATACATAAATTAAACATTAATATATTCGTATTATGCCTAAAATTTTTAAAAAGTATTTGGTAGTTTAAAAAATTAGGCAAATCAGCAGTTTAATATTATGGTAAATAAGATGCTCTGTTGAAAATGGCAAGAATTAGGGTATTCAATCGATTAACTGTTAATCTGTTAATCGATTAATTTTGGTCGATTAACTGTTCAAATAATTTAAAATTTGCCGATTTTCAAATAACAAAAAAACCGATTAATTTGTGTCGATTAACCGAAACTTATGAGTATAAGCCTAAGAAGAAATATACAATGCCATTAATCATGTACGTATTACGTACTACTTAAGTGCTGTAAACTTTTTAATAAATCATATGAAAAACAGCAAAAATTTCAGGTTTATGAATCAGTCAGCAAGTCACGTTAGTCTTCGTTTTAATATGAAAATATTTTTTAGTAGATACAGTTACGAATATGCTTTTAAGTGATTTTTGAGAAATCACTTAAGAATCATTAAAGATCTAGTTCGAAACGATAAATGATATAATAAACTGATTATATCCATAGATTTCGTCGTTGTTCCCATTAATATTAAATTATGTATTTTCGTGTTCGGTTTTAACCGAAACCGCGGTTTTTCATGGCTTAAAACCGTTAACCGATAATTATATTTAGGACTTTACTTTTAGTACTAATTTCAGCAGAAATATTCAAATTGCAGAATTGAAAAGGTTTTGATAAAAGTCATTTTCTAAAATATCAATCCTTATTAATAGAGAAAAATACGATAAAAATATTGTAATAATATTTGTATTATATTAATAACACTGTCCAACAGCATTTTTGGAATAGAACAGCGATCCTATAATTCTGAAAGGGCATGTTGAGTAAATAATTTTTGTGGAACAAACTTATAGTCCAGCTGGTCTGAATTTTTTTTTGCACTGGGTCAAAGTTTTAATTTTTTATCGAAGGGAGCATTATAATAACTGAAAAGAATGTTTTAAGTTAATATCTGAGGGTCTCAATGTGTTGGACAGTGTAATTAGATAATTATCTAAGGTGAAGTAACATACTGCAATTCGATTGAGAGACAACTCTCTATATTTGGAAACCATCCAATAAATAATATTAACAATTCATTTTAAAATATTGATCTTATTTCTAGGCAACTAAACTTTAAATTCAGTTATTACTGCTACAAAATCCGCCATTCACGTGTTTACAAAAATATGAGCAAAGTTTTTATACTATTTGTAAATGCTTCCTGTTTCTATAATATTATATCCTTCAAATACCGAAACCGCGGTTTTTAATTTGGTTGGTTTTTTGGAAACACTAGTTTACATGGACATCAGCAGAAATTCTGTTTTAAAATTTAACAATTTATTGTACATTTTTAATTTTTTCTTCTTTTTTATATGAAAACTTTTCGGTTTTGGGGGGGGGAATTCCTATTACACCCCCTCTGGATCCGCGCCTGGGCGCAGAGTATATATAAGTTTGTCATTCCGTTTGTAATTTCTACATTTTTCATTTGCGATCCTAAAAAGTATATATATTGTTACGTTTTAACCTTTTTAAAACGTTGGTTTATTTATTTTAAATAAACCGGATACTTTTGATTGCAAACAAAAAACAGTTTTAGTAATTTAAAAATTGTAACAACTCTTTATTTATTTAAAATGCACAACAACAACAGTTCAAATAGTCACTCAGTGTCTTTATACACACACACTTTATAATCTACAAGCTTAAATGTACAAGACAGTTGATGTTACCTCTAACAGCGCCTATGATAAACTCAACTCACGACTGCAACCTCTGCCACTATTTATACACACGCCATATTTCGCGAATCTTCTACAATGCTCTTAACGGACAAACCAGTATGTTAGAATTCTAGAGCTTTCGATGTCAATGTTAGAAGCTTAAACATTTAGTGTTGCCATACTTATAAACAATGCTAATAACCGCATGCTATCAACATTGTTGATAAGTAGAAGCTTCTACTGATGAACGTGTTTATAAACATGATGAATGTTGCAGGCAGTCGTTACAGACCGTTAAATTCAAATCGGTATTGCACATTCGTAACAATATTCTGGATCGTTAGAGATAGCGAATTCGATATAGACATGTCCGTCTGTATGTTGAAATCAACTTTCCATAGCCCACAAACATAATTTATACATCAATATATCGGGAATTATTCCGGCTCGGTTTCTATTTAAAATCGACACACTCGCCCACAAAGGGCTGATATATAAGGAAAAAACCAGGACAACCTCGATTTTTAACCTATTTTTGATCTATATCTGGATTACTAAGTCATTAATATAGACAATATGGATATTCAATAGTAGATATTTCAAAGACCTTTGAAACGGGGTATATAAGGCCAAGGTTAGTCAGACCTACAATTAGTCAAAACCGGGAAAAATATTTTTAACAACGAATTTTTTTAAAAAAAATAATTAAAAATCACAAATAAATTCTAATTATTTTTTTTTTTAAATTTATTTATTATATTTAAGAGCATATTTTTCGTTTTTTAGTACATTTTTTGTGAGCATAATACAATTTTTTAGAGCATATTTTTGGTTGGACGGGTTATTAGAGTCCGACAAAAATTCATATCAAAGCTTTCATGTATCTTATGAAAGTGAAAATACTCGTGGTAATGCATTGTAAAATTTCCCAAAACGAGTAAAATTTGTTCTTGCATTTTCCAGGGGGAACTTTTTTTTAGAAAGAAAATTCTGTACAGATTACGATACCTTTTTAGTTAAATGTGATTTAATATTTTAAATGTTTTTATTATAACTAATTTCCAAACTTTGGAGCCATTGAGGTACGGGTTCACATTTTCCATAGTTGCAATTTTATACCAAATGTCATACAGATACTACTCGCTTACAATGAGCGCGACTGAGATTTTAAATCATGACTTGAGGTTCTGCGGCAAAAGCCAAAATCATAAAATTAACATTGGGAAATTAAAAAAAAAATATTTTTACATTAAAAGGTTATTCGGGAATACAAAATTAACATTTTAGTAAGATTTTCTTATGCTAAATTCCCAATTTTATTGATAAATTCACTGAAATTTATTGTTGGGGGATAAGCTAGTTCCTCTGCGAATTTTACTGGATGCTTAGGCCAGATCATCAGGAAACCTTTTCCCAAAAGGCTTTAGAAAAACATTTTTACATCCTAGAGAATCTAGAGATATAGTATGTCGAAAGCGAAATTTCATCTCCCTTAACCCAACATAAAGCTGACAAGCTAAACCTAGTTGTGTGATACTTAGCTGTCGCTTAACGCAATCTGTCACATTGATTGACGACATTGTTGTCGTAATACACTTTTTTTGTTGTTTTTTATTTATCTTCAAATAATCCCCATTCCCATCTTTTGACACTAGTAGTGCGTCAATGAATATTGAGTGTATATGAATGCGTGTATTTATTGCCACTACCACCCATTACTCAAGGACATCATGCAAATATTAAGTGTTTAAGGGTACTTGAAAATTATTTCCCATGCATGACAAAAAAACTAAAATCTACCATAGACATACACACTACCAAATCGTTTTAACTGTTAATCTCTTTGGTAAATATAATTTCAAAGTTGTATATACAGAGTGCTATAGTTCTACTTAGATACACTTGGAAAAAATGTATGTGGATTTTTAAAAACATCGCTTCAGAAAAATTATAAAAATTTTAAGGTTGTGTTTATACAAATTGTTAAATATTTACAGTTCTTATTACTCAGATCTTGAACATCAGAGGGTATATATAAATTTTTTGGAAATATATTATGGCAATAAAACTATGTTACATATAAATAAATTTTAAAATTTTTTTGGAATTCTTACTATTTACAGTATAGCTAGTCTACATTCCAATCATATACGTGATGAGAAATTATTTAATTGCTTTTGGTTATTAATTTCTTCTTCCTTAAATTATTTAACAAAAAATATACATATAAAATTTCTCCAAGTGCAGCTTAGGTACTAGTACAGCTTTTTAATGATGTTATTATAATTTTCGTCAACAATGCTGATGATGTTGGTTTTTTATATTATCAATCCACGACTCACTCTAATTTCGGTTGTCGTCAATTGCTTTTGTTACAATTTTATGCGAGTACATCAGCTAAGGAAGGCCATCCTTATTTATCCTTTGGCCTGACGTAATATTTGTCATTCACCATGAAGGCAGCTATGAAGTCAGCATGCAGTCAGATGGTCCCATTATCAGAGGATTAGTTTTGTTAATCCTTTCAATGTGACAAATGGTTGGTATTTATGTGAATTCTTAAAAAAGTAGATTCTCGGCTAAAATGAATGTATGAAGTACCTTAAGGGTGTTTAAGTGTTTGTCTATTTTGGCAAAGTATAAAGTTATATTGATTGAAATGTTTGTTGAAAATATTTATTAGATCATCAAAAAACGATAAGTACTTATAGAAACTACATAAGTATTTTTTCAAAGACACAGTAAATATTTATCTCATGACATGAAACTGCTTGGTTCGAGGCAATTACTGATCAACATCAGAGATCATGGAAGTTTTCGAAAATTTTAAATTTTATTGACAAAATTGTGTATAAATTGTTTCAAAAATATAAGCAGATATTTTATAAACTTAATTACATTAATGAAGTTGTATATTTCGAGACCCTTTTTTAAACATCTTTAGAATCTTAATCCGAATATGGTAAAAAAATTCTCTTGTTCGAAGACTTTAGACAATTTTTAAATTCATTCTGGAACGTTGGCGGAAAATAATAAAAATAACAAGTTAAAATGTTATATTCGGCTGTGATGAATCTTATATACACACCATTTGTGAATTTTAGCTCCTACCAGACATTGTGCAGCCCACAGTACACAAATTTTCGTAAATTTCGTATCTGTAATATATTTTTGGCGTACGACTCTTTATCAAATTTAATAACTTGCATTCATAACCAATTAACAATATTATCGCAAAATTTTGTGGTTTTAGTTTTATATTTTAAAATGATAGACATTGTGCATTTTCTTCCCGAAATATAGGTCTATGATACATACATGCCTATATAATAGCAGAATTCATACATAATTCTGTAAACATAAGTTCTATGTAAAAAGAAATCCGAAAATAAAATTTTGTTTGGATCGGTCCATATTTGACCACAATCCCATATATAGCCCACTTCCTATAAAATACATATAAATCTCATACAAATATCGTAATCATGTTGAACATATATAGAAATCACTGCACCAAATTTGATCAAGATCGATCTATAATTGGTCGCAGTTCCCATACAGGGATCACTTCCGAAAAATACATTAACCTACATAAATATCTTACAAACAAGGATTTCAAACAAAAATGTATGCATAAATCAAACTGCTGGACTTTGTTTATAACGTTTCATATTTGATCAGAGCTCTCATATACATTAAGCTCTTATAATTATCATAATCAGTATCTCGCAACTATTGCAATTTTATGAAATTCGTCCCACACTTGGTCATAGATCCCATATATGGACCACTTCTGAAAAGCACATTAAATCAAAATTTTGTAAATATCGATATCGTGATACAAAACTTAAAACAAATTTGTGGTTTTGTATCTATCTACCCTTAATTATACATAGCTCCTATATAAGGCTCTAGCAATGCGAAATCTACCATAAATATTTTCTAGTAATCTATATATATAAAAGAGTAACGTTACTGACTGACTGATTCAACCTCGCACAGCCCAAACGACTGAAGCTAGAATCATTAAATTTTGACTGTGGGTTCCTCCCTCTCCAAAACGATCCGATAAGAAGGGATTTTTGGAAATTCGAACTTTTAGGGGGTACAAAAAAGGGTAAAAACGGGTAAATTCGGTAACCCTATATCTTCAAAACTAATAAAGATACAAAAAAACTTAAAATTGCATGTTACTCCATTTAAAAAATAAGCTGACAGGTGTTTCGTACTTTTTCGAAATTCGAATCTTTTAGGGGAGAAAACGGGTAAAAACTCTATTTTGGTACTTTTTTGGCACCCTATGTATCTTTTAAACTAGTAAACTTAGAAACAAATTTTAAATCGTATTCTTTACTTATCAAAAAATAAAAAATATAATTTTGGTACTTTTTGGAAATTCGAATCCTTAAGGGATAAAAATTGAGTTTATTTTTGGTACTTTTTCACAAAATATGTTTTTTTTATATTTTGACATAGAGATACGAAAATTTAATTATGAGCTCCCACCGCCATACAAAAATTTATTTGAATATAATTTTACCACCGTAATGGGGATAAAAAAGTAACAAAAAGGGGATTAAATCGGGAAAATACATTTTTTTTTTAAATTATTAAGTCAATTTTTATAATTTTTTTAACATTGGTTCCTGCATTCATACAAAAATTAATTAGCAGGTTGTTATTTGGAACTCGAGTGCCATTATAAACATATTGGGCCATATCCGGGTAAACAGTTTGGTACTTTTATTAAAACATATTTTTTCTTGGGTACATTAACACAGATTTTAATTGTTTGAGATATGTCTGTAGCATAAACAAAATTGAATATTTTTAAATTTCAAACTTGAGGGGTGTTCAAGGAGGAAAAGGGAGATTGGTACTTTTCTCCTAATGGTACTTTTTTAATCTTTTAAATTATTTCAATTATCGACATTAAAGTTAGCTGATATGTATCTAAGTGAAGTTAGTGTTAGGCATAGGGGATAATATTTAGGTACCAAAATGTGAGAACTGAACTATAGGTACTTTTTTATTGTTCTAATGGTACTTTTTGAATTTTCTATAACAATGGACTTAGAAACATGAAATTTAGCATATATGGTCCAAAGTGAGTGAAAATTCTAGGGGAGACTTTTTGGTACTTTTTCTTTATTCAAATGGTACATGTTATCCTGAATTAGTATTAATTCACAAAGGGATACTTAATAGTACTATTTTTTTCATCCAATTGGGGTGGCGAAGCGCACCCGGTCAGCTAGTGTAAAATATAATACTAACTAAATCGAGTGAACCATATAAATGTTGTTATGCAAAACGCATTCGGCACAGCCGAATATAACTTTAACTTGTTCAATTTCATTTTGTTTTAAAATTAAAATATTGCAATTAAAATGATACCAATAGATCTCTCGAAAACTTTTTACCCCCAAAAGCTCTATTCACTATATTAAACTGGTTACCGGCTGATTTGATGGTGCTATAAATGGACCATAACACTAATGAGAGGCTGAATACTGGAGTTTCGTGGTTCGGGAAGGACCTAGGAAACTTAAAAGTACTAGTATTTTTAATTTTCCTAGGTCCTTCCATTATTATGGGCATATTTATAGCAATGTCGATTATTGCATCGCAAGACTATGGGATATGTGGTTAATTGGACTCTACTCCCCTATTGGTGTCATAATGACGGCACTAAAAAGCAGGGTGGGTGGTGGATTCATTATTGAGAACTTTTGGATAAAATCCTACTTTAGGCTTCCTAAATTCGGCACTGCTCTCCAGACGCAAATTACTACTATCAAAAGCGCATCCTCCTTAGGTATTATCAAATATCTAGGGATATTTGTATATTTACTGATGGAAAGGCTACCGTTAATGGAATAGCGGGTGTCTTCATGACGCCGATGTTAACGGAGATATCGAGACATTGTAGGATAATGCTTATATGGGTCATGGAAACTGTCTGGTGATAATCAGGGTAATTGTATAGAAGACGATTTGTCCTGAACGGGTGCAATGATGAGTGAGGAGGCGATCGACTCATTTTCTGGTATTTCACTTGCAAACTGCAAGACGTTTGTACAGCAGAAACTATAGGATACTGTTCAGATCTGTTATTGCGAAGTCAACCTGGGCCGTATATGATATCGGCAGAACGAACCTACTCATTGGATTTTGTCGTAATCAAATACAGCTTATTGTTTCTACACTGTAAAGGTGGAATATATGCTAGGAGAATGGGCATATGGTTTAATGATTATTGCAGAAGCTGTCACAACGAAGAAGAGGAAGAACGTACCCCACCTATCCTGCCATTGCCCGCATAAGTTCAACATAAGGTAGCGCATATTCCTCTCGTGTCTAGAAGACCTATCGAGGAAGAAGCTGGGACTCATCCAATCCATCAGAGATTGTAAGTGTTGCATTTTGATATGTAGAAAGTTTAAAGTACTTTGTATGTCATTTATTTTTTACATCCTTAATGTAAATCATTAAACTTCGTGATAACCATCTTTAATTTTCAAATCTTGTTCAACACACCTAAAAACTTGATTACTTCCCAACCACTTCATTATAAATAGTTTTTAACAGGTATTGCAACATATGGCCGTATCAGTACACTATCATCTCTGCCCACATATTCTGGATGGTTTTCGACCAATGGTCGCTTTAAACAGTAGAGGTTAACTGTGATGGTCTGGTCAGATTTCAGCAGCTCATAATAGACAGGACCCTTTTTCTCCCACAAAATACTGGGCGTTACCTTAGCGCCATGAATTTTTGGCGTTGGTTTCGATTCGGCTGGTTGAACGGGCTTCACATACGATCTCTTACGCTTCGGATTATTGTAATGCATCCATGTATCATCTCAAATAATGATGCGGTGTAAAAATGATTTTCTTTTATAGCGTTCAATCGTCATTCTGGACATGCAAAATCGTATTTCAAGGTCTCTCGGCTTCTATTCATAGTATGGTACCCAATTTCCCTGCTTTTAGATGAATCCTACTTTTGAAATTGCTGATTGATTTTGCAAGCTCTTGTTGTGTATTACAACAATCCTCATGGAGTAATGCCTCCAATTTTTGGTTTTCAAACTTTTTTGGCTGCCCTGGGCGATCTTTGTCTTCCGTGTCAAAACCTCACAGAACATCTCTCGCACGCTGAAACCGATGGAACACATTAACCATATGCTTTGGTGAGCCATCGGTGTTCTTAAGGAGCACTTTTTTCAAATGAAAGAAGTTAAGCAAAACTTCCCGCGAATGACGATTCGTTGGTACAAAATTCGACATTTTCGAAGCAAAAAAAACTTTGTTGTTTACACTATAATAATCAATAGATATGTGAGAATAAATGACAGATATGTACCCTTCAAAACGACATACGTATAAGTTATTAAAAAAAAACCGCGTTCAAAAGATACTCCATCTATTGTGAATCCCGCATTTTTAGGTCACATATCCAATATATACTAGGATCGTCCGGTGGCCGAAATTCGACCACTTTTAAAACGCTTTTTACCACTTTTATGGAAAGAATTTTAAAACAATTTTTTATATTGTGCATATCTAGAAAACGTGTGACTTATTTATATATAAGATTAGGACATTATGACAATATGACTTAATAAGAGACCGTTTGAATCCACCAAATATAATTTTTGATTATTTCGATAACGGTTTTTTAGCGGTATCGGTAATTGCAGGGTATTTTTGAGAACGTCTGGTTTTGAAAATATTAAGTAAGTTAACCTAATATTGTTTTTTTGTATATTGTGTTTTATTAAACATATGATGTTTTTGCTAAAGACTTACGATTATATTAAAAATATCGCTATATATAGTTCATTATACATCAATATTATTTCCTAATCCCACATTTAAAAAAAGAGACATTTCTTCATACGTTAATAATAGTCATAAAATGAACAATCAACTATATTCTTTTAGTTCCCATCGTATTGATTGAAATGAAATCTTAATAGATTCAAGGACAAGTTAATAATATCCTGCTTCATACGTCAACTTCTCATGCACGTAACATATTTAAAAAAAAAAATGTCACATAAATTCACCTTAAATTGGATTATAAAAAATGGTTTGTTTATGTTGTTTTATTTAAAATTAAGATGCAATTAACTGTTGTCGAAAATCATTTCTATTAAAAAATAAAAACAAAATGTAACATTAGCAAATTTCATTGTGTTTTATTTTTATTCTTTTTGGCAATGTGGTTTTATTTCGATGAACAAATGTTCTATAACAATTATATAATGGGAATTCAAATGCCTGTTTTTTGAAACAATATTTATTTATTTACCTTAAGACTGTTGCTAGTATTACGCAAAAGATCTATTAATATTTCCTGCCCTTGGAAAACAGACAACAAAAACTACTAAACAGAGTTACGCATGCGTAAATATTATTTTTCTTTTCAGCAGATTTTTCACTTTTTAATTTCAAGTCAGTTTCTTAAAACAAAAAACACAAACTCACAACATTTTTGCACCAAAAACTAATGAAAACCTCGAAACAGTTTTGACAGGCGGTTTCACATGTTAACAAAAGCATCAACAACTGTCAGATAAAATCAAAATTCTTGCCATTATTCTTATTTTTTTTTTTTTTTATTGTTAAATACACATCGAGTTCTTTAAGAAGTCTTAAGAATTGTTGTTTTAATTTCGTAAATCCCAAGTCCTTTCGCATTGGATTTTCACTAAACGTAAAAGAATTGTAATGTTTATGTTACCAACAAGGATTATTGGCCATTGGTTGGCTATTGTTGTTAGGAGCCCAAAGCAAATATACTGCATTCTGTTAATAGTTTATCGACATGCATGTGTTGCTTTAGCTGATCATTTGCTGTAAATTTGTTTATTTATTTCAGGATAATGTTTGTTTCATCTACTATTTTGTTTTTGTTGTTGTATGTATTAGTTGAGCTGGCATTTTAAATACAATTAGAAGGTTTTTCAAAACTAATTGATTTCAATTATTACGGGTTTTGGAACAAAGATTTTACAATGTTTATTCAAAATGTATTTTGCAACAATTTTAAATACATTTGGCGGCATATGATGCAAGAAAATCATACATATAGAAAAATTCAGTTATTTCGAATTTTCCGTTATGATAACAATTTTCATATTAAATAAATCTGCTATTAATTACGGATTTCGTTTAATCCGAGTTTTATTGCAATACTCCTACAAATTATGTTGAAAATTGCTGAATTTCTCAACATTTATTTCGATTCCTCAGTTTTAATTAGTTTTTCTCAATATTAATTTACTATTCTGAATTTTAATTAGATTTTCTGTACATTAATTTGGATTTAAATTTTTTAAATGTTTTCTTTTTTTCTCAATATTAACCGCTTTTCTGAATAAAAATTTTAAATATTAAAATGGATTCCTTGCCTCCATATGATTTTGAAAACTATCCCAACTTTATGGCGAAAAAAGTTCTTTTTTAAAAAACGCAAGTAAGATTGATCATTATTCACCTAATATTTCTTAAATACGTTTTAAGAAATATTACGACGCTACGACGTCGTATTTTTTTTTAATTATTTATTGCTTTTGTTTCGAAAAATTAGTTTAAACAAGTAAGGGAGCTATATTCGGCAATGCCGAATCTTAAATACCCTCCACCTAAATTAGATGAAAATTATAGAAATTACATTGGTATAAACACTCTAATATCCATATTCAGTGTTTGTTATCGGGACTTAGCTCCGATTATGAAGATTGGTAGAATGTTAATGTAATACAGTAGTTTTCGCTTATAATCTACAAATACAGTTGCACAATTTTTGTGGACTATAAGCGAATAAGGACTATAACCGAATTTCTTTTTAAGCCACTTTATGGATTACAGATGAATCCTGATATAATACACATTTTGGACTATATACAAATTATGCACTTTCTTCAATAAAACCATTTCTTTTAAACAAAATAAAAGTTTATTTAAAATACAGTAGTATAGTATGAAGTATTTTATATATTGTTAGAAAAACTAGTTTACGCAGAAGATATTTTATTTCAAATGTATAAAAATGTCATCTAATTGAGCAATTTATAATTGAAATACCATTTTCAACAGAGTCTATAATTTTATAATAGGAATAAAATGTACTGTTTAACAATTTATATACTTAATAATTGGTTAGCATTACCGATTAGCTCAACATTTTCCTTATTCACCACAAGTGAAGTAAAAGAGTATAAAAAAGGGTAAACAAATATATTTAGTCAAACTTCAAAAGTATATTTTCGTTCTGTTCTAATCTAATTTTCCGGATGTGAGCCTTATATATAGAATTATGAGCCCATAGTCACCAAATCTACTTGAAACTTATATCTGTTACATTTTTTACCGATATGAGTGTATATGTATATGCGTTAATGTATTTTTCGGATGTGCGACTTATTTGGAAGATATAAGTAATTAAATATTTTAACGTGATTTCTATGTATTTGAGGTCTTTTTTGCTTGATATTTTTCTCCATAACATTATTTACAAGAGTTTTATGGGTATTATTGCGATTATCGGAAATGGAGCTAATATGGGTGCTATGGTCAAATATGGACCGATATTCACAAAAACCAGTGGTATAATTTTCGGATACAATATATTGATCTGTATACAATTTTAGTTCGATATCGATATATTTAAAATATTTTTAGAGGTTAATGTGTTTTTCGGAAGTGGTCCTTATATGGGAGCTATGACCAATTATCGGCCGATCTTCATAAAATTCAACACATCGATTTTCGTATATATGGGAAATATTTATTTGAAATTTTAACCAGATAGAAGCTTTTATAAGAGATTTATTAGTATTTAAGTAACATTCGGAAATGGACCTTATATGCGAGCTATGGTCAAATATGAACCGATATTCACACAATCTAGTATTATCATTTGTGAATTAATACTACCGATCTCTGTAAAATTTTAATTCGATAACGATATTTTTCAAATATTTATGAAAATTAATGTGTTTTTTGGAAGTGGTCCTTATATGGGAGCTATAATCAATTATGGGCCGATCTTCATGAAATTCCCTACAGCGATTTTCATGTGCATGGGGATTATGCAATTTGAATTTCAACCTGATACCGATATATGTAAGATATTTAAGTGTATTTAAGTGGTTTACGGAAGTAAACTTTATATGGGGGCTATGGTCAATAGTGGCCGCTTCAAAAAAAAAAATTGGTCTTGCGATTTCTGTTTGCACGAAACTTAGTTGTGCTGAATTTTGTATGGATACTGCAATTCTATAGGCATTTATATACCATAGCACCATATTTCGGGAAGAAATTTGTATGGGGGCTACGAGAAATTATGAACCGATTCTTTCCATTTTTAACAGAATTTTTCCTTTTATCATATAAATAATGAGTGCAAAATTTCATGTTATTCTCTGCAATGAATTTACCTAAAGTCACAAAAAATCATGTTAAAATTATCAAAATTTTTGGAGGTTCTCTTACATTTTGATCCATAATCCTGGTTCTACCAATTCGATTTTGCTGATTTTCAATACCAAACTGCTTAGAAAAATTATAAAGATTTTGGTATACACTTCATTAATTTTGCTTATGTATTTTGGACGTGAGAGTGTTTTACACAGACATACAGACGGACATTGCTCAATCGACTTAGAATTTCATAAGGATCAATAATATATATACTTTGTTGGGTCTCAGATGAGTATTTCGCAATGTTACACACGGAATGACAAACTTATATATACCCTCTTTCACCACTTGTGGTGGTGGAGGGTATAAAAATATTTATGTTATACAACGCTACGACACCGATTGTATATTGGACAATTATGTATGGAATTGAACATTTTTGACTGAATTTGACCAATGTGGCATGACCTGTGTGGCACGAAGCGCCAGCCTGTTGAAACCACAGGTGGTGTTCATATCATCCTCTCATCGTTGTCGGTGATGGCCTGGTCAACATCGTTCTCAAAGAAATATGGACAGATGACGCCGTCAGCTCAAAATCCACACCAAACAGTGACTTTTTCGTGATCTATTGGAAGTTCTGCGAGCTCATGTGTATTGGCTTCGTCTCAAATTCGACAATTTTGTGCTATGACGTATCTATTCCTCCAGAAATGGACCTCTCTGAAATAGGGGAGAAGCGCGCGGAAATTTGCAGGAACAGAACACCCATTTTAATAAAACTATTTTATCATTTGCACGTGTTATTGAACGCTATATCCGTCCATAAAGATTTGCCCAAAGAAACTGAATAAATAACAGCCAATTCAACAGTATGGCCGTTATCAACTGTCGAAGTTCGGAAGTCCCTGTTGGAAGACCTTTAACATAATTTAATATATTTTATGAATTGGTGTTGTAAGGTATGAACAATCCGTTATTAAAATTAAACTGTTATTTAAAAAGGACGAACATTTTCTCAAAAAAAAAAAAAAAAAAATAATAATAATAATAATAATAGTAAATACATACATATATTTCTCTTGACCCAATTTAAAATTCATTAAATCGTAATTAGAAAACAAAAATAAAAAAAAAAAACATTTTTTTCTTTATCAATTATTCACTAATTAATAATGCTTCACAAATCCTATTCTTCATATCGTTGGGAATTTAGTTTTTGAATTTCATTATTTTATTTTTGCTTTAAATAAAGTAGGAATAAAAAAAAACCAAAAACTGATTTCAATTAAATTTTAAGTACAAGTTTCTATATGAGTTTCAATGGTGCCATAAGGCATAAACGGTTTTTGTTTGAATCGACTATTTATAAGAGATTATTATTTTGTAGCACCCATTAGTATCCTTTCTATTGTTCGTAATGATTCAAATTCAAAAGATTCTTCTTTTTCTAATACAGTTGTTGCTGTTGTTTTTATTGTTGTTTTTGCTATCTTTTGAATTTTAGCACCCTTAAAATAAAATGGGGTGAGCAAAAATGTTGTTATTTTTCCTTATGGTGACTGTTGACGTTGATTTAAAATCAAGGTAAGGAAGTCATTTTTATTAAAAAGAAAAAATATCGCATCAAAATGGCAGAAAATGTTTTAATTGATATGTACGAGTATTTAGTTTGGCAAAGGATGTTAAGTGTTTGAGTCATTTACAAAAAAACGTGTCTTTAAAATTTTTCTAAAAATATTTTCAATATTTCAATGCTAATTTGGAATATTTTGGCAATCATTTTAAATGATGTGGTTTTTATGTTGTTGTATAATCTTTTTGTATTAATTGTAAGACCATAAATATGTCTGTCAATTCCTAAATCCAAATTTTGAATTTTTTTGCTTAACATGTCTTTGAACTAAGCACTTCAATTCATTTCATCATTTTAAATTTGCAAATCTGGAAATATTTATTGAATATAAAAATTAGCATTAATTTTAAATTATTAGTTTGTATTTGATTTCAAATGGTAATATTAAAAAACCAAATCTTAAATTTGATTTTAAATTGACATGACGACTCCGGTGAATTCAAAAAAAAAAAAAAATTTTCAAATATAAAAAATTTCCCTATGCCAGACAGAAACACTTCATCAATTCGACACATTGAACTTTTAGACATTTACCTCAACAAACAAAATTATTTTTTTTAATTTTTCAAAAGCACTTGAGAGTTTGTAACAAAATTGCCTGCTCGAATCGATCTACATACAACTTTAATCAAACTCTGTTTGAAATCATATAAAAATATCCCTACAAAACTGAAGTGTTAATCATAAAAATTATAACCTTCCTTTGTGGTTAAAACACAGCATTCAATCAAACAATAGTTGTGTACAGCAAATATATTTACAACCCCCATTGTTCGTAGCGATCACACAAAGGACGAATGTTTAGCAAGAAAAACAAATATCCTGGGAGCGTTAAAGTTTAAATTAAACTTACAATTCGATCACAAAAAAAAAAAAAAAATGAAATAAATAAAACTTAAATTTATAAGTGGCAGTTTTGATTAAGGTCTACGGAACAGAAATCGAGTGAAACAAAAACTTATTCCTGAAGTGCTGCATAGGAACACACACACTCAATAAAATAAATCACACAACGTGCCAACAGGGCGCATCTACTCGTCCTCAGATTTTGTTCTAGTCGTATGTGGTGCAAAAACAGAAACTCAAATAAGTTACATTTGCGCAATTGTCGTTTGTTAGTTTTGGTGTGTTTTGTGGTTAAACAGCGTCATGTGTAAAAAAGCTTTTGAATGCCCTACATTACATAATGGTTGTATATGGAAACTTTATATCAATGTAAATTGATATTTCAAAATTCAAAGACAGCACCTTATTCAGAAGTACATTTAAATCTGTATTAGTTTTACTTTTTCCACTTAACATTAAACGAAAAAATTTTAGTTATTAGGATATTTATGGAACAATTAGTCAAGTTTTTGTTTGAGACATTTTCTACAGAATTTAGATTTGTTTAAACAATTTTTTTGCCTTTCTCAGCCAATTATTGACCAATTTTCAAAAGTAACCTAGTGGGGACCATACCCGATATATGGATGGATGTACCATTCTAACGCGTCAGTTATTTTGGGGCTTCGAAAAGTTCACTTATATGTATATAGCCTTATATACCACTAATGGTGAATAGCGACAAATACGAGAGTGGGTCGCAAAAAGTCATATTTTTTTCCTTTATTGTAAAGTTATTACTAAATGAATGTATGAAGTCAATCCAATAATGGAGGAAATTTTAAAATTTTGCCATTATGAATTTTTTAAATGTTTGCAAAATATAACAGCAAAAGTAATACTCCTATCAGAAAATGCTATAAATTTTGAGATTGGCCCTTAATGTCAGTTCTGTTTTGACATTTGTGTAGTAAACACATGCGAAATACACGTTAATAAACAATGTTACGCTACACTGCTCCAGAAAATAATCCACAAGAAGAATCAAAGTTTTTAATTTTTTTTTTATATATTAAAAAACTTTTAAAAATTTTGAAATGGTTACTGTAAATATGCACAACTATATTTTTTCTCTGCATGTGAGCTTGACGTTCATTATTAAAGTCTTTATTTGATCCTAATAAAGACTTTGGAACTTAATTTACAAAATTTTATGTTTATTTTGTTATTACACCATTTCCAATTGTATTTAAGAAGTTTCTAATTGTATTTCAGAAAATTCCAATTAAATTTCAGAATTTTTTAAATTAAATTTCGGAATTTTTCAAACTTCTGAAATATAATTTCAATATTCTGAAATACAATTATAAAATTTTGAAATATAATTAGAAATTTCTGAAATTTAATTGAAAATTTCTGATATACGATTAGAAACTTCTGAAATACAATTGAAAATGGTGTAGTAAATAAAACATAGATTAACAAGCTGTTTACTTAATAGTAATTTTAAAACATGTTTTAAATCACTGTAATTATATTATTCGCAGGGTATCCCCATAGCCGCCATCTACCGGTTACTATTTACTTACTCATTACAAGTATGCATAAATTTTTTTCATAAAGTTCCTTTGTCAAAGTCGATTTGTTACATTTTTCGAGTGCTTGTCCTGGCTTTATTGTTAACTTAATTTTATTTGTCCTGTTTGGCATTGTTGCCACAGCCACTTCAAAAGTTTCCAATTCAATTCATAAACTCCGAGCAAAAGTTGAATGTGTGTGAACTTCGGCCGGAACTTTAAGTGCTGAGGAATTTTGTGTTTCGTGTGTGTTCAATACATTTTCATTGAAATGTTTGAACACGAACATGTGTTGGGCGAGAGTAAATATGAGTAACTAAATGTGTGTAAGTAGAATTTCCTTTATTAGGGATGACGATGATGTGTTTGCTGTTGTTGTTGATTACATTACAACGCTGCTGAATTCAATACAATTCATATTACTTGTATATTTTGACATATGGCCCCGTTTGTTAAAAAAAAACTTTCTGTTGATAGTTTGAAGAGGAAGGTGTTTTAGTATATTCCATTTACCATGACCTTCTGTTGCAGTTGCAGCAGTTGAATTAGTTTCGTTTTGTTCATTCAATGTTACAATATCACCACTTTTTCGCTGTTTTCAATTGGGAAAATGCACAACAATCAACCTCGATGATGTTGATGTTGGTGATGATGATGATTTTATTTGATGTTTGATTGCAATAAAAAATGACGCTGCGGGATTTTATTAGTATCGGTTTTTGTGTTGTGCCTTAGAAAATAAAAGTTTCCCAGGATTCCCACCGTGTGATGCTTGTTTGCGTGTCACAGAGTTGTTTATATAACAAAATTGTAATTTGATAATCATTTGTATTCAGGTGACATCATCTGATGTCATAATTATTAGTTAAATTTAGGTTTAAATAAATAATAGATGTTCATTTTTGTAGCTGTTGTTAGTACAACTACACCTGCTAACTTATTTGACCAGAGGCTAGAAAGTTTAAAACTTTGCGTAAATGAGGGGGAGTGAAGTACACATTATAACCGGAAATGAAAACACAAATTTATTTCTCCACCTATATTTACGTTTAATTAAAGTAAAATGTAGTTACATATTTAAAAGCTGAAAATCAATATTGAAAGTGGGAAACGTATTATAATTGTATATGTAAAGCTAACACAGGTCTTATTCTCTATACATTCAAAGTTGTTTAATATAATAATTACTCTAATGAAATACGGTGAAAATTAAATATCAAGGTTGGCTGCCATTACCGCTAAGCCACCGTAACCCCTAAAATGTCTTTTCAGCACGACTACCGTTAAGAGAGTAATACTTATTCCCTGATAAATACACAAAGCCGCTGATGAGTCTTGATACATTCCGTGTAACAAATTCTTATTAATCAACTTATAGTTTTTCTCGGTCACTTCTTTTAGTATTTTATAAGCAAATTGAAATAAAAACATTCTTAAAGTTACAATTTCAAAAAATCATAAGTATGTTGTTTTGAAATTGATTCCATTATTTTATTTAAAAGATATATATCTAGTTTTATTTTTGGGAATTCAAAATTTGTTTTTTAGTATGCTAAATTCCCAATTTAATTTACTAGTTCCTATGCGTATTTCACTGGTCATCATCAGGAGACCTTTTCCCAAAGGCTTTAGATAAGCTATATTATACAAAAGGTTTTACTTGTAAAAATATAAAAGCGTAGACACAATTCCACTAAAATTAATAGAATTCGACAAAAGATATTTTAAAATTGTTGTTTTGCAGCAGAGTATCTTATGAGCTCCAAACAATACGTTGTAAATTCGTCTTCTTTTCAAGATGAAATTATTTTAGGGATATTTTCCAAGTTATTCTGTTTGGAAAATATAACTAAATTATCGGCGCAATTGTGTTCAAAACGATCACAATATCTCCACAAAGACACTGTTGTGGGCTGTGTCCTTTGTGATTAAAATAAGTTTTCGAACTTTCTCAAATATTTAAAGAATTTAATTGAATATTTGGATCGTATATGATCCGATGCTTCAAATATACAAGTTGTAACGTTGTATCAATATAACATTAAACCACATTACGAAGATGCTGTAATGAATGAGACGATACCCAAAACTATTTTTTTTAGCATTTGGAATAGAAAGTTACTTACGCTAGGATTTGATGATTATTAAAGAGAAAATAACCTTCCATTAACGAAGTCAAATCGACACACGACGGAGTAGTAAGGTCGGCGGGACCCTTGATGAGGCTAGGCTTCAGCAGTTGGGGTGGTTGTTGACCCACACCATCCCAAATAACAATACAGAATTAATATATAGAGTCCCTATTTAAAAACTGAATACTATGTTACATAAAGGGGTTTCCAACAAGAGGTGTTATTCAATCACCCGGTATTTCGGTAGCTGTCACTTTTGAAGCTTTTATTCTTTGACATTTGACTAGTAGAAATTACGCCATTACTAAAAATGGAACGATACACGCTGCAACAAACGCATTGTTATTAAAACAAAAATTTTGAAAATCTTGCAGTTACAGTTCGCAAAACTAAAGCATTTTTGGGTCGTCGTGATGCACCTTGTCGGACCGCAATACAGAAAGTGGTGGAAAAATTGGAGTTGTTGGGACTAGTTAATGATGTGAAAAATAAAACCCGTGCACGTCGCTCAAAAACAACTGAGAATATTACTGCTGTAGCCCAAAGTGTTGAAGAAAATCCAGGTTTGTCCATTCCTCGTCGTTCTTTGGAATTTTTGGTACTTTGCATAAAGACTTGGGTCTTAAGGCTTATAAAGTTCAGTTAACACAAGAACTCAAGCCGGCCGATCATCAACAACGTCGTGTCTTTGATTTAACACCTTG
Source organism: Calliphora vomitoria (assembly GCA_942486065.2). Lineage (NCBI taxonomy): Eukaryota > Metazoa > Arthropoda > Insecta > Diptera > Calliphoridae > Calliphora > Calliphora vomitoria. The sequence continues at coordinate 94,956,298 of OW818029.2, forward strand.
CGTCTTATTCCTTATTCCTGAAGGATAAGGTCTACGACAACAGCCCAGCGTCGATTCAAGACCTCAAAGATAGACTTCGTGAGACTATAGAGGAAATAGCCCAGCCACTTTGCGATTTGGCTGATGTTGTTTTTCATTATTAACGACCTACCTTCCTCTTTATTATTAAATAAACATCCGATCATTTATGTAAAAAAATTCCATTTTTATTTGAATACCAAAATAACACATCTTGTTGGAAAACCCTGTATAACATGGAATCAACATAAATAAATTACTTTTATTATTCAGAAAAACTATGGAATGTGTAGCCCAAAGTGTTGAAGAAAACCCAGGTTTGTCCATTCCTCGTCGTTCTTTGAAATTGTGCATTCCACAAACGGCATTACAAGGCTTGGGTCTTAAGGCATATAAAGTTTAGTTAACACAAGAACTCTAGCCGGCCGATCATCAACAACGTCGTGACTTTGCTGTTGTTATTATCTCTCGAAGAGGTGATTACAATTGGCCACCGAGATCTTGTGATTTAACACCTTGCGACTTCTTCCTTTGGGGCCACGTGAAAGATCAGGTCTACGCTAACAGCCCAGCGTCGATTTAAGACCTCAAAAATAGAATTCGTGAAGCTATCGAGGACATAGCCCAGCCACTTTGCAATTTGGTTATGGAAAATTTCATGAAAAGGATATGGTCCTGTAAGCGTGGTCGTGGTGGGCATTTGGCTGATGTTGTTTTTCATTATTAACGACCTGCCTTTCTTTATATTATGAAATAAACATCCGATCATTTATGTAAAAAAATTCCATTTTTATTTGAATACCAAAAATGAATGGAATCAACATTAATGAATTACTTTTATTATTCAGAAAAACTATGGAATGTGTAGCCCAAAGTGTTGAAGAAAATCCAAGTTTGTCCATTCCGCGTCGTTCTTTGGAATTGGGCATTCCACAAACGTCATTACACCGTATTTTGCATAAAGACTTGGGTCTTAAGGCTTATAAAGTTTAGTTAACACAAGAACTGAAGCCGGCCGATCATCAACAACATCGTGTCTTTGCTGTTGTTATTATCTCACGAAGAGGTGATCACAATTGGCCACCGAGATTTTGTGATTTAACACCTTGCGACTTCTTCCTCTGGGGCCACGTGAAAGATAAGGTCTACACTAACAGCCCAGCGTCGATTCAAGACCTCAAAGATAGAATTCGTGAGGCTATCGAGAATATAGTCCAGCCACTTTGCGATTTGGTTATGGAAAATTTCATGAAAATGATATGGTCCTGTAAGCGTGGTCGTGGTGGCCATTTGGCTGATGTTGTTCTTCATTATTAACGGCCTACCTTCCTCTTTATTATGAAATCATTTATCTCAAAAAATGTAATTTTTCTTTGAATACCAAAATAACACCTCTTATTGGAAAACCCTGTATAACATGGAATCAACATGAATGAATTACTTTAATTATTCAGAAAAACTATGGAATGTGAAATCTACGATAAGGTATGCTAAAGTCCTAGAATTTGAGAAATTCACAGATGTTTTGTTCGTGCTCATAACCCTCCCACCGTGGTCCATTTTGCACGATATTTAATGAAACCCAAAACAAACATTATTTTCTTTAAATCTTTTATATTCTATTTTATAAAATTATATAATTAGTTTTAATGCATTTTTGCTTCTTTTAAATATTTTCTGGTTGAGTCTACTTTAAATACATTAATGAGTAATCGCAATTCCCGCAAAATCATGAAAGGCAAGACAAAACAACTCCAATTTTTGTGTCACTTCCAGTGATATTTCCACCCCTCTTCTAATAAAAGAGAAAAAACTCTTAGAAATGAAAGGAGACAACGACGTATCGTCAATAGCCTTACCTCTTTAAATAAGAATATTGAGAATAATTTAAAACTACTCCGATGTTGTCTGTAATTCCACTCCAACTTATTGGTTTAAAATAGCTAAAGTAAGATTGCTAATAACCGGGGCTGCGAATGAATGTCTGTAGTCAGTACCCCAACATTAATAACTTTTCCGAATCAGATGATGGAATCAATTTGATGTTGCGTATGTCGTTTTATTTGTCGCATTTTAAAATTATACATAAAAGTTTGAATATAATAAGATCTGAAAATAAGATAAGAAAATAAGGTCTGAAAATGTATTTTTATTTAGGACTTTAAAGAGGGAAAAACTGAATAAATTCAAAATTTGCGATTTTTGACGATTTCTGATAACATTTTTCCAATGAAGGTGAAGAAAATTTGCAAACCTATGAAAATAATATTATGAAATATGTGAATAGATTAATTTGAAAAAAAAAAAAATAAACAATTTTCCCCAAAAAAAGCAATGTTCGAAACTCTGTACTTTAATAAATAAATATTTAAGTGTCACAATAACGTATGTTACATTATTATTAACACCTCAGATCATAGCTCAAATAAACCATCCATCTATGTGCATGTCGCAACATGATAAAATCATTTCGCAAGAACATTTACACGAACAATCTACATACCTAATTAATTGCATACCATATATACGGTTTTAAGTGTTGGATTTAAATGAGCATTAGAAGAAAACAACCACTTGAAATTTTGTTAAAATCCAATGGATACGGGGACGAGTGAGTAAATCACACGCGCGACTAAAACCAGACTAGCGATGGCACAAAAGTGGGTGTGTACGCGGTTAAACGCAACATAGTTAATCTCTACCACTTAAACGTTCTATACTCAAATACACAGCTCAAGTATTGGTTTAGCACGATGGCTTATGAATCAGTGTGAAGGGTTTAGTGGAAGGTTTTCATGAACGAAGCGATTTGTGTAGTGAAATCCAATGATTTTCATTCTTAAACCGCAGATTGGCTGAGCGATCATTTAGGATTATGCAGACGTAAGCGTATTTTACACGTAAATATTTTAATTCATTATAGTCCGTCACGATTAACAAATCCCACAGATGAACTCAATGAAGCTGGGTTTAAAGTGAGGCAACTGATTACCTGTTAAGTATATCTAACTAAGGCTGTTAGATACGATTAACTAAAATCGCGTAAGTTCTTCAACGATTGCGGCTGATGTGCGTTTAATCCGTTAGCTGGCGCGCGGTACAAGTTAAGTTTATGCTTGCAGGTGTATTCGAGGGAGAATCTTCTACTTGCGTTGCTCTTGTCATTTGCCTTTTTGCGTGTGTGCGTATTTATAAGCTAGTGTATGGCATTAGTTAGTAGCAGAGTTTAGAGTTATTATATCCGCTTGTTCATCCGCTCAATCTTCCGGTGATCCTTCATGCAAAAAAGGGGCATGGATCATTTCCCCGATTATCCTTTCGCAATTACCTACTAAAACAAAACGCCGTCCATGCAAATAGGTTTTAATGGGCAGGATTACCCTTTTGCTAAACGGTTAAAGCCACAGCAGGAATATACATATTTGATATTATCTACATACTTTTTCTTTGCTCTGGCTGTTTTTGTTTTCAAATACAATATAAATGAATATGTCTTTAAGCCAAAATATTATCCTGACCTTTTGTTACTAATTTTTCTGTTTCAATGCATATTTCGTTATTTTTTTTTGTTTAAATATATTTAATCATTCATTTGATCCTGATAATAGTTCTCTGTAGCTTAACTCTGTCTAACTGACTCTCTTCTTCTTTGATTTTGTTTTCAGTTTTGAGAGAGTAGTTAGTAGTCAGTTTTCTCGTTTCTTTTCGAGCTACCTGAAGCTTAACTGAAAGTAGACTTTGGTCTGGCTTGTCTTAGTAACGGCAAAAGTCAAAAACAAAAGGCAAGAAGCATGTTCATGTGTATGTGGTTGCAAGTAGGATCTGTCAAAATATGCTACTCAATTATAGTCGATCATATATCGAAAGATTTTCTCAATCTACCGACAGATAAATAACGTATACATTTAAGGGAAGTTTACTAAGATAAAGTAACAAAATTAACCGCTTCAGGGTGCCAAATCAGGCCAAAAATAAGTGGACACACTAAGAAGTCTTATGTGTTAAGAATTTTTCGATCTCAGTCGATATTGAAAGTATCGATATTGAAATAATTATACTTTCATAATACTAATTAACTTGCTGTTAATTAAAAAAATCTATATAATCGGGACAGATTTGGATCACTAAAAGCAGACTAAAGCAGGTGAAAAAACTGACATTTTATTTTTCAAATGCGAATATCTCTTGTGTATATTTAACATATATAAAAATCGGATCGAGAACAAAAATTTGGCAACATTATTAATTTATCATATACCAAGATACCTCATCTTAGGGGCTTTAGGCTCCGCCCCACCTTAGTGTTTACAGTCCAACTTCAAAACATAAACTTAGATAACTCACCTCTATAGTCGTGGAAAATTTTATTAAAATCGATAGTCCGATTTTAGAAATTACAAAATTACTTATTTCCTTTTTTTAATTTCTCCCACTAAGTGCTGCATGGTTACCTTCCCTTACAAATATTTCTTGTTATACACTATCTTTGCTCAAATATCAGGACAATCAGTAGTAGCATACATATGATTGTGGCTGATGTCATACTCAATGCCATAAATATATGCTAGTACATTTTACATATTTTAGTTGGTAATAACAATACTCCTTTATACATATTTAGTAAGACAGACTACAATTTAAGCCATTTCTTTTACATAAACCATTCGACATTTCATTTCAAACTCTTTGTTCCACACATTTTGTCTTGAGGCTTAACATACTTTAGTGGGCGAATGTTATTCGTAGAAGGATATTTAAATATATTTTCATATTTAAAATACACAAAATTATCTCCTATTTCGTTTCTTTGTTTTGTTTCGGTTTTAGCATGCAGTGGCATTGTTTCGTAAAGTCGAAAATCTGCATAATTTAGATTTGAAAACTAAACAAAGAGGGTTATTAACATGCTCATTAGATAAACAATGACCGGTGTGTATACAAATATAATCTGCATCAATTGCTAGTGGTATTTTGGGAGGTTAAAAGATGTGTAATAAGATGCAAATGCATATTGATTTGAAAATACGCTTTTTAGTAGTTACAAAGACAAGTTACATTTTGTATCATAGAAAACTCCCAGTAAGCAGTAATAAATTATGTAAACTGAAATTAAAATGGAGTTTAACAAGTAAGAGAGATATATTCGGCTGGGCCGAATCTTATATACCCTTCACCAAACTATACTTCAAAATAAAAATTTTTAGGTAATTTTAGGTAAACAAATTTTTTTTCCAGTTGTTTTTTTTTTTCATTTTTTGGAAAAAAAATATTTTTCGAATTTTTTTTTTAAAGTTTTTATGTAAAATTTTTTTTAAATTTTAAATTTTTTTTTTTTTTAAATTCAAATTTATTTTTTTTTTAATATTTAGTTAAAAAAACTTTTGGTGAAAAAAAAATCTGGTTCAAAATTTTTCCCGATTTTGACCCATTGTAGGTCCAACTTACTATGATCTTATATACGTCGTTGCAAAGGTCTTTGAAATATCTATCATTTGATATCCATATTGTCTATATTAATGACTTAGTAATCCAGATATAGCTAAAAAAATAGGTAAAAAATCGAGGTTGTCCTGGTTTTTTCCTTATATCTCAGCCATTTGTGGACCGATTTTGCTGATTTTAAATAGCAAACTTCTCGAAAGCATGTCTGACAGAATTATTGAAGATTTGGATCCCGAAGATATCTGGGGTCTTCAGAAAATTGATTTCAACAGACAGACAGACAGACGGACATGGCTTAATCGACTCCGCTATCCAGAATATATATACTTTATAGGGTCGGAAAATTATATTGTGGAAATTACAAACGGAATGACAAATTTATATATACCCTTCTCACGAAGGTGAAGGGTATAAAAATAGTTGATGTTTTTAATAGAACAAATTTCACTAATGAACTTAATGTTAAGAATCTGGCGCATTACGTCGCACATTGAGTTCAAATGTGTATAAATGTGGCGCTTAATTGAAATTTAATAATTAAGTTTCCGTTATTACGGTTATCTTGGAAGAATTCCCGATATGTTGATGTATAAATCATGTATGTAAGTTATTTGAGGGCTACGAAAAGTTGATTTCAACGTACTGTCCGTCTTTATTTTGAAATCAAGAATTCCATATATCTTAGCTAACTTGACACCATTCCCATGAAAAATCATTATTGACCTTGATTTTATCATGTTGAGCTAAATGAAATTATCACTATATCAGTTCTCAATATCACTTAAACTAGCCAGAATGAGCCAAATGAGCGATCCCTGTTTGACAAAAATAATAATTGCAATTCATCCGAACAAAAATATCGTTAAGCAATGACTCTAGTGTGGAAACTCTGGGACAGCTATATTTCTACACACTGAGACACTTCAATCCAAATATATGTAACCAATGTTTTATCAAATATTGGTAAGTCAAATTTGTAAAATAATTTATTCGATAGGAACTAATTCCTTAATCTTCTCAACAATATTTGCCATCAATGTAGTTTTGTGGTTATGTCTTCAAACCCTGACTGGAACCATTAGAGGATTTAGCAATTCGGATATGTTGATAATGTCGAATAAATGCTCAACATACGATCAATAGATACCTGTGTATATGATAGGGTATTCAATCGATTAACCGTTAATCGGTTAACCGATTAATTTTGGTCGGTTAACTGTTCGAATAATTTAAAATTGCCGATTTTCAAATAACAAATAAACCGATTAATTTGTGTCGATTAACCGAAATTTATATTTTTTTTTTGCACTTTATATAGAAATATAGTTTTAAGCACACACATTTCATTTCTTAACTCACACAGATCATATCTGTAACAATATGAAACAAATGACAGTTCTCAAAAAAGTAATATCGAACCTTTGAAAAGTGGTTTTCAGAGTGAAAGAAAAAATACAATTTTCAATGAGCAACCATTTTGACATTTTCTTTTGTTTGCTTTCTATTGCCATATTACTGGAACTGTGTAATTTGTGGTTTTCTAGAAGTATAGCACAAAAATTAAAAGTAAGGAATTTGTATATGAACCTTTTTCTAGAATGTACTATGATTAAGTTTGTCCTAGTGAGTCGGAGGACGACATGATAATGGATGAAACTAAAGACATAACTGTCGTTTCAGTTTCAGAAACTATTAAAAGTATTCCCAATCTGAAAAACTCCAAAAAGGACTCCAATGCACAGTGGATAATATAAGGTGTATGCATCTCATAATTGATTTTGGCAAATGTTTGAAATTAACCATAAAACAAATTCTATCGTAAAGCTAAGATGTCAAGCAATAATTATTTGCTGAAATTATAGTTGTTATGTCAACAGAAGTATTCGAAAATTGCGACAGAACACACTAATTTCTACTTTAAAGATTTGGGGAGTTAAAATTATACCATATTAAAGGGCGTAGTTTTAATATTTATAATTATTTGTTTTAGGATTGTTTTACCTTGTAGGAAAGGGTATCTTGTCCAAATTCTATTTTCCTTATGAGTTTTGTATATATTGTAAGCAGATTTAAAATTTATTCATGTAAAATATATAATGTTTTTTTGCTTACCTACGCAACTTTGACTAGGATTTTAACTGTTGGCGCCGTTTGCCGCCGATCTATTTTTAACGTAGGATTAAAGTTTAACTTATTATCTAAAGGATATATCAAAACTAGCTGCCTTTTCGTGCCTATAAACAAAAAACTTTAAACAAAATTTTGGACTGTTTTTAATTTATTCGAACTTTTTTCGAAAAAGTTTAATAACTTTTGCAAATATAAACCGATTTTAACAAGCAATGTATCGTTTTTTCGCTATAAACTTGTCTTTAAAACAATGTGCACAAAAAGTATGTTTTCATAGAAAAAGCTATTGTTGAATTTGAAAAATTACCAAAAAAAAAAATAAAGAAAATGCTAAACTTTTTATAAAAACTTAAATAATTTCTTGAAATAAACATTTTTACATTTTATGAAAGATTAATTCCTTGTCTCTCCATAATTGTTTAATTTTTTTAAATCGCTCTAAAAATGTGTGAGTGAGAGGTACTAAAGTACTATGGCCTACCACCAAACAGTTAAAAAAAACTCAAAATCTTGAGGGTGTTTCAAAATCTTTGAAAACGGTTTTAAACTTTAAACTTCGAAAGCATTTTTTTAAAGTATCATACATTTGCTACCAATGGAGTTTTATTTTAAATCCACTGTAGCTGAACATGTTTTTCAAGAAATGAAACCTTTGGGCTTTGTAAATATTGGGGCTTCAATATTTTTCCAAAAAAAAAAAAAAAACTAAGCTAAACGGCTGTTAACAAATGTCAGTTGTTAATACTATTAAAACTAATGAAAAAGTACATAAAAACACCTCTTTACTTGTCTTAACATATAACTTTTATACAAAAACTAAAAAAAATCAAAAAATGAATTTTTAACCGTTCATTACTTTTTTTTATTATGATCCGATTTTTAAGATTAAAAAAGCAAATTAAAGCTTAAAGTCCCACCTATTCATCAAAAAAAAAAAATCTTACAAAAATCCTCATCCATTCAAATGTTAAAAATTTTTGGTCCGAAAATTACCAAAATTTTGATATTCTTTACTTTTGATTTCTCAAGTTTTATTAAATCTAATGAAAAAATCGTTTAAAAGGAAAACATTTCAATTTATTCTTTTTCGAGAGCTTATTTCAGAAGATCTCACTAAAATCCTAAAGAAACTCACATGTGTATAAAAAAGGATCTCAAATACCACTTTTTTTTTGCTATTACTTTCTTTGTTGAATTGTTATGATTTCTTTGTTTTTTATGATTTTGTTATTATTTATAAAATGCTTAAATAAGTATACAAAATTTGTGGTTCCATTTTCAATATAAAATTAAAATAAAAATTATTCGGTTAGTCGAATAATTTAATAATTTGCTCGATTAACCGATTAATCCAGAAACCCGATTAATTGAATACCCTAGTATATGAGCGCTACGTTTTAATCTATTGAGTAATTATCACAGAATAGATTTCGTTTTCGATCTCAAACATTTATTATAAAAATTTTTTCTTAAAAATTTCCTGAATATAACTGTGGGTTTGTTAGAAAAAGAACACACACTATGTTCTCAACATGGTGGTCCTTGCATAAGCACAAAAGATAAAGACTTAAAGCATCAAGACATCAAGTAAACAATGTCATGTATTCGCATGTATTTAATACATGAAAGTACACATTTTGAAGTAACTAAAATATCTTTAAGAATAAAAGCTAAAAAACTTGAACAACCATTAGTTACAGCTCAAATAACACTTGTTAACTAAAGAAATCCTTAAAAATAAAAGACTACAACAACACACACACATCAATCTACTCTAGTCATGTCACATTGTCGAATTGACATTGTTGAATTAAACATCCCTCTTTTGCCACCACAACTCAGCAGGAAAAAAACTTAACACTTGAATTTCGTCGTTATGAAAAACAAAACTCTCGTATAAATCTATAAAAAAAAATATATAAATGCGGGCAATTCCAAATTTAGTATAAATTCTTTAAGACAATTTGAAGGCATTACGCAGACGTAAGGGAATATACATAATAAACCCGTGTATAGATTGTGAATATTTATCTTAATCCTTGTGTCGAAAAAAAAAGAAATCAGAACCAGTGAACTTCATTACAAGAGATAAGTGTTTATTGTTCATGCAATTCTTTTTTTCTCACCTCCAGGAGGTCCACTCATCAAAAACCATCACGTACTCTTATTGTGATACTTATACATCCTTAACAAACTCTCAAATTCACACACACACATACATACTGAAATGATCATCTTATGAAATTCGATTGCAACATAAAGAAAGCCAACAACAAGCGTAAGTTGTTACAAGGAAGAGATTTTCAGGGGATTTCAGTTATTTTCTTGCGAAAAATCTTTGAGTAAAATGATCTTAAATACGAAAATCCCTTAAGGAACAATAGTGAAGAAGCTAACAATTCGTTACAATTACAATCCAGCCGACTGATTTTGATTAACAATTCTTGTAATATAAGTTGAGCGAAATATTTGCTGTATTAAGTGGCATTAGGATGGATACAAAGAAGATGACAATAGATTTTCATTTTCTGGCAGGTTTAAGAGCTTAACTTATACGAGATTTTCAATGTTAAACTTTAAGATTTATGAAAATGAAATTACCTTGGCTTAGGATAAAGCTTAAAATGTTGGAAGCTTGGTTTAAGAAGGCATTTTTCTCAAGCAGGGTAGCTATAATCTATGATGTGTATGGTTGATGTTAAGGTAGTAGGTTAGATACATGGGCGTATATTAGATTATATTTTCAGAGAAGGATTAATGGTAGGTATCTCCAGCAAAATAAAATGGATTTGGAAACAGTTGTATTTATTCGTCTTTCTTTCTATTTATAATTTAACTTAATATTTAGCTTATAGCAACAGAGAAAATTAGCAAGTACTAAAGCACACCTTATGAAGGTCTCTTTAGAATAATGTGTGTTCGTTTTCCAATAAACCCACAGTTACATTCAAGACTTTAGACTTTACGTACGACTTAAAGGATATAAAATAAAACGAAACCACATCCGTATGCCAAAAAGGTGTGATGAAAGTCATTTGACTGTTGCGTTTTGCTTTATTTACATATAAGAACTGAGATTGAAAAACATACATATATGTTAATAAAAATGAAACCACTAAACTTACAGTTTTGAATCTTTTTTTATTTGATTGAAATTATTGTTCCAATTTACAAAAAAAAAATTGTTTTTATAGTTCTAATCACTAATGATGAAATTTTGAACCTTTTTCGAAAACCCTTCCATTATGGTTTTTATAGTGCTTTATGTCACTTTGTTCGAACAGGTTGTCCATCTCCGATTAAAATCTACCACACTTTTGGACACCTTTTTTGTGCTCTTCAATTCTCTTTTATCAAGAGCCCAATATCTCTCCACTGGACTCAGCTCCATAAAGTTTGGAGAAATTGCCTCTCTTGGTACAAATACCACATTATTGGTCTTGTACCACTCAAGACCTTTATTACTACAGTGACAGATGCCAAATCAGGCCAAAAATAAGTTCACACATTAAGAAGTCTTATGAATGGAAACATTCTTTTTTGTAAACATTCCTTGATGTAAATTTCGGTATTTTAGAGCCCTTTGTAACAAATGTTTGGCTTTTTTGCCGCAACTACATATTGCTTGCCATACCAAGAACTTTTTGGGAAATCTTGTCTGCTATTCGGTCCTAAACTTTTCTTCAACATTTCTTCCATCATCTGCAACATAAAAAATTTAACCAGAAGCTACCAAAAATTTTCCATACGTACATTTCGTCATCCATTTTTTGTATAAAATTTGACTTCAATTTCCGATCTCTGTCTTTGGCCTCTAAATTTTTAGCAGAGTTCCTTTCAGGCTTTAACTTTTCGTACCAAATAGTCCGAGTACTGACCTAAACGGGCAGCTTTCATACCGGAGGTGTTGGGAGCTCTTTTAAAAATGTTTTCTATTTTTTGGCTTTAGAAACATCATGTGGACAATTCCTTCAATCTGAACCAGGTTTTATATCAACGGACAAGTTCTCTCGGTACTGTTTAATAACATTGGAAACAGTTTGATAGCAGTCCTTTGATTGTTTAGCCAACTTTTTGTAGGACCAAGTTGGGTTTTGTTGATATAATGAAGAAAATCATGTATATTATGTATAGGTCAAGCGCGAATCCAGAGCGGGTGAAATAGGAATCCTCCCCACCCGAAAACCGAAAAGTTTTCATATAAAAAATATGAAAAAAGAAAAATTTATAACAAATTTTGATTTCCCTTAATTAGATTTTGCTCTTGATACCGTACGAAATCCTCATTGTTTTTATACGTTTCTTTGGGTTTTGCAAGTGCAAATGGTCTTACAAAATTACAGATGCAAATTTCCATGTAAAAATACACACAAAAACCTACAATAGTTTTCATTTTCAGTGTTGCTAGCGTAACCTGGTGGTCTAAATATCACACACACTTCATTTGAAAATTTTGTTCACTTATAAAGCACACCTTTGGTTGCGATGGAGCGATGATGATCCTCAAGCCATTGTCGAACATTGGTCTCAAGAATACCAATGTTTTGCTCTAAGGGCCATTGTTTAAAAGCTTTAATTCATTAGCTCTGGTAAAAACTACTGACATTAAACTGAAAAAAAAAAATTGACATCTGTTAATGAAGTTTTTGCCTTTAAGTTGAATGTTTCCAACTATGTTCATATGGTCTTTAAATATTGTCTAAATCACGCTTAGGCTACTTACAACATTTTCGTTGATCTGTGACTAACTTTTTGTTAATCATACGCGTTCAACACGCCCGTGCTTTAAAATTCAGATCTTCTGTAAGCAGTAAGATCAACTTTTACTTTAATAGTGGAGTTAAACAAAAGATTAACTCTTTAATATTCTAGCGTATTACGTTATTGGGGAATTGTTACACACATACGCTATGAAATTAGGTGAAGTCTGTGACAGCAACCGATAGGAAAGTATGTTGCTGAATTTAACTTTCTTTGGATTATTTTTTAAATCAATAAGATACTTTACATTTTGGATTTGTTTGTAAAACTGTTAAGGCAGGTATATATATCATTATTTCTGGTTTTCACTTACTGTTGCTTTATAAAAATAAACCACACGATCTAATTTCATGGCAATCGGTACATAATTGCTCATAGTTTCCATAATAAAAATAAATTATTGAAACTTTAAAAGAATAATGTTTGTGCTAATTTTCTTGTTTAAAAATAAAATTATGTACTAATATATGGAGGTTTTCATGTCAAGTGAACCAACTTTTGAAATCGTTGTCTTCCGATTGGGATCGAATTTGCACCAAGGTTAGTTCCATTGGATAGTAATGAGAGTGGGATATACATTAGGGATATAACTATTGACATTTTTTGCAAATATTCAAATTGGCATAGCATAGTCGAATAGAGCATTAAAAAATATGAAAAATCACGGTATTATTTTTTCGCGGTTGTTAAAAAAGTTCACTCACCAAACGCAATTAATTTTTTCAACTATTTAGAAATACAATATATTTTATTTTAATAATAACTGCGGACATACTTCAAAAGATAATTTTTAAATACGGAAAGTATCCCTCAAACTTGCAAAAAAAAAAAAATGAAATTATTAATATAATTTTTCAGAGAAAAAAAAATTTGGTTTATCTTAGAAATGGTTTCTTGGGGAAAATTTCTAAGAATTTTCCGTAGAATGCGTTTCTGCTATACGATTTTTCGTGAAAATAAATTTACCCACCTAATGTACATACATTTTTTAATTTATCAATGTTTTATAAAACAAATTTTGTATAGACATATTTATATATAGAATTCAGAAATAAAATTTCGGCACATATTTTTGATCTTTAATATCGTAGTTGTAATATTGATATGAAGAAAAATTTCCGGAAAAATATGTCTATAGTGATTGTCAATTTAAGTATTTTTAAACGATATCAAAACATTTCAGATCGAATTATTATTTTCGGAGATATTTACGATTTTAGCTGTTCCAGGATGTCAACGAGTTCCTTTACGAGTACATATAAGATTTTTAAATGTTTCTTGCAAAACAGATGTTATTTAATTTGATTTAAAACTAATTAAAATTTTAAAACGTATAAGCAAAACGAAATTAACATAACATTTACGCATCAACAACTGCAAAACTGGATTAAATACTGGAAAAAAGGACACATCTGAAATTAAACACAAACAAACATTTCCCCCAGTACATAAATACGAGTAAGAACATGTGAAATGCAGATTGACTGACTAACTGATTGACTGACTGAATGACTGAACAATTGAATGCGATACGTGTAAACAAATGTACGAGCATTTATATAAATCCCAACAAAATTCTATTCGAAAAGTTAAAGAGCCAAAAATTAAAAAAAAGAAAAAATTTCATTTTAGTTGACTCTTTACTCAACTACAATCACAGACACGTACGCATAGAAATCAGAGTTTGAATCCGAAGTAGATAAAACTCTAACAATAGAATCAGTGAGTCAAATACAATTTTATCAGTCAAAAAGGATTTATTTTTCAAAAAAAGGAAAGGAAAATTAAAACTATGGTCGACTGTTAGCTGAATAAACAATGACTCCAGTTGCAATCGCTTTGGGTAGGGAGAAAAATTAAAGAGAGCGGGAGAGTTTAGCAAAAACTGTTACAAATGCACATAAATACTTTGTAGTTTTATAAAAACAAATTTGCCAAAAAATTACTGCTAAAATAAATAAACTTCATTGTGGAAAGAAAAGGAAAAACAAAAACTGGCAGCGTTTAGAAAAACAACAACATCTAAAGTTGATACAAAAGGTAACCCTTAAAGCGAACAGTAGAGAGTAAAATGCTAGCAATGGGAGTGGAATTGTGTGTTTTGTAGTCAATTTGGTCAGTTTCCACTTTATTCAGATGTTTAGTATTTCTAGGGTTATTAATTTAAAAATATTATATATTACTAAGTATCAAAGTTCACAATTTGAAGTTATTTCAATAAGTTATTCAATTGTTCCATTATTTTATCTTTCACCCATACAAATATTCTCCCGTAGTAGCATTATATTGGTCGTAAATTTCGGAATATGCCAGTATGAAAAATTACCAGACAACTGACTTCGGGGTATAATTACACTACACGCAGAACAAAAATATAGTTGTGCATGTTTATAGTAACCATTTCCACATTATTAAAAGTTTTTTAACAATATTATAGTCACAGTAACTATTTACATGATTGTGGTAACCATATAAGGTTACAGTAAACAAGTATATGTTTGTGTAGTATTAAAACTAACTTTAGACTAAAAAATTAGTAGTATATAGAAATTGTACTCATTTTAGAGTTATATTCCATAGATTTTAAAACCATGACAAGTATTTAACAGTTTCAATTAAATTCCAGCTATCAAAAAAGGTGATCTTTCACAATGTAAAAGCTACAGGGGAATCTTACTTCTTTCAATACCTAAATTATCTTAAATCGTTTAAGATGATTGAATCCAACCCCAAAAAATAGCAGGCAGCGTTTCGGTCAATCATGTCCAGAATCGATCACATAAATACTCTGAGAATTATAGTCGAGCAAATAAGTGAATGAAAAAATCAGATCTATTTTAACTTTTTAAGGTAGAGCCATCCAAGAAAAATAAGGTCGCAATATGCTGATTTCATGTGCAGAGTTTTATACAATAGATTACTTCCCGAACCCTTTTCCCCTAAGTCTAATGTAATACAATATTGTCTGCTCTCCCCTACAAGTGAAGATGTCGAGAAAGCTAACATCAACTATAGAACTGGCAAAGAAAGATTCTACTGATGGCGGTGAAACTTGGTTAACTAGCGGAATATTGAACTCAAAACTTTTACAAACCGCTGCCTTCGTTACATCATGAAAATCTGGTGGTCAAATGTTATAAATAGGGGGTATATTTATATGCAAATTCTTGTATTTTTCAAAGGCATTAATGCATATTTTGTTATATTTAATGCATAAATAAAATGTATATTATACCAAATTTTCAATAAAAATATTATTTTTTGTCGTTGATAAACAATATATTTTCCCGACTAAAAGTTTGTTTTGGGAATAGCTACAAATAGACGACCCAAAAGTTTTTGGAAACACTTTTAATGAAGGAAATTTTAGTTCCCGGAAACAGCCGGAGCAAGTTAATAGCAATTGCTAACGTTAGACAATCCAAGGAGTTTTGAAGTTATAAATTACTAGAAGTAACCGCGATCTTGAAAGAGTATTCATATGTTTCACTGCTACTTCCGGACACATCACTGCGAATACATACATATATAAATATAGTACATATATATGGTATGTCTCTATCAAATGCGAATGTTAACGTAAGTTTGCCTTACAGGGATTTAAAATTAAATATGCCTTAACAATACTGATGACATGGATGAGACCACTGATGACGATGGATGCACAATATGTACGTTAATATATTTTATACAAAACAAAAAAAAAAACCATGCTCAATAGAATTTATTCTCCTTAGCCTCTCTTAAATGTGATCAACTCATATCAACAATATAGGCACACACACACATACATTCATATACTTGCAAAGATTTGTTGTTGTATTGTTTATGGGTAAAATGGAAATGTGTTTTTCTGGGTTGAGACCTTTTAAGTCCTAATGGCCCTTTATTATCTGCTTTTAGACTTTTAATAGACTCAGAGCTCACAGTGTGCGGTATGTTCATCCTTTTGTTGTAACTTGCAATGTTGATGCTGCTCTTGTTTTTCTTGCAATAGTATCTAGCAGTGGTGGTGGTTAATAATATTTTCTGTTGTTGTTTTCATTTCATCATATAGTTTTGTTATTATTGCTGCAAATGTTGTTGTCATTTTATTTTGCAAAATAGTTATTTATGATTTTTTTTTCAATTCATAATACAACATGTATATTTTGGTTAAATCCTTATTATTCAGTCATCACTTTTGAATAACCTTTTTGTTTTAATTATTGTTAATGGTGATGATTGTTGTTATTGTTGCCATGTTTGTAAGTTTATTAATTTTTGGGAAAACTAATTGATATTCATATTTTAAATTGCTTCAGAACTGGGGTGATTTTTGCTAAGGGTTTTTGGATTATTAAATACAAAACAAATTAAGGTTATTAGCATCAAAATATTATTTAATTATCAAGAAAAATATATAGAAATGTTTTAAAATTTTTTTAGTTCCATTTAATTTAAGGCGAAATTAGGAAAACAACAGCAATCTGAATTTGACCGGCATTTATTTACTCGCTTACCATTATTTCTCATAGCCCCCATATAATTGCCATATCTGAAAATAGTTAAGCTCTTATAAATATCTTAGTTACATAGATATTCAAACCAAATTCAGCACAAATAAGTTTTATATAAGCCGAACTCGCACCACCTTATTTTATTATGTTCGGTCCATAATTAGTCATAGGCCCAAGACTTATAGAAGCTGGCGGTAACAATGTTAAACATACATCCTGGGGTTCTCGCCTTACTAGTCCAAGAACGATATGTATCGTCTAACATATCTAGTGGCCAACCTACTTATCGGCCTGCAGATCTCAATAAGATTACCGATCTAACTGACTTCGCCGTAATCAAGAATTTAAAATGCGAATTTATCTCTTGTTTCCCTAACAAGAATAAAAATTAGCTAAAATACAAAATGTATGTTAGTTCACACTTGCCAGCAAACATTTCATTGACAAATTTCTACAAAGTGCAATAAGCTGTTAATATTTTTACTGATATTTTGACTAACGCTGTTCAGATTGCATGGGAAGTTAAACCATCTCAGAAACTACTTATATGCAATACTTAGACCCTATGAAAATAGAATATAGTCTACGGAAAGCTGTGCCCTATTGCATATGAATCTCCTATACGTCTCCAAATGGTAAATGGGCGACGAATGCAACTGAAAAAGTCGAGGCATTCACTAATCATTTAGGGAATATACAAGGTGGCGCAAAAGTAATCCTCCTATCAGAAAATGCTATAAATTTTGCGATTGGCCTCTAATGTCAGTTCTGTTTTGACATTTGTGTAGTAAACACATACGAAATACACGTTAATAAACAATGTTACGCTACACTGCTCCAGAACACGGAATATTGCTGACTATTTATTTGACCAATAATCGGTCGGTGACTTTGGCACAACGTGAATTTCGTCGCAAGATTTCCTGGCCGTCCAACGCCTACTGGTGAAACACTCGCCTCGAAGAGACTGGCACAACACGAGATGCTGCCAAGCGTGGCAGACCCCGGAGTAGCCGTTCTGCAGAGAATATTGCTGCTGTAGCCGAGGATGTCATGGAAGCGCCGTCGACATCGACCAGACGACGTGCCACGCAAATGGGTATCAGTCGACGGTCTTTACAGCGAATTTTGATACAAGATTTGAAGATGTTTCCGTACAAAGTCCAGACGGTGCATCAGCTGTTAGGTGCTGACCGCCAATCGAGTCTAACATA
The DNA here is from genome assembly GCA_942486065.2 of Calliphora vomitoria. Taxonomy (NCBI): domain Eukaryota; kingdom Metazoa; phylum Arthropoda; class Insecta; order Diptera; family Calliphoridae; genus Calliphora; species Calliphora vomitoria. Next base: position 94,974,362 of record OW818029.2, read on the forward strand.
CGCTCAAGCCATCCTTAATCACCACCAAGAGGAAGATGATTTTTCATCAAAAATAATCATGAGTGATGAGGCCCATTTCCATCTTAGCGGGTACGTAAATAAGCAAAATTTACGCTTCTGGGGCACTGAAAATCCGCGTGTAACCCACGAAGAGCCATTACACCCGCTCAAAGTCACTGTATGGTGTGCTGTTTTCGCTGGAGGAGTCATCGGATCTTTTTTCTTTGAAGACGTCGTGGGCCAAACGGTTACTGTGAATGGTGAGCGCTACAGAGCAATGATCAACGAGTTCTTTTTGCCGCAACTTGATGAATTGGGATTGGAAAACATGTAGTTCCAACAGGACGGAGCAACGGCACACACTGCACGTGACACATCCGATATGCTGAAGGATGCATTTCCCGAGCGCCTAATCTCCCTTTTTGGCGATTACCACTGGCCAGCAAGATCGCCTGATTTGACCGCCTCAGACTCTTGCAGTTCTTAAAGACAATATCCATCAAGAATGTGAGGACCTATCGCCGGAAGTTTTGGCCAAAGTGATGGAAATTCCATGAAAAGGGCTCAAATGACAATCAAAATCATATTCTCGACTTGATGTAAAAAAAATTAAAAGACCAAATAAAAATAATCCACAAGAAGAATCAAAGTTTTTAATTTTTTTTTTTTTAATTACAGCCAAAAAACATCGGAAGTTTACTTTTGCGCCACCTTGTACTTATATGCAATACTTAGACCCTATAAAATTAGAATATAGTATACGGAAGGCTGTGTAAAAAATTTAATGCCCTATTGCATATGAATCTCCTATACGTCTCCAAACGGTAAATGGGCGACGAATGCAACTGGAAAAGCATGTAGAGAATATATATACCCCAAATAGTAATAAGATGGTTCATCCTCCAATAAAATTCCGGATCTTCACCACAAAGCTAGCTACCAATGGTGTCAAAGCAGGTATAGATAAAAGCACTTCTGTAATTGGAAGTAACTTGGCACTGAGATCTATATTGTTAATTTTTAAATCTATATTACGCATTAAATGTTTTCCGACCCAAAGCGACCCACATGCAACTAAAGTCTACACAAATACTCTGTCTCCTTGGTTCTCGGTCTGTCCTAGATTTGTACTACAAGGTTATCTTCTATAGGGTTTTCCACCAAAGGTGTTATTTTAGTATTCAAAGAAAAATTGCAGTTTATGAGATAAATGATCGGATGTTTATTTCATAATAAAGAGGAAGGTATGCCGTTAATATTGAAAAACAACATCAGCCAAATGGCCACCACGACCGAGCCTACAGGAACATTAACTTTTCATGAAATTTTCCATAACCAAATCGCAAAGTGGCTGCACTATCTATGTCCTCGATAGCCTCACGAATTCTATCTTTAAGGTCTTGAATCGTCTCTGGGCTGTTGGCGTAGAACTTATCTTTCACGTGGCCCCAAAAGAAGAAGTCGCAAGGTGTTAAATCACAAGATCTCGGTGGCCAATTCTGATCACCTCTTCGACAGATAACACGGTCCGGAAACTTTTCAAGTAAAAGAGCAATGGTTTCGTTGATTGTGTGACACGTAGCGCCGTCTTATTGAAAGTAAACGTTGTCCAGATCAATATCATCCAAGTCCGACCATAAGAAATCATTAATCATCTCTCGATAGCGCAATCCTTTCACCGTAACTTTTGATCGTGTTTTCTTCAACACTTTGGGCTTCAGCAGCAATATTCTCAGTTGTTCTTGAGCGACGTTTACAGGTTTTATTCTTCACATCTCTAACTTGTCCCAGCAGCTTGAATTTTCCACCAATTGCTGTATTGCGGTCCGACAAGGTTGTTCACGACAACCCAAAAATGCTTTAGTTTAGCGAACTGTGACTGCAAGATTTTCACCATTTGTGTAGTAAATTTTAATAATTTCAATGCATTGTTGAAGCGTGTATCGTTCTATTTTTAGTAATGTACTAGTTTCTGCTTGTCAAATGTCAAAGAATAAGAGCTTCAAAAGTGACAGCTACCGAACTACCGGGTGATTCAAAATAACACCTCTTGTTGGAAAACTCTTTATAAGGAGGTTATAAAACCTATATGGTCGTGTGGCATCCAGCTATTGAAAACAGCTTCTTCATCCAATAGTGAAAAAGTGCAAAGAAAACACAAGACACTTGAGAATAATGATACACTAAAAATAATAACATCCATAAGGATATCAATGTTCCAACAATACTCGAGGAGATCAAGTCTTCCAGTATTAACTACACAGGGAAAACAAATTCGTAGTAGTAACCGAATTTGTTTCCAATAGAATGATTCAGTTTCACATAGAGAATTTTTCTGTTCTTGCAACTGAAAGTAAGTTGATAAAGCAGAACTTCGGTGTTATACCATCCAAAATTTTGTAGCCACAAATGTAAAGTTCGATCACTAAAGTTTTCTCTGTGTGTACTCTAAAAAAATCTAGTAAAATTACTACTATAAATTGTAAAATTATAAAAAATGCGTAAATTAATTACATACTTTTGACTGCAAAAATGCATAAAAAATTTGAACTAATTTTTCATTTTAATTAAAAACTATGTTCACTTTAATACCTTGAATGGCAGTATTAAATTTTTATTCAGAATTTTCGGAAAACTAAATTTTATTGTGGATAAGCTAAAATAGTCAAATTTCAAAATTTCCAAAACATCCACATATATGTTTACGTAGACCAGTTTCATGCTAAAAAATTTCACATTCAGAAAAAAGGAAATGTAATGTGAATATAAAAACCGCGATATTTCGAAAACGTAGTTGAAATTTCGGGCACCAAAATTTCTGTTCCGCTGTGTAATTGTATAATAAACATGTTTACCAAATCCTAAATATTATATTTTGAATGTATTTTTGCAGATTAAACAAAAGTTGTAATTTTCATTGTAATATTTAAAATATATATAAAATACGTTTTTATAACAAATCGATGTTTTCATTACGAATAATATTATTCGGAAAAGAATTTGGTTAAATTTGATTTAGGTTTCTTCAAACCAAACAAATGCATTTGTATTCAAATCGCAATACTGCTTATGAAAATATAAAAAAAGCATTTCAAAATCTTGATGATTTTCTCTCATATTTATTGAAATCATGAAAAATTAAATTATATTGTAATTGAATTTTCAAATTTTATTTCCCGTCGGCGTATTATCACTTTTATAATTTTTTGCTGGTGAAAGCATAAAATATTTATTTGCTATATAATAAAGATCAGCTGAAATGTAGGAGAAAATTAAAAAATGCATTTTGTATTTTGGTTTTAAAAACTTTTTGTTTTATATTTGTCTTTTTTCATTTGTTTAATAATATTAACTATATATATTCATATTTACATTATAACTTATGCTTAGTTTATTAATATCGAAAATAAGTTTTTTAACTTATAACAAAAATTTTTAACTTTTGCTAAAACTAATATTTTTAATACTAAAAATATCTAATACATGTCAATATGTATTTGTTTATAAGATCACTTGGCAGTTTTTTTTTTTTTGTTAAAATTAAATTGATCAAGGCTCGTGGGAGATTTTAATATAAAAAAGGCGAATTAATCATTTAAACATGATCAGGTAGAACTATAGTGTGTATCCACATCAAAACTTTGAGTATTGTCCAAATATCACAGTTACCAGAACTTAACACGTTATCCAAAACATTTTAACAATCAACGAAGGAAGTACTTCAAGTGCTCCTTTTGAATTCACTGGTATTGAATGCCGACGGCATTTGATTCGTTTATTGAATGATGGCGAATCTTCAAATTAGATTTTACGTTGACTGTACATATCCGAGATGAGTCTGACAATGGTAATGTCACCAATAGTCTTGCGGAAGAACAACTCTTCAATGGCGAATGCTGAAACTTTGTTCATCAGCGAAAGAACACTCATGATGGTTTGGAAGCGCATGGGTTGACCGGGATGAGTGCGAGCAATGTATGTGATTAAGGCTGTGCGACTTTCGTCGTGTAAAGCAGCTACACGATTGTTTTCGATGAGACCACGAGATTCGGCAGACACACTGGAGTTGGGACTGCCATTGCTGTTGCTCAAGGAAGAGTTGATGAGGTCATCAGACATGGATTTACGGAAAAGTGTGATGGCTCTGATGTATTCATATTCATTGCTGTCAATATTGAGATGGCACAATTGGTTGAGTACTTCTTGGAAGGCATGAACTTCACGTGACACCAAAGCGGTGATATCACGATTGGTATTCTCGGATTCATAGATGAAGAGCAATTGGGTGAAGTTCATTGGCATGAGGTATTGAGCCATAGCCAAGATGAAAAACTCTTTCCAGGAATCCTCAAGAAGTTGCAATTGATCGGGCATTGGTAGTTCAGTGAAGGAGCGCATGTTCTTAATCCAGTTAACATTCTTGAATAGATGTTCAGCTGCTGTTTCCTTGATGTGTTCGGCAGCCATTAGTGGTGGGGTGGGTGGCAAGACACGGGTGGCAGCCAAAGCATTCATATAAGCAGCAGTGGGAGCAAAGAACCCAGGATGAGGTTGATGATGTGGATGATGAGGTACACGTGAAACGGAGAGATCCAAAACCGAGGGTGGTTGGAAGGCACCGGTCAAACTGGGATGTAAATGATGAGAGCCGGGAATGGGCATTGGTAGTCCGGGGAAGCCAGTTAAGGCAGCTGTGTTCATGAGAAGTTCAGTGGGAATTTGAGGCATTTCAGGGCCACCCATCATGGCATCTTTGTACATGGCCATATGGCGGCGTAAAGTAGAATTGCGGGGACCACGTTCATGTTGCACAGCATCCTTATTCATGCCAACTTCAAAGCATTTGCGCAAACGGCAAGCACGACATTGATTGCGGTGTGTTTTGTCCACTACACAGAGTCCTTGTTTTTGTGATTTGCATACATATTGACGGGAACGACGAATGGAACGTTTGAAGAATCCAGCACAGCCATCACAGGCATAAATGCCGTAGTGTTTGCCCGAACTGTGATCACGGCAGACTTTGCAAGGCACATGATAAAGAATGCGACCTAAAATAAAAAGAAGGGGAAAATAATTATTAGTATTGTTTTGCAAAAAACCAGCGGGTGGTTTTAAGGCGGAAATCATATAACACTCTGCCATTTGCAAGTTTGCATTCATAACGTTTGAGGGGCGTATGATTGCTCTTTTTAGGGCTAAAGTATATAATTAAGATTTTTGGAAATAACTACTTACTTGATTGTGCCGGTGATAATCTGACGGAGTTGTATTTTTGATCCATAATATCGGGAGATCCTTCGGAGGATTGCATGTTGTTGTTATATGTGTGATTGGTAATGGTGATAGTTAATCCTTTAATGTTTGTACGTAGAATTTGTTTATAACAAATTCTATGTTATGTTTTTATTAAGTTTCGTAAATATTATTCAATTCACTGTGGTTTTTTATTTTTGTCAAATATTTTAACTTTGTTTTTTTCGTAAGCTGTTGTATATGTGTTTACTCTATGAGATCTGAATTGCTTGTGATGCTAACTCACCACCCTGCTCGTCCTTTAATAGTCCTTGTGCGCAAATTCGCTCATTGTTAGAGCATCATTCATCAAACATCATAAATTCGATCATCCCCGTTTACCTACCTCTTCTAACAACGTTCATTGGTTCGTTTTTGCCAAAAAGGGTGTGTTACCTCTCTTTCTTGCATTAACTCTCTGTGTACCCATCAACAGCCTTGCTGGCATTTACACATACAACACTATTTACTCTCTTGTGAGATCCTTTGTGAGAAAGTGTGCGTGAGTGTGTATATGTGCATCTGCTTGTGTATAGAACCTTTAGCACACCATTGCAAATATCATATTGGCATCCTTTGGTTAGCTTTCATTGAGTTTCATGTTTTACGACATTTCTTTATGGTGGTTTACCTGTTTTGTTGCTCTCGATTTTTTTGCTTTAATGAACGAACTCATCATTTGTCTCTTTGTAGAGCGTTATAGTAAAGTGAGTGTATGTGTAAGGATTGATTTTATGGTATTGCCATTATTAAATGTTTCCATATTTTGGAATTTTCTTTGTCCAAAGTACAGGTAATTCTAATATTATCTCTTTTCACTGGCGATGCTCTAATTATATTTCTATTGTATTGTTCTTGTTTGTAATCATGTATTGTTTTATGTTAATTGCTCTCTTTTTTTTGCTGGCATTCATGGTTTGTTAAATATGCTTTTTACTAGGAATTAAGTATTTGTATTCTCTGAATTGAAATACATATCTATTTTCTTTGTTGGGGTTATCCAATATATTTATATACATACATGAATATAGCTTATGTTATTAGTGTTATCAACTAGAAAATAATAATTTGCTAGTTCTAGTTTGCTAGTTCTAACTAATGATTTAATTGAGCCAAATTTTAACTTTAACTGAATGAATTAGTTATATACTTAGTATCTATTGAAAATATATCGCTCATTTAGTGCAACAACGTCATAATTCAAAAAAAGTCGTTTCGATAAAAACGGCTTTGAATGTTTATGACATTTTACTATTTCTTAAATAAATTTTCAACATATCATGAGATTTCTGAAATAAGACCAGACTTAAATAGTAGATGTTAATATCTTTCTAATCTTTATTTAACCCAAATTTTTACTTGTCAAATATACGAGAAAACGTGAACTTAAATTTTGATGTTTACAATAAAAAAACACTCTCATACAAAAATAATTGGCTTTTTTGAAAACTATATGAAAGACTATAGAACGGCGCATATTTTGTATTACTCAGTTCAAAATACACGGATTTTGAGTTATGACGTTGTTGCAGCAAATGAGCGATGTATTCCACAAAGAAATGTTATAAAACGGGTACATCTCATAAAAAGGAGCACCTTCAAACGAAGTATTTTGGAAATGGGAGTACTTACTTAATACAACTTTGAAACTTTTTTTGAGTGATTTGATTTCTAAAAAAATTAACTGTTTCTTTAGAAAGATGCGTTAATTTATCAATAAAAGGATATAATTTTGTAAAGTTTTTTGTTCAGAATTGGGAGCAAACATTTAAAATGTGTAGGCAAAATGCTATTATTCTATGAACTTCTAAGAATAACAAAATTCTGGACAACTATACGGGCGCATATCCAGTATTAAATAAATGTATGAACATTTAATTTTATGTGAATTTTGTAGTTATCTTGGTTAAAATATATAAACAATGATGCTGCCCTTTTTAAGGTTTTTTGTTTTCTAAAGCTGGTAATCTAAATGGATTATCAACGATTTCCTTGCAACTCTAACAATATATACTCATACAATCTATGGTGAATGTACCTAAAATTAATTTAAACTCGGTTATTTCCGCTATTTTCTATACGTATTGATTAATAATATGTATATGGATATATGCGCTTATTTCCATGAAGACAAATTTTAGCATGTTGTGTCTCGAAAATTTTGCGGAAACTATGTATGTTCATTAAAAATATCGCAAAAAGTATATTTGCAAGATTTATAACATTTGTATCGTCTCCTGTAGAATTTTATAATTCGCGTACATGCTTTGAATGAAGCACAATTGTTTAGAAAAGTTTTTTGGAAATAATTCGGTATCTCGGGAACTATTTCAGATATTGTTACAAAATTCCATGTGGTTGGAGGTAAGATGTTTTTGAGTTGATTTGAAGTTATTTAGCATTGCCCCTCAAATTTGATCACCTCTGGTCAAAAATTTAAAAAAATCACCAAAAATCGATTTATGATCCGAATGAGCTGAAATTTAATATATAAATAGTGCTTAAGAAGATCTACAAAAAATATGCGAACGTGTGTAGGTTTAATTTTATTAGTTGAAGAGATATTTATTTCTTTATTTTTTTTTTTTAATTTTTATCGATCTTTTTATGGTTTTATAGATGTGGCGGGCCTACGGAGGGTCGAATATTTTTTTCTGAAATATCTCCTATATTGGTGAAGAAATTTTAACTAAAATACAAAAAAACTTGCTAACAGTTATCTTGTCCTTATAAAAATTTAAAGGCATCCAAATTTGGAACATGTAAAAAGTGACTTATTTTTCAAGTTTTTTTCCAAAAAGGACCATATATTTTTTCTTTTGTAGAAAAAAAATTTCTCAGGAACTATATACAATTTTTATATGATCTGAAAAGAAAATTTAATGGAAAAGCTGGTAAAGTAAATTTTGGCTTACATAATTGGACACAACACTTCCCAGGTCTATCCAAACTTGGCCAATTTAAAAAAAAAAATGTTAGATTTAAGTAAAAAATTCTGAAAAGTCAAAGCACTGATCCTCAAATAATCTTCATATTTGTATAAACCTATTTACTTTTTAAATATCTACAAAGTTTTTTTACTATCACATGGTAAATAACGTCACAGTAGGCACTTTTCTAAAAAAACTCAGTTTTTGGAACACTTTTGCCCGGTTTAGGAGTTTCGGTATTTGAAAATAAAAACTGTCAATAGTTTTAATGTCATTAATTTAAAGATAATTGAGTCTATATTAGTTCAAAATTTTGTTATGGTATCTTTAACCGTTAAAATTTTACATTAATTCAAATTTTATGTTTTTCTTCATGGAAAATCACAATATTATAATTTTGTAAGTTTTTAAAGTAAAAGACGTCCTTAAAATTTATAAGATTATTTGGTTTTACTAAAATATCAATATTCAAGTCCTTAGGTTTTCAACAGTATCAAATACTTGTATATAAAGCCTTTATTTACTCCTCAGAAGTTCCACAAAATTTGTACGTTTTTTCATATATTGTACAATAATTCAGTTTCAATATGTGAGATTTCTAATGGAAACACAAACAATTTAAAATTCTTTTTTTCCTTTTTCGAATGGAAATATGAAAATAGTTGTTTTCCTCATCCCAGTAAAAAAGAATATTGAAGTGCTTCTTATATAGTATCACATTCTCCTCACTTCCATAGTAGAAACAATTGCCTAATGTATTTCTGGCAAATTATTATTAGCAAGCTTCAAAGAAGTGAGTCAAAATTATTATATTTTTTTCTGAATATATGAAGTAATTCTTCAAACATACATATTTTAAAATGAATACGAATGTATCATTAAGACAATTTTCTACAAATACTCAAAACTAGTTACAAAAATATTTTAATATAAATTAAAACGAAAAAACAAGCAAATAAAATATTTCATTACATAAAGTGTATTGTGTTTTTAAGCACTTAAAAATAATAATTTTCACATTTTTCTGATTTAATAATACCACAGTGCACTCATATAAATCTAACGATTACTTTAATATCAAAATCTCAACGACTTAAATCAAATACAGTGTTTTCCAAAGGAGTGATAGTTAATACAACCAAATATATATAACTTTGTTAATGCAAAGCCTGCCAAATTTGATAAATCTTCAAGGCTACTCAAAATTAAATTCCGCTAAAAGCCTCCTGACACGACTTACGAACATATGTGTGCTTGTATTTATCCCTCAGCTAATCGCTAAGATTTTCTTAAACACACACATACACTTTTAACTTAGTCCAACTTAGAATAGATGTGCGCCGCTAGAGCCACCAGATTAAGCTGCTCATAGCATGATTGTGCGAGTGCGTGCCTTAGATGATCTTATTGCTGGATGGTGGTATTAAAGCCAAATACTTAACTTTCGCCATATTTAATCGTCACAAATCGCCCGATTATGTGCATATTACAATTTAAATCATCGATTAGTGAGATATATATGTAATTCTTCATAGAAAGACTACGAGATTTGTGAAGACATAGCGAAAAGTTCATGTCATGTCAGGACAGGATTTCAGTTTGCCAAGAAAAACGAATTTAAAAAAGATTTAAATTAATCAAGTGCGTACCTACATACATATTTGGAAATAAGACTTAATTTTAAAATATATTTTAGAATTGATGATACAACATACATACGTACCGCCATCGGATGAAGAAGATATGGATAGAAGCAATGGTTCACAATAAACAGATAGATACGATTGTTTTAACTTTGCCTTGATGTGTGACAGATTTGGTGTGCCTGATAGAGTAGCATCAGCATTGGGAACCGCTCTTTTCCAAGATTTCGAAGTGAAAGATCGGCATGGCGAACCTGTTATCATGGATAAATCGAAAGTTCGCAGAGAAATAGACAAATGTCGACAAGAAGTGCTTCGCGAACGGTTAGACGATACCAATTTGTTAGCGTTTTCATTCGATGGTAGAAAAGATGATACTGTAACGAGAGATCAAATTGATGGGAAGTAACATTCTAGGATGGCAAAAGAATTGATTGATTGGTTACGTAAGACTGGACCATGAAACGGCTGAATATAAAACAACCAAATTAAGTGATTTTTTCAACGATAAGATATATATCACAATATGCATTAATTGGTATATGCACTGATGGTGAGCCAACAAACACTCGACCACACGGTGGAATTATACGACAATTTGAATTGCTGTTAAAAATACCACTGCATTGTTTCGTTTGCCTTCTACACTTCGACGAACTTCCGTTTCGGCATTTGTTTGAAGCTGAGCAATAAAATCCAAACTTGCGAAATTCTTCCGGTAAGTAATTGCTATCACTCATTTATTATAATTGTCATCAGTTTTCAATTATTTGACTAATTTATTTTACTATTTTCAGGTGGTGGACGGCTTTGAGAAAATTGCGTTGAAAAATATTGCACTTTTTCATATTTTAATGTGACTAAGTCAGAGCCATTGACTTGGTGTTAAATAAAATGATATGATAATTTATTAAAGTTTTTTAGTATGAAAAAGTGCAATATTTTTGAAGGACGGAGATTTAAAGTTGCATATTTTTGAATATAATTGATATATTGACTTGTGGATCAAATTGTTCCTAATATTTACAATCCTATCAAAATTTTTATACAAATTTTAGTTTTAGAAGCTCAATAAACATGTAATACGTAATAAAATCTTTATTTATTAACAAAACTCAACGAAATTTTCAACGTTTTTTTAATTTTTTATTCTGAATAACAATGTGTAAAAAAAAATTGTCAAAAGGTCAAAGGGAATCCCGCAATTCCTAAAAATTGGAGCGAAAATCCCAAAAATTAAATTTTTTACTATTCTGTCCATAGGGTCAACATTTTCTTCGGAGTTGGGTAAATACTTTGGGAGTATATAGGGATCACATCTATGTTTTCAAAAGTGCTTTTCATTTTCTGATCCTAGCTTTGGAATTTTAGAACATGTGGACAAAATTTGAAATTTCGATAAAAAATATGTCAAATTAAAAAGGGCGTAGGGACGACATATCCAAAAAACAGCACAAATCTATTATTTTTTAATTTTTAAAATGAAAATCGTTTATTTTTGGATCCATAATTGATATTGCCCTGAAATCTTTTGTATATTATTGGTAATTTAGTTGTGTAACTAACGGAGTCCATTCGGTCCAAAGGTACGCCCCATATTTTTAAAAAAGCAGATCAAGGTATGACAAAATTTTTAAATTTCAATTTTGAAAAGCAATAATGTTTTTCAAGACCTAGCCGAGCGCTTTCCAAGAATATAAAAACCTTTGAATCGCATGGGAAACAAATAAATTGCACGTGATTAAAAATTTTACGTGTCGAAGGTACCCTAATTTAAGCCCCCATAGCGCCGCCCCTCGAGCGCTTGGAGGGTCCATTTTAATAACTTAAACTCGAATACTCCTTGTCTACGCCAATGTCAAATTTTATCCCGATGCAGAAATGCCAGATTTATTTCCAAAAAATACAAACTTTTTTTAAACAATTCAAAAACATTTTATTTTCCTATCGCTCGTTTGCTGCAACAACGTCATAATTCAAAAAATATCGTTTCGTGAAAAACGGCTTTGAATGTTTTATGACATTTTAGTATTTATTAAATAAATTTTCAACAAAACATGAGATTTCAGATATAAAACCTGATTTAAATAGTAGACGTTAATATCATTCTAATCTGTATTTAACCCTATTTTTTTCTTTTCAAATATACGAGAAAACATGAAATTTGATTTTGATGTTTACAACAAAAAAAAAAACTCTCACTCAAAAAATAATTGACTTTTTGAAAAACTGATAAAATTATATGAAATACTATAGAACGGCGCATATTTTGTATTACTCAGTTCAAGAAACACGAATTTTGAGTTATGACGTTGCTGCAGCAAATGAGCGAAATATGTATCGGGTATACAAAAATATAAAAATTTAAATAAACATTAAATATATTTATGAAAACGATTTCTTGACATACCTAATGATTTCAATTTAGAAATTTGTATATTAATAAACAATATTCTCATCTAAAAATACCTTTAACATCCAATCATATAAAGCTAAAAGCACTCTCCCAAAAGTTGAAAAAGTTTATTAATATTTCAACATCAAAAATACCACAATGACATTTGAACTTTGGTCAATAAAACGCTTGACATGCTATTAAAAATAATAATCATACTGTAGTAAAAAAAAAACAGACAAAGGGTATTATATTAATACTTAATTGTAACAAATTCTAGTTTAAAATATTAAAAAAAAAAAATAACACCCTCTATACTCGAATTACAACAAGGGTGGCATCACTTTTTTTTTAATATCTAATTGCCAGTAGAGTGGGTGAACATTTGATGTTCTATTTAGAAATTTCCACCACCTTCATTAAACATAACGAGCGTTAGCTTCACCAAGTAATTTGAGCACACAGTGCATGGGAATTTTTATTGAAACAAATAAGTTGCGTGATGCAATGTTCAATAAAAGGACATGATCATTATTCATCATATTCGTAGCTGAGATGCAATGTGATGGGAAGTTGTAAAGTTTTGTTACAGATGACATGACATTTTGATATTTAAATATCAACAACGAGAGAGTAGTTTCATTGTTTGTGAAATGTTAAGGTGGGTGTAATTTAATTACAAACAAATAATTACTCATCATCAGCAGAGGGTCATCTGAAATAATCAAACGTGGGAATTTTATAAAAGTTCTCATAGCCAAAAAGATGCTGCATTTTACTTTCAATAAAATTATTACCATCTCCATTAATATTTGAATAAAATGCTACCTTTATTTTAGTTATTAGTTTATGTTTCATTTCCCCTAAATACTTCCTTTTTTACTGACACTTTTTCTTTAATAGTTTAGTTATTCACTAAATGAATTAAAAACCCCAGTAAAGGGATTAAGCATTTAATCCACCGCAACTAAAGTTAGTATATGTACTAAAGGTCATACTAACTTTTAGTCTCTAGTCTATTCACAAAATTAGTAGATTGGCTTGGTTTGCTGAAATGCTCATGAGTCAGGTACCTGAGTACCTGCGCACACATGCACACATTTTAAAAAAGGACAAATTTTATAACAACATTTGCCTTAAAACTCATAAATGTCAATGAAATATTATTTTATTAGTTTATGTGTTTTTTTTTTTGCAAATTCCCAGAATTCCTACAATAAAATGACTTTTTTAGAAAACTCTTCAGTAATTAGAGCAATTTTGAAGGACACCAAAAAAACGAAAGAGTTTAAATTTACAGAGAAATACATTAGCATCTGCTCTTAAGGAAAGTTTTTGACCTGATTTTGAGTGCAAATAAAAAGTAATTATTTTAAATATTTGAAAGTATTTTATTTTTTTAAAGTTGGTTTAAAATGTAATTTTGTTAATTTAGTTTTATATTTGGCGTCTAACAATACAAATCTTAATATGAATTTTCAGTCTGTATTTATTTATAGAGTCTACAAGCCTTAGCTTAACCTTAAAAGTCCCAAAGGTTTAAGATTTTCATATTACTGAAGTTGATCAGACAGAGTTGAACTTGACAAAGATTTGCTCAACACACACCTCAACTAAGTCCACCTTGAAAAGTTCCAGTACTCAACTAAGTCACCCTTTAAGGTGATGTGGGCCGCTACATTTATCAGCTTAGACGGCCTACGTGTGCATTGGATGCTTAGCTGTAATCGACATTAATCACAAGTTTAGAGAAAAACATTATTGTTTAGTATATACAATTATGCATTAATTATTTGTATTCTAATACCTTAGGATTATGATATATTTAGTTTTTCCATCTGGTGCATAGACATATAAGTATGTGGGTGAAAAATATGGATTTTCTAGATTTAGTCTACAAACTTGCCAAGACTGACCTTAAGCTTTATTAAATTGTCATTGCAAATGCTAGCCAAATAGAAAATTGCTACGGTCTTTCCGAAGATATCATCGGAATACGAGGCAGCAATACATCTGTCCCTTTATATTTCCAGTTATAATGGTCAACTCGAACCATTACAAAGTCGTGTTGTATTAATGTAATTCTTAGCGGTTTAGCCTCCTATAAATATAACAATTGTAACATTGATATTGATAGCTGCTATAGATAGATTCCCCTATATATAATTTGACATATCTATGGGAGGCCTAAAAAAGTACTTCAAACAAAGTTTCAAGGCTGAATTTTAGTATTTAATTTGTACGGGAGGTGCTTCGCCCACTTTTGATAGTCCACCCATTCTTGACCTAAATATTGATAAAAACGGCAGAAATGCTTTTGAAACATTTGAGGACTCTAGCTATTATGGCTTCCATAGTTCCTTCAGACATATAGGAATATAATGTAAACATTTCAAGCAAATTGGGCCAATTGGGCCAATTGCTTAGCCGTCTATAGAATTCAAATAAATAAACCCACAAACACACATTCACTTCTACATATAAGTATATAGAAAATAATTTAGAAATTCCACCCATAATTTGGCAAAATGTTTAAAGTAATTATTAACACGGATCGAAGACTTCACAAGTCCGTTTTATACCCTTCACCATGAGTGACAAGGGTATAAATAAAAACAAGCAGGGTAAATTTTTGGCCTATTTTTGATCTATATCTGGATTACTAAGTCATTAATATAGACAATATCGATATGTAATGATAGATATTTCAATGCCCATTGCAATGATGCATATGACATGGGTAATGGGTCAAAACCGGGAAAAATATTTTTTAAACCAAAAATAATTTTTTTTTTCATAAATTTTTTTCACTAATAAATTTAAAAAAAAATTAAAAAAATTTTTAAAAAAACTAAAAAAAAATTGGAAAAATTATTTTGAAAAAAGAAATGTTAAATTTTGTTTACTAAATATATTTAAAATTTGTATTTTAAAGTATAATTTCGTGAAGCATATATAAGAGATTATGATAAGATTGAAGTCTAAACATATTTGGTCAATTCACAGGGTCTCTTATCAGTCATATTGTCATAATGTTCTAATATATCACGACTCGGCGGCTTAGATTAACCGACTCTTAGGCATTGGTCTCTGCTGGATCTGCCATGTCCGTCTGTATGTTGAAATCAACTTTCCGTAGCACCCAAATAACTTACAAACATGATTGATACAACAACATATCGGCCCACAAATGGCTGAGATACAAAGAAAAAAACCAGGGTAAATTTTTGGCCTATTTTTGATCTATATCTGGATTACTAAGTCATTAATATTGACAATATCGATATCTAATGACAGATATTTCAATGTACATTGCAATGATGCATATAACATGGGTAATGGGTCAAAATCGGGAAAAAATATTTTTTAAACAAAAAAAAAAATTTCAATAAAAAAATTAAAAAAATTTGGAAAAAAATTAAAAAAAAAAAATTGGAAAAAAAATTTTGAAAAAAGAAATGTTAAATCTTGTTTACTAAATATATTTAAAATTTGTATTTTAAAGTATAATTTCGTGAAGGGTATATAAGAGATTATGATAAGATTGAAGTCTAAACATATTTGGTCAATTCACAGGGTCTCTTATCAGTCATATTGTCATAATGTTCTAATATATGACGACTCGGCGGCTTAGATTAACCGACTCTTAGGCATTCGGCGTTGGTCTCTGCTGGATCGTTACGATAACACAATAAACATAGCATAGAAAGTAGTATTATTTTAGGACATTTTTTGCTTGAAAATCAATAAAAACAATTGTGAAATATTAGGACATTATGACAATATGATATGGTAAGAGACCTTGTGAATTGAGTAATTGTAATCGTTATTAGCAGGGCAAGGATTTCTATGCAAATGCATGTTTGTAGTCAGTAACTCAAAATCACTTTTGACAATTTATCTTTCCGAATCGAAGAATTTGCAACAAAATGGCATCGATTTGTTGTTGCATATTTTTGCATATTTTGTTATAAATGCATATTTTGCATATTTTTCTTTTAAGTGCATATATTTAGCATATTTTTCCATTTTATTTCACATTTAATTTTCTTTTGGACATATTTTTATATCAGTGTACACTGTACATACATATATTTGGCAACTCTATTAAGTGTTGTAAAAATAGTAAATATATTGACACTAGAATTATATTGTTGAAAGAAAAAGTCAACTTTTCAACTTTTCAATTTATGAATCGATTTTTTAGCTTTTTGAAATTGTCGACTTTTCGAAAAATTTTTTATATCGACTTTTGGACTTTGTTCTCTTTGTGACACATAATATTAAACCCAATTAGCATTTCTGTGCTGAAATTACATCTTTATTTCTGAAAATATTACTAAACTACAGGGATTCAATTCGCTGAATGCACAAGTAAAATTAATTGATGATGCTGCCAATAAAATTAATAATGTAAACGGAGAAATTTCTTACCAAGTTAAAACAAAACTAAAGAATATATTACAGAAAAATACTGGATTTCATATAAAAAAAAAAAATTTTGACAATTAGATAGCAATTTTAATGAAGAAAATCAAATTGAAAATGAATATTCTCCAATTGAACTGGTTTCATTTAAATATGCAGCTTTAACTTCTGTTGACGTTGAGCGTACATTTTCAATGTATTAAAGCTGTTTCATCCGAACAGACAAAGTTTTCTTTTTGGAAATTTAAAAAAAAAAATTTATTTGTTTATACAAATAGAAGTCTAAATTAAGTAATTTTGTAACATGAAAATAAATAACTGACTGATTTTTTTTAATATAAATATTGTATAATTTACATACATACATGAATTTTCTTATTTTTACTTTGAAAAAATTTATTTAAAACCTTTTATGTTCCTTTATATGTACATATATATTGAAAATGTGACCCGAAATTTATATCTGTCTTTTATTAGTAAATATATTTCAAATAAAAAACTTGTTTTTATTGCATATTTTTGTAATTTTTAGTGCATATTTTCTCTCTTTATAGTGCATATTATAAGCGCATATTTTTAATTTTTTAGTGCATGAAAATCCTTGCCTTGGTTATTAGTATCATAAAATATATTATTATGATCAAATACGAAGTAATCATATTGTGAATGTAATAATACTGTTTAAAAAGTTTACATTAACTGAAATATCATTAAAATTAAATTAAAATAACAGTTATATGTAAGCAAGAACATAGTATAGTTGCCGTAACCATTCCGAACCATGTTATTTCCCCCCATATTTTTGGTGGTGGAACTCAATCATAATAATAATTAACTAATTTTTAGCTAACTTCTAAACCGAAGAGATACTAGAAAAGGGAATGACGAGTAAATATATGGCAAGTCTGTATAGGAAGATATACTTAGTGAGAAAACTGTAGAAATACATACTAGTTTCTACTCTATGTATATTATTCTAGGAATAAGACTCTCCGAAAGTCAAGTCAATAGTTGCACATACATAGCATATGTTTAAATTAGAGTAAAGTTTTCAAACACTAGGTATTGACCATCTATTCGATGTACAATTTCATAGTACTTAGTTATAAGTAAACTATGCTGGAAAAACTACAAATATACATATATACTGCTACTATAGCATTGAATGGAAAGTAATATAAAATAATTTAAAATTTCCTAGAAATTTACTTAAGTATATGCAAATGTTTTAACCTGCGCTAAAAAAACAACACATTAATATAATCGTCCATATGTGCGAGTTTGCTTTGCTGTCTTATTTTTTTATGACTCCACTAATAAAACAACTAAAATATGAAATCATTTACATTTTTTGTGTGTTTTTTTACGTTGAAATTTTATTCAACGTTTGTGCAAATGTTATTCCAGGTAGTGTCATAAAAAACTTTCAGCTTGAACTACATACATTTTTTTACCTGTGCAAAAATGAAGGCGTTAGTAAAAAAATATTCTTGACTATTTGACGGATGTATACTAAATTTAGTATAAGGATTAGCGGTGGATTTAATATTTAATCTCTTCACCAAGTCAAAAAGTTAAAAATAACTAAAATATATACTAAATAAGTTGTAAACAGAAAGGAAGTATAATTATTTTAATCTATGTACTAGTTTATACATTTTAGTTAATTAGTACTGGAATTTAAGATTGTGACAGCAAAAAATAGTTGGTCGAAGCAAGGATTCAGTCGATGACAAAGTAGTTTACATTGGTGAATCTTGCATGACTTTAACATTAGCGTGACCATTGCAAAAAAAAACAGCTTTTCATTGAAATAAGTGATTAGAACATATAAATGTGCGATAAATCGACAACTTAAATTGTTGAAATATAATAACAATCAAGGTTGCCTGCCGGTACCGCTAAGTTACTGTTAACTAAATAAGTGCAATTACCGTGTTAACGATATAATTATAAATACCGATAAAATTCTAATTTCATTTCAAGAATTAAGTTTCTTGAAATCTACAGAATTCAAAATGTAATATATGGGTGTATGACTAAAAAATGCGGGATTTACAATAGATGGCGTATCTTTGGAAGGCGGTTTTTATTTATAACTAGCTAAAACCCGGTGTGCTTCGCTACCCGTATCGTAATGAAATAAAAAGTTTAGAGTTAAACAAATATATTTATTAAGTTATTTAAATCTACAGTTTTCCTTTTAAATTAATTCTTATTATATTATCTTATGATTTACAATATACTTATTTAGTTTATCTAAAATTAGTTTCTATTTTAATAAGTAGTACATTATTTGTTTCTTATTTATAACCTTAATGTTAAATATAGAAGTTTATAGAAAAACATTTTTTATTTAATGTTTGATATATACATTACTTTTATTAATTATTTTTTATTCTAATGACTTAGGATATACAATATTTTTGGTTTTTCCTTCTGGTGCATATACATATGAGTCTGTGGGTTTTCCCACTCGCGAACATGCAACATAAAGCTGTCCATGTGAAAAACATGGATTTTCTAGATTTAGTCCACAAACTTGCAAAGACTGATCTTGAGCTTTATTAATTGTCATTGCAAATGCTAGGCGAATAGGAAACTGCAATCGCTTAAAATCAAATGGCATTTCCGAAGTTATCATCGGAAAACGTGGCAGAAATACATCTGATCCATTGTACTTTACAGTTATAATGGTCGCCTCGATTAGATTGTTCATTAATTTCTTTACTATAAGTCGAGTGCCATTACAAAGTCGTGGTGGATCAATGTTTCTTAGTAAAATAATAGGAGCACCAATTTTCAACTGCAAGTCATGTGGTGGAAAGCCCGGTAAATCTAACGAATTTAAAAATTCGACTGGATAATTGACGACATCCTCAATATTTGTAACAGTGTCGATTGATTTATAGATTTTTAGATTACCATCGATGGTATTCAGAATGTTGCTGTTGATGGAGATAACGTCTATATTTTTGGCTGCCAGTAACGCGCGTTCACATAACCATAGCTTGTTTTTAAAATTTTTTCCGATATTGGGGAAAACGCAATTTATTAACTCTTCTATAGATTGCGTCATGCTGCAGAAGTTAGATGGAAATGTTATACATTTCATACATACATACATACAAACACACATTCACTTTTATATATAGATAAGGGTTTCAAATGTATACAAATTTTAACATTTACTTAATATTGTTGGTAGTCAGCGCATTTCTGTCCTAAATATTAATATTGATGGATGATATATCTTTCCCTATTTATAATTTGTCATCATATGTATGGAAGGTGCCACGCCCACTATTGATAGTCCGCCCATTTTTGTCCTAAATATTAATATTGATGGTAGAATAACCGTACCATATATCTTATTGTTTCCCATATATACATTTTTTTTAATTATCATCATATGGGAGGTGCCACGCCCTCTGTGGCTACTACTCCCATTTTTGCCGCAAATATTTAAACAAACAGTGAAATTGCTCATGCAAAATTTGAGAACAATAGCTATTATAGTTTCTTAAATATTTGATTTTTAAAATTAACTTTGTATGGGAGGTACCACGCCCACTTAAAATTTCAAAACAAAAAGTAGCCTATAGCTCCTTCCAGGCATACATAAATATACTGTAAAAATTTCAAGCAAATCGGTTCAGCCGTTTAGCCGTCTATAAAGCCCAAACTAATAATAATAAACATACATACATACAGACACACATTCACTTTTATATATATAGATAACAAATATGGCAAAGTTTTTTTGGCTTCGAAAATGTTGAATTTTGTGCTAAAAAAGCGTCATATACGGTAAGTTTTGCTTTAAATCTATAATTTGAAGCAAACCGATTGCTCACCAAAGCTTATGGTGAATGTATTCCATCAGTTTCAAAGTGCGTGAGATGGTTTGTTCAGGTTGGTGATTTTGACACGGAAGACAAATATCGCCCAGTTTGAAGACCAAGAATTGGAGGAATTACTCCATGAAGAATATTGTAGAACTCAATAAGACCTTGCAAAATCATTGGAAGCAACGCAAGCAGCAATTTAAAAACGATTGTGAGCAGAAGGATTCATCCAAAAGCAGGGAAATTGAAGCCGATAGACCTTGTAAGACGATTTTGCATGTCCGAAATAGTGTTTGACTACTATAAAATAAAATCATTTTTGCATTAAATTATTACTTGCGGTGAAATATGGATCCATTACAATAACTCGAAGCGTAAGAGATCGTATGTGAAGCCCGGCCAACCAGTCGAATCGACACCAAACCCCGAATTCTCTGTATTTATATGAGCTGCAAAAATCTGGCCAGACCATCACAGGTAACCTGTACCGAACGCACCAGATGCGTTTAAAGCGAGCATTGGCAAAAAATCGCCCAGAATATGCGGTCAGATATGAAACCGTAATATTCCATAGTGAAAACGCTCGGCCACATTATCCAATACCTGTTAAAAACTATTTAGAATGTAGTGGTTTGGAAGTTATGCCTCACCCGCCTTATAGTCCACACCTTGAGCCTTCCGAATACTATTGGTTTCGATCGATGTAGAAAGCTCACCTTAGAATAGTGTATCCGAAATAAAAAGCTTAATAGAACTAGTAACATTACAATCTTTAAATATAATTATTAAAGAAAATGGTGAAATAGCAACAATTCGTAGAACAACATATTGCTAAAGATTCAAAAAAGATAATGGATCAACTATTACAATATAATTTCAATTTAGCTGTTAAAGGTATGCATTTTCAGAAGACAATACTCAGTATTAGTATTTGTTAGAAACTAATGTATCACAATACAATTTCATCGTCTAAAAGAAAGTTGTAGTAGATTTTCAAATAATACAAATGATTTTTTCTAGTTAGATTTAGTTTTAATTAATTAATTTAAAATTTACTGAAATAAAATAAGCTAATTTTTAAGCACATTTCATTGGTTGCTAACGTCAGATCCCAAAGGCTTTAGATAACCTAAATGATTAATAAAGTTCACAAAAATTTAAAATAAGGCGATGCACATTGGGGGGAATGAAAAAAAATGGAAATAAATCTGTAACTTCCAAACGAATAGCTCGATTTTAATATAGAGGATTTAGTGGCTATAGAGGAGGTGTTGATTTATGTTTTGAATTTGGGCTTATAACACTAAGGGGGTTCCGAGCCACAGTGCACCAAAGTAGGGCACCTCGGGTATATCAAAAATTAAAAATGATGCCTAATTTTTGTTTGCGATACGATTTGAAAGATTTTAATATATATGGAATCTACTCGACGAGATCTACAACATAGCTTTTGTCATATATTATCTCTTATAGTTTACGAGTTATTCTTATTTGAAAAGTAAAATTTTATTTTTTTAACCTACCCTTGTATGCTTTTTTGCTAATAATGGATCCAATCCTGTCTCGGTTTTCATGAAATATCTTTTTTTTTAATTAACATATGCTTACAAGACCATATCCTTATCATGAAACTTTCCATAACCAAATCGCAAAGTGGCTGCCCTATCTATGTCCTCGATAGGCTCAGAATTTTATCTTTGAGGTCTTGAATCGACGATGGACTGTTGTCGTAGACCTTATCTTTCACGTGGCCCCAAAGGAAGAAGTCGCAAGGTGTTAAATCACAAGATCTCGGTGGCCAATTGTGATCACCTCTTCGACAGATAACACGGTCCAGAAACTTTTCCCGTAAAAGAGCAATGGTTTCGTTGCTTGTGTGTCACGTAGCGCCATCTTGTTGAAAGTAAACGTTGTCCAGATCAATATTATCCAACTCCGACCAAAAGATACGGTGTAATGACGTTTGCCAATTCCAAAGAACGACGAGGAATGAATAAACCTGAGTTTTCTTCAACACTTTGGGCTACAGCAGCAATATTCTCAGTTGCTCTTGAGCGACGTGCACGGGTTTTATTCTTCACATCACTAACTTGCCCTAACAGCTCGAATTTTTCCACCAATTTCTGTATTGCGGTCCGACAAGGTGCTTCACGACGACCCAAAAATTCTTTAATTTTGTGAACTGTGACTGCAAGATTTTGACCATTTTTGCAGTGAATTTTTATAATTTTAATGCGTTGTTGAAGCATGTATCGTTCCATTTTTATATCCTTCACCATGAGTGGCAAGGGTAAATATAAGTTTGTCATTCTCTTTGTAATTTCAACATTTTTCATTTGCGACGCCACAAATTTATAGATATTGGTATTTCTACCATAGCTTAAGTAATTGCTTGTTAAAGATAAGGAATTTCGTAATTCGCTATAGTTTTGTCCGTTTATAAGTTCAACGTTCATATTTTTTAACAGATGCGTGCAAAATACCTTAAGTAAAACAGTCAATAACTAAAAATCCTTCTCATCAAAACAGGATATTGCATAGAAAATTATCCATGGCGGGTTTTCGGGATAATTGAAAAATGTTTGTGTATAATATTATAACTAATTGTTCAATTTGTAACTATAAACTAGTCATTTGCATCAGAAAGAGGATAGTTAGTATGATTAGTATCCTTTGAAGAAAGATATCTCGAAATTCATGTCTTTAATTCTTCTATTTTGTTGTCACCAACATTTGTGTATGCTGTTGTCTCATAGTAATTAAAAATTGGATAAGTGTTTAAAAAGCCACATACAATTGAAATTGAGCGATTTTACACCATTCTTATATAAAATTTGAGCTTTGTATGGCCACAAAGAATCTGTGTCCCAAGTTTGAAAAAAATTGGAACGGGTAAGGTTCGATTACTTTCGATTTTATATTTTCTCGCATTATTATTAAAATTGTTCTATCATTAGAATAATACACATTATTCTCTATTTAGAACAACCCTATTATTTTACAACCTTTCATGGCAATAACTACACACTCACATACAAAAATGCATACTAACAAGCTCTTCTTAGTTTCACATTCACAAAAACTAGAACGGATTAAGACGCTAATCCACCACAAGAGTTATACTAACTTTAGTACGTATACTAAATTCTAAACTGACTCCTAAGTTCCAACCATAACATCTAAGTACCTGAATATGTAGCTCAACTATTAAACATGAACGCTTATGTCGAACGGCGAACCGACAACGAAAGAACACTCAAAGGACAAATGACTTTATGTTACAGTTTTTGGTTTTCTTTCTGAAACTTTTCCATTTTAAAAATCTGTTACATTTTTTGAAAGGGTGAATATTGTAATTTTTATGGAATTTCTTAAAAATCATAAAAAATGTCAAAATATGAACTAGTTTTTCGTATTAATTATTGTAAAAATGCTCTAGTTTTACTTTCAAACATTATTTTAAGCTAAATTCAAAGAAAACAGTGGCACAGGTACAATGCGCTTTCAAATTACGAGTGGCTGAAATAATAATTATGATTTAGTTTGGGTAGTCCTTAAACGGTAGGAGTATGTAATTATCATGTTGGAAAACACATTTAGCACCTTTTTTGTTTCTTTGTTTTCTGCCCAAAGAAAACAAGCCAATAATTACACGCTACACACAACTGTATTTATTTAGTTATTGTCCTTGTATTGTATATTAATGTGAGTGTGTGTGTGATGTCCTGGTTAGTCACCGTTTTAAAAGTGTGACCATGCACATGTACAGGTATGTATGCATGAGTCTGTATGTCTGACTGTGTGTGTGTGTAAAAATGTTCATGCTGTTTTAAATAATCATTATCCTTTTTTGTTTTGTTGCTTCTCTTTGTAGGACGACGCATTGTTTGGTCATTGTCATATTTGTACTTTTGTCTATTTAGTCGTATTTACTGTTGTTGTGTTTAATAATTTTTACTAATTTTTATAACCCTTTTTTGTTTTATTTTTGTTGGCTGTTACTATTTCTTTACAAAAGGGTTAAATTATGAACCAAAATAAATTGAACACTTTTGTACAATTGTATGTACACATTACACTCGAGCACAATAGATAAGACGCCAAACACTAATTGCCTTAAGTAAACATATTTAGTAGTATTATATCAGTTAGCGTACTATATTTAGACTCGTATTATAGAAGGGTTATATTAGGAAAAATTTAAAGAAATCATAATTTGTACCACTATTTAAACAAACATTAAAAACAAATAGTAAAATCTTACACATTCAGAGATTTCTGAGTTGATTTGGATATATACACTCTATATACACTCTTTCATGTTTCAAATGTTTGTGATAAGATGTTAAATTTTTTATCAATAGCGATATTTATGCACGATGTAGGCCTTATTTGTAAGCAATAACAGGTTAATATGTTTTCTGAAGTTGTTCTTAAAACGGGTTTTTATTTTGTAAAGCAGCTATGCGATTAGAGAGAATTTGGCATAAATTTGAAATTTACGTAAAAAATAGGTGCATTTCGGAAGGCTCTGGGCCTCGTAGTAATAACAATTTTGAAACTATTTTCTTTTATAGTAGTTCCCGAAATGTTATCTTTGTTTTTATGTTTTTTTATATTTCAAAATTAATGTAAGTGCAATCTAATCGAAAATCGAATGATAATTGTGAAATTGGTTAAAAAATTCTATTTTAATATTTAAAAAAAAATGAATTTTTATCATCCTCTTAAAAGATTATAAGGTAAAATACTACTACATAAAGTTATTGGTATAATTTAGTTGAAGTTAATTCAAGTTTGTAAAACAAATCCTATTGAAAAATAAAATTTTACAGAATATACAGTCTTTCGTTAAGCAGAGTGGCGCAGTGGAAGCGTGCTGGGCCCATAACCCAGAGGTCCGAGGATCGAAACCTTGTTCTGCTAGGATTAATTTCATAAATTTTTTTTTACACAGTAAATATTTTTATAAATACAATATTTCTTAACATATGTCGTAATTTTTTTCTTAATGTTTTCTTTTTGTTTCAAAAAATTTCTTTGAAAAATATTTATAACCTACAACGCTACGACATCGATTGTGAATTGGACAAATGTTTGTATGAAAACTGTCAGTATAACTTCAGGTTAACAAACAACTAGATATTGTGAAAATGGCATAATGGTTTAACATACAGATTGAGTCAAAATTTACCCACAAAAATACATAAGCAATTGATAAGTCATTGGAAAGTGGTCTAACATTTAAGCTTAAATCTTTAAGTCCTCCGCAACCCATTGAAGCTGGAGCCTTTGGACCCTTTTTAATACTTGATATATACGTCTGATATTCTAATTAACAATCGCATTCATGAAAACCCTCAAGAAGCGTCTCGCTACTTACAAGATCACATATTTGAATTAGAAAAATGGAAAATAAAAGACAACGAGCAACAATTTACACATATAACATTTACATTGCGTAGAGAATCATAACAATAACCAAAGAATAATTCAACAAGCGGAAGTTAAATACGTAGGAATGGAAAAGTCATATAAGGACTGAGATCGAAAAATACTTAACACACGTTTTTCATTAAAACTTTTAACCCAAGTATTATTTGATTTTTTTTTTTTGATCAAGTTACCTTTGTCAAGCATGTCAGTTATTATGTATAATGCCAATTATATTCATTTGTTGTTAATCTGATTAAAATGAGTGTCCAGAAAAAAGTGCGTACTAAAATTATTAAATATTTTCAACAAAACCCAACTTGGTCCTACAAATAGTTGGCCACACAATCAAAGGTCTGCCGTCAAAATGTTTCCAATGTTATTCAACAGTACCGGGAGAACTTGTCCGTTGATAGAAAACCTGGTTCAGGTAGAAGGAATGGTCCACATGATGTTTCTAAAGCCAAAAAAAAAAAAATAGAAAGAATTTTCAAAGGAGCTCCCAACACATCCGGTAGGAAATCAGCCCGGTTAGCTCAGTGCTCGGACTATTTAATACGAAAAGTTAAAGCCAACGCAGGTTTAAAAACATACAAGGCTCAAAAAGTTCCTGACAGGAACGCTGCTAAAAATTTAGAGGCCAAAAACAAAGCACGGAAATTGAAGTAAAATTTTATAAAAAAATATTCCTGCTGCATAATGGGTGACGAAACGTATGTTCTGGCAGATTCTTCGCAGCTTCCGGGTCAAAATTTTGATGCTGCTGATCCTCGAGGGAATGTTGAAGAAAATTTTAGGAACCAAAAGCAGATAAAATTTCCGAATAAGTTCTTGGTATGGCAGGTTATATGCAGTTGCGACAAAAAAGCCAAACATTTGTTAGAAAGGGCTCTATAAATACCGAAATTTACATGAAGAAATGTTTACAAAAAAGAATGCTTCAATAAGTGTGTCCACTTATTTTTGGCCTGATTTCGCACCCTGTCACTATGTTAAGAAAGGTCTTGAGTGGTAAAATAGCAATAATGTGGTATTTGTACCAGGAGAAGCCAATCCTTCAAAGTGCCTGGGGCTAAGGCCAGTGGAGAGATACTGGGCTCTTATTAAAAGAGAATTGAAGAGCACAAAAAAGGTGTTCAAAAGTATGGTAGATTTTAAACAGAGATGGACAACCTGTTCGAACAAAGTGACAAAAATCACTATAAAAACCATAATGGAAGGGTTTTCGAAAAAGGTTCAAAATTTCATCACTAGTGATTAGAACTATAAAAATATATATTTTTTTTTTTTGTAAATTGTAATAATAATTTCAATCGAATAAAAAAAAAAAATCAAAACTGTTAGTTTAATGGTTTCATTTTTGTTAATATATACGTATGTTAAGAATTTTTCGATCTCAGTCCTTAGATGCAAAGTTGTCTTAAATAAAATCGGAATCAATTCAAATTAATTGGCTCATTGGCAGAAACTCTGATAACTTTTGATTGCATACTTCTATGAGATCTAGCTTTAGGGAATGCTGAAAAAATCCAATGACGCCAAAACAAGTTTTTAAAAATGTCCCCTTTGTATATCAAAAACGTGAATATACACAAAGATCTAAACGTGCATTTTGTAAAAATTGAGATCAAGAAACATGTAGAAAAATATTTAAAAAAAGCTTGAAATTCCCCCAGATAACAGTGGCCACATTCGATTAAGAAGAAGGGAAACAGCTTAACTAATCCAAAGGAGGAAGAATACCAATTTAATCATAGCAACATTAGATAAACAATTTTTCATCCGGCATTAAATGGACTAATTAAATAATAGTTATTAGATATAAGATTTGAAATACATGTTCTTAGTTCATTAAGTAATAAAAATACAATAAAAAAAATAAAATTAAGCCTCCATTTAAATCTCATACCTCGAAATTTTCTATTTATTCTTAAAGAAAATTGCCATCAAGTTCATTAACCTAATCCTGTAAAACTAACCAAAAAAAAATAAGAAGAGGATACATGCTTGGCTGATATTTAATACTAATTACGTGTTTTCAACAATCAAAAAACTAAAATCACGAAATAATTGTTTAAAACTTCTCAGGATTTTTAATTTCTAATAAAAACCGCAATTAATTTCACTTGAATTGCGCTCTAAAGATCAATTACATAACAATGTTAGCGAGTAATATCAACAAAGAATATTTGGTGGGATAGACAAGTGTATTCCCAGCACAAAGAACTACTAGTTAATAAGAACGGTATGTAAGAAATGATGTACATAAATAGAAGATTACAATTTATAAACCCTTATGATTATTGCTGAATTTTACACGTACATACATATATATGAGAACAAGTGATCTTTTATTAGAAATCAATACGATTTTTATAACGATTAAATGAATAATGATTTCTATGAACTCTGAACTTGAATACACTTTGTTAACAAAAATACGTTTTAATAACAATTAACTTCCATGAAATGACGATGAAATTTTAGTGAAATGAATAAATAGTCCCAGAATCAAGCAGAATAGATTCAACAAAAAGTGAAATGAACAAAACAACAATTATTTTCACTTCTTCTCTGAGAAAAGGGTTGTTGATTTAAAAATAATAATAATACAAATAGATTTTATTGTTTAGATATGTATTAGAAGAAAGGAAAAAACAATTGTGCAAAATATGTTAAATGATTATTATAAATATTTATGTAGTTATATATATGTATGTACGAGTACATGCATACATATACATATGAAATAATCCTTTTATAGTGGGTGTATATATCGATGATGATCAGCTTCATCTTCAGAAAACATCTAGATAGTTTTTTGTTTTTATTATAAATACGTAATAATTTTTATAAAATTCTTCTTATTCTATTCATTAGGAATTATTTGTTAAAAAGGACCCACATCATTTGTTTAGAGAAACAGTGAAAATACACAGATAGATATGTATGGGGTGTGTTTAGGCATGCGCATTGTCTGTCATACTCATACATTTAGAAAACAATTTGTGAATGAATAGAATGAAAAAAGTGTTATCACGATCATGTCCTTTTTTGTGTTTGAATTAAGGGCCTCATCATCATAATCGTTGTTATCACTTGTCAACATCAAATTGTTGTAGTACTTATTTACTTAGTACTACTAAAGAAGCTAAAACAACATGTCAACAAATTTATTAGAAAATTTATATCTTGATCGTTATTTCTCGTTTTGTTTTCTATTCTCTTCAACATTTTGCTGTAGAATTCATTCAAGTTCTTTGTGTATTTATGTTGGTTTGATTTATGAATGGGATTTGAATTGTTTTATTTTGCACGAATATTTTAATCATATGTAAAACAAATTGAATTGAATTCTATGAAAGATTTAAAATGGAAAAATAGATTTAGCTGTTATAAATCTTTTATTAGAAAATTGTCAAGTGGTATAAGTAAGACACCTGTCTTATACATCTTTATTTATGTATGATGAAGTTGAGAAACAGCTCAACAAAATTATTTTTATTTGATAAATTGGCCATTTCTTAAAGCTTTTGTGTAAAAACATGTTATCACCCCAATGATGGTTACCTTTCGCACTGTTTTAATCAGTATAGTACGCAACATTACTTACACATCTTTGCGACAGTTTTAATCATAAAAGAGAAGATTTTCACAAGAGCTATGACTATGGCGTCTAAGGATTACCTAAAAAATTCCAGTATTTTATGTCTTCTGATAAAAAGTGAATATTCGGTCAACTGTCGACGTTTTATTTACCCATGATATTAGTACGTCAAGGGCTGATTCTGAGAATTCACTTATCGTTTGAAGAAATGTCCGTTTATTAAGGAGCACATCGTCATCAACATATGCGACTCTCTTGATACCTGCCCTACTAAGCCCGAAAAGGACTTTATTCACGACAAGGTTCCATAATAGTGGAGATATAATTATTATTATCCATACTCTTTAATTCATTATTGTTTTGTCTACCGCTAAGTGACTTAGGGCCTTGACTATTGACACAGACTCCTCGTTACTATGCTATTTTCACTGGCCTTCCTTTAAGGTATGTGCAGTAGTTACTCTCTCCAGTTTATTCAATATAAACTATGCCAGACTGCTTGGTCTATAGTCATTTGTGGTATTGTTGGTCTATATTCTTCTTTTGAACATACATTTTTTCTGTAATCTATATTAATTCCCTGAAATTGTTCAAAACTATACTTAAATAGTCTAATTTTCTATGGAAGTGTGTACCCATAAGCAGTTTCAATATTTTAGGAGTAGTTTCCGCAAAATTATAACCCGGTTTCATTTAATTTCATTTTACAAAACTCTTACGCACATCTGAAAATATGAAAATTTAATCAAAATCTTTTTCTTAAACATTATAACAAGTTGATCCACAAGTTTTAAAGATTTCACAAATACCAAATATTTGTAAACAAGTTTGGATTTATGCAAATCTTGTCTACTTATAAACTTTTTAGCGCTTTTTGGTATTTTGTACGCAAAATGTATAATCATGTGGTGAAAAAGAAAAAAATTAAAAAGAAATTTTAGTTTATTTCCCCCCAAATGGTTAAACTGGGTCTGCGTTCTTACAGACATTCCCTTAAAAAATGTATTTATCTTGGATGAGTCTAATTTTGTTTTATAGTATTTCAAGATAGTTGGGAGGAAATTGGTGCCAGTCAAATAATAAGATGACGGAATGAAATTACAAAAAAAAAGTTTTCTACCAAATTTGACTATTTGGCTTCCTTTTTGCTTTAAGCTCAAATTTAAAACTTAAACATATCAACACCGCCTTTATAGCCATGGGAAATTTTATTTAAATCGGGACCATCCGTTTAGATTTATTTCCAATTTTATTCATTTCCCCCACTGTGCTATGATAGGAAAGTAATTTATAAAATGTTAGAAGATCTATATATGATCTGATAACATCCATTTGCATTTGCGTTCAGTTGTTCTCAACTACGTAACTGACAATTACAGTTCACTATTCGAAAAAATATATACTAGGTATGGGAGATACCACTAAACTGTTCTGATTCCACCTATCTTTGTATCTTTAGCTATTATAATTCTCCAGATATTCAATTATAACTATTTTCTTAACTCTAAAACGATTTCAGCTAAATATCATAACAATATAATAAAATGATTCAGACAAATCTTTAAGACTATAGAAATTACAATTTTCTTTGCAACGAAGGTCCTACGCTCTTTGTTCCGATCTCGCCAATTTTTGATAAACTTCATACAGTGGTAAGGAAAACCACTGTTCGAAAATAACTAATCCAATCCAGCACATTTTAAGCCAACTATGTATGTACCTTGTTAACGAAATAAATCCTTCAACGTTTTACGAATTTGTATGGAAGGTGCCATGCCCACTTTAAATTTCAAAATAAAACAGAATTTCAAGAGGATCAGTCCAGTGGTTTAGCATATTAAATATAAGGTACAAACAAATAAACAGGCACATATTAATTTTTATATAGTATATAGTAGGGTATTCAATCGATTAACCGATTAATTTTGGTCGATTAACTGTTCGAATAATTTAAAATTGCCGATTTTTAAATAACAAATAAACCGATTAATTTTTGTCGATTAACCGATTAACCGAAACTTCTTTTTTTTTTGTACTTTATATAGAAATACGGTTTCAAACACACATATTTTATTTCTTAATTCATGAACATTCCCTGCTAGCAATAGGTTTTTGAAGTATAGCTTAGAAACTGAAACTTTCTAGAATATTCCATGATGAACTTTGTCCTAATGAGTCGGAGGAAGACATGATAATAGACGAAACTGAAGACATTACTGAAACGAGTCTCTTATCAGAACTTAGCGAAACTATTAAAAGTATTAAAAATCTAAAAATCCCAAAAGGACTCCAATGGTATAATGGAGGATTTTATATGCTTAAAAAACTGAATAAAGATCTGAGAAATTGGATATTCTTTCTCATGCCTTACCTTCGATTTCTCCAACATCTACAATCAATGAGGGAGTTTTTTCTAAGTCAAGTTTTAATAAAACTAAAGAAAAATCGTTTAAAAATAAACCTTTTAAATTATATTATTTTCTTAAAAGATATTTCATAAAATCTCACTAAAGTCCTAAAATACCATATTTTTTTGAAAATTAATATGTGTATATAAAAAGGATCTCAAATACCACATTTTTTTGTTGAAATGCTTATATATGTACACAAAATGCATGGTTTTATTTTCAATTAAAAATTAAATTAGAAATTACTCGGTTAATCGAATAATTTAAATTTAACCGATTAAATCTAAACCCCGATTAATTATTTGCTCGATTAACCGATTAAATTAGGAACCCAATTAATTGAATACCCTAGTATATAGATAGATATATAGTTTTTGGTACAGTTTAATATATGGATGTGAACTGAAAAAATGAAAATTTTGCAGAAAACATAAACTTTCGTTAAGCAGAGTGGCGCAGTGGGAGCGTGCTGGGCCCATAACCCAGAGGTCCGAGGATCGAAACCTTGTTCTGCTAGGATTAATTTCATTAATTTTTTTACACAATAAATATTTTTTCCCCCAACAATATCCAGAGACAAAAAAATAAAAATCTTTAATGCCAAAGTTAAGCCTGCCTTACTCTATCCATATATTGCGAATATTCTGGCCTAACATCATAACAAACAATGAAATGCGGGAACGGAGTCGGTAGACGGTAGTCGGTATAGAAATTAAACGATATAAATGGTCCTGGCTTGGACATACACTACGTAAACCACAAGATGATGTTACATCTATTATTTTATATAAGCATTTTTTAAACACATAAATAGGTAAATTTTGTACATTTTTTTTTATATATCTTTACATACAATGTGCTTAAAAATTTGAATATAAATACATGCTACCTTTATTTTTACCCTAAATATAGTAATATAAATGGAGCACATTTACAAGAAAATTTATTAGAGTGATGTTTAATCGTAATGTATAAAACTAAATTTTCAGGACATGATTTTTTAACATGAAACGACAAACGTGTAACAAGTTTTAAAGGAATATGTTTCAACATTTTTCACAGTATACTTCATACAAATTGCTTCTGTTTACAAACGTTTATAACCAAGCAGAGTGGCGCAGTGGAAGCGTGCTGGGCCCATAACCCAGAGGTCCGAGGATCGAAACCTTGCTCTGCTAAAATGAATAGATTTTTTTAAGTATTTATTTAAAATAACATCATTTTTGAAAGTAAAAATTTTCCAAAAAAAAAAAAGGACGCCAATATTTTTATTTACGCAAAAACCTTCAAAAAAATTATGATACCCGCAAATCAAATTTTTGAAATTATCTCTAATATACATATAACTAAAAGTTTATACATCTTTAGTAATGGAATAAAACATTTTTGTCATTGGTTGAACTTTAATAAAAAACGTATCATATTTAGAAATGTTTCTAAAAATTGCAAGTGCTTTCATCATCGCTCTTCGTACAGGTGTAAGATTAATTCATATTGTAGCAGTAAAACTAAAAAAATGAGTGATAACTTTTCTTAACTGAATGACGGCATTTTGATTTTATGCCAGATCAAATTACCAATACGTGGGAAATACACGGGAACCCTCACCCTAAAATTATGTATCACTGAAATGAACGAGAGAGAGAAAAAAAAACAGCAATCAATTTATTCAACAGGCGCAATAAGAATTCCCAAAACTAAAAACATTATGTTATTTGAGATCAACTTGCACAAAACAGGAATATAATCACAATCATTGTGAATTTCAAAAACGATCAAATGAAATGTTAACAATAAAAGAACGTCGTTTATGTTTATGACGAAAGTAGAGAATGAATTACAATAAGAGTTTATGTTCTGTGTAGTTAACGCCCCTCATTCTACAATCAAAAGAACAACTCACGTAACTTGAGGAAATGTCGTTTAAGAGACAGAGTTGCCTACTTTTTTAAATATTGTATTGTGAAATGATGTATTTTGATGAAACGATCTACATTTAATCTATTTGATGACTAATAAGACACCTGTCTCCCACTCGCTCCATGTTCTTATTCCACGACTAAAATGTCAACTACAACTGATGCTTGTCATTAGCATTGATTCCGCAAGTTTCACTGCACTACAACATAGTCCGCCATTGCCATTTAGATGCAAGATGCTATAAATAGCAAAGGTCTTGTGAAAGTACGGCCTTCGTGGAGCTTACCTAACATAGAGTATTTAAAACATAATTGCTATTCTGCAAATATTTCGCCACCATATTTTTGCATTACGAAATGCATTCCGAAATCAGTCAGTCTTCTTTTTACTAAACAAATATAATTTATGTTTATAATTCTTGCGCTAACAGTTATGTATTTGTAGAAGGAGCTATCGAATTACTCATCTGAAAGAAATTGTTTAAAATAAAAATGTTATGTTAAATTTGGTCCATTTAGTCGCAGCTTGAACCACATGAATAGAACCCCCATTAAATTCATATTGTAAAATATTGCACTAATAGAATATTTTGGATCCCCCCATCGCAAATAACAAACATTATAACGACATTGGGACTGACTATTAAACATCTCTAATTTGTTGAGATTAGACAATTATAATGAACATACTGGGATCTGGAAGATATTGAGTTGTGTACGGAAAAGATATTGAATAGAAATTAGTACTTTCTGCGAAAATAAAGGTATTACACATAGTTCCAGATTAAATGAGGCATCTAACATATTGTAGGCCAAAATCTGTACCAGCGATATTACAATCTGCAGGAGTAAACAGTAACTGGAATATTAGATCCAAGTTTGTCAGCGGTTTTGGAGGAGAGCTACATTTTCTCAGCAAACAATACGCACTGAATCTGTGCTGGGAACAAGTTCACAATATATACAAGGTAAGGGCACTGAGGGCGAATTAGCACGAGCGAGAGCAGATGACGAAGAATTCATGACGATGTTAGCGAAACGAAAGCCCTATGGAAACCTAAAGAAAACACTACTTTAAGAAATCTTCAATATGAAATTTTGTTTCATAAACCTTTGATAAAATAAAATATCATTATGAATAAGTGCTTAATAATCTATGTGGGTATTACTAATGCATAAAGAAATGACACTTGCTGATGGTGCAACGAGGAGGATGAAACGTTACATTATCTGGCTATCGTCTTAAAATATTGTTACGATTTTGCAATAGCGATTTGAATTTAACGGTCTGTAACGACAGCCTGCAGCATTCATCATGTTTATAAACACATCCATCAGTAGAAGCTTCTACTTATCAACAATGTTGATAGCAAGCGGTTATTGGCATTGTTTGTAGGTGTGGCAGCACTGGATGTTTAAACATGGACATCGAAAGCTCTAGACTTCGAATGTACTAGTTTGTCCGTTGAGATCATTGTAGAAGATTCACGATAGATGGCGTGTGTATAAATAGTGGCAGAGGTGGCAGTCGTGAGTTGAGTTGATCATTGTCGCTGTTAGAGTTAACATCAACTGTCTTGTACGTGTATACTTGTACATTATATACTCTGTGTGTGTAGTTCTGCGAATTAATATACGTGTATAAAGACACTGAGTGACTACCCAGCAGTTCTAGGAGACAGTCCCGAACTGGTGATTTTACCCATCATTTAGGGTGGGAACTAGTTACTTCAATAGCTACGTGACTAGTTATTGACCATTATTGACTACAATGAGACTGTCTAATAGCTGGTCCTAAGTAGTCAACGCATTGGATTCACATACTGGTTATAAAACGTCAGTTACCTTACTAGCTACCTAAGTGGTAACTTGATCAGCTGCATAACAATTTTAAAATGTACGAGTGCTAATTGACCTCAAAATGCTATGTTACATGGGATATCAGTATACTTAAGCAAAAATAAAAATGAACTGTATGAGAATTATATCAACACAATTTGTATAAAACCAGTTTGAACGAATTATCACACAACACGTTTAAAGTGACTACACTCCAGATTACTTAGAGACACTTAAGTGACAATTGTCTTCACGATAGATTACCTGGGATGAATAAAGTAACCAATTGTCTTATCTCTGCACTACAACGAGCACATACGTGTCAAATGACCAAAATATATAAATTGGAGTCAGCCAAGTGATAAGACATTTGTGACAATTACTGTCTATAAGGGATACATTGACTACATGCTTAACTGCTGGGTACTTGAACTGTTGTTGTTGTTCATTTTAAATAAATAAATAGTTGTTACAAATTTTAAACTACTAAAGCTGCTTTTATTTGCAATCAAAAGCTCAGCATCTGCACTTCGACAATATCTCTCACTGAGGACTCACTATGGATTGTGAATGCACAAAAAACTCTTTGTGGCCCTTTCCTAACCTACAATAACAACAATACAATCACTTATCCGAAATCTGTTGTGAAGGAAAATAACCATTAGTTATTTCCTGTTTAATTTTTACATGTTTTCATTTAATTTATTTAAATACCATTTTGATTTTATGAAAATCTCCTAAGAAAATGTAAAAAAATATAATTATGTTGGCAACATTATCAAAATATGAGCAAAGAAATAATTCTACATCAAATTAATTCTCTCCCCATCTTACAACCATACTCGAATTTATAATAAAAAGAAATATGAACAATTCAAACAACAATATGAACAACAAATGAAATGAACGTACATATGTATGTATGAATAAAGTAGTAGGGCGTAACAACAGGTCCTTTGGCAAACATAAAGAACTTTTTGAATTCATGTCTAAAACACTGAAATCTACAAGGCAAAACAAAAGTTCTTACATGTCAATCAGAAGGGTTGGTTGAATAGTTTCTTGTTTGACTGACTGGTTGTGATGACTTGTTTCATAGGAATTTAGTTTGAGTTTTCTACCCTTAAATAAAAATCTGATGGTTCATAAGGAATTCTCCATAATATTTGTCTTTCAAGGAACGCACACGTCTCATTATCAGGGTTCTTCTTTTCTCATTTTCTTCTGCTAAAATTCTTACAAAAAGGATAAACGAATCTTTGTTTTGCAACGGAATTTTGGAATTCTACTCAGCCTACAAATACTATTTATATATAAATTGAGAATAATATTCATATATATTTTATGCGGGAGTTGACAGTTCGATTGACACTTGCAGATTAGCAAAAGTGTTGAGTATGAAAACAAACAAACAAAAAATATTTTTCTTATTAATTTCATTTAACACACTGTCTCAAGTATTTCGAGTTCATTGTATTGTATTTGTTCCATTTTTAATGTCGGTTGAGGTGTCTCTATTCACAAGACTCATCCCTTATTTTGCATTTTGTGTTGTATCCTTGACCAATTGGATCGTGGTTAATAAAATATGATTAAGCAGTTTTTATATTTGGTTTTCTGCACATCTCATGTTTGAAGTGTTGTAGTTTGTATATTTTATGAATTAACTTTTTGCTGCATTGACTTTAATAATTCTAATCTCATCTTCCGGCTTTCAAGAGTTGTCTTTTTATGAATTTGAAAGTCATTATTATTCATAGGAAGTAATAGTATTTCTGTGCCAAAACAAATGTTCCATGGAAGTGTTTACATTAGTTATTGTTTATTTTGTTTAAAGGTATTTAACAAATTATTTGAGAAATCAAGCGTGTGATTGTTAATATTTATTTAAACGCCTCTACAAATATCTTGA
The DNA here is from genome assembly GCA_942486065.2 of Calliphora vomitoria. Classification (NCBI taxonomy): domain Eukaryota; kingdom Metazoa; phylum Arthropoda; class Insecta; order Diptera; family Calliphoridae; genus Calliphora; species Calliphora vomitoria. The sequence goes on from OW818029.2 coordinate 95,012,019, forward strand.
AAATGTATCAATGATGGACATCTGTTAAGGACTCATTATGAGAACTCCATGAGTAAATTTTTTTTTCTAAATGTGATAAATAAGAGTTACAACTAACATTACATTGAAACTATTTTCTGGGGATTTGATTCTAATTTTTTAATTGTTCAGGTCCTAAATGAAAAATATTTAATGATTTACAATTTTGAAATGATACTGCTAAACTCCGAGACACCCAAACTAAATTAGTTGTAGAATCCAATACTAAATTTCATTTTAAAAGACCAGGTCAAAATGAGGAATAGGTTTGTATTGTCTATTTTTGTTATATTTTAGGGGAAGTACTTTTGAAATTACTTTTATTTATTGCTTATTAGTCAAAATGTTTGATAAAAATAATTTTTTTCAAAATTTACTTGGTTTTTTTTACCTTTGCATAATTTTGTGCGGATTAATATTTAAGTCTATTAATCCGCACAAAATTATGCAAAGGTAAAAAAACCAAGTAAATTTTGAAAAAAATTATTTTTACCAAACATTTTGACTAATAAGCAATAAATAAATTTTTAGCATTTTTAAGTCTATCCTAATTTTGGACTTATCTTTTAAATCGGAGTTTACCACTTGATTCTACTAAATTTTATGTGTATACAGTGTCGGACATAGTCGGTGATCTAACCTTGAAATTCAACCAATGAAAAAAATTCAGTACGATTATTGACGGCTTGTTCTTCGTTCATTACTGTGTCAATCGATTTGTATTTTATTGTTTTGCCAGGCAGTTTCAATTTAATTTGCTTATTGAGCTTGTTGACATCATAATTTTTTGGTGCCAAAATTGCACGTTCCTACAGCCAATCCGAATTTTTGTAGTTGGTTGTAAGACTTGGAAATGCCTTGTCGACAATGGCTAGGATATTCATTTGCATTTGGCAGAAGTTCGGGAACGAAATTTGCGGGAGCAATTGGAATTTTTCCATTTCCGATGTCCGAAATGCACACGCATGTTCGTAGATAGCGTTCGGCTTCTGTAGCTTCATTTCCAGTGAAATAAATTTAAAGGATTGGGAAGCGGGATCAGTTATCCAATTACGTGCTAAATTTGGCCTTGAACTTTAAAGGTGGGCACTTTTGGATATTTTGAAGGATGTGCTTGGAAATAGGGTTGGCGGCGGAAATGTAACTTAAAAGCAGCTCAGGCTCAATAATTGATGGCAGAATAACTTTTCCGTTCGATCAGCAGATTCCCGGGGATTCTTTAGGGAACTTCAAAATGCTGCAATGTAAGCAATGTTTGTTCAGTGCGCCAATCAGTAGGTACTTGTGATTCCAGTAGTTATCATACTTATTGTAATAAAATGCCGCCAACTTTTAATCGATTCTTTCTCTTGATCGAGCCATTCGGGAGCGATTGGCTTCTATTCTTTCGATATACTGTTAAGATGTCACTGCAGCTCTCGATGAAGATGCACTGCGACTAGAGATGCCAACGGGAAATCCAGTTGGCATTTCTTAAATCCCGAAGCCCGGGATTTTTTAATATTAAATCCTGGGATTTTCTAAATCCCGTTTTTCATAAATAAATAAATAGAAGAAATTGTAATTGTTGTGTACTTTTTTCATGAATTTTGACAGTCTACATTCCCGAATATCGCAAAATAATGTTCAGCAAAGTTGTTAAGCTCAACATAGTTAATAAAGGAATGCGATATTTTTGGTTTTCTTTGAGTGAGGCCCTGGAAAATCAGTTTTTCATAAGTTTTCTAAAAAAAATGTGATTAAAATCCTCTTCAAACGCTTACAGATTTGTTACAAGTATTTGGAAACGGTTTTGTCAATGTGATATATGGAATGTGAAAGATGTTTTTCAGCAGCATATGTCGCAAAGAAAAAAAAATGTTGTCAAAGGGAATACGCCGACAGAAAACAAAAAATTTAACTTTAAAGTGTTTCCCGCTGAGCTATTCTGAAGATTCCCTGAAAATTTCATGAAAATCGGTTCAGCCGTTTTTTTGCCATTTGTTGGCGCTTAAATATTTGAATTTCAAAAATCCTTTTTTAGTGAATCTATTTGGTGAAATGTGAAAATACGGCATGTGGTTTCAACAGGACTGAATGCGCGGCACCCAACGAAGCCGTAGCGGACATTTGCACGATGTTATATTCTATACATAAAACAAAACGAATAAAAAATGTTGATGATATCTCACACACACTTTGTTTTATTTAAATATAAAGATATGGAGCGCTTAATGAAATACCCTTTATGAAATATAAGTACCTTAAACTTAGATTAACCCTCTAACTGGTAAGATCACCGCAAGGCGGTCTTCGATTTTTGGCCAGTGATGTATTAAACAGCACAAGTTTTAGACAACACTTTTTTACAATTTCTTTATACGTTCCAATATATTCTGACAAGTCGTTTGTCAGCTATGATCAATCAAGTGCAAAAAAACAACATTTAGAATAAAATGATCGATATCAAAATTTTACGGTAAGTAGATAACATTTTATATTTAAGTTTTAAAACGTATTTGAAGTGAAAAAAATAAAAAGTTTTATTTAAAAACGAAATTGTGAAGGCCTCCTCAAGGCGGTCTTGACGGTTTGCGTGTACAAAAATGTCCTCTTCTCTTACATTGTAGTTTTCACCTTTTGTTCATAAAACTCTATTGTTTGCTTATGGTTCTATTATTTTTCCTTTTATTTTACTATTGTGTTAAACATGGATATTACTAAACGTCCATTAATGAAAAATATCAATTTGGAGCAAATGTCTGATGAACAATTTCTCGAGTTCATCGATTCTGTAGAGTTCTGTAGACAGTACAGATGAAAGTATTGATAGCGATGACAGTGTTGCTGATTCCACTTATGTTCCAAAGACAAAACACTATTTTCGGAAATACATGCCCAATAGGCCGCATAAAAGAGGGATCAAATTGTTCGAGCTTTGTGATTCAAACGGTTTTGCCTACCGATTTTAAATCTACAATGGGTCCGAAGATAATATCATTTTATCTGTTATACCGGACATTGGAGCTACCTAAAATGTTTGGAGATTCCTAATGTCATGCATCACATCCTGTATTTTGATAACTTTTGCAAATAAAAGCCGCTGATAGTATATTTACGAGCCATAGGAATTTATGGTTTGGGCACAATGAGAGGTACAAATTTCTTGTTGATCATGATTTGCTTTTGTGTAAACTGTGAAATGAACCAAGAGAAGAGATGATTTTGCGTAGAATACATGACCTCAATACATGTAATCGATGTGAATACTGCATTATGGAAGGATAACAAATATGTCTTCCCGATTCGGAAGAACCAATCCTGGCGAAGAATAATCAAAAAGGTTCCTCGGTATGATAGGAAGCAAAAGAAATTTATCGAAATCAACTACCCTCAAATTATTCGAGAATACAATGATCACATGGGTGAAGTAGATCTCATGGATGGTCTCCAGGGTCGATGCCATATTTGAGCTAAGACTCGAAATATTATAATTAGGTTGTTTTACTATTTTGTGGGCATGGTCTTTACAAATGCATTATTTTTATACAAATGTCAGAAGGCCGATGAGGCCAATGCTTCCAACAATGTGTTCTATTAAAAAACTGCTTTTACAGCTTCCAGATTTGCGAGAGGAAATAGCTGCTGGACTTGTTTCCTTCAAAAATATATCGTCTGTAGGCTGACCATCTGTTCAAAATCTCGGTGAGCCTTTATCACTACAGCCTGACAGGTATTGGGAAAAGAGCTGCTCATTAAGTAGCTGATGTTCAGTTCGATGCTGATGATCTTTTTCTTGTGAGAGAAAAGCCAAAAAAGGAGCAAAATTGCAAAAAATGTGATACCCAAGCCGTTTGTTCCAATAAAAATTGTTTCTGAAACTACCACCATCGAAAATAATGCGTATTTTAACTTTGTTTGTTCCCTTCTCTCAACAAAATTTGTTTATATATAAAATTTACCTTTGGTGTCATATTACACGAAAACTGACCTACAGGCGGCCTTCACAATTTTTTACCTAGCGTTCGTTCAGAATGATTTTTTCTCCTGAAAATTAAAACTTACGGTTCTATTGACTACTGCTTGAAAAAAAAATTATTGGCTTCATCGGATAACTTTTACGGTCTTGCCAGTTAGAGGGTTAAGAACATGTGCCAAACGATAGCAGAGTACTGTGGTAAATTGAGAATTTCCAAAGGCAAGCAGTTCTTTTAATTTGTTTGTGCCAATTGGAATATTTTTTGACTTTGATAAATTTTGGCAATTGCCTAGAAAAACCAAACAACATATTATATTTTTGCCAGTATTTATTGATACACTTTCATTTTAATTAATAAAATGAAATTCAAAAGTTTACTTTTCCACATACAGTTTGGCACACTCTAATATTCACTAATCAAATTACTTTGATTCGAATATTTTGTGTTTTTACAAAACTTTTCATTTAATAAAATTTTTTGGGTGTTAATCTATTATTTTATAAAATTTGTCAATAAATTACCAGCAAAAGAAAATAACAAAAATGTATATTTTAAAATAAACAACTAACCATGTTTAAACGTCTATTAATTAAGTGTTTATTTTCAATAACGGTGTTAATTATAATGACAAGCGGTGCTTTACTTCTATATTTTGGTTATATTATATTGGACAAACTTTCCATATTCTCAACATTCAGTGAAAATATTTATTCCCATAATACAACAATATTATTAGAAAATATTAACAAAATCTGCATAACATCTCTTATCTTGGGCTGCATTATCATTGTGATGGCTGTCATTGGCCTGCGTGGTGTCATTAGTGAAAACAAACTGTGTCTTATATTTTACTGCTTTTTTATATCAATTTTTATAAGTTTACAAATTGTTTTCCTGTTGTGGATTAAGTCAAAAATCAAAAGGTACCATTACAAAGTAACAAGTTTAATGGATACAACCTGGAAAGGTTTACTTAACGAAATGCTATATCAGTGTCATTTTTACCATAATTGGAAGATCAACTATGAAGGAGAGAACCATTATTATGATGTTATTGCCACCATATTTTGTAATTTTGTATCCAGTGATTATCCACAAATGATTTATGACCAATTACCAATAATAATTCGTTATTTGGGATGTCAAGATAGATTAATGGATTTTTGGAATTCTAAAACGGAAATTATACGTTTTATCGCTTATGGATTAGCAGTTGTGGAGATGTTTTCATTGATTTTCGGTGCAACTCTTTTACTTATTTTATAACAAAATTTTAAAGAACTTATTAAAATGTAGTAAAATTCTGGCTCAAAGGTATGTTTATTGATGTTATTCATAATTAATAAGAATCCATATAATCCATATAAGTATATAAATGTATTTCTTAGTTTGTTTGTGTATTTGTTGGTTTGTTTGAGCATCACGCCTAAACGTCTAACGTCCTTACCTTTACCAGAAAGGGATAAACAGGGGGGAAAACTAGTAAAATTGGTACCTTTAGTTCTTAAACAATAATTACTAAACGGCTGAACCGATTTTTACTACGACAGAGGTAGCGAAGCGCACCGGGTCAAGCTAGTATATAATAAAACTATTGTTAGCCTGAGTTGTTATGATAACAATATGTTGTCATAATAACAATATAGGCATGAAAGAAAATTTGTGCAATCCCGTTCTTTATTGACAGTTGCGAAATGTATAAAATTTAAACTTAATTTATTGTAACATAATACCCCAAGATAACGGAATACAGCAACTTTTCAAGTTGATATTCGTTAAACATGTATCTATAGAGTACACGAATTCTTCAAATTGAGATCCATCAGTTATAATTATCAAGATTTAATTGAAGTTCAATATGTATTACTAGATACTAGATTTAAGGAATGCAGGAGAAAGTCCAATTTTGTAAAGTTTCAACAGTAGAAGGTAATTATACACCTTATCTAATTTATAAATCCGACTGAATTTCAGTCGCTATTTTTTCAAAAAGTTTGAGAAAGACGATCAGCCGTTATCAAAGCTATATGAACGGATATAAACATTTAGTAACGTTGGACGATTTATTTGAGCCGCATGAGAAATTATATGTGTATTTCAAAAATTCTCGTCTCCAAATTTCATCATGTATAATTATCCAGAATCTCGATGTTTCAAACTTACAATTTGGTAGAAAGATTCTGGATATTTAACATATCACATATTCACTAAGTTCAGTAGTTTTCCTAAAGTATTCGGAATGTCATTTATTCAGTTCAAAGTCTAAAATTTGCAATTATATTCAATATGCTAATATTTGATTCAGAGCTTATTGAAAGATTTATAAAAGCTTAAATGTGGAATTGTTCACCATTTTATGTTTGAAATATTGAAAACCCCTTTAATAATAATGTAGTTCGATGTACATAAGTAGTTCGTATAAGGTGGTGCAAAAGTAATCCTCCTATCAGAAAATGCTATAAATTTTGCGATTGGACCCTAATGTCAGTTCTGTTTTGACATTTGTGTAGTAAACACATGCGAAATACACGTTAATAAACAATGTTACGCTACACTGCTACAGAACGCGGAATATTGCTGACTATTTATTTGACCAATAATCGGTCGGTGACTTTGGCACAACGTGTATTTCGTCGCAGATTTTCTGGCCGTCCAACGCCTACTGGTGACGTTTAGCCGCTCGCCTCGAAGTGACTGGCACAACACGAGATGCTGCCAGGCGTGGCAGACCCCGGAGTAGCCGTTCTGCAGAGAATATTGCTGCTATAGCCGAGGATGTCATGGAAGCGCCGTCGACATCGACCAGACGACGTGCCACCCAAATGGGTATCAGTCGACGGTCTTTACAGCGAATTTTGGTACAAGATTTGAAGATGTTTCCGTACAAAGTCCAGACGGTGCATCAGCTGTTAGCTGCTGACCGCAAATCGCGTCTAACATACGCTCAAGCCATCCTTAATCACCACCAAGAGGAAGATGGTTTTTCATCAAAAATAATCATGAGTGATGAGGCCCATTTCCATCTTAGCGGGTACGTAAATAAGCAAAATTTACGCTTCTGGGGCACTGAAAATCCGCGTGTAACCCACGAAGAGCCATTACACCCGCTCAAAGTCACTGTATGGTGTGCTGTTTTCGCTGGAGGAGTCATCGGACCTTTTTTCTTCGAAGACGTCGTGGGCCAAACGGTTACTGTGAATGGTGAGCGCTACAGAGCAATGATCAACTAGTTCTTTTTGCCGCAACTTGATGAATTGGGATTGGAAAACATGTGGTTCCAACAGGACGGTGCAACGGCACACACTGCACGTGCCACAACCGATATGCTGAAGGATGCATTTCCCGGGCGCTTAATCTCCCGTTTTTGCGATTTGCACTGGCCAGCAAGATCGCCTGATTTGACCGCTCCAGACTTCTTTTTGAGAGGCTTTTTGAAGTCGCGGGTTTATGTCAACAAGCCTCAGACTCTTGCAGCTCTTAAAGACAATATCCGTCAAGAATGTGAGGACCTATCGCCGGAAGTTTTGGCCAAAGTGATGGAAAATGCCATAAAAAGGTCTCAAATGACAATCAACTGTGGCGGCGGCCATTTACATGACATCATATTCTCGACTTGATGTAAAAAAAATTAAAAGACCAAATAAAAATAATCCACAAGAAGAATCAAAGTTTTTAATTTTTTTTTAATTACAGCCAAAAAACATCGGAAGTTTACTTTTGCGCCACCTTGTATATTTATATGAATGATTGACTTAGGAGGAAACAAAGAACAATAAATAAACATCGTTATTTATTTAATTTTAACACATGTGGTAATGAATTAAATATCCTGGACATTATTTGGGAATATTTCTTCTAAAGGCAAAATAGTTGAGAGAGCAATCAATGCTCCTTCAGCTTCCTTTCCTACTCAATTGTGTCTTTAAACTGTGAATCTTCATTTTTTTCGATCTACTAAATATGTTAACGTTAATGTAACGTCATTTGATTCTGCAGATCCTGTACCCCGTTTCTGTAACTATTTGTGAGAAGTTCTCACATCGAGAATTGTGAAACAAAAAATTCCATCGTTTCTCGATTTGGGAGAAAAAAGTGTTTCTGTAACTTAAAGTGAGAAAGGCCAGCACTAATTATGTTTTTATTGGAAATTTCCAATCAAGCTGTCAAAAACATAAAGAAGAAAATAAAAATAAACAAATCAATTTATATTTAAAAAGTAAAATTATAATTTTTTTAAAAAATAAATAATTTAATAGTGATCAGAAATGTATACTAATTTATTAATAGAGGCAGAGCAAGGGAATACAACTGATTCATTTACTATTCCGGAGCAACGTTTTAAAGACCTCTATAGGTTAAGCAAGGAAAATAATTAACATTAATTTAAGTTTTAATTAAAAATAAAATCTTACTTTTTATTTATTTTTTGTATTCATATTATATTTTTATATTTTTGTTTTCGCACCGTTTTTAAATGTGAGTTGTTTTGACAGTTCATGTGAGAAACTTTTCACAAAATTTTCTTACAGAAACACTTTGACTCACAAATTTCCAATAAGTTACGTCAAAAAACTTAAATGACAGATAGTTCTCACAAAATTAAATTACAGAAACACTTACATGTGAGATATGAAATCGTGATTCAATTCACGTTGTTTTTTATTCAATTTCATTGTTTCATGCGAGAAATTTCTCGATGCGAGAGTTACAGAAACGAGGTACTGATTGCATAAACATATAGTTGATGTTTTATACGAAAATGGATATTTCTGTATTGGTAGTAAATTGTTTTCACAATAAAAGGGAAAGTGTCGTTATGTTAAAGATGAAATGATGTTAATGTAAATTAGTAACATTACCAAATTTCATAAATCCTCTATCTCTCTTTTGAAAATCACTTTTTGAAACATAAATTCCTTTTGGGTGTTACACAGTGGTTTAGAAACGTTTTTATTTGTAAATAATTCGGTATCTCGGGAAATATTTGAGATATTGTTACGAAATATCACATAGTTAGAGCTGAGGTATTTTCGAGTTGATTTATATTTATAATTTAAATTTCATCTCATTCGGATCATAAAAGGACTTTTGGCGATTTTTTTAAAAAATTTGCGACCCGAGGTGACCAACTTTGAGGGACAACGCACTGGTTCCCATTGAACAACTGCAAATCAGCTCAAAAATACCTCAGCTCCAATCATGTGAAATTTCAATATCTCTAATAGTTCTTGATATACCGAATTATTTCCAAAAAAAAAACTTTTCTAAACCAATGTGTGTTAGTATAGAGATAAAATTTATATAATCATAAATCATACTTCCAAATGTCGTAAAGATAGACCGATAATTGCTCATGTAACACCTACTTCCTACTAAGATCAGTTAAACGTTCTAGAATTTCATACAAATGCAATAAAAATTGTTATAAAATATCTAAATAAAATTTACTGAAAATAACTTTTATGTTCACAAAAGATCATACTTAGTATTAAATACTTTAATCAACTCATACGATTCGAATTTCTGTCAGTAATATAATATTTGAAACGCATTTTTGTATTTTTCTTCAAATTCCTTATCTGATTAATAAATTTTCTTCTTAAATTTCTCATGCAATTTCGCAAATATTACAAATTATACAAAATTTTATATTATTATGTAAATTTTTCGATTTTAGCGCCAAATATTTATTTTGCCTATGAAAGGGTTTTTGTCACAATGTAGACAATTATAAGAAAAAACACCGGAAATAACAAACCGTTGAACAACATTTCGTCTTTAAAACTCCAAACCAAACATTGAATTTAAATTAATAACAAAAGAGAAAAGAGAAAAGGAATCAACAGGAAACGACTACAAAAATCACGTCAAATTGAGGCAAATATATATTTTTTTCAAAAACCAAAACTAAAAACTGAAAAAGCCAGTAAGTAAATGGAACCCAGGAAATGAGTTATTATCCAATACAGAAAAGAACGCAATTACCCATCAGAAAATAGACGAATTGAAATGCAACAAACTTGAACTCGAAGAACGTCGTCAAATCAAAATGAAAACAAAAAAGACAATTGAAATTTAAAAGATTTCCAAACGATAAGCAATTTGATATGCAGAAACCAACATCATCATGAACGTTGTTGTCTACATAATCATCATGTGAGTTCATTTTAACCAAATGAATGAAATAAAGACATCGAAAGGAAGTGGAAGGAACTTTGTTTTTCGAAATTTTTGTATCGCATTCAATTATTCTATTGTTCTTTAACAAGCCAGTAAGTTGAGCAACTTTTATCGGCATAAAACGCCTGAAATGGTTGCGCAACTAAGAAAGAGAATCTAAATTATTTTTGGAGTTCTCTAAGGATTGTGGCATTATTTTCCCAAGACATTAATGCACGTGCAAAACTACTTATCATGAAATTATTTGTGGAATAGAATAAAATGGACAGACAGACAGACTACACATACACATGGGACACACCTTCATTTCTTATAATGAAATATACAAATTGTACATGTTAACCTGATATCTTTTTTTTGGTTTTGGAAATAAAAGATCTCCTTTTACAGATCTCAATAATAATGAGAACTTGAAGATCCTCGAATACTGAAGCAAAAGAAAAACAAGTGATGAAGTCGTTGTTGTCATCATCATTCTATTGTGTTTTTGTTTCTGTTGTAGTTTTGTTTTTGCCAACGAATACGTAATTCCTTTAAATTTGTTTGTAGTTCTTTCTTAATTCGCGTGTATTTGTATTTCGAATACCAAATCTATTGTGTAGATGATGATTTCAAAGTTCTTTTGTTTCCTGTAGTCAGTTTTTACTTGTGTACTCTCAGCACTTTTGTATCTGGCTGTCTAAGTATGTGAGTGACTGGCAAACTGACGGGAATAATATAACTTAAGGACTTTTGAGTGCCTTTTTTGAAAAAAAAAAAATTCAAATAATATTTTTTTTTATGCAAAATTCAACATTAAAACAACGTAAAATCATTATGGCATCATCTCATCTTACCATCCGCATTCTTAAGTAGGATGTCCGTACTTTTGTTTTAGCAAGCGTTATGAGTGTTTGCCTTTTTGTCCTTTACTCCTGCGTATCCTTGTTTGTATGGACCTACGAAAAAAAACATAGTTTTATTTAAGATTGTGTCATTTTGTTTAAGATTTGATTTTTCTCCTAGATATGATGTCATGTTACATTCTCACGCCTTAAGGAACGTTTCTAATTTACCATTTTTAGTGGGTGTAAGCGAGAGTTTTTTTTTTCACCTGATGGAACTTAAAGATCTTTAAATCTGAGAAAAATATGTGAGAAAATTTGCAGTTTCTGTTGTGGATGATTTTATGACACTTGTATGGAAAATACTAATGCAATACTAATCAGGTTCAAAAACTGACACATTTGCATTGCTGAAGATTACAGCTTAGAATTTACAATAGAGTAATGTAATCAAGATCAAGATTTAAATTTAGTTCAATGGTATAGTTATACTATTTTTTATGTTAAATATATATGTATGTAAGGGTAAAATACAAAACGTCCCAGCAGTTTTACAAGTTAATATATCCCTTAGAGACAGTGATTGTCTACCATCAAGTAAATAGTCACTTAAGTGTATCTAAGTAATCTATAGTGTAGTCACTTTAAACGTTTATTTTGTACTGCACTCTTTTGTGAGTGATACGTACAAACTGGTTTTATAGAAATTGTGTTGACACAAATTGTGTTCATATAATTCTCATACAGTTTATTTTCTTTTTGCTTAAGTATACATACGTTCAAGGTAACCCAGTGTGGAGAAAATTGTCAAATTTATTGTATGTAAGTAGTATAGAGTGTAGTCAGTTTAAACGTTTATTTGTACTGCACTTTAGAAAGTAGATATTTTACCCATCATAAGTGATCCATTGGAGAGTTGTCGGAGGAATTTTTTTTCAAGTAATCGGTTATTGGACTATTTAATTAGCTTCCTCTTAGGACACGTACATGACACAGTAACTAGATAAGTATCTAGTAAGGTAACTAACTCTATAACTATAACAGTAACTAGATAAGTATCTAGTAAGGTAACTAACTCTATGTAAGCGGTATGTAAATCCAATATGTTGACTAATTTGGACCAGAAAGTCTATTTTAAACATAACAAGGTTCACTTGACCCACTGCAATAATAAAATTTAAAATATTATTGAAATCATTCAGTATTTCAAGAAATCGTTTACACCATGGTAGAATTTTTAGGGAGAGTTGTCAAGCAAAATAAAATATTAGACTGTTTATTTAGATTTACACCACTTCCATCACTCAAGTCTTTTATTTTTTCTGCTGGACATACACATACACACTTTTATTCAGAAACACTATTTTTAAATTAAATAAATTTGAATATGAAAAAGTTTAATATTGTTTACATTGAAAATATATGAAAATTATTAAGGGTACTCATTTAAACGCTTAAGTTTCCCATTTGTGTAAATGTGCAAATTTGCGCGACGTGTTTCATGAACCCACCTTTTCAATTTTGTGCAAGATTACACAGAAAATTTATATTTGTTAAAAATGTCAAATAAAAATAAATTCAACAAAAGCTGTAAAAAAAGTTTTTCAAATTGTATAAATTTAATTTCTAAAAATGTTGAATGAAAGTTAAATCTTTGGAACAAACGATGATAAATATAGATTGGAACATTTTGTTTATGTTCTAGCTGTTAGTTAATGTTTCCATACTCATTGCCATTCAATCCAATCATTCTGTTCCAAAGTTACACAATTTTCACATGCACAAAATATTTATATTTTATTTGATTTTTATTTTTCATAAATAAAAGTAAACAAAAGCAGCTGATTAATCAAATGCACAATAAATTCAAATTTGCGAGTCTAAATTGTCGCGCAAACTTATCAGAGTTGTATAAAAGTGTAAAAATGCACCACAGATTGCACAGGTTGCGAGGCATTTAAGCGTTTATATGAGGACCCCTATTATATTATTGTTTTTTCAGTTTTCTTTAGTTTGTATGTATTTGACATTTTAGGGATGCACTAAGTAAGGTGAAGTCAACAACACAGCTGATTTTTATTTATCTATTTTGTCAAACTGAATTTATTTTGAAAAAATAATAAATTTTATTTTCAAAGAAAAAAATTTTTTAATCAAAAAAAATTAATGAAAATGTGAATAAAAAGATTTCATATAATGAAATTTTGCAAGAAATATTGTATTTGTTGTGTTTGTTGTCGAAACACTCTCACCTTACTTATTACATCATGGAACATACTTTCTAATAATTCTGCCTTGTTAATTCTGCCATGGTTTACACGATAGTATTACAAATATTTTATTTCTTTGCAAACTTTGTTATTTTATATTTTCTTGACATTTTTGTTTTCCTTATTTGTATTTAAAAATACATATCCGATACATATCGCTCATTTGCTGAAACAACGTCATAACTCAAAATCCATATCCTTTTAAATGAGTAATACCAAATATGCACCCTTCTTTCATATAGTTTTATCAGTCTTCAAAAAAGTCAATTATTTTTTGCATGAAAGTGGTTTCTGTTGTAAACTTCAAAATCAATATTCATGTTTTCTCGTATATTTGACAAGTAAAAATTTGGGTTAAATACAGATTAGAAGGATATTAAATCAGGTTTTATTTCTTAAATATCATGATTTGTTGAAAATTTATTTAAGAAATAGTAAAATGTCATAAAACATTCAAAGCCCTTTTTCTCGAAATGACTTTTTTTGAAATATGACGTTGTTGCAGCAAATGAGCGATATGAAAATAAAAAGTTTTTGAATTGTTTTAAACAAATTTTGAATGCCGACCGTAAATCAAAAAAAATCATTCGTATTTTGTGTAGACGATGAAATTGTATTATGATACTTGAGTTTTTGACATATATTAATACTCAGTATTGCCGTCTATAAATACTTTAAATAAAGCTCAATAATTTATTTTTATATTCTGACAAATAAAAGTCAAAGTCTACCAAATATTTCTGAAAAAAAATCAAGAATTTAAAATGCATGTTATTTTATGATAATATAGTTGAAAACGATCAAAATCTTATGCTTAACTCTCCGATATTTTCTTGTGATGGCATTTTTCAAGAATAATTATTATTCTCTGTCCTTGAATACTATATTGCACTATTTCTTATCATTTGTTCACAACCAACCCCTCTTATTGAATGTGTTTGGTAATTACAGCGACATCTATAGTATTTAATTTGCAACAAGACAGTTTCCTTATAATATATTAAATATAACATTTCAAAGCATATCTTAGGGAGCCACAGAAAATTTACTGATTATAACACTAACCAAATTTAGTTGGGTTAGTGTTTTATACATATCGCTGATTATTCGAAAAATCGATTATATTATCCCTCAAACTAACTAAAAATAGCCGACTAGTCAATAAAAGAAGAAAAAGGCGTTATTTTTCAATTTATGTTGTAAAAAATTCGTAAAATGCGTTTTTCTTACCAATTAATCTAGCAACCATATATTTTTATAACATTGAGAAATATTCATCGGAGCCCCAACAAAATATATATTTTTGATCCTTATGAAATTCTAAGTTGATTGAGCTATGTCCATCTGTCCGTCCGTCTGTCTGTCTGTGTAAAACACTGTCACATCCAAAATACATAAGCGAAATTAATGTGTATACCAAAACCTTTATAATTTTTCTAAGCAGTTTGGTATTAAAAATCAGCAAAATCGAAATGGTAGAACCGGGGCTATGGATCAAAATGTAAGACAACCTCCAAAAATTGTGATAATTTTCACATGTTTTTTTGTGAATTTGGGTAAATTCATTGCTGAGAATACTATGAAATTTTTCTTCAACTACTTATATGATAAAAGGAAAAATTCTGTTGAAAATGGTAAGAATCGGTCAATAATTTACAAATTTCGTACCGAAATATGGTTCTATGGTATATAAATGCCCATAGAATGGCAGTAGCCATAAAAATTTCATCACAACTAAGTTTCGTGCAAACAGAAATCGCAAGACCAATTTTTTTTGGATCGGAAACTATTTGACACATTGCTCCCATATCAAGTTGAATCAATGAAGCGAATTTTATGAAGATTGGCACATAAATGGCAATAGTTCCTATATAAGGACCACTTAAAAAAAATATATATTTTTTCATAAATACCTGAAAAATATCGAATTAAAATTTTTCAGAGATCGGTAGTATTTATTCACAAATTATACTACTAGATTGTTTGAATATCGGTCCATATTTGACCATAGCTCTCATATAAATTCCATTTCCGAAAATCACTTAAATACTCATAAATCTCGTATAAAACGTTCTATCCGGTAAAAATTTTAATCAAATATTTCTCATGATGGATTTTATGAAGATCCGCCGATAATTGGTCATAGCTCCCATATAAAAACCACTTCCGAAAAACACATTAGCCTCTATAAATATTTTAAATATATCGATATCGAACTAAAATTGTATACAGATTAATATATTGTATCATACAAATCATACTAATGGGTTTTGTGAATATCGGTCAATATATGCTACATTTCCGATAATACCCATAAAACTCTTGTAAATAACGTTATTGAGATAAAATTCAAGCAAAATAGGCAACAATGCCTTGAGGCACTCTTCACCTTTTTGCACCTGGTTCCTGAACTTAATTTGAAAATTAGTTTCTGATGGCTGTTCTGAGTTTATTGAGTCATAATTACCCAAAAAAAATTATTCGACAACTTTTTTTAGCTTTTTAAAGTTTGCGGGTTAGAGGGTTAAGAGGTGTCAGCATGTTACCATTGATTGTAGGCATTGTAAGTACTAACCAATAATTTTGAAAGTGGCAAATATAACATCATGTTAATAATACCTTCAAAAACTACATATAGTATAGATTACATTTAAAATCATTAATAAGTATATCCAGAGTTTAAAGCAATTTAAAAAAGTCGTAACAATATCCGCCAAAATATCCTTTTTATTATAAAATCGTTGAAATCAATTGTATATTGAACGTAATCACGTTTAGTTCATTGACCATTGAAATTTCAATTCAAAAATTTTAAAGCGGAAAAGAACCCAGCAACATTCGTTAATTAACTACTTCAACTAAACATCTTCATCTTATCAAAAAATAAATAAAAATGAAAGATAAATTATGAATTATGAGTAAAATTAACAAGAGCTATTACTGTACATTAATCAAAGTCAAAGAAATCAACTTGTCAATATAATTGCCATACATAAGAAGAAAAACAACAACAGCCACTAAAATCCACGAACTTTAAATAATAATAAGTAAAAAAGCCGCTGAAATAAGTGGACAAAAGTATAAATTTTCAAAAACTACTTAAATACTTACAATACTCTTAACATGCTCTTAACAAATCATCTCGATTTTAAAAAAAACTTAAAAACTAAAATGATAATTAATTGCGCACAATTAAAGTGAGACCACTAAAATGCAATCAATCATTTAGTGTCAAAAAAAGAGGAACCTTAACAAAATTCGTTATAAGGATTTCGAAAATTCCAATGCATTTTATTCTTCCTGATTACACTACAAATATTTAGAGATTAAAATATAAGTTCTAGAAAAAGAATATTTATTATTATTATTATGAATTATAACTTTATTAACTGCCAGGGATTGTATCACAACAACTGTCTCATCAATAATAAACGAAGAAAAATTAAAACGATTTTACTTCTGAACAAAATGAAAAACGATAAGTTGTCCAGTCATTCGACAATAACTGCATTCCATATTGGTGTTACATACTGCACAGAACAAACTTCAGATGCATTGCATGTTATATTTTTAGCATCACCACCTTAAGGGAACTTCTACTGCAAAACTAAAAGTATAAATAGAATCGTCAATGATGTACGAAATTAAGAACAAGTAAGAGTGTTATATTCAGCTGTATCGAATCTTATATACCCACCACCAATATAATATTGGAACCGATTGTAGTACATTTTGTATAAAAACATTTATCTGAATTTTCCGATTTGGTCAGCTTTATATTTTCTATTACTAGAAAATATTTGTGTTAAATTTCACCAATGATCATAATATATATAGAGTTTCGAACAAAGTTTTTCATATATTTTCATGCAAAACTTTTTAACGATTCAACCTCTTTTTGAATACATATGTTAGCTATTGGCAATAACAGTTTGTGGTAAATTTCATGTTTGTAGAATTCCTCATATTCTAATTTTTTTTCAACGCCAAATATTTCTAATCAACATCATCTTAAAATTTTATAATTCAGGATTAAATCCTGAAAACTGCAGTTATCTTCAGACAGAGGTCAATATTAAACATGTAATAGATGAGCTATCTATATAGCTGATGAATAGTACCTCTCCTTAACAATCCTCTTGCAAATGATTAGTTCTACAGGGTTTTCCAACAAGAGGTGTTATTTTGGTATTCAAAGAAAAATTGATTTTTTTTTTTGAGATAAATTATCGGATGTTTATTTCATAATAAAGAGGAAGGTATGCCGTTAATAACAACATCAGCCAAATGACCACTCTTACAGGACCATATCCTTTTCATGAAATTTTCCATAACCAAATCGCAAAGTGGCTGCCCTATATCCCCGATAGCCTCACGAATTCTATCCTTGAGGTCTTGAATCGACGCTGGGCTGTTGTCGTAGACCTTATCTTTCACGTGACCTCGGTGGCCAATTGTGATCACCTCTTCGAGAGATACCACGGTCCGGAAACGTTTCCCGTAAAAGAGCAATGGTTTCGTTGCTTGTGTGGACAAACCTGGGTTTTCTTCAACACTTTGGGCTACAGCAGCAATATCCTCAGTTGTTCTTGAGCGACGTGCACGGGTTTTATTCTTCACATCACTAACTTCTCCCAACAGCTCTAATTTGTCCACCAATTTCTGTATTGCGATCCGACAAGATGCTTCACGACTACCCAAAAATGCTTTAGTTTTGCGAACTGTAAAGATTTTCACCATTTTTGTAGTGAATTTTAATAATTTCATTGCATTGTTGAAGCGTGTATCGTTCCATACACCACCATAGTGGGGAGGGTATAATGGATTTGTGCAGATGTTTGTAACGAACAATAAATATTAGTCTAACACCCACCTTAAAGTATACCGATCGACTCAGAATCACTTTCTGAGACGATTAAACGATGTCCGTCCGTCCGTCGGTCTGGCTGGCTGGCTGGCTGGTTGGCTGTCCATGTAAACCTTGTGCGCAGAGTACAAGGTTTGAAGATATTTCGATAAAATTTGGTCCATATCATTTTTTCTGCCCAAGGACGAACCCTATTGAAACTGGCTGAAATCGGTTCATTATTTCACTTAGCATAAATCTCCTAAAAATGTTGGTATACACATAAAATGCAAATAAATAACTTTCATGTAGACATTAATCACGCTACCATAATCACACGGTCCATAATTGGTCATAGCTCCCATATAAGGCCCACTTCCGAAAATCGCTCACGAATATAAATTATTGAAATTTTGAAAGAAAAAAGTTTTTGCTCATTTCTTATTGTAGGGTATTATATGGTCGGGCTTGACCGACCATACTTTCTTACTTGTTAGTAATGGCGTAGTTTCTACTTGTCAAATGTCAAAGAATAAAATATTCAAAAGTGACAGCTACCGAAACTGGGTGATTCAAAATAACACCTCTTGTTGGAAAACCCTTTAGATGTAGTTCACAATTCGTTTTGATAGTTTGGAAACATCTCTGGTTTCATTACATGGGTGGTAGTTGTAATAAGTAGTTCCATTGTCGTCTGGAGTTCATGGGGCTACAGCTGGGTTGACAATCTTTGGACGAGTGTAACTTGGATCGTTCTGGAGAGTAGATCCAAATTTAAACCATCCAAGTAAAAAAAGTTTAAAAAAATTAACATTCAATGAAGTCAACGATACTGAGAAGGTGAATGAATATACTATTAATGTTAATGTCTTTTGATTGAAACTGAAAAATATTTTTTTGTTTAAATGTTTTCAAAAGATGAAATATTCTAAAAAAAAGGAGGAGAACGCAAAACAGAACGAATAAAAGTTGTTATTAAAAATTAAAGATTGCTATTAACAAAACATATTGGAACAATTGAAGAACTTTAAATCAAAAACTAAGATGTGTTGTCTACATTCAAGGCAATACTAATAATTAATGTCAGTCATATGTATAGTAAATTTTTATTGCAAAAAGGTAAAAAAGGGGGAATAAATAAGAAAGTAAAAATCCTTCAAGACCGATTTGTTTATACCCTATATTATGAATGAACATTAGGGTGAGTCAGTTTTTTTTTTTTTTTGGTTAACAGGCGTATAGCAAAAACGTAATCTACGAAAAATTCTAGGAAAATTTCCCCAAGAAACTATGGGTGTAAAATCAAAACCTAGCTCCCGCCGAGACACATCATACACCTTTCAGAATTTTTTCAAAACAAATTTAAAATATTTATGTCTCTCGGTGAGAGCTAGGTTCTAATTTTAGACCCATACTATCTTTTGGTAGTTTTCTTAGAATTTTGTGTATATTCCGATTTTATATACCTCTGTCAAGTTTTTTGTCACCCGTACAAATTGACCCACCCTAATGAACATATAATACATTCTTTACTAGTTCTCTAGTAGCTATAACTAATTGATGCATAATTTGTAGCTAATCGGATTATGGGAATTCATGCCGAAAATAGATTAATTATTAGAAAATTGTAAATATTTATTTGTTCATTTGATTTTTATAACAATTTTGAGAATAAGAAAATCTTTATGAATAGAATGAAATAGTTGTATTCTGGCTCATGTTCAACTAATTGTAATAAAGAAACCTATTTATATCCTACACCACTATAGTGTATTGCATTTCTCAAAAAAATATTAGTCCAACACGCACCTTACCGGTCGACTCAGAATCACTTTACGATTTCCATCTGGCTGTCAATGTAAACCTCTCTATAACGAAGGCCAGGTTTGTTCTTAATCAATAATATATAGATAGATATACTTTTTGTTTGTTTGTTACAAACTGCAATACTTAGTCAAATATTCTTATTTGATGGTGTAGAGTAAAAAAAGCTCAAGAACAAAACAAAAATTGCAGTGACATTAACAACTGGGAAATCATGCTTGTCTTTTGTACTTTTGCGTGCATCATATAAATTGTTCAAGTCAAAAGTGAGTTTAGGTTGTGTTTAATAGTTCCACATTGCGTGATTTTCCGAAATCACTTCCATAACAATTTATTTATAGTTGTTTGTACACACGCCCCTCTTTTTTTCATTTGTAATATTCTTCTTTTTATTTTTTTTTGTGGCCTGTGTATGTTTTATTCGAATTAATGGTTTCACACTTTTATTTTATTTCTGCTTTCAATTATTTATATGCATTTATTTATTTATAGGTTGATGATTATGTGCATCAGTGTAATAAACCACAAGAGCCTTAACAGAGCAACAGGTACATGATGCGATGCGATGGCATGTCATGGATGTAGTACTGTGAACCCACAATATGAAACAAGTCTAAGGGGGGCATTGAATTGAAAACTGAAATCTTCTTTACTTAGCATTCCTACGTCAGTCAGTGTTTTATGGATTCCAATATATTCTGATGATCATTTTGTTGTAGCTGGTGTATTTACGTGCCCCCAGCTGCATTTACCTTTTCCGAAGACAGATTGTTTTCTTGCAATGTTGTTGTTGGTATTCTTTTCGTTTCATCAATGTACATATTTCGCTTGCAATAATTTAACTGTTGTTTTGTTTACTTTTTTTTTTCGCCAGTCGACATCGTATTCCAGTTTGCAAGTATGTATGTGGTACCACCCCAGATAAAGGGAAACATATTTGGATTTATGGCTTTAATTGTCATACATTAAGATCCCGTTGTTACTGTGATGTTGTTGATGCTAAAGAACTCCAATACATCATATGGCTTGACTAAATTAACACACTCGAAAAAAATGGTTTGTAAAAATTCAAAGTTCCCGCTCCAATGTGGTTCTAAATTAATATCCAGCTCAACAATTTGTATATGGATTTGATGTCTCTGAATACAAAAATTATGTTTAAAATGCTCTTCTGAATTACGTATTTTTGCGTTTGTGATGATGTTTGTAACGTCCAA
The DNA here is from genome assembly GCA_942486065.2 of Calliphora vomitoria. Taxonomy (NCBI): domain Eukaryota; kingdom Metazoa; phylum Arthropoda; class Insecta; order Diptera; family Calliphoridae; genus Calliphora; species Calliphora vomitoria. The sequence goes on from OW818029.2 coordinate 95,033,157, forward strand.
AAATAATAGTCTAACACCCACCTTAAAGTATACCGATATACTCAGAATCACTTTCTGAATCGATTAAACGATGTCCGTCCGTCAATCCGTCTGGCTGACTGGTTGGCTGGCTTGCTGTCCATGTTCACCTTGTGCGCAAAGTACAGGTCGCAATTTTGAAGATATGTCGATAAGATTTGGTATATATAATTTTTTCGGCCTATTGAAACTGGCTAAAATCGATCCATTATTTCACCTGGTTCCCATACAAATATCCTCCCGTAATCGGACTTTATCACTCATGAATATTTAATTTATATAGGTATCTACACAATTTTTGCTCCAAATAAGTTTTATATCTACAGAATTCATGTCACCAAATTTTGTTGTGATCGGTCCCATATAAGACCCGCTTCTGAAAATCACTTTAACGTGTATAAATCTCCTAAAAAGGTTTGTATACACATCAAATTCAACATAAATAACTTTCATATAGACATAAATCACACGACCTAATTTCATGGTGATCGGTCCATAATTGGTCAGAGCTCCCATATAAGGACCACTTCCGAAAATGACTCACGATTACAAATAATTTAAAATTTAAAAGAAATATATTTTATGACTTCGACACACTAGAAAGCTGTGCTAATTGCAAAAGTTCAATACCAACCTGTATAAAAATAAGTACCTACACTAATAAATGAAATAATGTGCTGGGTAATGAGCACTCATTACATAATAATGTATGTGGTAACTAGTAGCCATTACTAAAATTCACAAAATGTTTGCTGGGATAGTTTTTTGTTTTATATTACAAGAAAATATCAGCGGTAAATTTAACATTGCTAGATTCTTGCAATTTTATGTTATCGGGATCCAAAATATTTGAACGGTTCAACGTATTTTTGGATACATAAGTTAGCTATATGTAATAACATCTTAGGGGCCAATTTCGGGTTTCTAGGTCTCCTCATATCTTTAACGTTGAACGGACATTTTGTACAGATTTTTTTTTTTTTTTTTTTTTGATTTGACAGATCTTGACCATTATCAACACTAAACATTTCTGATCAACAAAAAATAATTCCGTCCCTTTAGTATCGTTATAAAGTTATTCTCGGAAGTGAAGTGGTAGTATGATTTTTGCATATATAAAACAGATTTACCATGAATTAAAAAAAAATTTTAAATATGAATGGAGCTAAAATTTGAACGAATTCATCATGAATGTATAATTCTTCAATGCATTCAGTTTGCTCAAAATATGAATTGATTTAAAATTTTAATGAATTCATCAAGAATTAAAATTATTGAATGCAAATTACTTAAAATTTGACTGAATTCAACGACGATTAAAAGGAAAGGAACTTATATATATTTTTCTAAATATTTTTGTTTACTATAATAAAGATGAAAAACGCTTGGGAGATTTGATAACTTGCTCAGAAGTATTTTTAAATTAGCTTGATTACGAAATAGCTTAGAATCGCAATGAGGACCATTTTATTAAAGAATCGAAGTTTAGTTTTTTGTAATTTTTATCTGAACAAAAAGTGAATTAGAAAATTAATTACAATGAAAATGAATAACAAAATGAATTCATATAAATTGTAATACAATTCCTTTTTTGGTTGAAACGAATGCATTCAATAATATTAATTCATTATGAATTCATTCAAATTTAAATTCCATTGAAATTATTCACAAATTCGCTCAAAAACTAATCATTCTTTTACAGCACTGGAATACAGTGCACAGTAGGGCAGAATCAAAATATTTTGGAAATTAATTTGTCATTTCTAACTAGCTGATCCGATTGGCATGAAATTTCACATAGGGGTAGCATGGGAGCATTCGAGTTTATTTTTTGAAGACGGATGCCAAATACATATCAGGATTGGCGCTGTGAGGTCTCAAAATAGGACAACTCGAAATAAGACACGTAGACTATTTATCTCTTAAAGTTGTTAAGTTATAGACACTTGAAAACACAAATTTCATCATATTCTGGCCCAGTTTTTTTCACAGTGTATGACCGATTTCATTAAAACTTGTTCTGTTAGTTAAACAATAAATAAGAAAATAACATGAAAAAAGTTTCAAAGCTTGTTTTTTTAGAAAGATATCTCACCAACAAAAACTTTACTATAGAAAACGCATAAAATTGGGTAATTGGGGTTCCTAAATATTATAGTTATTGCCCGCCACCTTTACTACGAAATGTGTACCGACTAACAAATCTTTTATGGAATATTACATATTTATTGTTCTTCGATTTCACAATTTTTGTCTAAATATGTAGTAGGTATTTTAGAAATATCAGACACAATTTTACTCCGAATTCCATTAAAATTTAAACAAATATTTATAATTGTTTAGTCAAAAACCCATATGGGCAATTCCATATCATCGTACGTGACATTTGTACGCCTATAGAGTGGAATAAGAGTACGCATATAGAGTGGAATAAGTTCTTTCGAAACATTGTTGTCCAATATATAAAGCGAAATAAAGGCATATTCGGTTTCAATAAATAATTTGATAATAGCAAAAAAACAATTAGAGTCAAGTTCATTTCATACTACATGCCAATTGATAGCTTAGTTTTCGCCACAATTTTAGCCTAAACAAGTAAGGGAGATATATTCGGCTGGGCCGAATCTTATATACCCTTCACCAAACTTTACTTCAAAATAAAAGTTTTAAATATTTTTAGGTAAACAAAATTTATTTTTTTTCCAGTTGTTTTTTTTTAATTATTTGAAAAAAAAATTTTTCGAATGTTTTTTTATTTTTTTTTTAAATTTAAAAAACTTTTTTTTTTAAATTTTAAATTTTTTTTTAATATTTAGCCAAAAAAACTTTTGGTGAAAAAAAAAATTCGGGTTAAAAATTTTTTTCCCGATTTTGACCCATTGTAGGTCCAACTTACTATGGTCTTATATACGTCGTTGCAAAGGTCTTTGAAATATCTATCATTAGATATCCATATTGTCTATATTAATGACTTAGTAATCCAGATATAGGTAAAAAAATAGGTAAAAAATCGAGGTTGTCTTGGTTTTTTCCTTATATCTCAGCCATTTGTGGACCGATTTTGCTGATTTGAAATAGAAAAATTCTCGAAAGCATATCTGACAGAATTATTGAAGATTTGGGTCCCGAAGATATCTGGGGTCTTCAGAAAATTGATTTCAACAGACAGACAGACAGACATGGCTTAATCGACTCCGCTATCTATAAGGATCCAGAATATATATACTTTATAGGGTCGGAAAATTATATTGTGGAAATTACAAACGGAATGACAAATTTATATATACCCTTCTCACGAAGGTGAAGGGTATGAACATTCCAATTAAATTAAAAAATATAGTCAGTTTCAACTATTATTTTTGCTCTTAAAATGTTGTAATAAGCTCTAAATATTTTCACATTAGTGTTTTCTGCTATTCAAATCATCTTGAAAAAGAGTTTCAAGGGTTTATGTTTTTTCAGACGTGGTCAGTGGTGTTAACCGTACGGTAATTACCGTATTGTACGGTAATTTAGACCTTCGAACGGTAGACAGGTAATTACTACATTTGTACGGTAATTTGAAAAAGTTTCAATTTTTAAGCATTCGACCCCAAAAGTTATATTTTCATAATGTGTTTTTTACACATAACACTGGTCAACTGCAAAAAAATGATTGACTAAACACTATATGGATTTGATGGATCATGGCTACCTAAGTACAAAAATAGTAAAATTTGTCAATTCTATGGATAGATTTTTTTTTTTTAATGTTTAAGTAAAATTATAAATACTGTTAGATGTTTCTCCACATAATGAATGATATCGCAAAAAGGGTTAGGATCAGTCCATTGTTATTAAAATAAACTTAGAAAAGTTGAGATTTACATAACCTTTAATCCTCGTATATATTGCGATTCAATCGCCTCAGTAGTTTCGAAGTTATAATATTTAAGCAATAAATATAATTTTTACGTGAAAATAGCAATTTTTTTTTTAAATAAATCCTGAAAAATCGAAAACGACAGAAATTGTTCAGATTTATGGCCTTATCGCAAAGCCACATATAATAGGAACAAAATGAGATATTGATCATAAAAATCGAGGGATTCTTTTTGAATTTATTCATAATTAAGTGAATTCGATCATTTTCACAAAATTTTAGTTTTTTGTTTGCTATACATACAATTGAATAGTTAATGTTCTTCTTTCGATTGATTGAATTTTGAAATCATTTTCCCTATGCTATGCCCAAATTTTCACATATATATTGCGTTTCAATCGGGTCATTAGTTTCTGAGTTATAATAACAAATTGAAGCAATAAATATAATATTTACGTAAAAATAGAAATTTTTTTTGTTTAAAAAAAAATCATAAAAAATCGAAAACGACAGAAATTGTTCAGATTTATGACTTTATCGCAAAGCCACATGTAATAGCAACAAAATGAGATATCGATCATATAAATCGAGGGATTCTTTTCGAATTTATTCACAATTAAGTGAATTCGCTCATTTTCTCAAAATTGTAAGAAAATATTATTATTTTTAAGACTTTGTATACGGTAATTTTTCCCAAAAAACAGTAATTTTTTTAGGACTGTACGGAAATCGAAACAAAAAAGTTAACATCACTGGACGTGGTAGTAATTTTCGTGGAATTGCCCATATACAAATGATAACGGGATATTGTTTCATAAGCCTTACGATGCTTGTTCAAATTTTGACAGGAGTCAACTTACAGGTGCCTGTTGACAAGATCAGTGTTACCATTTCACTTAAGACGTGGGAAATTAAAAAAGACACGAACTTATTGACCTGCCCTCGTGCAAACCACAAAAAATTCGCAATCGTTTAAAACGGTCCAAGGTACCTTATTTTGAGACGGCACATCGCTGTTCCTGAAGGGTGTTTTGGTGTCCGAACTCGAATACGCATATGTGAATTTTCATGCCAATCGGGTCATCCAGTTAAAAATGTCAGATTTATGTCAAAGATATTTTGATTCTGCCCCACTGTGCAGTGTGGTGTTAAAGTAAAAAATAATTATTTTCTAAATGAATTTATGTACTTTGACAATCTAAAATGTTGCTGTTGCTGTACCATAGTGCAATATCGAGTACAAGTACACATTCTTTGGTGTAAAAAGGAGGATCGTACACAAAAGAAGCAAAACATCATTAAAGTGAAACAACAAAAATTAAATTAAATCCATCCGATTTGAAAGTACATAAAAAAAGTTGGAAAGAAATAAAACCAAATCACGACCGTACGACGCCAAATACAATTTTATAGCCTTAAGCAAGGTCGTACAGCGACCTTCACCATTATAACATACACATCCATCCATCCATGTACTACCGAGTCAACGAGTACAAAAACAGATCATAAAAACAGAAACAAACAAAGTTTTCAAAATGAGGAGTTTCAGTTGAGGTTCATGATGATGATGATGCTGATGCTGACTTGGTTCTTTTTTGCTTCTTTCTGCTCATTGTGCCGTTAATTCTTAAAATATTTCTTTCAACTTGGATAGTGTTCTTCTTTACGTCGGTCCATTCGTCCGTCCCTCCTTCTTTAAAAGCTTAAACGTTTCGGTGTTTTGTTTTTATTTTTAGTTTCACAGTTTGTTTATTTTACGATGCCATTACTATTGTTTCGGAATGTTAAACTTTGAGTTGATCTCGTTTTTTTGATTTCATTCTTTCGTTTTTTTTTTTAAGAACTTGGTCGAATGTTTCTGTTGCTGCCACTGCCACTGGTTTTTCTTTATCATGTTCATGTTGATTCCACAGCATTCTTTGTTATTATTATAACATAAACTTGTTGTTAAAGGTGCAGAGATGTATAAATAGCGGTTGATTTGACGACCACATTAAGAATCAATTTTAATTGGATTTCATATGTTGTCAGAAACATTTTTCTCCTCAGCCACACAAATAAACAGACTATGTTAAGAATCAACAGGTTTTATCCTTAATGCGCTTGTAAAGATTTCAACAATTGTTTCAGGATTTACTTTGAAATAAGATCTCAATTCCATTTAAAATCCCGATAGTGTCAATGTGAGATTCTTAAGACTATTTGCAATGGAATTAAGTATTGTAAACTGTTTTCCTATTTCACGAATATCACAAGTCAGCGAAAAAAATCCTTAAATTAAATACTTCTAGAACAGTATTGTTCTTATATATAGAATTTGCTTAACCCGGTGAGCTTCGGTACTGCAGTCGTAGTAAAAAAACGTATAAAGATTTTATAAAACAATAAAATAATACAATTAATACCCGATAGTGTAAAAATATTATTTTGAAATTTTTAAAAATCTTGATAAGTATTAGCCATAATATCACTATAATTTCTCATTTGTTCACTTTCTTCTTTCCCCTCTCTCAAATAAACTCAGACTTGCAAAACAAAAAATTGTTGTGGGTAAAGTGCTGGTTCAAACAAGTTAAGTTTACTTGAGCAAGTCTTGAGTTTATAAGAGAGAGAGAGAGAGAGGAAGAAAAAGAGGAACATCTCTTCAATGTCCTCTCCTCTCTCATCTACAAAGTCAAGACTTGCGCAAGTAAACTTGACTTGAGAATCAATCGTTCTATTATAGTTATTCAGATATTTAAAAATAACTATTTAACTTATGTGGAATAGGCCCCGACCACTTGCAGCAAGACTACGTATAACAATAAATCGAGCAACGTCTTAAAGATCTCACCATTACAGTTCAGTTCATATGAATTTTTGTAATTACGCTTTATGGTAGATGTCACGCACACTATTAATAGTGGCACCCCACGCCCACAAAAAGTATCCTATACTTCTTTTCAGACATACTGGAACTTACTGTTAAAATTTCAAGAAAATTTCCAGCCCTTTAGTCGTCTAAAGACTTTAAACAACACATATACATACAAACAAACATACAAACACAGATTCATTTTTATATATATATATTAATTCATGTTTGTAGGAACATCGCAGCCAGCGATTGTATATATTTAAGAGGAACAAGTGTCAATTTACTGTATACTTTGTGATTGAAATACTCTTAAATATACCCTACTTTGATTTGTGAAGTAGGCAAGTAATATAACTCTGTGAAATGATTTGTGATACAAAATGTGTTCATTGCAATAATAAATTAAAAGCGAGTAAGAAAGTATAGTCGATCTAGACTCTAGCCCGACCATATAACACCCAGCTCCGATTATATGAGCAAATTATGAACCGATCACAAACAAATTTAATAGCATGATTTCTGTGCATATAAAACTTATTTGAGTTTAATTTGATCTCGATAATAATACTTGTAAAATATTTGTCCATACAATTTGATGTATATAGACAAATTTTTTGTTCATATACTTGGTGTGGAATATTATATGGTCGGGCTTGACCGACTATACTTTCTTAAATGTTTTTTGAGAATAATGGGATTATTTTTGTCTAGATTATTCATTTGTTTGTTAACTTAATTTATAGAATCGCACATTTTAACTTTAGGGTGATTCATTTAGAAATGTTTTAATGTTAAATAAAACAATGTCGGAATATATATTTTGACCGGAAATGACAATCTCTAAAATTTTCTTTTTAAAGATAATTTCATTCAAATGTTGGGAGCTACTTTGCTATAGGTAGAACATTCGGAAGGTCTAACGAAAAAAACTTTATGTATAATATTTTATAAAAAAAACGAAAATATACGATTTTATAACATTATTCTTTAGATTTTCTGGAGGATGGAGGTCAGACTTTTTTTCATTGAGTCTAGGTACTAGCAGTTCAGATCTTTCTTTCGAAATGTCAAGGTATTTTATCATGTCACTTAAGGCATATTGTAAAAAAAATGAAGGAATCTTGTAAAACACTTCAAATTTGCTGTCATGTTCATCCAAAAAAATCTTCCATCATATCTATGTATGTCCGACACAGCTGATAGATGTTTATTCATAGGAGTTGTACGTCGTCTGAGTACAGTCAAGACCTTATAGCATATGGTAAATCAGGATATGTAATTTTTCTTTTATAGCAGTCATCAATGTGGTTTTTCAGTTCTGATCAAATCATAGGAATACTAAACTTCAAATGACTGCTTTTTCACTGGCTTAGATGTTCAATACACATAATGTTAGGAAACCACAGCTTATTCAGGACCTTAATCTCCATCTTAAAGTAATTGAAATACGTGTTTCTCACTAAGGGCCATTATTACAACTTGCCTTTAAGTTCGTAAAAGGTAACATTAAGTAATAGAAAAAGGTTGCTTTAATGTTAACTTTTACTATTGCGAACATAAAGGCAAGTTGTAATAATGGTCCTAAGTCTGTTATAGGTTTTTTAAAGTTTATGACTGCGTATTCAAAACAAATGTAATATACACATTTCACGATGTGTACATACAGTTAAAATCAATTTATTTATAGAAATGTACTTATAAGAATACCAAATGGGCACACGAATTTACTTATGGCAGCCACTATTGTATAAAGAAGGTAGATCCAAAGCTACACTTAGAAAAAAAGTTATAAACAAAATTGGTTTTACCAATGTAGACCTAATACAAAACCTACGATACCTAGTACAAGTATCGACAGTCAAAAAGTTTGGACTAAACAAGAGCATTACAAATATATAAAAATATTGGGAACTGGATGAAACAACAGTACATCGCCATTTCTAATATGTCTCTTGGATCTACCGTCAAGACATGAAATTTCATAAATCTTCAGATTTCAAAATATTTTAATTCTGTCCCATTGTGCAACGTCTTCCAATAAGTGACATGGTGTTGATTATGTTAAAACATTTGTCTCTTTGTTTTCTTCATAGGTAATTTCAGAAATACCATCAGTAAAACTGCTCGACGCGAATTAGAAATATCACGAGGGAATGTTGATGAAACCTTAGAATATTTAAAATTCTAATAATTCTGTAATATATTTTGTCAAAATCATATTGGGTTAGTGCTGATGTTTATAACGTGCAAAAATATTGTTCCAACACCCACCTTATGGTATACCAATCTGCTCAGGATCATTTTCTGAGTCGATTAAGCGATGTCCGTCCGTCTGTGCTTCTGTCAATGTAATCCTTGTAATCAAACTACAGGTTGCAATTTTAAAGATAATTCGAAATTTGTTATAAGCTTTTCTCTTGTTCCAGGGACAAAGCCTATTGGATTTGGTTAGAATCGGTATATTATTTCTCCTAGCCCCCATACGATTGCCCTATCTGAAAATAGTTAAGCTCTCATAAAAATCTTATTTATATAGATATCCAAACCAAATTCAGGACAAATAAGTTTTATACGAGCCGAAATCTCACCACCAAATTTTGTGACGATCGGTCTTTAATTAGACATAGCTCCCATATAAGGACCACTTTCGAAAATCACTTTAACCAGCATATATCTCCTTAAAATGTGAGTATTCCATTATTCCAGCAAGAATTTTATTAGTTATTTAAGTAATTTTCTTAAATGTATTAATATGAATTATTTTGTTTATTTAAAGTTAACTTCTTAATAAATGTATCTTGAACAGAGTGATGCACTTATCGCTAAATTCCAAGAGCCGCCTATCGCCATGCATACATTTCCTGTCACTAGAGGTGGGTGTGGCTGTAGGCGGATTGTCTTGAAATGATTACTTAAGTCTTAGGTGAGCATTTATGTGACCTAATTGAAACTCAGAAACTTATTATTTCCCAGTGATCTTCAACCGCAGTAGTACTTTAATCCACCTACTGGAAATGGGCGCGACACTACCCGATAGACTTAATTTTTTTACTGAAGACTTAAAAGCTCATTATCATTTGTACGAAATTTTAAAGGTCTAGCTGCTTCCTGTGATTTATTGCCTCAAAAACTGGTCATTGGCCCCATCGTGATATGATACGAATATTTAAAGTTAAAGCCCAAGTAAATTTTCTAAATTTAAAAAAAAATATCAAATTGTGAATAAAATCGCGATTTTTTCGAAATTTAAAAGAATAATAATTAAATGTCCGAAGGCCCAAGGTACAAAACTTTTGTTTTTTCTCTACTCTTTGTTGGAATTCATGATATAATACAGTAAAATCTGGGCGGTGTAGACCAAGTACTTATAATTTATTTATAATTATATACTAGATATCTCTATGTATGTATATTGATTTGCAGTAAAGTGTAAGCCATAAACAATACATAATCTGGTGAGGAATGTATTTTGACTGTTATCTTATTAACTGTTGAAGTTACTTACGGTTAAATTGTAGTGTTGCTTGGGTTGACTTGATTCGATACGATACGATATGAGTGGAAGGAATCCTTGTGCCCTCCTTACACGACTGTATTAAAGTCATTTTACACGTGTAGAACTTTAAATGCTTTTATTTATAAATAACATTTTATCAAACTTTACGTAAAATGTGTCTGCTGATGGTACAAAATTTATTGAGATTATTAATTTTAAAAGTTTGATTACAAGTTGATGTACTCTACTCGTAAACAAGTTTATTTTGAATGGCAGTGTTGTAATTTTGTTCTTACTTACGAACCACACTTTAGAATGGAATTTTTTTAGATTCCTTACATATGTAAAATGTTTTTGTTGTTTTTATAAAAAAAAAATATTTAATTTTTATCTAAATGTTACAGAAATGTTAATGGATGGACTGCTATAACAATACGAATCTATTAATGTAGCAATAATGATGTGTAACAAGATTACATATTATGAATATTAAACAAGTTAGAGAGTATGATACCCTATACTAATTACATTTATACGTAGATCGTTCAAAAATCATTTATAAAAAAGACAGTACATATTATTTGAATTAAAGAATCAGTTTTTAACAAAAAGCTAATTTGTGCTGAATTTCATCTATATACTAACAGCTTTGAGAGATTTATGAGCATTAGGTTTCCGGAGCTGGTATATTCTATAAAATACCAACCCAAAAATTATTGTCGGTTCCAACTACTATCTTACGAATCGCTTGTAATTTCCAAATATTTCGTTTCGGTAGATGAAATATTTAATTGTATAAATTTGATAAGTTATTTGACCATGTTGTGGCTTTCATATTATTACACAATTCTTGCCTGTTGACATACATGGAGTGGCCAGAAATACTGGTTTCATTTAAAAACTATAATTTCGGCACCAACGTTAATGTTATATAAACATACACTAAATTTTAAATTACATACATACCTGAAGTACTTAATAGAAACATATTCTGCAATAGCAGTAACGCTGTTTTACGGTGATAAATACACAACGAACAAAGGAAACTCAAAAAGGAATAACATTTTACTTTAGCTGCCGAGATAGGACTCATGTCCACAAAACCCAATATAATACGAATTTATATAAAGTTAATTATTTAGAGGTGTGTGAATGCAAAAATCCTCCCTAAAATATTATAAAGAGTCTTCCAATAGGTACTTCCGAACTTTTACAGTTGACCATATTGCAACCACGCGAGGAGACTTGGCTTGCCCTACAACGACATCTGCAGAAGTTGTCAAAATGAGGAGGAGGATGAGACAATTTTTCATCTTCATTGTCACTGTCCGGCATTGGAAAATCTACGCTTAAGGTTTCTGTGACATCTTTCCCTTACTAGTCTCTCTCAGCTCTCGAATTTGAGGCTCGAGTGCATTAATGCCTTTGTAAGGAATATCAATTGGCTAACCAGACCTAATATGGGGATCTCCATGGAGTGACCAAATAATAATCTCCTCTCCTCTCACTCTCTCTCTCTCGTATCTCTTCTCTTCACTCTCCAATCTTAACCAAATCTTGACTGTCCCCTACTCTTTTTTCATATCTTCTCTGTCCTTCTTTTTCTGCCTCTTTTCAGGTAACACAAAGGGACATATTGCTTGGACCCACGTGAACTGCTCTTCTTCTTCACTTCGCGGCTGCATGGAAACCTAAGCTAACCTAACCATATTGTTGAAGCTACATCTGTCGAATTGGCTGTCATTTAATCAGTTATTTTTGACAAATCACCATGGACTGATATAGTGTACAACAAAACGTGTGAATAATAAACTTGTTTTATCAAAATTTATGTTCTGTTCGGGCAACGTTCCACGCGCTTCGGCCATTTTACGGTTGTCATAATACTCCTACTCTTTGTAGTGAGGTGGATAAATTTGAGTTGACTGGGACGATACCAATCCACAGGAGATCGAGAAGCGTCCAATCTATCCCGAAAAAGTCACTGTTTGTTGTGGATATTGGATTGACCGATGCCGCCCTTATTTCTTTGCGGCGAGCATTACATGTCAGTGATTACCAACTTCTTTTGGCATGAATTGGATGATATGGACATCAACGACATGTAGTTCCAACAGGATGGTGCTACGTATCACACAGCTGCTCATGCCACATTTGACATTCTGCTCGAACGATTTGAGAACATGGTCATCCCACGTAAAAGTAATTTGAACTGGCCACCGAACAAAACACAACTGCCTCAAAGCCAACATTGGTTAAATTCAGCAAAATTTTTTGTGCGATAGAATCATAAAACATTTAAGTAAAGTATTTCAACCTAATTCCACGGCAAATCAGATCGAGCTCGAAGATCGTACCTTTTTTGAATGATGGGAACATAATCCCTGTTTATCAATTTCACCATCCTGGCGACGAATCGTTTAACTGGAGAAATTAGAAAATCTTTTGAATTAAAGAATTATTGTTCTGCTGTATTATTAGACATTGCTCAGGCTTTTGACAAGGTATGGCATAAAGGTCTAGTGCATAGATGACAACTAGATAGGTAACTAAGAGTCAAAAACCTATGTCTGTTGTCAAAAACCTAATTCATGAGAATGTATTGCATATATTTTGTTATTGTATCACCCGTATGTGTAAAAAGAGAGTATTTTTTCCATTTTATTGCACTTTCCTTCCGTTCAATGCGTTCTATGGTCTAGTATATAAAATCAAATGTCTACTGCTATTACATATATACTCATAAATTACTGGAGTCTTATCTATCGGATCTACTTTTCAGAGTTATGTACAATGCTTATGTGCCGAGAGAATACAAGATTAGATCTGGCGTTCCACGGGGATGTGTACTAGAACCTACGTTATATTTACTGACTTAACTACGTGCGATAAATTAAAATTTCTACATTTTCTGATGATACCGCCATTATTAGCTTACACGAAAACCTCATACGTGTGGAAACATGATGAAAAAACTGGCGAATATGGGTGAATGAGTTAAAAAGTAAGCATGTTACGTTCGCTATGTCACACTCAACAATAATCGGACCAACCGTTTTGGAATGCCAGATGTATTTCAAAAAATGTTGATTCTGCCCCACTGTACAATGTTAATATACCAGTCTGATTATCTCACATATCTTGGAATTCGGCTTACTTGGCTCCGTCACATAGAAACCAAGACCATTTACATGAAGCTAAGAGCCTCTAGCTTTCATTGGATAATCAGTGATCAAACAAAATTAAGCTATGAATATAAAGCTATGAATATATAAGATCGTTCGAATTCAATTATGGGGAATGGCTAGCAAAATCAGTATTGATCTTATACAGAGGGCCCTATATTAAATTCTTAGGACCATGACGGGAGCACCATTATGTATATGAAATTAAAACAGCCACAGAAACTTGGAAGTGCCAATGGTATTGTAAAACTGCAAAACCATCCCAACCCGCTTGCGAGACTACTTGTGCAGAGCCATCCCCGATCAATGCTCATTAGAGCAGATCTACCACCCCGCTAAGATGAGTGCCATTTGTCTATGAAGGCCCTCTTGTTAGAGAGCAACTAGTTGTAGTTATAAGATTTAAATACTTATTGTTAGGCCTATAAAAGGCACATTCAATAAATAAAGCTTAAAAAAAAATGATATGTGTGAAGAAATGTTACCTTTGGGCTAAGTACTTGAACAATGTAAATATACCTCAGTCCAATTATGTTACATACCTTGGTATTCACTTGGACATACGTTTAACTTGGTGTTGGCATATATAGACGATATAGAAAAATCGTGAGTTAGTTGATCATAACTCTAACAGCGACAATGATCAACTAACTCACGACTGCCACCTCTGCCACTATTTATACCCGCGCCATCTATCGGGAATCTTCTACCATGCTCTTAACGGACATACTAGTACATTCGAATTCTAGAGCTTTCGATGTTAATGTTAACAGCTTAAACATGTAGTATTGCCATACTTACAAACAATGCTAATAACCGCATGCTATCAACATTGTTGATAAGTAGAAGCTTCTACTAATGGACGTGTTCATAAACATGATGAATGTTGCAGGCAGTCGTTACAGAACGTTAAATTCAAATCGCTATTGCACATTCGTAACACTGTCCCCCACTTAAGCCTGTTCATCCCGAATAGGCACAGATTCATCTTTCCAGTGGTCAGCTAGTCGTTTCAGATGTTTAACCTTAATTCTCGCTATCGGTCTTCCACATTTCCGTACTCTATAGACCATGTCATCCAACCTCTTAACCAACCTATGTAGTCACTTCCAGTAACTCTGTAGTTTGGAAGACAAACCTTTACTATGTTGTGGGCTACATCTGGCTTTCACCCGGTCGTCGTTCATTCCAATTCGTCTCCGAACGAACCCATGCACTTCCTTGGCAAACTCATTGGCAGTATCTTCCTTACAATTTTTCACTGCCTCTGCTGAAGCACATTCACCCAACCTGGAATCCGGCCTGATTACATTTTCACCTCGGGAAAGACCAAGCACTCCAACAGGAACCATTTCATCGTGGCACTTATCAACGAAGGCCTATCTATCTTTACATGACCACTTTTCACATCCGCTGGTTCCAACACCAACAAACCATTGTCTATACAATCCTCCTCTTCCTCACGGGCCCATACCAAATACTCTCCCTCAGTGCTAGCTCTTTTTAAAGGTGGTTCTTGTAATGCTTGTTGATTCGCTTCAATTTTAGCTAAATGTTTAATTGTTTCTTTGACTTCAGCTTTAACCTCAGCACGAAGTTTCTCGTTGTTGACTCTAGAAGTCTCTTGAACTTCAACTAGATGTTTATCGTTATTTACTCTGGACTTTTCTTTTCTGCGAATTGATATACGTGTATAAAGACACTGAGTGACTATTTAATTCTGTTGTTGTTGTACATTCTAAATAAATAAAGAGTTGTTACAATTTTAAACTACTAAAACAGTTTTTTATCCTTTTATCAAAGTTATCCGGTTTATTGCTACACTTCATGCACTAGCCTCACGCGATCAAGGCTTTAAGATCCTAAAGCCGATCTACCACTCCGCTAAGATGAGGTCCATTTGTTCATCAATGGTCTCGTTAGAGCCCAATTAGTTTTAATTTAGTTATAAGATTTAAATACTTATTGTTAGGCCTAATGATAACCTAATGATAAACGAAATAAAATTTGTTTTGCTCTCCTTAAAACTTGTATTTTTTATGCTAGAGGGGTTTAAACATAAACTCAAATAATTTACATATATATTGTTTATCAATATATATGAAAAACTAACTGGTGCTATCATGACCCTTACGAGTGGTCAGCATTCAAAAATGTTTAATAATATTCGCCTTTGGCTGTTTCAACAAAATCTTTGTAATTCTTCTAACCTGAAGGCATCGTGCTACAAACATACATTTACGATTATAATAATGAATTACGAATATCAAAAGTTTAAAGTTCAATCAAAAAATAAAAAATTAAAAAAAATTGATTTATTGCCACCTATTTTGGTTGATTTGTTTGTAAGTAAGCAAAAAAAACTGTATTAAATAATAGTATATAATTGAAAGGAAACAATTCATTTTTTTGTGTTGATTTTCTTGGGGTATATTTTTTGTAACTTTATTTTTTCTAACATGATTTTTCGTTCGTAATGGATTTGCATTTTCATTGATTTACGAGTATTGTTTGTATTGTTACTTATTTACTACAATTTATATTAAATTAAATCTAAACTAAATCAAATCAAATCAAATCAAATCGAACAAAATAAAATAAATGGTATCAACTTAATTATTGACTTTATTAGGTATAAAACTAAATTTAGACAATTTGATTAAATTTGTTTGTTTGTTTTATTATTATTTATGCAGATTTATTTTGTTTTTATTTATGTAGTTATGTAAATTATAGCTACTTTATGTCTATTTAAATATTTGTGAAAGCATGAGTGTGTGTATTTGTTTAAGTATAGATTTCATACAATATTTACAATTTGTTTTAATAAAAGGAATTACAATTAAATGTTAACTAAATGCTCTCATAATAAACAAATTCAATTAAACTAAATTAAAATATATACTAGACTATAATGTGTGATTAGAATAAATTATATTAGTTCATTTTAGCTTTAATGTTTGCAATGAAGGTGTTGAGTTGAAATATAAAAACAAATAATAATAATTTATTTATTTGTTTGTTTAATTTTCCTTTTTTTGCTTTATTTTATTTATTTATTTGTTTGGTCGAATGATTTATTTACTTACAATTTAAAATAATTTTTCAACACCGCCTTTCATTTGTATTCGAAAAATGTAGTTGAAGTAGTTGGCTCAATTAACTTTAGACAATGAGTCGATTATGTAAGGAAAGGAACAAACGTAATTTATGGGCATTTTTGTTTAAATATTTCTTTTACTGAGACTGAGTGTGAGAAAGAGATAGGAAACGATTGAGAATGGAAATAATATTTAAATGATTTGTTAAAATGTCATACATTAGGTTAAATTACAGCAGGATAATGATGGTAGGTTGACAGTAGTATTGGTATTTTAGAAGGTTGTCAGTAGTTCTGAAATGTTAGTATTAAGTCAGAGTATATATGAGAAAGTTAGAAAGTATCGTAATATATCATTAAGCCTAACTCGAAGTAGTAATTGTATGGGAACTAGATCAAGCTAAAATTCTATAAGGATTACACTATGCTGCACCAAAAATAAGCAGGAATCTCAATTCTGTTTTATTGGAGTTCATTTAGTTCGAAAATGCTTATAGTTTTTTCCCGATCACTAGGTTTAGTAATTTTATTTAATAGCAAATGTAGTGAAATAACGATATTTTTAAATTTACAGCTTAACAAAATCATAAGTACATATGTTGTTTTGAAATTGATTTTTATTTAAAAGATAGAGATACAAAATCGGTTGGAAATTGGCTGTATTACGGTCGTTTAAGTTTCAAAAAACGCATTTTTAAAAAAAAAAAAAAAAATGTCTTTTATTCACGCTCTAAATGAATCGTGAGTCAGTAAATTATTTGTTTCTTACTTTATTGAAAAAAACATACTAAAGTAGCTTTTCAAAACTGCTAAGTAAATAATAATCAATTCAAAATTTAATGAGTTATGCTAATATTTGTGATAACGTGTTTTTCGAATTTTTCGGTTATTTCAGACCAATGCTTGCGTATTGTTTGTTTTCATAAATTTAGCTGACAGCATTTTGTTTTAGTTTGGGATAGAGTATCCAAAACCGAAAACCGGTCAACCGGTCAACCGGTCAACCGGGTTTTTCATTGTTTTCTTTAACTTTTCGGTTTTTTGACAAACCGGTTTTGAAGATGAAAGGGAACCGACACACTACTGGCCACGTGATTGGTTCCTCGGTGGTAGGGACCAGTTCTAGTTCCAACACATTATATGAAAATTGGTTTAGAAGACAGTTTAACAACTTATAGACACTCTGACATATGTATCTAACTAAGCCAAACTGGTTACAAAATTGGATTAAAATTAATTGATATTTGTTATAAAATTTGTTTAATATTCATACATAAATTACACAGGGCAACAAAATCGAAAAAAATTTTTAGAGGCTTTTTAAGCCACTACACAATTTTGATGTATTGTGGTTCCAGTAGTACAAATATGGTCCATATTTTAAATTTTATAGAGGGTTTTTTTTTAAATTTTTAAATTTAAATTGTGAATTTTTAGACGTTTCTCCACATGATGAATGATAACTCAAAAACGATTAGTTCGATATTATTAAAATAAGCTTAGAATTTACATAACCTTTAATCTATTTATATATTACGTTTCAATCGGCTCAGTAGTTTCTGAGTTATAATAACAAATTGAGGCAAAAATATATTTTTTACGTAAAAATAGCTAATATTTTTGTTTTAAAAAAATCATGAAAAATCAAAAACAGCAGAAATTGTTCAAGTTTATTACTTTATCGCAAAGCCACATATAATAGCAACAGAATGAGATATCGAGCATAAAAATCAATAAATTCTTTTTGAATTTATTCACAATTAAGTGAATTCGCTCATTTTCGCAAAATTTTAGTTTTTTGTTTGATATATATAAAATTGACTAGTTAATGTTCTTCTTTCGATTGATTCAATTTTGAAAAAAAAAATTTCCATGCTATGTACAAATTTTCACATATATATTGCGTTTTAATCGGATCAGTAGTTTCGGAGTTATAATAACAAATTTAAGCAAAAAATATATTTTTTACGTGAAAATAGCTAATTTTGTTGATTTAAAAAAATTCATGAAAAATCAAAAACAGCAGAAATTGTTCAGGTTTATTATTTTATCGCAAAGCCACATATAACATCAACAAAATAAGATATCGATTATAAAAATCGATTGATTATTTTCAAATTTATTCACAATTAAGTGAATTCGCTCATTTTCACAAAATTTTAGTTTTTTGTTTGATATTCATAAAATTGAATAGTTAATGTTCTTCTTTCGATTGATTGAATTTTAAAAAAATATTTCCCATGATATGTACAAAGTTTCACATATATATTGCGTTTCAATCAGCTCAGTAGTTTCTGAGTTATAATAACAAATTGAAGCAAAAAATATATTTTTTACGTGAAAATGTAAATTTTTTTGTTTTAAAAAAATCATGAAAAATCGAAAACGTAAAAACTGTTCAGATTTATTACTTTATTTCAAAGACACATGTAATAGGAACAAAATGAGGTATTAAACATAAAAATCTATGGATTCTTTTCGAATTTATTCATAATTATGTGAATTCGCCTTATTTTGCTGTTGACCTGTGTTATAAACTCTTTGGCACAAATGGGCAAGTGATATATCCTCTATGCATACGTCATGCTAGGGTGGTCCCGTGTTGTATGTTCCCAACTAAAATGGAAGTTAATTTAGTTTGTAGACACCATTTCTCAAAATATTTGTCCTTGGTGGAGTATCTGGTGAGTTAGATCAAAGGATAAAAGAGTCCTTTTTGAATTATTTTGATATTTTTATAATTTTTTTCATATTTTTCATATATATAGTTAAAATCAGATCGAAAAATTCAAATAAAATTCGAACTAGATTGAATTTCAAAAAACGATGATAATATATGAGGTTTATAAGGTATTAATTTAAACAAATTAACTACTTTAAAATTTTTACCGAAACTTACAAAAATTTTATATTTTTGAACTATATTACGATAATATTACATTAAAAGCACTTTTCAAAGACTTTTCACATGATACTAATATTTCATATGTTTCTATTGAGATTAATATGAAAAAATCAAAAAATCCTTATCATTGAATTCATCTCACCCAATAAATATTGACCACAGCCCAACAATTTCGAGAAACAGTATTTTAGTATGAGTTAAACATTTATTTTAGGTGGGATCATACACAACTGTTTTTGGCGTCACCCTAATATCACGGGCCTATAGCTATTACAACAATTGACACAAATTTCGCTTAAGTTTTTTCATTAACAGCTATTTTCAATATATTAGCTGTGGGTGTTGTTTGTATTCACACATTCCTTCAGACTTAAATTTTCATATTATTTTTCAGATAAAATATTAATTTATTACAATTTGCACTTTTAGTCTTGTGTGTAGTCGATTAAATTTGACAAGTGTTAAATTTATGTTAAAAAATGTATAATCATAAAAATTGAATTCAAACAAATGTTTTTTTAAACAACATTTATTTATTTTTTTATAATTTTGTTATATTTCTGATGATTTTGTATCAAACAACCAATTGATTAATTATACAAATTAATCGTTTCTT
Source organism: Calliphora vomitoria (assembly GCA_942486065.2). Lineage (NCBI taxonomy): Eukaryota > Metazoa > Arthropoda > Insecta > Diptera > Calliphoridae > Calliphora > Calliphora vomitoria. The sequence continues at coordinate 95,053,196 of OW818029.2, forward strand.
TTAATGAAAATTATTAATAAAAAATTTAATTTGTGTTGATTTCATGTTTTTTGTATCAAGATTATTTGATTTAATCACTCAATCATATATTCATTCTTTATGCATTTTGTAAATAAGTATGTATGGAATCAAACATATTTTTTTCACACAGTGGGTAACATAGTATTTCTACAATGACGAATGTACAATTTACAACTTTTAAACATGCATTCTTTAGCAAGGTTGCCCAGCAATTTGAAACGGTTAAAAAGTAAGGAAAACGTTATTTATGATTATTTATAATTTCTGTTAGTTCGATAATAGAAATTTCGTTCTGAGTAACTGTAACCAAACTAAAATTATGTTTTAATGGTTTTAAAATCAATTTAAAAAAATAATTTTCTATAGAATTTGTAATATTTTAATTCATAAGGAAAACCACCATTGACTGAATCCAAAATCTGAGAGCAGATATTTTTGTGTAATATCTGAAGAAGTCAAAAGAGCGTGCGTTATTTATATATCGCAAGAAAACACTATTTTGTAATACATTATTGGAAAATGTGACAAAACGAATAGAACATTCTGAGTAATCAAATATTTTATTTGATGCTGATTTACTTAACAACTTCAAACAAATTTGTGCTAAACAAGTGGTCCCGATCTTTTGAGTAAATATTTGCTAGACTCATGAGCAGACATTTTGACAATTGTTTTAAACGCACTAATTCCATGAAATGTGAAAGGAGAGCAGTGTTATTACTTAACTTGTCTAATTGTTATAAAAAATGTACAGTTTATAAAAGAATTTAGTAAAAATATAAAATTTAAAGATAATTTATTGGTCCAATTAGCAATCTGTATTACAATATTCAAAACAACACAAGTTTGTTTGGGTTAATATGGTGACCTGGCAACGTCATATTAATGTGAGAGTTTAAGGCTAGAACCGGTACCTACCCACGAAGAGTAAGTCACTTAACTAGTTGTGATTAAGTTGTCTTCCACCTAGGGATTATTTAGAATAACAACTGCACTATTTGAAGGATAGCTAATACAAGCTGATTCTTGGACAAAGCTTCGTAAAGTCTACTCAAGGTACCATTACATGTCATTCATATTTATTTTAGACAATTTTAAAATATAACTCGGAAAACACCAGAAAAACAGGTGGTGTAACATCTCATTTACAATTTTTGGCCAGAGTTAAAGTTCATTTGAACTTTAAGACTGAGAACATGATACGTATGAGTAAAAAAATAAGGAATTGTTAACGTATAAAACTAATAAACTTCAGTACCAGTTCTCGTGTTTAAAAGAAGAATTTATTTGAACAGACATATTATTAAAGCACATATGGTTTTTAATGAATATCCGGAACATATTAATATAATATCGGGAAAAATTTACCGCAAATGCCAAGAAATATTTTTGTGAAAAATTCCCAGAAAACATTGGATTTTTTTTATAAGTTTCATTTTAAAATTACAGTATCTTTTCTGAAAATAACATAGAAATCATAGGGTAACATAGAGACGAGACGTAATATTCAAAAACGTAACTCTTGCAACAACAAAATACATGTTAGTCAATGTATTTTGTTGTTGTATCAGATATATGATTTGTTGTATTTTTGTTTGACAATACGGATTGTCTCGTCTCTATGTATAATTGTCTATGATAGAAATGATTAGTTTGAATAAGATCAATTTAACTGACTCGGCTTAATACATATTAAAGTTGTATATCCTTAAAGGATTAATAAAGAGTCTCAGGAAGTTTAATGGAAATTATGACAATAATTCGACAAAAGTCATATTTTTTAACAACTTTGCAGGTGTCAAAAAACGGAATATTTTATATTTAAATTTTCACATGATCCTTTTTGATAACTACGAAATTAGAATATATTGACAAATGAATATAATTATGTTTTCATATAGGTATGTTTCATGGGAACAAGTAATTTGTTTTAAATTACTCATTAATCATTGAGGCAATCTCTAAGGTATCACTGGTTCATCATTTCAATTACTTTTTTTATTAATATGCAATTTGTTGTTAATAATAATTATATTTGTCAGTGTTTCAAAATTATAAAAACATTTTAATTTTTTTTTAAATGATCTGAATTCCAGCTATATTTTTTAAATTTTAAATGGCGAAAGTTGTATTTTTTTAGGTATTTATGACCATTTTCCTTTCATTTATATTTTTGTTCTGTTCTAATGAATTTTCTGGATGTGAGGCTTATATATATAATTATGAACCCATAGTCACCAAATCTAATTGAAACTTATTTTTGTTAAATTTTTTACCGGTATGTGTGTATGCGTTAATGTATTTTTCGGATGTGCGACTTATTTGGGAGATATAATTTAATATTTTAACGTGATTTCTATGTATTTGATGCATATTTTGCTTGATATTTTTCTCCATAACATTATTTAGAAGAGTTTTATGGGTAATATTGTGATGATCGGAAATGGAGCTAATATGGGTGCTATGGTCAAATATGGACCGATGTTCACAAAACTCAGTAATATAATTTTTGGATGCAATATATTGATCTGTATACAATTTTTTTGTGATATCGATATATTCAAAATATTTATAGAGGTTAATGTGTTTTTAGGAAGTGGTCCTTATATGGGAGCTATGACCAATTATCTGCCGATCTTCATAAAATTCAATACATCGATTTTCGTATATAATGGAAATATTTATTTGAAATTTTAACCAGATTGAGCCTTTTATAAGAGATTTATTAGTATTTAAGTAATTTTCGGAAATGGACCTTATATGGGAGCTATGATCAAATATGAACCGATATTCACACAATCTAGTAGCATCATTTGTGAATTAATATTTTTCAGATATTTATGAAAATTAATGTGTTTTTTGGAATTGGTCCTTATATTAGAGATATAATCAATTATGGGCCGATCTTCATGAAATTCCCTGCAGCGATTTTCATGTGCATGGGGATTATGCAAGTCGAGTTTCAACTTGATACCGATATATATAAGATATTTAAGTGAATTTAGTGCCCGATCCAAAAAAAAAATTGGTCTCGCGATTTCTGTTTGCACGAACCTTAGTTGTGCACCATATTTCGGGAAGAAATTTGTATGGTGGCAACGAGAAATTATGGACCGATTCTTTCCATTTTCAACAGAATTTGTCGTTTTATCATATAAATAATGAGTGCAAAATTTCATGGTATTCTCTGCAATGAATTTGCCAAAAGTCATAAAAATCTTGTGAAAATTATCAAAAATTTTTGGAGGTTGTCTTACACTTGGATCTATAACCCTGGTTCTACCAATTCGATTTTGCTGATTTTCAATACCAAACTGCTTAGAAAAATTATAAACATTTTGGTGTACATTTCATTAATTTTGCTTATGTATTTTGGACGTGAGAGTGTTTTACACAGACAGACAGACGGACAGACAGACGGACATTGCTCAATCGACTTAAAATTTCATAAGGATCAATAATATATATACTTTGTTGGGTCTCACATGAATATTTATCAATGTTACACACGGCATGACAAACTTATATATACCCTCTTTTACCACTTGTGGTGGTGGAGGGTATAAAAAGAATAAAAAATTAATTTTGTTTACCTAAAAATATTTAAAATTTTTATTTTAAAGTATAATTTGGTAAAGGGTATATAAGATTCGGCACAGCCGAATATAGCTCTCTCTCTCTAACTTGTTTTTATTAAACCAGTTTTATTGTGAATGCAAGGATGTAGATGGTAGGATTATGTTATCTGAATGTGTGGATTTGCTATTCTGTGACACTAAAACTATTTCCTGGATTCTCACGTATCCAAAATTATTTAATTTATACAGTTACTACCATGGGATATAACTAAAATGCATTAGATTGTCAGATACTTTTCATAACAATAAGGAGTAATAGTTTTTTAAGTTTGAAACTAATTTTGAAGTTAACTTAAAAATATATTTTCTTATGAGAAATATGGAAAATAAAAGTTTTGTTAGAATTATCGGTTATTGGAAAGAAATACCAAAAATGTTGTTGGTTATTGATAGTGTCAGTGGCTTTTTGTGCATCAGTCAGCACAAGAAGCCATCAAAAAGTTCTGACAAACTTGAATATCTAGTTATATTACTGTCACGGAATCCAACATAAACCTACATATTCCATAAAATAACAGAATTAATCCACTCAAGTGCGTTTATAAAAAAACTCATATAAGAACCTTGATTGTCCAGCATGCTCTCCATATTAAAAGCCAATAAATCTGTGTGAGATATTAGCTCATCTAGTTTACCCATAAAATGTTCATTTTATATTTTGTAGTTCAATATTGTTAAAAATTGATTAAACACTTGCTATATAGCTGGAATTATCGAGTATTTTATTAAATACAAAATGCATTAAAATTGTGTTTTTTTTTTGTAAAAAAAATTTAAATCTTAAAATTTTGAAACAATTGACGATGAAGGGTAAATGCAATGGTGAATAATGCAATCTTGAAAGTATCTTTGGTAGGATACTTTCAAGATTGCATCAAAGATTAATGATTACTTTAAAAATATTAATTGTTTCTATATATATGCAACTAAGGTAGCCAAATAAAAAAGTGCTAAAACTATATTTTGATAGCATTCTTTGTAATTTTTATAGTAATTTTAATCAAAACCCAATATTAAGCATTGTTTTTATAACACTTCTGTATAAATAATTTTGTGTCAATCTTCCCAGTTGTATGAAATGTACCGAAACTACAAATTCCCCAATATTTAAAAACTTCGTAGTTTTTGTAATTTTGTGTATTGTGTAAGACACTGACATTTCATCTACAATCTTTAGTATGAAACTCAACACGTGTAGTAAGCTAAGGCAAAAAGTCACAAAGTACATAAACATTTATAATCCATAACACAGCAATTAACTTTTTTCAAATAAATACATATTTAAAATTGCAATAAATTTTCCATTATGGTTCGAAACATTTTTACTGACAAAAAGCTTCATATGAACTTTCCTAATTACTCTTCTAGTGGCAATTCATCAACGCTTTGTAATAATTTCTCAATATTTTGATGTATAACTTGATAATAAGATCAAGCATCACAATTGTTTAAACAATACAACAAATGAAACTAATAGAGAACTTTAGATACTCAGAACATTATCTTAAATAGCACAGAACTCAGTAATTTGTTAATTTTTGTAAAGAAAGGATTCGTTTATTTATCAAAACAGACTCTTGACCTACTGTTTGTAATAGTAATTGTATATGGTGTAATTTGTTTGTTCTCTCTCTCTCTTTAGTTTATAAATAAACTTAACTAAGTAAACTTTAAGCATTGTTTTATTTATTGTTTTTTTTTCATATTTGCTTTGTTATAGCTTTAAAATTATAGTTACAATAGTTTTAGTTAAGTTTACTAAAGTTACATCAATACTACACACTTAAATACATACAGTTGCTACTTATACATACATATGTACTTATTATATACAACATTCATAGATACCTACAACTAACATATAATAAGCTACAATTACGAGTATTGTTTTTTTTTTTTTTGTTGTTGTTGGATAACAGAGATTTTTTTCATTTTGTTGTTGATTCTGTTATTAAATTAATGTTTTTTTTTGTGTTTGCTGCTATTTACTTCTACTACTTCTACAACTACTCTTGTGTATTTATGTAGATTAAATTTAGTTTATAGTAGAAATATGTACTCTTAAATATTTATGGCAAGTAGTTTTCATGTGCAAGAATCTCTGCGGTATTTTTTGTTTGAAACAACAAAAATTCAAGAAACCAAAAAAAAAAAAATAATAATAATAAAATAATAATAGAGGTTGCATACAACAACAGTACTGCTCAAAATTACAGAATATTTCGTAATGGTGGAATTTTGTTATAATTGTAATATTGTATAAATTAACAGCCATGATTTTAGTTAGCTAAAGTGAATTTGTTGTTCAGGAGAGCCAATAAAATAACGAAATGTTTCTAATGTTTTGATATCTAGATGTTAAAAAGTTAGTATCTGATAAGATAAGAATTTGTTTTCATCTGTTTTAAGATACTATTTGCCAAATATAGACTTGATCAGCATCATTGAGATTTAGAATAACTCTAATTTAAATACAATTTTATATGATTTAACAAATTTCGAAACTGAAACATGAATGTAATTTTTAGGGCATAAATCAGTTGATAAACAACTACACTCTCGGTTCAACTCTTATGAGAACTCGGATAGACTAAGGAGAGCAGACTATTTTTATATAAAATAAAATGAAATTGTAATTGAGTAAATTGTACACTTCCTGTTCAACCCTGGTAAGAACTCAAATAGTGTTTCACAGACTATTTTCTATATATAGTCTTGACTCTAATAAGAACTTAGAATGACTATAAGTTAAAGAAAGTTGTAATTGGTTTTATGAAAGTTTGAAAGCTGAAACTAGATTATACATTTTTTTGAATGGTCATACATTTTAATATAAAATTCTAATGTTTCTACTGATTGTCAAAGTTACCTTTCTTTAAAGATCGTCTAACAGTTGCAAACGTACTGTAGTCCACTCAAAACTGTAAGGGATAAGCAAATATTTGGTTTTTCTCTCTATCAGCAATTTCCTTTGGTCATACAAATTATATATAAGCAAATATTGGATGTCAGATCCTCTAAATTTATCTTTGTCCAAATTTGAACGAGAGACGTTTAAAATGTTGTCGAAGAAATTTTAACTTTCTAGCTTAAAGCACCACAATAAGTCATACTTATTCGGAAAACTGTTATGATTCTCATTCAGTGTCCTTAAAAAATATTCAGGAGAACCAGTAAACAGTTTATGTTTTATGGGAAAACCATATCTATAAATTTATACAGGATTCTTTTTCATAACATCGGAATCAGTAGAGATATTTGGGAATATATTTATAATTGTATAAACGATGAATAAGCTTAAATTCGCAGCAAATATGACAATGTATGTTTTTTTTCATCCCATAGATCCATAATTGGGACAACCAAACGGACAACCAAAAAAAAAAAAAAATTTTGGCAATTCCCTTACATTTCAAAAACGTTCCACTTTACCTAAATATTCCATAATTTTGATCACAACTGTTTGCCTTTTTTTCACATACGAGTAGAAATATTATACACTAATGTAAATAAATTAAAAATAACGACAAAAAAAAAATAAACATTTTACAACAATAACTATAACTATTATAATAAATTAAATTACATATACTACGAACAGAAAACATTAAGACTAAAACTGCATTTAGGCTAAAAGGAATGAATGGATACTAACTAACTAACTATTACATCGAACGATTAATAGTATGTACTTATAGATACATATTTATAAACTCAAAAACACACATACATAAATACGAGTACAATAACGTCTTGTCCAAACTTTGCGCCCACCCAAAGCTCCCATTTAAGTTGAGAAAAAAATGTTTTAGTTTGTCTAATTTTTAAATTCAGATTATGAACCCATTTAGGTATTCTTAACTTTCGGCATTACTGCACCATTATTTATGTTCTCCAAAATATTGTGAATGAATTCTTAAATCCCAACATAAACAGAATAAGTTCGGTATCTGTAAATCTTGTTCTAATTTTAGTAATTTGCAGTTGTTATTTTCAAAGTAAATACAATACATAACAATACATTGTCCATTCGATGGGAGAACTTCCAAAAATTATTTTTTTTTTTTTACTGGAGGTTTTTCAATATTCTTAATATTTTTCATTCACATTCTCTATGTAGCCATATGTCGAATTCAGTTTTTAAATTACAAAACTCACAATTTTATTTCGCATTTATATAGAAAATCTCAAAAAAAAAAAAAAAAAAACACAAAAGTATATAAGGACTGAGATCGTAAAATGTCAGCATGTCAGTTATTATGTTTAATGTCAATTATGTTCATTTGTAGTTAATCTAAAGGGGCCCATAGACACATACTGCCGATGAACCCTTCGTATACGTGTGTGATTGATATTTTACTACAAACCTATCAATCATCATTTAAAAAAATGCGTTTGAGAACAAAAAAAATTATTATTTTCTATTTTTCAGTAACTAAAACGTCAAATTTAAAAATTATATTTCATAAAAATTAAAAAATGTATACTATTGATCATTTGAACAACTGTCAGCAGTACGAGTTCATTTCAAAATCAAAACTATTTTGATTTTTCATACTGCATTGTTTGTGTGTCGCATACATAAACAAAAATTTAAAATTTACCAACACATGCTTATTGCATGAGCAGTATGTGTCTATGGGCCCCTTAAAATGAGTGACCAGAAAAAAGTGCGTACTAAAATTATCAAATATTTTCAACAAATCCCAACTTGGTCCTACAAAAAGTTGGCCATACAACCAAAGGTCTGCTATCAAACTGTTTTCAATGTTATTAAACAGTACTGGGAGAACTTGTCCGTTGTTCTAAAACCTGCTTCAGGTAGAAGGAATGGTCCACTTGATGTTTCTAAAGCCAACAAAATAGAAAGCATTTTCAAAAGAGCTCCCAACACCTCCGGTAGGAAAGCAGCCCGGTTAGGTCAGTATTCGGACTATTTGGTACGAAAAGTTAAAGCCAATGAAGGTTTAAAAGCATACAAGGCTCAAAAAGTTCATGACAGGAACTCTGCTAAAAATTTAGAGGCCAAAGACAGAGCACGGAAATTGAAGTCAAATTTTATACAAAAAATAAACCTGCTGCATAATGGATGACGAAATGTAAGTATGGAAAATTTTTCGCAACTTCCGGGTCAATTTTATAAGTTTGCTGATGCTAGAGGGAATGTTGAAAAAAAGTTTAGAACCCAAAAGCAGACAAAATTTCCCAAAACGTTCTTGGTATAACAAGCAATATGCAGTTGCGGCAAAAAAGCCAAACATTTGTTACAAAGGCTCTATAAATACCGAAATTTAAATCAAGGAATATTTACAAAAAAAGGATGTTTCCATTCATAAGACTTCTTAATGTGTCCACTTATTTTTGGCCTGATTTGGCATCCTGTCACTATGGTAAGCAAGGTCTTGAGTGGTACAAGAACAATAATGTGGTATTTGTACCAAGAGAGGTAATTCCTCCAAACTGCCTGGAGCTGAGTCCAGTGGAGAGATATTGGGATATTGTTAAAAGAGAATTGAAGAGCACAAAAAAGATGTCTAAAAGTGTGGTAGATTTAAAACGGAGATGGACAACCTGTTCGAATAAAGTGACATAATGCACTATAAAAACCATAATGGAAGGGTTTTCGAAAAAGGTTCAAAATTTCATCCTTAGTTATTAGAACTAAAAATTTTTTTTTTTTTTGTAAATTGTAATAATAATTTCAATCAAATTAAAAAAAAAATTAAAACTGTAAGTTTAGTGTTTTCATTTTTATTAACATATATATATGTTAAAAATTTTCCGATCTCAGTCTTTATTTATATTAAAACTTTATAAAATGTTTTTCATATTAAAAAACATTTGGAAATATCAAATATTTTACCAACGAAATGTTAATCGCATAATTATCTAGTTTCTGAGGTACACACAAAATCTTAAGTATATTAACAGTGATAAAATCTGCTGGCACTAAACTGAAAAAATAAGATTTTGCAATTTCTTACACAATCCTGCAAACATCCATAGATATTAATAATAACAAATTAATTATAGTCAACTAAAAGACTAACTTCCGTAGATTTTTTGAGGAAAAACTGTTAAAAAAAAAGTTTTTTTCTAGAAAATTAAAAGTGGAAATATCTCCAAACCGATATGATATTACAGATTTGTGTTGAGCATAGCAAAATTATATAAAAAAAATATTAGTCAAACACCACAGAATGAACAACAGAAAACACTAGTTCATTTATTTGTTCTGAACAAAAATTACTATTAGTAAAAATAACCATTGTGACCAACTCTGTTAAAGTCCTCATTGTATTAGTATTACACTTGTATCGGGTAACCAAATTGTTCAGAAACAATTGATATTCTACGTTAAATTAGGCTAGGTAAAGCTAAGTAAAATCCTACACAATGAATTCATCCATTGAGATACCGCGAAACCTTGACATGAGTAGAATCAAAACGGCATTTTAGCAGCAAACAATTTAATTTTCCCTTTGGGGCCACGTATTGCACAAGACATTTATATTAAATATGTATGTGTGTATAAAGATAAAATAAAAATAAAATTACTACATAAATTAAAAACTACTTTTTCTTTTAAAATAGTAAGACTTGAATCACATACGTTTTATTGATTGGTTTTGTTGGTTGTTTGTTTGTTGCATTTCGTTTCTTTTTTTTTTCTTCATTTCAAACAAATTGAACTTTTTTTTTCTAAAAACTATACTCTTAAATCTAAACAAAGTAACTATTAAACTAACTGATCTTTTAAAATATCAAAACTATATTTTATCTTGTTTACTACTTTAAAGTTTTTTTGTTTGTTTGTTTTGTATTAGGAATCATCACAAATAGTTAATACCATCATCTTAAACATCTACTGACCATACCATACAATTGCAATTGCTTGCAAACTCTACCGAACCCTCCTTCCCCTTCCTCCAACTCATTTCAGTTTTAAAAATGTCAACAACGCCTTTTGTATAAGACTACGATTGATGGTCGAATCGGCTGTGTAACGAACACCTCGCAAGTTGCCATCGTTGTGATCTACAACACCATATTCGCCTACAATGAATCCATCATCGGTTTCTTCTTCGACGCGATACTTGCGATAGTTGTGACCCTCAACAATATAGGCCACTTTGGAGTCATCATTATCATCACCACCACCACCACCATTGTTGCCATTGTCGTCATCATTGTCATTGGCTGGGGAACCAGCATCATCATAATCATTATTCTTGGCAGCACCATTATCAGCACTGTCGTCTTCACCACCATCGCCGTTGTCGCTGTGACTTGCTTCGTCATAATGACTGTAGTCTGGAGCAGTGTGATGTCTGTTGTTATTAGTGTTTGCATTGGCATTTGCGTTGGTGTTGTACGGTGTTTGACTCAAATGATGTCCACCATCGTGAACCTCTGGATTGTTGATGTTCGTGCCAAAGTGTATGCGAGTTCGTTGTCTGTTCGGCTTGAAACCATGATGCTGTTGTGTGTGTATGGGTGATGTTGTTGGCTGTGCCAAGCCGTTTCTACTACCGCTATGGGCTCGCCCATTTGTCATTACACTTACAGACTCTTCTATTTCGTAATTTTGCTCTGGGGTCGGTGTGAAAAGCTCTTCAATGTGACTGCGTTCGGTGGTAAATGCTTCAACACCGCCACTCGTTTCATCATCATCATGAGTAGCTGCAGCAGCAGCTGATGATGTATGGGAAATTTCAGCCACACATTTGACTAGATCTGCAGAAAAAGAAATAAATAACAAACCAAATATAAATTAGAAAACAGGAAAATGTTGGCAAAAAGAAAAAAGAAAAAAGTATATTTACTGTAAATGAAACGTGATAAATGTGCTGAAAAATACTGTCAGCGAAATGCTATGAAAAGTTTGTACGTTTAATTAAATGTGACAGCCCAATAATGTCACCATCGTTAATGTGTTGATGAACACAAATATATAGTGGAACAGAGGAAACATCACAAAAAATATTTTGTGATATGAACATTAGTTGAAGCACCTGCAGCGAAATGTATTTACTTATATGAAGTTTTAAGAGGATAATTGTAAAGGGTATTCCAACAGATTTTAACCTATTCTAACCAAAGTTAAACGGCAAATGATTTATGATATTCATTTGAAGCAAAGGACTTGATTTTATTTTACTTAAAACTCTACAGAGAGTACTTTTTTGGTCTTACAATAAGTAATTAAATCACATACTTAACTAAAACAAAAAACTATTTGCACTCAAATAAGATGCGTAAATGCAGGCACAGATCCCGGTCAACCATTTGGAGGGGGGAAATAGGAAAATAACTGGATCCGCTCCTGGATAAATAAGACAATAAATGGACAAAAAATCAGCTCTACGAAGCGTTGAGAATTTTGGGTTCTTGATGGTATTTTAACAATGATTTTTCATGGCCATAAGAATTTTTTAATGAGCTCGCTGTATATGATCAATACTGGTATTAGTTGTCGTTAGTTGTCGCTATATTTAGATTGCTCGTTGATTAGTTTAAGTCTCATAAAGAGCATCTTGGCTTCTATATGGCGACGCTAAGTAAGGCATCAACCTATGTGACCTTATCAGACTTTGTAATGATCCCGTTGATAAGTGAGACATGTGTACAGTGTAAATGTAAGGTGTTTACTTTTGGTTTCATTTACAAGTATTTTCCAGTTGATGATAATAAGAAGAAGTATACAACAAATGATCTTCTCTCGGTGAAGACACCACTTCATGACCTAACTACAAAAAAAGCTTTAATGAACATAAATCCTGAAGCAATTGTAAGATCACCACCAATTCTGGTAGAGATCAAAAAGTAATCTCTCTTGGAGCCGACATTAATGCTATTGCAGCTAAAGGTATAATAATATTAACATTGCCTATTCTAGATATTGCTACACTTGGTGATGACGTTGTAGCGTGATTTATTCTCTGAGCGGTTGATTAAAATATTGACTGTCAAGAGATTATTTGAAGTCCATGGTTCAAAGAATGAAACTGGCTCGGAAAGTTTAGTTTTCTATGAGAAGTTGGGTACTAGACATAGCCCTAGTCTAAGAAAATCATGAATCTTATTTATTTTATATTTGTATGTAGTCAAGCTGACACAATAACTAATTAAATTGATTGCAGTCAGTAATAGTGCTAGTAGAATATTGCAGGTAATGAAACTGAGCATGAATTAGCCCCGGGAATGTATAATAAGGACTGAGATCGTAAAATTCTTAACACACGTTTTTCATTAAAACTTTTAACCCAAGTATTATTTGATTTTTTTTATCAGCATGTAAAGCATGTCAATTATGTTCATTTGTTGTTAATCTGATTAAAAAGTGCGTACTAAAATTATTAGATATTTTCAACAAAACCCAACTTGGTCCTACAAAAAGTAGGCGAAACAATCAAACGTCTGCTATCAAACTGTTTCCAATGTTATCAAACAGTACCGGGAGAACTTGTCCGTTGATATAAAAGCTGGTTCAGGTAGAATAAATGGTCCACATGATGTTTCTAAAGCCAAAAAATAGAAAGCATTTTCAAAAGAGTTCCCAACACATCCGATAGGAAAGCAGCCCGGTTAGGTCAGTACTCGGACTATTTGGTACGAAAAGTTAAATCCAATGAAGGTTTAAAAGCATACAATGCTCAAGAAGTTCCTAACAGGAACTCTGCTATAAATTTTGAGGCCAAAGACAGAACACGGAAATTGAAGTCAAATTTTATACAAAAAATATACCTGCTGCATAATGGATGACGAAATGTACGTATGGAAAATTTTTCGCAGCTTCTGGTTAAATTTTTTTATGTTGCAGATGATCGAGGGAATATTGAAGAAAAGTTTAGGACTCAAAAGCAGACAAAATTTCCCAAAAAGTCCTTGGTATGGCAAGTGATATGCATTTGCGGCAAAAAAGTCAAACATTTGTTACAAAGGGCTCTATAAATACCGAAATTAACATCAAGGAAAGTTTACAAAAAAGGATGTTTCCATTCATAAGACTTCTTAATGTGTGAACTTATTTTTGGCCTGATTTGGCATCTGTCACTGTAGTAATAAAGGTCTTGAGTGGTACAAGACCAATAATGTGGTATTTGTACCAAGAGAGGTAATTCCTCCAAACTGCCTGGAGCTTAGTCCAGTGGATAGATATTGGGCTCTTGTTAAAAGAGAATTGAAGAGCACAAAAAAGGTGTCCAAAAGTGTGAAAGAGTTTAAACGTAGGTGGACAACCTGTTCGAACAAAGTGACATAATGCACTATAAAAAGGTTCAAAATTTCATTATTAGTGATTAGAACTATAAAAATATTTTTTTTTGTAAATTATAACAATAATTTCAATCAAATAAAAAAAGATTCAAAACTGTAAGTTTAGTGGTTTCATTTTTATTAACATATATGTATATTAAAATTTTTCGATCTCAGTCCATATTATAGAAATCGGTTTTGAAAAGATTTTTAATCTTGATCAAGCCACATTCATAAATAATTCCAAGATACGAAATCCTACTAGGATTCCATAGGCAATAGCACATTGAAGAGAATACTAGTAAACCAGAATACTGAGTAAACCGGAGTTGATGCTAATATTACAAGAAATGAAGTGAAGAAGACTTTAACTCAAATATGTTGGCTAGTTTTTCTTTCAGAATCTATAGGATTTAAGGGTAAGGCCAGCAAAACTTTTCTAAACGGTACTAGTATTAATAAACTTTACCTATGAAGACCCTTGGCGATAAGGATGCTACCATTCTCTGTTGAGTCAGTACAGAGAGTATAGATCGATATAATGGTCTTGTGGAATACACGCATTCGTTATAGATCCTATTTTAATCTAACCTATTAGAGGAACCAGAAGTTTAGTTACAGGTGAATCGGTATTAAAAGTCTCAAACATTTTTCTTTTAGGATTGCGTATACATAATGTGATTTATTAAGTTTTTTGTTAATTCTCTTTTTTCTAAAAAGTAAAGAAATGCCAAAAACAAAATGACACGCAAAAAAATTTTATTTATGAAAGTATGGCCCAAATTGTTGCCAAGATTAAAATTTATATTCGTAAACCGCCGGATTTAAATCCATGACAATTTTAGACAAAAATTCATGTCAGACTTGTACATATATTCATTTCCAAACAGGTTAAAAGTTTCCGATTTAACTAAGACTTTATGCGTTGCAGTTTTATACCAAGTGTACACTCCTCGATATTCATGGTAAGTTGGCTTTCTATTTTAAATGGTGGCATGGTCTTTCAAAGAATAGTTATAAACATTCTCACAAATAGGGTGTATCCAATATTCGTTGATTATCAAATTTATGCAATTCTCCTTACCACAAATTTCTTGTTAGCCAAATAGCAACAAAAATTAGCAAGTACTAGTGTACCGGAGCAGTATTTTTCCATTTATACAAACTCAGTTCAAGTGGAATCCCACCAAAAAATGCAACTAGCAACAAGAATTATCAAAGAGCAACAAAAAGAAAAAACTATTCATAAGAGCAAAAATGCAGAGGTACAACCAAGTGCAACTGAAAATAAATACAAAGTAACAATGTAAAATGAAACTTACCTCCGTTGGGCAATCCTTTGGCATTTTGATTAGAATGTTGTTGTTGATCTGACAATGATGAATGTTGTTGTCGTTGTTTCAGTAATGCTGGATGAGCAGATAAAGATGATGATGAAAAAAGTGTAGAAACTGCCGACTCTAAACATGGATTGATATTATGATGTTGCTGCTGCTGTTGCTGTTGTGGTTGCTGATGTTGCTGCTGCTGCTTTGACTGTTGGTATGTTAATGTCTGTTGCGGCCTCTTGGTTTTCTGCAGTTCCAAAAGCTGTTGCTGTTGTATCGATGGTTCAGGTGCATTTAAAAGATCATACGGTAAACGGTCTAGATTAAAAAGTATACGACGTGAAGGTGTTGATGAAGATGATGATGAGGATGAGTTTTCATTGTTCAATGAAGTGGAAGATGGATTACGATGACTGCTATATGTGCGAGAATATTGATGCTGACTATGAGAGCCATATGTTCTGGATGTTGTGGACAATGGGGCTGGTGTGGTCGTAGTTGTAGTACTAGTGGTGCTAGTACTTGTACTTGAAGTCAAATGAGCTTCACCAAAAGCAATGCGTGAGACAATGGCGGGCTTTCTCGATGATTGATGTATATTTACCGAATGTGGTGTTGGTGGTATGGTAGTGATTGTGGGAGCATTTGTTGGAGGTATTATGGTACTGGCAGTATTCGACGATGTGGTAGTGGTTGCAGTTAAAATGGGCCAGTAAGTTTTGGCTGGTTCGCTATACACTTTTGCGGGTTGGGAATATACCTTGGAGGGTTCTGAGTAAAATTTCGATGGTTGTCCATAGACTTTAGCTGGCTCAGAGTAGAATTTTTCCGGTTCTCCGTAGACTTTAGCTGGTTCCGAATAGACCTTGGAAGGTTCAGAATAAAATTTCGCTGGTTCACTATACATTTTGGATGGTTGTGAATAGAATTTGGCTGGCTCTTGTTCATGATTCGATGAAGAAACATTGGATCTTGGAATGGGTTTTAAGCTCTCGCTGACATTACGTCGAGCTTCAGCTAATATACCCGACTGTTGCCATTTCTTTAAATCCTCCACATTTTGTGAGATTGAAGAATAGGAAATGGAACGAGATTGTGGACCATGACCTGCTTTAGTATCGTGATAAATTACAGTTTGAAATGGTAACAATTGATCTTCAACACCGCCACCACTACCGCTTGTCATATGCTGCTGCAAATCACCAGCTTTAGACTTGTCATCGTCGGTGTTTGTCGTCGTTGTGGTTGCGGTTTTATGACGAGCCTGAGCCACATGCAAATTAGAATCGTGATTAATGGTCATATTACGTTGACCACTGTGATACGTAGTTGTCACCATTGAAGTGGAACGTGCCGAAGCGGACGGTTGTAGAGGTGCTGCCAGAACATTGTGTATGTTGGTAGAAGCACTATTTTCTGAATCTAAAGCTTCCAATGTGTCTGATACACTTGTTACTGGGTATGTTCTGTGACGTGAATGTATTTTACGTGATTTCTGTTGTTGTGTCATTGTTAGCGGCTCAACTTCCTCTATGGAAAACTCACTTTTATGTGAGCGATTGATAAAGTTGTCTCCAGCTGTGGCATCGATTTTAGTTGATGCTGCCGGTGCTGATGCAGGTGATGTCTGTGATCTGACAGTTGTCGTTGTTGGTGGTTTAGGTGTCATTGTCACGAACGCTTTGCTAGTAGTAGTAGTTGTTGTTGTTGTGCTGGTTGTTTTTGCTGTTGTTGTCGGTCTTTTCTCATATTTGGCTGATGTTGCTTTATGGGCAAAGCGATTTCTGGCCGTTGTTGTGCCTCGTTGACTAGAAGAGGAAACACTCACGGCCACCACTTTGTAATCATCCAAATTGGGATGAGTTTTTTGCTTAAATATTTCTCTTTTCAAATCAATATCTCTGGCTTCAGCATCTAAGATGGCATCGTTTTCATCGTAATCTTCTAAAAATACAATTTTACTACCTGAGGTAACTAATTTTACTACTTGTTTACTATCCTCCAACTGACCCTCGGCCTGATTGAGCTTGGGTCCTTTGTCTTTTAAACTTCTGCCACTACTAGACCTTCTCCCCGTTTCGGCAGACTTCTTATCGTATGACTCTTCTTTTTTCGTAGCCGCAGCTACACCCTTTCTTCTTTCTGCACCCGCATTACCACCTCCACTGCCCCCGCCAACATACTCACTACTATAGAAATCTTTGTCTAACTGATCATGTTCCATAAATAGTTTAAGAAACTCATTGCCCGCAATGAGATCACTGTTGGCTTGTGAATTTCCTTTGAGTGGCCTTGTCTCGTTGGACGGTATTCGCGCCAACATCTACAATGGAAAGAAAAATTAAAGCAATTGTTAGTTAAACAATTTATATAGTTTAAAGGTTAAATACTCGTTAATTAATTGCCAGCAATAAATACTGAATGTTTCATAGTTAGAGAAGAAATTTATTTCATTGTGTGTCAATAATTGCATAACTCTGTGGGACATGTTTGCTTTAGTGTTAAATACCCTATACAAACAAATGTGGTATGGTTAGGTAGAGTACAACCATTAGTTATTTATTTCAATAAAAATTTAGTTGAAATGTTTTATGATAAAACAAGTAAGAGATATATACCCTTCACCAAATTATACTTTAAAATAAAATTAAAAACATCTTTTTTTTTAAATTTAATTTTTTTTTTTTTTCGAAATTGTTTTTTAAAAGTTTTTTCCAATTTTTAACAAAAAAAAATTTAATTAAAAGAAAAAAAATTTTTTTTAGTGACAAAAAATTTATGACAAAAAAATGTTTTTTATGAAAAAAAATTCTGGTTAAAAAATATTTTTCTCGATTTTGACCCATTGTAGGTCCAACTTACAATAGCCTTATATACATCGTTACAATGGACTTTGAAATATCTATCATTAGATACCCATATTGTCTATATTTATGATTTAGTAATCGAAATATAGATAAAAAAAATAGGCCAAAAATTGAGGTTGTCTCGGATTTTTGCTCATATCTCCATTATTTATGGACGGATTTTGCTGATTTTAAATAGGAAACTTCTCGAAAGCATGTCTGAAAGAATTATTGAAGATTTTGATCCCGAAGATATCTGGGGTCTTAAAAAAATTGATTTCAGCAAGACAGACAGACAGACAGACATACAGACAGACAGACAGACAGACAGACAGACAGACAGACAGACAGACAGACAGACAGACAGACAGACAGACAGACAGAAATCTTTTACGAATCCAAAAATAATCGCTCTTGATTATTAAAACTTAGAAAATGTCAACTTTAATTTTTGACCAAAAAGCTGCTCAAAAAAAAGGTTTCTTAAGGATTTTATTAAATTTTTTATCGAAAATTTTGAATTTAGGCTAAGTGTTCAAAACAAAATAGTCAGCAGTTTCAGATACTGTGGTGTATTCCAAATGATATGCATTATTATTTTATAAGCCGCAAATCAAATGTGGAGTTTATGAGAGAAATTCCTTAAATACGAAAATTGGAATTTTTGTTTTAGTTTTGGGAATTGCGATTGGTTTGGCTTTTTCTAAATCGGATATTTGTTTCCATTTGTAAAGGATATTTGCCATAAAAATATGAAGCGACTTAAAGCAATTAATTACAAATTATTAACGAACAAAACAAGTAAGAAACTATATTCAATCAACCCCGAATATATGATACCCTACACCGCATATATGAGTATAATTAGATTTCTTTTAAAATTAAATTTAGTTATACCGATTTGAAGGAGCGCGTTATGAAATTATTTCAGAAATAATGAAAAATTAAGTCAGTTTCAGCGATTTGACATTTTTTGTTTTTTTGCCATATACAGGTGGCGCAAAAGTAAACTTCCGATGTTTTTTGGCTGTAATTAAACAAAAAAATGAAAAACTGTGATTCTTCTTGTGGATTATTTTTATTTGGTCTTTTAATTTTTTTACATCAAGTCGAGAATATGATGTCATGTAAATGACCGCCGCCACAGTTGATTGTCATTGAGCCCTTTTTATGGCATTTTCCATCACTTTGGCCAAAACTTCCGGCGATAGGTCCTCACATTCTTGACGGATATTGTCTTTAAGAGCTACAAGAGTCTGAGGCTTGTTGACATAAACCCGCGACTTCAAAAAGCCCCACAAAAAGAAGTCTGGAGCGGTCAAATCAGGCGATCTTGCTGGCCAGTTTAAATCGCCAAAACGGGAGATTAGGCGCTCGGGAAATGCATCCTTCAGCATATCGGTTGTGGTACGTGCACATGTTTTCCAATCCCAATTCATCAAGTTGCGGCAAAAAGAACTCGTTGATCATCCGCGACGTCTTCGAAGTAAAAAGGTTCGATTACTCCTCCAGCGAAAACAGCACACCATACAGTGACTTTGAGCGGGTGTAATGGCTCTTCGACGGTGCTTATTTACGTACCCGCTAAGATGGAAATGGGCCTCATCACTCATGATTATTTTGTGATGATGGCTTGAGCGTATGTTAGACACGATTGGCGGTCAGCAGCTAACAGCTGATGCACCGTCTGTACTTTGTACGGAAACATCTTCAAATCTTGTACCAAAATTCGCTGTAAAGACCGTCGACTGATACCCATTTAAGTGGCACGTCGTCTGGTCGATGTCGACGGCGCTTCCATGACATCCTCGGCTACAACAGCAATATTCTCTGCAGAACGGCTACTCCGGGGTCTGCCACGCCTGGCAGCATCTCGTGTTGTGCCAGTCTCTTCGAGGCGAGCGGCTAAACGTCGCAGTGTTTCACCAGTAGGCGTTGGACGGCCAGGAAATCTGCGACGAAATTCACGTTGTGCCAAAGTCACCGACCGATTATTGTTCAAATAAATAGTCAGCAATATTCCGCGTTCTGGAGCAGTGTAGTGTAACATTCTTTATTAACGTGTATTTCGCATGGGTTTACTACACAAATGTCAAAACAGAACTGACATTAGGGGCCAATCGCAAAATTTATAGCATTTTCTGATAGGAGGATTACTTTTGCGCCACCTAGTACATATCTCATAAAATATTAAAGGATTACTATCAATAAGGACTCTTAGTCATTTAATGAACCTAGAGTCTATTATCTATCAATTAATTATGAAAATTTTATCCAATAATTTGTATATGGGGCATTTCATGTCTTCCGATTGGGAAGAAATTTACACGATAGTTAGTAATTATTAAAGTTAGTTACATCAAAAAAGTTTTTAATTTTGGAAAAAAAAATTACAAGAAATTACAACAATTTTTTATTTTTAATTTTTTTTCCAAAAGATTGAAGAAGTAGCTATTTAAACTATTTGGCAAACATTTTGCTAAGAACAATAGGTAATAAGTTACATGGATGAGAAAAAACAGCTGCTTGGCCAATCAAATTTTGACGCCCTCTAATTCAAAAAGTTCTCGACTGATGTTATTGGAAAATTGTGTCTGAGTTACTATCTAATAGAACTAACCATGGTGCAAATTTCATCCCAATCGGAAGACATCGGTTTCAAAAGTTGGTTCACTTCACATGAAATGCCCCATATATCTTGAATTTTATTTGCACACCAACATTTTTAAGAAATTTATGATCGTTCAAATTATTTTCGGAAGTAGGCCTTATATGGGAGCTGTGACGAATTATGAACCGATCGTCATCAATTTTGGGTTCCACAATTTGTATACATATGAAACTAATTTGTGTTTAATTTTATTTGGATGGTGACATATTTACAAATTTATTATCTTTAATTAAATTTTCGAGGGTGGTCTTTATGTGGGAGCTATGGTAAATTATGGACCAAGCGCGACTAAAATGTTCAGATAGGTCAGATAAATAATGAACCGATTGTAACCAAATTAAATAGGCGTCGTCCTTGAAGCAATAAACATTTTTTCGACTTATCTTTGAAATTGCGACCTGTAACGTGATTACAAGGATCAATAAGTGATCCAGATCAAATTGTTATACTTTAAAGTTGGTATTGCTACATTAGTTTTCCACTTTACAAACATCAGCACTAACCCAATATACCCTCTCCACTATGGTGGTGTACACTATAACAATGTTTCTTTAGCTGTGCAAAAATGAATGTTGTAAATCGAATGTGATGTGAAAAAACCTTCATTATATAGTTTCTCATTACTAAACTATGCAGAGTGTTTGGAAGTCTGCTAGTTGAGACAATCTTAGCTCCAATCATACTAGTTTTCTTTAATGAAGTCTCGATTTCAGTTATAATGACATTGATTTATTACAACTTTATGTTAATTTGTAATGATTTAATGGGAATGGAGAAAAAAAATAGAACAAAACTACTTAGTTTATTGTGTGGAAAAATTCTTGATTCATAGAAATACACTTCATCGGAAATGCATCATCTATGACATCAATTGAATGACAGATGGCTGATTTAATAAGGTAATCAATGGTAAGAATGTTGAACAAAAATAATAAGAAATATTTCTCACAGTGGTCACTCTATTTAAACTAATATTTGAAAGTTCAATATTAAAAATTTCCTTGCTTTTTTGGCATTTACAAGTTGATATATTAAAACCAACAAAAAAAAATATATATATAAACATTTTGACAGTTTGATTGCCAAAAATCATTAAAAGCACTTCAACAATTTTAAATATTTGACAATCGATTTTTATAATAACCAAAAAAAAAAAACTAAACAAAATCTTTATTGAAAATCTTTAATTACAAAAATAATAATGAAAAAAATCAATAATTTTGTTCATGCCAAATATTTATTAAGAATTTCACGTCGTCAAAGGCATTCTTATAAATGTCAAATAGTTTTGTTATTTAAATAACCTCAGGCAAACAGGCATGTCAAATTTGTTTTTAACGTACATACATACATACGTTTCACAAAAACAACACAAGTCGCTAAAGAAAACAAAATCCACTAAAACAACAATCACACACAAATAAGTAATTTGATAAACTCTTAATTTAATAACAACTTAAATGAAATATGTATGTATGTATATACAAACACACATTCATTTACCAACATTTTTTATCCGCAAATCTTGCATACAATATCTATCTACTTCAGTCAACAACAGCCGTCACAGAGACGCAACAACAACAAAAGTAACAAACTTTTAAACATTTTATCAATCAAATTAAAACGAAAGACTTAATACACAAAGTGTATAAATAAAAAACACACAGAAATGCCAGCAAAAATTGACTTAACGACAAAATTAACATTTTTTCTACCAAAGATACTCAAAATACTGACGCATATACACACAACTGCCAGCTACAATAATAACAAGTCTGATAAAATCTGCACAACTAATTGCATGCCGCGATACTGCTGATGATGTATCGAATGTTGGATGGAGTACAAAAACGGAATCTATTTATATCCATGTACTACTCATACAAACGGAATATAACACTTACATGCCATTGAAATTGATTTGAAATACTTCCAATTAATTAAGAATCGAAATTTTGTTGTTGTTTTTTTATATGTAGCTATTAATATGAGTGTGAGAACATAAACATAAATTCGTTTATACAAATTACTATTTTAACATTTTGATATTTTAAAAATTTCGATGAATATTTAACTGGCAATGACGATTAAACATTAGAAATAAACAATCTTATATATTCACTATTACCGTATCTAATATGGTATGTCAAAGTGTGAAAAGGAGTTTAATGCCTGAAACTTTCAGAAATGTTACAATATCTACCATTTAATATTGAAAAGTATAGAAAACTATGCTTAAATAATTTACTTATAATTAAGTTCTTATTGTGTTGAAGTTTTAATAAAAAAAAATATTTTTACGAATATGGAATAACGTTTTCAATTTAACAGCCTGACTGCCTGCAACATTCATCATGTTTATGAGCACGTCCATCAGTAGAAGCTTTTACTTATCAACAATGTTGATAGCATGCGGTTATTAGCATTGTTTATAAGTATGGCAACACAAAATGTTTAAGCATTGACATCGAAAGCTCTAGAATTCGAACATACTAGTTTGTCCATTAAGAGCATTGTAGAAGATTCCCGTGAGTTGAGTTGATCATTGGCGCTGTTTGAGTTAACATCAACTATCGTGTACATTTCAGTTTGTTCATTATAAAGTGTGTGTGCATTTTTGCGAATAAATAAAGAGTTGTTACAATTTTAAACTGCTTTTATTTGCAATCAAAAGTATCCGGTTTATTTAAAGGAAATAAACCAAAGTTTTCAAGAGGTGAAAACGTAACAATATTAATGAATTCAATTTTCTCAAAATATTAAATATAACCAGTATTTTAAAACATGCACATTTAGTTATTTGTTATTTAGTTTAACAAATAAGAGTTTATGGAGATAAGTCTGATCTTAAATCGCGGTGCTTAAACCTATACAAAGTAGGTACATAAGGTCTTATTTGTTAAACTAAATTACAAATAACTCAGAAAATATATTTAAAGTTGAGTTTTTTAATACAACTTTAACAATATGTTGGTGTACTCCTAATTTATTTTTAGCAATCTTATGTTCGGAAATCGTGGACCTCAAATGAAACCGAAAGACTGATTTGTCTATCCTCGTATATTTTAAGATATCGCATCTATGTTCACTTAAGAATATCGTTTGAAATATGTTGAAGTTGAGGTTTACTAACTTGTGGCTTACATTGAGAAATCATTTGAATATAGAGGGAGTTTACATTACAACTCTCTGGAAATTTACGGAATTTTATTCATGTTAATTCCAAGTCTATCATAATAGATCTAGTCGGATCGGATTCGGTGTCGATCAGTCCACAGTTGCTTTCATGGTTATATAAACGATGTTTTGGTGACAGTATATGGTAGAGATCTAAACACTATATCGCTAAGAATAGACTCAGTGATAAACCTAGCAAAACGGACCCCATTTTCTCCCTTAGAAGATACAGGGAAGATATTAAGGACTGAGATCGTAAAATTCTTAACACACGTTTTTCATTAAAACTTTTAACCCAAGTATTATTTGATTTTTTTTTTATCAAGTTACCTTTGTAAAGTATGTCAGTTATTACGTTTAATGTCAATTATATTTATTTGTTGTTAATCTGATTAAAATGACCAGAAAAAAGTGCGTACTAAAATTATTAAATATTTTTAACAAAACCCAACTTGGTCCTACAAAAAGTTGAGCAAAAAAAAACAAATAAAAAAACTCTTTCCAATGTTATTAAACAGTACCGGGAAAAGGAATGGTCCACATGATATTTCTAAAGCCAAAAAAATAGAATGTATTATCAAAAGAGTTCCCAACACATCCGGTAGGAAAGCAGCCCGATTAGGTCAGTACTCGGAATATTTGGTACGAAAAGTTAAAACCAATGCAGGTTTAAAAACATAAAAGGCTCAAAAAGTTCCTGATAAGAACTCTGCTAAAAATTTAGAGGCCAAAGACAGAGCACGGAAATTAAAGTCAAATTGTATACAAAAAATATACCTGCTGCATAATGGATGACGAAATGTACATATGGAACATTTTTCGCAGCTTCTGGGTCGATTTTTTTATGTTGCAGATGCTCGAGGGGCTGTTGAAGAAAACTTTAGGACCCAAAAACAGAAAAAATGTCCCAAAAAGTTCTTCGTATGCCAAGCAATCTGCAGCTGCGGCAAAAGAAGCCACACGTTTGTTACAAATGGCTCTATAAATACTGAAATTTACATCAAGGAATGTTTACCAAAAAGGATGTTTCCATTCATAAGACTTCATAATGTGTCCACTTATTTTTGGCCTGATTTGGCATCTGTCACTATGGTAAGAAAGGTCTTGAGTGGTACAAAAACAATAATGTGGTATTTGTACCAAAAGAGGCAATTCCTCCAAACTGCCTGGAGCTGAGTCCAGTGAGCACAAAAAAGGTATCCAAAAGTGTGGTTGATTTTAAACGGAGATGGACAACCTATTCGAACAAAGTGAAATAAAGCACTATAAAACCATAAGGGTTTTCGAAAAAGGTTCAAAATTTCATCATTAGTGATTAGAACTATTAAACATTTTTTTTGTAAATTGAAACAATAATTTCAACCAAATAAAAAAAAAATCTCAGTCCTTAAATGGGAGCTTACTTTATATGATATCGCACAGTTTTTGGGAGTTACTATGGAATTAAAGCTGAACACTGAATCGATAGTTTCTAAAGCGGCTACTGCCATTTATTCATGTATAAGAGTCACAAGAATGAACATCTTTAAAAATTCAAGTATCGTAAGTCCTTTCGGAGTAACTTACTGGTGCAATATACAACTATTCTATTGGGATTATGACTTAAAAATGCGGAATTTACAATAGATGGCGTATCTTTTGAACACGGTTTATATTTTTAATAACTTATATGTCATTTCTTCCCACTTAGTTATTGAACATTATAGTGTTAACAAAAAGGCTTTTGCTCCGATTGCTCAACGAAGCTTATGGTGAACGAGTTTCATCAGTTTCAACATGCGAGAGATGGTATGTTCTGTTCAGAAGAAAAAGACCAGCTAAAAAAGATTGAAGACCAAGAATTGGAAGCATGACTCTATGAAGATTGTTGTCAAATTCATTGGGAGCTACTCAGCAGAAATTTCAAAAAACAAGGAAATTGGAAATTGAAAGACGATTTCGTTTTGTCTGAAATTCTGTTTGAACGCTATAAAAGAAAATCATTACTTGCGATGAAAAATGGATCCATTACGATCGAACGAGATCGTGTGTAAAGCCCGGTCAACCAGCCAAACCGACATCAAAGTCAAATATCCATGGCGTTAAGGTAATGCTCTTTATTTGGTGGGACCAAAAGGGTCCTATCTATTATGAGCTGCTTACCATCACATGGAACCTTTACCGAATGTAAAAGAATCGTTTAAAGAGATCATTGGTCGAAAAAAGGCCAGACATGAAACCGTATTATTCCATTCCGACAATGCTAGGCCACATGGGATACGCTTCACTTCATAACAGACTATCCGAATCTGGCTTAATTCGTTTTTGGCCTCAAAAGATGAACAGTTCTTTTGGCTTGGAAAGATGGAAAAACGTCATAGTTAATAATGACCAATACTTTGGATAAATTTATATTGTACAAATGTTTCAATATAACAGGTAATATTTGAAAAAATCTCTCCACCAAAATAAAAAGTAGTAATCTAACCTAGCCTTTACACATGCAAGTAACAGTTCGAAAAACACGACACATTGATACTTTTGCACTAACACAATCACACATGCGTGTGTTGAGTTTTTCAAACTGTTACTTGCATGTGTAAACGCCAGGTAACAGTCTTTACTATATAAAAATCTATTATATTATTCGTGTTCGTATTCGTACATCGCTACTGATGCGAGAAAGTTTTATAAAAAAGTCTAAAGTCCCAAGAAATATTTAAAGTCATATACAAATTTCTCCGTTTCTAACCACAATATTTCTAGTTAATTCCTTTAGACTTTTTATTCAATACTAAACAATTCCAACTCGCTAAACATGCATAAATACTTATATGTGTGTAACTCTATTAATGATGTAAGATAAATTTACATACATGTTTTACTTTAAATTACTACTTTTTCATTATTTAATAATATAATTATAATAAAATAGAAAAAACTAAAACTAAACCACATCCGGCAGAATTTAAAGAAACGAAAACAAAAAAAAATAACTAAATGACAACAAAAGCTGCTCCCCTTTTGAAGTTTTTTTTTTCTTCATTAAACAGAATTGAAACACAAGAAGTGTTGTTTTGTTTTCATTTTACTCGTGGTGTTTAGTGTTGCACCTAAATGGAAGCGATCTATCACCACAGATCATACTCACACAGTTAGAAACTACACACGAGACACATGTAAAATAAATGTTCTCGAACTCATACTAAACACATGCTTACAACTCATTTGCTTAAACCGAACCACCGCGGTCTAACGCGGACAGTCAGACAGACAGACAAACAGACTTATTTAAATTGTTTAGTTTCGATTTAATGCATTTAAATCAACATTTTCTTTTTTTAAACATTGTATTTTAAATTTTGTTTAATACAAAGTTGTTGTCACTTTCGTTGTTGTTATTTTTTTTTTTTAAATTTGCAATAAATTATTGTTGCAGCTTTTGCAGAAAAACTAAATATTAAGTGGGCGTGTTTTATAGATCATATTTAATAGATTAATATGAATATGCCAACAATTATAATATTGAATTGTATAACAATAATTATTGGTTAATACTTCTATATTAATATTTAAGTCGAATTTCGTATGTACTCTATGATGACTTTTTATTTGAAGTTATGTTTTTCAATACATTTTTTTACTTTTCATTT
Organism: Calliphora vomitoria; assembly: GCA_942486065.2. Lineage (NCBI taxonomy): Eukaryota > Metazoa > Arthropoda > Insecta > Diptera > Calliphoridae > Calliphora > Calliphora vomitoria. The sequence goes on from OW818029.2 coordinate 95,080,769, forward strand.
ATTTATTGAATCTGCCTATTTCCTTAGGCCTAACAATAAGTATTCAATTTTTATAACTAAAATTAATTTTAATAACTCCCTAACGAGAGCATCAATTGGCACTTGACTGATAAGCTCTACGCAGCATCGACTGCGTTTGACTCTGTGCTAGAAGTATATCAAGCGGGTTCGGGTGGCTTTGTAACTTTTTAATGTATTTCCCTCGGACTTTTTTGTTAAATAAAATAAATCAATCAATATTTAAGTTATTTTGTTTATAACACGATTTTGACAATTTTCAATTCAATTGTAATAGCTTATGGTGCGAATTTCAGTTCAATAATTATCATTTGGGCAATATATGCTTTATTTAAAAAAAAAAAGTAGTATTAAAAGGAACATAGTTTCAATTAGACCTGAATTAGAGATTGAGCATAGCTACATAAAGCATAATACTATATGAAGATCTACGAATGAGTCTTGAACTGGTCCTACGATTGATGCTTCAACTAAACCTACACAGAGAAAACAAATTCATGATAGCAACCGAATTTGTTGCCAATCGAATGATTATACCTTAGTGACCGAATTTTACAATTATGGTTACAAAATGTTAAAAGGGGTAACAAAAGTTTGGTTGCTTTAACCGAAATTCTTCTTTGTCAACTGACTTTCTGTTGATAGAACCGAAAAACTCTATGTGTGCAACCGAATCATTCGATTGGCAACAAATTCGGTTGCTATCATGAATCTGTTTTCTCTGTGTACGACTATAGGTAGACCTACGATTAAAGTATAAATTACACTTTATAAATCTACGATAGCAGCTTAAACTAGACCTAAAATTTATTTTTAAACTAGATAATTTGAAGACCAACCATTGAAGCTTAATCTTGACCAAGCTTAAAATATACAAAACGATTGAAGCTACTATTTAAGTTTAAACCTTTCGCTTGATTGCAATGCAGACTAAGATATTGTTACGTTTTTACCTTTTAATAACGGAGGTTTATTTCCTTTAAATAAACCGGATACTCTTGATTGCAAATAAAAGCAGTTTTAGTAGCTTACATTTTGTAACAACTCTTACAACAACAACAGTTCAAATAATCACTCAGTTTCTTTATACACGTTTATCAATTCGAAGAAATACACACACACTTTATAATGTACAAACTTAAATGTACAAGACAGTTGATGTTAACTCTAACAGCGCCTATGATAAACTCAACTCACGACTGCCACCTCTGCCACTATTTATACACACGCCATCTTTCGTTAACTTTCCACAATGATCTTAACGAACAACCAGAACATTCGAATTCTAGAGCTTTCGATGTTAATGTTAACAGATTAAACAGTTAGTGTTGCCACACTTATAAATAATGCTAATAACCGCATGCTACTGATGTACGTGCCTACAAACATCATGAATGCTGCAGGCAGTCGTTACAGACCGTTAAATTCAAATCGCCATTGCACATTCGTAACAATATCTTAGTTCACGCTTCCTTCCTTAAGGCCTTTGAGTGTAACTGCAAACATGTGAGGAACCTATTTAAAGTTATCTAAAGGCAATAATTTTTCACCCGTTTTCAATCTCTAAACGAATGAATTTTCCAAAATCTCTTTATTTCATTTTTTCCTTACAGCTACCATCCAATCTATTGACAAGATGTTCTATCATATATCTGATATTACAGGTTTCGTAATATTATAAAGTTACGATTTCGAGGAGTTCAATTTTCGTTAAAAATCAAATATTTTCAACTTTTAAATATTAAAATTTAATTAATCGCTAAACTAAAAGAAAATACTTTAACTCAGTAAAATAAATGTTCTAAAAGATAATTCTTTAATAGTCATTGTATAAATTGAGCTTTTCTATAATAACATGAACAACTAAATTTGTGAAATGAAATATCTTATTTTCAAACGGAAATCTGTCTGTTGAAATCAATTTTCTGAAGACCCCAGATATCTTCGGGGTCCAAATCTTCAATAATTCTGTCAGACATGCTTTCGAGAAGTTTCCTATTTAAAATCAGCCAATTTCGTCCATAAATAATGGAGATATGAGCAAAAATCAAAAAAGGACAATTTATTGCATGCTTTGACAAAAAAGCAACAAAACATATGTTTGGATGTGTGTTGGTTTCATTGCGTTGCGTATTTGGTTTTTGTATTTTTGTGTTTCGTTTGGCGTTGTTGTTTTTGTACCCTTCACCTTCGTGAGAAGGGTATATAGAAGATTGTAATATCGTTTGTAACTTCTACAATATAATCTGTTCGTCAGAAATTAAATGTAAAATGTTAAAAAGTTTTCTTGATATATTTAGGAAGCTATACGCTGAAAGTGGGCAATTAATGCATCCTCAACAAAGGTGAAGGGTATATAAGATTCGGCATAGCCGAATATACATAGCACTCTTACTTGTTTTATTCAGCATTGTTTCAAAAAATTCAATTAAACTTGTCGGAAAAGGTATCAAACTGGATTAAAGGCGTTAGTTAGCTTTTTTTCAATTCATGAAAATGATCTATAGATCAAATTCATTTCTCTTAGTGTAACAAATCGCTAATAATGTTTAACAATTTAAGCGGTAATGATCTGATGCAAACATGTCACAGAAAACATAATAAAATCCATGATGGAGATCAGACTTTATGAATTTTACCTTCATCAAATTAATTTGCATAAAATATCGCTTTAATTTTAAAAGATCTCTTAATAAGATCAAGCAATATCAAGATTAAACTTAGCAGAAAGTAAATATATATTTTTTTCTATCGTTACAATATAAAAATTTGCTTTAATTTGTATTTTGCAATTCTGTAACATCTGTCTAAATGATATGATTCTAGTAGGCTACAAACAAGAAAAAGCAACATTGTATTAATCGCCGCATAACAAAAACAACAACAATGTAATGAATTTAAAAAAAAAACACCACACCGACAAAATTTAATTATTGTTGGCAGCATTCACATGTAATAACTATCTTAGTCAGTCATATATGAAGTATGTGGATGTATCTATCTAAATATGCATTTGCATAAGTAGTTATATGCTCTTAAATAAGTATAAAAACATGTATTGGTCAGTGTGTCGTACAAATAACAAACCACCTTCACATCAATGCTTAAATTACCACTAGGGCTATTGAATTTTGCCTTTTTAAGCGTAAAATTATTACATTACATTACTGCAACAAACAACAAATTCTAAATTGTTTATAAACAAATTAAAACAACAAATATGTTCATTAGACCTATCCTTAAAAACTAGATTTGATTTGAATGGTCTTCTTGTGTTCATTAGTAGCTAAAACTAACTATTGCTAAATTTCTTGCCGAAAATCTATTAAAAGTTATAAAATTGGGTAAATAATGCTACTTTATAAAAAAAACCTATTTAGATAATAGTTTATAAAACTATGAAATAAATCTTATCTTCTAAAGAAAATTGTCTTTCAAACAATGAATTAAACATGAATATCGAGTGAAAAGTAACCAAGTTATTAGCATTTTACATGTCCTATATTTAACAAAAATTACTTTTTTATTATATACCCTCAGTTTTGCATGTAAAAGTTATGTTAACAACTATTTTTCACACAAAAATGCGAGTAAAATATGCGTAAGCTAGTATTTTTGCTTAATATATGGTCAGAGAAAACCCGTATGTATAACTTTGCTATTTTTCATTCTAAATTATTGTTTTGTTGCTTGTTAGAAAGGCAATTTTCTCTAGAAGAAAATATTTATTTCACATGTTTAAAAATATAATTTAAGTAAATAGGAATTTACTTTAAGAAATCATAAAATTTAACAAGTGAGAGTGTTATATTCGGCTTTTATATATTGTTACGTTTTTACCTTTTAAAAACGTGGGTTTATTTCCTTTAAATAAACCGGATACTTTTGATTTCAAATAAAAGCAGTTTTAGTAGTTTAAAATTGTAACAACTCTTTATTTATTTAGAATGTACAACAACAACAGAATTAAATATTCACTCAGTGTCTCTATACACGTCTATCAATACGCAGAAATACACACACACACTTTATAATGTACAAACTTAAATGTACAAGACAGTTGATGTCTAACAGCGCCTTTGATAAACTCAACTCGCGACTTTCGTTAATTTTCTACAATGATCTAACGAACAACTAGAACATTCGATTTCTAGAGCTTTCGATGTTAATGTTAACAGCTTAAACATTTAGTGTTGCCACACTTATAAATAATGCTAATATCCGCATGCTACTGATGGACGTGCCTTCACACATGATGAATGCTGCAGGCAGTCGTTACAGACCATTAAATTCAAATCGTCATTGCACATTCGTAACAATATAAATTATTTATTGACAATAAAATATTTTTCTTATGTAGAGCTTTGGGGGATAATTATGGACCGATCCTCACAAAAGTTGGTAGAGACATTTAGGTTTATATAAAACTTATTTATGTACAATTTCATTACGATATTAATTATATAAGACAATTATGAATGTTCAAGTCATTTTCTGATGGGGACCTTGTATGAGGACTAGCGACAAATGTTACTCGTTTTCTGCCATACTTTACAGTATAATTTCAGAGTACATACTAGGATGATCGATTCTTCGACATTTTTTAGAAACCGGTTTTCGGTTTCTTCGAAAAATTGCAATTCAATTAAAACCGGTTTCGGTTTTTTAATAATAACCGGTTAACCGTTTTTTTTTTTTTTTTGCAAAATATTAAAACGCCTAGAAATAAGAAGAAAAAAAGTTGTATTTATTAAAATAATCTTATACATCGTTACCTTACTCGTGTTTTTTTTAAGACCAGATTTTCATTTATTTCGATAAATTGTCCGCTCATGTATCACATTAGGGCCCTTCTATATTAAGATAACGATATAAATAGGCCACACGTTGTTTTCTGCTACCCTTTAAAGTTATTGTCCACCAATATTGATGAAACATATATGGTTTAAAAGGTTATTTTCTCTAGATATGCACAATATAAACAATTGTTTCAAAATACTTTCAATAAAATTAGTAAAAGGCGTTTTAAAAGTGGTCGAAAAGTAGTTATTAGAATAAACGCTCAAATACGTTTTAATTCTAATTTTGATTACTTCTTTTAAAATAATCTTTTAGGAAAAAAAATACAGTTTAAATGTTTTAGAGTACAGTGCACTCGCGGTAACGTGAACTAATTAAAACCAAGGGAGTTCGTGTTAGTGAAATTGTTCACGTTAGCGATTGTCGAATTTCATGGAAAAAATATAAAATTTTATAATATAAACCTGTGTTTTACATGCTTGAACGTGAAATAAAACAAAATTATTGATTAAAATGCATTACAAAACAAAACGAGATCACGAGAAACTATAAATTGAAACAAAATTACATAGCAAATAAAATTACTCATTCGTTCCCACTAAAAAAATTAATTTAGAGGATAAAACACATTTTTTTAACAAGGGGATTCTCAAAACTTTAAAAATTGAATTTAATGTATGTATTGAAGTGTTGTCTACATAATTAGAAAACAAATGCAGTGAAAAAAAAAATTGTTCACGTTATAGAGCTTTCTGAGTTTGTTCACGTTACAGAGTAGTCAATGTAAGCAAAAGCTTGTTCACGTTAGGCGGTGTTCACGTTAGACGGTGTTCACGTTACCGCGAGTGCACTGTATATCAATATTTTGCTTTTTTTTATAAAGCTAGACATTGAAAATGATCTTTCACTCAGTGTACTTGTGGGACATATAGTTAACAACGCATTGAATAAGTTTTGAAGCTTTCCAGATCGCTTGTGACATTTGTCTAAATATAAAAAGCCTTCTAAAATAGTTGGAGTAATTGTTTTAAAAAAGTTTTTTTTTGATTTTGAATATTTTTTAACGTTTTTAATACACAAAAACTCATAAAAACACATTTTTAGAAAAAACCGGTTGAGAAAACCCGGTTTCTTCGATATTCGAAATGTGAGCTTTTCAAAAAAACCGAAACCGACTTAACCAAACAAACCGGTTATTAAAAACCGGGCCGGTCACCCAAGTACATAAGTACTTAGAACTTACTTGTATATTGCAGCAACATACTGCTCAAACAGTATTCAGGGAGGACATTAGTATGGGTGCTAGATGAAATCATGGACTGATATAGATCATTCATACGAAACAAATCTTATTAACAGAGAGTATTTGTGGGAAATTTCTGCCAGGCGAATAGATGGATAGGCATAGCTAGATCGTCTTACAATTTTATGAGGACCCCGAATAAATATGTTACAAACGGAATGACAAAATCAATCTTTTGATGGAGGATAAATTATACAATTTTCAATCGGCACGGATTAGCAATAGTTAGTTTTAGCTACTTTAGCTAATTAACAAAATAAGAACCACCCAAAGCCAATTCAGTTTTTAGGGATAGGTCTAATAAACATTTACATATATGCATATGTATATGAATGATACCGATGTGTGTATGTGTGTTTAGTTTGTAGTATTTACAACATACATTAATAAAGAAAAAAAAATTGTAATAAAGACAAGACAATGGGGAAACCTAAATGCATTATGACGGTTTATTACAATTAGTTGTGACAATTATGCCATGTCCACTTTGACAAATTAACATTGACACAAAATCACTGAATGAGTTGCATGGTGCAAAAAGACAATAACAAGAACAAAAATCAAAATCAAAAGAGAACACAAACTACAAAAGCTGTGAACTACAAGAACAATACAAAATATATATTTTTATCTTTTTTTTTTTTTTGTTTCAACTAGCACTTTTGTTTAGCAAAAAATAATAAAATATATAAAACAATATTTAAATGTTAAATAAAAACACACATCGTTTCTGTTTGCAATTTAACAATGCATTTCAAAAGTTTAATTTTTTTATTAAAACAAAAGACTTAAGATATTGGCTTTATATTTTATTAAATTCTTTCATTATTAATCGAATGAAAAATTTAATTTATTATATAAAAATAACACTACTAATTAATAGAATTTTAGATATTTTAAGGGTTGAGACAGTGGGTTATATTGCTAAATAAATGGTAAGTTAGATTTTTTATAAATTGTAACGTTAATAAAAAAGGAATTTTACTTTCAGAATATGTGTTTGGATTTAAAAGTTTTATTTTTTATTACTTTAATATAAGCAGATATTTCTGTTTGCATGGTAGCTTAGAATCAAATATGAAACAATTTATATATATTGAACCTTAGTATAAGAATTTCCAAAAGAACGGAAATAATTAAAAACTGCTAGTTCGGTTTTGATAGTATAAGCAAATCAAAGTATAACAAGTAATCCGTGTGAATCCAACACCCTTATGAGAGAACAGAAGACACACAATTTTTACATAAAATTTTCGATTTATTAAAGTTTAATACACTTTTTTCAAACTCTTTCAGCACTCTTTCATTTCCAAACCACATTCCAAAACAAGAACATTTGTATCACTTCGTTTAGATTTAAGTTATAGAACATTAAAAATGTGTAAGGTAAGGTCACACACGGCAAATATTTACTCAAAAAAGCGTAACCACTTTAGCACAAATTTGTTTGACGTTGTTTACTTTTACGAGTGTTTTGTAAGATGAATCATCCAAAATAAGATACGTTTAGGAAAGAAAGAAGCATTCAAGTGTCTCGGTTTTTTGAAGCGGTGTAGGAATTACTTCACTCCATCTGATCTCCCCACCATTTACACCACATATATCCCACTGAAAATGGAATACAACTCCCATGTATGGGCCGGTGCTTCAAAGTCTATTTTGGTGCTGCTCGACCGCGTACAAGAGAGGGCGAAGGTGATTATTGGTGACAGTAGGGTATCCAACTCTATTGATTCGCTGGAGCACTGTCGCAATGTGGGCTGCGTTTCACTGTTCTATCGGTACTACAATGGAATGTGCTCTGATGAAATTAGGGAACTTGTTCCTGATACCCGCAGATTTTTACGTAATACACGTTTTTCGTCAAGAACACATCCCTTTGTGGTCGATTGGCCAGTGGACCGCACAACACATTACAGGGAAAATTCGTACTTTAGCCGAACTGTACGTATGTGGAACAAACTTCCCGCCGAAGTGTTTCCTGCCATTTCCAATGTGGGAAAGTTCAAATCGAATGTCCACAAACACTACTCCCTCCCATAACCTATTCTCCTAGTTCCAACACAATGCTTTGCATGAATAGGGGTCATCCCCTGAGTGCTGATCCAAGAAGAAAAAAAAAGTTTTTGCCATGTGTGACCCTACCTTAATACGAATTTGACATAAAAATCCAAGCAAATAATTTTTAGCGGTTGAAAGTTGATTTTATATAAAATATAAATTTACTAATGTTAGTTCTTCAAGTTTCTCCTAAAAATTTCTCTTATTAAGAAAAATGAGAAGTGAAAAGAAGGCAATTAATAAAAATTTAAATTTCCGAATTTTAGAATTTTTTTCTCCTGAAAATTTCGAATCGACTAAAACCAAAAAATAAAAAAAATCAGCTCCAGCCGTTCTCACGTGATGCCATTACATACATGGACCGTATCATCTTTATATATATATAGAAGTAATATATAGATAATAAAATATAAAACCTATATTGTGTGCTATTTCTCAAAAAAAAATAAGTACATTTCAATTTATTTGCTTTTGAAAATCAACCCCGTTAGCAGATGTCAATTTAAAACGTAATGAAATTCTGTTTTTAACAGGTTCACCCGTAACAGTTACGTTACATTTTATCATTATCACTGCTCTAACTACTTCACACACAACAAAAACGATCAGCTGTTACGTTCCGATAAGGATATATTACATTACGGTCGGCTAACCCAGCATTTAGGTAATCCAGTCAAGAGTCAAACTTCAAACAAAAGTGTTATTTTGGTATTCAAAGAAAAATGGAATTTTGTTGAGATAAATGACCACGACCACGCTTACGAGACCATATCCTTTTCATGAAATTTTCCATAACCAAATAGCAAAGTGGCTGCCCGATGTCCTCGATAGCCTCACGAATTCTATCTTTGAGGTCTTGAATCGACGCTGGGCTGTAAGCGTAGACCTTATCTTTCACGTGACCTCAAAGGAAGAAGTCGCAAGGTGTTAAATCACAAGATCTCGGTGGCCAATTGCGATCACCTCTTCGAGAGATAACTTGGTCCGGAAACTTTTCCCGTAAAAAAGCAATGGTTTCGTTGCTTGTGTGGCACGTAGCGCCGTCTTGTTGAAAGTAAACGTAGTCCAGATCAATATCATCCCACTCCAACCATAAGAAATCATTAATCATCTCTCGATAGCGCATAGGATGAGGAATGGACAAATCTGAGTTTTTTTCAACACTTGGGGCTACAGCAGCAGTTGTTCTTGAGCGAAGTTCACGGGATTTATTGTCCACCTCAATAACTTGTCCCAACAGCTCGAATTTTTCCACCAATTTCTGTATTGCTTTAGTTTTGCGAACTGTGACTGCAAGATTTTTCCATTTTTATAGTGAATTTTAATAATTTCAATGCGTTGTTGAATCGTGTATCGTTAAATTTTTAGTAATGGGGTAGTTGCTACTTGTCAAATGTCAAAGAATAAAAGCTTCAAAAGTGACAGCTACCGAAATACCGGGTGATTCAAAATAACACCTCTTGTTGGAAAACACGTTACTTGTATATACTTTGATTATTATTACAATAGTAAACTCAATCAGAAAGAAGTTTAATTGTCGAGAGATATGATCAATATTTTTAAATGAATTGTTAACAAATTTTACAAGGGGAAAGTTTTGCAAGTATTGATTGGCAGGTTCTTTCATCATTCTTTATCCAAACATACAAATTAAATGACTATTTATAAACCGAAATATCAAAAATGTTAATACTGAAGAGCTAAAAATTATAAGGTAAGTGTTAGTAATGCTGCAAACTATGCTAGATAATGGCTATTTTTGTAAATCTTTCACTGTAGAAATTAATTTTGTTTGTCAGATAAGAATTGTCTGAACTTGAAAACGGTTAGATTGGAGTTTTTTACGGACATCACTTGGAGATACAACAAATTGCACGAAAAATTATTATTTGGAAAATTATGGTAAACATAAAAATTTTGGTCGACAGTAGTTCCATTTTATACCCTTCACCTTCGTGAGAAGGGTATATATAAATTTGTCATTCCGTTTGTTATTTCCACAATATAATTTTCCGACCCTATAAAGTATATATGTATATTCTGAATCCTTATAAAAAGCGGAGTCGATTTAGCCATGTCCGTCTGTCTGTTGCAATCAATTTTCTGAAGACCCCAGATATCTTCGGGATCCAAATCTTCAATAATTCTGTCAGACATGCTTTCGAGAAGTTTCCTATTTAAAATCACCAAAATCCGTCCATAAATAACGGAGATATGAGCAAAAATCCGAGACAACCTCTATTTTTGACCTATTTTGGATCTATATCTAGATGACTAAGTCATAAATATAGACAATATGGATATCTAATGATAGATATTTCAAAGTCCATTGCAACGATGTATATAAGGCTATACAAAGTTGGACATACAATGGGTCAAAATCGGGAAAAATATTTTTTAACCCGAATTTTTTTCACAAAAATCATTCTTTTGTCATACATTTTTTTCACCAACAAATTTAAAAAATGTAAAAAACTTTTAAAAACAATTTTGAAAAAAAAATTAAAAAAATTAAAAAAAAAAATTATAATTTTATTTTAAAGTATTATTTGGTGAAGGGTATATAAGATTCGGCACAGCCCAATATAGCTCTCTTAGTTGTTTTGGTTCAAATTAGCAAAGCGTAAATAATGACTTTCAACATGTACGAAACTCTGATATGAATAAATTGGAATTGGGTTTGAATGCGTTAAAATTTTAGTTTTAAGAGTCATTATACGAATACGAATCAAAAAATAAAATACTTGGAATTTAGGATTAATTTTCCTTACTGAGGGAATTTCTAAACGATTATAATAAAACTTCGCATGGTTACAAGGAAACCTTTTTCCAAAGACTTTAGGTAGGTAAACTAGTTATACAAATAAAACTATAGAACGAATGAGAATTACATACGCTTAAGTTTTATTTGTAAAAATATCAAAGCTACACAGAGAAAACAGATTCGTGATAGCAACCGAATTTGTTGCCAATCGAATGATTCGGTTATACACATAGAATTTTACGGTTCTATCAACAGAAATTCAGTTGATAAAGAACAATTTCGGTTGAAGAAACCAAACTTTTGTTATCCCTTCCAAAATTTTGTAGCCACAACTGTAATATTCGGTTACTAAGGTAGAATCATTCGGTTGCTATCACGAATCTGTTTTCTCTGTGTAGTAGCAACCAAATCTGTTGGCAATCAAATGATTCTGCCTTGATGAGCGAATTTTACAGTTATGACTACAAAATTTTAGAAGGGGTAACAAAAGTTTGGTTGCTTTAACCGAAATTCGTCCATACTAACTGATTTTCTGTTGCAAGAACCTAAAAGTTATACGTACGCAACTGAATCATTCGATTGGCAACAAATTTACCGCCGAATCGATTAAGTGGGTAAAAAAAACAAGTTGCTTTCATTTTTAATTTACATTAAAATAATTCTCATTTGAAAGGCTCTTTTATAATATTTTCATATAACTAAAGGTAGGGTCACACATGGCAAATATTTGACGAAAAAGACGTAACCACTAAATAAAATATATTTAAATTCTTATATTTATTGTCAAAAACTCCTTTTACTTAGACAATTCAAAGCAAATATTCAGTTTTATTTTATTTGATGTTGTTTGATCTTACAAAACACTTGTAAGAGTAAACGACGTCAAAAAAATTTGTACTAAAAAAATGGTTACGCTTTTTTGAGTAAGAATAAGAATAATGTTATTAATTTATCTCCAAAAATGACGACAAAGCAATTCTATAATGACTTCTAAACAATTATTTCTTCAAAGCATTTATAAATTTTGTGGTTTTTGTAGTTTATGAATGCGAACATTCCATATATAATACTAAATTGGAATTATTTTCCATTTTGCATAGCCATTCCAAATTAAAATCGGATTATCCATTAGATTTTTTTGTAAAATGGACAAAAATACTTTTTTTTCAAAGCCGACCAGATCTATTAAAAACCGGTTGCTATTGCTAATCTTTATTCATACACGTACATTATAATCACTAAATTAATAACAAAATATATAAAAGTTTTTGGCATTTGGATATATTTGTAAGGGAAGTGGGCGTAAACATTATCTGTGCAAATTTTCATAACGTTATCTCCACAAGTTTAAAAATAATAAGTTTAATTCCTATCAATATTATATATAGATTTCCCAAATTTCGATGTATAGCTTAATATGCAGCCCATACTCTTACGAATATATGTATTTACTTTGTTATACCCCAGAAGCCAGCTCAATATTTCAAGCTTTAGTTTTGGTTTTTAATTCAAAATTAAAAACAAAATTAAGCAATTAGCTATTCTTTTAAAGTGTTAATAGAATTTTTATTTTCATTTCATTAAAATTAAATTTGCTACCATGAATCAAACGCTTCAATCCAGCCATTCACATTTATTAATATTTTTATTATTTATAGATTTCAATTTATGTGTTGCGTTTGCCATTGCTACAACCACATATTGCAGTCTTAATAATAAACTGGTTTTAATTAATTCATATTTATTTTTAATAACACATTTAATGCTCTTAACTATCATAAATCTAAGAATTTCAACTAAAACTCAGTTTCCTTTTTTGGCCAAACATTTATTTGCCACAAAATTGCATCATAATTATGGCTGGAGTCAGCCAACATACAACAATGACAATTTTACGCTATTTATGTGTGAAATTTAAAGCAAATTGTTACATAATACACAAGCAACTGACAAGTAAAAATCACAAGAACTTTCTTAAAATCTCGAAACCTGATTTATACTTTGTTTAATGTATTTTTTCCTATAATCTCATAATTGATTAAAATGATTTGTTCGAAATTTTCAATAGATTGATGTTGATATTTTGTGTTCTGTTTAAAGTAGTTTTTGTCTTGCTGATATGTTAGTGTATGAAAACAAACAATTACTCCATATGACATGTTGACAATCTAGTTTTTTTTTTTTTGTTCCAAAATAATAAATTGAAAGTTAATTAATACAAGATCAAGCGATAAATATTTTAAGCACGTCCTAAATGTTTTAAAAAAAAAAGAATTACCAATAACAACTACCCTGACAACAAACATCTTATAAACATTTTAAACAAGATCATGAATAGTAATATTGTTGTTATATTTATTTTTTTAATTTTATTTTTATTTTACTTGCAAGCAATTCTGAACAACAATAATAAAAAATAATTGACAACAAAAGAATTTTAGCGGTGAAATAATAAAATTAATTAATTCAATCAAATTATTTCATAGAGCGGGTTTTGAATAATTTTTAATACCCTACGGTATAATTGAATTAAAGTGGATTTAACAGAAAACAATTCAATTGTTGTTAATGGAAATGTATGAGTGAGTAGTGGTCTTGCATTTTTATAAATAGGAACTAATAAAGCCTTAAAATAAATATATACAATGTGTGGGATTTTATGTCCAACATTTATGCAGGATTTATTGAAATATGGAAAAAATAAAAAGCCAACATTTTTTCCAAAAAAAAAAAATGTCATTAGTCATATATGGTGGCCCGATTTGGAGGAATTTATTAACATATATACCTATTTATTTTAATGAAACTTTGCATGGCTTTAGAGAAGTTGTAGTTGAAATTAGGATTTGAGTTTCGGGGGTTACAGGGCCCTTAAGTGGTGCAATTTCTGATTTAAATCTGATTGGAATGATTTTACTTTATATGTAGAAGCCATTCTTGGAGGATTTTTCAGACTCCACAAGAACACCTCCAACAATGGAAGGAGGTCACATAAATCTTGGTCATTATCAGTACCAGATTTAACAGTCACCTTATCGAGTAACAATGAACCAAATCCATCACGTCGTGATTAATGGAAGGCATCCATCCAGATTTAGGAGTATGATTGTTCCGAATTGTCAGTATCGACTATTGCATAGTTCCAGCTTAGAAACAACAAGATTTAAATTAAGAAATCAACAATATAAAGAAATGCAGACTGTCCAACTCCAAAACAGCATTTGTCAGGTGTAAAAACAATAAAGCCGATGGTGCAGACGGAATCTTGGGAGCAATCAGGTTATTAGAAGAATACTTCAACTCATTTGAATAATCTGGGAAATCGCCATGTACAAATATAAGAGACAAAACAAAAAGTTTCAAAATACCGAGGAATTAATCTGTTGTACATGGAAAAAACCATCCAAATTAAAATTTATAGATATTGATAATAAAGCCCCCGACAGGCAGATCAAAGTTTTAGTATTCCAGCGACTTTTTTTTCTTGAACCAGCACTCATGCAAAGCATTGTGTTGGAAAATGGGTTATGGGAGGGAGGATAGAGGGAGTAGTGGTTGTGGGCATTTTATTTGAATTTTCCTATATTGAAAGTGACAGGAAAGACTTCAGGAGGAAGCTTATTCCACATACGTACAGTACGGCTAAAGAACGAATTTTCCCTGTAATGTGTTGTGCGATCCACTATCCAGTCGACAACGAATTGATGAGCCCTTGCCGAAGAACGTGTGTGGCGTAAAAAACTACGGGTTTCGGGAACAAGTTCCCTAATTTCAGCAGAACACATACCATTGTGGTATCGGTAGAACAGTGAAACACAACCCACATTGCGACGATGTTCCATTGAGTCAATAGAGCTGGATCCCTACTGTCACCGATAAGCACCTTCGCCCTCTCCTGTACGCGGTCGAGTAACTCCAAAATAGACTTCGAAGCACATGAGAGTTATATTCCATTTTCGGTCGGATATAAGTAGTGTAAATAGTAAGGAGATCAGATGGAGTGAGATCAGATTTCGACACTTGAAACATGTGTTTTGTCCAGCGGACATCGCACTAAATACTCATGCCTAGAACATCAATAGCTTCTGATTCCTAAATATTTATACCACACATAAAAACAGATGGAGCAACATGATCTGTTGTGCGTTGGTGTGTTAACAAACAACATTGAGTCTTGCGTGCATTGAAATCGACTCTATTCGCACAACCCCATTCAGAGATTGTCACAAGATCTTGGTTAAGTGTATCATTCATTATTTGCCTCATTGCCCCAATTTCCAACAGGGTTGGTCTATAATTGAACGCATATGAATGGCAAATGTTGCTGTCATCTGCAATAGAGTAGATAGGGTTGAAACTTTGACATAGAAGGTCGTTTATAAAGATAAGAAATAGAGTAGGAGAAAGGACGGTGCCTTGTGGTACCCCTGAATTGATCTTGAACTCCATCTATAACAACTCGTATAAAGCGATCTCTGAGAAAGCTCGATATAAATCGAAAGAAGTTATTACCGACACCAAAAGCAATAAGTTTTGCTAAAAGCGCACGATGTCATACTCTATCAAACGCTTTAGAAATATCTAGAGCCACCACTTTACTTTCGCCAAAACGGTGTATGGAACGACACCATATATCCGATAGGAAGGCTAGAAAGTCTCTCGTAGAGCGTCCTCTACGAAAGCCATACTGCCGGTCGCTGAGTAAATTGTTGGACTCCAAATGTTTCACAAGATGCTAGTTAACCAAACTTTCCATAACTTTGGAAAGTTCAGAACAAATTGCTATTGGGCGATAATTTTCAGGGTTGTTAGCCTCTCAATTTTTAGGAATCGCTGAAAAGGTTAGCTAATGGACGAGCTAGCGTCCAGGCCCAGGAGACTTATTTATGTTGAGATCCGCTAAAACCCTTTTAACGGCTATTAAGTATTAACACTAAAGTCATATGATCCTCGCATATACCGATGATATTGCTATCAGCGGAGGAAATATACAAGATATAACTGCTGTTTAAAATAACTTTGAGAATGAATCGGCTATAGTTGGTCTGGTGATAAACGACAAATGTGTCTAAGATAAATGTGGTTTCAGCCACGAAGGCTTAACACCACAGTGCTCTTAACTCCAGATAGAGACAAAGCGTATATCACCGCCATTGTGTGAACTTGATAGGAACACAATCTTCGAACAATAATTGTATGGATCAAAGTACAAGCACATTGCTAAATTGCTCGGGTTATCTAATCACTGCCATTCATAGCTAGTAAATAGCATTGTCTTGGACTATTATTAAAACAGCAACGTTCCGCCTGTTAATCCGCTCCGACATGTGATCTGCGACTTCAAAGACCCCCAGTGGATATAATTCAACGTGTGTAGTTTCACACACAATTGACCTCGACAAAGAGCCAATCCAAACAACCAACGAACACATCACTTCAATACATTTATCAAGCACTTTTTGCCAATTGTTTCGGCAACAGCAACATTAAGATATATTTGGCTGTCCGAAATTTCTACCCGTTTTGGGTTACCTCACCAACAAACCAGTCAGAACAAGTCCTGGAGGTTGCAGGTCTCCCGAAGCTGCGAGTTTAAAATAAACTTTCCTGCTTCCGTGCAAACCAAAGGCTCTGGTTTCGCCCCATATCTCTGTACGAAGCATAACACCAAGGTGTATAAGAGTTTGTGATAAACGACAATAAGACCAAAATAATGGTTGCAACTACGAAGAAGGCTGGCAACTGCAACTTTGAAGTAGTAGACAGTATGTAACCTCGCATCCGCCATTAACAAGTTAAGTGACATGACTCTTCAAATAAAACGGAAGATAATTCTGGCAAACAGAACCTACTGGCAAATACAAATCAAGAGTTTTGTACATATTCGATAGAAAAATTCTTCAAAAATTAGATGGACCTATATGTGTTGACGGAGGAGGAACCATGAGCTGAATGAGTTCTACTTGGACGTGAAATAGTGAGACGTATTCAATTACAAGTATTGTGGAAGTATTACCGAAGAAAGGGGTTTGATGACTTATATGAAGGAAAGTTCAAACGGGAAAGACCGAGATTCGGTAGAAATATCAAGTAGAAGCCAACTGAAAGTGCATGAAGAACGTTTCTTAAACAGGCCAAGACCAGCAATAGTTTGAATAGCCATCTATATATACCACTCATTGTTAAGGGTATAATAATATAAAGCATAATTAGCCATCGAATGAAAGTTCGATTTAACATAGTGAGGATCGTATATTGTGTTAGTGCTGATGTTTGCAACCTTAAAGTATACCGATCGACTCAGAATCACATACAAATTTTTCAGCCCAAGGACGAAGCATATTGAAACTGGCTGAAATCGGTCTATTATTTCACCTTGCTCCCATACAAATGTCATCGCGAAATTGTACTTTATCGGTCATAAATGTTTAATTTATATAGGAATCTACATAAATTTCGTTCCAAATAAGTTTCATACAAACGGAATACATCTCACCAAATTATATGATGATCGGTCCATATTTAGTCATTTCAAAAATCACTTTAACGATCAGAAATCTCTTTAAAATGTTGGTATACACATAAAATTCAACAGAAATATGTTTCATATAGACATAAATGACACGACCTAATTTCATTGCGATCAGTACTAATTAATAACAGCTGCCATATAAGGCCCTCTTCCGAAAATCATTCACGAAAATAAATTATTTAAATTTTAAAAGTAAAAGGTTTTTCACATTGACTTAGTGTAGGGTATTATATGGTGGGTCTTGATCAGGAATTCATTCTTACTTGTTTTTAAGAAGGCTTTAGACATGTAATGGATATTAGAAAACTATACAGAGGAAACAGATAAGTAGTAGCAAACAAATTTGTTGTTAATCGAAAGAATCGGTTGCACACATAGAATTTTTCGATTCTAGCAACAAAAAGTCAGTTGGTAAAGAGGAATTTTGGTTGAACAAACTAAACTTTTTTTACCGCTTCTAAAATTTTGTAAATTAATTACGGCCAATTTTAAAATACATACTATTATAAAACCAAATTATTAATATTCAGTTTTCTTGCTTACAAAAAGCTTCAAATAAAATATAGTGCAACAATTAGTCGCCTCGCATGACCCCCCTAAAAGTGATGTTATACACATTCAAACAAAACATTTTAATTTTAATCAAGATGACGGAATACTAAATATTTCTTGGCTTTTGACACTTTCAAATATTTAACATTGGCCAAGACACTTAATCATTTTCCTGTCAGTTAAATTGTTATATTTTGACAATGTTAATTTGACAACGTGAACAAACATTTTAATCAAAAATACATAAGTTTATTTATTTAAAGAAAAAATCTACTCGAATAGTTATACTAAAGAATTCGAAAAAAGAATCCGTATTTATTGTCTGCCTCACTTCCGCCAAGTTGACAAGCATGAAGAATGATCATTAACTTGACTTTAAAGATTTATTTCTATAAATGTTTTTCTTGGTTTTTTCTTCATCTAATTATTTTGTGAAAGGTTAATTCACCCCGTGTGTGCCTTAATTTGTTAATTAAATGATAAATGATGTTAAAATTGTTCATGCTTTTTGTTTTCTCATAGAACAGTAGTCGTTTAGACAATTCCTCCGGCTGAGATTGTGAAACAAAAATCTAAATTTATTTGTCAAATCATTCATTATTTAATTGTCATTTATGTCTAGCCAACGGTGGTAACCTGAAAATAATGGGCCACACCAAAAATTCTTGTTTTTTGTTACTTCAATGATTAAGAGGCTGTTTTGTTAAAACAACAGGTATATGATTCCAGAAATGTATTTAATAATAAAATATGAATGTTAATAACCTGGGCTGTTATGAATTAAACAGGAATTACTAAGAAACAATAGTTTTTATGAAAGAAATAAATTTAACTTACTATAATTAATAAATGATATGTTAGTGAATGCGTATAGAATGGCAGCTTAAAATTGTTTTAAATACAAAAGAAACTTTAATAATTGATTATTTTGTTACTTAATTGATTGATTATTAAATAAAATTAGATTATATATAAAAAATACATTAGTAAAACTGACATAAATATATCAACTAATCTCTTGAGAATATTTAGAAATATTAATATCAAATATGTATACTCCAAATTGTAAGTGATGTAGTTAAGGCGTGATTGTTTCACAATTATGATATTTTACAAAAATTGGGCGTAAATAGGGGCGTGTAATCCAAAAAACTCCGGCATAGTCCCTTCTGAACGATGTGTGTGACAAATTTGATAGGAACTCCCTCAAAGATTAAATACAAATTTAAAAAAATAACTACAAGGTGGCGCAAAAGTAATCCTCCTATCAAAAAATGCTATAAATTTTGCGATTGACCCCTAATGTCAGTTCTGTTTTGACAATTGTGTAGTAAACACATGCGAAATACACGTTAATAAACAATGTTACGCTACACTGCTCCAGAACGCGGAATATTGCTGACTATTTATTTGACCAATAATCGGTCGGTGACTTTGGCACAACGTGAATTTCATCGCAGATTTCCTAGCCGTCCAACGCCTACTGGTGAAACACTGCGACGTTTAGCCGCTCGCCTCGATGAGACTGGCACAACACGAGATGCTGCCAGGCGTGGCAGACCCCGGAGTAGCCGTTCTGCAGAGAATATTGCTGCTGTAGCCGAGGATGTCATAGAAGCGCCGTCGACATCGACCAGACGACGTGCCACGCAAATGGGTATCAGTCGTCGGTCTTTACAGCGAATTTTGGTACAAGATTTGAAGATGTTTCCGTACAAAGTACAGACGGTGCATCAGCTGTTAGCTGCTGACCGCCAATCCCATCTAACATACGCTCAAGCCATCCTTATTCACCACCAAGAGGAAGATGATTTTTCATCAAAAATAATCATGAGTGATGAGGCCCATTTCCATCTTAGCGGGTACGTAAATAAGCAAAATTTACGCTTCTGGGGCACGTAAGAGCCATTACACCCGCTCAAAGTCACTGTGTGGTGTGCTGTTTTCGCTGGAGGAGTCATCGAACATCGCGGGCCAAACGGTTACTGTGAATGGTGAGCGCTACAGAGCAATGATCAAAGAGTTCTTTTTGCCGCAACTTGATGAATTGGGATTGGAAAACATGTGGTTCCAACAGGACGGTGCAACGGCACACACTGCACGTGCCACAACCGATATGCTGAAGGATGCATTTCCCGGGCGCCTAATCTCCTGTTTTGACGATTTGCACTGGCCAGCAAGATCGCCTGATTTGACCGCTCCAGACTTCTTTTTGTGGGGCTTTTTGAAGTCGCGGTTTTATGTCAACAAGCCTCAGACTCTTGCAGCTCTTAAAGACAATATCCGTCAAGAATGTGAGGACCTATCGCCGGAAGTTTTGGCCAAAGTGATGGAAAATGCCATAAAAAGGGCTCAAATGACAATCAACTGTGGCGGCGGCCATTTACATGACATCATATTCTCGACTTGATGTAAAAAAGTTAAAAGACCAAATAAAAATAATCCACAAGAAAAATCAAAGTTTTTAATTTTTTTTTTTTTTTTAATTACAGACAAAAAACATCGGAAGTTTACTTTTGTGCCACCTTGTATATATATGTATATATTTTTTTTTTTTTTTGAAAACTGCTTGTCTCTCATTTATAAATATATCAACGATATACATATTTTTATGCATACCACCTTCGTAAGAAGGGTATATGTTTGTCATTCAGTTTGTAATTTCCACAATATAATTTTCCGATCCTATAAAGTATATATATTCTGGATCCTTATAGATATCGGAGTCGATTAAGCCAAATCTGAAAATTCCTTCAAAAAAAGACAATTTATAGCATGCTTTGACAAAAAACCAACAAAACGTATGTTTGGATGTGTTTTGGTTTCATTGCTTTGTGTATTTTGTTTTTGATAATTTTTGGCGTTGTTGTTTTTATACCTTTGTTGTTTTTACACCTTCGTGAGAAGGGTATATATAAGATTGTATTCTACAATATAATTTTTAAAAGTTTTCTTGATATCTTTAGGATGCTGAAAGTGGGCAATTAATGCATCCACAACAAAGGTTGTATAAGAATCGGCATATCAGAATATAGTACTCTTACTTGTTGATATTAAAATAGGATGAAAGGAGAAAATAGTCGTAAAGTCTACTTTTTTAAAATCTAAAAATTACGAAACTATAGAACCCTAATAAGAACTTCCATAAAATTGGTTTCTACAATGCGATGTAAGATGTTGACTAATCATGCCTCAAAACTATAAACTTCGTTTACTTTTCTTTAAGTTGATCATCAATTCAAGGGATGTCCCGTGTTCATGCAATGTATTGTTTTGTTTCATGAAAATAGATTGAGGGATGAGTGACAGTTGTATTCAAAAATCAAGTATTTGGTTTTTGTAACGTTCACTCCATAATTTGTCATAACTTCCATATAAGAAACATATATATGGAGTATTACAGTTGGTCTTTAATACATTATAGCTATAAATATCGATATTCATCAAAAATTTAACACAAATTTCTTTCAATGCGCCATATATGTATCTTTCTACTGGATTTTGTGATTATGGATCCATAATTATACATAGCTCCTATATAAGGCCCACTTCCGAAAATGTGAAATGTTGCTAGGCAATAAAACTTAACAAATTCATGAACCAGATTAATGTTTTTATATGGTTCGGAAAAACCGAATTTAACCCTCCTACTTGTTTTAAGTGGAATTTGATATGAAAAAATTACGATACATTGAGAAAAAACGTCTAAAATAAACAAATATGTTTTAGGATTGCATGTCATCATGTAATTCATATTGATTGATTTTATAAAAATCCTTCATAAACAATCTCATTCATTATAATTTAGCTTTTTTCACTTTAGAAATAATTTAATTGATTTTTAAACGTTAATAATTCGGTTAGTATTTTATTTAAATCCACAAAAACAAAGAAACATGAAACCATACCAAATCGTCTTTTTTTCCAAATAATCAAACATTTCGTAATTAAACGTGTAGACATAAAAAGTGCATCTGTATTTCTTTATCTCCCTCTCCTACACATACATCTTGTATTGGCCGCAATAACTGCCAAGTAAGTATCTAAGGTTTGTGTTTCCAATGGAAAGTTAAAGTCTTAAAACAAAAACTTAACCATAACAAAACATAAACAACAGTATTGCATAAAATACGAATAAAAAGAAAAAAAAAGGAAAAACACAACAATTACCCCCTTTTGGTCGGTTTTCGCTATTTAAATGAAAATGCAAACGGTTTTTGTTTAAAGAAAATAAATAAAGAAAAAAGGCAAAATTATTGCAATCATGAAATAAAAGCTTTTTTTCTGCAACAAAGGGAACAAAATTGTTTTTATATTTAATTTTTTCTATTTTTATTTCATACATTTATCACAACTTGTAAACAACAATGAATGAGTGAGTGAGTGAATGAATGAATGTGGAGATAGAGCACATGCTCGTGCGGTTTAACTATGTGGGAGCAGTTCCATGAAAGGTGCATTTACTCGTACTTACGTTGAAGCAAAACCATGTGCATTCACTAACACTCATTCGCAATTGTTAGTGTCATGTGTCAGTGTGTTAATGCGGCGCGGCGGTTGGGCTGCAATTTCTGTGTTTGTAGGTAAATGGTGCAGGAAAATGCTTGGGTTTGAAAACAAAACAAATTAAACTTATTTATTTTAAAAACAAAAACAATTAAATCAAAGCATTTATTTTATTGTTAAGATTTTATTATTAATTGTGAAAAAAGTAAACAAAGTTGCTGCTGTCATATATTATGACATTAAACAGCTTATTTATTTTGCATAAATGTAGCTTATCACAGATTATTAGAGATATGCAACAATTGACAGTTGTCAAAAATGGAATATCGCAACTTATGGTTATTTTGACACAACCACAACCATTTCGTTGGTTTTCTATTTCCATCTCAGCAGTTAAGCAAGTAGTCAATGTATACCTTATAGACAGTAATTGTCATTAATGTCCCATCACTTGGCTGACTCCAAAAAAAAGGGTCATGCACGTATTAAAATAACTAATTACAAAGCTAGTTATGTAACTAGTTTTCACCCTATATAATGGGTAAAATCACTAATTCGGGGCTGTCTCCTAGAACTGCTGGGATATTACTGAATCCTGCTAATTCATATCTGTATAATGTGTGTAATTTATAATAAAACCTATTTAAAATTGTAAGAACTAAATATTTTTGTTTCCTTCTACAAACATTTCAAGTTTTACTGGTCCGCATAAGTTCTAATTTGTTAAATTTATATGCAAAACATAGTGACATTGACAAACGACATAACCGAACTACAATACTTATTGATTACATGCCATGAGAATATACATATTAATTTAATTATAGGTTTAATAACCACACAACGATTAAGTAATAAAATCTAAATTTACTCTATTTAAAATAGGTGGCGCTCTATTATCAATTTACAATCTAATTTGACTATTAAGAAGCTAAATTGTCAAGAGTATTAGGTTGTTTATAATAAAATACTATAAATTTTAAATGATTTACATATAAACTTATTTATATGGAACCATAAACATGGACAAATGCCAAACACTATAATTTATTTTAAATGAATTAGTTATGATTAAAAAAACAGATACAAATTGCCATTTAACTAAATACTTTTTTGCATTAGAAATTGGAAATTTTAATAGAATTTATTAATGTATGCCAAAAAGGCAATGGACAGTAATTTCGTACCTACTATGGCACTAACATATTTACATGAGTTTTAATTAAGAAACAAATCAATTATTGAATATGATTCGAAACCGTATTTACTTAGGTACAATGAACAGTGGTTCCAGTCACAAAGCTAGGCACTTATAACACTATTATAAAAGTAGTGTCTTCAGAATAAAACTAAATACAAGGTGGAGCAAAAGTAAACTTCCGATGATTTTTGGTTGTATTTAAAAAGAAAAAATTAAAAACTTTGATTCTTCTTGTGGATTATTTTTATTTGGTCTTTTGATTTTTTTTTACATCAAGTCGAGGATATGATGTCATGTAAATGGCCGCCGCCACAGTTGATTGTCATTTGAGCCCTTTTTATGGCATTTTCCATCACTTTGGCCAAAACTTCCGGCGATAGGTCCTCACATTCTTGACGGATATTGTCTTTAAGAGCTGCAAGAGTCTGAGGCTTGTTGACATAAACCCGCGACTTCAAAAAGCCTCACAAAAAGAAGTCTGGAGTGGTCAAATCAGGCGATCTTGCTGGCCAGTGCAAATCGCCAAAACGGGAGATTAGGCGCCCGGGAAAGATGGAAATGGGCCTCATCACTCATGATTATTTTTGACGAAAAATCATCTTCCTCTTGGTGGTGACTAAGGATGGCTTGAGCGCATGTTAGACGCGATTGGCGGTCAGCAGCTAACAGCTGATGCACCGTCTTGTACCAAAATTCGCTGTAAAGACCGTCGACTGATACCCATTTGCGTGGCACGTCGTCTGGTCGATGTCGACTGCGCTTCCATGACATCCTCGCCTACAGCAGCAATATTCTCTGCAGAACGGCTACTCCGGGGTCTGCCACGCCTGGCAGCATCTCGTGGTGTGCCAGTCTCTTCGAGGCGAGCGGCTAAACGTCGCAGTGTTTCACCAGTAGGCGTTGGACGGCCAGGAAATCTGCGACGAAATTCACCTTGTGCCAAAGTCACCGACCGATTATTGGTCAAATAAATAGTCAGCAATTTTCCGCGTTCTGGAGGAGTGTAGCGTAACATTGTCTATTAACGTGTATTTAGCATGTGTTTACTACACAAATGTCAAAACAGAACTGACATTAGGGGTCAATCGCAAAATTTATAGCATTTTCTGATAGGAGGATTACTTTTACGCCACCTTGTATTGGGTGTAAAAATGAGGGATTTTTTCAATCTTTTAAAAATATTTTGTACAATATAAATTATTCAAAGTATTAGTCATCCTACACGCAGAAAAAAAAAATATAGTTGTGCATGTTTACTGTAACCATTTCAAAATTTTTATAAGTTTTTTAACAAATTTATAGTTACAGTAACTATTTATAAAAATGGTTGTCACAAACATATACTTGTTTACTATAACCATATACATGGATGAAACAATCATGTGAATCGTAAATTAACCTTATTATTGATACCACAATCATATAAATAATAACTGTGACTATAATATTGTTAAAAATGTTGAAATGGTTACAGTAAACATGCACAACAATATTTTTTTTCTGTGTGTAGCTATGACCTTTTCCCATCTTTCTGGCAAGATATGGATTCCGCCCTAGAACTAATCAAGCCTATTTCGGATACTCTGTTTTAAGGAGAGCGCAAATCGCAGAGAGAGCGCTCTGCATCGATCGAAAGATGTAGTATTCGGACGGGGCAAGGTCTGGACTATAAGGTGGGTGAGGCAAAACTTCTGAATCATTTCATTCTAATGGTATTACATAATGTGGCCTAACGTTGTCTTGATGGAATAATAATGTTTCATGTCTGGGCGTTTTCGGCAAAATGTTCGCTTCAAACTAATCTGTTGCATTAGGTATAGGTTCCACGTTATGGTCTGGCCTGATTTCAGCAGCTCATAATAGATGGGACCCTTTTGATCCAACCAAATACAGAGCATTACCTAAGTGCCATTGATATATGGCTTTAGTGTCGATTCGCTATAAAATAAAAATTATTTTCTTTTATAGCGTTCAAGCATCATTTCGGACATGAAAAAATGTATTTCAAGGTTACAAAGCTTCAATTAGTATGGTATCCAATTTCCCTGCTTTTAGATCAATCCTGCTGTTTGCAAACGTTTCTGCATGAGTTGCTACCAACGTTTTGCAAGCTCTTGTTGAGTTTGACAACAATCTTCATAGAGTAATGCCTCCAATTCTAAATCTTCAAAAATTTTTTGGGTTGCCTGGGCGATCTTTGTCTTCCATATCAAAATCACCACTTATGAATCTCACAAACCATCTCTCGCACGTTGAAACCGATGACGAGCATTCGGTGTGCTTCATCAGCTCGTTTTTCATATTAAATAAGTAAAGCAATATGTTTAAAGAATTAAATTATCTACGCCGTTATTCATAATCAATTTTTAATTTTATAAACAGTTTTATAAACCTTTAATAAATTTAAAAATTAATTATGAATAAGGCCTCTAGTCTTTCATATTACAAGCATTTAAAAAACTCAATTCACGCAATAAGTCAGTCTATTCTATAAAATCTATATAAAAAAGCTACACAGAGAAAACAGATTCGTAGTAGCAACCGAATTTGTTGCCAATCGAATGATTCGGTTGCACACATAGAATTTTTCAGTTCTATCAACAGAAAGTCAGTTTTTAAAGAAGAATTTCGGTTGAAACATCCAAACTTTTGTTACACCTTCAAAAATTTTGTATTAGAACTGTAAAATTCGGCCACTAAGGTAGAATCATTCGATTGGCAACAAATTCGGTTGCTATCACGAATCTATTTTCTCTGTATAGTAGCAACCGAATTTGTTGGCAATCGAATGATTCTACCTTAGTAACCGAATTTTACAGTTGTGGCTACAAAATGTTAGAAGTATTTTTACAAAGAGAACTTGAGTGTATGTAATACTCATTCGTTATATAGTTTTATTTGTATAACTAGTTTACCTACCTGAAGCCTTTGAAAAAATGTTTTCTTGTAAACAGCTATAACCACGCAAAGTTTTATTATCATCGGACAATCGTTTTGAAATTCTACTAAATAATTTTGGCTATTTTTTAATAGAAAACTATTAAATTTGGTATATCAGTGGTTGGCACTCATATCCACCAGGAGCCGACTATTCAAAGGTCCACAACATGAGTGTGAGAGAAACCTTTTAAGACCTAAACATGAAACGATTGAGATACATGACGAACTTTTTATGTAGTTTTTCTACCTTCTGGTGTACAAATAAAGTACTCTTCTGTTTTTATACCCATCTCAAAAAAGATTTAGATACATCAAAACATTTGTAGCAGATTTTAAGACGATCTAGCTTTCGTCTGTCTGCCCTACTCTCTGTTGATAAGGTTTGTATTGTATTGTATTGAATTTGGGCAATATCGGTCTATGATTGAACCAAAATTTGTGTGAGGATAGGTCCATAATGTGTACCCACGGCCTGAGGAGGTTAAAAATATCAAATATGAAAAGAAAATTTGTTTTATACAGCATTACAATGCATTTCTTATTCTCACTTAAAGTCGAATTTTTCTAAAATTACCAAAATGTCACTTTTTAATGTTAAATTTCAAACACTTATTAAATTTACAAAAGTTTATGTCATTTCTTTAATGGTTTTTGTTAATTAAACGATTTAATTATTAATGGTTATTTATTATTGCAATTCGATAACAATCAATTTATATAAGAAACCGTCAAGATGTTGAAATTGAAAATAATTAAACCGATTAACAACTAATTGCAAATAGTTAAATACATACATACATAAGTACTTAGCAAACTAAATTATTTTTCAGTTGGACATAAAAGAACACTTTAGGTAGTAATAACATGTAATTTAAATTTCGTTAACTTATATAGAAAATGTGCTAACTACACTTTTTATGAAAATTTGGCTTCTAGCATCTCCAATAAACTTACAAATAAAATATATATCAATCCAAATATGTGTACTTTATGGAAATTTGAATTTTCGAAAGGGTTAAACCTTTTCCGAGAAAAAGCTCTAGTCTCGTGATAAATTGGACTAAGCGCTTTTGCTCATCACTGCAAAACAACGATAAAATACGAGATAACTGGAATGTTTTTCTTTGTCATCAATTTATTTTTACTTATTGTACATTACTGCATTAAAATCTCAATTTCTACAAAAAGTGGAGTTAGAGCCTTTGCATGTTAAGCCAGCGGATATTTGAAATAAACATGGGCGGGCTCAGAACAACATATGTAAGTGATAGTTAATTTGAAAGAGCTTGAAGTCACAATATATAAAATTCCATTCTTACTTTCAACTTCAAATGAAAAGGTAAAAATGAATGATTTATCAGATATTGCTGTATGAAAACCACAAATGTCCTTTACTATGATTGGCGAGTGGCCATGCGCACTGAATTAAACCTTTCCTTTTAAATATCAAATAAGATATAAATTAAATTTATTAACTGTGTAACTATATACTATAGACAGTGGGCTATGGTATATATATACCATACATATATATATATACATTACACCTTTAATAAATTTAACCAATTTAATTCAAAATTTCAAACAGAAATTAATTTTAATTAGTTGAATGAATACGAAATTAAATTACAAATCTATTTAGTAAATTAATGGAGGTTGCACTAGTATTTTTAAATTTTCATCATATAGAATGGCAACTCTAATTCGATATAAACTATTGTATGAAATTCAATAATAAGTAATTAAACAAGGCAACTAGTTAGTTGTTTGTAAAAACTTTTTAATTGAAACACAAAAACGTTATAATTTGATTTGAATTTATTTCTGAACAAAAGAATACGAAAAAAAATTAATATTTGTAACAATTACAATGAAATAGAAAAAACAAAAACTCAACTAAAATCATGTTAAGAATGTTGTACACATTGGGTATATATATGTTGGGTGAACAAATTGAACATTGTGCATGATGTGGCTGGCTGTGGCTTCATTTCATTGGTCATGTTGCCATAAATACGAACAACAATGAATTTGTTTGTTAAATTCACTTGCACAATTTATAATATAATGAAGTATTTGGAGTAGCGAGTGTAAGAAATCAAGTAATTTGCAAATTATTTTAAAACCGCAACAAGTAACTACTGAAACAAATTAAACAGCATGAAAAATATCGATATAAACCGATTGAAGGGACTACTACTCCTGCCAAAGAATTAAATAATGTTTAAAATAATATTTATTCAAAATATACATTCAACTGATCAGTTAATTGTTTTGTATTAGTAGATTTTGAAGAACATTTTAACATAGACGTTTAGATTTTCAGCATATGCTCAATACATACTTTC
Source organism: Calliphora vomitoria (assembly GCA_942486065.2). Taxonomy (NCBI): domain Eukaryota; kingdom Metazoa; phylum Arthropoda; class Insecta; order Diptera; family Calliphoridae; genus Calliphora; species Calliphora vomitoria. The sequence continues at coordinate 95,109,794 of OW818029.2, forward strand.
AAATGTTACTAGTTACCCTGATCAATAGTAACTACATATCCTGTACATGATCTCTTCAAATGGAAAATTATACTTGCCGTTGTGTTTATTATTTACTACTAAATGTTTAAGTATTTATTGAAGTCTAACAGTTTTTTTTTTTTTTTCTTGTTTACAATCGCGTGCAATTATTTAATTTGTTTGTTGCTGCTACAAGTTCTGTTGTTGTCGCTGCTGCTGCCTTAATCGAAGGCTCTCAAATGAAATATGACGATTTCATTTGTGCTTCAACCAATTAAATTATTAAATCCACTTGTAATTGCATACAATTGTACTCGAACTCGTATTGCAAAAAAATTGTGAAGTGAATTATTTAACTTACTTAATAACGTATTCAATTCAATCTACTTACAGTCGACGGTTAACAATGGAATACTTACTTATGTGTTATGTACTAGACATAACTAATCATTTAATTAGTATGAAATAAACTAGTCGACTAAATGTAATGACTAGTTAAAATTAATAGAATGTATGTCATTATAAAGCTGGATGCGCTTTTTAACAATTCATCTGGTATTAACTACAATAAGAAGGAATTTAACTTATGTAAAATACGATAGACTTAAAACAAACTTGTACAGAAATTGTATGATATGGAATGCTTAAGAATATTGTTTAGTAAATAAGTGAGTATTTAAATTTATATTGCATAACAAATCCTAATTAAATTAGAAAGATAAAAATGAAATTGATTAAGATTTGTTATTAATTTGAGGCTTCAGAAATAATGGTAGACTTATTTTATAACAACTGATAGGAAATTATGTACACTTCTTATAAAATTATGGATTGTGGCATGGGAGGAGTGTCTTCTCTCTAATTATGATCACTTTCTGAGTCGATTAAGCTATGTCCTCCATGTAAACCTTGTAATCAAACTACAGATCGTAATTTCTAAGATAATCCGACAAAATTTAGTACAGGCTTTTTATTTCCCCCAAGGACGAAGTTTATTGAATTTGGATAGAATTGGTTCATTATTTCTCCTAGTCCCCATACGATAAATATCTTAATTATACACATATCTAATCCAAATAAGCCGAACTCTCACCACTAAATTTTGATCGGTCCATAATTAGTTATAGCTCCCATATAAGGCCCACTTTCGAAAAGCACTAGCATAAATCTCTTAAAAGTATTGGTAATTCAATATGGGGCATTTCATGTAAAATGAACCAACTTTTGAAATCAATTTCTTCCGATTGGGATAAAATTTACACCATAGTTCTATTGGATAGTAATTCAGACACAATTTTTCAACAAGATCGGTCGAGAATCTGAGTTAGAGGGGGTCAACATTTGACATTTTGGCCAAGCAGGTGTTTTTCTTATCCATGTAACTTATTACCTATTGTTTTTAGTAAAATATGTCCCAAATAGTTTAGGTAGGTATTTCTTCAATCTTTCGGAAAAAAAGAATTAAAAATAAAAAAAAATTAAATTTTTTTTTCCAAAATCAAAAACTTTTTTGACTTTTTTTTCAAAATAGGACCTTTTTTCTCAAAAGAAAGCTTAGATATTTTACTTGAAGACCTATTTGGTCGCTTAGTGGGATGAGAGTGGGATATCTATCAAAATAAATGTTTTGTAACTCAAAACATACAATTTTTGACTTTTTATTGCAAAATCTTAATTTTTTTCCAAAATGGACCCCTTTTTATTTTTTGCTCAAAAGAAAGCTTAGGTCAATTGCTTTTTCAGTCGCTTAGTGGGATGCTAGAGGGATATCTATCAAAATAAATATTTTGTAACCCAAGTCATAAAATTTTAGAGTTTTTTTTTTTTTTTTTTTGCAAAATCAAACTTTTATTCCTTTTTTAAAGTTTCTTTTTTGGGCTATTTTTTTGACCCCTTATATCTCAGAAAGTTCTCGACCGATCTTCTTGAAAAATTGTGTCTGAATTACTATCCAATAGAACTATGGTGCAAATTTCATTCCAATCGGAAGACATCAAAAGTTGGTTCACTTGACATGAAATCCCCCATACACAAAAGTAATTTCACTTAATTTTATAACGATCGGTACAAGCTTAGTCATAGCTCCCATATCCCCTCTCCCACTTCCGAAACTCATTTTAATGAGTATAGATTTGTTTAATGGTATTCAAATGAAATTCAACACAAATAAGTTTCATATATACAGAAGACATGCCGCCCATATAAATTTTAAAAGAGAACTGTTTATTATCATCTTCTCGGTGTAGGGTATCATATGGTCGGGCTTGGCCGAGATTGTAAAAACTTTGTGAAAATTCCTTTGTTGGCAGTAGCTGCTGTATCTGCTTCCATATAAAGTAAACTATTACTATTAAATATTAATCTGAAGAACTTAATAGTATGATGCTCAATAATTTTCATGAGTTATTTTGATATCATTGTATGTAGTTGGTGGGATCAGAGCCGCGTGCGTTGAAACTACAATACAAAGTAAATAGTTATTTAATTACACTGTCCAAAAGCATTTTTGGAACAGAATAGCGACATATAATTCTGAAAGGGCATGTTTAGTAGATAATTTTTGTAGAATAAACTTATATTCCAGCTGGTATGAGTTTCTTTTTACAGTGGGTCAAAAAAATTTTGTAAAGGTGCGGTCACACACGGCAAATATTTACTCAAAAAAGCGTAACCACTTTTTTTAGTACAAACATGTTTGACGTTGTTTACTCTTACAAGTGTTTTGTAAGATCAAACAGCATAAAATAAAATAAAACTGAATATTTGCTTTGAATTGTCCTAAGTAAAAGTAGTTTTTGACAATAAATATAAGAATTAGAATATATTTTATATAGTGGTTACGTCTTTTTCGTCAAATATTTGCCATGTGTGACCCTACCTTAAGTTAATGTCTGAGAGAATTTTTATTGTCAGAGATATATTGTGGAATTTTATGTGGATCATTTTTGTAGAAGAACTTAACCCACTTGCTCCTCTCAGTAGGGGTCAATTTGTCCCTTTTTACGAGAAAATCAAAAAAAGGACATTTAAGGATTAAAATATTCTATGAAAATGTTTGCCGACAAATTTCAGTGGGGGTCACCAGAGATACAAAAGTTGTAAATAAAGCTCTTTACGCTTAATTAGCAAAATTACAGGCCACACTGAATTAAATTTGGTAAAGTAGCATTATTTACCATTTTTAGACACGTATACGAGATTAATGAACGTTAAGCTGATGTTCTACAGTATCCGATTCGCACAAAATTTGCAAAAATTTCTATTTATATATACATATTTTATTTGTGCCAAATTTTATCTCGTTACGAAAATTAATGAAAATTTATGTTTCTAATCGTAACAAATTTCGACGGAACCTTAGGGTTAATTATAGATCGATTCGAATATTAGTAGTTTGGTAGAGAAATATATCTGCGCCTCACTTCGTATGGAGATGAAAAAAAATAATAATTTCTTCAAATAGAAGAATATTAAAACGATACTTTTATGTCAGATGTCTATAATAATAAAAATCATGTCCAAATCACGTTGTACATGGTGCTTTATAGGGTGACGTTTTATTTTGTTTGTGAAAAGTTATTTCAATATAAAAATATGTATTATAACGTTGGTCATCATATCTCATATTTTTTTATGAAACAATTTTATAGGAGGAATGTCTTAATTGTTGGGACGTATGGTTATATTTAAACGTTCACAACTGAACACAATAACGGCGGTCACTGTTAATTTGACTTGAATTGCTTCACAATGATTTCTGCAGCAATTGTAATCTATATCTATATAAATATATAAATGTCTTTGTAAGTTTGTTTATTTGTTTGAGCATCACGCCTAAACGGCTGAATCAATTTTATTGAAATTTGGAACGTAGATAGATCCTTACTTGGAAGCGTCAATAGGCTATAACTTTTTTCAATACTTGGACCAGAAAGGGGTAAACAGGGGGAAAACCGGTAAAATTGGTACCAATAAATACTAAACGGCTAAACGATTTTATTGAAATTTCCAACATAGACTACGGCAGGGGTAGCGAAGCGCACCGGGTCAAGCTAGTAGTAAATAAGATAATGAAACTAAACTATCCTTGACATTCTGTGTAATTTTTCGGCAGATTTTTAGTACATCGTCTCTCTGAACTATCGTTGAAGTACATTGATGCCTGTGTTAGGAATTACAACTGGTTACCGAGACCGAGCATATAAATCGTGCCTCCTCGGGTGACTTTAAATCCGTCAAATTACTGGGAATTCATAAATTTTTTCTCTTTAATCTTCTGAAACTTTAAACTTGACTGTTTTATACAATTTACAAGTATCTTCATCTCTACCTCTCTCTAGCAACTGAATGGACCCAATTGAGCTATACGATTAAATGTCCAACAGTTAATCTAACTAACTTAAATACTTATAAAAAAAACAAAACCAACCAAGCTTATGCAAAATTTGCTTCATTGAATAAAATACATAAACAAAATATGGCAATTTGCATGGTAGTAGACCACAGGAAATTACTTTTTCAATGTATTATTTCCTTAACAAACTATTATAACACTTACATGTTAATCAGTTATACTTTCAGAAACTGCTTTTTCTAAGACAAGATTAAGATTTTGTAAACGATTTAAAATTGTTATTTTTTATTTAATTCTTATTATTGACAAGCTTTAAATGGGATTTCAATTTCAGAATCTCATCACAAAAACTTTCGTTGAAATAAATATAATCTTTTTTTTTAAGATACAAATTTAGAACAAAATTATTTTAATTCTGTCTCTGTAAAGTAATTCTGTTAGAGTTAAAGTAAGAAATATAAAATGTTTAAAAATTTGAGTTTTATGTTGATGATGGTGCATCTGAATACATATATGTTTCTTGTATCTTTGATATTTAACTAAAAAATCGAAGAAAAGTCTCTAAAACTAAACACTGAACAATTTTTGGCACACATTAAAAGCAAATTTATAAAAAAAAAAAAACAATAATTAAATACTCGTATTTCATCTTTAACACTTAAAATTAAATTTTCGTTTTTTTTAATTTAAATCAATTTTAATTATGTGTTTTCATTAATTTAAAATTGAATTTTCGTTTTATATTTGTTGTTATTCTTCAACGTCTATGGCTGTTCAATGAAACACGTCTTGTTCTGTCTGTTTCATCAAACTTCCACGTCTACGAAATGAAGATGCCTGCAAACAGACGGCCGGACGGACGGACGGACAAGCAGACAGACTCTTTATTGAAGTGATCGCGTACTTACCAAAAGTAAAAATATCAATTTTATAAATCCGCAAAAGTGTGCCATGCCTTTAACCTGTGTGCTGAGATGTGATGCGATGCGATGTATTGTGTGATGTGATGAGCTGCTTTGCGGAATTGGGTTGTTTCACTATCAAGATGATGATTCTGCTGTTCAGCCGCTGCTATACTGTCGATGTCTGTATGTTCTTGACTTTAGTTGGCCTGATCTAAACAGTTTTGTTATGTGGCTTTTTAGTGATGATGATGTTGTTGGTTGTTGGATGATGAGCCAACAAGAGCGTATCGAATTTGAACACAACAACTCTGTTGGTAATTTTTTCAGTCTAAATATCTCAGTTGAAGTTTGGTTTTTGCTTTTAATATTCCAATTGTTTTTGTTTTTTTCTTTAATTCGATTTTGTTTTGGAATTTTTCAGGTTTATTTAATACTTTAGTTTATTAAACAAATGTTAATAAAGTTTAATAGTTTGTGATTCATTCATTGATCGTTGTTGGTTCGTCTTTAATTCGCTGTGAATCATAATAATGGTGTTGTTGCTCCCATTGTTGTTGTTGTTGTTGTTGTTATTGTTGCTACCGTTTTTGTTGCTATTGTGACCGTAAAGTTTTGCTTAAACCGTTGAAACATTATAAATATGAATTGTAGTTTTTTTGTATCTTATTTTATTAATAGTATAGTATTATTGTCGTTATTGTTGTTGCTACTAAATATGTATATTTTATCTTTAGCGTATCTATCTATTACTACTCGTGTGAGGGTGGTGTTACACACTTTTGGTATTTTTCGGTTTTTTTGTATTTTTTTTTTCGATTATTTTTAAGTTAAAATATCTCTTTGTTGCTGAGCAATTGTTAATGTTGTTTGTTGCAGTAGTTGCTGTTGATGCTGGTACTGATGCCGCTGTTGCTGGTTGATTATTATATGCCAAATGCTGACAATACCTTTGGTTTGATCGTTAGTTCGTTAATTCGTTCGTACGTTTTTTTTTTAACCTGTAAAGTATTGTATAAGAAAAAATAAACAAAAGGAAACAAGTTAAATTTTTTGGCAATTTTTTTTTTTTTTGGTTTTTGTTATTATTGCTATTATTTTCAAATACAATATATGTAAATACTAATATACAGTGGATTCCTTTCACATAAGAAAAATGCTTAGAATAACTATAAAACTAGAATTTAATTCTTACACAGAGAAAACAGATTCGTGATAGCAACCGAATTTGTTGCCAATCGAATGATTCGGTTACACGCATAGAATTTTTTCGATCTAACAGCAAAATGTCAGTTGATAACGAAGAATTTCGGTTGAAGAAATTAAACTTTTGTTACACCTTCTAAACTGTAAAATTCGGTTACTAAGGTAGAATCATTCGATTGGCAACAAATTCGGTTGCTTTCACGAATCGGTTTTCTCTGTGCATATACATATAATCAAAACTATACATCAACTATGTATTACAAGACTGTGAAATGAATGGTATTGACATTAATGTCCTAAATAACATTAATCAACTTATCTGCTATGCGATATTTCCAAAATACTACATATATAGTCAAAAATTGTGATATAAGAGAATTCATTAATATGTAATATTCAAAACCGAGCTTGTACTGTTCACAAGGAAGTACAAGATTCCTCATTTCTCGCTTCCCCGATTAAATGGTGTTGAACTAAAACTATCGGACAATGCAAAATACTTGGGAGACATTCTGGATAGCAAACTATCCTGGAAACCCAATTCCCTTTCAAGGACGTCAAAAGCCTTAACGGCTATCTATGTCTGTAAGAAGGCTATAGGTACGCAATGGGGTATTAAACCCCAGTTTGTTAACTGGCTATGTGATGCGGTCATTAAGCTGACACTATTCTATGGAGTATCTGTCTGGTGGAAGGCACTGAACAAAGGCTCAATTTGTATGCTATTCGAGAAGGTTTTGAGAAGAATGACAATCATGATAACAGGAGCTCTTAGAACGACCGCCACAAATTCGCTCTTTGCTTTATTAAACTGGATCCCTGTGGATCTAATGGCCAAAAAAACGGCATTCAATTCGGCCTTCAGGCTAAACGCATGCTCCATATGGTCATGCCAGCATAATAGGTAGCATTCGGAATCTTCCGGAAAATATCGATTACTGCATTTCTAGGCCCTTCATGGTGAGAAATTTTGGTTTCTCAATTCCGCATAATACGGAAGCAATGGACGAACCTCTACACGACACAACGGGTCTCTCTGTCTATACGGACGGTTCTATTAAAGGAGATCGAGTTGGCGTAGGTGTCTACATTCAGAAATTCGAAACTAGGTTATCTTTTAGACTTCCAAATGGATGCAGCATTATCCAGGCTGAAATATCAGCCATAAAAAGGGCGACTAACTGGCTCAGTTATAACAAGATATCAGGTAGGGATATTCGTATATATACTGACAGTCAGGCCGCAATTAAACTTCTAACAGGTGTATATACAACATCTAATTTGGTCCAGGAATACCGGGCATCCTTAAACAGGATGGCGATACTATAGGCAACTGTGTTGCTGATGAATTGGTGAAAAAAGGGATTCCGTTATCCAAATGCAAGCATCACATTAGTAACTTCTACTATGAGCTTGCTGATGGGGTTGTAAACCCACATGTACTATTACCAGAATGATATGGCCCAGACTGAATCGTGAACGAACAACATATCTTCTTGGCTTGACACGCTCACAATTGAGCGGTATTGTGGCGGTCATTTTGGCAACCACGCGAGGAGACTTGGCTTGCCCTACAACGACTTCTGCAGAAGTTGTCAAAACGAGGAGGAGGATGAGACAATTTTTCATCTTCTTTGTCACTGTCCGGCATTGGAAAATCTACGCTTAAGGTTTCTGGGACATCGATCCCTAACTAGTCTCTCTGACCTCTCGAATTTGAGGCTTGAGTGCATTAATGCCGTTGTAAGGAACACTAATTGGCTAACCAGACCTAAAATTGGGATCTCCATGGAGTGACCAATAATAATCTACTCTCCTTTCTCTTTCTCTCTCGTATCTCTTCTCTCACTCTTCAATCTTAACCAAATACTGACTTTCCCCTTCTCTCTTTTCATATCTACTCTGTTCTTCTCTTTTTGCCTCTATACTTTCAGGTAACACAAAGGGACCTATGCCTGGACCCACGTGAGCTGCACTTCTTCTTCACTTCACTTCACTTCTTTTTTCACTTTTGATACCAAATATAATGCCGGAAACAAATATACGATTTAGGAAAATCAAATCCCGCAATTCCCAAAAAAAAAAAAATTCGAGATCGAGGACTAGTAAAAGAATAATTATAGAACACTTTTTTATTTATACGTTTATTGTAATATTGCTCCTGCCTTTAATGTTCTCTCAGGGGAGAATCATATTTAGCAAAATAATCTCTAATTATATGAGAGGTAAATCAGCTCTACGCAGCCTTGATCTGTCTTGAGCAGCCTTGCGAGAGGTTTCGGATGATGATGTAATTTTAAGAAATAAGCTTCACGACTTTTTCTTAATTCGTCCTTAACCAAAGGCACATCTAATACGGGGGTCACACGGTATGTATTCCATATGTTTTGTGACATGTATTGGGACATTTTTCTACATGTAAACATATACATACCGTGTGATCCATATGAAACTTTTTGTATGTAAAATACATGTGTATGCCTTATGACATTTTTTGTAATTAGAGCATGTTCTATTTTCGTGTATTTAACAGTTGGTCAATTCACAAGGTCTCTTATCATGTCATATTATCATAATGTCCTAAAATAATACTACATTCTATGCTATGTTTATTGTGTTATCTTAACCAACCAGCAGAGACCAACGCCGAATGCCTAAGAGTCGGTAAAGCCGAGCCGCCGAGTCGTGATATATTATTATTTTGTGACAATATGACTGATAAGAGACCTTGTGAATTGACCAACTATTAAACACACAAAAATAGAACATGCTCTAATTGCAAAAAATGTCATAATACACACTTGGTGTGTATTTTGAAATACAACACAGTTTTAGTGCAAAATAAAAAACATAAAACAAAAAAGAGTACAGAAAAATCATAACAAAATAAGTTTAATTGCATTAAATATATTTATTGTGATTTAAAAATGTTTTAAATAGATATATACTTAGTTAAAACCAACAAACATATAAACTAATAGAGGTTATTTCACATGCAATTACATATGTACGTGTGAACGTGGAAATTATGAATCGTATGTATAACGTGAAATTTGACATACACATGGAATTCCATATGTGTCGAATACATGTGCCAATACATATGGAATACATGCCGTGTGACCCCCCTTTAAGTCTCTGTGGATAATCTAATTTCTTATGTACCATGGAGCTCCCGTCATGGTTCTAAGAATTTTGAATTGGACCCTCTGTGTGAGATCTATACTGGTATTGTTTGCTGTTCCCCATAATTGGATTCCGTATGTCCAAATTGGTTTTAAGACAATCTTATACAGGATGACTTTGCAGTTAAGGCTTAATTTCGATTGATGGCGGATTAGCCAGTGTAAATGAGAAGCTTTTAGTCTCATGTGGAGCCGCACAGAGGGATTTTGGTGTAAAAAACCCTATTTTTCGACCACTCAATTTCAAAAATCAAATGATCCAGTTTTGTATAGAAATGATTAAAGATGAAATGTGCAATTTTAAGAAAAATTGTATTTTATTTAAAAAATATTTAAGTAAAGTCCATGCAAGGGTTGGATGAATTTCATGGGCGGTGGGCGTGACCGATTTTATTGAAACTCGCCATGCGTTCTTTTTTTGTATGTATGTACCAAATTTCTAGACTTTTGTTTGGATAGGAACAATTTTATGCGAAAAAATCGATTTGGATTGTATGGGCAGTGGGCGATTTTGATAAAATTTTATTTTTTTCTTAATTTAATCCTTTTAATTCTCGGTGCCAAATTTGAATGTTCTGCGACCACTCCTTACAATTTTTGTCTTCTATGCGCCGACGCATACCAAGATATGTAACGTGATCAGACTGTGGGATGTTCTGACTGTTTAGTGTCACTGGTACTAACTACTAACTAGAAACGTTTAGAACTCTTGAATTCGGAAGGACCCAGGGAAACCCCATCAGTATATTTTGTTTTCTATTTTTAAGTAAAATGTATCTTTGTTGAGATGACGTTCATGAAAATATAAACGTATAAGTTCCTGAATAAACTTTTTTCTAGGAAGCATTTTTTGGGAAAAAAAATTTGAAAAATCAAAACTTTCTCAATTTATAAATATAAATTTGTTATTTTTGGACTCGTAGAATATTTAGGACATAGAGACAAGACACTCCAATTTGTCAAACAAAAATATAACAAATCATATGTCTGATACAATAACAAAATACATTGGGTAGCATGTATTTTATTGTTGCAAGAGTTAGGTTTTTGACAATTACGTCTCGTCTCTATGTTACTCTATGATTTAGGATTTATTTTTCAACTAACAGGCGGTTATTGCGTAACTCAATCTAAAAACGAAAATATTCGAAAATGTGTGCTACGCACATTGTAATTCGAAAAGATTTCCCCAGGGGAGTAACCCCCCAGGACAAAAATCTTATACGAATAAACATTTTTCTAGGAAGCAAAGAGAAATAGCAGTTTTTTGAGGAAAAAATGTAAATCTATTATTTTTGGACTCGTAGAAGATTTGTGATTTATTTTTTTAACTACAGGCTGAAAATTTTAACCGATAGTGTGAAAAAATGGGGCCAAGTTATGGTGAAATTCTTACATTTGATTTTTTTCAGCGTATTGCGTATAACTCTATAACTATAAGAGATACATAGCGCACATAAGCATGTGTTCTATAGGACCTTAAATACTAAGGTTTTGGATTTTGTACGGAGCTCAAAAAATTTGCCTTTCATTAAATCTTAGACTAGGAATGTTTCATTATACTTAATACAATGCAATACAAACATCAAATTTTTTATTAAATTCCTATTTATGCACACTCCACTGTACCGGATTATTTACAATAATTTTAATTGTATAACCGAAGTTTGTGTTGGAGCACGAAATTTGCAAATCATGCTGCTAAAAAAAATTTCTTAAAACAAAGAAATCCAATAACAAACTTATAACAGGGGGTGGTCCACTACATTGTAATGTGTACTTTTTTGGACATAAAGAAATTTTATGAAAGAAAAATTTAAATAACTTTCAATTTTTACCAGTTTATATAATGTAATGAAATACCATTTGAATTTGATACACACAAATTTTTAATTTTATTCATACATACGTAAGTAAAATTTATTATAAATGATCTGTCATAGTCATCAATTAAAAATGTTTAAAATTTTTTGATGATTCTTTGTTTTCCAAATATCATGTTGGTAACCACAAACATGTTGGACTTTTTTTTATATTTTTTGTGTGAATACAAGTGAAACTGGTATTTAAAGAATCATATGAATTAGCATATTTATAACCAATTTTAATTTTGATTTTGTTCTTCTTTCTTTTCTTTTTCAAATAAAAAATTTCTTTAATTTTAGAACCTGGCTTTTTACTTTTATTCAATAAAAAAGGAGAAAACATAAAAGCACAGTGTGACAGCTGGTTAAGTATTCCCATTTTTTATAAAATACGGAAAGTTAAATGACTTTTTTATACAAAATAATTAACATAAAGCAATTAAAATAAAGCTACAGCTTCAAGGCACAGTGGAACGAAGGATGACGTATAGAAATTATAAAAACAACATTTGTTTTTGAATTTTTATTAAATATATGTATTTGAATATAAATGGGTTCTAAATTTAAGTTGAATTAATTTCTATTTTATTTGCGTATGCTTTTGAAAGGTCAAAAATCTAAATTTAATTTATCTTAGATTTACAATATCTCACATCTCCCTAGACTAATAGACTAGCAGTTTAGCAACTAGATTACCGAATCAACTTGAAAAATATTTTGTCTATAAATTTTGAAAATATAACAGCAACAAACCGCAATTCCTGTTATTCACATTAAAAAGTTTAAAAACTTATTATTTAACATTTCATCCACACAATCAAAAAGTATCCCACTGTTTTACCACAAATTCATTCATAGAAATTCATACAACAACAAAATACATAAACTGTTAAATACAATTTAACAGAGATTTGTATCAAACTACTTAATTAAATAATTTTTAAAACAAATACATATTTTTATCGATTTTAAATAATTTATCCAAATAAAAACAAAATAACTTTATGTCCATTTAATTAAATTCAACATCTTTAAGATCAGCAGTCTAAACAAGTAAGCAACACACAAGCAAACAGCCATAAAACTAACCGGCAACTAACGATTTTCGAGATATAGAAATAAAAACCGTTAAGGTGACATTTTTATATCAGTAAAACATTTATACATTTTTAACCTTTAATTTGAAATTTAAAAATTTCTTATTTAAAAATAAATAAAATTATGTATGTATGTATGTATGTATGCTACATACAAATCTATGATTCAATTTGTTTTAGCATATAAATCAAGATTAAATGTTTTTATTTTTTTTTTCTTAATTTTATGATAAAAATGCCGACAAATAACGAGTGACACTTGACACTTCGATTAACACAACAAATAAACAGCATGAAAATGATTCTTTAATGAAGATTATTTATTATACAATTACCACAAGTCTGCATTTTGTATAATAAATCAATCAAAATATCTATAGATTTTCCACTTAATGTAGTGTTAATTGAATAATTAACGATAATAGAATAAACATTTGGGAGAAACTTAATATTGAAACATTCCAAACTATTATCAAATTACACAACCTTACAAATTCCGTTCCGAGCATGTGAGAACGAATCTTGATCACTCTTGATTTCTGTTTTGTCTCTTAGAATCAAACTGAAATATCGTAGTAAACGTTAGAAATAAGTTTTGGTTGCTCCGGTCCAAACTTGTGCAATCAAAAATATTATGCTCTCCATTATTTGGAATCAGTTGCAAATTGATGTTTATCATAATTTCCAGAACAAGAAATGTTTAGCCATCCTATCCTTTTACAAAAGCTTTATACTTAAACATACTTAAAACATCAAGGTCTGTTATCATGTCATAATGTCCTAATATTTCACAATGGTTTTTATTGCTTTTTAAGCAAAAAATTACCTAAAATAATACTACTTTCCATGCTATTGTGTTATCGTAACGAACCAGCAGAGACCAACGCTGAATGCCTAAGAGTCGGTTAAGCCGAGCCGCCCAGTTTTGATATATTAAGAAATTATGACAATATGACTGATAAGACCCTGTGTGAATTGACCAAATGTAACGAAAAGACTTAAATTGGTCCAAGAATCGAAAAATTCTGTTTAAACGTCGGAATGACGCAATGACCCTATCGTGCCATTAACAGACAGACGGACGGATCTAGCTAGATCGTATTCCTATTTTATAGGGACCCTGAATATACTTCTATGGATCTACGACCATTATTTCAATGTATTACAAACGGAATGACAAAATCAACACGCAGAGAAAAAATATAGTTGTGCATGATTACAGTAACCATTTCAAAATTTTTAAACGTTTTTTGAAATTTTTTTTATAATATTATAGTCACAGTAACTATTTATATCATTGTGGCAACCATAATATGGTTAACTTACGATTCACATGATTGTATCAATCATATATATGGTTACAGTAAACAAGTATATGTTTGTGACAACCATTGTTATGATGAATAATTTTATCTCAGATTATGAAATCAATTAGCCGAGAACAACATAATATGGTACAACCTTAATCATAAAAATGGTTGTCACAAACATATACTTATTTACTGTAACCATATATATGATTGCCACAATCATGTGAATCGTAAGTTAACCATATTATTGTTACCACAATCATGTAAATAGTTACTGTGACTATAATATTGTTAAAAAAAACTTTTAAAAGTGTGAAAATGGTTACTGTAAACATGCACAACCATATTTTTTCTCTACGTGAATACACCTTCAACATGTTTCAATAATAATTCAAAAGTCAAATCTGCTATTTCAAAAAGATCGTAATACGTGACTTAAATTTGTCCAAACAACATGCTGAACTTTTGGCCTCTCGATTAAAGGGATGGAATTTATTACAAACCGAAACAAGAATATGTTACTATAGCTATCAAGATGAAGAGCTAAAAGTTTTTTCACAAGATGATCAGTTAGTACTTTGTAATAATGATTAAAGCGTAATGACAGACTTGGGAATAGAATATAAAGCAGAAGAGTGGCGTTTGTTTACTAATGGTTCGAAAGTAAGTTTAAAAGTTGTTCTTTTACATATCGGCAATGAACTTCCCTCTATATCATTAGGTAAGCTTCTAACATGAAAGAGTCTTATGAAAATATTAAATTTATCTTGGATAAAATGCAATACAATGAACACAACTGAAAAGATTATTGTCCCAATTCTAGGGTTACAACTAGGTTATACAAAGTACTGTTGTTTTCTTTGTGAGTGGGACAGCAGAGATCGGAAAAAGTATTATGTTCAGAAAAAAAGGAAATCTCTTACACTAGGACAAGCAAATATTAAAAATACTTCTTAGGAAAACAATATCAGGGCCAGTGGGGTACATGAATGGTGGCGGACTACTGTTGGACATTAAAATAGACATTCTTTAAGCAAAATACAGAAGAAAATCATTAAGATGCATTCACGTTTATATTACACTAGCGGATACACGGCGTGTGCTACTACGCTAAAAATTATTAATTAATTGAGGGGTTTTAAATAAAATTTTTCTACCTATATAAAAAATTTTATAATTTTACCAAAAAAGCGATCAAATTTAAAAAATGTGCCAAAATCCATTTGGAATTATTTAGAAGGACTACAATTCCATTTAAGTTTAGTCTCTGGAATATGGGATACAAAAAAGTACGAAAACTCGGGTTTTGCCCGGTTTATCCCCGTAAAGTACAAATATCAAAAAGTACCACACAACTGTTCACTCATTTTTTGTATAACTTCAGATTAAGTTGGATTTTTGGTGCTAGCTTTAGTTCCGGAGATGTATAGATACCGATTTTACCCGCTTTGTCCCATTTTTGCCCCCTTAAAATTCGAATTTCCAAAAATTCCTTCGAAGTGGATCTACACATCGTGTAAGGTACCCACATACAAAATTTCAAGACAGACAAATTTCAAAAGTTTAAAATTGGGAAAATTTTATGTTTGGGAAAATTCGAAAATCTGATTTATAGATTATAACAAAATAATGTATTTTTGTTGATAAAAACGGAGATTTTCTAACATAGAATAAAATTAAATTACTAAAAAACTATTCGTATTTAAAACATTTTAATTATATTTCTGTTATCCTTGTTCCAAGCATAACTATACAAAAGTATTCTTGTTACATGTAAAAAGTGTTTTTTTGTTGATCAGTGTAATGTGGTAAAGTGTTTGTTCCTAATCGATAAACTCGAGAACTGTTATATAATTTGGCACGTTAGAGGTATTTCTGTATAGTTTTCTTTAGATAGCAAAATAGTTTAATATTTAATTATATGCACAAATATCTTCACTTTGTGGGCTATAGGGATGGATGGATGGATGTTCATTATAGTAGCTTCCTTAACGGCTCGGCAATGTCATATTCTGGACTTCTTCCAACACAGAAAATCAGACATAAATGTATACAGCGGAGCTTTTATTAATGTATCGATGCTTGGTCATATTTATTACTATACTTATCAAAGAACTTAAAACAAATTATCTGTGTAAATTTGAACAGTTACATAGTTTGAAGACTTTCGGAATTTTAGAATTCCTGGTGGCTTGATTTGAAGTTGTGTTTACAGTTGTGCAGAATCAAAATACTGTGAAAATAAAGCTGCCGTTTTTAACTGACAGTTCCGAAGTGGAGTACCCCACAAACGCCTCAAAAACGCCGCGCCCTCATATTAGATCATCTCATACCTGTTAAATTTAAAAATATTAGTCAATTTTGTCTTTCGTCTAATTCCGAACGATGGGAACATATCAAAGTTTAGCTAGGTTAGCTTTCATTGACAGACAACCGAAAAATAGCTCACTTGGGCTCAAACTTAGGTCTCGTTGTGATACCTTGTGTTCATTGCACTATTTGTCATATGTCTCTTGACCGTAATTTTCCAGCTTTCATGATGTTTTAATCAGGTTGTGGATCTCACCTAAATCAACTGTGGATAGACAGGTTTTTTCAATAAGTTTTTGTTGACCAAAAATTATACGCCCCAGATCACCTAATGCTGGACATTTACAGATAAGATGTTCAGTAATCTCCTCTATTTCCTCGTCATTACAGCTTCTACTGAAGTCGATGTAATGTATTCTGAATCATAAAGCATTTCTTTCAGGTTTCTTAGATGGATTCTAGGCAGTTGTATCGTAAATCGCGTACTCTGCAAATCCATATTGGGCCAGCTTTGTCTGGGATCCTTGCAAGTGGTTTCGCTTTCCCATCTTTCTTTGGAAATTAAATGCAGATTGTGTGAAATTAGTTGCTTACAACTCAAGATATCACGGCTGAATATCACTTCCGAATTTATTTAAATTCATTGCGATTTTGGATTTCACAAGTGCCTATGTACCCGTGTCCAAGAAATACTAAAGTAACAGACAAATGTCGTTATCTCCTCTAAAGACATCCGACATTAATGGACAATTTTCAATGTGATGCACACACTCTCTATGTATCAAATAAGCTTAAGGGACAGTCTCAGATTTAGTTGGTCCGATAAGATACCACATCCTACCTTTTCGGGTGATGTTGATCCGTCAGTGAATATGTGGATGTTACTCTCCGAAGGATGAACACCATTTTCATATTTGTGTCTATCCGGTATATTCGTTATAAAATGTGGATCGAAAACGGCTTCAGGTGCCGTTTAAACAACAGGAAGATCTTAAGGATATTTCAGCCACAGTTTTATGTGTACAAGTTAATAATCAACACAATTGCAATTTTACTTTAATTAGGGTTAATATATTATGAAAAATAAGAAAAAATAAAAAAACAGCTAAAGGTTTTTATGGAATGAGGTGGTTAGTATATTAACCACCATGGCGGTTGGTATTAAAAATAATTTTCGTAGCGTATAAATTTGTTTGAAAACTTATCATTTTGACTAAATTTTCTGAAGAAAACAAACGAAATAGCTGTGTAGGTGAGATATTCTCCAACTCTGTTATATCATTTGGTTTACCCCCACCTTCTATGTAATCAACAGGCTCTTTTAATTGACAATTTTTTCACCATCTTGGTTTCTCCACAGCAGTTTGGGTAGATAAGTCACTAACAGAAGTATATATTAGGCCAAATGTTATCATATTTTAACTTGAGTCCCGAAGGTATGTCACCGAGCACAATCATCAGATCGACTTACTCTATCTTCTCCGTCGGGTTTAAGACTGCAGACACATTCCCATCCGAAGGTATACCTTCTTACAAAATATCTTCAATTTAATGTCCATTGAGTACACGCGGAATACTTACAAAACAATATAATATTTTGTAGAGAAACACATTAAATTAAACCTATTTCAGTCACAGTGGTTAGTAATCTAACCACTCTATTACTTAAGTTATTTATCAAAGAGTATAGTATAAAATATTACTGTGTTAGTACACTAAACAAACACTAAATTACAAAGTAAATACTGAATTTTATAAATAACTAGCTTGACCCGGTGCGCTTCGCTACCCCTGTCGTAGTCTATGTTGGAAATTTCAATAAAATCGTTTCGGCCGTTTAGTATTTATTGTTTAAGAACTAAAGGTACCAATTTTACCGGTATTCCCCCTGTTTACCCCTTTCTGGTCCAAGTATTGAAAAAAGTTATAGCCTATTGACGCTTCCAAGTATGGATCTATATACGTTCCAAATTTCAATAAAATCGATTCAGCCGTTTAGGCGTGATGCTCAAACAAACAAACAAATAAACAAACAAACTTACAAAGACATTTATATATTTATATAGATTTACACTTTGACGTTTTTATTTATATAGATTTACACTTTGACGTTTTTAACTGCGGTTTAAAATATTTACTAATTAATATATTAATATAACCAGAGCAATCTGACGGCAAAGTTTTGCCAAAAAAACTCTCACTAAAAATTTACTTTAGAAAAGGTGGTTAGAAAAGAGACCACTAAACCGGAAAGAGTTAAAATTGATACTCCCCACATATGGTGGTTTAGTATGTAATCATGGTTTACAACGCCAAACTAAGTAGAATGAGTTTAGACTAAATAGTACAGTTTTTCTAAAACTTAATTTAATTAATTTCTCAAAAACTACTCATCCGTTATCGCTGGTAGTACCAATTTTGTTTTCTTACAAAATATTACCCAAAAAGCATGTTGCATCACATAAAACGTGTAAGATTTTAAGTACAATAAATGTTTCATGTTTCATCTTCATATTTTTGTGGCCACGACATCAAATAACAGCAACAAACAGCGAGAAAAAACACAATTCATTTTGATTAAAACGTAATTAATTCAAAAATTTTCAACTGTCAAAGTTAAGTATTAATTAGAAAATGTGTTGGCAAAACTAATAAAAAACATAAAATGAAATAATAACAATAACAATATTAAATAAAAACTGTTTAATTCCCACAATTTATATTTTAACAAATAATTAAAATAACATAAAAATGTACAAGTCTTGAGCAAATCCAAACGAACCAACAAACCAACCGAGCAACCAACAACAGATGATTGAGTTTATCTGTGGATTAAATTTGCGGTTTGTGGGAGTATTTGTAAAGTTTGTATCTGAATGCACAGTGTACCTACATACATATATGTGTTTATTTATTTATTTATTTGTTTTGCTGTTAGTATTAGTGTATTTGCAATATCATTGAAGTTAATTTGTTTCAACAAGAAAAATTGTATTATTAGTCACGTTTAAAACATGCATACAAAAAAAAAGTGCAAAAAAAAAAAATCCAAAAATAAAGTATTTAAAGAAATAATAAAAAAGTAAATGCAAAAGTTATGTATGGATTATTTTTATTTTTATTATTTTTTTTCTTTAATTTTATTTAAAAGTAATAGTTGAATTAGAAAACATAAAAAAAGAATCTAAAAACAAATCCTCAAAATGTCAAGGTGCATTTCACACCAAAAAGAAAAAAAAAACTCAATAACTGAGTGACTGGATGACTGACTGGCAAACAAACAAACAGATTACTTAAGTAAAAAAATAAATTAACAACTGAATAACAGAGAAATACTTAAAACAGCAAAAAACTGACAGAAATAAATCCAAGCGAATATCTCTTCATTTTTAACTATTGCAGATAAATAAATATAATGAAATAAATTGTACGTGAAAAATACTAAATATTCGTATTGTTTACTAAATAGTATTGAGTTTGGTTTTATACATTTTTAATTCTTTATGTTTGTTTTCTGTATTTCTTGCATTATCATGTATGATGGTGTTTATTTAATTGTACTTTATTTCATTTTTTATTGATACCACATTTAAAACATTAAAATTTCAGTCAATGTCCAACCTTTAAAAGAAGAAGCAACATTCTAGAGAAGTTCAAGCAAACTAGATTTTCGATTTGCAAACTTATTACTTATTTCATGTAAGCTATTTAACAGCTTTAAGTATAGCTTTCCAAAATATTAAGCTTTCAGGAATGGGATGGTTCGTTTACTCTGCATGCCAATATCACTAAACTGCGGAAAAATAACGTGCAGTGAGGTCGATCGAAAAAAGTGATAATATATCGGAATCTTCTAAGCTACTGGCCCCGATTGCAATATGATGTATGAACGAATCGTACCAGTGAAACCAGGAAATAAAACTTAACTATATCAAATTTTGTTCATGATAATTAATGTTTATTGAATGTTTTTAAAATTTAGATCCCGAAGTATATGGGTTAATGTTTAAGGCGTTTAATTATGTAAATCGAAACTATATTGAAAGTTTAACCAGTACTAAGCACACAAACTTCTCCCTTTGGAAGGCAGCTAAGAACATTAAGCCACCAGTACAGGATCAAAGTCCGATAAGGAAATCTGAGGGTACCTGGAAACAGACTCCGAACTAATCATTTTTAGTATGTTCAGAAGATCATAAAGGACAATCTTAAACTAAAAAAATCTCCCGGTTATGATTTAATTACACCTTTCATGATTGGAAACCTACCAGATGTGGCAATTATTGTTCTCACAGTATTATTCAATACGATCTTGTCTCTAGGAGTTTTTCCGAATGATTGGAAAATCTCCCGAATTATAATTATACCCAAGCCAGGAAAGGATTTGTCATTGGCATCATCCTACCGACCTATTAGTTTAATGCCTTGTTTGTCTAAACTATTTGAGAGAATAATCCAAGGGAAAATTCAAACATTCTTAAATAGTCAAAACATTATCCCAGATCAGCAATTCGGATTCCGTAAGCAACACGGAACAATTGAACAAATTAACCGCCTAACTGGAGAGATACGAAAATCTTTCGAACTAAAAAAGTACTGTCCGCAACATTTCTAGATGTTGCACAGGCTTTTGACAAGGTTTGGCATAAAGGTCTAATACCCAAGATTAAACACCTACTGCCTTTTAGTACACACAAAATACTAGAGTCTTACCTATCGGATCGCTTATTTATGATAAAATGCGGCGATTATGTGACAAGCGACTATACGATCAATGCTGGTGTACCTCAGGGAAGTGTTCTAGGACCAACCCTGTACCTATTATACACCTCTGATTCGCCCGAGTCCGAAGAATTAACCATTTCCACATTTGCAGACGACACTGCAATTCTTAGTTCTCATGTGGACTTAAATGTAGCATCTAGAAACCTTGATAATTATCTCAGGCACGTAGAGACGTGGTTAGGAAATTGGAGAATACAAGTGAATGAAATCAAAAGCAAGCACATAACGTTTTCACTTAGGAGAGGAAGTTGTCCACCAGTGACACTAAACAGTGTGAACATTCCACAGTCTGATCACCTTACATACCTTGGCATTCATTTAGATATACGTCTTACTTGGCGTCGGCACATAGAAGCCAAGCAGCTCTACATGAAACTAAAAGCTTCTAATTTACACTGGCTAATCCACCATCAATCGGAATTAAGCCTTAACTGCAAAGTCATCCTGTATAAGACAGTCTTAAAACCAATTTGGACATACGGAATCCAACTATGGGGAACAGCAAGCAATACCAGTATAGATCTCATACAGATGGCATAATCCAAAATTCTTTGATCCATGACGGGAGCTCCATGGTACATAAGAAATGAGAACATCCACAGAGACTTAGATGTGCCATTGGTCAAGGACGAATTTAGAAATTTGTAAAAATTACAAATAAGCTTCACGAGTTCGCAAAGCTACTTACAGTAACTCTAGACAGATCAATGCTGCGTAGAGCTGATTTACCACTCATCTAATATACCAAATATGATTCTCCACTGAGAGAACAATAATTGTTTTGTTATAAGATTTAATTACTTATTGTAAGGCCTAGACATTAAAGGCAGGAACAATATTATAATTAACGTTTAAAAAAAATATATGTATTTATGGAGAAATTAGATTATTAATTATAGCTAAATTGTTTATAAGTAATAGCAAAGCCACTCGAATTCTAATGCAAATACTTTATCCTTTTCTAGGCCTTAATTAGACACAAGGTTTAGGTGTCTTAGTTAAGCTTGATTATATCAGGATATTGTGGTCTTACTCCAAAATCGATTGAAGAAGCTTCTCAGAAGAAACTGAGGCCTCTCAAATGATATAAATAAGGTGTGTGACTTAAAAAAGCGAACATTATAATGTAAAAAAAGTTTTTTTTGACTCGGAGTCAAAAAGGTTTGAAGACCAAGAATTTGAGGCATAACTCCATAAAGATTATTATCAAACTCAACAAGAGCTTGCAAAATTATTGGGTGCTATTCAAGCAGCAATTTTATCCAAAAGCAGGGAAATTGGCTACCATACGAATTGAAGCCGAGAGACCTTGAAAGACAATTTTACATGTTCGAAATTATGCTTGAACGCTATAAAAGGAAATAATTTTGCGCTGAAACATGACTTGCGATGACAAATGGATTCATTGCAATAACCCGAAGCGTAAGAGATCGTATTTGAAGCCCAGCCAGCCGAATCGACACCAAAATCTAATATAAATGGCGCTAATATAATTCTCTATATTTAGTGGGAGCATAGTTTTGCCTCTCCCGCCTTAAAGTCCAGACTGTGTCCCATCTGACTACTATTTGTTTCGATCGATGCAGAACGCTCTCACTGGGATATGCTTTACTTTGAAACAGAGTATCCGATATTGACATGATTCGTTCTTGGCCTCAATAGATGAGCACTTCTTTTGGCTCAGAATCCATATATTGCCAGAAAGATGAGAAAAGGTCATAGCTAACAATGACCAAAACTTTGAATAAATTTCTATATAATATCTGTCTATATTTCTCCAGCAAACATATTTCCCTTTCAATTTTTTAAGTTTAATTTCTTATTTGATCGGTGTAAATAAGGAGTGAGATCGTAAAAATTTTCCCAAAGAAAATTTTTCCAAAATGTTCTTGGCATGGCAAGCAATATGCAGTTGCGGCAAAAAAAAAAAAAACTTTTGTTACAAAGGGCTCTTTAAATACCGAAATTTACATCAAGTAATGTTTACAAAGGAGGATGCTTCCATTCATAAGACTTCGTAATGTGTCCACTTACTTTTGGCCTGATTTGGCATCCTGTCACTATGGTAAGAAAGGTCTTGAGTGGTACAAGAACAATAATGTGGTATTTCTACCAAGAGAGTCAAATCCTCCAAACTGCCCGGAGCTAAGACCAGTGGAGAGATATTGGTCTCTTGTTGAAAGAAAATTAAAGAGCACAAAAAAGGTGTCCAAAAGTATGGTAGATTTTAAACCGAGATGGACTATCAGTTCGAGCAAGGTGGCAGATAAACATTAATGGAAGGGTTTCCGAAAAGGTTCAAAATTTCATCACTAGTGATTGAAACTATAAAAATATATATATATTTTTTTTTTTGTAAATAAAAAAAAATTAAAACTGTAAGTTTAGTGGTTTCATTTTTATCCACATATATTTATGTTAAGAATTTTTCGATCTCACTCCTTAGTAAGGAAATAAAAAACCAAGCACTTAAATGTTTCTTTCTCCACTTTACGTAACTGTTCATTCCAACGGATATTACACAAAATTAAATTCCTATCAATCAATAGCTTCCAAAATATATATGAAGAAAAATAAGTATTTGAGTATCTCTAAATTAATTTTGAACTCGTTCAATAAGATCCCATCTATAGCCGCTCGTATAGTGGGACCACTGAACTACTTTAGCCGTAAATTTGGGTCAATTGTGATATGTGAAAAGAGAACATATCACTTCACTGTAACAAACTGTTAACAATTTATCAATGAATTTTAAACAATTCTCTAGCACCGAGAAACCAAAAAGAAATCAGTTCTGTGACAGTTCCATTCCATCTAGGGACCATTATCCTTTAGACTTTAAACGAGTTACTATATTGTTACATTTTTACCTTTTAAAAACGATGCTTTATTTCCTTTAAATAAACCGGATACTTTTGATTGCAAATAAAAAGCAGTTTTAGTAGTTTAAAACTTGTAGCAACCTTTTATTTATTTAAATGTACACCAACAACAGTTCAAATAGTCACTCAGTGTCTCTATACACGTCTATCAATTCGCAGAAATACACACAAACAGTTTATAATGTACAAGTATACACGTACAAGACTGTTGATGTTAACTCTAACAGCGACAATGATCAACTCACGACTGCCACCTCTGCCACTATTTATACACGCGCCATATATCGTGAATCTTCCACAATGATCTTAATGGACAAACTAGTACATTCGAATTCTAGAGCTTTCGGTGTCAATGTCACAGTTTAAACATTTAGTTTTGCCATACTTATAAACAATGCTAATAACCGCATACTTATCAACATTGTTGATAAGTAGAAGCTTTTACTGATGGACGTGTTAATAAACATGATGAATGCTGCAGGCAGTCGTTACAGGCCGTTAAATTCAAATCGCTATTGCAAAATCGTAACAATATGATTTTATTATCCCGAGAAGTGTAGCAAATCAGTAACATCATTTTTATTATAACGCAAAATTCTGAATGCTTTCTCTCTGGATCTGACTGACAATTTGCACGTCTGATTAAACCAAGAATTTTCCTTAGATTAAATCAAAGTTTTCTTTGATATAAAAGTTTTGATTCCCATCATAACTAATTTGGTTGATCAAAGTTTAAACTTTCATGGCGGTTTGTCAAACATGGCAAAGTTCAGAAAACAAATTCGTGGATTGATCCCAAACAAAATTCGAGATAAAATTATAACAATCACCCTTATCGCGAGTCAATATTTCACATGAAATCTGTTCCCTTTTCCCATTTTTCGTTCATGAATTTTGTTCACGGGAAAAAATTCCCCATGTTGTGAAATTTTTAGATGGAATTTTGTAAACAATAGACAGCTGTTACGAACAAAATCAACTATTGTGAATGAAAAGATCATGGGAATTGCACGATAGCAATTTTCCCTTCGAGGGAAATGGATATTTCATGGGAACATAAATTTCACATGTTTTTCACGATAGGGATGAATATATATATTAGATCGATTTCAACCAGTTTTAAAAAAGATTCGTCCTTAAGCAAAAAAATCTGCCAAATTTCATGGAATTATCTTCAATTAACTAGGACCTTACATAGTTTACATGGACGGACATTGTTAAATCGTCTCAGAAAGTGATTATAAATGAGGTGGACTAACTATATATTAAAGCAACAAATGTCAGCACAAATACAAATAACCTCAACACTATGGATGTGTAGGGTATATGAAAGGTTTGAATATATCAGATGTAGATCTGTAATTTTTGAATTAGTTCCAGAATATACGTGTAATAATACTGCCTCAAATATATATATAAATTAACGCAATTCATACAATGTTTAATCAAATATTTTACGTAGTAAAAGTACCATCGATTGCACAACTCAGGCATTCATGATTGATTTGTTGCATTGAAAACTGATGAAGTTCATTATTAAGTCACGAAGACACATTGAACCTCTTTGAATGTCTGTGATACACATAGATACAAACGTATGGAAGTACATATATAAATACATACATATGTATGTATAGGAATGTATCTTTGCTTAAAACTACAAGTGTGTATGCGGCTGTCTATCTGTTTTTGGAATGTCTTTGAGCAAAAATCCCATAATTAATTATTTCATTTTATTTTCGGAATAAAATATGAAACTTTTTCCGTTTGTTGTTTTATTTAGTTATTTAGTCCAATGAAATCATACCAGAAAAATCATGCCAAAATAGCAACATTATTGTTAGATGTTGTTGATTGGTGTTCATGTTCATGTGAACCAAAAACATTAAACAATTAATTAATAAAAATAAACAAAAACCAAGAAAAAAAAACTATTTCCTCAACCAAAAATAAGTTGAAATAAGTTGGTGTTAGTATACTCAAACTTATTAGAGTTGGTGTTGCGGTTCAAGCCTAACAATTTTTTAGTGTCTATAAAAAGTAAAAACAATATTAATTTTAAGTATCTATGTACTTAGTATTTGTGTATTTGTGCTTAATTTTCTTAAGAATCTACTTTGAATATGAGTTTTCTTTAATAAATAGTTTGCTATTTGAATATATAGCTAAACAAAAAGCAACAATATTGGCCAAATACTGAATGGCTTGTAAACAAGCTTAATGAGGCCTGTTGCTCATTTTACTGCAAACTATCAAAACTAAGTACCAATTAAACACGCTTAACAAAGTGAACAATATTTCTAAAAAAAGAAACCTAAGTTAACTTAATTATTTTACTTAAGTGTAATTGGCAACCAGCGAAAAGCAAACTAATTCTTTTTAATTTCCGCCTTTATGGTTTTGTTCAATTTAAATTTTTGCAAATTCTTTTTATTACGTCAGTTGTAGAATTTGGCAAAAATAAAACACACAAAAATATATTTTTAAACAAAAAGTTTGCAGATATTGAGTTCTTTATGTTTTAAACTTTATGGCTGTTAATTTAGTTAATATGTTTAAATTCATTTTTATGTAAATTCCAATAAAGAAGAAAAGAAGTCTTTTGTTGGCTTTAACTAAAAGTAACTTGTTAGAGTCGCATCAAGTGTCTATTTCACATGATTTTGTTTAAATGTTATGAAGAGTTTAAATTCTTTTATAGTCGTACAAAGTGGCTATAAAAATTGCATAACATTTTTAGCGATAATCGATATAGAGTCTATAATACACATGTATGGTTATGGCCAAGGTTAACAGAAACCTCTCAGGAACATTTTAACTACTTTAAATGTAATTTCACATGAATAAAAAATAACAAGTAAGATTTTAATATTCGGCAATGCCGAATTTTATATACCCATCACCAATAAGTATTAAATCGATTGTTGGGCACTTTGTATAAAATATTTATCTATTTCAAATCTTTTTAACGATTCAACTTATTTTTTTGCTATTAGCAACAACTATTTGCGGCAAATATCGGTTTTCTAAGTTTCCTCGTATTTTAAACATCTGACGGAAATGTTGTTCAGACATTTTTTTTGATTGGACCGATTTTGCCCATTTTAAACACCAAATATTTCGGATCAACAAATAATATTTTCGTCAAATTTTCACTCCTAATTCCATCCCTCTAGACCCAGTTGTTATACAAATATTCTCGGAAGTGGATCTTATGTGTGATTTATGGCCAATTATAGACTGATCGTGATACGTACAACTAATCTGTATACAATTTTGTTACTATATCGATATTTATAAGAAATTTATTTTAGTTAATGTATTTTTCGGAAGTGATCCTTATATTGGAACTATGACAAATTGTGGGGCCGATCTTCATAAACTTTGTTAGGACGGTTTTTTAGGACCAAAACGCGGTTTTTCAAGGCCTGAAACCGAAACCGACTATTATTCTTCGATTTTTACTTTAAATCAATTTTTAGTAGAAAAATTCTAAATTTGGAAATGAGAAACAATCTTTTTCATCCAATGATTCATTCAATATATCTCAAAACAGATCGGTAAAAATATCTTAAGATTTCTTAACATTTTTTAAATTGTATTACAATAATTTCTTCAGACGATGTAGAAGGCTACCTTTCGCAGGCTAGGCATGGAAACCTGTTAATGGGGCGCTTCGCCAGCTCAATTGGAAGAAAGAAATAGTACTATTTATAGAAATAGAAATAGTACTATTAAGTCTCCCTTTGTGAATTAATACATGAAACATGTCTCTAGTTTCATGTATATTGATTCATTGTAATGTGAATTTTAGCTCATTCGAAACGTATTATTAGAATAAAAAAAGTACTATAAATACCCACATTTTGTATTCCCACTCAGTATCATGATTCTGTGTCCATTATTATAGAAAATGCTAATGAAAAATAACACTAAAGTCACATTTTGTGAATTCTAACTCATTCAGAATCATGTGTTAATTTTTAAGTTTATTATTATAAAATAATCAAAAAGTATTAGTTGGAAAAAAGTACCAGTAAGTCCCTTTTTTAGATTCTAACTCGAGTCGGGATCATATGTGTTTAATTTTCTGCTTATAGCTTCATTATTATAGAAATTTCAAAAAACACCATTCCAAGAATGAAAAAATACTAATAGTTTTTATTACCTCAATGTCATATAGATGGCTTAATGACATTCTTTCTTTACTCAACTATTATGAATACCAATAAGTAAAATAATTTAATATAAAAAGTACCATTAGAAGAAAAAGTACCAATTTTCCACAATTGAACCTCCGTTTGAAATCAAAGTAATTTCCTGATTCTACTTAGGTTCAATATTATAGAAATTTTTATGAACGAAAAAGTACTCCTTAGTTTGGTTTAGTTCTCCTTTTTTTTTGGTATCATAATACCATTGAGCACCCTATTCATAATTAATTCTTTACTGAGAAGCATATTAGCCAACTTTAATGTATATAAGCTAACTAATTTAATATATTAAATGAGTACCATTAAAAGAAATTTTCCTTTATCCTCTTGAAAACCCGTCAAGTTTGAATTTTAAATTTGTATAGCATTTCATATATTATCAACTGATTTTGTTTCTATAACACTTAATATTTAAAAAATTATCACAAAACCGAAAAAAACCCGAAACCGATCGGTTTTCAATTTTTTAAAACCGAAACCGCGGTTTTCACATTCTTCAGTTTTTTGGAAACTCTATCTAGCCATGTTACACAATAGTGGATAACGATAAATAGGATTTTGAAACTCGCTTGAAAGTTCTTCTCAAATTGATCGTCCCAGTCCGTATTTATGGGTTTTGTTAGGGATATACTGTCGAAATATTAGGAGACCTCTCCAAGGCACAAGAGTCTCATCAAAAACACAATCCTCATCCGAGTATAGAATATCCTTGAATTTGTTTTCCAAGAGATATCTATAAGTGGTTGCTCTTTTCCAATCCTATCTTCTTTTGGAATGGATTCATTGTTGGCAAAGTGAATATTCGGTAGCATTATCTCGCAAAGATTCCGCGACATTTTCTTAGGCGCAACATTGTTTCTATAAATGTCGCTTGTAGACCAGTACGATGGAATACTATTAAGTAGTACAAGACCCATCCATAGTAGAAGGCCTAAATTCCAATATATGTATAATTTAGGAAATGATGTGGCCCTCAGCATCTTATTTGCTGAAAGTGCCTTGGCCGTCAGTGTATTAACAATAAATCGTTTTGCAATTTCTTCTTGCTGAATATTGTATGGATACTGGTATTCTATAGGCATACTATGTACTAGACATGTTCCAATTATATTCAACCATGTAATACCTACCGTTATCTCAATTATCTCAGCCTGGAAAACAGTATTGAGAACTAGCAAACGAATGTTACACTAACTGCATCGCCATAATACCGGAATGGGACGAAATAACAAGAGGAAGGAATAACCAAGGAACCGCTCTATATACAGATGGTTAACAAATTGGTTTCGGCTAAGTTTCCGTTATGTCACCTTCAGTAGTAATATAACTTTTTGGTAATATGTTTATTATATTTTGGTGTTTAATTAAAGCGATATAGAAAAATCTATATTAGAGTAGGAAAAAGAACTTAGATAAGATCCCATCTACAACAACTTGAATAGTGCGAACCCAGAGAAAACTTAATAGAAATCGAGAGAAGTTACTACAATATTCTTCCATGTTCGGACAGGTGGTGTTTGCTTTCCGGCAAGCGTTGCAAATAATTCCGCTAGATGCTGCGCTTTATCAAATTGTTCGTCGATTAAAATTTAACCTTTCATAGCTGTTCGCGAAACGTTGTCAAGATCAGATAACGAAGAGAAGTCGGTGTAGTTATATAAAAAATATGTCAAAAGGTTATTTGGAAAGTTTAGTGCCCTTCAATACATGAAATATGCGTTGGTTTAGAAACAGTTTGAGAGTGGCGAAGCACTAACATATTGGCTTTCAGTAGTTGTGTGGCTCGATGTCAAGAAGAGTTGGGATAACTGAAATCACCAGCAACAACGTTTCTTCGTTTTGGACTTCTGTAAGGATTTTGAATTTAATTCAAAGACATACATATATGTATATTCAACCCAGATAACATAATTTATAAGCGTTAAAATGTCTTTCGGAACGGATATGAGAAATATGGCAAAATAAATGTCGATTCTCACAGATATCTAAAGTGTGATTTACATTTGTTTGAAACTAATGCTCCTTAATAATATCTTCGGAAATCAGCCCTATAAAAGAGATATTGTCAATTATGACTTTAATTGGTTAACGATATCCGACCTTAATTTGACAGTTACACATTAAATAGACATTTATCTTAATATTCACTTTGCTAACTACTAAAACTATTCCCACATAAATACAGCAATTAATCTCTTATGAAGCAAAGGTTATCCAGTTTAGATGCTTGGAAACAAATCCACTTTGAAAAAAATAACAAATAAATTTTATTAATGAATATTTGCTTAATTAAACCCAACCCAATGCTGTCAATATACAACATACTACTTAAATTAATCACCCCCAAAGAATTGTATATTGAAACTACATACATATGTATTTTGACAATTACCCCAAAATCTTCGTATGCAAGAAAAGACATTGAGCAAAATTCTCACAATAATTTTTCATTAAAGCCATTATTTAACTGCAAGAAATAAACTTAATTTTGCCAAGTGATTTTAATTGAAATAATTAAAGTTTATGAATAAATAAAATATCCCATAAATATGTACACACATATAAACGTATGTTGCAGAAACCTAAAAATCACACAAAAATATCGAATGTCTCCAAAATGTTTTTAGGAATTTCGCACTATCATTAATCATGTCAATAATTTATACTACAAATCAAAAGTGATAATAAATTTTAATGATCGATAAGTCGAAAGCAAAAAAAAAAAAAACATAAAAAGAATAATTAATGTTTTAAATTTTTTGGCTGGTAATTATTAAAAATAATCTAAAACTGGATTTACAAATAGAAATTTTAGACAAAAAAAATCACAATGAGGAAAAAATTTACAAAATTAAAGTCTATTATAAAGATTAGCATATTGTTAAGTTTCTTAAACAGAAAGAGATAGACATCTTGAAAAAACACTTAAAAGCGAATAGAAATCAATTTGATCCGTGTGTTAGTATCAGTATTATTATGTCTATTCTTTTGTGTTTAAAAAAAATTTTATTGAAATGAATTAACAAGTATGGGAACACCCTTTATTATACACCATACAGTAATAGATAGTACAATCGTTAGATCAATACAATTATATTAAAACACGATCTTTTATGCATTTGTCTAGAATCTAGATAGTACACAACGGAATGGAAGCAAGTCAGAGGCTGTACCTAATCGTATATACCCTACACCATATTAGAAACCGAAAATTTGAAATACAATTAGGAAATTCTTGAATTGGAAATATCTGAAATACAACCTTTTGAAAACAAACACAAACTGTGAAGCGTTTTGCTTGTCTGCAGATACACCCAGAGTCTCTGGTAGGAATCGAACCCGCAAACCCCAGACTGATAATCCAGCACACTATCGTCTAGTCTATCGAAGCACCCAATGGTCTAAAACCGGAAAATTAGTTTTCCAAACCATTTTTCCTTTATATGTATTTTTCCTTATATGTATCAACAGTGTCGAAGTAAGTTTATTTTTATATTGATATTTTAACCCCCATTTTCTCAAACTCTGGTTATCGTTTTTCGTAACGATATACAAGGTGGCGCAAAAGTAAACTTCCGATGTTTTTTGGCTGTAATTAAAAAATAAAATGAAAAACTTTGATTCTTCTTGTGGATTATTTTTATTTGGTCTTTTAATTTTTTTTACATCAAGTCGAGAATATGATGTCATGTAAATGGCCGCCGCCACAGTTGATTGTCATTTGAGCCCTTTTTATGGCATTTTCCATCACTTTGGCCAAAACTTTCGGCGATAGGTCCTCACATTCTTGACGGATATTGTCTTTAAGAGCTGCAAGAGTCTGAGGCTTGTTGACATAAACCCGCGGTCAAATCAGGCGATCTTACTGGCCAGTGCAAATCGCCAAAACGGGAGATTAGGCGCCCGGGAAATGGATCCTTCAGCATATCGGTTGTGGTACGTGCAGTGTGTGCCGTTGCACCGTCCTGTTGGAACCACATGTTTTTCAATCCCAATTCATCAAGTTGCGGCAAAAAGAACTCGTTGATCATTGCTCTGTAGCGCTCACCATTCACAGTAACCGTTTGACCCGCGACGTCTTCGTAGAAAAAAGGTCCGATGACTCCTCCAGCGAAAACAGCACACCATACAGTGACTTTGAGTGGGTATAATGGCTCTTCGTGGGTTACACGCGGATTTTCAGTGCCCCAGAAGCGTAAATTTTGCTTATTTACGTACCCTCTAAGATGGAAATGGGCCTCATCATTCATGATTATTTTTGATGAAAAATTATCTTCTTCTTGGTGGTGATTTAGGATGGCTTGAGCGTATGTTAGACGCGATTGTCGGCCAGCAGCTAACAGCTGATGCACCGTCTGGACTTTGTACGGAAACATCTTCAAATCTTGTACCAAAATTCGCTGTAAAGACCGTCGACTGATACCCATTTGCGTGGCACGTCGTCTGGTCGATGTCGACGGCGCTTCCATGACATCCTCGGCTACAGCAGCAATATTATCTGCAGAACGGCTAGTCCGGGGTCTGCCACGCCTGGCAGTAGTAGGCGTTTCACCAGTAGGCGTTGGACGGCCAGGAAATCTGCGACGAAATTCACGTTGTGCCAAAGTCACCGACCGATTATTGGTCAAATAAATAGTCAACAATATTCCGCGTTCTGGAGCAGTGTAGCTTAACATTGTTTATTAACGTGTATTTCGCATGTGTTTACTACACAAATATCAAAACAGAACTGACATTAGGGGCCAATCGCAAAATTCATAGCATTTTCTGATAGGAGGATTACTTTTGCGCCACCTTGTACTTCCAATTAAGATAATTTTTGTAGGAGAACTGTCAGTATACGATAAAAAATAACCAGAGATTGAGAAAATGGGGGTTAGACCTTTTAATCTAAAAGTTAATATGTATTTTATTGTAAGCTAGTTTTAACAAATTTCCCTTAACATTTGTTTTCATAAATTTATTTTTATATTTTCTGCTCAATTTAATATTTAAAGGCATCATACTAAAGCATGACGTTTATGATGATCTTTAGATCTATTGTCAGTTAAAGTTGATGTTTTTTGTTTTTATTATTAAGTAATTTGTGTAGTATGTTGTTTAAAGTGTTGACATGATAAACGTCAAATACCGCCAACAGTCAAAATTTTCAAATAGAAAAACCAAAACAAGTGTTACCATAAATAGACAACTAATTCCGAAGACAATGAAACATCAAACTGACTGGTACGCTCACTGACTTAAAGGCAAGCAGACAGAATGACTAATATAAAGGCAAACCGACTGCCAAATAAACACGCACGCATCCAATCAGCAGAAAATACAAAATGTTTGATCAAGCCTAAAAATTTGAAATATTAGCCGGATTGACAACAGGTGACAAAGCAAAACAAACAAAATTGGTAAACCACAAAGTCACGAAAATCATTGATGTCCAAACTTAACTACCAAGATATTCATAGTGGCAAATTGAACTCGAACAAATTACGTTTTGACATATAGTATAACAGATCTAATGACAATTGAAGCTTTTAACAAATGAGTTTAACCCTATGTCTATACCTGTTACATTTTTGTCATGATAAACTTCAAAATGGTTGTTAAGATAAAAAATTATCAGGTATAGTTTCTTTTATTAGTATTATTGATTCGTTATGATAAAATTGTTAGTGTTTCTACTCAGACAACTTTTTCTTGACAACAAACGTCATTACCCAGCAGTTCTAGGAGACATTCCCGAACCAGTGATTTTACCCATCATTTAGGCTGGGAACTAGTTACTTAAATAGCTCATGACTAGTTATTTTAACACGTGCATGTCCTAAGCAGGCGGTCAATTGACCCTTTTTGACTACAATGAGACTATCTAATAGCTGGTCCAAAGTAGTCAACGCATTGGATTCACATACTGGTTAAATAGCGTCAGTTATTTTACTAGCTGCCTAACTGGTAACTTGATTAGCTACATAGCTAGTTATCTTAACATGTACGGGTGCTAATCGACCTCAAATAGTCAGCTAAGAAGACATATCATAGGTAGTCTAATAAACGATGGCTTGTAAACAATCATTTCTTCGGCAACTCTCCAATCATTGCTTCTGGTGGGTAAAATAACAACTTTCTAAAGTGCAGTACAAAATAAATGTTTAAAGTGTCTTCACTATAGGTAACTAAGAGACACTAAAGTGAATATTGGCTTCGTACTTAAGCAAAAATAAAAATGAACTGTATGAGAATTATATCAACACAATTTGTATAAAACCAGTTTGAACGAATTATCACACAACACGTTTAAAGTGACTACACTCCAGATTACATAGAGACACTTAAGTAACAATTGTCTTCGTGCTAGATAACATGGGATGTGCAAAGTAACCAATTGTCTTCTCTCTGCACTACAAAGAGCACATGTTAAATGACCCAAAATATATAAATTGGAGTCAGCCAAGTGATAAGACATTTGTGACGATTACTGTCTATAAGGGATACATTTACTACTTGCTTAACTGCTGGGTATTGTTATGATAAATATTTGTCAAGTATAGTCAGGGGGTAATTATAAGTCTAAAAAACTTTTCGGTTTCAGATAAACTCTAAAATAATTGTATATTTATTGTTAGTCATTGTGAAAGGTGAAGATAATATTAAAATAGTTATTAAAATCTTCTTCAAAACATTAAAATTTGACTAGCGAGATCTAGATTCCGAATACAGTGAAATAAACACGAATTTGCCAGTTAAGGTCTAGGAAAGAAAAAGGTATTTATTATTGTATATGTTTATTAGTACAACCAAGGATCCAGGGGGTGAGGAAAATTCCTTCCCCCCAAAAAAATCCAAAAAGTTTTCATATGAAAAAGGAAAAAAGAAAAATGTAAAATAAATTTTACTTTACAACATCTTTGGGACAGAACGTAATTCACGATAGTTAGCTAAAGTCAGCCCCTACAAATCTTGTACCGCATTTCTAAGACTGGTGAGAAGTCTCAAAAATAGTCAAAATTACATAGATCAATCAGGCTCAGCAAGTTTTTCCTAAAAACAACGAAAAAGCTATAGTTTCAGTAGCATGATGTATTTATCAATAAATCCAATACATACTGATATTTACAATGTTACCAACATAAAGAAGGACAAGAGTCGCAACTGAGTGTCAAATATATTAAAAACTAGCTGACCGTCCGGCTTCGCTCGGTAGCTATTTACTAATTTTAGTTCTTCAAGTTTCTCCAAAAAATTTCAAGAAAAATGAGAAGTGAAAAGAAGGTAATATAAAAAAAACTTAAAATTTCCGAATTCTTAAACCTTTTTTCTTTACAAACCATCTCCTGAAAATTTCGAATCGAATAAAAAAAAATCAACCAAATCGCTCCAGCCGTTCTCACGTGGTGCCATTACATACATGAACCATTTCATTTTTATATACTTAATAGAGAAGAAGATGATAGATATGTATTTAATCTCTTCCAAAATGTATGTCTGACTCAACTACAAAATTCTTATATTAGCGGAGTTTACAATCTTGCATTTTAACTTTACACTAACAAAATATACAGAAATACACCATTGGATGAATTTGCAATGCAAATGCACAAGATTGTGAATACCGCTGTTGATTTGTTGTTGCAAGACTTAGGTTTTTGACAACAAAATTAGGTATTTTGTCTTTCATTAACGCATCTATGTATATTTTATTCTATGGTTTTGAAAATGTTCTGGGCTCAAACCATATTGTCCTATGATCGTTGATGAAAATATAGGGAACTTTAAAAAAAGATGTTCCAGTTATCAAACATCGGCAGCTTTTACGGTTAATCCTGATCATTCTCAGATGCGCAGTCTCTATATTTAAACTTCAAATGAGGATGGGAAAGAGGATTAAGAATAGACCCGAGCAAGACTTTATTATTTATTACTTCACTGAGACTTATAAAAAAGATTATAAATTCCATGACTTTGGATTAAAATATGTCAGTATTTTTGCCGACAAAATCATCACCCATCATGCATTTCAAGCCTCATAATGGCATTTTGCTCATGGTGTCGGAAACCGGCAATGGTCTACTGGTCTTTTAACATTATTATTGGGCTGATTACGTCGACTTTATGTGGTAGCAAAAGAAGCAAAACTGGTCAGCAGAGACCATCATACTTGTCTTACATTTTCCATGGTCGTTATTTTGCATATTCTTACTTTGAATTTCGCAATTCGATTACCGAGCAAAGCCGATAACCTGGTGGAATACATGTATAATTTCAAACCAGGCTAATGAAAATAACGTATCAAATAATGACAGACTTTTAGGCGAAATTTACGCCATTTTCGTTCGTGCTAAAGAGTGGTATAAGAGAAGGCGGTTTGGGGTTTCACTTAAGGCCTTAAGGGATTAGTTACAGACTTGTTACGAATGTGCAATAGCGATTTGAATTTAACGGTCTGTAACGACTGCCTGCAACATTCATCATGTTTATAAACACGTCCATCAGTAGAAGCTTTTACTTATCAACAATGTTGATAGCATGTGGTTATTAGCATTGTTTATAAGTATGGCAACACTAAATGTTTAACCTGCTAACATTGACATCGAAAGCTCTAGAATTCGAACGTACTAGTTTGTCCTTTAAGAGCATTGTAGAAGATTCCCGAGTGATGGCGTGTGTATAAATATTGGCAAAGGTTGCAGTCGTGAGTGAGTTTATCATAGACGCTCTTAGAGTAACAGTAACTGCCTTGTTTAAGTTTGTATATTATAAAATGTGTGTGCTTTTCTGCGAATTGATAAACACGTATAAAGACACTGAAGGACTATTTAATTCTTTTGTTGTTGTACATTTTAAATAAAGAGTTGTTAGAATTTTAAACTGCTTTTATTTCCAATCAAAAGTATCCGTTTTATTTAAAGGAAATAAACCAACGATTTTAAAAGGTTAAAACGTAACAGACTGTTTTTTATCCTGAATAAGTGGAACGATTGTTACGCTAACACGGAAAATCGTTGCATTTTCGTAGGAATGATCCTTTTTTCCTCTAATGGGCGTGCTAAAGTAGGAACCGGTTTCTGGGTTGATTTGGAGTCTGAGCGCATTTGGCGAGATTATGTATAAGAGCTCAGACAAACGAATCGATTTGTTAAGCTATCCAAAGAAATTTCCAGAAGTAGCTATCATTCGATAAGGGCGACTTCAAAATACTTATGGTATTGTTTACTGTGCATTGCCTTAAATGCCTACTAAATAGCGGTAGCGGTAATTTCAGTCATTTCGGTAACGATAGCTTAGCGGTAACGGTATCTAACCTTGAATATTGCTAGTAAAGAAGGTTCGAGTTGGAAATCACAATATGGTGACAAAATACCTAACTCTATTTATTGCTAAGTTCGTTCAGAATGTCACCTCGAACCTTTCATTCTAGTAGTATTTTCAATAATCTAACATAATCTAGATAAAGTTTCGTTGTAATACTTTCTTACTATATATGGACAAATACGGATAAATATGAAACTGACTTCCTGTTATTTAACTGGAAATATTAAAGTCTGGTTATGTGTTAACTAATAGTTAAACTGACAGTTTTCATACAAAAATAATTTTAACCGACAGTATAACTACAATATTACGTTTGGAATCATTTATTAGCTATTACAAGTAGAACAAATTAACGTACATGTTAGTTTTCCCGAAATTTTGTTGAAGTGTTCAAATTTAATTTTTTTTAAAAACATAGCACATCTCTGCCAGTGATCATGACGTTATTGCCGTAAATTGTAGATAAACATTTTGACAAAAAAAAAATATTGTAAAAAAAAAACAGCGGAAAAGTAGTTTAACGAAACCTGTAAATGAAATGAAAACAAAGACTTAAAATGGTTGGAGTGTTGGAGTTATACGAGTAAATTCGCTTTTTGCCAAGCCTGAACAACAACAAAAAGAAAAAAACACATTAGAAGGGGAGCAACCGCTAGTGAATGCGTTTGAATTGAAGTAAAGAAAAAACAAAAAGTAAATACTGAAACAACTTCATACTTGCGACTCAAGATCAATAATGACAAGACGTTAAACACGAATACTTTCGTACAATGTTGGCAAAACGCCATGACGGCAAAGTAGTCAAACAAACAAGTTTAAAATTCAAACCCAATGAAAATGAATTTGTCATAGAAAAAGAGTTTTTTAATTGTTTTTTTTTATTTTTATTTTTATTTTTTTTTTAGCATTTACGTTAGTAAACGGGATTTGTGCGATATTGATCTGGAATGTCGATGTACTTCTAACACTAATCACTGCTACTAATTTGAATGTTTATTATAATGTTGTTATAATCTTAAAGTAATTAAATATGAAATATTAAAAATTCTATTTTACTTAGTTTATATAAAGCAGTCTACTATAAATCTTATGACCGGTTTTATAGAGAAATAGTGAGTGCAATTATTACTTTCCTAATTAAAAATTTAGGTTCAGATTCAGTAAAATGTTAGACTAGAAAATTTGTGTGAAAATCACTAAGTTTAAAATTTTTATTTTTTGAGTTCGAACCAATTAAAACCATTAGTTGGTTGAAATTGCTTTCAATTCTTCTCAGTTGAATAAAAATCTTAGCACTCATTTTATATACGGTTTAATATATCTCTTAAATCGGAAAATAACATTAGAAGAACCTATTAGGTATTGATTGTTAAGAATTTTATGGCAAAAGGTCATTCTAGAATTTACGATCTGTCTGTCTTATATGTGCAGACATTCGTAAATCATTTTCATGCTTCTAAAATTTCCAAGCCTCCCAATAAATGGCACTTCCATTCACAATATAGAAGTGACATAAAAAAGAATTATCAAAATAAATCCTATGCTCATTCGAACATAAAAATAAATTTACGTTAGATACGTCCACTGACGTTCACATCCAAATTTGCTACCATACCGATTTTGTAACCATTTACAAAAATCCCTCGATAGCATCCAAAAAACTCCAGTCTCACGTCATTGAGCTCCAGAAATACTCTATCAAATTTGACCACGTTTTATTCATTCACTCTAATAAGGAATAGTTGCCCTCCGATAGTAATAAACAATACGAAAATGCCTAAAAAGAACCATATCTTCTAACATAGTCCCCTCGATATTATATTTAATCAGTCCCACAGTTGGACACACTTTTGTCCAAGGCATTCTCTGATAAGGATAATAACGGATGCTCAGCGGGTTCACAATGTTCCCACAATACGCTAGGAGATCTAATACTCTATGTTCAACTATACGGTAAAACTACTAGATCATCCAAATGTACACCTTTCGAAAAAAAATGTTGTTCTCCTTTTGTGGAAATGTTCTTACAATTCCAGGACGAACTAAAATTTTAAATTTCGTTCCATATTAATTAATAGAAGAAAAGTAAAACAAACTTCTGAATTATATATCAAATAGGGATAATAATCACTATTTTCGCTCTCCTGAAAAGTTCTTAAAAATCAAAGATCCGAAAAAAGCTTTTCATATGTTTTGATCCAAAACTATTTGGGGAAAATTTCATATACCTAGGTACTTCCCTCTAGAACCTGTTAGTCTATTTTAATACCCTCAACCAAAAAAGATGGGGGGTATATTGATTTTGTCATTCCGTTTGTAACAAGAGACCGAAAATAACGGGTTAACTTTCCTGTCAATGGTAAATTCTCATTCGCAGCCATTTAAAAATAATTTGTTTGTCTTATATCACTGAGAGAGTGATTTATTAAAGAACATTTTAGGTTAGTGGTTGAGAGAAATAAACACAAATAATCTAGATGAATGATTTATATATATATATTTTTTTTTTTTTTGTAAAGGTCAGGTTGTATCTTTCACATTGGGAAATTTAGTTGCGCAAGTAAATAAAAATCATCTTATAACTGTTATTTTTTATGATTTATTATACCCTTCACCTTCGTGAGAAGGGTATATATAAATTTGTCATTCCGTTTGTAATTTCCACAATATAATTTTCCAACCCTATAAAATATATATATTCTGGATCCTTATAGATAGGGGAGTCGATTAAGCCATGTCCGTCTGTCTGTCTGTCTGTCCGTCTGTCTGTCTGTTGAAATCAATTTTCTGAAGACCCCAGATATCTTCGGGATCCAAATCTTCAATAATTCTGTCAGACATGCTTTCGAGAATTTTGCTTTTTAAAATCAGCAAAATCCGTCCATAAATAACGGAGATATGAGCAAAAATCCGAGACAACCTCTGAAAATTTCATAAAAAAAAGACAATTTATTGCATGCTTTGACAAAAAAGCAACAAAACGTATGTGTATTGGATTTATTGTGTGTTGGCTTCATGCTTTGTGTATTTTGTTTTTGTTTTTTTTTTTTGTGTTTCACAAAAAAGCAACAAAACGTGCATATGTATGGATGTTTGTTGGTGTTTGACAAAAAAAGCAACAAAACGTACATATGTATGTTTAGATGTGAGTTGGTTTCACTGCTTTGCGTATTTTGTTTTTGTTTTTTTTGGTGTTTCGTTTCGTTTGGCGTTGTTGTTTTTGAGGGTATATATAAGATTGTTGTTTCGTTTGTAACTTCTACAATATAGCAATAGCAATTAAATGTAAAATTTTTAAAAGTTTTCTTGATATATTTAGGATGATATACGCTGAAAATGGGCAAGTAATGCATCCACAACAAAGGTGAAGGGTATATAAGATTCGGCATAGCCGAATATAGTACTCTTACTTGTTTTTATTACAAATGGTCGAGTTATTTTCCGTCTCTGTTTGTAACAAATAAAAATATTTGTCGCTGATCCACATTAGTATACTTATTATGGGTCCTCATTAGATTCTAAGACGATTTAGCTGTGTAAGTCCGTCTGTCTGTAAGTCCGTTTGTTTTGTGTTGAAATTGGCCAAAATCGGTCCATGATTTCACCTAGTCCGCATACAAATGTCCACCCCGGAATAATGTTTGACCATTCATAAATATGTTGATTATGCGGCAATCCTTATTCAATTTTGCATAAATTAGTTCTAAGTAGGTACTCTTAAATTATACTGTAAAGTATGACGAAAATCCGGCCACATTTGTCCCTAGACTCATACAAGGTCCCCCTTGTATGATTTGAACATTCATAATTGTCTTATAATAATTAATATCGTGATGATATTGGATATGAACCTAAATCTTTTTTGAAACTCGCTCCATAATTGACCCTACCTCCCACAAAACCCTTATATCAGAAAAATATTTTACTGTCAATAAATAAAAGTTTACAATTTTAAGAAATTAATCATTCTATTAAATTCTTACAGTTTCGACCATATCAGATTAAAGTCCCCATAGACGACCAAAACTACATATATTTTGTTTTTCTTCTTGGACCAGCACTCAGACGATGACCCCTACTCATGCAAAGCAATGTGTTGGAACTAGGAAAATAGGTTATGCCAGGGAGGAAAGCGGAGTAGTGTTTGTGGACAATCTATTTGAACTTTATGACGTTGAAAATGACAGGGAAGGCTTCAGCGGGAAGTTTGTTCCACATACGGACAGTACGGCTAAAGAACGAATTTTCCCTGTAGAGTGTTGTGCGGTCCACTGGTCAATCGACCACAAAGGGCTGTTTTCCATTGTAGTGCAGATAGAATAGTGAAATGCAGCCTACATTGCGTCGGTGCTCCAGCGAATCAATAGAGTTGGATACCCTACTGTCATCAATAATC
The DNA here is from genome assembly GCA_942486065.2 of Calliphora vomitoria. Classification (NCBI taxonomy): domain Eukaryota; kingdom Metazoa; phylum Arthropoda; class Insecta; order Diptera; family Calliphoridae; genus Calliphora; species Calliphora vomitoria. Next base: position 95,151,606 of record OW818029.2, read on the forward strand.
ACCTTCGCCCTCTCCTGTACGCGGTCGAGAAGCACCAAAATGGACTTTGAAGCACCGGCCCATACATGGGAGTTGTATTCCATTTTCGGTGGTGTAAATAGTGAGGAGATCAGATGGAGTGATGTAATTCCTACACCGTTTCAGAAAACCGAGACACTTGAAAGCATCTGTCGACACTTGAAAAATGTGTTTAGACCGTCGAACAAAACTTCATATTGAATGGGTATACATACAAGGCACAGTCAAATATAAGTCCCACTTATTTATTATTTTTTTATACCCTTCACCTTCGTAAGAAGGGTATATATAAATTTGTCATTCCGTTTGTAATTTCCACAATATAATTTTCCGACCCTATAAAGTATATATATTCTGAATCCTTATAGGTCGATTTAGCCATGTCTGTCAATCTGTCTGTCTGTTGAAATCAATTTTCTGAAGACCCCAGATATCTTCGGGAACCAAATCTTCAATAATTCTGTCAGACATGCTTTCGAGAAGTTTCCTATTTAAAATCAGCAAAACCCGTCCATAAATAACGGAGATATGAGCAAAGATCCGAGACAATCTCTATTTTTTTGGCCTATTTTTGATCTATATCTCGATGACTAAGTCATAAATATAGACAATATGGATATCTAATGATAGATATTTCAAAGTCCATTGCAACGATTTATATAAGGCTATACAATGGGTCAAAATCGGGAAAAATATTTTTTAAACCGAACTTCTTTTGTCATAAATTTATTTCACTTATAAATTTAAAAAAAAAATTTAAAAAAATTGGAAAAAACTTTTAAACTAAATTTTTGCAAAAAAAAAAAAAAAAAAAAAAAATTTAAAAATTAAAAATATTTTTTTTTAAATTTTATTTTAAAGTATAATTTGGTGAAGGGTATATAAGATTCGGCACAGCCGAATATAGCTCTCTTACTTATTTTTTTTTGATTATACCGATTTCTACCATTTTCAACACCAAACATTTCGGATAATCATTCAATATTTAGAAAAATGTTATCCCCCTAAGTTCTTTCCTCTAAAGACGGTCGGAAAGGAAAAGTAATGACATCTTTAGGTCTGATTTTTTCCCAGAATATGTTTATATTCAAAACGTTTGTTCGTATTGTTTACATGAATCAAAATATGAACATAATAACAAGTGAGAGCCCAGATATTGAGTACCGCAAACTCTACACTTCTTGGTTTTAATGGTTTTATGGTGGATAAAATGAATGTGACACTGAAATTGAACGATTTTCACACACAACCAGTACGTACGCATTATGATTTGGACAGACTGCCACTAGTGAGAGACAGACAGACAGACAGACGGCATTCGTACGGTCATGTAAATTGTTTATTGTTGGATCTGTTTGTCTGCCAGTCTTCCGTTTCTTTTTTTACCATCCATTATTGTTGTCGAATTTTACCGTTGTTTTCTCAAAGTGTGTTTGTTTGTGTGCGTGCGAGTGTGTATCTGTAACACATTGCTAATTTTTGAATTTTGAACTCATTTTGAGTTGAGTTTTATAATTTTGTCCAAAATTAGTTCAAATATTTAGCCTTTAATTTATGTTGTTTGTGGTTTCTTGTTTTACCAATTTTATTTTCGTCTGTAATTTATTTTATTTCAGTGTCTGTGTTTTATTTTTTTTTTGGGTAAATTTTCAATAAAAGTTTAATGCACTTTAAAATTGCTTGTGCTGTTTTGTATTTGTGTAAGTAGTATTTATTTTGAAAATAAAATAAATGATTGTATTTTTATTGCGTTAATTTGTTAACGAGGTTTTTAAATTAAACAAATAATTTATGAAATACCTACAAACAGAGCAGACAAAAGTTTGTTTAAATATTTATTTATGTATTGTTGCTATTTTGTAAAACTAGTTTTTGTATTTATTTTTGTTTGAACAATCACTTCAATTTCAAACAGTAACTAACAATAGCAGCAACTAACTGCTATCGCTACATTTAAACTAAATAAATTGTTTAATATTGTACGTTAGTTAGTCCGTCCTTCTAATGAGATTTCACTGAATTAAATTTTTTGGAAAACAAATAAACTTTTGATAACAGATCTAGTTTTTTTTTTTTTTATAATTTTTAGATAAATTAAATGATTTGACACCTTCCTGTTTAGCGAATTTTTATATATATACCTACGATTTGTTTTGATTTCAGTTCATAATTCCAAATGGCATTTAATTTAATTAAATACCAGCCATTTAAAGTGGAGGTTAAATTATTTGTAACCTTTTTAGGAATTTATTAAGTTGTGTGCAGTTTTGATTTATGTCCACTTCTGTGATTGGTTATAGATACAATTTTGAAAATATTTTTTCATATTCGTGTGCAACGACTACATATTCCACTGATGAGATTGTTAAACATAAAATTTAATTAAGAATTTTGATTCCTATTTAAGATTTTCCATTTTAATTTAAATAAATTGTAAATTTCACGGTATTAGGCTGATAGACATAAATAGTTGAATATATCTCTCTTTTTTAAGTTTGTTATTTATTTTTAATACAGAGGAATTTTGTATTATTATTATTTATGACACTATTTATAATATAGTCCATCTGTCAAAATTACACAAAAGCCTGATAATGTTAAGCTGTTCCGCACAAACTCAGAAGTTTGAAAATATGTTTAGCTATAAAGCTAAATATTTTTGTTTTATTTTTTCAACAAAAATTTTGTACTAAACATTAAGTCTCGCATTTATAACGGAATCCAAATATGTACTGAGTTATCTTTACAATATATATACAAGGTGGCGCAAAAGTAAACTTCCGATGTTTTTTGGGTGTAATTAAAAAAAAAAAAAATTAAAAACTTTGATTCTTCTTGTGGATTATTTTTATTTGGTCTTTTAATTTTTTTTACATCAAGTCGAGAATATGATGTCATGTAAATGGCCGCCGCCACAGTTGATTGTCATTTGAGCCATTTTTATGGCATTTTCCATCACTTTGGTCAAAACTTCCGGCGATAGGTCCTCACATTCTTGACGGATATTGTCTTTAAGAGCTGCAAGAGTCTGAAGCTTGTTGACATAAACCCGCGACTTCAAAAAGCCCCACAAAAAGAAGTCTGGAGCGGTCAAATCAGGCGCTCTTGCTGGCCAGTGCAAATCGCCAAAACGGGAGATTAGGCGCCCGGGAAATGCATCCTTCAGCATATCGGTTGTGGCACGTGCAGTGTGTGCCGCTGCACCGTCTTGTTGGAACCACATGTTTTCCAATCCCAATTCATCAAGTTGCGGCAAAAAGAACTCATTGATCATTGCTCTGTAGCGCTCACCATTCACAGTAACCGTTTGGCCCGCGACGTCTTCGAAGAAAAAAGGTCCGATGACTCCTCCAGCGAAAACAGCACACCATACAGTGACTTTGAGCGGGTGTAATGGCTCTTCGTGGGTTACACGCGGATTTTCAGTGCCCCAGAAGCGAAAATTTTGCTTATTTACGTACCCGCTAAGATGGAAATGGGCCTCATCACTCATGATTATTTTTGATGAATAATCATCTTCCTCTTGGTGATGATTAAGAATGGCTTGAGCGTATGTTAGACGCGATTGGCGGTCAGCAGCTAACAGGTGATGCACCGTCTGGACTTTGTACGGAAACATCTTCAAATCTTGTACCAAAATTCTCTGTAAAGATCGTCGACTGATACCCATTTGCGTGGCACGTCGTCTGTTCGATGTCGACGGCGCTTCCATGACATCCTCGGCTACAGCAGCAATATTCTCTGCAGAACGGCTACCCCGGGGTCTGCCACGCCTGGCAGCATCTCGTGTTGTGCCAGTCTCTTTGAGGCGAGCGGCTAAACGTCTCAGTGTTTCACCAGTAGGCGTTGGACGGCCAGGAGTCACCAAAGTCACCGACCGATTATTGGTCAAATAAATAGTCAGCAATATTCCACGTTCTGGAGCAGTGTAGCGTAACATTGTTTATTAACATGTATTTCGCATGTGTTTACTACACAAATGTCAAAACAGAACTGACATTAGGGGCCAATCGCAAAATTTATAGCATTTTCTGATAGGAGGATTTTTTTTGCGCCACCTTGTATATAAAACACAAAAAATGTTTCTACCTATGTCCGTTATAGACTCTGAAACTATCTAACCGATTACCTCCAAACTGGTATCATTAGAAAGGCAATTTTGTGAAAATGATTAGGTCCATTCGTGCACCGGAATTTCAAATTTTCACATACAAAATTTTTCCCAATTTTAAAGTTTTGTATGTACACGCAGAAAAAAAATATAGTTGTGCATGTTTACTGTAAACATTTCAACATTTTTAACAATATTATAGTCACAGTAACTATTTATATGATTGTGGTAACAATAATATGATTAATTTACGATTCACATGATTGTATCAACCATATATATGGTTACAGTAAACAAATATATGTTTGTAACAACCATTTATATGATGAAGGATTTACCATATTATGTTGCTCTTGGCTTATGGATATCATAATCTGAGAACAACATATTATGATAAAATTATTATTATTAGAGTCTACATGTTGTTAAATGCTGGAGATATTGGCCGATTTTTCATAAAAATTCGTAATGCTTGTAAAAATATCTCCCATTCGGCAGAATATGAATCACCTTACCACAATTTCAAATGTTATAAAATAAAACCTAGAGAATTTTTAAAATTTTGTTTTATATTCAAATTGAAAGGACTTATTGGCTTGGTGAGAAAATTACACCAGAATATTTTAAATTCTTTAAAGTTCATTAGAAATGTGCGGAAAAAAAGCTGGCTAAATATGTAGTCGTGGTGCTATTAACATTATAAACAATTAATATTTATTTATACACACGAGTATGAATAAGGAACGGGTTCATGTACTCGTGTGCACACATTTAACTTGTCAAAATATTTTGTTACCAAGAAATTACATGCTTCATTTTACAAATAGTTTTAAGCCAAAATGTTGACGGGTCATGTTAAAGTACAGATTTGTTCACGTACTCCATGTTCACGATGTACAACAGACATGGTTAGATACACTTACTACTAACATGGGCGATATACTCGTTCCTCCATATACATATTTACTATGAGACGACAATTCCACAAATTTACAATAGCACTCGTACAATTACAAATTGTAAATATCTAGAAATAAATAAATAGTTATGTAGTAATTGTTGTATTTACGTGAATGCTGAGTTCTCGTATGAGCAGAGAAATACATATTACTCATAATTATAGTTTTTTTTTTTTTTTTTGTTTTTCTTTTTGTTTGTATTCTTGTTTTTACTTCTATTTGACGTTTTAATTGTTTCTTGTGCACAGAGACAAATGTTTAACACAATTATGTCTGTCAGTTTGTTTTATAGTAGTTTTTTTTTCATTATTTTGTTTTTGTTATAATTAATTAAAATTTTTCCAAGAATTAACACGGGACAAACTCAACAATACTCATGGGCAAATTTGTCGCACATTTATTCTGGCTTACAGGTACATATTTGATGTAACAAGTTTTTTTTATAACTTGGAATGTTAATAACTAGCAGCGGAAATTGTAAATATCGATTAGCACACACGAGTTGTTTTTTAATTACTTATTTCAAAGGATTTATTTTATTTTACTACAATAAATATATGATAAACATTTTAATTTGCAACTAAAATTTTAATATTCGATAAGATGCATGCATCTTATAATTTGGAAAATCTGTTCAATAATAAAATATTAAGTGAAAAATTGCTCATGAAATATTGTGTGTATGTGAAATCGATAATGACATTTAAATTTTAGCTTTAGATATCACTTAGCCTGCATATCACTTACTTTTTATGAAAATTTCAATACAATACGTTAGAATAAGTAAAAATACACTGTTTGTTTTAAAAACGTTTAAAAACATTTTGTTTATTGTCGTTGTTGTACTGTGGTATGCAAAAGTCCATTTCCGATATGCTAAAAATGGACTTAGCACTTGTCGAATTATTATGTCAATCAAATGGAACTGAGTATAACTAAGTTGTTAGGTATATAATAGCGTCAAACTGGTTTAAAATTTTAGTTTATTAATTTAATTTTAATCAAAAAACATAAATCATAAATTATTTAAGGAAATATTAGATCATTTTGAATACTATTATCATCCCGACTAATGATATCAAGAACGTTGCTCCATTGCATTTTGAAAGCAACTTTAGTTTAAGAGTTAAAAATAAAGAAAAATGTTATAAGAAAATGTGATAAATCTCAAAAAAGACTTATAAGTTGCCACTTATTCTCAAAAAATTAAAAAATATACAAATATAAATGGGCAATTCCACGAGAATGCCAATCACAACTGAAAAAACAAAAACCCTTGTAACCTTTTTTTCAAAATTATTTTAATAGGAGAAAACACTATAATTTTAATATGTGACAATATTTACTATAAGAGAAAAATCTGTTGCGTACAGTAAGTATGTCACGTACGATACTAAATTTTACTTATTATAATACATATTGACAAAAAATAAGTTTTGGATTAAAAAGTATTTTTTTAGTTAAAATAATATAAGATTGTCCCAATATATGACAAATTTATTGCATTTCTGAAAGTACAAGTTGGCGCAAAAGTAATCCTCCTATCAGAAAATGCTATAAATTTTGCGATTGGCCTCTAATGTCAATTCTGTTTTGACATTTGTGTAGTAAACACATGCGAAATACATGTTAATAAACAATGTTACGCTACACTGCTCCAGAACGCGGAATATTGCTGACTATTTATTTGACCAATAATCGGTCGGTGACTTTGGTGACTCCTGGCCGTCCAACGCCTACTGGTGAAACACTGCGACGTTTAGCCGCTCGCCTCGAAGAAACTGGCACAACACGAGATGCTGCCAGGCGTGGCAGACCCCGGAGTAGCCGTTCTGCAGAGAATATTGCTGCTGTAGCCGAGGATGTCATGGAAGCGCCGTCGACATCGACCAGACGACGTGCCACGCAAATGGGTATCAGTCGACGGTCTTTACAGCGAATTTTGGTATACGATTTGAAGATGTTTCCGTACAAAGTCCAGACGGTGCATTAGCTGTTAGCTGCTGATCGCCAATCGCGTCTAACATACGCTCAAGCCATCCTTAACTACCACCAAGAAGAAGATGATTTTTCATAAAAAATAATCATGAGTGATGAGGCCCATTTCCATCTTAGCGGGTACGTAAATAAGCAAAATTTACACTTCTGGGGCACTGAAAATCAGCGTGTAACCCACGAAGAGCCATTACACCCGCTCAAAGTCACTGTATGGTGTGCTGTTTTCGCTGGAGAAGTCATCGGACCTTTTTTCTACGAAGACGTCGCGGGCCAAACGGTTACTGTGAATGGTGAGCGCTACAGAGCAATGATCAACGAGTTCTTTTTGCCGCAACTTGATGAATTGGGATTGGAAAACATGTGGTTCCAACAGGACGGTGCAGCGGCACACACTGCACGTGCCACAACCGATATGCTGAAGGATGCATTTCCCGGGCGCCTAATCTCCCGTTTTGGCGATTTGCACTGGCCAGCAAGATCGCCTGATTTGAACGCTTCAGACTTCCTTTTGTGGGGCTTTTTAAAGTCGCTGGTTTATGTCAACAAGCCTCAGACTCTTGCAGCTCTTAAAGACAATATTCGTCAAGAATGTGAGTGATGGAAAATGCCATAAAAAGGGCTCAAATGACAATCAACTGTGGCGGCGGCCATTTACATGACATCATATTCTCGACTTGATGTAAAAAAAAAATTAAAATACCAAATAAAAATAATCCACAAGAAGAATCAAAATTTTTCATTTTTTTTTTTTAATTACAGCCAAAAAACATCGGAAGTTTACTTTTGCGCCACCTTGTATATATGCCTGAAACCAATAAGTTTAGAAATACATTTTGGGTGTATGATTTAAAAATGCGGGATTTTTAAAAATGTTTGGCTTTTATTTTGAAACATTTGTCCAATATAAATTTATTCAAAGTATTGGATATTGTTAGCTATAAACTTTTCCCATCTTTCTGGCAACATATGGAGCCAAAAACTGCTCATTTTTTGAGGCCAAGCATCAATCAAGCCAATATCGGAGACTCTGTTCCAAAGTGAAGCTAATCCCAGAGAGAGCGTTCTGCATCGATTGAAACAAATAGTAGTCGGACGGGGCACGGTCTGGACTATAAACCAGGTGAGGCAAAACTTTCCAACCACTTCCTTTTAAATACTTTTTTATCGATTCGACTTGTTAGCTAGGCTTTGCATACGTATTCTTACTCTTCGGGCTATTGTAATTTTTTTTTAACGTTTATTATAATATTGTTCCTGCCTTCAATGTCTAGGCCTTACAATAAGTAATTAAATCTTAGAACTAAACAATTATTGTACTCTCAGTTGAGAATCATATTTGGTATATTAGCTCTAAGCAACCTTGATCTGTCTTGAGTTACTGTAAGTAGCCTTGCGAGTGGGTTCGGATGATGATGAAATTTTAACAAATAAGCTTCACGAGTTTTTCTAAATTCGTCCTTGACCAATGGCACATCTATCTGTACCATGGAGCTCCCGTCATGCCCGGTTCAAAGAATTTTGGATTGTGCCCTCTGTATGAGATCTATACTGGTATTGTTTGCTGTTCCCCATAGTTGGATTCCGTATGTCCAAAGTGGTTTTAAGACTGTCTTATACAGGATGACTTTGCAGTTAAGACTTAATTCCGATTGATGGTGGATTAGCCAGTGTAAATTAGGAGCTTTTAGTTTCATGTGGAGCCGCTTGGCTTCTATGTGCCGACGCCAAGTAAGACGTCTATCTAAATGAATGCCAAGGTATGTAAGGTGATCAGACTGTGGGATGTTCACACTGTTTAGTGTCACTGGTGGACAACTTCCTCTCCTAAGTGAAATCGTTATGTGCTTGCTTTTAATTTCATTCACTTGTATTCTCCAATTTCCTAACCACGTCTCTACGTGCCCGAGATAATTATCAAGGTTTCTAGATGCTACATTTAAGTCCACATGAGAACTAAGAATTGCAGTGTCGTCTGCAAAGGTGGAAATGGTTAATTCTTCGGACTCGGGCAAATCAGAGGTGTATAATAGGTACAGAGTTGGTCGTAGAACACTTCCCTGGGGCACACCAGCATTGATCGCATAGTCGCTTGTCACATAATCTCCATATTTTATCCTAAACAAGCGATCCGATAGGTAAGACTCTAGTATTTTGTGTGTACTAGAAGGCAGTAGGCGTTTAATCTTGTGTATTAGACCTTTATGCCAAACCTTGTCAAAAGCCTAGGCAACATCTACAAATATTGTCGAACAGTACGTTTTTAGTTCGAAAGATTTTCGTATCTCTCCAGTTAGGCGGTTAACTTGCTCAATTGTTCCGTGTTGCTTACGGAATCCGAATTGATGATCTGGGATAATGTTTTGACTATTTAAGAATGTTAGAATTTTCCCTTGGATTATCCTCTCAAATAGTTTAGTCAAACAAGGCAATAAGCTAATAGGTTTTTAGGATGATGCCAATGTCAATTCCTTTCCTGGCTTGGGTATCATTATAATTTGGGAGATTTTCCAATCATTCGAAAAAACTCCTAGAGACAAGATCGCATTGAATAATACTGTGAGCACAATAATTGCCACATCTGGTAGGTTTCCAATCATGGAAGGTGTAATTAAATCATAACCAGGAAATTTTTTTTAGTTTGAGATTGTCCTTTATGATCTTCTGAACATCTTCAATACTAACATTGATTTGGTTGGAATAAATTACTTAAATGTTCAGCGAAAACTACGGCTTTATCCTTTCCACTACGTGCCCAGGTATCGTCAGATTTCCTTATCGGACTTTGACCCTCTACTGGTGGCTTAATGTTCTTAGCTGCCTTTTAAAGGGAGAAGTTTGTGTGCTTAGTACTGGTTAAACATTCAATATAGTTTCGATTTCTGCGATCCTCTTCAGACTGAAGGGCTCTTTTTAGTTTCTTACTTGCAGTGGACAGCCTCTGCTTAGCAGCAGGATATCTGTTGTATTGTCAATCTCTTCTACATCTCCTCTTTTCAGGGAGGAGTCTATTAATTTCTGCATTAAAAATACACATTTTACGTTTAGGAGGAATGTGGCACTTAGTGATCCAAGGCCGAAAAGATTAGAGACTTGAAGTCTCTAATACAATCGTTGATATCTTCCTCACACTGCATGTTGTATTCAGTATGGATATGGATGCTGATGAGGTATGCTAATGAGGTATGAGGCGATTGATATTGTCCGTAACAGTTTAGTATAATGGAAGCATGGTCAGAAAATAGTTCATATGATATTTCTGCAGTAATAGCGTTCCTATTTAAATTCCTTGATATGGCAAAATCTTTTAGATCAGGGATTTTTCTAGGATCAGAAGGCCAATAAGTGGGCTGACCAGGTGATATAAGGGCTATTGTAATGTTTCATTGCAAATAATGATGCAGTGCAAAAATGATTTTCTTTTATAGCGTTCAATCGTAATTTCGGTCATGCAAAATCGTCTTTCAAGGTCTATCGGCTTCAATTCATATGATACCCAATTTTCCTGCATTTGGATCAATACTGCTGCTCGCAAATGTTTTGAAATTGTGGCTCCGAATAATTTTGTAAGCTCTTGTTGAGTTTGACAACAATATTCATGGAGTAATGCCTCCAATTCTTGGTCATCAAACTATTTGGCGATCTTTGTCTTTCGTGGCAAAATCGCCACTTCTAAACCGAACAAACTATTTCTAGCGCTTTGAAACCGATGGAACATATGCACCGATGGAACCGATGGAACATTGAGCAATGGGTGATGTTCAGCAAACATTTTTTTCATATTAATGATATGACGCTTTGTTGGGAGAAAATTCGACGTTTTCGAAGCAAAAAACCTTTGTTGTTTACACTATAATGTTCAATAACTAAGTGGGAATAAATGACAGATATGTACCCCTCAAAATGACATATAAGTTATTAAAAACAAAAACCGCGTTCAAAAGATACACCATCTATTGTAAATCCCCCAATTTTAAGTCATACACCCAATAGTATGTTCTTTATACAACATTATTTGCTTCAGATTCATTTATAGACAATTTCTAAAATAACAAAAGCTTAACAGAAAATCATGCAACTAACGCAATATTTGAATAGTTTTACAAACCAATACTAATAAAGTAAAGACTGGCCAAAGTATTTGCTCACAAGAAAACAAGTTACTTCTTTACGCTTCTTGAATACAAAAATGTTTTAAACTGTCAAAGGTTAAAACAAGTCACTTTGAAGTTGGGAAAAATATACAATAATATGGATAGTACTAGCAACTAGCAACAGTACTTTAAAGGATTTTCAGTTATTTTTATCATCTTCATTTAAAATAAAAATATTTTAGGCGAGGAGTTAGTTGTTAAAACATCTGTAAATATGTACACTATTTCCGAAGAAACTACACAATGGAAAAAAACCATCTTTAAGTGACTGCATTAAATGCAATCGTTTTTTTTTTTATTATTTTTTATTCCTCAAGTTATTGACTAAATGACCACTTTTGTTAAACTCAAATTCTAGTCTCTCGCTTTAGAGAGGAAATGGAATATTCTAAGAAAAAAGTTGATAAGTTTGTCTTGCAGCTATTTAGAAGTTAAAAGAGTCAATAAATTGTACACGTTTGTTGTGGTTTTTACTACCTTTTTTTCACCACAACTTCGTATGCAATCATGAAGTTAATAGCAGCAACAACAACAAAAGTATGTACTATATATTTACTAAGTAGTAAAACTAAATACAAATTTGTTATTTTATTTATTTATATTTTGTTTTTGTCTTCAGTTTTACTTAATATCTATTAACATTTGAAACAAGTTTAATAAAAGACGGGGAAAAAAAAAAGTATAAATAAAATATTGTATGAAAATGAAAACAGCAAGAACAACAACCACACGTCAAACCAAACCACAAACAAAACATGTTGCAACAATTACAACGTGTTTGAGTTAAAAGAGTAAGAGTAAACTTTAGTAGTTAGACGTACTAGATACAACAACAATACAATATTTACATTAACTACGTAAATACACCCAGCAGTTTTATATGACTTTCCCTGGCTAGTGATTTTAGCTAATTCTGCGGACCCTAAAGTGGTTACAGAATTAGTTATTTTGTGACTAGTTATTTTCACTTATTCGAGTCCTAGGGGAAGACATATGATCCTACATAGATTACACAGAAACTGTCTGATAGCTGGACTAAAGTTGTAAATGCATGGGATTCACATACGATCTACATAAAGTCAGTTATCTTACTAGCTACCTAACTGGTTGATTGATATATAAATAGGAATTTTGACATGTACGTGCCAGCAGCTAACTGAATCCTATTAGTCATTTCAAAAGACAGCTTTTAGTACTCAACCAACTTACTTTTAATGGAGCTGACCCTTAAATAGAAAGTAGCTGACCCTTAAGTTGAAATGTAATTAAACATTCGACACAACTAAAGCTACGTACACACGGTTGTCAGATTGTACAATATTGTCAGAAAAATGTTCAGAAAATGTCTAACAACCGTGTGAACTTACAATTTTTGTCTTACAACGTTGTCATAAAAAGTATTGTCAGTATATTGTAAGACAATACTATTGTCAGACATCTGACAATGATGCCATATTTCTATTAGCAACACTGTGCATATGTATTTAAAATAAACAAAAGTGAAGCAACCGTGTGAACTGACAATTTTAGTTGGAAGATAAATTTATTGTTTGATAATTGTCTGACAATGAAATTGTAAGGTTTTCTTACAATCGTCTAAACTGACAATTTACCTTTTGCTTATAATATTTCATTGGCAGTACATTGCGAGCATATTGCCAGATTTGACAACATTGTAAAATCTGACAACCGTGTGTACGTAGCTTAAATACAGCTTGGTCTTACAAGGGATAGTAAAATACTAAAAACTAATTACACAGATTACACTTTAAATTACAGCGGGACACTAAGTAACAATTGACTATACTATAGTTTATTCCTGGTAGATAATATAAATTTTTAAAGTGTAACAGAAAAATATGTAAAGAGATAACACTCTAGATTACTTAGGAACACTAAAGTGGCAATAGACTTCACGCTTAATTACCAGGGATGTATGAAGTAATCAATTGATTTTTCTTTACACTACAAAAATGGACCAATGAACCCAGCCAAGTAAATATGCATTAGTGAAAATTACTGTCTAAAAGGGATACATTGACTACTTGTAAAACTACTGGGCTGTAATCATACTTATACCATACATTGTAAAGCAGTTACATGTAGTTGAACCATGTAACGTAGAATTATTGGAACAAAAGTAAAAGTGTTAATTTTAAACGTGAGGTTAACATGAAACTCTATGTTTTATATTATATTAATGATCTAAAATGTTTGGTATTAAAAATGGGCATAATAGCTCCCACCAAAAATATTTAAAACAAGTTATCCTCCCGTCCGATATTTTAAAACAAACACTATAGTGCCTAAATGACTAGACCTTGAAAATTTGACACAAATAGTTACTACTATAGCTACTAGCTAAGTAATGTGTCCAAAATATTAACAAAATAGGTTGAATCAATAAAAACTTTTGGACAAATTTTGTTCAGACTTACCAACAGGCAAATCTTTAGATCTTGTTAGGCAAGGTCGTCGTCAGGTTCCAGGCTATAATAAATTGATTCTAATTCAGATTAATGTCTATTTGTAGCCTTGACGAAATTACTAATGCACATTTTGACATTTTGGCATCTTCCTTAATTTTCAAAAGATACTCCAGTAGATTTGATTTCATCTACTTAAAGAACGTTCTACATCAGTAGATTAAAAAGTTTTAAATTTTTGGCTTCTTGCCAAGTAAATGCTTCTGACTTCGGGAAGTTGATTTTAACTATAACGATCCAGAATGAACATATATGTGGTCGCAAATGAAAAATGTGGAAATACAAACGGAATGACAAACTTATATATACCCTTACATGGTGAAGTAACAATTAACAAAAAATAAATAAAAAATTATTGAATTAATATAACAAAACTAAACATATCTCCAAAATCAGGTAACCTTTTGATTTTGCATTCCAAATTAATTCCTTTACCTTCTTAAATAATATTATTTTTTTTAGTCCATGTTAGTCACAGTTCAAAGAATTATATCTCAAACACTTATATTAGGTTAGGTTACGTGGGTTGCTCGGAGGGCTAGTGGCCCATTGTGATACCCTTAGAATTACCATTCCCTTATGCTGAAATTTAATACATAAAGGGAGAATAGTTTCCCTCCCTAATTTCGTCGACTATGTGATTCTTGTGGTCCCCGTGAGAACCAGGCAGTACTTATAATAAATCTTATCATATTTATTAGTGGTACATCTCTGAGACAGTCCAGATCATGGAAAAGAGCTCTACCAAGATATGTAGTCTATGCTCTTGTAAGGTTGAATGGATGGATAAGTCACATAGAAGGTGTTGTACCGATTCTTCCTCCTCCTCATCCGAACAAATTCTACAATAGCTATAACGTGGGTAACCCATACGTTTCGACATGTGTTTAATCATACAGTGCCCAGTGATTATACCCGTAAGAAGCCTAATCGAATACCTACTAAAAGACAAAAGTGTCCTGGTCCTATCCTCTGTCAGAGCGGGACAGAGCAATCTGGATATTTTAAAAGTGGTGATATTTCACCACCTGAGTTCCGTCTCACTCAAACCCCATTCATTTATCAATTAAGATAAGAAGCCTAATCGAATACCTACTAAAAGACAAAAGAGACCTGGTCCTATCCTCTGTCAGAGCGGAACAGAGCAATCTGGATATTCTACAAGTGGTGATATTTGACCACCTGAGTTCCGCCTCACCATTCATTTATCAATTTCTATACGGTCACCAATGGAGTGTGAATATCCCTTTGTGCAAGAGATTCGTCAGATACTTCATTTCCCCGGATGCCCTCATGGTCTGGGACCCATATCAACGCGACGTGATGTTGTGTCAGTTGTGCCAGTGATTGGATGTAATTGAGAAGACATTTCGACTTAATAAAGTTGGAGCTAAGAGCCTTGATTGATGCAACAAGGCTGTCCAAGTAGATACAAATGTATTGTCGAATTTTCGAGAATCTGTTCCCGGATTCTTCTCGCGGCTATGTCAATGGCATAAATCTCTTATATTAAGTTTATTATAAATTTAAAATATAACAAATTATGTAAGTAAAGGATAAATGACTTTACCATAAACAACTACTACTTGTGCACGAAATTCTTTGTCACACTCTCTAGTTAATATGATATTCAAAAAGATCTCTGTTTTATATGTATGAACAAACATGCATCTACTCGTATCTAATGGATTTGTGGCTTACACTTTGTACACGAGCCACAAGACAACATATGAAAAAAAAACCATCGAGTGTATTCTCGCAAGGAATTAATAAATATAAATAAATGAATAAATAAATTGTGGAAAACAAAAATACAATAATTATTTGTTACTAACTTGACTAAAATGCCAATAGAAAACAAAAACAAAACATTAAAGTGTTTGTTTTTTTATTACGTACGTTTAACAAAAATTAAAAAAAAAAAAATACTTAATTGTCTACACAATACTCGTAGTAAGTATGAAGAAAATGTTAGTATAAAAACTACTAAAACTGCATACAACTACCGCTGCTGCTGCTGCTACGATTACTGCTTCGACGCCACTGCTGGCTGTGAGTGAGTGTAAAATTTTAAATTTACAACAAATAATCAACAAACAATCAAAAAAAAAAACAACAACAACTAAGAATTGCAACATGTGATTGTTTTTTGATTACTATTCAAACAATTAAGATAGATACACAGTGGTTTGAATGATTTTTATATCAACAACGATTTTTTGCAATATTTCAAGGACAAGCCATAGTTGCGAGTAAAAATCTTTCTAATTACAAATTTTACTGAATATATATAAGTCAAATTGCAGCAACAGTAAGCTAAACAACAACATACTAGGTCTCGGTCAATCTATATAAAATGAGACACAATTCTAATCTGAAGGTTAACGAATTATTGTCATTAAGGAATTTTTTAAACCCATAAGGTTAAGTAATGGTTTTAGTCTGCACTATAGCCGGCATATCAAGACCTATTGGTATATATGTATACCACGGTGTGTAATTGATAAATATTTCTACCTTAAAGCTTCTTGAAATAAATGTCAATGTCCAATAAATAATAATACAATATCCAAACCAAAACCTTCCATCTTTTCACAACATTGGTTTTTTGTTAAAAAATATAAATGTGAAAAATATACAACAATTGTTTTTATTGGAAAATATAATGGTACTATCAGGTTGTTTATTAAAAATTATTGCACGTTCCTTATTAATCAAGTATATACTTAGTATTACAAATATTACCTAACAAAGGAAATTTAACGGAAATTTTGTAAAGATTATATGTCCCAGACAAAGTTTGAATCCAGTATCATAGTAAAAGTTAATAAATGGAAAGTCATTACATACTTTGAGCCTTCTTAATCTGAAACAACCAACACATCCAATAATATAAGTAAAACTAAGTATTCTGAATAGATTTTATTGTGATTGACGATTAGTCATTTCGGGGTCAGTGATGCAAAATTTTTTAAGGTTAGTAATTGCAAAAGTACTCGTATTACAGAATTTAAAAAATTCATTAAAAATAAATTTACAAATTTTAAAAATAATCTTTTGTCCAGTTTTAACGAACCCACACTTCTTCAAAATTCTATTTGAATTGCATAAAAATAAAATTTATGCAGAAAGTAAGCAAAGTTCCTGAACTTTAGATCCAGAAAAACTTGTACATTTATACCCTTCATCATGAGTTGTTGGGAATATTTAAGTTGTCATACCGTTTGAAATTTTTTCAATTTTAATTTGTAATCCCTGTATCTTTATAGACAGTCAATATAGTATAAATAAGATAACCAACACACCCGGGAGTATTGGGTGATTTCTTTATAAGTTTTCATCTTAAAATTACAGCATTATTTCTGCTCAAAAAAATGGACTCGTTGTGATCTGTTGCAACATCGGCAACATACCTGGGTATATTTTGCAGTTTCAAAACGCTGTAGCTCTGAATCGGATCTACTTGAAATTTCGTTAGAGTCATCCGGTTGGAAGATAAAGCCCATTTACAAAGTTGCGCCCTTACGTCAACAGCATACATACCTGAGTATTAGGGCGGGTCGATTTGTAGGGACGCAAAAAAATCACAAGGAAAATGGTATTCAAGGGATCAAAATAAGAAACTTTGCCCAAGGAATCATACCTGTAAAATTAATTATAATGTTCCCTATTTTGGCCCAAAGGTCAAATTTGGAGAATTTTACTAAGCTAATTTTTCTAAATTTTGTTTTGGGACCCCCCAGGGGGTTCAAGGGGGTGCGCCATTAGCATGGATGGGTCGCCTTTCCAAAGTACATTTTGACTCAATTGGGGCACTTTAAACGGGTTAAAGTGGGATTTTTCAAAATTTGACTTTGGGTCAAAATAAGAAACATCAGAAGTTTCTTATTTTGATCCCTAGAGTATGATTTGACTTGTCATTTGGACGATTTTTAAATCCACCCGAACCTAGTTGGTATGTTTAGTAAAACGCGTTTAAATAAATTGATATAATTGAAAAGTATAGTATTTTTTCAACATTTTTACCCATTCTACTCCACATTTTTGATAACAGCGAGTCCAAATATTTCTTGATTTTCTCCATTTTTCTTTTATTGAACTAACAACAAATGTATATGTCAAACAAAAAAAAGAATTGTTTAAAAATCGAGACTGAAACCAAAGTTATATGCATTTGAATTAAAAAAATTTTAAAAAGGCGATTTTTCGCTAGTTTTTCGGATTGGCTGTGGGAACATGCAATTTTGGCACCAATAAATTATAATGTTAACAAGCTCAATAAGCAAATACAATTGATTTTTTTGGGAATCGATAACATACAAATCGATTGACACAGTAATGAATGAAAAACAAGCTGTCGGTTATCCTACTAAATTTTTGAATTCATTGGAACCAGCCGGACCGCCACCACATGTATTAACATTGAAGGTTGGAGATCACCGACTTTGTCCGACACTGTATATTCAAATCGAGATGCAATATAAAACAGATGTTTTCTAAGGGCCAGCAACGCGAACCGGATTCAGCTAGTTTTTTTTTTTGTATAAAAATCAACTCGCATAGTCGATATCAATATAAAGTATCTTTTAACCCAATTTAGATGGCCAAATATGTTCTTAATTATTTTGTAAAGGATTCCGATTACCGCGACCCTGGTGTGGATATTATAGCCAAAAAATTAAAAAATCCCATATTTGGGATTTTTCAACACTTTTTTGGGAATTGCGGGATTCCTGATTACAAATTTCTAATAGAAAACTATATACATATAACTGTAAAATTTCAGTAAAAAAATTCAAAAATAAAAAATGTATTTTAGAGAAAATGTTGACAAAAATAGTGGTTTTAATTTGTTTATATACATTCTGATCAGATTACATATCTTTTAATAAGATTATAGACATTATTGAATTTTGTCCAATTAAAACTAAGGGTGTTTTATAATAGGTCAATTCACCACGTCTCAGTCATAATGTCCTAATATATCACGACTCGGCGTCTCGGCTTAACCGACTCTTAGGCATTCGGCGTTGGTCTCTGCTGGTTGGTTACGGTAATACATTAAACATAGCATAAAAAGTAATATCATTGTGAAATATTATGACAATATGACATGATAAGACCCCTTGTGAATTGACCAATTGTTAATCATTAAAAAACGTTGGACCTTCATTGAACAACCAAAAATATTGTACTCTTCTTTTAAAACGTAAGCAAAAATTCTGAAGACAGCTTATTCGGAAAACTTTATTGATTTAAGCTTGATTTACTCGGAAATTACAGATTTTTTATTATTAACCATGCATGGAAAAATTCCAAAAAATTATGAACCTATCTGCTTTACCCACTGTATTGGTAAAGCAGATATATACATGAGAATATTGTGTATTAAATATGTTCAATTTCACATATATATCGATATTCTAAAGGATATTATTTACTACACAGCCATATTCCTGCAAAACCAATTTAAAAATTGTTGTCCCTGTGCGAAAACAATAATTTATGATAAATTTATGTAAATGTCAAATTTATCTGCCATCATAGTTCATAAAAATAACAAAAATATAAGCGAAAAACTTCAACTTTTTGGTTCATAACTTTTTGTATACAGAAACGAATTAGCTTAGTTTCAATACTAAATTGCTTACCCCCATTAACACGAAGTCTGGTTAGGTACTAACTAATAGTTATACTGTCGGTTAAAATTATTTTTGTATGAAAACTGTCACTATAACTATTAAATAACACATAACCAGGCTTCGTGTTAATGGGGGTTAGAAGTATTATTAATAATATATGTAAGTACTATATGGAGTCCTAGATGAATAACTCTCCATGTGACATTTAGAATGCCAAACCTCTTTATACCCTTATTAGTCGCTTTTGGTGGTATGAGAGGATATAAAGATTAACTTTTAAATGCTTCCAAAGCTCAAATCTCTTGGAAATACTTTTTTAATTGCTTTTGTTTGTGAATTATTTAAATATGTCTATAAATGGCTGACATATAAAAGAAACCCATTGTAAAAAAATGTTTTTCGATTCTAGTTTTGAAGAAAATGCTATAACTATCCAAATAAAGGCATTCAACATATTAAGCTTTTAATTAATGTAAAATACAACTCCGTATGTTTCCAAATTTTAAAGATTTTAGCCGATTTTTTTTTTCGCCATAGCCGAATTATTTACCTCTGATTTTTTATAATAATAAAGATATATCCATGGATAGTTTTTCATCACTATCATGACGTTTAAGTTTAGTAATCATTTGTTCTAGATCCTCTGTATGCAGAGCACTACTCCGATCATATACTCTTAAATCTTTTAAAAAGATTATTGACATCTGATTGAGGATACATATGAATGCAACAGGTTGATATGAAATTATCAAATACGCGATCCAAAATTAATCCAAATAGTACTCGTAATTATGAGTTGGACAGTATAATTACATAGTATTGGCCCTTTTTTGTTACATTTTTTGGGTTAAAAATATATAATTATAAATTCCGCCTAAAAATGTTTAGTAAAATCTTGTTGACTTCATTATTATTTAACTAATCAAACAAAAGATACCACTGTAATTTAGTTTTTAGTTAAAAAAAAACACTCTTCCACGCAAAGACAAAACAAAACAAAATGTGTATTATTAAATTTAATTTGAGGTTTTTGTAAATGCTTGTCAATCATTTCTCAAACTTTTTATTAATTTATTTTTATATATTCCACACAAAAACAAAACAAAAAAAAATATATTAAAAAAGAAACACACAATCATAACTCGGAAGGAATTTTTAATTCACAAAATAGCAAAAAAATAAAAAAAAAAACCTACAATTTATCAATCTCAAACAATCGATCGATCGAACGAACGCACGATCATTGGAAGAATGTATGATCGAACCATATGATCATATGAATTTTTGATGAATAAAACAACGAAAACGTCCATCAATCGATGTTGTTGTTGTTTCTGTTGCTGTTGCTATTGTTAATGATTTGGGCGTTAAAATAATTTACGGTATTTTTTTACCTTTTTCCATTTTATTAAGAGTATTATGATTATTGTTGTCTTACTTATTTATTTATTTGTATGCAAAGAGGTTGTTTGCCATAATGGAGCATGTCTGCAGTGAGGTTGGTCTGGTCTGCCCTGGTCAGTAGATCGATCGATCGAACGAACGAACGATCGCTTGTTAAGAAAATGTAATTTAATGGCTTAATAAAACTGAATAAATAAAAAAAAAATGTTGTACAAGTATACTTTCATCCATGACCTTGAGGTATTATAACTGTTATATATTTTTGATTTAGGTTTTTAGATTAATATTGTATCACGCACACATAAATATACAACTAAAATTTATATTACGTTCATATGTAGGTATGTTTTATTTAATACAAATTAAATTAAATATTTTAATTATTAGGAAATTGGATTATGTACTTAGTTAGTTGGTTGGTTCATGTTGGTATTATTAAGTTTTCTAAAAACTGAAACAAAAAAATTTAGTTTTAAAGTTTGTTTTGAATAATTCAATATCAAAAAACCAATGAACTGTTAATATATGTATGAATTTCAATAACAGCAAGTCGAGTTATAACCTCGAGACTGGTCCTATTTCAACTACAAACACAACATTGTGCTGACATATTTTGAGAATTGAAACGTAATGAAAAAGCCTTAAGGACCTTAAAAAATCATTAACTATGTTCAGATATACATAAAAAATATGTAAACAAAAATAGGCCATTTGTGGGCCGATTGTGTCGATTTTAAGAATTCCCGATATATTGATGAATGAATCATGTATGTAAGTTATTTGGAGGCTACGGAAAGTTGATTTCAACATACAGATGTCTCTAAGATTTACGTGGGTACCTGCCGCATAGCCTTAAACCGTACGGTGGTCTTAACACCGGATAGGAACAATACGTCTATCACCGCCATTGAGTGACTTGCATGGAACACTCAATTGGCAACTTCTTGTACATTGATTGCACAGATCAAAGCACAAACCCCTTGCTCAAGAGCTCGGGCTATCTAATCCCTGCCATCCATAGCTAGCTAGTCAACTAACATGCCCAGGGCAATTATCAAAGGGGTAACATCCGACCTGGTAATCCAGTCCAATGTATGGTCTCTGACTTCAAAAGTTCCCAGCCGATAAAAGTCAAAGTGAGTGTACTTTAACACACACTTTTGACCTCGACCGAGAACCAAGTCCAACGACCGGTACATCACGAATGCTACTACCTCAATACATTTCCTGAGCACAAACGCCAATTGGTATCTGCTACTTTCAATGGCCCTGTTGAGTCAGCAACAGCACTTAGTAAGATACATTTGGTAGTCCGAAATTTGAAACTAGCCCAAATATCAGTACTTTAGCCAACGATCTTCTACCAGCTTTGGGATTTAACCACAGCCACCACGCGCTCACCGAAGTGACCTCACCAATGATCCTACAAGACCGAAGTCCTAGGTCCAAAGGATCTCCATGGTACTAGATAATACTCTAGTCAGCTGGGAACTTAATAAATTAAATTCTTACCAGGAATGAGGTCCGTGCACCTTGGAGCCCCGGTTTCGCCAGACATTTCCCCTTGAGGCATAACAACAAGGTGTGGAGCTCACCAGATGGACAGACAGACATGGCTATATCGACTTCGCTACTTTGTGGGGTTGCAAATGATAATAACACAACATGCTTTATTGAGTTGCCAGTTTAGTCAAATTCTTTAGATTCGGAAGCGTCTCACAAGTTATACAATAGAAATGTTGTCACACTGTGACCAATATTATCACACTCGTAGATAGAGCAACGAATTAATTCATTAAATTTAAGCTTACTTCAAGGAAATCTTAACACATTCAGAACACATTCCATTGTAGTACCGATAGAACAGTGAAACGCAGCCCACATTGCGACGGTGCTCCAGCGAATCAATAGAGTTGGATACCCTAATGTCACCAATAATCACCTTCGCTCTCTCTTGTACGCGGTCAAGCAGCTCCAAAATAGACTTTGAAGCACCGGGCCATACATGGGAGTTGTATTCCATTTTCGGTCGAATATATGTGATGTAAATAGTGAGGAGGTCAGATGGAGTGAAGTAATTCCTACACCGTTTCATAAAACCGAGACACTTGAATGCTTCTTTCGACACTTGAAAAATGTGTTTAGACCATCCATAAATACAGATGAAGCAGCATTATTTGTCGTTCGTTTTTGTGTCAACATGCAACACTGAGTTTGGCGGGCGTTGAAAGCGACTCTATTCGCACGACTCCATTTAGAGAATGTCACAAGGTCCCGATTAAGGGAATCATTCATGTTTTGCCTCATTGCCCCAATCTCCGACAGGCTTGGTCTATAACTGAATGAATATGAATGGCAAATGTTGCTGTCATCTGCAAAAGAATAGATAGGGTTGGAAGTTTGACGTAGAAGGTCATTTAGAAAAATAAGGAATAGAGTAGGAGAAAGAACGGAGCCTTGCGGTAATTCAAATCTATAAACCCTTAAAAATGGTTGGACAACCAAAACTTAGTTTATAATATAGACATAAGACTATGAAGACTACTTATTGTATTGTATGGGTTTAATGTAACAAATTCCCGGGAATAAAAAACGTGCGTGAAATTAGGAACGCAGCTGAGACTGACTATTTTTTTTTTTTTAAATTCAAACCTGTTCTCCAGTTCATTATATTCAAACTCCACTGTCGATTTAATGAATTATTAAATCATAAATTTCAATATCCTAGCATAAATGGCAAAATATGTTAAAATTATTTATTGAATTATATGAAATATTCAACAAGTTTACTTCAAATTAAATACTCAAACTTATAATAATGTACTTCGCTACATGTACAGACTCCATTATTAAATAGGTATTAAAAGAACAATTCAAAAATGCAATCGAAATCAAAAGGGGTGAAGGAGCAACGACAATTCTTAATTATTCCTATGATACCAGCACTCTAATGGAATAAATTGAAAGTCGATAAGAAATATGCGAATGGATTTGTATTTGTATTTGAATTTGATTTCATAGTATTAAAATTTGACTTACCCCAATCAAAAGGCGAATAATAGATAATTCACCCACATTCGTTGGTGGCTTTAATTGAAGCTTAAGTTTATCTTTCTTTTTGTTGTTGTTGTAGTATTTGTAATCCCCATTATTTGTTGTTAACTGGTTACAAACGTTTCTTCATATTGTTGTTGTACCTATTTACTCTTTGTTTTTTTTTTTTTATTTTAAGAGAAACCGTTATAATTTTAAGCCACGTTTAAAAATAAAAAAAGCTTAAACAGAAATTGATTAAGATTTTTTGTTATTGTTTTTTGTTGTTATAATAAATACACGAATGCAACCGTTTCGCATAAATTAAAATTGTAAGAAAAAAAGAATTGAATGTACAACAAAAATAATGGTTAAAAATTTCAACAAGAGTTGTTGTTGTTGTTGTTTTTGCTATTGTATTGAATAATATGGCAAATGTATGATATTATTAATACTTTTATAATTTTTATTTATTTATACAAATATTATTTATTTATTTGTTATGTTTATTTGTTTGTTTGCTTGTCATTATTTTAATTGAAGTTTGTGCTAAATAAATAATATTGCACATTTAAAATTCATTTTTCACTGTGTTTAAAACAATTTCTTGGCCAAATATAGGCGTTTTTCTTCTTATTGTTGTTGCTGTTTCAATTAAACCAACAATTTAGAAGGGGAAATTTTTTATTTAAGCCAACTTAAGTTAATATTAAACCAAGGTGATGTACTTCTAACATGTACATGCAATATACATTTAAGACACACTAACATTTGATTTTTTTTTTTTTTTCTTATTTTTTACTATTATTTTTTGAATTTTCAATAAAAAAAAAATATTGAATTTGTTTTTCTTTTAGAATTAGAAACACAAAAAAAACACTCACACTCAGATCGTTCGATGGACAGAAAGACAGACAGACAGATGAAAAGACACACTCTGAAAACGTATATTTAACTGACTAAAACACGAAACCGTAATTTTGTTTTTTATTATATCTCGATTGCAATTGATTGCATTAGTTTAGACGTTTTTTTAGTCGTTTTTTTTTATTTTTTTTCTTTTTAACTTATTTTTAAACCAGAACGTTTTAAAAAAATTTCCACGGTCCTTAAATATGTTTTCAGCTGTGTTGTTGCAAAAGAAAAATAATTCTTTTTTTAAATGTTAAGTTTTAGTTTCCACACATTTCATTTAAAAGAGAATTTCAGAATATAAAGATTTTTGAAATTCTTTTCACATTTCGTATGATTTTGTAAATGATTCACTTGTTCTAAATAAAAATATAATTTTTTTTTTTTTATTATTTTGTGTTAATACAGAGTCTGTTCTATTTTTTGTGTGTATTTTGTCAAGAGCCCAAACTGATGGAGTTAATTTTTTTTGCGTGCGAATCGCTTCAGTGTTTCCACTTAACTGAATTACCAATTTAAACCGCAACTGATAGTGAACTCTGTGTCTGTGCTACAAGTCT
This sequence comes from Calliphora vomitoria, assembly GCA_942486065.2. NCBI lineage: Eukaryota > Metazoa > Arthropoda > Insecta > Diptera > Calliphoridae > Calliphora > Calliphora vomitoria. Next base: position 95,176,880 of record OW818029.2, read on the forward strand.
TGTCTCTGCTTAATAATGTATTTTTTTTTTCTTTTCTTGTTATTATTGTTGCTACTAACAAAAACCTGAGCTTACCAAGCAGCCAGTCAGCCAGCCAGCCAACAAACTAAGCTTGCTATCCAGCCACACAAGCCCACAAAAAATTATTTTGCAGAACATAGAGCTACAGCTCTAAGAAGCAAAATCAAAATCAAAACAATAACAACACTCAACAAAACGAAAACAAAACCTGTATATAAAACACAAACAAAATAATAACAACAAGATTGGCAAGTAAACTTGGCTTATATGCTGCTGTCCCTCCTTCCATCCCCCATTTGTGTGGAATGAAAAGGAACACAAATTACAACAAACATATTGCAATTGCTCCCATTGACTGTCATACTTAAGCTCGCTTACCACAGAAATTGAGCACTCTTTAGCGCTCAATATCAGTGCAAACACTTCAGCACAAAAACATCAACAACAATAACAGCAACACAGAGACAGACGGACCACTTAAAATAATTACTGACCATTTGCGCGTGCGCACTACACACCATAGTTCAGTAGTTTTTGCTGATCTGTTCTCTCTTCTATGATCAATCACTTTTACTCTCAATTTATTAATTGATTTTGCTTTAACTTCCATTTACTAGAGTTACCAGATTAAAATAATTGCATTTAAAAAGGGAAGTTGTTAATGCGTTTAAGGAATTTATGTATTTCAATTGATTTGACTGAAATTTAAATTTTAATCACATAAGAATATCCTTAATAATGAGTCACGACATTTTATATCTTTCTAGGTGAGAGTACATTACTTGTTTATTTCCTGCATTTAATAAGGTTTAGATCGGTTTAACTTCGCTAAAGTCAAACCGACCGAAGGAAGTTGCTTCATCATTGTCTCAAGCTTCATAGCTCATGAGAAATATGCACCACCAGATGAAGTGACTGCTCTTATGGCATTCATTGTATCAGATGATGTTATCTGGGATGTGATGCCAATGCAATGGCTGTGTGTATATCTTTGATATCATTGATAACCTTCATAATTTGACTATATGTAACTCCGTTTCAAAACCAAATTAATCTACAAACTCTCTTCTATTTAAAAATATCCAAAAACCCTAAGGGCCATTATTACAACTTGCCTTTATGTTCGTAATAGTAAAAGGTAACTTTAAGTAAAAGAAAAATATAGCTGGTCCAATTTCCAACTCACTTCTTTGCCTTTCATTGCCACCTGATGTAAAATTATTGAAAAAATTACAAACATCTTTTCAACGTAGTAGTTAACATTTTGAAATAACCAAAGACCAGATTTCCAATTTTTTTCCGCATACATTAGTAAAGGCTTTTTAAATTTCCTCTCCCTAAACAAGGAAAGAGTTACCTTTAATATTGCCTATAAGAATAAGGTGTGGGAGCCTAACCAATCTAACCTCAATGCATTACAACCCAAAACAAATTTATGGAGTCATTTCTGCGAATCTCATGAGAATATTAAGTGCTCCGCAAGGCTCAGTAATGTTCTGTCGGAGGAACACTCCAATCCGATGCATGTTAAAAGGGATCTCTGTGTATTCTACTCAATACCCATTACCCAGGATGTAAGGTTGTGGCTAACTCTACAGTTAATCACTTTCTGAAAATATAATCTCCTACTGTCAGAATATACAATCTTTGGATATCTCTCAACTTTATAACGCTTGGTTGGAGAAGAGTAAAAGTTATTTTTATTCCCAAAATGTCAAAAACAAAAGTCATTAGAATGCCTTCTCGACTCTATATCTGTCAACACTAGGGATGCCAAACGGGACTGGGTTTTACAAATCCCGGGATTCGGGATTTTAGAAATGTAAATCCCGGGATCCCGGGATTTTTCGGGACCCCGGGATTTTTCGGGATCCCGGGATTTTTCGGGATTTCGGGATTTTTCGGGACTTCGGAATTTTAGTTAAACGTCAAAAAATATAAAATTCAACAATAAAAACAATTTTTTTTTTCGTTAATATATTTATGTAAAAATATATCAAAGAAAAAACTAATGCATTGAATTAAAATAAATTTGACACAAACGATATTTCATATTTATACCCGTATTCTGAACTTTATAACAGTGAGAAACACAAAACTGTATTGAGTACATAGTAAAAGCATTTTTAGAAAAGCGAACATTACTATGAGACTAACAGTGTAAAAATTGGTAAGGCAGTTTAAATGTTATTTGCAATTAAAACCGCACAATTTTTGTCAAAAATGTTTGTTCCTCCCTATATTAATATTGAAAATAAAATATTGAAGTATTGTTTTATTTTATAATAAAAAATTTCCGTATGTCTAAAACTCGTTAGGGCTGACTAAAATTATCCACAAATACTCTCTGTTGATAAGGTTTATTTGGAATTGAAAATGGTCCATGATTTCCCCTAGTTCCATACAATTGTCCCCCGGAATACTGTTTGAGCAGTCATAAGTATGTTCATTATGCGACAATCCTTATAAAATTTTGCACTTAATAAGTTCTAAGTACTTTGAAATTATACTGTAAAGTATTGCGAAAATCGGAAAAAATATGAAAGAAGTCAAAAATCTAAAATCCCTAATAACTTTGTAAATAAGCGATTAATCGAAAAAAGAGATCGATCTGTGATCATTCATATTTTGTACCAAAAATCGCTTTTTTTATCTGAAAACCTCAAAAATCTAAAATCCTTAATAACTTTGTTTAATCGAGAAAAGAACCTCGATATGTGATCACTCATATTTCTGACCAAAGATCGATTTTTCATACGAAAAACTTAAAAATTCTAAACTTCTAATAACTTTGTTTATAAGAGTTTAATCGAGAAAAGGTGCTCGATCTGTGATCACTCATATTTCGTACCAAAAATATCAAAAATCTCGTAATTTTCCGGGATTTGTTAATCCCGAAAAATCCCGGGATTTTTTTTCACAAATCCCGGGATTCGGGAAATCCCGATCTCGAAAAATCCCGGGATTTTCGGGATCGGGATTTCGGGATTGGCATCCCTAGTCAACACGTGTAAGTAACATTAAGAGATCAATAGAATTTAAACAATACCCGATGACAGCTTTCCTATTTATTTATGGGACCTTTGACAACATAGCAACTACCACAATTCAACGGCCCCTATATGTTGAAGTATACATCGGAAACTGGATTGTGACAAGCTAGTTGAAAGTGGAATACATCAAGGTAGGGTGATCTTCTCTCTATTGCGGCTATTTGTTATTAACTTGATTCGAACTGAGTTGGGAAACAATGAAATTGAAGATGTTGCTTTTGCGGACGATATAGTACTACTGGTACCAGGTATACCTCTGAATGTGATTAGCAATATCATGATCAACTGGGACAAAAATGGTGGGCCACGGTTCAGATTGCCACGGCTAAATGGCTGTGAACTATCCCAACCAGACAATGCGAACAAAATCTAGGTATTATTCTGAACTCGAAATTATCATTGAAACTGAACGTCGCAAGATGTTCGGTGTTAATTGAGAGATGTGAGTGCACTAGTCCTTCTGAGGCTACGAACACTATTTTGTACCTAACTCCGATAGCTAATGGCTACTTCGCCTGCAGTACAGTGAGAATATCTGCCACTGAATGCTGGAGAACCAGAACGTAAGGTCATGCAGGGATACTTAAATTGATTTCCTCGATCCTAAACCAAACCTCTGTTTACACAACCCCCCTTACGAACTTTGAAATGATGTTCAAAGTAATGATTCCTTCCAGACGGAAATGGTACGGAGGTAACATGAAAAATGCTCAATATAATGATGGGAGCAGTATCTGCAGCAATACCCCTTTGAATCGTAAAATGGGAAATCTACAGATAGGTGGCAGAACATGGAACATGTAAAACTGGTAGAAAAAACTGCAAAAAAATTAAAAACGCAGTACAAAATTTTTAATGAGAACCGTAAATACATTTCCGGTCTAATATCAGTGTAATCAGGTCACTGGATGACTGGTAAGCATGCAAGCAAGTGCAGATTTCTAAACATGCATTTACTGAATATCTATTTGAGACATCGGGTACAATACTTTGCGATCCAATGCAATACCTGAATGCGTCCGTTTAAACCAGTACTTCTTTTTACTGGCATCTAGACTTGATCTAGGAATCATATATATTTTACTTGATTACTTGTGTGTAGCGAGCCACCATATAAATTAACCAACCAGTTTTATGTTGGGACCGTATTATTGTAAGGCCAGTTTAATTAGAAAAATGCGGTATAAAAGAAAGCAAAATATAATAATAAGTCATTAACCCCCATTAACACGAAGCCAGGTAATGGGTTAACTAACAGTTCTACTGGCGGTTAAAATTATGTGTATATGAAAACTGTCAGTATAACTATTAGTTAATACTTATGTAATACAGACTTAGTTAGTGGGGATAAGAATATTTTTTTATTATTTGGTTTATTTTGGAAATAATTCGGTATCTCGGGAACTATTGGAGATATTGTTACAAAATCACATGGTTGAAGCTGAAGTGATTTTGAGTTGATTTGCATGTGTTCTGCTTCCTAGCGCATCTGGGGCCCAGTGCCTGGCCCCTCAAAGTTGATCACCTCGGGTCTCATAATTTTTGAAACAATCGCCAAAAATCTATTTATGATCCAAATGAACTGAGTTTTTTTTAGAAAAGTTCCTACTGTGACATTATTTACCGTGTGATAGTAAAAAAACTTTGTAAGTGTTTAAGTAACATATAGGGTTATACAAATATGGATCATCTTTGAGGATCGGTGCTTTGCCTTTTTAGAATTTTTTATTCTAACCTAAAATTATTTTTTAAAATTTTCCAAGTATGGATAGGACTGGGTGTTGTGTCCGCTTTAGTCACCCAAATTTTACTTTACACGCTTTAGCATTAAGTTCTCTTTCTGGATCATATAAAAATTGTGTATAGTCCCGAAGAAAAATTTTTTCTACAAAAGAAAAAATATAGGGACTTTTTTGGGAAAAAACGTAAAAAATGCAGCCCTTTTTACATGTTCCAAATTTGGATGCGTGTAACTTTTTATAGGGACAAGATAACTGTTAGCAAGTTATTCGTGTTTTATCACCAATATAGCTGATATTTTAAAAGTAAATTTGGACAATCCGTTGGCCCGTCATATCTAAAAAACCATAAAAACATCAAGCAAAATTAAAAAAAAATAAATCAATAAACCTAAATATCTCTGCAACTAATAAAGATAACCTACATATGTAAATGTATTTTTTTAGATCTTCTTAAGGACTATTTATATTTTAAATTTCCGCTCATTTGGATCAAAAATTAATTTTTTAAACATTTTGAGACCTGAGGTGAACAAATTTGAGGAGGCACACACTGGCTCCCATTAGTGCTAGAAAGCTGAACAAATGCAAATAAACTTAAAAACACCTCAGCTCCAACCATGTTTCGTAACAATATCTCCAATAGTTCCCGAAATACCGAATTATTAAAAAAAAAGTTTCTAAGCCACTGTGTGCCGTAAATGCCGGTGGGTCTTTGATGGTGTGGGCTGTATGTCTGGCATACAGCAATCTTGTATTCATTGCAAGTACAATGAACAGCCGAGACTACTTACAAATTTTAAAGGACAATTTGAAAGTAAGTGTTGATAATTTAGGTCTTGTAACTCCTTGGGTCTTTCAGCAAGACAATGACCCAAACCACATCGCTAGAAGTATTAAGGAATGGCTATTGTATAACGTGCCTAAGCAGTTTAATTCACCTTAACCCAATGAGCACCTGTGGGAAATTTTAGACCGGAATATTGAAAAACGCAGCATTTCATCTAAGGACGAACTCCGAACCCTCTTTAACGAAAGAGGGGGGAATAACCAACAAAATATTATCTTTTTATTTTCGGATTTTGGAAATATAAAATAGAGCGTTATCCATCAACTGTATACAAATTTTTGACTGTTGTTTTTAGGTACTTGTTCCTTTTTCCCATAAATTTTCCACGAAATCAATTTTATTTTTCAATGTTTTTTAAAAGATTAAACTCTAAATTTAATTTTAAGTTTATTGTATACTAAATTTTGTCTCTGACTGTATATACACGGGTTATCGAATCAACTTTTTCATATCTGTTCGGTACCAAGTAGAAGAATGCTTTCGAATTTTCCATAATCTTTTATTTTATTTGAACATACAACGTAGAGTTAAAATCTTTATTCTTAAAAATCCAATAAAAATTAAAAACATAAATGTGTAATTTTATTCGTTCTGAATGTCCGTTTTTATGACATTGCTAAAATTTGCTGCAGTAAGTACTAGAGACGTGGAGAATATTAATGGGTTAAAAAATTACTCCATCAACTAATACTCATATGAACATACAACTAGACTGCTTGATTATGGGATGGATAATTATTGTTTTTACTACGTATGGAAATCACATGCACGCAGTTGGTGTTACAGTTGTGAATGCCTCCTGCTGCTATAAAAATATTGATATTGAGTATTTAATGTTTATTTGACATGAAATATATGACTACCAACATTTATTTCATAAAAAAAAAAAATATTTACTATTTAAGTGCTAATAAAATTTTACTATTGAATGAAAAGAAATGCGAAACTATTATTAATTATGAATATTGAAGATTAATTTATGATTTTAATGAATTGTTTTATTTTGATACATTTACCGCTTTATAATACAAAATTATATTTGAGTACTTTGTTCTGAGTGAATTGTGTTCTGTATTTTAAGTAGTGTCCTGTATTTGCAGTATATTTTTTGACATGTGAAAAATAGGTGTGTGTATTACTTTTTTTAAAAAAAAGCAATATAAATTGTAAAAGTTTACTTCAATAAGGAATATTTCCCATTTGTATTAAGGAAAACTATTCTAAAATGAAAATCAAGGATTTATACTTACGGAAGTATATCATGTGAAAAATGCTGGAATTTTTTAAACTTCAATTTCTTTCAGACTTGGAAAAACTTCAAATTTAAATAAGGATTTGTCGATGACGGTTACTGTTTTGCATAAATATTAATTCTAGCCATTATATCCGCCATTACTTTATTCAATAACTGTTGTTATCCTCAGCAGGAACGAAAATACCTTACGATAGGGGTTTACTTAGTAAATATACCATAATTTCGTAAAATTTTTTAAAAATTCCTTGTCATTACTAGAGAAAAGTTTAGAAATGTGTTTATTTAATTTGTCCCATAGATTTTCTATTAAATTTAGATCGGGGGATTAACTTGGCTAATAAAAAAAACCACACACTGTCCGAATTCGATGAGTCCTTAGACTCATTATTTTGATGAAGTCTACATTATGGATGCATATTTTTTCTCACAATGTGGTAGCATAACTGTTTTCAAAAAATCCTTGCACACTAGGCATATAACGAAATTTTTGGCATACCCCCACGTGATTGTGAATAAGCTGGATAATTATTTTAGCTTCGATGATTCTTTTTTGGGCCATGAAGAATGATATTACCTTCCAGTTACACCTTAAATCCTTTTAGAGTACTTGATGTGCCCTCATTTAGTTAAAGGACTATACGATTATCAGCAGTTGGAAAGGTGTTTTTATTTTCTTCTCATCTCCTAAAGATCAAAAATATGCAAAAAATTGAGGTTGTCCCGCTTTTTTCTTATATCTCAACCATTTGTGGGCCGATTTTGTCTTTTTCAAATAGCAACCTAATTGGAAGAATTCCCGATATATTTATGTATCAACCATGTTTGTAAGTAATTTAGGGAATTTGGAAAATTGATTTCAACCGATAGACGGACATGGCTATATCGACTCCGCTATCTATAACGATCCAGAATATATATATTTTATGGGGTCGCAAATGAAAAATGTGGAAATTACAAATGAAATGACAAACTTATATATACCCTTGCCCAAAGTATAACAAGTAGTCCGACTCTCTATTTTTCTAAATTACTCTCTCACATATACCGGTTCCGTGTTAATTCAACACCCTTGTCAGAGAAAAAGTCTAGAAATTTTGACTATAAATTGTCGAATAAATAAAGTTTTATACACGTTAATTCACTAACACACATTATTTTTTAAAATTTTTCAACACTTTTGGCACTTTTTCTTTTCCGAAGCACGTCCATATCGCACAAACTAAAAAAATATTGTTTTTATTCATTTTGTCATTTTAATTTGCTTGAGGTAGAATTTAATTATGGTATTGAAAATAGAATAAAATTTAAATAAATACAAATTTAAACATTTTTATAGAACTCTGTGTGTCTGGCGAAAATTAAAAAGGCACCAACACATATACATTTTAGTTACTAACACATACTTAGACTTAGGTACGTTTTCACTAACACATGTTAAGAGTTAGGTACTGCTGTTAAAGAGTCGAACTACTTGTTATACTTTGGTCCTTACCATCTGCTCCATCATCACCAACTCTTTTGACGGCCTCTAAATAAAGCTCGTATAAAAGACCATTATTGCAGAACCTGCAAAAGCCACACGACGGAAAAACTGGTGCCGGCTATGCCACACTGGTTTGGATCAAATGCGCTGTTCATTTGTGTTGCAAACCACAAAAAAATTCTTTTGTGCCTTTTCATACTTTAATTTCAATAAAAAAATTAACAATTGCCCGAAAAAAAACCACAACAATTGCCCGAGTTAAACTTCAAGACCCGCCAAATATGTAAAATTAATTTTGTCATAATTGTGCAGTCGCAACACAGGAACAGTGTCCCTGCGAAATCCCTTGGCAAGAATTGAATTTTTTCCAACTCTTCCACCAGCTTTTCTAACTGTTTGGGGTGTGTAATTTTGTCCATGTTTTATTTTTTACTTTTACAATTTAAATTTCTTTATAATACGACGCCACAAAATGAAAGGCAACAACACAGGAACAGTGTCCCTGCGAAATCCCAAGAGATGGATCTTTTCCAACTTTTCTAACTGTTTGGGGTGTGTAATTTTGTCATGTTTTATTTTTTACTTTTACAATTTAAATTTCTTTTTAAATTCTTGAACACAACACAATAATACGATGCCACAAAATGAAAGGCAACAACATGGTAAATTTTTCTTACAGAATACCAAAGAAATATTGACATCACCGATTAATGGTAATATTGTCAACGGGAATACAGATTTACAACAAACTAATTTTTAATATTTTGAAATGTTAAGTAAACAGCGCAAAAAATATGTATAATATTTATTAATAACACTGTGCACGAAATTTACACTTTTTTCTGTCAAGCGGGGCACCCGGCGGTTAAATTAATCCAATTACGCTGAATCCAGTCGTGGTAACCGTTTTTTAGGTTAGCTCTTGCTTTCGAGATATAGCGTTATTTCAGAGTTACGCGACATATATTCGCGTAACTCTAAAATGGTTTAGCTTATCGAATAAACTAAAAAAATCCGAAATTCCCCAATAAAATTACCTTTAGAAAGACTGAAACTTTTTTTATTGAATTTAAACGTTCCAAAAGGCTTAAAAAACTGGTGTTTAGTTTGTATAATCCACCCTCTGACAATATATTTGTATACGTATAATTTTCATCTTTTTCATTCGATGTTCTGAATCTAAATATGGTAAGACCTATTTTTTAAATTATGTAACCGGCAAAATTTTCCAAATTATGTAACCGTCAAATTCTATATCATTTAATTTATAAATATATTCCAAAAATGTGAAAACAAAAACAACACTCGTATGGTAGAAACCATAGAGAAATATACATAGAGCGGAAACTCTGCTGTGAAATACCTGACTCAGTTGTCAAAAATCTAAGTGGTATTAGTAGAAAAAACCATAGATAAATACACATAGATCGGAACCTCTCCTGTCAAAGATCTAACTCAGTTGTCAAAAACCTAAGTGATGTGAAAAAACAATGTGAAAGCAAAAACAACACTCGTATATGTAACTTTTTGAGTAATTTTTTTGTTTGAGTTTTTTCTAGTTTCCGCTCTATGTATATTTACTCTATGGAAAAAACTATGTGATTATTTTGAGAAATTTTTTTGTTTGAGTTTTTTTCTAGTTTCCGCTCTATGTTTCTCTATGGTTTCTACCATATTCACATAGTTTTTTCTACTAATACATTCTCACCACTTAGGTTTTTGACAACTGAGTTAGGTCTTTGACATGCGAGTTACCGATCTAATAGAAACTATGTATTTTTTACACTAAAATATTGTAAAAGGTTGAAAAAATTCGAAATAGTGCCAAAAAATGGAACAATTGGGTCACAATTCATATCACTGATTGGAATATTTTTTAAATTTAGCAAAAATATTGCCCTTATATTTGAATTCAACTCGTGGTGAATTGTTTATAAAAACACTGGTTACTTGATATGTGACAATAATAAACTCGCTTAAACCACAACACTATTGCCACCAAAAACAGCTGTAAACAGTAAACAAAAATGTGAGCAACGTCAATTTTTATTTTCTTGTCAAACTGTTGAACTATTTTTAACTATAAACTAAACAAATGTAACTGATATTAATTAAAATTTCATTACCAAGATGAATATAAATTGTGAAACGATTTTGGACTTTTACATGGTAAGTTGATTTCATAAATGGCTTCAAGGTGTATCCATGCGAATGCGTTTGTTTGTTGATTGCAGCACAAAAACAAAAAAATATTGTGCCAAATTAAAGTGTCACCCAACAAAAGCCGAAAATTCAAAAACACTTGTAGATGTTTGACACAAGAACAATGGAACACATTCGATAAAGAACTGGAGAAACTTATTGACACAACTAATGATTGGAACAATGAGAAGTGCCTTAAATTTAATATAAAATCTAACATTGAGGTTGAGGTACAGAAATCAAAATTATCATTAAAACATTTTTACAAATGTTTAGGTGCAATTGATGAATTTGATGAGGAGGTTGGGGATGTTATTGATGCCGAATTTGTTTTGGAGTGTCTTCTGAATTTCAAAGAGGAAGTAAGTATTTTAAGACTTTTTTTATGTAAAAATAAAAGAACCGAATTTTATTCCTATTCTATATGAATAAGTTCCATATGTTTAAAATTAACATTTTCTTGTTAAGTGTATTATTGAAAGTTTTACATGTGTTAAAATGTGTAATTTGTTGTAGTTCTGAAGACATGGTTTACTGGTGTTAAAAGTATGGAAGTTTTCCATTTTTTGGAACGCCTGTTTGAATTGTATATTCATTGTGAAAGTCCTAAAATTTTCTAATCTATTTATCTATATATAAAAATGAAATGGTCCATGTATGTAATGTCATCACGTGAGAACGGCTGGAGCGATTTGGATGATTTTTTTTATTCGATTTGAAATGTTCAGGAGATGGTTTGTAAAGAAAAAAAGAAAAAATTCGGAAATTTAAAAGTTTAATATATTGCCTCCTTTTCACTTCTCATTTTTCATAATACAATAAATTTTTTGGAGAAACTTGAAGAACTAACATTAGTAAATAGAAAACGGGCGAAGCCGTTGCGGTCAGCTAGTTTTACATAAATTTAAAAACTCCTCCTTCAAAAAAGCTCTCAAAATTTGTATTCCATTTAATTTAGATAGATTTAAAAACTCTTTAACTATAAAATCCCTAAAATATTTTATTCTATTTAATTTAGAAATATTTTTGCATATTTGTCTTTTGGAATACATTAAATTTTATTGGAATGGACATTACAACTTGAAGTTAGCACATATATTTATTTTATAGAACAGCTTAATACATCAATAATAATTATTTTTATAATTTATATAGAAATTCGATTAAAAACTATTTTCCTACAGATTGATATGGAGTCTCACAAAGATTTACTGAAAAACGTGTTGTATTGCATATAATATATTTTATAAATAACAAGCTTGACCCGGTTCGCTTCGCTACCCCCGTCGTAGTCAAAAAAATATGTAAGGATTTTATAAAAAAAATAAATGAATATAATTAATACCGGAATTTCTTGTTTTCCCTTTTTCCCCTGTTTATCACTTTAAAATCCAAGTGGTGAAAAAAATAACAGTCTATGTTGAAAATTTTAATAAATGTTAAATGTTTAGAACTAAAGGTACCAATTTTACCGGTTTCCCCCCTGTTTATCCCTTTCTGGTCCAAGTATTGAAAAAAGTTATAGCCTACTAGCTTGGCCCGGTGCGCTTCGCGACCCCTGTCATAGTAAAACAAAATATGTGAGGATTTTATATAAAAAAAAAATCGGTTTTCCCCCTGTTTATCCCTTTCTGGTCCAAGTATTGAAAAACGTTATAGCCTATTGACGCTTTCAAGTAAGGATCTATCTACGTTCTAAATTTCAATAAAATCGGTTCAGCCGTTTAGGCGTGATGCTCAAACAAACAAACAAATAAACAAACAAACTTACAAAGACATTTATATATTTATATGGATAAGTTTATTTACTTCTAACAAAGTAAATTGTTTATCATTGTAAAAATATGACTCATTGCACGTGCCCGTAAAATTCAAAACATTTTCAAAGTAGTATTTTTGTTGATATTAACTTTTGAGCGTGACAAGTCTACAGATTGATCCCTTGTTATAATTGAAAATAATTTTACCATCCAACAATATTGAGTCGTCTAGCAAACAACTTTTTTTTTTTAAATTGCCTTAGGTTAGGTTTTCAGGCAGCCACGAAATTGAAGAATAGAAGAACAGCTCACGTGGGTCCAAGCAATGGGCCCTATGTATTACCTGAAAATAGAAAGATAGAAAAAAGGGACAGATAGAAATGAAATAAGAGAAGGGGAAGATTGAAAAGTTAAGAAGATGTTCGAAGCAAGAAAGAGGGAGAAGATTTTCAATGAGTTAGCGGTTAATAGATTACTCTAGAGAGATTCCCATGTCTGGTCTTTTGTAAGCAATTACTACTCCTTATAAAGTCATTAATACCCTCAAGCCTCATATTTGAGAGCTCAGAAAGACTATATATGAAACGATGTCCCAGAAACCGTAAGCGTAGATCTCCTACTACCGGACAGTAACAAAGAAGATGACACCAACACGATCTCCCTTCATAGAACCGCCTGTATAGACTGAAAGACCCGTTGTGTCAAGTAAAGGTCCGTCCATTGCTTCTGTATTATACGGAATTGAGACACCAAAATTCCTCGTCAAGATGGGCCAGGAAATGCAGTAATCGATATTATCCGGAAGAGTCTGAATACTACCTATTATGCTGGCGTGACCGTATGGAGCATGTTTCCACGCCCCAATCGCCTAAAGGCAGAGGTAAATGCCATTTTTCTTGCCATTAGATCCACGGGGATCCAGTTCAATATTGTAAAGAGCTACTTTGTTGCGGTCGTTCTTAGAGCTCATGTTATCAGCATTGCCATTCTGGCCTTACTCATTACAGTTTAATATTTTATTATTGTTTTTTATACGCCTCAGCATGAGTTCTAACTAAAACTGTTAGTTTTATTTTAAACTAAAACTTAATATAAGAACTCGGGACAAAAACTGCTTTCATTATCTTAAGTTTCCAGAAAAAATAAAATATTAGTGTATAATATATTAGTCAATTTCTATTGGGTAGCGGAGGACCTTGGTTTGGAAGTTCAATATAGTAAAGAGCTACTTTGTTGCGGTCGTTCTTAGAGCTCATGTTATCAGCATTGCCATTCTGGCCTTACTCATTACAGTTTAATATTTTATTATTGTTTTTTATACGCCTCAGCATGAGTTCTAAGTAAAACTGTTAGTTTTATTTTAAACTAAAACTTAAAATAAGAACTCGGGACAAAAACTGCTTTCATTATCTTAAGTTTCCAGAAAAAATAAAATATGTATTAGTGTATAATGTATTATAAATAAAATATTAGTGTATAATGTATTATACACTAATATTTTATTTTTTCTGGAAACTTAAGATAATGCAAGCAGTTTTTGTCCCGAGTTCTTATTTTAAGTTTTAGTTTAAAATAAAACTAACAGTTTTACTTAGAACTCTTGCTGAGGCGTATAAAAAACAATAATAAAATATTAAACTGTAATGAGTAAGGCCAGAATGGCAATGCTGATAACATGAGCTCTAAGAACGACCGCAACAAAGTAGCTCTTTACTTTATTGAACTTCCAAACCAAGGTCCTCCGCTACCCAATAGAAATTGAAAAATTTGGCTCCATTCGGATATGATAAGCGATTTGAATAACAACAATTCCGATTTTCATCATTCTAGATAGGTTTGTATTTTTTAACAAGAATATACAGTGGCGACCAGCTATTTAGGAACAAATATATGCATTTTTGTATCGGCTAAATTTTAAGTGCCAAAACGGACCTAAGGGTATGAATTTAGTATTAATATTTTTAGTTGCTCAAAAATGTTTGGAAAAATCTGTACAACATATATGGACAAAGATATGTAGAAATACGTTGACCTGCCTCAGTGAACATTCATTGTGAATGACATGATTTGGCCGAAAGAAGTGGAACTAAAAATACGAAATTTGATATGAGTATTTTCTAATAATAAAAATATCTTCTTTTTAATCTTCTTCTAATATATAAAAATCTCGTGTCACAATGTTTGTGTTTGAACTCCTCCGAAACGACTAAACCGATTTTTATGAAATTTTGTATGTATATTTGATAGAATGTTTTCCATTTTTTTTCCCAACATCTTCTAATATATAAAAATCTCGTGTCACAATGTTTGTGTTTGAACTCCTCCGAAACGACTAAACCGATTTTTATGAAATTTTGTATGTATATTTGATAGGTATGAGAATAGGTCGTAAAGTATATTTCATACCGCTAGCTCATTAGGGTGTCCCTATCCAGAAAAATGTTTTCCATTTTTTTTTTCCCAACATTTCTTGTATGTATTTCTCTTCATTTGACATCAAAAAAATACCAATGGATGCCAGTGAATTTAAAATTAAAGTTATTGAAGACTGGAAGCCGGGCATATCACGGCATGAATTGAGTAAACAATATTAAATTAACAGATCAGTTATTTCCTGGCTGATTCCAAAGTTTTTGCAGAATGGTCGTATATCATCGGGGCATTCTGGAAGACTTCCGCGTAAAACCACACGATATGATGATTCCTTGATCAAAGGAGCAATGCAAAACGATCCTACAGCATCAGCTAGTCAAGTAAGAACAAGTTTAAGATTATGCGTTGGCGAAAGAACGATCCGTAGAAAAGCAGTAGAAGCACGATTATTCAGCCGACGACCAGAAAAAAAAACCGTTTATATCAGCTAAGAACAAGAAAGCTAAACTGGAGTTTGCCAAAGCCCACATCGACTGGAGTGTCCAAAAATGGAAGACAGTACTGTTCTCTGACGAATCCAAATACAAATTAAAAAGTTCCTATGGAATAAGGCGTGTACGCAGACGAAAAGTAGAAAGACTGAATCCTATGTATTGCAAAGGAACAATTAAACATGGAGGGGGCAATGTAAAGGTCTGGGGTTGATTTACTGGTCAAGGAATTGGCCCAATTCATAAAGTTAATTGGATTATGGATCGGTTCATGTACCGTGATATATGGAAACATGTAATGTTGCCTAATGCCAGTGAAGATATTCCACTTATAGGGAGGTTCCAACAGGATAACGATCCTAAGCACGCCTCCAAAGTTTGTAAGACTTGGCAACAGTGCAATAAGATAGAACTTCTTCATTGGCCTGCTCAATCTCCCGATCTCAATCCTATTGAGAACTTGTGGGAGATTGATAATATGAAAATAAATCGTGAAAATTGCAGAAATAAGGATCGGCAATTTTCACGATTAATTTCAAGGCGTTATTATAGCCTTGGAAGGAATATCGCAAGACACCATAAAAAACTTAATATCTTCTATGCCTAAGAGATGTGCTTGTGTCATCCAAAACAAAGGATTTGCAACAAAATATAAATTAAACAATTTTTTATATTTATCCATGAAGGGTTGCTTTAGTTTTGTCCGTTTTATTTTCCTGCTTTAAATATCTTTTGATTTAATGTTACCTCAATAGTAAATATATTAACAATTGAAAATAATACATAGCTTTAGTTATGGCCGATACTGTACTTATGAATTGACATGTCATGTATTTTATTCAACTGGGCACAGTAAAAATATTTGAAAATTTTATTGAGAATCATTTTTTTTTCCTAAAAATACAAATATTTCAGTCCATTCCATAAGAGGTACCTTGTTGACAGCATCCAGAGCTTTGCCAGTTTTGAGGAGTGTTTCGAAGAGGGAGAGATGCCATCTCAAGGACATCTCTTCCTCAGCAAATGCTTTGCAATATATTTACGTAGTCCGGGGCGCTAATTCTGTTCTTAATCCAATATATTAGACCAACACCAGAAGAGGAGTGAAATTAAGAAGAATACCTTTTGTGGAAATATAATGGCATTAGAAAACAATTATCGATCAATTCAACAGTTTTTGCGCAATCCTGAACATTTTTAAAATTACACTTAAGTTTGAGCTTTAAAAAAAATAAAGCAAACTAATTTATATTATTAAGAACAGAAAAATGTATGTAAGATAAGAACAATTCAATAACAAAACAAACATAATATTAGAGAACATTAAGAGGAATTAAGGAATTTACGTTCTTATAACTTTAAGATAACCAATAAATAGAATAAATCTTATATAATTATTAATCTAACATAATTAATTTGAATTTCATTGCCTACGTTCTTTTTAGGTTCCATTTAATACATTCCTCGAGTCACAAGAATATGAACCACAAACAGAAACTTCACCAGATAAATTATGCAACCATTTATCCTACGAACCATATACGCCGTCTAAGAAAACACATCGAGCGGATAATATCGACACTATTAAAACTCCTGGAATAGATTATCTTGAATATGGCGAGGACACATATTCGCCAAAACCCATATTTCAAGTAGTCGAAAGTGAACCCCTATTAACAGAAAAAATACCAAGTTATACACCAGCACCGATTAGGGACACCCGCAGTTCAAGGGATAGTAATAAATCCACACATCGAGATTTGACCAGCAGTAGTTCAAAGGAAAGTAAAAACTCCTCTAAGCTAGATCTTCTAGATGAAGTTATTGTTGAAACTGGAGATGAAATTGTTTCTCCGGAAAAAACTAAATCCTTGCGATCCAAACTAAAGAAGAAGAAACAGAAAAAAAAGGAAATTGAATACATACCGAAAAGTCAAGAATATGCTGTAGCCGATGTGCCTGTTTATATTCCAACTCCTATAGAGGAGAAAAAAACAGATTACGACATCAGGAAACGTAAACAATCAATGACAATAGATGAATATCCAAGACTACTACTTGACGAAAATTCAAGGGAAAAAAATAAAACTATAAAAGAAGACAACAGTATCGAAAAACCAAAATCAAAGAACTTGCCAGAGGAGAGCAAAGAAAAGCCATGTAAAAAATTAGAATCCATTGATAAAAGTACGTCTCACAAATCAAAGGACAAGAAAAATGATTTAAACGCAAATATTACTTCAACAAAAGAAAAACGCAAACAGTCACAAATGAAGCCTGAAATAATAAAAAGAGCTTCTTCATCGAGTGAAGATGAATTTTTGGCTGCTGTTGAAAAATCTAAAAAGTCTTCAATAACGAAACCAAAAGCGAGTGATGATGATTTCGAAGACGGAAATAAAATGGATAAAAATACAAACCTGTCACAATCAAATGACAATGCAAATAATTTAAATATATCTATTTCATGTGCCACCGAATTGGCCACTGACACATCCCCACAAAACGTAAAAAGAGGAAGAAAACAAAAAGAAAGCCGCACTGATGACAAGAAATCCTTAAGACGTTCTGAACGATCACCCAGCAAACCAGTTAGATTCATAGAGGAACAACATGAGCTGTTACGAAGTAAAAGGCAGATAATACCCAAAACTTCACCCAAAAACAAAGAACTTTTCGGCACAGACGACGATGACGATGAGGAGTTTTTTGAAAACAATAACGATACCAATACTAAAAACGACAAGACAGTAAAATTATCAGCATTTGAAACTCCAGTAAGTAAGAAATCCACTAAGGGTGCATCATCATCGTCATCCTCATCAACGAAAAAGAAACGTAAAAGAGATAAAAGTAGCGAATGTGAACAGGAAAAACGTGACATGAACACCTGGTTGTCCAAGAAAAAAACATCATCATCAGATAAAGATAAAGATTCAAAACAGGCATCAACATCAAAATCATCATCATCTAAATGTCGACCCATGAAAATGTCAAAAAAAGAAAAATCCCAAAAGAATGAAGTTGACACAGAGAGTCGTCCGAAATCTGAGACGCCACAGCCTTCTTTTGAATTGCCATCAAAGGAAGAACTGGAATTGATCCGAAATAAAACAAAATTAACGCAAAAGGAAAATGCAATAGTCAGAGCAGAATTAGATAAAATGCGTACTTCACCGCCCAAAGAAGTAGAAATTTTGTAATAATTAACAAATCTGTACGTATTACGTTATTGTTTACAATCTATTCTTTTTTATACATCTCAGGTCTCTGCAAAGTGTACCCCTGGATGACATATTGAACACGTTTTTATTATACAAATCAGAACTAGATGAAATCTATGAGAATAATTGCAAGAGAGATTATATCAAAGGACATGACGGCATAAATCATTGTTTTGTGATAAGATTACTGCAACCAAATATCCAAATGAAAATGCTGGAAAAGCTAACAGAGGTTTATAGTAATACGAAGAGTACAACTGTAAGTAAAGTAAAAATTTATATCAACAAGTATTTTTTTAAACATTAGTTTCCAAATTGTTTTTATTCCTTCATCGTGAGTGTTAAAAATGTATACAAGTTTGTTATTCCATTTGTAATATCCACATTTTTTATTTGCGATCCCATAAAGTCATATCAGAAGTTCTGATATACATACTATTGCCCGTACTGTAAGAAATGTACCGATCATACACGCTCCTATTTACAATTTTTTGTAAGTGATATTTATGCTTCATTTAGGCATTAAACGGAATGGGGAGACATTCAAAACAGTATTGTAATTTTTGTTCTACAAAAAAGTGGCATGGAAACAGGCGATATGGGTTAGACGTAATTTTGTGTATAGTGATGTTAAAATGTTTAAAAATATTATTGGAAGGGTTGGGTGTCCTAGATATCGCAGTCTGCGCAGCTTTCGAACTCCCGAAATAAGCAAATAATGTTGCTGGAATCGAATACATCAAAGGTATTACATAAAATATGAATTGGGACTTCGGGCTTACAAAAGACATACAGGACAACTACTTCGGCGGCACTGATGCAGAAACACAAGCAAAAAACAGAGTGCTCCTGCTTCTGTGATGGTATGGTGGGGAGATGCATATGATGGAGTAACAATTATACATTTTTGCGAAAAAAGAGGAAAAACATATCCAATTGTGTACTAATCCTACCTTTTGGAGAATGTTAAGAATCCACTAACACATTGTTTTAAAATTAACCATAAACATTTCAGCAGAACTCTACCCCAGCATATAAACCAAAAAACAACACAAACATAGTTAAAAACAATGTTAGTCCAGATCTGAATCTTTAGATTATAGATTGTGTATGTTATACAGAGCATGGTCTGCACAGTTAAAAGTTATGTTGTCAGTAAAACTGTTTTTTCAAATTGACCTAAAACATTTCGTTATTTCGGAATCTGGTAGTATATTAAACATCTTTTGGTTAGTTTCGGATTAGGAGGACTGCTAGATTTATGTCGGATCTTTAAAAACAGTCTAGGTCGTGTTTTTTTCTTCCTGTGTTGCAATAGTATATGATTTTTGAAAGCTCGGTATTTTCAATTTTGAATTGTATTTTTGTTTTTCCGTAATTTTTTATTTATAATCTTGTAGTGTAGCTGGATAGATTAAAATGTTTAAATAAAAACTCAAAACAGTGCTCTCGATTGGTTGTAATTCGTTCGATATTGAAGAGTATAACTCGTGAAGATTTTAAGCGAAAGACCGACACTGTTAAATTGACTACCTACATTATCATCGAATGAACTTTATGGAAATTACAAACGGAATAAAAAGCTTGTTGCGGAGAAGATGATTTGGAAGGCTAAACGGTTGAGCTGAAATAGGCCATAGGGTCAGTTCGATAATGCATCACTGCGCTGTATCTTATACGTATATGAAGCACCGACAAAAGAAACGCCATTCTTGTTCAACTTCTTCAATGATGTATTTCAGAACATCTGACCTAAAAATTGATTTTATGAAATAACTACAATTTATTTTCTTTCCAATTTTCTACAGCAAGCAACATTATATGCCAATGCCCTTCTCCCCGAATGGGTAATACGTGTGTACATGGAAAAATTTAAGTTTTCGCGCCAACAGGCGATTAATCAAATCAAAGCACAAGAAGCATTTCAACTGCATATGGAAGAACAAAGTGATCACTCTTTTGTGTTCGATTAAAAAAATGTGATGTAAGTTTTAGAAATTACACGCAAATTATAATGGTTTTAAATTCAAATAATAAAAATAAAAGCTGTGCTTTGTCTAAAACATTATTTATTATATTTTAATTTTGAAAATAGATTATCTTTTCGGAAAATTTTACACTGAAAGTGTCAATATTAATAAATTTTAGGTTAAAATAACATGCTACTACATACATATAAAGAAGATGCAATATATTGTGTTATGAGGGGTATAATAGCAGATACTGTAATCTCCACTTTTTTACTTTCTGTAATAAATAAGAAAAACCTGTATATATGTATAAAGATTGTGATATTTATTATATTACTAGCTGAACCCGGTCTGCGTTGCTGGTCCTTGAAAGCATCTGTTTTATATTGCATCTCGATCTCGGTTTTAATATACAGTGTCGGACAAAACTAAAGCACGTACTCCCCCGACCTGACTTCGCACCCCAAACACTTATCTGTAGCCAGAAGACGGCGAATGAGTTGTTCATATGACAAAGATGTAGCAGATATCTATAAGAACTTAAAAAAATAAACTAATGTATTTAAGGCAAATGGGATATTATATCTATAAATTCATCTTAAGGCCGTTCGTTTATTTAGAGTAAAAATATATAAATTATTTTGTGTACCAACTAAATTAGCTTAGGAGCAACCACATACAATTGGCCGTGTGATAGCTTACATTTATTTGTTTGTAACATAAACTAATTTCGATTTAGAAACATGAATAAATTAGCTTAGTGCCCAAACATTCAAGTCTCTTTTCACAAATTTTACGGAAATTCGCAACGCCATTAAAGTATATATATGGATCGTTACAAATACCAGAGTCGATATAGCAATGTCAGTTTTTATGTTGAAATCAACATTACAAAGCCCCCAAATAACATACATACTTGATTCATACATCAATATATCCGCTATAGTCCCGGTACGGTTGATATTTAAGTTCGGGAATTTTATCTATTTTAATCTATAACTGGATTACCAAGTCATTAATATAGACAAAATGGATGTCTAATGATAGACATTTCCAAGGACGTATATAAAGACATGGCAATTCGGACAGACAAGGGGTCAAAATCGCGAAAAAAAATCTTTATCTTAAAGGTAAATTTTGATGATGGGTATATAAGATTCAGCACTGCCGAATATAGCTCTGTTACTTGCTATATTAATAGACTTAGCACATTTTCTTACAAGATTTTTTCATTAACTCTGTTATTGGATTTAAAGTCTTTATTGTCACTAAACTTGATATCAAAATGCAATGGAGCAACGTTTTGATATCAGTAGTTAAGAAGATAATAAATTTCAAAATAACCAAAAACTAATTTTTTTATTTCATCACCAACATCCTAGCCTATTTATTGTAAGGTCATAATCGGTCACAAATTTCTACTTAAAAATATATAAACAACAAAAAATATATTTTTTAATTATGGTAAAATTAAAACAATAAAATATACAATAGTTTTGGAAATAATTGGGGTTAGTCAAACGGTCTGCTATTAAGTCATATTGTCATAATGTCTTAATATATTATGATGGTTTAAACAAATTGTTGTTGTGCTTCAAACAAAAAAGTGTTGTTTTCTGACAAAACAATAAACATAGTTCAAAAAGTCGTATTAGTTTAGAACATCAGGAAATTCTACTGCACATTATCTGCAAAACAAAATGAAAGACACATACTACTCGATATGGTATCGAAAAGGTCATTCATAAACCAGAACCAGAAGCACGACCACTACAAACGAGATATTGATTCTGCCAGACAGATAAAAATATATCAATTTACAAGCTGAACGAAAAAAAAACCATAATAGCTATGCAAATTATTAACTAACAGTGAATGATTAACTCTATCAAAAGCCTTGGACAAGTCCAAATATATTTGTTGTCAGTAAGGCCAATAAGTTATGAAGCTATACTTCTATTTAATCCAAATCCAGATTTGCAATCATGAAGTAGTTGCTTATCATTATCTCAGGTAAATTGGCAATATAGATATCGTTCTTCTTAATAGGAATAATCTTAGAAATTGTCAGTATGCCATTAACCAAAAGGAGTATGTAATTGCTAATTATTGGCATCATGAGACTGATAAACTCGAATGTAAATCCATCACAATCAACAGCCCTTGACTTAATCAAAAGCTAAAAACATTTCAGACACATCTAAAGTACAAAAGTAAAAACCGCCATAGTGATAGGCAAATCCATTAACAATACTATCATTGTATATAGTCTGATTGGAGGAGAAAACATCATTGAATAATTCAGGATCAAGAATATTAGAATGTTCATCACCATCGACAACACCATTTTTCCTGAGTATAGACTAAATCCCCCTACTGACCTTATCTTCAAAATGTGAACCATTTCCCTTTCTCTTAATTTGTCTCATAACAGATGTCACTCGATTTTTACTTCGACAAAACACTCTCCAATTACCATCACCTCTATCACGTAAATATTCACCATATTCTCGATCCCTAATAGAAACATGTTACTGAATCCTAGGACCATGATTCACTATTATTACCAAAACAAACGCTTTCTCAATGGAACAAAAGAACGATAATACTCAAAATTCCCATTCAAAATCTCCAATTGCTATCTACATTATATGTCAAAAATATGTCATCAATATTGCATTCAAGTACTTCAGAGTACAACAACCCCAATATCAGCTGCATAGTAGTCATAATATTCATAATTTCACCAATGGTCGAAAAATCTCAATGGACATTAAAATAAAAGAATGTCGAGTTATACCAGGACACTGAATTTGAACACACAACTTAACAAACTAAAAGGAAGATACCAAAAAGTAGTCCAGCAACGTAGTGCAATTACGAACAGTGTGCGTAAGCATTGAATTATGATAGAGGGAAAGACTCAATCTACCACAAATATCTCTCTAACACTCGTGTCAAATTCAAATATCGAACAAGCAACTCTGATATCTGCCCTTTCAAACAGGAAAAATCATCATGTGGAAGATAAACAACTCCCACGAAAATTCAAACATCCCTGAAAACGAGCTCAATAAACAAGCATTCTGCAACCCCATAACATATACAACTTTATGTTAAATACTCTTGGAAACATTAAGTACCACACCACCATCTCTACCATTTTGTCTATCATTCCTTGTGGCATACATATCCAGAACATTAGTAGTTTTCTTTTTTTAACCATTCAATAATTCACCTTCCAAAATTCTCTAATTTTCACAAAATTTAAAAAAATTTGTACAATTAAAATGTCAAAAGTTCAGATCATATCTAAATTGATTCAAATAAGATTGGAGAAAACTATTATCACTTACAACATATTAAGAAAAAGAATTAAAAATTATATAAAAAACAAACAAAAAATATATTTTTACGAAATTGCACTATCAATTTGAATTTAACGGTCTGTAAAGACTGCTTGCAACTTATCAACAATGTTGATAACAAGCAATTATTAATGTAGGAACTTATTTCTTAAAACACTTTACTTTGTTATTACACCGTCCGACACTCAATATTAGACACGAACCAGATCAAAACTCGACTTCAAAATTTCAAAGGAGTACATTTTTAAACAAATGTTTTAAAATACTTCTGCTCATCCTTCTATGCCAAATTTGGTGTAAAATGATCAAGAAATATTTTGTATTATTTTTTTTATCCTGTCAGGATCAACAGATGACAATATATCCTTTTAAACTTGTATCCTTTAATATCCTTTTAGATTTCCAATAATTTGTTTTTTCAAAACAATAGTGCATTAAAGAGCCAAAATTGTATCCTTCGAGCTTACTACTAATTGTTAAATAATACTTTAAATTTGCATTATTTTATTTTAAAATTTCATTCGAAAAATGAAATAGTACATATGTAGATTATTTGGTACATAGCATGTTTTTTTTTTTTGGTTCTAAAATAATTATCACTTTATAAAAAAATCAACTAGAATTGTTTAAATAAATTATAATTTTTATACAACCTAATAGTTTTTGCCCAATCGCGAAATATAACAAAAACCCTTGTAAAAATATACGAAGAATACTTTTTAATAAACTTAGCTTCCAGATTGAGGTATGTGCCTTAAATTGTATATAACTGTTGCTACGCTAGTGCACTACGAGCAAAGGAGATAGGTAAAACTCGCATTAGGATGTAAAATTTCGGGATATTATCAAAATATTTCATTCCATTTTCAACTAATTTCTTATTTTAATTAAAAATGATATTCACTGTAATGCCTTGAATGTGCAGTGCTAAACTTTTATTTAGAATTTTCTTAATACAAAATTTTATTGCGGATAAAGCTGAGTCAAATTTCAACATTTTTGCAAGATCAAACAAATATTCCAAAACATCCACCAGAATTATTATACTCATAAGAAACATATGCTTACGTAGACCAGTTTCATGAAAAAAAAATTCACATTCTAAGAAACATTACCCAAAATTTTGAAAAACACCAAAAAATAGGGTATGTATTACGCGAGGAAAAAAACAAGTATAACATAGTAATGAGAGTTGAACAACTTATGCAAAGCGTAGTTCAAATTTCGAACCCCAAAATGTCTGTTCCGCTGTGTTATCCATAAAATATGCCCTAAAAATCGATGCCATTTTACAGCATATTGTGTAATTCGGATAGATAATTAGTCTACATTTTTAGTCAACATAGGTGCCTATTATGAACTAAATTCGATTTTCGACTGTAGTCGAAATAGCTGATCGAACGAATTGTTATTTGGTATTATGGCGCACATTCGTTGAAGAAAAGCACTAATGTGAATTTTACTCTACTTTATAAAAAAAAAAATCCAAAAACAATTTTCATAGAAAATAGTATTTTTTTATTTATAATTTGATGATATACAACAATCACCACTTATCTTTAACAAAAATAAAAAGTGCTTAAAGAAAGTTGGCGTGTTATTGATTTAGTTTTTTAAATAAATTAAATTATAAAAAATTTACAAGAAATGCTAACTTATAATGAATATTACAAAAATTCGTAATTTATATGTTTAAGAATTGTTTAAAAAACAAATGTGATTGTGATTACATCTTAATGGATGGAAAAAGGAAAGAAAACACTTTCTCTTCGAATGTCTTCTAAACGAAACT
This sequence comes from Calliphora vomitoria, assembly GCA_942486065.2. Lineage (NCBI taxonomy): Eukaryota > Metazoa > Arthropoda > Insecta > Diptera > Calliphoridae > Calliphora > Calliphora vomitoria. The sequence continues at coordinate 95,202,461 of OW818029.2, forward strand.
GTATTCAGTCTAACACGCAAAATGACTACTACTACTTATTTGCAAATATCAATCTGTCCTTAAATTGGCAGGCAGATCAGTATTTTTAAAGTTCATCGTGTTGCGTGTCCTCGTCCTCTTCATTATCGTTAGATGATGAGGCGTTCTCCTCATTTGAATCAGCTGTGGTGTCATCGTCATCATCTTCATCGAAATCAACTTGTTCATCTAAAGAAACTCCCAATGTTTGACGCATCATCTTTTCGATGGTATCAGCGAAATCGGAGGTCTCTTGCAACATGAAACCGGAACGCAAAGTAGCTGTACGGAACATCATTAAGGCCATTTCCTTTGCGCTCTCATCAGCCTCGTCGGCCTCCACACGTCTCAGCAATTCACGCATCAATGGATGTCTGGGATTGATTTCGAGTGTCTTCTTCTGATTCAAGTAGTAGGTGCGTTGAGGATCATCTGATTTTTGATGGGCATTTGACATAGCCAAACGCTCCATATTGCCGGTCCAGCCGAACATACCAGCGACCAAAGCGCAGGGAGAGTTGCTCAAACGTTCAGACACTTGGGCGCGCAAAATCTTGTCCTTCAAGGCAACTTCGTTCAACCACTTCACTAAAGGTTCAAATGTGGCCTTCAATTCTTCGAATTTATTTTTGCTCTTTTCCGATTCGTTAAGTTTGAAGCCTTCCTTGGCAACATTTTGGAATTTCTTACCATCGAATTCGGGCAAGGCAGAAATGCAGTATTCATCAACAGCTTCAACGAGATACAAAACCTCATAACCCTTGGCCAACAAACGTTCAACGAAGGGCGATTTCTCAACTTCACCGCGGTTGGATCCAGCAATGAAGTAGATGCTTTCTTGTTTGGGCTTCATGCGCTCAACATACTCGGCCAATGAGGTGATACCTTTGCCGTTCGATGACTGGAAGCGTAGGAGCTTAGCGAGACGAGAGCGATTGCTGGGATCTTCCATGATTCCAAGTTTAATATTTGTAGAATATTCCTTCCAGAACTTCTCATATGCCTCTTTATCGATCTTCTTGATCATGTCCAAGACCTTGCGAATCAATTTCTTCTTAATGACCTTAATCAGTTTATGCTGTTGCAAAGTTTCACGTGAAACATTCAATGGCAAATCATCTGAATCCACAATACCACGAATGAAATTCAAGTAGTTGGGCATCATGTCGTTGAATTCGTCAGTAATAAATACGCGACGAACGAACAATTTGATATTGTCGGCTTTGGTGCCATAACGATTGAAAGATTCTGAAGGTTGTACTTTAGGAATGTACAACAAACTCTTGAAAGTAACTTCACCCTCAGCAATAAAATGTGTGTGTATTAGGGGATCACTGGAGTCCTTGGTTAAACTCTTGTAGAATTCGTCATATTCAGCCTGTGTTACATCGCTGGGTTTACGAGTCCAAATGGGTTTGCTGTCGTTTATCAACATCCAATCCCATACAGTTTTCGACACCTTCTTGGTCTTTGGTTTATCATCCTCGTTGGTGTCCTCCTCAACTTTAGCGTCTTCTTCTTCATCAACGATCTCATCATCTGAGGATTTTTCAGTAACGGGTTTCTCTTCTTCTACGGGTACCTCTTCTTCGACAGTCTTGCTGGACCACAATGTGATGGGGAAGTTGATGAACTGAGAGTATTTACGAATCAATTCACGCAAAGTATCTTCTTCCAAAAAGTCCTGGGCTTCATTCTTCAAGTACAATGAAATTATGGAACCACGTTTCAAAGTGTCACCACGAGGATCTTCAACGATGCTGAAACTGTTGGCATCAGATTCCCAAATGTATTGTTTGTCATCGTTGTGTTTGGTGGTCACAACAACGCGATCGGCTACCAAGAAAGCTGAATAGAAACCAACACCGAACTGACCAATCATGTCATTCATGTCTTGTCCATCGGATTTAGTAGGATCTTGCATTTTTGCCAAGAAATCAGCAGTACCAGATTTGGCAATTGTTCCCAAATTGGTGATTAAGTCCTGGTGCGTCATACCAATACCAGAATCCATAATGTGCAACACTTTGTTCTCCTTGTCGGCCTTAATGCGTATGTTAAGCTCAGGATTGGTGTCCAATTGATCTTTGTTTGTTAAAGCCAACAAGCGAATCTTATCAATGGCATCCGAAGCATTTGAAATCAATTCACGCAAGAAAATTTCCTTGTTGCGATACAAAGAATTAATGATGAGTTTCATCATACGATTAACTTCTGTTTGGAAATTGAACTTTTCAGCCTGAAAGATAATTAATAAAAAAAAAAACATTATTTTGAGAAAAAATACTTAGAAATGGGGAAAATAACATTTATGTGTGACTTTGTGAATTCTGTGAAGGATTTTTTTTTACAAATATACGTTTAAAATAATTATTTCAATTTATCACAAATTTAACAACTAAATTCTTATCAGAGTTAATTTTTTTATATCAAACATAATGGAACACATTTTTTTATTTTGGAGCTAAACTAAATAAATAGTATGTGGTTTTGTTGTTCATGTCATTTTCTGAGTGGCGACTTTATTGGAGACTAAGGACAAATGTTGCCCGATTTTGTCTATATTTTTTTTTTGTCTATACTTTATTGTACTTAGAACTAATTTACGCGATATCCTTCTCGTGTTTTATCGTCTTAGAACCTTATGAGGTTCTGCGACAAATATTTTGATGTGTTACAAACGGAATGGCAAAATCAATATATCCCCCATATTTTTTAATGGTTGGTATAAAAAATATATAAACAATATGAAAGTGCTTTTGTGCAGCCGCATGCTAGCTATAAAGTAAAATTGTTAAGTGTAGCCAAATAGCTAAGAATTTAAAATCATTCCGTCCTTCCAAACGTCCATTAAAATAAAATACAAAGTAAGTCCGGTTACGATATACACCAGAGTTAAAAATCCATTCGCCCAGTCAATAGCCAGCCGTACAAAAAGAAAAATATTATTCAACGATGTCGAATTTTGAAATACTTATACAGTGGTACATATTCCTATAAACGCACCTAATTTTTTTAAAACATCTTACCAAAAATGAGGTTAAAGTATTATTCAAAGGGCTAAAACTTCAATTGTACATTTACTTTTTTCTTATTTAATAATAACACACAGCTACAAGTGTGGTAGGCCTAGGTGAGGACATGCAAAACCTTTTTTCAGACTTTAAAACTCCCTTAAAATTTTAAGTTATTTTGTTTTATTTTCTCTTTTGCACAATTTTATATACAAAATGAGACATTAAAATAAGTTTATATTTGCAAAAGTTATTAAACGTTTAAAAAAAAATCGAAAAAAGTTAAAAAAAGAGCATAGTCTTACATTTACGCTTTGATTTAAAACTCATGTCCTTTTTTTTTTGTTTTGTTTCTTTTAAAATCCCTACGAAAAGCTCCTTCCATTTATACGGTGCCTTTATTTCAACCATGCTTGCCTTTTTTTTTTGGCAGAATATCAAAAAAAAGTCATGAAAAACAGAAAACTTGCCTTTTGTTTAGTTTACTAGTACAAACAAACGCCCATGATTTTAAGTCATAATGTAAAGTCATGTTGGATTAATAGTATTTATTAAAAAATTCATTCCAATTATGAATTTTTTTTTTCTGTGTGTATAAATTTTGTTTGTTTAGATAGTTGTTATTCATATCTTTTGCGCTGGTAGAGAAAATATTATATAAGGTGTTAATGAAAATTTGAATAACTTTTACAATTTGCATCCGATTTTGTTAAGAACTAAATTTTCTGTATACATTGGTATACATTTTTATAAGCTTTCATATCAAAATAAGCAATGAAAGGAAAGCTATTGAAATCAAGAATGTTGATAAATTTCGTTTTTTTTAGATATTATTAACAAAAACGATACTTTTAACTTACAATGTATCAAAAAATGCACTTCATTTTAAAACCCGAATAAGGTCCGATTCGATCATTGAAAATTTTACAAAAAAATCTACAATTTACATGTCATAAATTTTGCAAAAAAATTTAAAAATCATGTAAATACAATTCAATAATCACAAATTTTAATAAAAAAAAAACTTAAATTTAACTAATACCTATCAAGGTGTATTAATAAGGTGAAGTTACGAGCACAGCTGATTTTTATTTATTTGTTTATGTTGCGTTTGAGATTGTCAAACTTTCTTCATATTTTTTGTTGTCATTAAAAAAAAATATTTGAAATAGAAAATATTAAAAAATTTTCAATTTTGTAAATTTTGGTTTAAAGAACAAATTGTGTACAAAAAAACGAAAGAAATAATATAAAACAATAAAGTCGGGTGAGTAGCAGTGAAATTTGATCATCAAAAGTCCGATTGATGACCAAAATAACTTAATTTTTTTGTTTTTACAGTTTTCATGTACAACAACATATTTTGACATAGTCAGTCATTTTACAATAAAAAATATTGTCTTTGTTGTAATTGTTGCCGAGACGCTCTCACCTGATTAATACGCCTTGACTAATATCATAAAAAATTTATCAAAAATTCACCAATTTCACAAAAAAATATGTAAATTTCAGTTTAATATGACAAAAAAAAATAGCAATTTTGTAACTTTAACTTTTAAATTATGACGTTTTTGCAGCAAATGAGCGATATATAGACGAGTTATTTTTGGTGTATTCTGTCAACATAAACGTTAAATTTAAATTCAAAGTGAGTATTTTATTGATAAAAAAAAAATTTTTTAAATGAAAACTGTTCCAAGTTTTCTTCCCAAATTTAGAATTCAGTACCATGATTATTTTTTTAAATCATTAAAAAATAAAAATACGGATGCTGTTAAAACTTAAATAATCAAAGCGAAAACTGTATGACCATAACCGGTTATAAATTTCTACTTAAAATATATATTATAGTTGCTTTAATCATGACTATTATTCAGTGGAAACAGTAAACTAATCCACCCCTCTTTAATAAAGACATCAATCATAACAATACAATAAAAAAAAGGAAAGTAATCTACAAGTTGACCTAATTTGAAAACCAAAGTTACACACTACATTCACTGTTAGTAAAAGTAAACCAGCAAAAACAAACAAGCTTACCTTTTCGCGAATTTCTTTCATTTGTGCCACATTTAGACCATCTAATTTAATAGCTTCTTCCTCACGTTGAACGGCATCGGAATCTGAAGCCAAAGAAAAAAAAAAAAAAAAAACGGAAACCAAATACAATCAGTAAAATCGTATGTAATTCCATATTGTGAGAAATATATTTATGAAATCTTATCGTAAATTATCTATATCATTGACGTGTTAAAGAAAAGTTACACAAGTCAATAAACAGACACCAACAACAAATTATAAAGGGAAATATGAAGTGTTTTTATTCGGAATTCACTTACCCGTTCTAGAACCTTCTTTGAATGAGCCCAAATCTAAGTCTATTTTTTCAGTAGCAGTTTCATCTTTATCATCTTCGGCTCTTATTTGGCTAAAACCTTAAAAACAAAAAATTAAAAAAAAAATCTTTTTATTATTTGCGAAAAAAAAAAATAATTTAGCCGGCATTTATAGGGGCGGTATATACATTCTCACTAAATAGAAAAATAAACATACCCGCAAATAATAACAATCCCAATAAGAACAAATACTTCATGTTGTTTGTATTAAAATTAACAAAATATTTATTTTAATCACTAATGGAACACAAAGGAATTTAGTTTTTTCTGGCCACGTCTGCTTAAAATGCAGTTCTTTAATTTTTGTGAAAAAATTTGCACTTTAGATTACGTTTATTCCGTTTCGCGTTCAATAAATAAATGAAAAGAGAGTGCAACAAAAACGTCTCTTTATGATTTTATGCAAATCAAATACACACAGTTGCTTAAAAAAGTATCGAAATATTTAAATAATTAAAATATGATTAAAATATTAATTTACATAATACTACAAGACATATTTAATTCTTTTTCTTAAGTTTGTTTTTAATAAATGCATTTTATTCCAATTAACTTCTATTTGGAATAAAATAATAATTAAAATATTTTACATTTTTACGTAATTTTACAACCCTGCTGTTTTTTGTTTTGTTCTTCTGCTTCTTCACACGCAAACGTTTTTGATTGGTCCAAATCATACTCGTTGGTTTTTATGGAAGTAAAAAACAGTGTTGTTAAGTTTTTCATTAAAACTCGCTAAATGAGTGCCAAAAATTACAAAATATACTGTGAAATATTTAAGCGATTAATTCCTAAACTAATTGTTATCGAATTTTAATGATGACAACCGATGAGCCAAGGTTTATTTTACAAGTTGACGGCATAAAAAACTATGGCTACTTAGATATAACAATATACCAACATACATTTAACTGTAATTTAAAATTTTGTCTCAATCAACCTCAAATTGAGTTTAAATTTGAAGTTTAAATCGTAATTTGTGTTCGGGAAATTTTGAGTTTGTATGAAATTTAATAACAATATTATGAAAATTGAACCTATTATGTTTGTAAAACTGTTAAATTTGTAAGTATAAAATGAAAATTAATGTAATCCAACCAAATCGATTCTAAAGTTTACATAACTGAATAGCATATACATGTTCAAATAAAACCATAATTATAATTTTTGCTAAAAAAGAGTCGAAAAGAGGAAATTGACTTTTTGGTCGGAAATAAGTCGAATAATCGATTAGTTATCACAAAAGTCGAACAGTCGATAAAAGTTGAAAAAAGTCGAGTTTTTAGATTGTTAAACAAACATTTAATTGCGACATAACACTTAAACAAAATATGCACAGAATAATCATCCTTATCGTGGTTGGCGTAAACGTCATACGCCTACGACAGTTTCGCACTAGATTAAAGAAACATTTTGCATTTTATCTTTAATCTAGTACGAAACAGTCGTTGGCGTAAGACGTTTACGCCAACCACAATAAGGGTGAATATAATAATTTTATGTTATTGCAATTTGGTACATTTTCATCTTTTCTAGTGTATACAAAAATAAATAATAAGTAAATGAATAAATGCTCTTTCTATACAAAATATTTATATAAAAACTAAAAGTTTTTAGATATATCGTATATAATCGAATTACAGAAACTTTAAGAAAAATGTTTGATAATAAACATGCCAAATTAGTAATGTAAATTTGTTTACTGTTTTGTAAATTTATATATGTCTCTATTAGAATCAAAGTGATAATATTATTTAATTTATTATCGCCTTAATACATTTAATTTTTATTGCTAAACATTACAAAAGGCGCATCAATAAATGCAGAAACCATGTATTTTTTACAAGAAATGGTAAAAAGTTTAAAAAAGTCGAAAAAAGTCGATGTAACTAAAAAGTCGACTTTTCATAAATTACCAACAGTCGAAAGGTCGAAAAGTCGACATTTTAAAAATCGAAAAAAGTCGAAAAGCGATCTAATAAGGTGACTCACGAGCACAGCTGAGTTTCATTTTTGAATTCTCTTGTTTCGTTAAACTGTCAAAATTCCTTGATTACAATTGTTAGCTGTCATTAAATTATAATTTTAGGTTTTATTTGTGAAATTTTTGATTAATTTATCACTAAAAAATTGTAGTATTATTGAATAAATCAATTTCTTTAGCACAGTTTTAATTTGTTTTGACTGTTAATAACTTCTTGCATGTATTGAGAGCCTTTGCTCGGACGCACATCTTTAATACTTATAAATTTCATCAAAACTATTACAAAATATTAATTATTTATTTCTAAAATAGAGTGTTTGTTTACAATTTGTGTTTATTATCATCTGATTTTGCGATTTTTTGCCAGTAACAAAAATCATGTTGTTTTTGCCATGTATTTGTTGCCGTGGCGCTGTCACTTTATTAGATTCGCCTTCATATTAACCAAGGCGAATTTATACAAGGTGGAGTCAGTCAATCAGCTGATAACTTTTTTTTTCGCTTTTTGGTTCTAACAGTTGTCAAAGCTTTTGTTTATATTTAAATATCTACATATTCAAAGCTTATTAACAAAATATTTATTTTTTACATAAATAAGTAAAGCCCTCACTATTCAATTATCTACATTATATTAAGTTTTAATACATATTTGTTTAATTTTTAATTTTTGTTTTTTGACATTTGTTAAGACCAATTGTTGTTTTTGTAGAACTGCCACCACCTTGTATGAATTCGCCTTGATATTAACAATGAAACACCCATTTCTGGTACAACAAAAAAAAAAAAAAATATATATTAAAATTGTAATAGAATATTTGTTACTACAAAATGCAACCCAGAACAATATCAACTACTCTTTTTATTAACTCCTTAATTTTTTTGTGCAAACGCACTTGTTACTTTTTTTTTTGGTATTAGAGCGCATTTTTTGATAGTATTTTGAATTTAATTTTTCATTAATTCGAATTAATAAATAACAAATATTTAAACAATTGAACATGGATGTAACACCTAAAATGCAACGAAAGGCTTCGTTGTCTCTATCATCTCGCCTGAATCACAAAAGGCACAGCGGTAATTAATTGTTTTGTTCGTGAAATAGAGGGATGATAAGAACATTTTAAAATTATTTTCTTTCTTTAGCATCACCACAAAATCGCTTAAAAACCTCAACATCGAATAGTGGCATTAATTCACGAGACTTTAACACCAATTGTGAAACTTTGCAGCGTTCCCCATCTGTGATATCAATTTGTTCCGATGGTGGCATCGAGTGCACTCCACCACATAAGAAAATGATGATGAATTTGGATGACAGCCTAGAGTATTCACCAAAAGTTTTCGACAGTAGTTTTTCGCCAACTTGCCTGCTTTCACAAACCTTGGCCATAGACAGTCCGGAGGTTGGTTGGAAATGGAGTCGTCATACTTCCAATGGTGCTGGAGGTCCAAGGTGTGCAATGGAGGACAATTCAACTCGTACACCGGACTCAGCGTATGCAGCAGACAGCAGTTTTGCTTCAGCTGGTTCCAGTAGTACAGAAGTGGGCAATTTCCGTACGCGAGGAGACTATCAACAAAGAATTATCTACGATGGCCGCAGGGAGGATCAACGAAAACTTTTCGAACACGAATTGCGACGAGTTGAAAAGACCCGGGCAGAGGAAAAGTTAAAACAGCGTTGTGCAAAACTTCAGCAACAATTAAAAAGCGCTGGCACGCAATCATCCAAAATGAAGAGTCAAAATGACAAGGACACCTCGAAAATGTCGTATAACTGCAGCTCTATAAATAATATCGACATGAAGAGTCAATCAACTACTTCCACATCAACTGAGATAGCAGTGACAATCAATACACCAGAAAGAATTAAAAAACCGGAACTTTTAAATGATTTCTTCAATGACTCTGATTCAGATTGTTTTTTGCTTGAAGCCACACAGGAAATTGAATCCAAAATGAAAGCTAAAACACAACCGACCTTCATAAATTGTGCAAATACTACACCGAAATCGACCACTTCGTCCGAATGCACTTCCATACCTCATGCAAATTCAGCTCCTGCCGCTACCACTACACCACCTCCCAACAATGCTGTTGAGCCTAAAACAGATTCATCATCTTATTCGAACAGTACAAAGAAGGAAAAACGGTCTTCATTCTACATGAAGTTTCTGGAAGATGACTGTCCTGACGACTGGTTTGTATCGCTCGATGAGGTCATTTTACAAGCTACGCAGACCAAGAAACCTCGCACTTCCTTACAGCGCTATAAATCTATGCCCGCAGAGACGGCTACAAAGGCCAATATATCGTTAAATAAAAAGGATAGCAATGATAATTGCATAATGGACACAAAAACAAATTCTTCAAAACGGACAACTTCAGAAGATGCGGATGCCGCGTCCTCATTAACGATTTCTAAAATGAAGCGACATTCGAGTACACATACTTTGAGTCCTGCTGGTACAAGCTGTAAGTAGATATTTTAGTTTATAATATAAATTTTTTAGTTAATATTTGGATGAGAAGTTACACAGAAAAATCCATTTTTTAAACAGTCTCAATTGAAATATTTATAAGATTATTCAACTGGTTTCAATTGTTTTATAATTTAATCCTATTGGTCGAACTTTAATAAAAAAAGATATTCAAAATACAGTTATCGTAATTGAAATCACATTTTTTTTAAACCCAAAGTTTAACAAGTATTTCGACTATCTCTTTTTTTAAGTACTCTCTCATATATACGGGTACCGTGTGAATTCAACAACCTTTTGAGAGAATTAAACACATTAAAATACTGGAAAATTTAATTTTGATTTTCCGACTAAATAAACTTTTTTTTTTAAACGGAAGTTTTGCTCAAATTTTAGTTGTGGTAAAATTTAATTTATAGAACATAATTTAAGTTTTCGGTATTGAAATTCAAACAAATTAAAATTAAACACAGTTTTATAAAGCTCTGTAGGTCTGGTGAAAATTAAAAAGCTACTAACACATATACATTTTTGTTACTAACACATATTTAGACTTAGGTACCCAGCAGGGAATGTCAATAGTGAATTTGTAGTGATTTACTAGTGACATTGTCAGTAGCACTACTACCATATGTACCCCAGCCAATGTAATCGTCTATTGATATTTAACATTAGCTTTTCATTGAAAATCCACCAGTAGACTGTATCACTACTGACTAATTATTTTCTATATCTATTGCATATGCTCTATGTTTCTCTATTTATAATAGTTGTAATTATGAAGTAAATTAATATGTAGACTTTTTATTTATGATTTTGATGTAAAGATATGGGTCGGCCTATCCCCGTCTAAATCCAAACTTCATTGATTCGTAGATTCCAACAGCGAATACAAAATGCACTACCATTTGTTCCCGTATTATATTGGTGGTGGGTATATAAGATATAAGCCGAATATATCGAGCTCTTAGCGCCAAATTATCGTAAGCGACATTTTCAAAATGTTTGTTTTATTGCAGAAATTTAAATTTTATGGCCCGATTGATGTTTTAGAGTTCTTAGAATATCAAAAAAAAAAAAAAAATAAACATATAGGGTGTAAGATTTGATCGTAAGTCAATGTTTACATTTTACAGTAAAGGAGTTTTATCGTAAGCGACACACAGTGCTATAGAAAAAAAAACAGGGAAATGAATCTGTAACTTCTTAACGGTTAATCCAGTTTGAATGAAAGAGGCGAAGAGGAAGTGTTGTCGAGTTTAAGTTTAAAATTTGGACCTAATGGGCTCACCAAGGACGGGCCAGAGGTCTCCAAAGTAGGACACCTCAGATATGTTAACTTTTTAAAATGATCCTATTTATTCGTTTATTTTGCGATTTGAAAAAAAATACACATGCAATACAAAAAACCTCGTCGTATGTTTAAAACCATAGAGAAACATAGAGCAGAAACTAGAAAAAAACTCAAACAAGAAAATTACTCAAAATAATTACACATACGTGTTGTTTTCGTTTTTACATAGTTTTTTCTACAAATACATTCTCACCACTTAGTTTTCTGACAACTGAGTTAGGTCTTTGACAGAAGAGTTTCCGCTCTATTTATATTCTCTATGTTTAAAACTAGCAAGAAAGTACGTTGTAAACAAAAGAGCGGAAACTATAAAAAAAAAACTCAAACAAAAATTACTCACAATGATCACACATACGAGTGTTGTTTTTGTTTTGAAATATTTTTTTTTACTAATACATTCTCACCACTTAGGTTTTTGACAACTGAGTTAGGTCCATAGAGGAATACACATAGAGCGAAAACAAAAAAAAAAAACTCATACAAAAAAATTACTCAAAATAATTACACACTCTAGTGTTGTTTTTGTTTTCACATAATATTTTTTACTAATACATTCTCACCACTTAGGTTTCTGACAATTGAGTTAGGTCTTTGACAGGAGAGTTTCCGCTCTATGTCTATTCTCTATGGTTAGGTCTTTGACAGCGGAGTTTCCGAGCTCTATGTATATTTCTCTATGGTCTCGTCAACAAAGACACTAATTTTTAATTGTCAAATGACTGGTAATGTCAAAATATTTTGTGACACATGAAAAGTGGTCATCGATTCAAACTCACCAGATTTTATTGTTTTATGTATTTTCTTGCATTTTTTTACACAATTATTAGTTTAAAACAATTTCCAAAATTTAAAATTTTTTCATTTTTTTTTTTAATGACAACAAATAAAATTAAAATTTGACAATTTCAAACACAACATAAACAAACAAATAATAATCGGCTGTCTTAACATTATTAATACACCTTCACATTATTAATACAACTTGATCCCAATAAATATTTGTTCATGATTTAATTTTTTTTGAAAATATTGCTAATTTTATATCTCGAATTTATTTTTCATTTCAACAGATCGAAGTCGAAGACAGCTATAAACAATTTTGAATGTACACAACTCAAATACTCCAGTTAAAATAGTAGCTAAATGTAAGCCAGCCATATAAATTCAGAAGCACTATTGCCAACACTCAATCATTTTTCATTCTTCTTATATTCATAAAATAATCGTTTTGTTATACATAACTTTAGTTCTTAAGTTATATATATACACATAAATATTAAAACAAACATGTTATCATTAATTAATTTTTTTTATTACCTATAGTTCTTATGAAATACCAACCATTATTAAATTAAATATAAATAAAAGCAGGATTTGATTTAAGTACTTACATATTTCAATTATCTTTTAATTTTTGAGTTTCTATTTTTAAATTTATTTTAAATATAAGTTTTTTTTTATGTTTTACCATTGAATTGGTAAAGCACTTTAAATGTGATGTGGAAATTGGCATCTTTTTTTATTGTTAAACTTTATTTTTTAAATTTATTTTCTTTTAAAAATGTGATAAAAATAAAAATTAGGCCAAACATCTCTCCTTCCAAAAAATAACACCTACAAACACAGCAAACAAAAAATACTTTGTATTATTTGTTAAACTTATGTATACGTTTTTTTTAATACTTAATTATGATATGAAACAAAACCTGAAATTCCATAATGATTTTAAGTACAAATATTAAATAAAATAAATAATAAATTAAATCTAACAATTGCTGGGTTCATAATACGGCAACATATAAGTACGTATGTATTTTTTTTTTGTGTGAAATCCTTAAAACAATATGTTTAACTATCGTCCCCATGGCCAACCTGTTTCTATTTCATCATTACTAACAACACAAATCATATTTTGATTAGTTGTCGTGAGGACGGATGGCGATGATAATGAATGCGAAGAATTCTTATTGTGTTGTGTAGTTCAGTGGTAATAGGAATAATAATAATAATGATGTTAATAACGCTGTTTATTGTTGACTTTTACTTTGTAAGATAAATTAGTTTTTCCCTTTAAATGTTATTATCGCTCTTCTAATTGTTTAATGTACCATTTGACGTATGTTTTTTTTTTTATTATTATTATTAAATTTTTTTATATATCATTTTGGATATTAAATTCTTATGAAATGTTTACGCTAAGATTTTGTTGTAGCATTATAAAATACTAATATGTATGTGTGTTGTGTGTGTTTTATACAATATATTCTTTAAATACATAAAATTACATAACAACAATATACATATTGTCACCTGAAATGCAAAAGGGCGTAACAACCAAAAAATCCAAATTGAGGTTTTAATGAATATTAGTACAGAGCATTTTTAAAAATAACGACTTTATTAAAGAAAGAAAATCATATTTGTAATCACAACACGTTTCATTTTATTAAGTTTTTTGTCTCTCCTGTAAAATTGTAAAAAGTTATTATATAGGCTCTTTTGCATTTTAGGTGACGATATATTCTTGCATAAATACTCGAAAAATATTAAATAAAATATTTTACTTATATAAAGTGTAATTATAATTGACTAGATAATGTTTTGTTGCAATATAGGCATTGCATAGCGGGTCCAATCTCATAATCAGGATTCGAATTATAGCATTCGTGATCGAGTAAATGTATCGTTTGGCATCTCTAGTTAAAAGGTAAGGGTAACACCAATTTTGATTATTTGAGGATCGATAATTGTAAAGGCTGTTTTTTAAGCCAGTTATATCCCGTTATATCGAAATGGTAAAAAAACACAAGCAATAAAATTTTAATCAAAAAAATGTTTTTATTCGGGCGTATGGTCACACCGTGGCTGTGTGTGACGAGCGCATTACGGACTTTACATTTTTGAAGAAATTAATCCACCTTAAAACGTAAGTAAACCTTACCAAACGGTGCATTTTCTGGATGTAATGGAGTCTGTTGTGGATTGTTCTCATTCCATATGCGAAAATTTTCTTTATTAACAAACTCGTTAAGCCAAAGATGAGCATCATGCCTGAACACAATGTTTCGATAAAACAGTCGTTTATAAGTTGCGCCAATAGATGACTGATTTCCAAAGTAAATTTGGATAATTTGGTAGTGTTGTTCAAGCGTCATGATGATTTGTCCGAGTATACTGATCATAAATGTGAAAAAGTGAGAGCAGTGTGAAAGTTAATCCTTCCGTAAGTTCTATCGGGCTTAAAAATCACCCTGAATAGATAAAATCCATTGGCAACGGGACTACCTGTTTATTCGGATATTTTTTGTTGTTGTAGCAGCAGTGGTTGCTGAGTTAACAGCTCTTGGCCGATTGAGACATCTACATATTGTTACTTTTTTACCTTTTAAAAACGTGGGCTTATTCCTTTAAATAAACCGGATACTTTTGATTGCAAATAAATGCAGTTTTAGTAGTTTACAATTTTAACAACTCGCCTATGATCAACTCAACACACGACTGCCACCTCTGCCACTATTTATACACGCGCCACCTATCGGGAATCTTCTACAATGCTCTTAACCACAGATGATGAGCAGATACGTCACGGTGTTAAAATGTATCAACGTGGCATCACACATTTAACCCCAACATAAGAAAGGAATAGCAAATATGTATGTAAAATGTATGGCTATCCTTTTTCTTTGATGGGGTTAAATGAAGAAAAGCTGATACACCACTTTTGTAAACGTCAGTTTTGACGAATCTGTATATATATCTGTGCTCTTAACGGACATACTAGTACATTCGAATTCCAGAGCCTTCGATGTCCAAACATTTAGTGTTGCCATACTTACAAACAATGCCAAAAACCGCATGCTACTGATGGACGTACCCTCAAATATGATGAATGCTGCAGGCAGTCGTTACAGACCGTTAAATTCAAATCGTCATTGCACATTCGTAACAATATATACTGTCGACCAAAAACAATTTTTTTCATTTCGAACGTTCAAACAATGACAATTTTCATTTCGTTGCTTAACATCATTTGAAAAATGTTAAATGATTTGGTGTAAGCAAAGAAAGGAATACATTTCAGCACATATCCAGTACATACCAAATTTTCATATCGTTCGATAAAACAAGTAGGGCGCGTATAAGGTGCAACATTGTCCGTGTGAAATCTATTTAAAAAAAATAGATTTTACATGGACAATGTATAACTCCGTATTCCACTTTTAATAAAAAACAAGTAACAGAGCTATATTCGCTATCCTATACATATACTAGGGCGGGTCGATTTAAAAATCGCCCAAATGACAAGGTAAATCGTACTCTAGGGATCAAAATAAGAAACTTTTCCCAAGGAACCATACCTCTAAAATGAATTCTCATGTTGCTTATTTTGAACCAAAGGTCAAATGTTTAAAAATCCCACTTTGACCCATTTAAAGTTCCCCAATCGAGTCTAAATCTATGACCGACCCCCACGAACTATGGAGGGTCGACCCACCTATGCTAGTGGCACACCCCTTGGAGCCTCATGGGGGGTCCCCATACAATAATTTAAACAAATCACCATCACCCTTATTCTATTTGGCGTCGTCGACATCGTCGTCAATATTGAGCCAAAAAATGGTATATGTTTCGCCGATATCGATAACAAATGGTTACTATTGACAGAATTTTATACTTTTATAAGTCGGGTTAAAGTACAAAATGCTGTCGACCTGCCCTAACATATACCCTTCACCAACTTAAGATAGAGATATGTTGGAAACAAAAGTTTGTGTAAAAAAATTTTTTTGAAAAAAAAAAAAGAGGAATTCAAGCGACGTAATATTGACATCGGAATTTACGAATTTGAGTATAATAAAGAAGGGGAAGTCTGTACCCGTGCAACAACAGACAGCAAAGATTTAAGCACAATGTTAGCTGCTATGATGGAAAATTCAAAGAAATAAACGAGAAATAAGCGACAAACTTCTTGCTGAAGTTCCAGAAAATCCTACAGAAGTTCAAGAAAGCACAAAAGCCAATAACGAGAAACTTCTTGCTGGTGTTCAAGAAACTTCTAGAGTAAAAACTGAGAAATTGTTGGCTGAAGTTCAAGTCAACAACGAGAAACTCCTAGCTAAAATGGAAGCGAAATTTGAAGAATATGTTAAAACCACAGACGAGAAATGGTATTGTCAATAAGGTATCAGATTTAGAGAACTGTGTCGATAAAAACTACATGAGCTAGAAACAAAGGTGAATAATCTTCAATGCCAAGATGGACCGGTGCGAATTATTCCAGATGCATCTAGTAGAATAAAGGCTCTTAGTTTTGATGGCACCACACCATTTAATGTGTTCAAGTTCCAATTTGATACGGTTGCTATTAGAAACATGTGGAACGACGAAAAAAAAGCTATCGAGTTGATTTTGGACTTAAAAGGAAATGCAGCGGTTGTTCTTGAAAGTGTGCCAGCGAGCAACAGAAATTGTTATGATGACATAATGAAGGCGCTACAACGTAAGTACGGTGGCGAACATAAAAAATAATTATACCGAATGGAATTGCGTGGCAGAGTACAGAAGGTCAATGAGACACTACAAGATTTTGCGTTGGAAATCGGGCGTTTGCTACAGCTTACTTATCCAGGGGAAAACAACCCATTTTTGGACCATATCAAGATAGAAGCATTTGTTAATGGCATTCGCTATCCTGAAATAAATCATGCAGTTTGTGCCACACCTAAACCATCAGTTGCTGAAACCGTTTCATTAGCGTTGGCACAAGAAACAGCGAAAATAATTTCTAAGCCGCAAATTTGCAAGGTGCGAAATATCGAAGTTATTGCTGAAAACGAGAGAAATATAGTCGACGAATTAAAAAAGGTTTTGGAGGCGTTTAATGAGAAACAAGGTAAAGCCAAAATCAAATGCTATAACTGCGGTAAATCTGGTCATATTCAGCGAAACTGCAAAGCACCGAGAAAACGAACCAGATCTGTTTCTCCACCAAGGAACGACCAGCAGGCGAATCATCAATCATCACAAGAATCACCTTTAAACTAAAACGAGCTAGCACTATGGGGCAAGAGCTAGCTCCCACATCTGTGGGCCCCACAATCTCCATATCTGTAATGCAGCAGAAAATAGCAATCTTACTGCCTGTGGGTACGTCAACGGCCAGAAGCACATTTTTACTATAGAAACCGGAGCATCGCATTCTATTGTCAGGCCCGATTTAGTCAAGAAAACAATTGAACCATTATGTGGGGTAAGTCTGCGCACAGCTACAGGGGAGCCGGCCACTGTCTATGGTAAAGTAAATGTGAAATTAACCATTGCCAACGTTAGCGTCAATCATGTTTTTATTGTTGCCGATATTGTGGACGAAGTAATCATTGGTGCTGATTTCATGATTAGTCACGGCATAAAATTGCATATGGGGCAAAAAGTTATGATTTGTCGAAATGTAGAAATACCCCTTGACATTGGATATAAAAATAGGACTCAAGTAAGAAAGCTAGTTATCGTCGAGCATCAGAAACTACCACCACAGTCAGAAACTTTAGTATGGGCACGTATGGACGGAGATTGTGAGGACAACAGTTTGTGGGTGGTAGAACCAGCAGAAATAAAAAGTGATCTTATAACAGCAAAAGCCCTCGTTAAAACCTGCAACAAAATAATAGTTTCGTTAAGCCAAATTCCGAAATAGGTCAATGCGCTTCAGCAGAGGCAGTAATCAATTGCTAGGAAAACCCGGAACCTGTCAATAAGTCCACCAAAGAACACGAGCTACTAGCGGAATATGTGGGGAAATGGGTAGAAGGTTTATCTCCGCCTGACAGAAATAAGGCTAAACAACTTCTGCAGAAACACACCTCCGTCTTCGCCTTAAAAAGTCAAAGCCAAGGTAGAACGGCAATTGTAAAGCATCAAATAAATACTGGCGAAGCGAGGCCAATAAAGCAGGCGCCCAGAAGTATTCCTTTAGCAAAATGAAGCGAGGTGGAGGAGCTGGTTAACAAAATGGAGCGGAATGGAGTAATCGAACTTGCAAAGTGGTAATTGGCAGGTAGAGATTTGATGTGTTATGGCAGTTTAATGGGATCCATTTGGACTCTGCAATGCTCCAGTCGCATTCGAGCGTATAATGGAACAGGTATTGAAAGGACTGGAAGACATACTTGGTGTAACTCGATGTCATAAATGATGAACACTTGAAAAACCTTGAAGAAGTCCTTGAACGAATATTAGTGGCTGAACTCAAACTTAGTGTAAAGAAATATGGATTGTTCCAGAGAGAAGTGTTTGTGGCATCGTGTAACAGCTGATGGAATATCCGCAGATGAAGATAAAATACGAGCTATGAAGAACTGGCCTCGTCCAAATATTCTTCACGAATTGCGGAGATTTCTTGGCTTTTGCACGTACTACCGACGATTTATACCCAATTTTGCCAACGTGGCCGCAAGCTTATATGAGCTAACCAGAAGTCCTGACCATTCCAGTGGAGTGTAACAAAAGAACCGTCAGTCCAGCATTAAAGGAACTTTTGTGTACGGCACCAATTTTGGCATATCCCATCTCTGGAGCGAAGTTTGAGATAACTAGCTATGCGAGTGGATACGGATTAGGCGGTGTGCTTTCACAGGTGATCAATAGGACGGAAAAAGTCATAGGCTACTACAGCCGAATACTTTCAAAGACAGAGAATATAATGCGTAACGCTACGTGAACTTCTCGCAGTATTATAGTGTGTAAAGCATTACCACAAGTATTTGTATGGTCAACACTTCCAACAGAGAACCGATCATTCTGCCGCAATTAAAAGAACCTGAACGGCAACTGGCCCCTTGCATTCAGCGTCTTCAGAGCTATAACTTTAGCAGTGAGCACCGAAAGGGTTTAAAGCATGGCAATGCTCTCTCAAGACGGCCCTGCAACGTGGAACGCAAGCATTGTACCAAAGCCGAGGAAAAGGAATGTGTCATCGATGTTCGACTAATACATATATAGTCCAGTGAAGATTAGTCAGTAGCGCAAAGAAGTGACCACATACTGGCGAAAATAATACTGGCTAAAGAAAAAAATAGGAAGTCTACCCGCAATGAAATATCCGCCGAAACTTCAGTAATGAAATCATATTGGCCCTATTTAATAGTCTATAGTTGTTAAATGTTAGCTTATACCGCATAACGAAGTAATAAAAGAGTTCTATGACGGTTCAAGTGGTGGTCATCATGGTGTGACAAAAAATCTTGAAACAACTCATTGGACAACTTCAGCAGTACCGCACTGAGCGGATTGCAATGGATATAGCTGGTCGTTTCCGCGTCAGTGATGCCGGATACCGTTACGTTCTATTGGTTATGGATTATTTCAGGAAGATGGCAGAGGTATATGCCATACCTAATCAGGAAGCACGAACGGTTGTATGCATATTTGTGAAAAACTGGGTGTGTCGCTATGGTGTTCCATTGGAGTTACACTCTGACCATTGTAGAAAGCAAGATATGATCGAAGGCCAGTGTTCGAAACTTCTACTTATTAATACGCTGTATAGTAATCCGATTTATTTAAAGGAAATAATCCACCATTTTTAAAAGGTAAAAACATAACAATATTTTATATATTTTTTTTACAATTTTCAGTTTTTACCTTATAAAAACGATTTTCTTTAAATAAACCGAATACATTTGATTGCAAATAAAAGCAGTCTAATAGTTTAAAATTGTAACAACTCTGTATTTACTCAAATTTGCACAACAATTTAAATAGTCCCTTTTTTTTAATGTACACACTTATATTACACACTTCATAATGTACAAGTATACACTGGTAATACAGTTGATATTACTTCTAACAGCGTCTATCACATACTCAACACCGACTAAAAATTTTTAGAAACATGATGCAACTTGAAACCAGCCGTTAGAAACCGATATATTTGAATTCAAATACAATTTCGTAACAGTATTCATATTTTTTTTTTCAATTATTTGTGTAATTGTTTCAAAATTGTCGAATTTGCATATTTATTTAAAGGAATATACATATATTTTTCTTAAAATAAAACTTGAAATATACACTATTTTAGAAGTTTTTCAAAAAAGTTCATAGATTTGAATCGATGTTTATTGGGATGTATCCACTTAAATCAATTACTATAAATATGTATTTGTTTTAAAAAGCAAAATGTATATATACATTTTATTCTCTGTGTTATCTCAAATCTTTTATATTAGTGCTGTCGATAACTATTAAATAAACTAAATACAAATTTATATAAAAAACAAGTAAGAATGGTCGGTCAAGACCGACCATATAATACCCTACATTAAGTAAATGATCAAAACATTTTTCTTTCAAAATTTCAATAATTTATATTCGTGAGCGATTTTCGGAAGTAGGCCTTATGTGGTACCTATGACCAATTATGGACCGATCATCATGAAATTAGATGGCGTGATTAATGTCTATGTGAAAGTTATTTATGTAGCATTTTATGTGTATACCAACATTTTTAGGAGATTTATGCTCGTTAAAGTGATTGTCGGAAGCAGACCTTATATGGGACCTATGATTAATTATGGAGCGATCATAATAAAATTTGGTGACATGAATTTTGAATATATAAAACTTATTTTGAGAAAAACTTGTGTAGATACCTATATAAATTAAACATTTGTGACCGATAAAGTCCAATTTCGGGAGGACATTTGTATGGGGCTAGGTGAAATAATGGACCAATTTCAGCCAATTTCAATAGGCTTGGTCCTTGGGCAGAAAAAATGCTATGTACTAAATTAAATCGAAATATCTTCAAAATTGCGACCTGTACTCTGCGCACAAGGTTTACATGGACAACCAGCTAGCCAGACGGACGGACGGACATCGTTTAATCGACTCAGAAAGTGATTCTGAGTCGATCGGTAGACTAATATTTTTGGGCGTTACAAACATCTGCACAAATCCATTATACCCTCCCCACTATGGTGGTGTAGGACATAAAAATATAAATGGAAGTGGCGTGGCGTGGTACGTACATCCTACATACAATATTTTGCACATCCGTGCATCCAAAATCCATAAATATATTTACATTTGTATTTTATTATCATGATGATTACATGAATTTGAGTTTTGTTATCAGTAAAGTGGAATAAATTATAGATTAGTTTATTTGTTTGCTTATTTTTATTTCAATTGACAGTAGCGAACTAATGGGAAAAACTGATTTTATGTCAATTGACAATAATATACTTATGTATATTAGACCTGTCCTTAAAATAAAATCTCCATCTGAGAAAAATACTAATTAAAGATTAATATTGAATAAAAAATAGCTAAATTATAAAATAAGCATTTTTCCGCCACCATGTGTTTCGTAAAAACACATCATTGATGCGTTTTCTGGGAACGGCAAGGCATCGTAATCTGACAGTCTTGCCATTCCCAGAAATTTCGCTTGCTACTCCATAGATGATGCCGTTCCTTGGAAGATTGCCAGGTTTACAACAAACCCCGACCACTTGGTCTTAAAAATATTGTAGTAACTTCGTGATCTGGTACTATTCAAAATGATTTATTGATAAATTTGATATACTTGAAGTCTACCAAGGCTTTAAAACATCATTAGGCGATCGAACACTTGGATTAGGTGCAAGCGTCATGTTGCGTTTGGTAAGGACTTTGCTAAATAACTCCTCAGTGTTTTTCGATCGATATTTTACAACCTTGCCACTTTTGAAGCGATTGGCGAAAATGAATCTGCATGGAACTGGCACAATTCAAACAAACTCTTTGCGGAAAGTTAATTTGAAAAACGACAAGCTTATGAAAAGAGGAGATTTTTTTATAACAAATTACACAGTGCAACAAGCAAAATCGGAATAAGATGAAACTAAAAGCAAATTAAAGTTGACGTTTTTCATAACAAAACAATTAAGGGTTTTTTTGAAGTTGGTGATTTTAGAACGCTGTCTAACAAGAAAAAATCGTTAAAAATTTCATAAAATTATGCTTATTTCGAAGAATACATTTTTAATATTTATTTTTACCAAACAAAACTCCACGCTAGATGAAATTTGACATGCGCTGAACTAACAAAAAACCTTAAGGGTTTTGTTATAGAAAACGTAAACTTTCATTTGCTCTTGGTTTTCTTGATCCGGAAAGTTCGATTTTGCATCACTGTGTTATCACATACCGAAAATTTAATTGAAATCCGATAATTTTGAAATTGCTTGGGACGGAAAGGGATATTGTTTATTTACTTTGTATACAGTATTTTGAACACGGTGGTTTATTTATTATTCATATTTCTCAATATTATATATCTCTCTATAATAAGATAATTTAATGCATTTATGATTTTTTAATAGAATAACATTATATCCATCCAATACAGCTTTATTGTACATTCATACATACATACAGTATTGGCCATAACTAAAGAACCCCCTCAATGGATTTTTTCATATCATAATTTTTTGGATAAAAAAGGTGTTTTTGGGATGTATATATTGTTAATGTTCATATAATGTTCATTTGGTAAAAGATAATTTTATGAATAACTAATTTGATAAAATGATAAAACATATAAAAACATAAACGCGACGGACAAAACAAAAGCACCCCCTTATAAGATGTTTAAAAATTTTACTATGCTACTGCATATTCGCAATGTCAGTTAACGGGACTCACAACGGATGCATTTAAACATTCCAGAAGATAAAAATAAAGGAAGGCGTAGTCTGTATAATTTAAGTTCTATACAGCTTTTTGTGAAAAAAAAAAACAATGGACGGCAAGAAAAAAGTTCTCCAGTGAATTTAAAATTAAAGTTATTGAAGACTGGAAGGAAGGCTTATCACGAATTGAGTAAAAAATATTCAATTAACAGATCAGTTATTTCTAGGCTGATTCCAAAGTTTTAGCAGAATGGTCGTATTTCACCGGGACATTCTGGGGGCCGCCCGCGTAAAACCACACGATATAATGATTCCTTGATCAAATGAGCTATACAAAAAAATCCTACAGCATCAGCTAGTCAAGTAAGAACAAGTTTAAGATTATGAGTTAGCGAAAGAACAATCCGTAGAAGAGCAGTAGAAGCAGGATTATTCAGCCGACAACCACCAAAAAAAACCGTTTATATCAGCTAAGAACAAGAAAGTTAGACTGGAGTTTGCCAAAGCCCACATCAACTGGAGTGTCCAAAAATGGAAGACAGTACTGTTCTCTGACGAATTCAAATACAAATTAAAAAGTTCCGATGGAATAACGCGTGTACGCAGACGAAAAGTAGAAATACTGAATCCAAAGTATTTCAAAGGAACAATTAAACATGGAGGGGGCAATGTAATGGTCTGGGTTTGCTTTTCTGGTCAAGAAATTGAGCCAAATCATAAAGTTAATGGGATTATGTATCGGTTCATGTACCGTGATATATGGAAACATGTAATGTTGCCTTATGCCAGTGAAGAGATTCCACTTATAGGGAGGTTCCAACAGAATAACGATCCTAAGCACACCTCCAAAGTTTGTAATACTTGGCTGCAGAGCAGTAAGATTCAAGTTCTTCATTGGCCTGCTCAATCTCCCGATTTCAATCCTATTGCAAACTTGTGGGAGATTGTTAATATCAGCAGTTTTCACGATTTATTTCAAGCCGTTATTATAGCCTGGGAAGGAATATCTCAAGACACCATCAAAAACTTAATATATTCTATGCCTAAGAGATGTGCTTGTGTCATCCAAACCAAAGGATTTGCAACAAAATATAAATTAAAAAAAGTTTTATATTATATCACGAAGGGGTGCTTTAGTTTTGACCGGTTTATTTTAAATATTTTTTGATTTAAAGTTACCTCTTATAGAAAGATTAACTTTAAAAGTATTTGTTTATCAATAGTAAATATATTAACAATTTAAAATAATACATAATAGAAATTGAAAAAAATTCACTGAGGGGGTGCTTTAGTTATGGCTGATACTGTATATAAAAACCAAACTAAAGCGAATTTCGATATTCTGGAGAACTTTAAGAACTGTTGTATGGTCATGGCAAATATGTTTGTATACCAAATATTATAGAAATCAGAAGAGTAAAGTTTAAAAAATAAATTTTTTGATGGAAATGTTTTGATTCGCCCCAATTTTCGGTTAGCCGACAAAACGCTCGTTACATACCTAGAGAATGTGACTTAGAAACCTTAAAATATAATGTTTTAAATGTTTTTGATAAAATGTTGCGCTTAAAAAGAAAAAAAAAAAGCAATTGAATGTAATTTCTCAATTTCATCAATTCATCCTTTATGGAAATGTTAAATATAAATAATATGTATTCCGATAGCTTAACCCTTTCTCTTAAAATGCACTATACAATTAATATTGATCCCTCCAGCAGTTTCATTCATATTTATTACCACTTCTATTTGTCCATCTACGGTCCCGCTGTGAAGTTTCAAGAGCTTAATGAAATAAAATGGCCAGTTTTGTAAATACTTATCTACATACATACATACATATGTGTATGTAGGTAATGGGTCCTGTTGACTGCTGCGTTGTGTATGAGTTTTCTTTTACATTATTTTGTTGTTTATTTTTGTTTATCTTAATATATATTTGGAGAGGTTATTCAGTGTGTTGTTATTATTGTTGTCACTCATAGTTGACGTCATTACTTAATATGGATTTTACTTTGATACTTGGCTTTGTATTTACATACATACATACATATTATGAACAATGTACATACATACATATGTATGTATATACAATTTACATATGTTACTACTTAGGATGTGTAAATGTAAGTTTTATAGCAAATTTATGTGAATAGTGAGTAAATAAAAGTCTAAAGAAACATACGGGTACTCATCCCAGCAGTTCTTGGTGCCTGTCTTGAACTAGTGATTTTACCTATTAATTAGGACGACATGACTAGTTATTTTATCACGTTCATCTCTTAAGCAGGGGGTCAATTTACCCTTTATGATTAGAATGAGACTGTCTGATAGCTGCTCCAAAGTAGTTAATGCATTGTATTCTCATACCGTTTGTTAACGATTGCCATAAACAAACCTTCTTCCGATAAACGTTTAAAGTGACTACATTTTAAATTACTTCGAGACAATAAAGTGACAATTGACTTCACGCTAGATTACCTGGGATATATATAAGGTAACCAATTGGATTCTCTCTGCATACATTAGTGAAAATTAATGTAACTAAGGGATACTTGTAAAACTGCTGGGTTGTTTGTTAGCATACTTACATATGGATACACGTGTAACTCTTCTTTTTTCAAGTTGAAAAAAAAATAAAATTTTTAAATGTATAATTGTCTCAAATATTTTTACATCTTTAAGGAAGTAACATTTTGTGTTTTGTTAAAATTAATAATCATATTAAAGTTGTATCATTAAGATTTAAACGAAGTTAATTCAATTTTAAAGGTTGTTTTTAAAAGTAACTTCAATGGAATTTAAAGTATAAAATTAAAAAATTTCTTAAGAAATATTGTTATACGAATTTCATAAATGCTTGTCACAATTGGGTTGAAAATCTCATCACGCCAGAGAGAGAATACATTTAAGGTAAATCGGTGACGCTGACTGAAATTCATGATCTAAACTCAAAAATAGAGACACCTTATCAGTGTTGCCAGGGAGGTGTAGCTTGAAAGAAGTTACATTTACGAATTCTTTCCAAATAAATACTATATATAATTAAAAAATTGTATAACTAACAATAATAATTTTGTACGTATTAAACCGGTCTAAAACTGATCGTAATTATCTTATTCGAGATTATGGCATTCGATATCGAGCAAGAAATATATAAATTTTATTTTAATTACAATATAGAAATCTGTTTTCGATACGATAGCTCATTCGATCACGAATGCGGTAATTCGGCCCCATTTTTATACCCTCCACCACCACAAGTGGTGAAAGAGGGTATATATAAGTTTGTCATTCCGTGTGTAACACTGAGAAATATTCATCTGAGCCCCAACAAAGTATATATATTATTGATCCTTATGAAATTCTAAGTCGATTGAGCAATGTCCGTCCGTCTGTCCGTCTGTCTGTGTAAAACACTCTCACGCCCAAACCACATGAGCAAAATTAATGAAATCTATACTAAAATGTTTATAATTTTTCTAAGCAGTTTGGTATTGCAAATCAGCAAAATCGAGTTAGTAGAACCAGGATTATGGATCAAAATGTAAGACAACCACCAAAAATTTAGACCATTTTCACATGTTGTTTTCTGATTTTTGGTAAATCCATTCCAGAGAATACCATGAAATTTTGCACACATTATTTATATGATAAAAGGACAAATTCTGTTGAAAATGAAAAGAATCGGTCAATAATTTTTTGTAGCCCCCATACAAATTTCTTACCGAAATATGGAGCTATGGTATATAAATGCCCATAGAATTGCAGTATCCATACAAAATTCAGCACAACTAAGTTTCGTGCAAACAGAAATCGCGAGGCCAATTTTTTTTGGATCGGGCACTATTTGACCATAGCCCCCATATAAAGTTTACTTCCGAAAATCATTTAAATACACTTAAATATCATATATATATCGGTATCAGGTTGAAATTCAACTTGAATAATCCCCATGCATATCAAAATCGCTGTAGGGAATTTCATGAAGATCGGCCCATAATTGGTTATAGCTCCCATATAAGGACCACTTCCAAAAAACACATTAATTTTCATAAATATCTGAAAAATATCGTTATCGAATTAAAATTTTACACAGTTCGGTAGTATTAATTCACAAATGATACTACTAGATTGTGTGAATATCGGTTCATATTTGACCATAGTTCCCATATAAGGTCCATTTCCGAAAATTACTTAAATACTAATAACTCTCTTATAAAAGCTTCTATCTAGTTTAAATTTCAAACAAATATTTCCATTATATACGAAAATCGATGTGTTGAATTTTATGAAGATCGGCCAATAATTGGTCATAGCTCCCATATTAGGACCACTTCCAAAAAAACACATTAACCTCTGTAAATATTTTAAATATATGTATATCGAACTAAAATTGTATACCGATCAATATATTGTGTCCAAACATTATACCACTGGGTTTTGTGAATATCGGTCCATATTTGACCATAGCACCCATATTAGCTCCATTTCCGATAATCACAATAATACCCATAAAACTCTTGCAAATAATGTTATGGAGAAAAATATCAAGCAAAGTAGGCCTCAAATACATAGAAATCACGTTAAAATATTTATTTATATCTTCCAAATAAGTCGCACATCCGAAAAATACATTAACGCATTTCAAGTAGATTTGGTGACTATGGATTCTTAATTATATATAGAAGGCTCACATCCGGAAAATTCATTAGAACAGAACAAAAATATACTTTTGAAGTTTTACTAAATATATTTGTTTACCATTTTTTATACTCTTTTACTTCACTTGTGGTGAATAATAAAAATGTTGAGCCAATCGGTAATGTTAACCAAATATTAAGTATATAAATTGTTAAATAGTACATTTTATTCCTATTGTAAAATTATGGACTCTGTTGGAAACGCTAGGAATATGTAGTTATTTCAATTATAAATTGTTGAATTAGATAACATTTTTATACATTTCAAATAAAATATCTTCTGCGTAAACTAGTTTTTCTAACAATATATAAAATACCACTATATTTTAAATAAACTTTTATTTTGTTTAAAAAAGGTAGAAAGTATATAATTTGTATATAGTCCAAAATGTGTATTATATCATGATTCATATATAATCCATAAAGTGGCTTAAAAAGAAATTCGGTTATAGTCCTAATTCGCTCATAGTCCACAAAAATTGTGCAACTGTATTTGTAGACTATAAGCGAAAACTACTATATTACATTAACATTCTACCAATCTTGATAATCGGAGCTAAGTCCCAATAACAAACACTGAATATGGATATTAGAGTATTTATACCAATGTAATTTCTATAATTTGCATCTTATTTAGGTGGAGGGTATTTAAGATTCGGCATAGCCGAATATAGCACTCTAACTTGTTTTATAAGTTTTTGTTGACTAAATATTATCTACACAAAATTCATTAGATTGTAAACTTAATCCCGGTATTCGCGAGCACTTAAATCATGGACTCATGGTAGAGCAGTGAGTGCTCAAAACTAGCATAATATTATTTAAATTAGGAAATTGATTCAATAGATCTTTTCTCCGGGACATTAGTAGGTGGTTCAAATATTTCTCAGCGAAAATATTCCTATAAGGCTGAGTGATGCTCTAGAGTTCTGTCTACACTTGATTTAAATAACAACTATCTTGTTATTTAAATCAATTTGATGGTTGTCTAATTAAAAGAAAGTTTGATATTTTGAAATTTATAAAAACTTTAGGAGTTTCAACAAAAATATACCGCGATATTTCTCATCATGTCCTCAATTGACTTTTTCTAACTTCTAGCATGACTACGAGGTATATGAAATGACAGCTATATTAATTACATACGATATTTTCAACAGACTTTTTCAAGTGTCTAAAACAGAGTTATGTGATCCAGCCATACAATTTTTGTATCTGACGAAATCTTCCAAAAGCACAAAATTTTATATTAGCTAGCTCAAGATCTACTAAAATCTTTCCCATTTCCAGAGTCTGTCTCAAAATTATATAGACAAATAAGTCACACTATTGTTTAATAGGAAGATCCTATTTTCGGTTAACTGACAAGTCGGTTTTTTATAAACCTTAAAAATAAGCCATTATATATAAATTGGAGTCAGACATTAGTATAAATTATAGTTTCCATGGGATACATTGACTACTTGTAGAACTGCTGGGATGTCCTGGAGTTAAATTGAAAACAAACCCCTTACTATATACATATATGCTTTACATTATTTCAGCTAGTGTGTTTGTATCTAAGATGTGTAATATAGTACGTACATAATACATTCATATATAAAACAAAACCATATTTCTGACATCTGTTGCTTAAATTTTGTTAATTTCTTTTATGTTGCATAGACGATTTCATTAGTCTGGCTCCGCTCACCAAAACATAATTATATTTTATGTTTTTATAATACCCACAGCATCCGAATATTTAATAGACTGCTTCAAAATTGTAAAGAGAGAAAAAAACCTAATGGGCTTCATGAAACTTGCTCTGGACTTACTAATTTTACTGTAAAACTTGTTCCTAAAAAATTAAAAATTGTAGTAAAAAGTTACCGTTCTAAATTATTGATCTGCTTGAATAATATTCTACGTTTTATAAACATATAATTATTTTCGGCTACCAAACATTTAAATATTTCAATTGGTTTTTTCTCAATACTAATTTAGATTTCTCAATACTAATTTTGGATTATAAATTTTAATTTCGTCAAAAGGGGTATTGTAGAGTTTCGAAAAAACCGAAGAATTTCAAAACCGCGGTTTCGGTTTTAAAAAATTGAAAACCGATCGGTTTCGGTTCGGTTTTGTGATAATTTATTAACTATTAAATCAGTTCCTATATAATCTTTATTGTAAAGGTACTTTTTGAATATTTTATAATAAATTTTGAATTTTTCTAGTAAAAATAGATTAAAAGTGAAAACCGAAGAATAATTGTCGGTTTCGGTTTTAGGCCTTGAAAAACCGGTTAAAACCGAATTGGAAACTCTAGGGTATTGGGTTTCAAAACTTTGGTGAGAACATTTTGATGATCTTGAGTCACAAGACAGTTGTTTACATCACTAGTTAGACTAATTTCGTAACATACCTATGTTGTCTAGGATGTACAAGATAGTTAACGATGTTGGTTGAAAAAGGATTTCCGAAGCTCCCAGATAACCTACAACTATTTTTAAGTATATAGCTGTTAAAATAATTTTATCCCGATCAAATCAGACGTTTAGAAATGCCAGATTCATTTCAAAAAAAAAAAAATTGATTTTATACCTGTGGTGGTGGGTATAAAAATTACTTAAGTAGTCTATAAGAATTTTGAAAACCTATTTACTTGCAGAACCCTAATGTATACATATGCACATCTATACATATAGCCACAATTCTATTGGGTGTTTAAATTTAGACAGATTTAGATTAATAAATGATATAAAGAGAACAAAATTAAATGAATTACTTTGGTACAAAATTAAATTTTTCATAGTTGTCTGATGGATTGATTGAGTTGTTGTGTTTAATATGCAAGAATTAAAGTGTGCCGAAATCAAGTATAGAATGGCAGTTATTTAAACGGTAGACAAAGAAGCAACACAATCCGAATGTAGTTAATTTGAAATCAGGAAAAAACACCAGAGGTGTATTATCGAATTCGCGATCGAATGAGCTATCGTATGGGAAAATGTTTTCAATACCGAAATTATAAGAAAATGTACTAAATTTCATGAACTAGAAACTATACTAGTAGAACTAAAGTTAAAATTGTTACTGCTTCCAAATTAAATAATCTTTTTCTGAGCTAAAAACTTTGATAAATATCCAAACATTATGCCATAAGGTACTTAGTTAAATTAAATTAAATGTTTAAAATTAAATGATGTTTACATTTATGTTGTGATGAAAGCACAAGCATATGTTTTAAAAATAAGTTAATTATCTAAACTCCTACATGCATAATACAGTGTATTTTTAATACACTTGTGCAATTCAAATCCATATAAACATAAAACCAGATACATACGTACGAATTTTACCTACAAATATTAGCATGTAAATATATATGAATGAATATGAACTCCACAACCGCGAATTTTAGAAATCAAATTGAATTGAAGGTTTGTTGGTGAACCAAAAAAACAATAACCTAGTAAAACGGAAGGAAGTTGAATTTGTTGTTGTTTGTTTTGGGTTATTTCATAAAAATATAATGCATTAAAAACCGTTAGAGAATTATTTAGGTTAACATATGGTTGTCAAAACCGCACAACAACAAAAAACGCCAATCGCATGCAAGTTAACTTCAGACATACAAAATGGAATAAGAGCAACCTGGAAAAGAAGCAAAAACCAAGATAAACAGCAGACAACAACAACAGCAACACACTCATCGTTCAGATGTATGTATGTATGTATAAATAACAGCAAATTGTAATTGTAGATACGCTGACAAAAAGTAAATATTTTTAAACTTGGCAAGTAGAAAATGCTTATACGTGTGCCAAAGAGGAAGAAGTGAAATGAATGAACAGCAAAAAAATGTTTATATTGCAGAAGAAGGAAGAAAAGCAAAAACAAAAGAAACAATGATGTGATGACGTCTTAAACAAGCAAAACATAAAAACAACCACCATTTTAATTCGTCCATCACTCACACATACTATATACATTTGCAAATAGACACACTCACACGTACGGACGAATTAAGGGAAAACAACAAACATATTGTTGGTCCTAATCTAAAATTCCAAGAGAGAAGAAAGTCGTTGATAAACAGCAATGACATACAGTGGGTTCAAGTCAAAGAAAAGTAGTAATAAATCTGTATGATTCATTTTCATACCTATAACGACTGCAGAAAAATGGAAGGCGTTATTGTAGGTCTATGAAATTTATAAATCAAAATATTGAAGAAATATGCACAGTTTAAAAAAAATTAGCTCAAGGACTCATATATGTACATTTGTACTTCCCATGTATTTTGAAAAGTAGAACTGCCATATTTTGAAAACAATTTTCAATAATATTCTGAAACTTGAAACGTGTTTTTTAATTTTTTTAAAATAATTGGAGTTGAGCATTTGTCCTATATACTTATAAGTATATAAATAATCATGCCAAATTTCGTTGAATTCAATGCTTTGACACAGAAGTTTTAAAGTAAAATTAATTTTTCTCAATATAAGGACTGAGATTGAAAAATTTTTAACATACATATATGTTAATAAAAATGAAACCACTAAACTTACAGTTTTGAATCTTTTTTTATTTGATTGAAATTATTGTTCCAATTTACAAACAAAAATTATTTTTATAGTTCTAATCACTAATGATGATATTTTGAACCTCTTTCGAAAACCCTTCCATTATGGTTTTTATAGTGCTTTATGTCACTTTGTTCGAACAGGTTGTCCATCTCCGTTTAAAATCTACCACACTTTTGGACACCTTTTTTGTGCTCTTCAATTCTCTTTTAACAAGAGCCCAATATCTCTCCACTGGACTCAGCTCCAGGCAGTTTGGAGGAATTGCCCCTTTTGATACAAATACCACATTATTGGGCTTGTACCACTCAAGACCTTTCTTACCATAGTGACAGGGTGCCAAATCTGGCCAAAAATAAATGGACACATTAAGAAGCCTTATGAATGGAAACATCTTTTTTGTAAGAAATGTTTGGCTTTTTTGCCGCAACTGCATATTGCTTGCCATACCAAGAACTTTTTGGGAAATTTTGTCTGCTTTTGGGTTCTAAACTTTTCTTCAACATTCCCTCGTGCATCAGCAACATCAAAATTTTGACCCGGAAGCTGCGAAAAATCTGCCAAACATACGTTTCGTCATCCATTATGCAGCAGAAATATTTTTTTTATAAAATTTGACTTCCATCTCCGAGCTCTGTCTTTGGCCTCTAAATTTTTAGCAGAGTTCCTTTCAGGAACTTTTTTAGCCTTGTAGGCTTTTAAACCTGTATTGGCTTTAACTTTTCGTACCAAATAGTCCGAGTACTGACCTAAACGGGCAGTACTCCTACCGGAGGTGTTGGGAGCTCTTTTGAAAATGCTTTCTATTTTTTGGCTTTAGAAACATGATGTGGACAATTCCTTCTACCTGTACCAGGTTTTATATCAACGGACAAGTTCTCCCGGTACTGTTTAATAACATTGGAAACAGTTTGATAAAAGACCTTTGATTGTTTGGCCAACTTTTTGTAGGACCAAGTTGGGTTTTTAGTAATTTTAGTACGCACTTTTTTCTGGTCACTCATTTTAATCAGATTAACAACAAATGAACATAATTGACATTAAACATAATAACTGACATGTTTTTCAAAGGTAAATTGATCAAAAAAATAATACTTGGGTTAAAAGTTTTAATGAAAAACGTTTGTTAAGAATTTCAGTCCTTAATAACAAATATTATTCTTTTTATATAAACACAAATCTGATAAAAATTTTAAATTCGTGCTGTTAAGTAGTTTTCGATATACAATAGAATCTCGAAAAAGTTAACAAGCGTAAAAGATAAGCGATCGACTAAGTATACCGAATTTGAGTTAACTTTTCTGAGCAGATGATGATACACTTCGAGAAGTTTAATTGTTGATGTCGAAGGTGGTTGAAAATGTTGACATTAGCATTGATGACATTGGAAATTGGAACAAGATTCAAATTACGGAAGATAACGATGATTTCAAATTAATTATCGAGCAAGATATTGAACAACCAAAAGTGAGCTTCTCGAAAGCTGTCGATGCAACAATATATTGATAAAATAATTTTGAAAATAATAACAAAGCAAATCAGGTGACAGGCCTTGACAACATGCGACAGGCCTTGTCAAAATGGCCAAGAGTGACTGAACTACAAAACATACGGTACAAATTAAAATTAAGTTTCTTTTTTGTAATGATGTAGTTTGACATTTTTATACAGGAAATTTTCTAAGCTTTCAGAAAAATTTAAGGTTTTTTAATTTTATTTCCCTCATATGTTTGCATTTAAAAATAGTGATTCTTGTGTGCTGGTCCGATTACAAAATAGTTTATGAACGAATCGTAGAGGCTGACATAACCTTTAAGAAATTTAAATTTCTAACCACCCTGTTATAATACAAGGGTGTCAAATTAAACTACCTTGTATAAATATCGACAGATTTCAATGGTTATAAAGCAAGTGGGAAAGTAAGGAAATAACTGATTATTTCACTCAGTTATAACTTATACATAGTATAAAAGATATTTCAGTTTAAATTTCAAAACTGGAAATTTTTATAAAGCCTATGTCCTTTTCTACGATTCATTCATACAACATTTTCTAATTGGATCAGTAGATTAGAAGATTTAGATTATTACCACTTGTTTTTCGATTGATCCAACTGTGCAACGACAGCAACATCACAATCATGAAACAACAAAAGCACAACAATATTAATAATACTGTATGTGTATCTATGTATATGTAATTTTCGTGTATATGTGAGTGATTTAAGACACCTACCACAAGTCTATAGTCTGTAGACACTCGCTTTCATTTTATTATTCTATTTAAACCAATCTTTCTATCCATCCACCGCAACATCCTTCTTTAGCAGCGGTTGTATGTACATCGCAACAGAGACCAAATTGTGTCTCACTGGAGTTAAGACTCAAGAGAGTATGAAATTATTGCACTCAATAAAACTCGCGCCAACTATAATAGGATTTGTTTACTTTTTAAACTCTACACATTGCCAAATTTAAATCGCCATTATTTCTTACATACAAAAAAGTATTTTCGTATAGGCAAGGCCACATAACTATTATAATAAACAATTTCTTCTGAAGCCCGGCTAACACTAGAACATAAGGTGCGAGATAGCTGGGTTGTTGCCATTTTGTAAAGGATTATATAGATTAACAAGTAAGAGAGATATATTCGGCTGGGCCGAATCGTATATACCCTTCACCAAACTATACACCAAAATAAAAATTTAAAATATTTTTAGGTAAACAAAATTTATTTTTTTTAATTTTTTGTAAAAAATTTTTTTCGATATTTTTTTTAAATTTTGTATGTAAACTTTTTTTTTTTTTTTTAAATTAAAATTTTTTTTTTATAATATTTAGCGAAAAAAACTTTTGGTGAAAAAAAAATTTGGTTAAAAATTTGTTCCCGATTTTGACCCATTGTAGGTCCAACTTACTATGAACTTATATACGTCGTTGCAAAGGTCTTTGAAATATCTATCATTAGATATCCATATTGTCTATATTAATGACTTAGTAATCCAGATATATGTCGAAAAATAGGTAAAAAATCGGGGTTGTCCTGGTTTTTCCTTATATCTCAGCCATTTGTGTACCGATTTTGCTGATTTTAAATAGCAAACTTCTCGAAAGCATTTGGATCCCGAAGATATCTGGGGTCTTCAGAAAATTGATTTCAACAGACAGACAGACTAACATGGCTTAATCGACTCCGCTATCTATAAGTATCCAGAATATATATTCTTTATAGGGTCGGAAAATTATATTGTGGAAATTACAAACGGAATGAAAAACTTATATATACCCTTCTCACGACGGTGAAGGGTATAAAAAGGCAATTAAGTGTATCTTTATATTTTATTAAAATTCAAGTCATATTGGAGTAAGGAGCCTGCTTTTAAAAAACATTTAAAAATTGATATTCTTATTTTTATAAGTTTGTCATTCCGTTTGTAATTTCTACATTTTTCAACTTTCCGTAGTCCCATAATAACTTACAAACATAATTGATACATCAATATATCGGGAATTCTTCCCGCTTGGTCGCTATTTAAAATCGAGGAAATCGGCACACAAATGGCTGAGATATAAGGAAAAAACCGGGACAACATCGATTTTTGGCTTATTTTTGATCTACATCTGGATTACTAAGTCATTAATATAGACAATATGGGTATCAAATGATCGATATTTCAAAGTCCATTGCAACGATGTATATAAGGCTATAGTAATTTGAACCTACAATGGGTCAAAATCGTGAAAAATATTTTCTATCCCGAATTTTTTTCATATTTTTTTTTTTCACTAATAAATTTTTTTTCATACTTTTTTTTCACTAATAAATTGAAAAAAACATTTTTTTTAAAAATTAAAAAAAAATATTTCAAAAAAAAAAAATTTGAAAAGAATATTGAAAAAAAAAAATTTTAAATTGAAACTTAAATATCTTTTATACTATAAGAGATAACTAATGGAAATATATAGGATTATCTCTATCTTCCTATTTGCTATATAAAAAAGTTAAATCTGTTCATATTTGTACAAGTTACGAGCTCTACAAAGTTGTGTACTTATATCTCAGCCATAACTTTGACACCCTGTATCACACCTTGCAATTTAACATAGTTGCCAAACATTTCAATTTCCGAAAAATGTATGGGTTGCCTTTGCATTTGGCAACACAAAGGGATTTTTACTCACAAAAAATCTTTAAAAAATTACATTAAAACCGACTTAAGTCAATTATTTATCGGGGCTCCAGTTCTCATCTGAATGCGTAAGAGTACGGATGCTATTTCTTCTCTTTGATATAATTTGTAAAAATGTCTTACGAACTGTGTGGTACTTGTTCCGGTCAATCGACTGATGACATAGATAATCAGTACCGTGCCGGTTGTCAAGTTCATTTTCATGCAAAATGTGTAAAAATTTATAAAATTCTTTTAAACCTTATAAACATATCGGTTAATTTATTTTTGGTTATGCAATTCTTGCTCTAGAATTTTTCAATTCAATTCAGAAAAGATCAATTTGAATTGAGATTTTTCATTTGATATTCAGAAAATCCCAATTGAAAATGAGATTTTTAATTTCAAATTCGGAAAAGAACAATTGACAATAGAATTTTCATTTATAATTCGAAAACAGAAAAATTGAAAATGAGAATTTTCATTTAAAATTCGGAAAAGCTCAGTTGAAAATTAGAATTTTTATTTGGTATCCTCACAAGAAAGAGAACTTAGAAATTTTTATAAAATTAATAGTAATAATAAAACATTTAAACAATAAAAAATTAATGACCAACGGGCATATCTATTGTTGCTGCATGAAATGTTGTCGAGTGCTCAATAGCTCTGCTGCAGTCGCCAACTCTTATTTGAGCAATGGCTTCGTCTATCAAAAAAAAATTCTCAATTTCAATTGTTCTTTTCCGAATTTTAATTGAATATTCCCATTTTCAATTTTTATTTTCCGAATTATAAATGAAAATTGTCATTATCAATTGTTCTTTTCCGGGTTTGAAAATAAAAATCTTATTTTCAATTGATATTGAAAATTCTCAATATCAATGGTTCTTTTCCGAATTTCAAATGAAAATTATGATTATCAATTTTTCTTTTCCGAATTATAAATAAAAATTGTCATTATCAATTGTTCTTTTCGAAATTTTAAATGAAAATTCTCATTTTCAATTATTTTTTTCCGAATTACTGTTGAAAATGGTGTAGTATTGACTCTTTCGGATGAAGTGTTGAAAATCTCTAGAGAGTTAAAAAATATTCAAAATACTATTACAAACATTAACAACAATGTTAACAAATAATGATGTGGATGTTCGGTCATTGACCTCTTGTAACATATCGAAATATTGGTCTTAGAACCAAAATGTATTTATATTCTGGGTCCTCGTAAAATTCTAAGACGATCTAGTTATATTCGTCCGTCTGTTGAAGACACGATAGGGCCTCGACGGAAGGACCTATGGGGATAAAATTCCCAAATATTATTTGTTGTTCAGAAATGTTTGGTATTGAAAATGGAAAACATCTTTCAAGTAGAACTAGAGTAATGGACCAAATTGTGAGACAACTTCCAAAAAAGTTGATATAATATCATGAAAATTTGCACTAATTTTTCTTTTCATAAAAATAAAATAATTTCTAAAGAAACTACTATGAATATTATTTCTATTTCATAGTAGCTTTTTGATTACTCGCAGACTGTGTGACGAATTAAGTTTTTACGTTTAACAAAATAAGCGTTAAACAAGTTAACATATGTTCACATTATTCAAATATTTTATGATATAAGTATAACGGATATATTTTAATTCTAATTAATTCGACCTTTTTATTTATTTTTAATTTTTCTTATTTATTGAGCTTTAGGTCAACTTTTATATTTAACAGTTTTTATTTTATTTCCAATATTTCGCTACTTCATTGAGTAGCATCTTCAGGGAAACAATTTAAATAATTAACAATATACATATATAATAACAAAAAGTTATGAACGTTTATTTTAGTTTCGTAATGGAAAGTCACACAATAATGTCCCTACTGTGGTCTTTTCTAAATTAAAGCTTGCTTTAAATATTATTTTTCTAAAAAGAAAGTAAAGTTTTCTAGTGGACGCTCTTATTTTGTCCAATATTTGATCAATGTGGCCGTATCTTAAAAAAGCTTTATTTAGCAGAGGAGAATATTATATGGACACATAAGTTAATATAATAAACAAATATTCGATTAGTATTTTATGAATAATCGAATATTGCAATGAATTTTCAAAAAAATGTTATGATGAAATTTTATCCCAATCGGAAGACATCGATATCAAAAGTTGGTTCATTTGACATGAAATGCCCCATATAAAAATATGACTTCCAATTTCACAATTTTTGTGTAAATATACAGTATATTTTAAATGTCGGGGACAATTTTACTCCGAAATGATTTATTTCCAACATATATTGGTTCCGCGCCACTGTCCATTGATTTATTATCGCTCATACGTATAATTAAAAAATTATAAAGTTTTATTTATTTAAAATTATAAAGTTTTAATATAATAACACATATTTATTTTAAAGATTGCTATTAGCATCTAGCAACAAGTGTTAGAAATTCGCACAAAAACAAATTTAGCTATGAGTATTTAAATTCGTTTTAATTGAATTTTTAACATGTATAGATTATCAAAATTAACCTGTTTTTACACCTGTTGATCAATATCTTTATTATGTTCAAGCTATGTGGCTCAAAGTATATTTGTGGCACATTTCTTTACGCCCTATCGTGTTTCAACAGACATCTGTTGGTGGTGGGTATAAAAAGTATGACAAACTTTAAGCAGATAATGCTATTATGCCTTAATATAAGCTATTCATCTGTTAACACAAAGAACAATCCTCCCCATATTTTAACAAAAACGCAAAGATATCCGATTATAATGTCTGCTTATTATGCAGTATGGCAACCCGCTAAACAGGATTAACAAGTGGAAATGGAAGTCGCTGTGACATATGTACATTTATATGTAGGCCTTAACCGAGAAGCTTTTATGTGCAGAAATAAAAGCTTTGGGAGCTCTGCAAAGCACGAATATTCATAATGGTGCACGAGAAAGTCAACTAATGACAGTTTTGTTCGGTAAGCATAGCAGTAAAGTTGCGTTGACGGAAGAATAACAAAAAAAATAAAAAATAAATACAGAAACCAAAATTAAATAAAGCAGAACAAAACACAACCGAACCGAATTGCAATTAGAAACAAATATTAACAAATAAAGAAAATTTAAATTCACAAAATAAAAAACCTACAAAATCTCGAACGAAATAATAAAATTTAATAATAAAACTTTAAAGTATTTTTAGGTGTATTAAAACGAAAGCAAAAAACTATTTCTTCCTTTGTTCAAATATTGTGTCCTATTGTGTGTGATTGTGTGTGTGTGTGTCCGAGTATAATACGGTATATATAAGAAGTGTAAAAAGAAAAGAAGGAAAAACGAATTCTCTTTTAATACTTTTTTTTTTTTTGGCAAGTGTCAAAATACAATTCCTGTCATTTACAGTTATTTTGCTGAAAAAGATAACAAAATATAAATAAGACCAGTGTTGCATACTTATAGGAGAACAATAACATTAAAAAACAAACTCATTAAAACGTGATTTTACTTATTTTTACCACCATTTTTTGGTTTTATTATCAATAACAATAAACAGCCCACATCTATCGTAAAGT
Source organism: Calliphora vomitoria (assembly GCA_942486065.2). Taxonomy (NCBI): domain Eukaryota; kingdom Metazoa; phylum Arthropoda; class Insecta; order Diptera; family Calliphoridae; genus Calliphora; species Calliphora vomitoria. Next base: position 95,242,379 of record OW818029.2, read on the forward strand.
AATAAATATCATAAAAATATTACATCAATTAAAATTGACTCAAACTGTCGATATATTAAAATTGAAACAGAAAGAGAGGAAGCGTAAAGAAGAGAACAAAGCGAACAAGAAAAGAAGTCTTTAATATTAAGTAAAATACATATATCGTAAAAGAACCAAAAACTTATTAAGTGAAATATTAATAAACAGTAGGAAAAAATAAATACGCTTTACAATAAAAGAAATCGAAAACGCGTGCAATGATTTTGACAGCATGCGTTTACCCAATAGCGGGCCTGCTGTTTTTATGCACTTTCAGTATTGCTGGGGTATGGTCGCAGGATGTTAAGATTGACACTGCAACTGCAAGCGTAACAGTGCCACCGGCAGCATCATCATTGGAAGGTGGTGGTAATACCCATACTCGTCCAGTGGCTGGAGGAAATGACGTCTTTACGAGCTCATTTCTAGTTCGTTTCCGTCGCAGTGTTGACAATGACTTTGCTCATAATGTGGCTAATAAATATGGCTTTGAAAATCTAGGAGCAGTAAGTATTTCAAAACATTTGTTCTTGTTTATATTTCCTTTTTTCATCTTTTGCCAATACTCTTTAAAAATAAATGAAACAACTGTCCAAGTATTACAAATATTAAACCAGAAAAAAAAATCAATATTTTACAGCCTAAAGTTATGCGTTTATGTTTAGCACACTGACAACAGTAACAAGCAGTGCGACGAAGTGGGAAAAATCAATGAAATTTTGTTATTGTTGCTTGTGCTGCTCTGCTCTGCTGGCACGTTTACCTCGCCTGGCCAAAAAAAAAGCCTACCACAAAATGAAAATATTTAAGGGAATTCTCTGTGTTTTGTATTCCTTTAAATTCGAATAGATAGAAACTGAAACTGAACATAAATGTAGAAGGAAATAAATCAACTGTGTAAACTTAGGATAAATAAACAAACAGCAGTGATAGTTTTATTATGCCTCCAGTGCACAGTGGTAACAATCGAAAAAAATCTTCTGAATCTTCTAAACTACTAATGGGATTGGAAAATGATGTATTAACGATTCGTAGAGGAGGACATAAGCTTTAAGAAAATAAAATTGTGACCGATTTTTTTTTTTAGAGTACAAGGTGAGATATAGGATGTTAAAGAGTACCACCTTTGATTAGGAAAACCTTGTTCAGTTTTTAACATGTTCAAAATTCAATATATATAGCTTTATAATAAAGTAAGTGGAAAGGTTAAGATATCTCTTATTGTTCTAAAGACCAGAAGAAATATTTTTGAAAAATTAAAATTAAGTATAATTTTTATGCAATTAACAAAATCTGTTCCCCTGATCACGTTTTTGAGCGGACGGGTAACGTTTAAATGCTAGATTAATTCCAATAATTTGTAAAAAAGATAGCAACATTTTGAATATTTGTTAGAAACATTCGATATGTTCCATCATTGCCTGAAGTAGGGTACATATTTATCGATTTAAAGATTACTTATTAGTATTAACAAATTTTAAAAAACCTTTGAGAAATATTAAAAGCTATTATATTAAATATAAAGGCAAACAATTTTTACGTGTTATTTCGGAATTAATTAGAAATAAAAGCATGTTTTAAGAAACATATTTCGGCATACATTACCTAAGATATTTGAGAGATACAAGATAAAGTCGATATTTTACAAGTTACACGCTGTTCAAAGTTTTCCTAACCAGATGTGGTCGATTTTGACACCCTGCATCTTACCTTGTATTCTAACAGGGTGGCCACAAGCATAATTTAGTTAAAACCTATGTCCCACATTGGTTTAGGTTCATAGAACGAGCGGCTAAAAATAGAAGAAGTTGTCGAAGGACAGTGAAACTTGGCACATTGGCATTTTTTATTTGAATTAAGAAAAAAATGGAAAAATCAAAGTGATCCGCCCACTTTTACGCCCACCTCCCATACAAAGTGAAAAATCAATTTTGACGTATGGCATTGTTTTTTGGCACATATCATTTTTAAACACTCAGAATCATTTGTGTGAAATTTGAAAAATATCCGCCGACTTCCCAACAACTTGTATTGAAAAAGTGGCATAACTCCCTTGATTTTTAATGCATCAACTCAATTTTCACAAAAAATAAATATTATAATTGTTTCCAAGGGGTCCTAAAAATATATAGGACCATAGAAAAAACATGAATAAGTAATGTAAGCATAGTCTTTTAATAATTTTTTAACATCATTATCGTACTCCAATTTTTTGATTTGGAGCTTTGAGCCAAATCTATTTATAAATGGGTCTGAAGGCAATAAAAGATTATGCATTACGTCTTCTTTAGTGGCAACACGTCAAATTCTTCGCGAATGATGTAAGCTATAGACTCTATATTCTTTATTCCTCGCTTTCTGAGCTTCCTCGGACAGCATACCTGATACAAATAGCCAATTAAATGAAAACATGTAAGAAAGCCTGACCATATAAGTAAATGAGCAAAAACATTTTTCTTACAAAATTTCAATAATTTCGGAAGCAGGTCTTACATGGGAGCTATGACTAATTATGGACCGATCATAATAAAATTTGGTGACATGAATTCCGTATATATAAAACTTATTACATAAATTAAATATTTAGGACCGATAAAGTCCAATTTCGGTCGGACATTTGTATGGGGGCTACGTGAAATAATGGACCGATTTCAGTTAGTATCAATAGGCTTGGTACTTGGGCCGAAAAAATTATATGTGCCAAATTTTATCGAAATATCTTCAAAATTGTGACCTGTACTTTGCGCACAAGGTTTACATGGACAACCAGCCCACCAGCCATCCAGACGGACGGACGGACATCGTTTAATCGACTCAGAAAGTGATTCTGTGTCGATTGGTATACTGGGTGTTAGACTAATATTTTTGGCCGTTACAAACATCTGCACAAATCCAATATACCCTCCCCACTATGGTGGTGTAGGGTATAATAAAAATGAAATCATTGAATAAGGGCTTTTAGGTAGAGGCATATTATTGGCCGATTAGCTTCTTGACTAGTATGTATATTACATTATGTAATAAATTTAAACAGTAAGAATGGCAACAACACCATGCATGAACGAAAATGCATGTTTTGTTACTTTATCACTTTATAGTTGTTACTGTTTTTTTTGAAAAGAAGCAGGTAGGAGCAGTTGAATTTTTTTTTATTTTTTAGCTGAGACTTCCAGCTGTAATTTGACATCTTTCGTTAAACAGCGCTCCACAGCGCTAAAAAGATGCAGTCCACTGAAGTTGATGAACATTGAAATTTTAATTTTGTTTATATTTTGTTCTATTAAATTTTTTATATGACACTTTTTCCAACTTTTTTTAATGCAAATCTCATCTATGACAATTGTCATTTACGAAAATATACAACAAAGTCAAATGAAAAGTTTACTGTGATTGTACCAAAAGATTGAATAAACAGTAAATTTGCATGCCATTTTAAACAAGCGAACATATATGAACTTCGAGCGTGTCTGTCCAAACAAATAATAAATATATCAGCCTAATATTACGGAATCATAATATTCAGATATCTGACAACAAAATACCAAAAAATTATCCAAATTGGCGAACATGAAAAAAATGAATTTCGGCCACTCTTCAACCAATGTGTGTCCTCCTCACAGATTACACAGATATAAATCAGCTAGTTTCAGTAACATAGCAATAGAAAACAAACAAAAGAAAATGTCGAAATAGTTGTGATTTGGAAACAGGGACAAATATTTATATTACGCTCGTTGCCTATTGAAAAATGTATTTTTCTCTCGCTTTGCAAGCCACAACCATTGAAAAGTGGTTATTGAATATCAAAGTAACCATACGATTCGATATTAGGTTTTTTTTTTTTAGCAATCGGACCAGTAGTTTAGAAGATTGAGATTTATTACCATTTTTACAATTGATCCCACTGTGCATTGTAATGAAATCTTTAAAGTATACTATAGTTTATTTGTTTGTTTTTGAATTTATAGACAAGTAACTTAAAATCTCTTCAATTATATTGACTTTTACCCGCCCTTGTTTAATACTTTTCATGTACACAATAAAATATTGATAAAAAGTTCATAGCTCATTTCCAAATATTTATTAGCACATTGAACAATCAACCCCTTTATTTGTTAGGTTTCAAAAAGCCTTTGGAATATTTTTAGAGCAACGAAAAAGAATATACAATATATATGTAAATGCAGTCAAAGTATTCCATTTAGATTTTTTTCTTAATATAAAAGTTTTTTATAATTAGCATATCTTTGAGGAGTATTTTACATACAAATATAAAGATATATTTCTTGGCATTTTTAACATTAAACCAGAAAGTTTTTTTATCTGTTATCTTAACGACTATTATTTTAGATTTTTATTATTTTAATAATATACTTTAATATTATGCAAGCATATGTTAGAGTTTTACGCGTATAATTTCTATAGAAATTCGAGTCTTTGGAAAGAATATGTGTAGTGTTTTGCAAAAGAAATCCATGACTTTATTGATGTATGTATTTACTTTTTCAGAATACTACACTACCAAATTACAATATGTTTCATAAACGCCTTTGAAATAGTAATTAAATCATAATGTTTCACCTCACGTTTGACTAAAATGTCTACATAAATATCGCCCAAAACCCATAATAGCCAGAGTGTAATAACATCAATTTAATCTACCACCACAATTTATAATTGATGGATACAATTACACTTTACTATACAATAGTTTTTAATTCAAGTTACACAAAACTAATACAAATCTAGAAAATGTAACTAATTATACGTTATATTCCAAAATTTAAGTATATTAAGAATCTTGAAATCAAGCTCTCTTATCAGTCATATTGTCATAATGTTCTAATATATCACGACTCGGCGGCTCGGCTTAACCGACTATTAGGCATTCGGTCTCTGCTGATTCGTTACGATAACACAATAAACATAGCATAGAAAGTAGTATTATTTTAGGACATTTTTTGCTTGAAAAGCAATAAAACCCATTGTGAAATATTAGGACAATATGACATGATAAGACACCTTGTGAATTGACCAATAGTAAGTTACATTTTGTATTTTTTAAAAAAAAAACCTTCCTCCGACAACTCTTCAGTCAATTACTTCTGGTGGGTAAAATAACTACTCTCTAAAGTGAAGTACAAAATAAACGTTGAAAGGGACTACGCTCTAGGTTATTTAAAAACACTAAAATATTTTGGGTCATATGACACGTATGTGGTCTTTGTAGTGCAGAGGGAAAACAATTGGTTACTTTATACATCCCAGGTAATATCGCGTGAAGACAATTGTCACTTCAGTGTCTCTAAGTAATCTGGAGTGTAGACAAATGACCCAAAATATATAAAGTGAAGTCAGACAAGTGTTCAGACATTAATGACATTGACCACTTGCTTAACTCCTGGGACAACAATAATTACATTACACAGAAAACCAATTTTATCGTTAGCGAGATTGTATGTTTATGAAAAAGGACCACAAATGATTTTTGTTTTAACAAAATTGTACAGTATAGACCAACAATCCAGATACCGCGAAGAACTCAGGAAAACATGAAGCTTTAACACTCTAATTTTAATTTGACAAAAAATGATTCTCTTAGTGCTTAACTTTGATTTATAATATTTTCTTCTTTACATTAATATTTTAACAGCACATGATTCCATTCTTGATGCCTGACAAAACAATTTACTACGAAATCCTTTTATTATATAGACATAAAATACCTGATATATTTAAAAAGGAATAATCGAAATAAAATGTAACTCGTGTGTTAAAATTAATTTTTGAATTAGTAGAAATCGAAAACATTGGTTGATTTATTATAAAGTTTTCACTCTTGTTGGCTCTGAAGTGTTGTTGCTATTAATACAATTGTTATCGACATACTTACATATTGTTACGTTTTAACCATTTCAAAACGTTGGTTTATTTCCTTTAAATAAACCGGATTGCAAATAAAAGCAGTTTAAAATTGTAACAACTCTTTATTTATTTAAAATGTACAACAACAACAGTCTAAATAGTCACACAGTGTCTTTATACACGTTTATCAATTCGCAGAAATGCACACACACACACTTTATAATGTACAAGTTCAAATGTACTCGACAGTTGATGTTAACTCTAACAGCGCCAATGATCAATTCAACTCACGACTGCCACATCTGCTACTATTTATACACATGCCATCTTACGTTAATCTTCTACAATGATCTTAAAGGACAACTAGAACATTCGAATTCTAGAGCTTTCGATGTTAATGTTAGCAGCTCAAACATTTAGTGTTGCCATACTTATAAATAATGCAAATAACCTCATGCTATCTACATTGTTGATAAGTAGAAGCTTCTACGGATGGACGTTTTTATAAACATAATGAATGCTGCAGGCAGTCGTTACAGACCGTTAAATTCAAATCGATATTGCTAATTCGTAACAATATGTGAATCAGCTTTTCTGCACTTTTTTCAATCACAACAAAGAATCGATCACATATGGACTTTGATAATGATATTAAATAGATATGCATAATCTGATTTTTCTCCTAAAATTAAAGAGCTTATTAAACGAAAACAGAGCCGCAATTACATATATTATTTATGATGTTTCTTTGTTATCATTGGTTAACTTTTTACCTAATTTTTTTTTTTAAACTACCCATTTCAAGTTGTAATTGAGAAAATCCAAATCAGGAATTGGGGTTCTGGACGTCCAGTGCATGCAAAAACAGGAATTGAAGCCACGATACCATCATATGCGTCGTTCTTTCGCTGATTGGGCTCTAGAGCAGTTGGAAACTGTTTGCGATGTTTTATCGCAAAATTGAGTTCAGCGATGAAGCTCATTTTTGGCTTAACGGGTTTGTTAATAAATAATAAATTGCAGCATATTGTGTGAGACTACTCCACAACAGACCTTACAGACTCCCTTACATCCAGAAAAAATGTATCGTTTGGTGCGGTTTACAAGCTGGTGGCATCATCGAACAATATTTCTTCAAAAATTATTCCGGAGTTCGCGCTACGGTCAATGGATCTCGTTACAGCACCATGATAATGATTTTTGTTTGAAAATATGGATGATATTGATCCGGGCAAAATGTGGTTTCAACCAAGGCATATTTAACCAGGTGGCAGCGTAACGCCAGCTGACTATTTTTTGCTATACTTATATTGTGCCTTATGAAATGTCAAAAACGTGTTTACAAACATTTTTTAATTTGTTATAAGAGTAAAAAGATTATTTTATATTTATAAAAGTGAGTTTTAGTTACCGCTTTATGTGCGTAAAATATTTGAAAGTCCTAAAACAAACTATTTCGTTTTAAAAAGTGCGTTTTTGTGAATTTATTTTTTGGCAGTTTATAAGGTTTTACACACTGTTGTTCTTGTATTGTTGTAATTGTTGTAGTTACGCTGCCACCTGGTTAATACATTTTGGTTTCAACAGTATGGTGCTACGTGAAATACCACAACAATCGACCGCAACCATCGATTTATTGAAATCAAAATTACGCGATAACTTAACTTCGAGAAATGGACCTGACAATTAGCTTCCAAGGTCTTGTGATTTGTCACCTCTCGATTATTTCCGGTGGGGGGGTTACGTGAAGTCACTGGTTTACGCTGATAATCTAGCAACAATTGACATCCTGAAGGCCAACATTGTTCGTGTTATTCGTGACAAGGCTAGCAATGCTCAAAAAAGTGGCCCCATATTGGACGTCCAGAATGCGTATCATCATCCATCACATAACAGAAGTGTTTTTTTTTTTTAAATTTTATCCCAATATTGACGATCGTTCTTTTGCTTCTAAGTTCTTTACCGCATTGCGATCTGGAACTTTCTGAACTTTATACTACTTCCACCCAGCATTAGCTTTGGCTCTGCGCACAAAAGAATCAGAGCATTTAACTTTTCGAGCTACTTCTAAAAGTATTCGGTGCTTCGAATGAGTGGTTCGACTTCTATCTGTTACAGGCCTACCTAAATAAAAGCGTAAGGGGCTTAGCTTTAACGCTGAAATGTCATACTTAAATAAGAGCGGCAACGCTACGTCAAACAATAAAATCAAGGTTATCAAACAAAATAAATATAGCAACCCGGATTATTTAAACAATAAAGTACATTGCAGTATTGTTGTTTCTGATTTTTGTTTTGTGATTTGTAAACTAAAATTTTATCAAAAAAACTAAATATTAAAGTTTAAAAAATGAGTTTCTTGCATATTTGTTTCTCCTTTTGTATGTATGTGTTTACTAGAGTATCCAAAACCGAAACCGAAAACCGGTCAACCGGTTTTTTCATCTTTGTAAAACCGACCGGTTTCGGTTTTCTTTAACTTTTCGGTTTTTTGACAAACCGGTTTTTTTAAGACGGTTAACCGGTTTTAACGAAATACTTTGTAAAGCTTATTTGAACATATAACTTAAAAATATTTTGATAACATTTTTAAAAATATTCATTTATTTGTTAGAAAAAACCGGTTAACCGGTTTTTAGAATGACAAACCCGAACCCGGTTTTTTTAGAATGAGAAAACCGAAACCGGTTTTTTTATATAACACTGTTTTCGGTTAAACCGGAAACCGGTTTTTTGAATTTGCCGGTTTTTTGGACACTCTAGTGTTTACATTTATTGTGTTTTGCAACTAACTTTACTATTAAACGCGCTGTCGGTATGCTGCATACAAGTAAACGCCTTCCGCTCTAATTTAGGTATGCGTGTTAGAAACCTGATCCAGGTTTTCTTTCAGTGTTCAAGTCTTCCGTATGCTGTTTATTGCCTTTCGAAACTGTTTGACGATGAACAGTTCATATTGGACTTTTTTGAAAAGTATTCATTATTTTTTCATGTACTTTATTTTCGCTGTCCATTTTGACCGAAATAATAGTTAAAAATTAATGATTTAGAAAAAATAATATTTGACATATCTTTAAAAGCTAACGTGATTAAAAAAAAAAAATAATTATCGAAATCAAAAGAGTAAAGGAAAAATCGAAATTTATCGTTTCGTCCCAAATACTACTTTAATTTATAATTTGACTTAGTTTAAAATTACGCCTTTTTATTTATATTTGTTCATTCATTCCTCTCATATAGTTACAAAACACATTTTGCAGTTTCCTCCATCAAATTATAAATCCATTCTTGTACACCATACTGAATTTAATATTCAGATTTAACCTTTTCTTATCACAATCCAGCAGGAAGAAAATATTTATTTATTTATTTATAAATTTGTATGAGCTTTATTAAACAACAATGGGTGGTGTTCGTGTAATGTGAGTACAATGAAAATCCTATTCAAGGGTATTAAATACAATACATAATAGTACGAAAAAATACAAAAAAAAAAAAAAATTAAAACAAATTCAAACCAGGCGAATAGAATAAAAATGCTTTCACTTGTTTTATCACTCCAAGCTTTCACACACTCCTACACAGTGCTGGCAACTTTTTAATTTCAAAAAGCACTGATCTTTCGTAAACAAGCACCAAAAAGAAATATTACATATTTTATGCTCTTAAGATTCAATTAATTTAATGTAGATTCCTTATAACGAAAAACATTTCCTTTAGATATTCCAAGGTTTAGACTGGTCCCAATAAAATGTTTATATATTTGGAGAATAAAGTAGTTAAAATACTTATTTGATCAATATCATGTCATATTGTCATAATGTCTTAATATTTCACAATGGTTTATAAATGTTGATATTGTCTTTCAAGCAAAAAATGTCCTAAAATAATACTACTCTCTATGCTATGTTTATTGTGTTATCGTAACAAACCAGCAGAGACCTGCGCCGGACGCCTAAGAGTCGGTTAAGCCGAGCAGCCGACTCAATTTTTTTTTGTCCAATTTTTTAAAAAGCACAGAAAATAGAGCTAAAAGCACTGAGTTGACAATGCTGCTCGTACATCTATTGTTTAGTTGTTGTTGCTGTAGCCTATTGTAGCTGTTTCCTTTTATTGTTATTATTATTTTTGGGATTTTGTTAAATCATCAACAGGTGTTGGGTTATTTCTATTCATTAGAAGTGAAAAAAGCTGAAAAAAAAAAATAAAAGTAATATCGATTTTCTCATCAGGCTTTGTATTGAGGATTTAAAAATAGTTTATTTTTTGTGTGTTATATTTGCAAACAAACACTCGACTCTCTGTTTTAATTGCTGAATTTAGCTATAGATACTGGTACACAAGAAAACTGGCTGGCATAATGAATGGATGGACACGAAAAGAAATCGTTATTTAACTTACTTGTTGACTGACTGAATGAATAACTTGAGACTGTCGGAAAAGGCTGACAAAACATTTTTACGACAGTTTTTTTTTTTTTTTTTTTTTTTTTTTTTTTTTTTTGCAATTTGAAGATGATGATTATTATTATGATGATGATGATGTTTTGTGAAATACTTTGTTGAATATTACCACTCAGCTGGTAAGTGGGTGATAACCCTTAATATGTGACTACTATGAAAATAAACTTTTTGGAATTGTGGCCATAATATTTGATTGAAACAATCAGGACAAGCTAAACAAGTTGTTTAATTAAAATCGAACGCTGAGTTACCAAAAGAGATTTTAAATTATATAAAACTGTCTTTGTTTAATAAAATTTAAAACAAAGTATGTAATGAAAAACTACCACTAATGAATTTGACAGTTCGAGGCTACGAAAAAATAATCAGCTATACTAGAAGACAGTTACTTAGAGACACTTAAGTGACAATTGTCTTCACGCTACATCACCTGGGGTGTATAAAGTAACCAATTGTCTTCTCTCTGCACTACAAAGAGCACATACGTGTTAAATAACCTAAAATATATAAATTGGAGTCGGCAAAGTGATCGGACATTAGTGACAGTTGCTGTCTATAAGGAATATAAGGTAACTTTTATCTTACATAAAACCGGTCAACCGGTTTTTTCATCTTTGTAAAACCGACCGGTTTCGGTTTTTTTAACTTTTCGGTTTTTTGACAAACCGGTTTTTTAAGACGGTTAACCGGTTTTTCATATTAAATAAAAATTAATATAAAACCGGTTAACCGGTTTTTAGAATGACAAAACCGTAACCGTTTTTTTTTAGAATGAGAAACCCGAAACCGGGTTTTTTATAAAACACTGTTTTCGGTTAAACCGGAAACCGGTTTTTTGAATTTGCCGGTTTTTTGGACACTCTAATATAAATGCAATATAATATTGTTTTTTTTAATTTGTTTGAAAGTGTTTAAAGTCCCACTATTAAATTCTTCAAACTAAAAAAAATATAAACCATTAGACCATCATTTAAACAAAACAAAACATTAATAAACATTTATCATTGGAATTCTTAAAAAAAAAATATTTCAATAATAGGAGTTACTTTACTGTTCATGTTTAAAAGTCATATTGCATGTGAATATGCCATTTCTAAAAATAGCCAGAATTAGCATGGAAATTTGCAAATATCCCAGCAAAAACTTTCATTACCGAGTAATGGCTTAAAATGCTAATGCAAGTATTTAAAACAAACGCTTATAAATTGGGAGTTAAATAAGTGATTATGAGATTCTTAGTTTTCTTAGTAATGCAGTCATTGAAATGTATGTTATTCAGTAATTGCAAGTCATTACCAAGTATTCGCTGGGATTTTCATTCTTCTTATTATAATATTAGGTGCATATATTCAAAGAAATATATTAATTGACCCACAGATTTTAGCAACTGATCACAAGAATGTATTGTAATTTTAAATGATTCTGGTTATTAAGGAAAATGACAATAAGGTTAATTTAGGTGGGTTGCTGGCAATTTAGAGAGTTCACTTGGAGGCCTTATGACGTTTACTATGAACCGCTTCTTCTAACAAAGTTTATCAAATTAGTTAGTGACACACCTCTGAGACAGTTAGGATCATGAAAGAGACTTGTACCAAGATGCTTTATTCTATGCTTATGTAGAGCAGGCAGTCACATAAAATATTTCGTACTGATTACGACTCTTCCTCTTATAAATAACTTCTACAATAGTTATAACGTGGATAACCCATACGTTTTGACATATGGGCAATTCCACGAGAATGACTACCAAGAATGAAAACCCAAAAACCCTTGAAACTTTTTTCAAGATGATTTGAATAGGAGAAAACACTAAAATATTAGTATGTGTCAATATTTAAAGCTTATTACAACATTTTATTGGCAAAAATAATAGTTTAAACTTAATATATTTAATTTTTTTATTTAATTGGCGTGTTTTAGGCGGTCAAAACTAAGCTCCCAATTAGCATATAGTGTGAAATGAATATGACTCTGATTGTTTATTTGTTATTATAAAATTGTTTATTGAAACCGAATGTATATTTTTTATTCATTTTTTTTAGTTTTTGTATTAATATATTTACAAAATATATATTGCTTTATTATAAGAGAAAAATCTGTCACGTACGGTATGTCATGTACGATATTAAATTTTATTTATTATAAAATCATCCAATGATTGTTTTTATTTAAATATGACGGATTGTAAAGGAAAAATATTTTGTTTAGTGTAAGAAATTAAAAGAAAACATAACGCCTCTCACGATTCGCAAATTTTCGCATATTTCTACATGTACCTCAAAATTACTTCCGTTTTATGTCACGTACGATATACCCTTATTTCGCTCGATATTTTGGATAAAAATGTTTCGAAAGAACTTTTTATTTTTTTAAAATATAGCACCCTCTGAATGAAATATACAGACCAAATTATTTTTCAGATACTCTTATTTTTGGAAAATCTATTCCACTCTATAGGCGTACAAATGTCACATACGATGACATGGAATTGCCCATATGTCCAATCATACAGTGCGCAATAATTATATTCATAGTCTTCTTATCGAACTCCTATCAAGCGCCAAGTCTTCCTTTTCGAGAAAATTCGGGATATTTTACAACTTCCTTCAAGTCTTTTTCGGCGAACATTTATTTTTCATATTCGATATTACAATGATTTAATTTCCCCGGATGCTCTCCTGACTTGGAACCCATATTAACTTGACTTATGTTGTCTAAGTTGGATCAGTGAATGAATACAGTCGAGAAGATCATAGTTACAAGTTTTTTCCAAAGAAGATGAATAAAATAAAGTAAATCTGTATGACAATACTAAAAATATACAATATCTGCTATTGATAAGAATATTAAAAACATCCCAGACGTGCAAATGAATGGGCATAGCTAGATCGCCTTAGAATATTATAAGGACCCAGACTATAAATATATACTTTTGTGGGTCTACGTTCAATATTTCGAAGTGTTACACACGGAATGACAAAATCAAAAGCTTTTTATTCACCATGTTTGTTAAATAAAACAAACTTCATTTGAAGTGGGTTGCTACTACCAATGCAAATTTATTTGTGCATGCGAGTCGGGCTGGCCCCAGCAGTTCTAGGAGACAGTCCCGAACTAGTGATTTTACCCATCTTTTAGAGTGTGAACTAGTTATTTCAATAGCTACGTGACTAGTTATTTTAACACGTGCATGTCCTAAGGAGGGGGTCAATTGACCCTTTTTGATTGCAATGAGACTTTCCGATAGCTTGTCCAAAGTAGTCAACGCATTGGATTCACATACTGGTTACATAGCGTCAGTTACTTTACTAGCTACCTAATTGGTTACTTGATCAGCTAAATAATTAGTTATTTTAACATGTATGGGTGCTAAGAGCCCATACGTGTCAAATGACCCAAATATATAAATTGGTATTAGCCAAGTGATAGGACATTAGGAACAATTACTATCTATAAGGGATACATTGACTACTTGCTTAACTGCTGGGGCTTTATGTACAATACATATGCATATGAAGACTAATAGAAAATAACAAATATAGAAAACAGAGTTAAAACAAAATTCAAATCAAAACAATGACGCATGTTCTATTGTTGCCTCAGAACAATTGAACAGGAGCACAATGGATACATCCATCCGCACATACAATTATTTGTTTTATTGTTTGAATACGAGATTGTGTCATAATTATTACGTTGTATCACATTTTTATGGTAAGTGTTTTAGTTTAGGGTTTAATTTTGTAACTGTTGTACTTCATAATATAACTACACTTTAAGTAAATTGTGTGATATAATTAAAAATAAACAAAATAAATCAGAGTGTTATATAGGAATGTATATAAAACTTTTTTGTGGAACAATTTTCTTTAGGGAAATCGATATTTCGAGTGAACTCGATTTGATATGTATAAAAATCGGTTAATACTAATGTCTATAATTTGATAACATACAGTTGTGTCGTTCATGATCAAACGATTAAACTTTAGAAACGATACTTCGGGTAACCGTAATTTGTACCGAATCTTTCACTGTGCCATGCCAACCAATGCTTTAATGCATTGTATTAAGTTTATTTTTTTGTTAAAGTCCTACCTGACGTACATACAGTGTCGGTCGAAACACATTGGACAAAAATTGCCTCTATACTACTTCTATAGGGAAAATAAATTTACTTGTTTTTTTAAATAAAAACAATTTTCCAGATAATTCGACAAAATTTCGCACAAACTTTGTTCATCATTTCTCCTAGCCCCCATACAACTGTTCTATCTGAAAATAGTTAAGCTCTCAAAAATATCTTAATTATAAATATATCCAAATAAATTGTATATAAGCTGAACTCGTACCACCAAATTTATACTTTTTTACTTGTTTTATTTTAGAGTGCATTTGTTGTTTCTAAAATCTTTACTTTACTTTAGTTTTGTCCGATATGTTTTTACCGATACTGTACATACAGTGGCGAGCAGAAGTGAGTGCATGTTCACGACACTGACTTTCGTCATCCATAACAACAAAACCATACAAGCAAATCAAAAATATTTTTTAGTTTTATTTTTATTATTTTATTCGTAACAAATAGGAGTAAAGAAATAATAATAGATGAGATGATTTCAAAGAGTTTGGAAGAAAAAACGAAAATAACCCGCATAAACTCAATTTTGCACGTTTTATGAATTGCACCTATTTTCGACCTTTCACTTCTCTTATCAGCAGAAATCATACAGATTTACCTTTATGTTTGTTGTTATCTTATTCTCCTTGTTCGTAGAGCAGTTTAAAATGTGTTTCTTGCGAATTAATGCCGATTTTGTCAATTACTATCATATTTAAAATAAATTGGTGATTTTTTGTATAAAAATTACAAAAATATCTGAAGAAATTTAAAATAGTGTTGTGTGCCTGACCGAGAAAGGCTGTTCTTCACGTACTATTTCCGAAATATTTGGTATTAGTCAATCGGCGGTGATTGCAGCTCGAAAGAGACGAAATGTGATCTTTGAACACGTTCCCCGGATTTACGCCAGCAGTATTGCTTTCCATCTGACTGAAAACGATTAAATTTGTACTCATCAGACCAGATAATACGTTTCCAATGACCAATGGGCCAATTTCTATGCTCCCTTGCTAATTTCAAGCACGCTTTAACATTCTTATCGGACAACGCAGGTTTGATTTTAACAGTTGAGGCATATCCGATATCATGGAGCGCTCTTCTAGCAGTCCATTCCATTTCATTTATGTTAATTGCTAAAGAAGCATCCTTTGGTGTTAGCAGCTTGTGTTCTTTTCTCATTTCGGACGTCATTATTCGAGCATCTGAGTCCGTTAGTAATATTTTGCGACCTTTGACTTGCGATTTCGAAGTCACATTTCGTCTCTTTTGAGCTGCGATCACCGCCGATTGACTAATACCAAGTATCTCGGAAATGGTACGTGAAGAATATCCCTTCTCGGTCAGGCACACAACACTATTTTAAATTTCTTCAGATATTTTTGTAATTTTTATACAAAAAATCAATAATTTATTTTAAATATGATAGTAATTGACAAAATCGGTATTAATTCGCAAGAAACCAATTTTAAACTGCTCTACGAGCAAGGAGAATAAGATAACAACAAACATAAAGGTAAATCTGCATGATTTCTGCTGATAAGGGAAGTGAAAGATCGAAAATAGGTGCAATTCATAAAACGTGCAAAATTGAGTTTATGCGGGTTATTTTCGTTTTTTCTTCCAAACTCTTTGAAATCATATCATTTATTATTGTTTTTTTACTCCTATTTGTTACGAATAAAATAATAAAATTAAAACTAAAAAATATTTTTGATTTGCTTGTATGGTTTTGTTTTTATGGATGACGAAAGTCAGTGTCGTGAACATGCACTCACTTCTGCTCGCCACTGTATGTATATGCAAATTTTATCTTTAGAAATATTGCATGTGCACATCATTTGGTTTATATGGATTTAGTTTTTAGAGTTTACTAACGCGTTAGTTATAACGTCTGCCAGCGACAGATTTATTTCATATTTGACGCAATAAGAATGATACGGTTTATTGTAGAAACATAAATAACATGTGACAAAAATATTTACATATAAGCCATGTATGATTCAATTCATACATACATACATATGTACTTGTCACATGAAATCTAACAAAATTTTATTTATATCCCAGCAGTTAAGAAAGTAGTCAGTGTATCCTCTATAGTCAGTAATTGTTAATAATGTCTGATCACTTGGCTGACTCCAATTTATATGTATATTTTGGGTCATTTGCAACGTATGTATGTGTGCTTAGTAGTGCAGAGAGAAGTCAATTAGTTACTTTATACATCTCATGTAATCTAGCATGAAGTCAATCATCTCTTAAGTGTCTATAAATACTATAGAGGTATTCACGTTTATTTTGTACTGGACTTTTGAAATTAGTTATTTTACTGAAAAGTAATAAATCTATTAGAGAGTTGTCGTAGGAAGGTTTGCTTGCAAGCAATCGGTTATTACACTGTATATGAGATGTCTTTTTAACTGACTATTTGTTGTAAGACAGTATCATTGTTATCGTAAAGTTTCACGTTATGTAACTAGTTGTCAACATTATGTGAAATCACTAGTTCGGTACAGATTACTAGAACTGCTGGGATAATTTGTCATCATAGCGTATGAGTGTTGTCTAACTACGAG
This sequence comes from Calliphora vomitoria, assembly GCA_942486065.2. Taxonomy (NCBI): domain Eukaryota; kingdom Metazoa; phylum Arthropoda; class Insecta; order Diptera; family Calliphoridae; genus Calliphora; species Calliphora vomitoria. The sequence continues at coordinate 95,259,427 of OW818029.2, forward strand.
TTCAAATATGAAGAGTACAATTATGAAGAAATGCTATTTTGTAGTTTGTATGCCGTAACTTAAGCATGCTAAATCTGTTCGCGTTAATAATATTGTTTTCAAGTTAAACAGATAAGAAATATATTAAAAATACAATTTTTTGCTTAACTGGTGCGATATGTTAAATTTATTGAAATTTTGTGTGATATTCGTGTTTTCTGATTACCTGATATCAACAAGATATGTATACCTAAGACAGAATAAAATTTTTTTGGAAATAAATCTGGCATTTCTACTTAACTGGTTGATCCGATTGACATTCATCTGATTTTGGAAATGGCTTCCATAAGAGCAAATGAAAGAGCTGCTGCCGTTCTCACGTGATGCCATTATATATATAGACGAGTACACAATTTCGATTAAATTAAAATTTGTTAAAACTAATTTCACTAAACTACCAAAGCTAAAAGAGTTGCTAAATTAAAAATCTTTGTGAAATAATGTTTGTAACATACTTTGAATTCGTTTTAATCTTGTTCGTCTGTACTTGCCAAATGTATTCAAAAATATATATTGGTCTACTTCTATCTTATTAACCTTTGATTTATGTTTCTGTTGGTTTTATCGAACATTCAATATTATCAAACAGTACTCATCAATATACTTGTGCAATCAGTCAATTAGTATTGTAAAATGTAGGATATAAGTATGTTCATTAGACCTGCCCTTATACAATCGATTTTCTATGGATGGATATTATTTTGTATAACTTTCAATCCGATTGGCCCCAAATTTTGCAGAAATTAGTTTTAGGTACAAAATAACAAAAGAAAATATTTTTTTTAAGGGCCGGCCTACTGGATAGATATACAAGTACATAATAGTCAAACAAAATATGTCCTGTAAATCAAGTTCATGTTCAGATAATTTCACGCATTTTTGCTGTTAATGCTGCCGCTGCACAGTGGTTGCGCCCATCCAACAAAAATAAAACAAAATTATGTTCACATATTGGCTTTGTAGGGTAATAAACAGTCGTTAAGTTCAACAAATTTAAAACTTTAATTGTTTAAATATATTTTACAAAAGTGCCTAATTATTTTGATTTTTTAAATAATTCATTCTAAAAAATCATATTTCCCACATAATTTGCGTTAAAGTAACTTTGAGTTTTATATATTTTGCCAACCGAAGTCCATAACAGGATTAGTTTATAAATACTAACACAAGACTATAGTTTCTGTAAATATTAATTTTAAGCGCTACTTTTTGCAACCTTTTTAATAATAACAAAACCCAGTTAACCTCATAGAAACAAAACATCAATACATATTTTCCAGCTTCTAAATAGGGGTCAAATAGGCAAAATCCCAGCAAGTGTTTGACGAAATAGTGAATTGTTATAAAGGTGTAGTAGAATCGTTTCTGGTAGCTCTAAGTTATCACCTTACATTCATATATTCGTTTTTTGAATATTTATATTTCTTAGGTTTAATAAATGGCAAATTAGATCCAAAGAAGAAAAAATCAAATTATAAAAATAAAAAAATGAAATTCATTGTAAATTTAGATCAGAAATGGGTTTGATATGACGTCAAATGACGGAAAACTCGCTAGACGATTTTAAATAATCCTGGTTTAGCACACGCAGAGAAAAAATATAGTTGTGCATGTAACCATTTCAACATTTTTAATCGTTTTTATACCCTTCACCTTCGTGAGAAGGGTATATACTTATAAGTTTATCATTCCGTTTATAATTTCCACAACATAATTTTCCGACCCTATAAAGTATATATATTATGGATCCTTATAGATAGCAGAGTCGATTAAGCCATGTCCGTCTGTCTGTCTGTTGAATTTAATTTTCTGAAGACTCCAAATATCTTCGGGATACAAATCTTCAATAATTCTGTCAGACATGTTTTCGAGAATTTTCCTATTTAAAATCAGCAAAATCCGTCCATAAATAACGGAGATATGAACAAAAATCCGAGAAAACATCTATTTTTGGCCTATTTTTGATCTATATCTCGATTACTGAGTCATAAATATAGACAATATGGATATCTAATGAAAGATATTTCAAAGTCAATTGCAACGATGTGTATAAGGCTATACAAAGTTGGACCTACAATGGGTCAAAATCGGGAAAAATATTTTTTAACCAGATTTTTTTTTTACATAAAAACATTTTTTTCACTAATAAATTAAAAAAAATAATTTTTTAAATTAAAATTATTTTTTTTTAAAAAATTGGAAAAAAAATCTCGAAATTTTTTTTTTTTTAAATTTTGTTTTAAAGTATAATTTGGTGAAGGATATATAAGATTCGGCACTGCCGAATATAGCTCTCTTACTTGTTTTTAACAATATTATATTCACAGTAACTATTTACATGGTTGTGGTAACGTTTCACATTATTGTATCTATCATATATATGTTTACAGTAAACAAGTATATGTTTGTGACAACCATTGTTCTGATTATTATTCTCAGATTATGATATCAATTAGCCGAGAGCAACATAATATTGTAAAATCTTAATCATTAAAATGGTTGTTACAAACATATACTTGTTTACTGTAAACATAAATATATGACAATCATGTGAAAAGTAAGTTAACCATATTATGGTTACCACAATAATGTTAATAGTTACTGTGACTATAATATTGTTAAAAAAACTTTTAAAATGTTGAAATGGTTTCTGTAAACATGCACAACTATATTTTATCTCTGTGTGCAATTAAAATAATAGGAGTTGACAAAGAGCTCATAATTAGATACTACAAGCTATGCCATTCGGCTACAAAATAAAAGCAGAATAATATAAAAAATAGCTGTTTATATTGCTAAGAGCTTGTAATGAAATATTCTTGGTATTATCTTCCTCCTTCAGTACACAATATCCTAGTGAAAGCTTTCGAAACAGTTTATTAATTGGAGTACTTTAAGAGGAAGGTATATGCTCCAACACACAAGAAAAAGTTCTGGAATTGCAACAATTACAAATTATTACTGAGCTCAGATCCATTTTGTTTTAGGTCAACGAAATTTGCCATGCCAAAACTGCTTATTATTAAAATCTGCAATAGAATTGTTGGAAGTATATTAAGCTTAAAAAATTATGTAAAATATATTGTTGGTCTCATGTAGAAAGGTCCTAACTCGTATTTTTTCGAAATTGAGTTTACATTTCACACAAATACACCTCCCCACAAAAATTTAATGCAATAGTATCAGAAATAACAGTTTTAAAAGCAATTGCATAAAGAAATTTACATTTTGATAATAACAGTTCCCATTATGTTTTAACCTTCCCCTGTAAATTTAAAATTATATGAGTTAGGACCACTGTGCGCTGCTACCATGTTGCCAACAACGGATGTTATTGTACATTTTTGTTGCTGATGGCAATTTTGCAATGTTGGTTCCTGTTTGATGTGAAATGTGATGTGGAAAGATGAAAGATGCACAGATTTATGCATTTGTTTTAACTGCATCATTTATCGTTTCGCAACAGTAATGCTACTGTCGGCAGAATAACGGACAAACCATACGAAAGGACAAACTATTGAACGAGTCTCAGTGACATTTTAACAATACGTTTCTTTCTTCTTAACCATGAATCATTTTTTGCCTTCACTCCTCAGTGTAAATTTCTCATTAGAATGAATGATGTTTAAAGAAAAGTCAAGACTGGCTGACGTTGGTATGGTTGTGGTTGTCATGATGTTTGACTAAATGATCCAGGGAATGAGTGAGTTCGAATGAATACTGTATGTATGTGTGGGTGACATTTATGCTAAGAGTAAAACTTTTTAAATGCAAAATTGATGCTGCTGTTTGTCTGTTGTTTCTATTCTATTTTGTGTATATTCTTCTTATTAAATTTTTGTTGCTTTCTTTTGGGTTCTTTTAATTATTTCTAGCTGACTAAATATAAGATAAAAGCAAACAAAATTTAATTGTTCTTGTGCATGTTGTGTTGCTTTTAGAAAATTGATAAAGTTTAAGTACTGCTTTTTCCAGCAATGACTATTTTTAATAATTTTTTTTAGCCTAGAGAATATCTTTAATATATTTTAAAGTATTTACATAGATACAGCTGAGAGCATGTCCAGACGGTATAATTTCCATCTTAGTGAGCAAAAGTGATAAGTCCATATTTTGTGAAAGTTCAGATTTTAATACGAAATATTAGAATGAGAAAAAGTAAAAAACTGTGGTATGCAAAAGCCAAGCGCTTTCCAAAAATATACAAATCTTTGAAATCGGATGGGAAACAAAAAAATGGCACGTGTTTAAAAATTTTACATGTCGAAGGTACCCTAATTTGAGCCCCCGTAGCGCCGCCCCTGAAGCATTTGTAAGGTCCATTTTAATAACTTAAACTCGAATACTCCTTGGCTACGCCCATGTCAATTTTATCCCGATCGGACCAGCTGTTTAGAAATGCCAGATTTATTTCCAAAAAATTTTGAATCTGCCCCATTGTGCGATATTAGATTATTGGGCGTGGGAAATGCCTTACAAACTAAATAGTTATTATCGAATTTCTGGAGAACTATAATTGCGAAAGTCTTTGAACTTTGTGGATATCAATTTTCTATAACTGCACAAAGTTTGGTTAAAAATGCGCGTGATCGGAGCAATCGGGCAGCTCCTCCCATCCAAAGTAAATAGTTATTTTCAAATATCTAGAGAACCATAATAGTTAGAACTTCTACGCTTAGCATGAGTTATTTTGTTAACATTATACATACAGTATCGGTCATAACTGGATAATTTTAGGAACAGTTGATTTAAAATGATAAAACATAGAAAATTACAAAACAAAAGCACCCCCTTATAAAATGTTTAAACATTTTACTATTTTTCTGCATATTTGCAATGTCAGTTAATGGGATTCACAACGGATGCATTTAAAAATTCCAGAAGATAAAAATAAAGGAAAAAAAAAACCACACGATATACTGATTCCTTGATCAAATGATCTATACAAAAAGATTCTACAGCATCAGCTAGTCAAGTAAGAACAAGTTTAAGATTATGCGTTAGCGAAAGAACAATCCGTAGAAGAGTAGTAGAAGTAGGATTATTTAGCCGACGACCAGCAAAAAAACTGTTTATATCAGCTAAGAACAAGAAAGCTAGACTGGAGTTTGCCAAAGCCCACCTTAACTGAAGTGTCCAAAAATGGAAGTTCCGATGGAATATCGCGTGTACGCAGACGAAAAATAGAAAGACTGAATCCAAAGTATTTCAAAGGAACAATTAAACATGGAGGGGGCAATATAATGGTCTGGGTTTGCTTTTCTGGTCAAGAAATTGAGCCAAACCATAAAGTTAATGGGATTATGTATCGGTTCATGTACCGTGATATATGGAAAGATGTAATGTTGCCTTATGCCAGTGAAGAGATTCCACTTATAGGGAGGTTCCAACAGGATAACGATCCTAAGCACACCTCCAAAGTTTTTAATACTTGACTGCAGAGCAATAAGATTCAAGTTCTTCATTGGCCTGCTCAATCTCCCGATTTCAATCCTATTGCGAACTTGTGGGAGATTGTTAATATGAAAATAAATCGTTAAAATTGCCGAAATAAGGATAAGCCTGGGAAGGAATATCGCAAGACACCATAAAAAACTTAATATATTCAATGCCTAAGAGATGTGCTTGTGTCATCCAAACCAAAGGATTTGCAACAAAATATAAATTAAAAAAAGTTTTATATTATATCCATGAAGGGGTGCTTTAGTGTTGACCGGTTTATTTTCTAGCTTTAAATGTTTTTTGATTTAAATTCCATATATATGATTGTATGATTGTATCAATCATATATATGGTTACAGTATACAAATATATGTTTGTGACAACCATTTTTATGATTAAGGTTTTACCATATTTTCGGCTAATTGATATCAGAATCTGAGAAGAACATATTATGATATTAAGATTTATCATAACAATGGTTGTCACAAACATATACTTGTATACTGTAACCATATGTATGATTGATACAATCATGTGAAACGTAAGTTAACCATATTATAGTTACTACAACCATATTAATAGTTACAGTGACTATAATATTGTTAAAAAATTTTTAAATTTTTACTGTTAACATGCACAACTATATTTTGTCCCTCGTGCAGTGTCTGCTGCAGTTTTTTATTTTAAAACATCTGCAGAACTATAATAGTGAGATTCTCAAAACTTTGTGAAAATTCATTTGCAGCCATTTCATATAAAGTAAATAGTTATTAAATAATTACTTTTAAATTAATATGAAACCAAACTAAATATTACAATGATATACTACAAAATTAATAATAGACCACTGTCTTATTCACTAGGATATGTATACATATTCGAAATTATAGCAGTATCATGCACAGTAATATGTATACTATGAAGATATTTGAAAATTACAAGATAATTGCCCAATTCACAATCGGTGTCGTAGCGTTGTAAGTTGTATGTCATAAATATTTTCCAAACAAAGTTTTTTGAAACAACAACAATATATTAATAAAAAAAATTACGACATACAACGATACAACTCTACGACACCGATTGTGAATTGGGCTTATATTTTGAAACTGTCGATGGAAGAAGTAATTATCCTTAAGAACTACATAAACTTTCCGGTATTTATTATATTCCTTTAATTTTTACAAAATCCTTTAATCCTTTTTTGGGTAGCCAAGCTCACCAGGCTAAGCTAGTGAAATATGTATATAAATTAGAATTTAATAAAATTTCCTACTTGAGTGGTTAGCCGTTTTCACTAGCTACCATAATTCTCCACAATAAAAGTACTGAAACATCAATAACAAACTTAAACTAACAAATGTAAAGTACTTGTTAGTGCTGCGTAAAAAAGTACTTTGGATGACAATGATGACTATCAAAACTGTATGACTTTCTTTGCGTGAGGTTCATTATTCTTACAACCAAAAACAATTGCGGGCTTTACTTGCGCTCTTGATTTTCATTTCAACTTTGCCATTTCTCTTTCTACATTTTAAGGACTTTGAAAAAAAAAACAGTAAGTGAATTTAGTTTACTCTTTTTATTCCTGTTCATTCATTTGTTTGTCTTCTGGGTTTTTTCCTTTATTAACAATTTTTTTTTTATTTATTTAAGCTGTCAAAAATATATATGAGTCAGTATGTATGTATTTTCAATTTTTAACAATGCCATTCATTGAAGGTTCTTTATTGTAAATTTTCAACAATTTTGTTTTCATTAATAGAGACTGAATACATATTTATTTATATTCAAGTCAACGGAAAAGTCAATCATCCTACTCCTGCCAAAAACGCAAGTAAAATTTCTTTTTCAACTCGCACACACAACCACAACAAAGTTCATACTATGGAATTATTGGTTAATAACTTTTTTTGTAGAATATTTTTATTTTTGGAAAGTTTTAGAAAGTGGTGAATCATTTTTTTTTGTAAGCAAAATATATAATCAACAAAATTTGTTTTGTAACAATTTTTACATAAAATGTATGTAGAAAAAAAGTGGTGAATTATTAGCGAATTTCACTTATTTCAGGTTTTCTTTGTTTTATCCTTTTCATAAAATCATTAACAAGCAAAATCCATATATAATTTAGCACAAAAAGGGTAATTTTTTAGCTCATAATTTCTACTTTCTAATAATTGACATAAATGTCATAATTTTACATCTACCGTTTATTTATTTATTCCATTTATTTTGTGAACGGTCCCATTGTGTATTGTACGGTTTTGCAAAAACATTTTTGTTCAGTCAGATATTTTTGTATTCCATTAGGATTTTTTGTGGTTAGAAAAAAGTTGTTTTTATTTAATGAACGTGTGTCTGCATAGAAAAAAAAATATATAAACTTTTTGTCCTTTACAGCAAACTTTCTAACAGGGAAAATTAAAGCAACTGAGTATAAAAAGAAATATAATTTCTTTAAACATTGTTTTTAATTTGTTAGAAAATGTCAGCTTCTGTGAATATTTCCAATATGTTGAGACAACAACAAACAACATATTTTTAAATGTCAACTACATTTAAACAAATTAAATCAAATTAGGAAATTTTAATTGATGGTATGAACACAGTTGGGTCGAACGATAAATTTTTCACAACGAATATTCATTCGTCTTCAGAAATAAAACACATGAAAATGTATACCATCAGTCGCACAGAGGAGCATTCTTAACAGAAAAACTTACCAAAATTATTAGAAGTATTTTCTGAGTTAAACACTGGATTTGCTTTATAGTTTTAGGATTAATTAGGCCCAAGAATGAACCCAACTGATATTGTTTGAAATCAGCTTTGTGTATTCAATGAAAAAACGTAAAAGTTTTTCAAAGGAGGCAAGGTTTGTGGAACTTCTGAGGAGTAAATGAAGGCTTTTTATATAAGTATTTGATATTGATGAAATTGTTAGGACTTGTAGATTGATATTTTAGTAAAATTAAATAATTTTATAAAATTTTGGGATGTCATTTACTTTAAAAACTTAAAAAATTATAATATTGTGATTTTCCATGAAGAAAAATGTAAAATTTTAATTAATGTAATATTTTAACGGTTAAAGATAACATAACAAAATTTGGAATTAATACAGATCCCAATGTGTTTAAATCAATGGTATTATAATTTTTGAAATTTTTTGTTTTGAAATACAGAAATTCCTAAACCGAGAAAAATGTGTTCAAAAAACTGAGTTTATTTAGAAATGTGCCTACTGTGTATATATGATTGCTATAATGCTGTGAATGGTAACTTAAACATAACATAAGCGACAATAATAATAAAAAAAAAACTTTGTACAAGTATATTTTTTCTCTGCTTGTACCTTGTCTGCTGAAATAACTGTCCTTAATAACGATGTAATAGATTGATGTGCAACATTGTTGCAAGCCCTGTCTTCTTTTAGAAAATATGCTTTAGATACTGCTAAGGAGTTCATGGTACTATATTCCACCTTCTGTCCACAAAATGTTAATTCATGCTTCCGATGTTATTGAGCATGCTCACGTATCAATTGGAGAGCTCTTTGAAGAAGCTGCCGAGTCTAGAAACAAAGACATTAAACAATTTCGACTCTAGAACACTCGTAAAACTTCATGCGTTTAAACAAATACTAATTTATTGAATCGGCTACTTCTTAGTACAGAAAAAAAATCGATGAAATTTGATTTTGATTTATTAGAATAATATTTAATTGAGTTGTTTCTATTTTTTACTCGTATTTTAAATTAAATGTTGACATCTTAACTGGAAGTAATTTTGGCCGCCGCACATTTGTTGAGGTTCATAGAACGAGCGGCTAAAAATAGAAGAAGTTGTCGAAGGACAATGAAACTTGGCACATAGGCGTTTTTTATTTCAATTAAGAAAAAATGGAAAAATCAAAATGATCCGCCCACTTTTACGCCCACCTTCCATACAAAGTGAAAATTAAATCTTGACCTACGGCATTGTTTTTTTAGGCACATAGTATTTTTAAACACTTAGAATCATTTGTGTGAAATTTGAAAAATATCCGCCCACTTCCCATACAACTTGTATTGAAAAAGTGGTATAACTCCCTTGATTTTTAATGCATCAACTCAATTTTCACAAAAAATAAATATTATAATTGTAGAAAGGGCTCCTGAAAATATATACCTGATCCTCCCACTTTTACGCCAATCTCCCATAGAAAAAACATGAATAAGTAATTTACGTACTCCAATTTTTTTGATTTGCAGCTTTGAGCGAAATCTATTTATAAATGGATCTGAAGACAATAAAAGATTATGCATTACATCTTCATTAGTGGCTACACGTCCAATTCTTCGCGAATGATGAAATCTATAGTCTCTATAGTCTTTATTCCTCGCTTCCTCGGACAGCACCTGATACAAATAATAAATTAAAATGTAAAAAATAAAAATGAAATCATTGATCATTGAATTTCAGGTTTTGTTACTTTATCACTTTATAGTTTTTACTGTTTTTTTGGAAAGGAGCAGGTAGGAGCAGCTGAATTTTTTTAGCTGAGACTTCAAGCTGTAATTTGACATCTTTCGTTAAACAGCGCTTCACAGCGCTAAAAAGATGCAGTCCATTGAAGTTGATGAACATTGAAATTTTGATGTTGTTTATATTTTGTTCTACGAAATTTTTTATATGACACTTTTTCCAACTTTTTATAATGCAAATCTCATCTATGACAATTGTCATTTACGAAAATATACAACAAAGTCAAATAATAAGTTTACTCTGATTGTTCCAAAAGATTGAATATACAATAAATTTGCATGCCATTTTAAACTAGCGAACATATATGAACTTCGAGCGTGTCTGTCCAAACAAATAATAAATATATCAGCCTAATATTCCGGAATCATAATACTCAGATATCTGACAACAAAATACCAAAAAATTATCCAAATCGGCGAACATGAAAAAAATGAATTTCGGCCACCAATGTGCGGCGCCCCATACAATTGCGACCAGTGTCTATATGCTTGTTTAAATTTATGTTAATTTGTAAACAAGCGTATTTACCTTTTATTTACTATTCTTCCAATGGATTGAGAAACCAAGCGCAGATTTTTTAAAAAAAAAACATCGAATATTTTAGGACTCCCATGATAGCATTAAAAGCATAAGCTATTCAAAGATCTTTCTCATGATACCAATATTTCATATGTTGTCTTTGCGAGAAATTAGCTTATTATACTTTGATCTAGATCACCAAATACTGAACCTAGGAAAAAAATTTCGAGAAATAGTCTTCTCAAACAAGCTAAACTTTAATATTAGTTGGAAGCATCGATACCTTATTTTTACTCCATACAAACGGGCCACCCTCATATAAATATATATAATAATATACATATTATGTACATATATATGCTAATATTTGAATTTCAGATTTAGCAAACATAACATACATATGCTCATATGTATGTGTGTAATATAGACAGATTGATGATTTTAAGTTAAATAATTCTCGCAAACGTAGATATGTATTAAACATGTGATAGTGTTTATATAACAAAACTTAATTCACACGTTTACAAAGCAGAAAATACAAAAAAAAAAGAACAAACATTGAAACAAAATTAAAACGTTGTGCAACATACAAAGCGAAAACTTTTGCTTTTAAATATAGTCAGTCAGTCAGTCAGTCAGTATATTCATCCTTCTATCCATCCGCAGCCATAGAGTGATGATTTTTGCGACTAAATACAAATATAAACATCCGACAGCGAGAACAACTATTATTTCACTTTTGTTTTCTTTTCTGTTTGTGTTTTATTATTAAAACTTTGCAATCATTTTTATTTTTCACATATACGAATAAATTAGTGTACATATATGTATATATACATACACGCAATAAGTACATAATATATGCACATATGTATGTATGTACGGACATGTGTATGTACCTAACTACTCCTACTCTGGAAACTAATGATAATAATAGTGATATAATTGTCCTACCATTTACTATGGAGATAATGATGTGTGCATTTGTGTTATGAAAGAGAAACACAAACAATATCCTTACAAATAGATCTCAAAGGAAGCACAATTACACAATCACGTATTTAATACTTATACATATTTATTTCCATTAGATATGCCCTTAAAAATAAATTTGCTTTAGATGGATCTTATTTTGTTCACCATATTTGAGCAAAAATTACTAGTTTTTGCATATTTTACTCGTATTTTACAAAAAAGGTTGATAACATGTTATAAATAATGGTCTCAATTACAAATGCGGGATTTTTTTTTTAATTTTTAGGTATAGTTTGAAACATTTGTACAATATAAATTTATTCATAGTTGCACAGTGGTTTAGAAAAGTTTTTTTTTCGGTAATTCGGTATATCGGGAACTATTTGGGATATTGTTACGAAATTTCACATGGTGTTTTCGAGTTGATTTGCTATTATTCAGCATCATAGTTCTAATAGGAGCCAGCGTGAGGCCCCTCAAAGTTGATCATATTTTTTCTCAAATTTTTTAAAAAAATCGTAAAAAATCCATTTATGATCCAAATGAGCTGAAATCTACAAAAATACACTTACATATGTAGTTTATCTCTATTAGTTGAAGAGATATTTAGGTTTATTTATTTATCTCTTTTTTAATTTTGCTCGATCTTTTTATGGTTTTTTAGATTTGGCGGGCTAACGGATTGCCGAAATTTATTTTTAAAATATCAGCTATATTGTCGATAAAATTCTAAATAAAATAGGAACAACTTGCTAATAGTTATCTAGTCCACATAGAAAGTTACACGCATCCAAATTTGGATCATGTAAAAAGGTCCGTATTTTTTTCTTCGGGACTATACACAATTTGTATATGATCTGGAAAGAGAACTTAATGCTAAAGCGTGTAAAGTAAAATTTGGCTCACTAAAGCGAACACAACACCCTCCAGGCCTATCAAATCTTGGTCAATTTTAAAAAATAATTTTAGGTTTGAGCAACAAAATCTAAAAAGGCAAAGCACCGATCCTCGAATATGTTCCATATTTGTAATACCCTATATGTTACTTAGACACCTACAAAGCTTTTTTTACTATCATAAGGTAAATACCATCACAGTAGGCACTTTTCAAAAAAAAACTTAGTTTTTGGAACACATCTTTCCCGGTTTAGGAATTTCGGTATTTTAAAATAAAAAATGTCTAAAGTTATAATGCCATTGATTTAAGGACGTTTGGATCTACATTAGTTCTAAATTCTGTTTGGGGATACTGAGAAAATCATTTATCAACCCAAGTTGTATGTGTGCAATTTTAAGATTCACATTGCGAACAATTTAAAAACAGCAGTTAAAAACTATATAAACCAAATAAAAGCACATTTCGAAATCTTCATAGTTATAGAAATTTTATTTTAAAATGCACTTAAGGTAACTCAAATCCTGTTGGTGCAACTCGAAAGTTAATACCGTTGATGTGGCAGCACAATTTAAAATGTGATTGAATATAATAGTATTTCTTAATACTGTCAAGGTATTTTTTATATCACATGAAAAAGCAAAGAGAAAAATATAGCACAGATTTTTGCTTTAAGGAAAAGTTTAAACGGTAGGATCTGGTTGCATAATGTATTATTAATATTTAAAATTAAATTTTACATAGGAGTAATATTTAAAATAAGTTTAAACCTTTTTAAAATGGAGACTACATATGTATGTTAAACCACAGAGAAATACACATAGAGCGGAAACTATAAAAAAAATCAACCATAAAAAATAAATCAAAATAATCACTAATACGAGCGTTGTTTTTGTTTTCACATAGTTAATATATTCTCACTACTTAAGTTTTTGACAACTAAGTTAGGTTTTTGACAGGAGAGTTTATGATCTCTTAAACTATATGAAATCTATTTCGAATATTACACCTTTTATACTTCACAACTCTGTAATTGTCATTGCACAGTGGGGCAGAATCAACATTTTTTGGAAATAAATGTGGCATTTCTAAACGGCTGGTCCGATCGGCATAAAATTTGACGCTAGCTTAGCCATGGTGTATTCGAGTTATGAGTTATTAAGATGGACCCTATAAACTTTCCAAGGGCGGCGCTATGGGGGATCAAAGTAGGGTACCTTCGCCAAATACAATTTTTAAGCACGTGCCATTTTTTTTGTTTACAATCCGATTTCAAAGATTTTTATACTTTTGGTTAGGTCTTGAAAAAACATTCTTGCGTGTGCTATTTATATCTTTTAATTTCCATGTTTAAAAATATAGGGCCTACTTTTGGACCGTATCGACTCAACATTTTTTTGTTAGTTAGACAACTAAATTACCAATAATATACAAAAGACTTCAATACCAATTACGGATCCAAAATTAAACGATTTTCAATTTAAACATTAAAAAAATTGTAGATTTTTGCTTTTTTTGGGGCGAAAAGGTGACTTAACTCTTTATTTATTAAAAAAAACTTTCTTTAAGAACATATAACAATTTTGCGTTTTTCTGCAAGTTATCTTTACGAAGAACATTTTGTTATAAAAAACATCTCTCATTTATGGAATATGTCGCTCCTACGCCCTTCGAAATTTGACCTATTTTTGATCAAATTTCAACTTTGGGCTACATGTTCTAAAATCCCTAAGCTGGGATCAGAAAACGGAAAGCAGTTTTGCAAACCTTGATGTGTTCCCTATTCATTCCCGAAGTATTTTCCCAGCCCCGAAGGAAATGTGGACTCTATGGGTAAAATTGTAAAAAATTCCATTTTTGGGATTTTAGCTTCAATTTTTAGGAATTGTGGGATTCTCTTTGACCTTTTGACAAGTTTTTTTTACACTTTGTTATTTAGAATGACAAATTAAAAAAACGTTGAAAATTTCATTGAGTTTTGTTAATAAATAAAGGTTTTATTACGTATTACATATTTATGGAGTCTCTAAAACTAAAATTTGTATCAAAATTTTAATAGGATTGCAAATATTGGGAACAATCTGATCCACATTTACTCCGAACTTTTTTTTGTTTAGATAAGTTAATCTTTGATCTTACAAAAAAAATTCAATTCAATATCTCAATTAGATTCAAAAATATGCCACTTTAAAACTCCGTCCTTCAAAAATGCACACACACTTTACAACGTACAAGCCCAAATGTACATGGCAGTTGATGTTAACTCTAACAGCGACAATGATCAACTCATCTCACGACTGCCAGCTCTGCTACTATTTATACACGCGCCATCTATCGGGAATCTTCTACAATGCTCTCAACGGACATACTAGTACATTCGAATTCTAGAGCTTTCAATGTTAATGTTAGAAGCTTAAACATTCAGTGTTGCCATACTTACAAACAATGCTAATAACCGCATGCTATCAATATTGTTGATAAGTAGAAGCTTCTACTGATGGACGTGTTTATAAACATGATGAATGCTGCAGGCAGTCGTTGCAGACCGTTAAATTTAAATCGCTATTTCACATTCGTAACAATATTGTGATTAAAATGAAAAGTTGTGAACAGATTGTAATCATTTAAGGCTTGTTTTGCTTGTGACTTTATTTTCTTTGAAATAGAAAATTAACAGCGTAGCTACATTTTCCAATTTTTTATGCCATTTTTAAAAAACAAAAATTTAGAAATTTTGCTATAAAATTTCTAAAAAGGATTTAAGTGTTTCTTTAAGGTAACTGACATAAAGTGGACTTAGCACGTTTGCCCTCTAGGCTAGCGATATAAAATCATAAATCAATAACTTAATATTTATGAAAAACAGAAATCCCTGCATGCTTACGTATATTATGATAAATTCTAGTTTTTATTTATACCTATTTTTTATGTTTAAAAATATATTTACAAAAACCATTCGAATAGTTCCCCTGACATACGCACAACCCACACACATTGTTTTTACAGGCACAGTGGGTACTACAGTTTATTGTCTATGTCATCATCAGTTTTTGCCCATTTCTTACTTTGATTTCCTGTTGCTGTTAGGTTTTAATGTACAACAAATATAAATTGTAGTTGTAGATAAAAAAGATTTTATAGCCCTCTGCTCATTAATTTTATCTTATCAAGTGTCATTTCACTTTTATCGGAATAAAACGAATAAAAAAATCTCTCTCTTAAGCTTCATAAATAAGCAAGGAGACCGTGTGTAACAATTTATTTTGAAAAATCATTCAAGGACGTACATATGTATTCATAAATATTAGAGTGTTTCCTTTTGCATAAAGTAAAAAAGGGTACAATGTTTTCAATTAAATCAATTTTAAAATATTATTATTTAAAATTGTTATTCTGGATAACATCTGGCAAAATAAAGTAATTAATATGTACATTCTTATTAGAAAAAGAGAAGAATAAAAGCTTTCATAAAACTAAACTTTGAACCCCCTGTTACAATAAAGAGAGACCAACAAATTCAATTCGGGTGTCAACAAATTGTTAGAGGTCTTAACTTCTAGAAATATAAACCGATTGCAGTGATATATATTAATTGAATAAGTATACACCATTAACTGTTGAGAATAAATTTTCTTTATTCTATATACTTATAATATTATCTTATACAAAAAAAAAAAAAAAAAAAAAAACTCATTTATAAGTATTACTTTAGCAGAAATATTAACTGCCTACTTCCCACTTTAGACACTCAGTTATTTTAATGTACACATTGTATTGTATCTCATATCTGATTAATAATTTCAACGTTCCAAAAAAGACGATTAGCGATACATTATAATTCTGATATACTTACATACATACAAATGTATGTACAATACATATTAGAGCATTAACATCAGCGCCATGAAAGGATTAACATTTTCGTTTTCCATTTACCAATATTTTCATTTCATAAATGAGTTCACACAAACATAGCAGAATTTGTATGGATGTACATTAGGGTGGCCCTTATTTAAGTATAAATTTACAATTATGGGGAATTTCATGTCAACTGAATGAACTTTTGAAATTGATGTCTTTCGATCGGAATGAAATTTCCACCAAGGTTAGCCCTATTGGATAGTAGTACAGACACAAGATCGGTCAAGAACTCTCTGAGTTAGAGATAGTAAAAATTTTATATTTTGGCCAAACAGGTGTTTTTTTTTCATCTGTGTAACTTATTATCTATTGTTCCCAAATAGTTTAGATAGCTACTTCTTTAATCTTTCGAAAAAAATGGGCCTTTTTTTCTCAAAAGAAAGCTTATATATTTTCCTTGAAGAGCTTTTTGATCGCTTAGTGGGATACGAGTTGGATATCTATCAAAATGAGTGTTTTGAGTTGGTTCATTTGAAATTAAATCCTTTGTTTTCTTATCTTCAACATTGAGATACTATGCTAAGGAGTGAGATCGAAAAATTCTTAATTCCAATTTCCATGCTCTGCTTTTGGCCTCTAAATTTTTAGCAGCGTTCCTGTCAGGAACTTTTTGAGCCTTGTATGTTTTTAAATCTACATTAGCTTTAACTTTTCCTACCAAATAGTCTGAGTACTGAGCTAACCGGAGTGCTTTCCTACCGGATGTGTTGGGAGCTCTTTTGAAAATGCTTTTTTTGGCTTTAGAAACATTATGTGGACCATTCCTTCTACCTGAACCAGATTTTCAATGGACAAGTTCTCCCGGTACTGTTTAATAACATTGGAAACAGTTTGACGGCAGACCTTTGAATGCTTGGCCAACTTTTTGTTGGGTTTTTGTTGAAAATATTTAATAATTTTAGTACGCACTTTTTTCCGGTCACCCATTTTAATCAGATTAACAACAAATGAATATCATTGACATTAAACATAATAACTGACATGTTTTACAAAGGTAACTTGATCAAAAAAAAAAAAATCACATAATACTTCGTTTAAAAGTTTTGATGAAAAGAATTTTACGATCTCACTCCTTATCTATTACAAAAATAATAAAAACATATATTTTTATTATGTTTATAATGTTGATGGCCCAGGACTTGCAAATCGCACTCTCTTAAGTTGTAGATCCAAATCGTCGTCCGAATCTGACTCTGATTCAGAGCTTATGGTGTCCACAGGCACGTTGCTTCTAGACTGCCCTCATTAGGTTTTCTTCTTTAAATACTTCATTGACATCATACAGGGTGATCTTGTGACTCCACCAACATACCTAAAATGAATTAGAAAAGAAATCAAAAAAAGAATGCAAAACAATGCATCAACAAAATTTATATTATCTCTGCAAGCAATGCGTCGAGTTTTTTGTCTTTCTACCGTTTTTTCATGGGCATTGTGGTTTGGTGAAACCGTTCTCCTTGCTCAACGAATTCCGTAGGGAATGGTTTGATAAAATCGTCAAAATGAAAATGAAGAAAATGCAGCTTTAATGCCACAGATTTTCTGAAATTTTCATCCGGTTCCGCATCTCGATCCCCATCCAAGACTTTGGTGCATACACGCTGAAGGTAAAACCATGCCATTGAATGGTTTTCATCAAGCAATTAATCAAAGTTGCTCTTGAATAGCTTTCTAATGTCATGGTCATTAAGTTCGCCTGCTAAATGTAGACAGAAAAGAACACATTAACATAGAGTAAATAAAAGAATAAGGTGAACAAAAATTCGTTTTAAATTTACTACAATACCATTTTTAATTTTGTCATCGCTACGCTTTGGGAAAGCGCTTTTCAAATAGTCGAATGCCTTTGCACAATTTACAACGGCCACTTTGATGAATTTTTTAACAATTCTCAATTTTGTGTGGAGCGGTGGCAGCAAGATGTCTTGGGTATTGTCAATTATAGGTGCATTCTTCAGTCCCACGAATCCCAATTACAAAGAAAACAAAAGAATTTTGGAAAGCCTCTCTTATCGACAATCCCTTGCAAAATGTTGATAACCTTCAAATCACAGCAAATCTTACATTTATTTTAGTAGTATTTGATTTTTTCATTATATTGTTACGAATTTGTAATAGCGATTTGAATTTAACGGTCTGCAACGACTACCTGCAGCATTCATCATGTTTATAAACACGTCCATCAGTAGAAGCTTCTACTTATCAACAATGTTGATAAGTATGCGGTTATTAGCATTGTTTATAAGTATGGCAACACTAAATGTTTAAGCTGCTAACAATGCCATCGAAAGCTCTAGAATTCGAACATACTAGTTTGTCCATTAAGAGCATTGTAGAAGATTCCCGAAATATGGCGTGAGTATAAATAGTGGGAGAGGTTGCAGTCGTGAGTGAGTTGATCATAGACGCTGTTAGTGTTAACATCAATTGCCTTGTACATTTAAGTTTTTACATTATAAAGCGTTTGTGCATTTCTGCGAATTGATAAACGTGTATAACGACACTGAGTGACTATTTGAACTGTTGTTGTTGTACATTTTTAATAAATAAGGAGTTGTTACAAATTTTAAACTACTAAACGGCTTTTATTTGCAATCAAAAGTATCTGGTTTATTTAAAGGAAATAAACCAATGTTTTAAAAAGGTTTAAACGTAACAATATCTTTCAATGTTTAATAGATTTCTTTCATGTTAATACCCATTACTAGCGGAATGGGTATCGACACATGCAATAACACTGCTTTCAAGCTTGAAACAGAACCATCAATAAATAATCTCCACTCTCTAGCGACGTGGTTCATTCCCATTTTTACCACCAAAGCTTTTATATCGTTGCAGTGTCATCATTTAGAGCAGGGGTGCCCAAAAGTTCCTTATGGAAGAGCAAACACTAATACATTTAAAGAAAAACAAATTTTTATGCAATTTTTTTTGTTGTAAAACCAAACATACAAAGAATAAAGAAAAAAATACACACTTTTTTAAACAATACCATACGATAAACAAAACAAAATCTACATTGATGATCGCTGTCGTCAATGTTTACCAGCAAAGCATACGAAAGTGTTGTTGCTTTTACACTTGCGTGTAGACAGTGAAGATCGACAAAAAAACAAACAAGACAAAGTTGATTGTGTATTTCATATTTCTAGTGCTGAGTGCTGTATTGAGTATAGAAACCAGTGTTGCCAGGGGTAGCTTGGAAAAAGTTACAACTTTTCTAATTGAAAGTTACATTTTTTCATAAAAAGTTACATTTACGAATTCTTCCAAAATAAATTACATATAGTGTAAGGTTTAATAACATATAACTAACAACAATAATTTTGTCCGTATTAAACCGGTTACTATAATCAGAGTCCGAATTACAGCATTCGATATCGAGTAAAACTGATCGTAATTATCTTATTTGAGATTATGGCATTCGATATCGAGCAAGAAATATAATAAATTTTATTATAATTTCGATATAGAAAACTTCTTTCGATACGATATCTCATTCGATCACGAATGCGGTAATTCGGCACGAGCTTTTTATAAGTTTTAGTTGGCTAAATATTATCTACACAACATTCATTAAATTGTAAACTTAATCCCGGTATTCTCCAGCACATAAATCAGGGACTCATGGTAGAGCATAATATTATTTAAATTAGGAAATTGATTTAATAAATCTATTATATCAATTATCCGGGACATTAGTAGGGGTTTCAAACATTTCTGACCGAAAATATTGGTATAAAGCTGTGTGTTGCTGGACTTGGTATTTTGAAATTTATATAACCTTTTGGAGTTTCTACAAAAATATACCGCGATATTTCCCATCATGTCCTCAATTGAATTTTTCTAACTTTTAGCATGACTACTAGGTGTATGAAATGACAGCTACATTAATGTAGCTGTCAAAGTTATGTAATTCAGCAATACAATTTTTTTATCTGACGAAATATTCCAAATGCACAATATTGGATTACTAAGGTCTTTCGCATTTCCAGAGTTTGTCTCAAAATGATTTAGACTTAGGTGGTAATAAATTACAAATGAGTCACACTATTGTTTAATAGAAACATTCGTGGCATGATATGCATTTAAAGTACTAAAAATGTGTACTATACTATTTCAGGGCTGAAAAGTTACGAAAATAAGGTCCAAAAAAGGAAAATTATACATGTTACGTAGGCGGTCGAAAAGTTACGAAAAATGTAACAAATGTAACCAAACGGCATCACTGATAGAAACACACAGCCTATAGCTAAGAGCATTTACAAAAACAAATGAGCACCACGAGTATAGGGCTTGGCCACCATTGATTTAGAGATTAGAGGCTCTGAAATTCAGCATGCCGTTTGCGGTATGCCGTAGAGTTAACATAACCATGTGTGAGTTTACTTTGCTTTAAAAACGCTGCCACAATGAAATCCATTTCCATTTGTGTTATTTGCTCATAATCGGTATCAAATGGAATTGGCGGCCTTGGTTATATAAAATTTTCAGGTGCAAGCACTGGTAGTGTGGCTGTTACAGTTGCTTTATAAATGTTGTTCTTCTCAGCATGTCGATTCAGACGACATGTGTAATTTACGCATGTATAACAACAGGTTGCATCATGATCACCTGGGCGATTAATCCAGTTTACCGGCTTACAATACTTCATACTATCTTTGCCTCCACTCATCCATGACATGAGATTGTTATATCATTGGTGACACACTGTATTAAGGACTGAGATCAAAAAATTCTTAACATACAATTTCCGTGCTCTGTCTTTGGCCTCTAAACTTTTAGCAGAGTTCCTGTCAGGAACTTTAACTTTTTGTACCAAATAGTCCGAGCAATGAGCTAACCGGGCTGCTTTCCTACCGGATGTGTTGGGAGCTCTTTTGAAAATGCTTTCTATTCTTTTGGCTTTAGAAACATCATATGGACCATTTCTTCTACCAGAACCAGGTTTTCTATCAACGGACAAGTTCTCCCGATACTGTTTAATAATATTGGAAACAGTTTGACGGCATATTTTGATTGTTTGGCCAACTTTTTGTAGGACCAAGTGGGATTTTGTTGAAAATATTTAATAATTTTAGTACGCACTGTTTTCTCGTTACTCATTTTAATCAGATTAACAACAAATGAACATAATTGACATTAAACATAATAACTGACATGCTTTACAAAGGTAACTTGATAAAAAAAATCAAATAATACTTGGGTTAAAAGTATTAATGAAAAATGTGTGTTAAGAATTTTATGATCTCAGTCCTTAGGTGTGTAATTTTCACCGGTCAAGTCTACTTCGTCGAAAAACAACTTGTATGCTCTATTAAATTCACTAGTTAAATGATTATTTTCTTTTTGAGATCTTGTAGAACTGTTTTTCTGATTTGATGATCGCAAACGTAGCAAAATAAAAAAACTTTTTTAATTAAAGTTCAAAGCATAGAGACGAGACGGAATTGTCAAAAACCTAAGTCTGTTGTCAAAAACCTATCTCTTGCAACAACAAATTACATGTTATTCAATGTATTTTGTTGTTGTATCATACATATATTTTGTTGTTTTCTTGTTTGACAAAACGGAGTGTCTCGTCTCTATGTATAATTATCTTTGGTTCAAACAATAACGAAAATTGTATATTCAATTATCAAAATTATCAAATTCAAAACCCAAACTACAGTAGAAATTATTAGAAAATTTTGTTTTTGAGCACATGAATAATTGATTCAATTGTAAAATAATTGAAACCAGTTCAATATGTGATAAATATTTGAATTAAAACTGTTTGGAAATAGTTTTTTCTGTGACTCGAAATAATTTTTTTTGAAATTTCGTTTAAAACAAATTTTGATAATCTAAATTTTTAATTTTGAAATATACATGAAATTTTATGATTTTTTTAACTATGTTAGACAATTTTTATATTTAAACATCTATGGGTAAATGAAATACTAAAAGTATTCTTAATAATCGTTTCTACTATTAATTTTACATCTTTTTAAATAAAGCTGCTTTAGAGCGGAAGGAGAGAGAAATATCAATGGAAAAAATTACTCTCTTTTCACACATATGGGTAATACAATAATGAAATACATGGCAATACATTCTCATGAATTAGGTTTTTGACAACTGACTTAGGTTTTTGGCTCTCAGTTACCTATCTAGTTGTCATCTATGCTGCTTTGATTCAAAACTCGAAACTTCAAATAAAATGTTCAACCTATAAACATTATAAGATTTTGCTCAAATTGTCAGCATTTTGGTTTTTAAATGACGGAGAACATCGAAAATCCATAAAGTCCAAAATAAGGGCCAACCTATTGTACATATATGTATATGTAAATAGTACGAGTAAGTACCCACTTGCATTCCCGAGTTCTAGCTAATTACATTCGAAATGAATTGTGTTTTCCCAATAATTACAACTGAAATCATTTTTGTGATTTATATGTGTTTGTTCAAAGTTCACAATTCATTCATATTTAATCAAATTGTACTTGTAAACACATATTTTCATATTTATTTCGTTCGTACATACACATATTCTTATCATGATTTTATTTGCGATAAACAAAAAAAATAAAGCAACGTATTTTCCAGACTGCTAAGTGGATTCATTAAATATGTTTTCTCATATTTTTTAATTTATATTTACACATCAACATATGATAACATATTTACATATATACGCTATGTATGTATGTAAATATGAATATGTATGTACGATTATATAACAGAATGTAAATTCATTCATACAGATTATTAAGAAATGGAATTTCAAAAAATAATTTGATTGAAATTAATTGAATTTCACGGTATTGAATAAAGGCGCTTTTCGGCTTGCATTCAACTTATCATTGTTATTGATTACAAACTAACAAACATATGTATGTTGGCATTTGTAAGGAAATATAAGAGTAATCCTTGGAGGAGGAAAGCATTTGGGGAGTTAAAGTTGCTCCCTTGGCGGTAATGTTCCGTTATTTCAATTAATGAATGTATGTATTCAAAATGTGATTGGGCAACAAATAAGGTTTGAGTGGCATTTTATGTTTTTTTTTATGGATTTTATGCTTATGAGGAAATACCATAACTTTGAATTTGAGCCTTTTCTATTAAAAGAAAAAGTATTTATTTAAAAATTTTACATAATGGGTGAATTCCAAAATGTCTGTTTGCAAAGCAACCTAAAAAAATCATGCGAGTGCGACAGGGTAGAAAATGCATTCCAATTTCCCAATTGTATAAAATTAATTTTCAGTGATATTCTTTGAATTATTACAGAGTAATTATAATAAATGAATTGGTATTCCCAAATACTATTTATTTCTACATGTTTCCATACAACGAAGGACATATTTAATATAGTACATAAGTTTAACATTATTAAAGATGCATATTTTACATAAGTTCTCCGAAATTTACATAGATATATATTTAAAGTTTTCAACAAAACTTTTAAGATAAAAACAAAAAACTTTATGAAGCATCCGGCACTTAGAGTGTGTGAAATAATATTAAAGGCATACATTTTGTAAAATATTTTAACATAAATATCTCAACATTAATGTATAGTGTGTATTTAGATAAAGACAGTACAGGGTAACAAATATTAAATAAAACAATATAAATAATAACTTTAGCAATTTCAATACACAAGTAAATTTCTTTTTTTTTGTTAATTAGCTCACTTTAGAAATATATGTGTATTACCATAAAAAGGGGCTTTTATGAAATATAGTTAGCTTAGTGTGCAAACGAGATAAGTTCACCTTTTATAAAAATTGAGTAATAATATATTGCTTAACTCTTTCCGGTTTAGTGGTCACTTTTCTAACCACCTTTTCTAGAGTCTAAACAATTTTTAATGACATCTATTGGCATTTTGGCAAAACTTTGCCGTCAGGTTGCTCTGGTAAGATTAATACTTGGTTTGAAAATGTTGTAAACCTCTGTTTTTCTAAGGGGTTTTCCCCGCATTCCATAAACAAAGGTTAGAGTGTTTATTGTTCATTAAATTCAGTGTTACTTTGTTATTTAGTGTTTGTTTGGTTGTCATGTGCTAACAAAGTAGTATTTTATACTGTACTCTTTCATAAATAACGTAAGTAATAGAGTGGTTTGATTACTAACCACCGTGACTGAAATAGGTTTTATACAATGAGTTTCTCTACATAATATTATGTTATATTGTAAGGATGCCTCGTGTACTCAATGAACATTAAATTAAAGATATTTTGTTCGAAGGTATTCCTTCGGATGGGAATGTGTCTCCAGTCTTGAACCCGATGAATAAGAGAATTATAAGGATCAAGTCGATCTGATGTTGTTTTCGGTCTCCACTTAAAATATGATAATATTTGGCCAATACTTCGTTGGTGACTTATCTACCCATACTGCTGTGGTGGAAACAAAATGGTGAAAAAATTGTCGATTGGAAGAGCGGATGATTTCACAAAAGGCTGGGGTGTACGAAATGATATAAAAGGGTTGGAGAATGTCTCACCTATAAAGCTATTTCGTTTGTTTTATTCAGAAAATTTTGTCAAAATGATAAGTTTTCAAACAAATTTATACGCTACGAGCATTATCATAACTTTTTTAATGCCAACCGCCATGGTGGTTAATAAACTAACCACCTCATTCCATAAAAAGCTTTAGCTGTATTTTAATTTTCTCTTATTTTTATAATATATGAACCCTAATTAAAGTTAAAATGCAATTGTTTTGATTATAAACTTATACACATAAAACTTTGGCTGAAAGAGTTAAAACAACTACAATTATTTAATTTGTTCATGGTTGTTATACTGTGGTAAGTTCATTTTGTGGTATGCTAACGTGCTAGGCCCATTTAATTTTGTTAAAATTGCAAAATTATTATCTCAGTCAAATGGAATTGAATATATCGCTCATTTGCTGCAACAACGTCATAATTCAAAAAATGTCGTTTCGAGAAAAACGGCTTTGAATGTTTTATGGCATTTTACTATTTCTTAAATAAATGTTCAACAAATCATGAGATTTCAGAAATAAAACCTGATTTAAATAGTAGATGTTAATATCCTTCTAATCTGTATTTAATACAATTTTTTTCCTGTCAAATGTACGAGAAAACAATTATTATGATTTTGATGTTTACAACAAAAAAAAAAAAAAACTCTCAATCAAAAAATTAGTGACTTTTTTTAAAACTGATAAAATTATATGAAAGACTATAGAACGGCGCATATTTTGTGTTACTCAGTTCAAAAAACACCGATTTTGAGTTATGACGTTGTTGCAACAAATGAGCGATATAATAATGGCAAACTTGTTTTAAATTTTAGTTAATTCATTTAATTTAAACCAAAAAGCGAGAATCAACATAAATTTTTTAAGGAAATACTAGATCATTTTGAAATCTATTATCATCTCGACTACTAATACTAAAAAACGGACTTAGACTTTAAATCAAATAACAGAGTTAGAACGATAAAAATAAAGAAAAATAAGGAATAGAAAATGTTCCAATCCCGCCATCGTATTTCTTCTAAACTGTGATTATAAATCATACAAATTAAGTATTAAAACTGCCATTTACGCCTGCCGCACAGTGGTATTTTTTGTTTGGCAAAAAGTGTATTTTTTTCCTGTTATTTTTTTGGAAACCTAATGATGCAATTCTGTAGAGAAATATTTCATTAGTAGAAGACATTGATTTGTTTTCGAAAAAAATAAAATTTTGTATAAAAAAGAGTGTGGTAAAGTTATATAAATATTATACAACGAAAACTGATGAAAATTTTACTACATTTCAGTTGTTTATACTATAAATATGGTTCAACTACCAATAGTTTTAGATAATTTTTATTAAAATATAGTATTTTAAATTTAATAGGAAATAAAAAATATTTAAATTACATATTTAGTTTAAGAGATCTGAGCAAATCAAAATGGCTCCAAAAAAATTAGCATTTGCAGTTTTCATTAGAAAAAAAAAAAAAAATAAGTTAGCTCGGTCTACCTCCGTAATAGTACTACTACTAAATGAAAGTTTGGAATATTTTCTTTAATTTTATGTAAAAAAATTCTGCAAGTTTTTGCGATCGCTGAGCAAACTTATAAATTTTGTGATAAAACTCACGTATTTTTTATGGATATTTTCAATAAATTGCAATGCATATTTACAATAAAAAGTTTTGCATACTTTTAGGCTCTTACTTTTACTTTTTAATGGGGGATAGGAGCAATTATGCTTCTATCCTTATGAAACTTAACAGATAGATTTGGGTTTATATAAAACTTGTTTATGTTGACATTCATCACGATACTATTATTTTTATGTGAGTTTTAAACGATAAAACTAATTTCAGAAAGGGACCTATATGTGGACTAGTTTCAAATAGGGACCGATTTTCTTCATACTTTGTAGTATGATATCTGGGCACTTGGAACTAATATATGCAAAATTTAAATAAGATCGCTGCATTATTTAAGAATTTATGACTGATACAACGTTATTTTGGAAGGATCCGTGTATGGGAGGTACCCCTAGGGACTATCCGATATGAGCCATTTTTAATATTTAGCTTTCCTATATGAAACTGGTCAAGTGTACAAAATTTTATTATCATAGGAGCACTCCTTCTACTTTTTGCAAAAATATTTATGAACCCATACCACTGTGCGCCGTACCAATTTGGGAAAACTTCATTATTGGGGGCATATGAAAAAGTGTTTGACATTATTCAATATATATTTGCATTATTGATCAGCTGAAAGTTTAGGTATTATGTATAACATCAAACAATTTTATTACATTACGTGATTTTGTGGCATAAATCTTTTAAATTTCTCTCTAAAGCCAATTTTATACCACTAAACAAAATCGTACAAAGATGGGCATACACTTCTTCCAACAGTAAAAGAGATGATGAATATATCCAGAAGTGAGTTTGATTACAGGTTCGATACAAATAATGTGAAACTATTGGTCCGCTGGAAGGACAACAGTATTTGTACAATGGCAACATCTTACAACTCCTTTGATCCGGTAGGAATCGTGAGGAGATGTGATAATGCAATGGATATCTTAGCCAATCGTCAATGCTCATCAAGCATTGAAATAAACCTTAGAGGGAAAGTAAACAACAAGAATTGATTACGTGTCTGAGAAGCTGCCAAATCGTGTGCGCTGTGTTGTTTGCCATAACAGTAATCGTTGGAGTTGTGCCTCCAACGATTACTGTTATGTGCCTATTTAATTTCCAAAAAATATATTTTTTTATTTTCTTCTTATTTTATTGTTTATGATTGATTATGAATTTGATTTTTTTCCGGTGGTTTTTGTGTGAGTCCAAATTCGTTTACAGATTTCGAAAATATTTAAAATGAAGTATTTCGGAAAGTTGTTTGTGTCTACTGTAAAGAAAATGGACTTAGCATGTTTGTATACTAAACTAACAATATTGTTTCGAATTTGCAATAGCGATTTGAATTTAACGGTCTGTAACGATTTGCTACGTTTTTACCTTTTAAAATCGTGGGTTTATTTCCTTTAAATAAACCGGATACTTTTGATTGCAAATAAAAGCAGTTTTAGTAGTTAAAAATTGTAACAACTCTTTTTTATTTAGAATGTACAACAACAACAGAATTGAATAGTCACTCAGTGTCTTTATACACGTGCCATCTATCGGGAATCTTCTACAATGCTCTTAACGGACATACTAGTACATTCGAATTCCAGAGCCTTCGATGTCATTGCCAGCAGCCCAAAAATTTAGTGTTGCCATACTTACAAACAACGCCAATAAACGCATGCTACTGATGGACGTGGCTTCAAACATGATGAATGCAGGCATTTGCACATTCCTAACAGACTGTTCATTCATCATGTTTATAAACACGTCCATCAGTAGAAGCTTCTACTGATCAACAATGTTAATAGCGTGCGGTTATTAGCATTGTTTGTAAGTATGGCAACACTAAATGTTTAAGTTGCTAACAGAACTTAAGCCGCTCTAGAATTCGAACATACGAGTTTTGACCGTTAAGAACAATCTAGACTACTCGGATGAAGATGGCAGTATGTATAAATAGTGACTGCGGTTGCAGTAGTCAGTGAGTTTATCATAGGCGCTGTTAGAGTTAACATCAGCTGTATTGTACATTTAAGTTTGTGCATTATAAGCGTGTATGTGTGTATTAAAGACACATAGTGACTACTTGAACTGTTGTTGTTGTAGATTTTAAATAAATAAAGAGTTGTTACAATTTTAAACTACTAAACGGGTTTTATTTGCAATCAAAAGTATTCGATTTTTTTAAAGGAAATAAACCAACCTTTTTAAAGGGTTAAAAAGTAACAATATGTAAAATTTCTCAAATTGAGGTAATTACAAAATAAGATGTTAAATTTTACAAATTATATTTATAGCTCGTTAATCAAAGTATGTTAAAAAAAAATTCATTATGTTATCATTTTAACACATTACTTATTTTGTAATGAAAGTTTGGATGTTGGGTTTTATTTGCTCCATTTTGTTTGTAGTAAATTTATAAAGTTACTCTGTGTGCCATATTTTACAAATGTACAAAACTTTATATTTACTTACATATTTTGCGAGACATGACAAAATTCATCATGTCTGTAATACTACTAAATAATATTTAAGAGCCAAAACGTGTCACAAGAAGTTTGTTTTTCTAAATTTATTTACATTCTCAAACCAGAGATCATTGCAACAAATATTTGTACAGGAGTTAAAATTCGAGAAAAAAAAAATTTAACACGTTCATCACGCATGTGAGTATTAAAAAAACATACATACATATATATACATTAGGGTGGCTTAGTTTGAATGAAATAAAAATTAGGTGTCTATGTTTCCAAAATTAAAGTTTAACTTGTTTAATGTTTGGTGATTAGAAGATCATTTTTTTTATATTTCTCGCAAAGAAAACATATGAAATGTTCGTATCATTTACAAGATCTTTGAAAGGCGATTGTAATACTTAGTCTAAAAACAGTTTTTTGGCATTTTCGAAATTTAATTTATTTCGAATTTGATTTGATTTTCTCTTCGATCTGATGTTAGCTATATGGTCAAGACAGCCACTATTTATTTATGAAAACATGCGTCTTTGTGATTAACAACAGTTGTAGAATATCCAAATTTTTTTTGGATGGCCACTCTAATATACATATTGCCACTTTATTGAAATACTTACGTATGCATATAGAATACATAGGGATTTCCAAACTTTGACAGTTGATAGCGGCATATTGTTGTAGCTACATCTGTCGAATTAGTTATCATTCATTCAGTTTGTTTTGCCAACTCACCATTCAACAACAAGTGCAAATCATAAAATTGATTTATCTGCAACGTTCCGCGCGCTTGGGTACGCCAGCAAACAAAATTATCGAATTTGGGACAATTTGGAGCGTCCAATGCATAATCTGAGAACAACATATTATGATATAAAGATTCATAATAACAATGTTTGTCACAAACATATACTTGTTTACTGTAACCATATATATGATTGATACAATCATGTGAATCGTAAGTTAACCATATTATGGTTACCACAATCATGTAAATAGTTACTGTGACTATAATATTGTTAAAAAACTTTTAAAAATGTGGAAATGGTTACTGTAAACATGCACAACTATATTCTTCTCTGCGTGGAAGTCGACGATTAATTCTTTTGGCCCGAATTGGATGATATCCATATCACCAAGGACATTCAGCACGAGCGATTTGTAAGCATGTGCATCTCACATGGAGGTGGCCACCGATATCGTGCGATTTGTCCCCATCAGACTTTTTCTTGTGGGGTTGTTTTAAGGCACAGGTCTATGAGAATAAGCCACAAATTACAGCGGTCCTCAAAGGCAACATAACCCATGTAATCGGTCAAATTCAGCCAGATTTATACGCCAGGGTCATAAAAGATTTTATATTTCGAAACCTCGACATCCATCAGAGCCCCGGCAAACGTAATGGCATCGATAGCACTTTTAAACGAAAACAAAAATTCAATAATATCTCAGACACACTTTGTTTTATTTAAATTTAAAGATACGTATAAGTATTAGATATGAATGTGTGAAATAAAAAAGTGTATCTGCAATGACCCTCTAATCACAGTCGGTGATAAGACCCCGGAGTTTCTCATCTCAATATTACAAAGATTGCAAAATAACTGTGGTTACATATAAATCAAGCATATAAAATCATCGTTCGCATTGTTTTTTTCTATATTAAATATATAATAGTTTAGTTAAATTTACTTTATATGAAACCGCTTTGAGATGCTGGTTATAGTAAGGGATATAAGCGATATACTTGCACAGCCTATTATTTTAAAATTATTGTTTTAAAATGAAGTAGAAAAATAGATATGTAGCACATATAAATTGTATGTCCAACGTATTTTTTGGAAGTACATAAACAATATTTCATATTTCCGTTTTGTTTTCATAAGCCAAACTGACCATGAACTTTAACTGATATGCAAGTCTTGTGAAAAAAGTACACGTGTTGTTTTCATCATCAACAAATGCAAATGATGAATCTTCAAAAGATTGTGTGCTTTACGGAATCTTTATTTCAGAAAAAAAAAAAAAAACTAACAACCAACATGTTGATTTCTTTTTTATATATTCTTTTACAAATAAATATTTACAGCAAATTGCATACATCTATAGATAATACAATTTACTGTTTCACTGTGGCTTGTGGTTATTTTTATTTGTAACGCTTATAGACATGATATTAAAGTTAATAAAAATATGTTTAAATTTAACTTAAATATTCGCAAATTGTATTAAATTTGTTATTCCGTTAGTAACACATCGAAATATTCAATGCAGATCCAAGAAAGTATATAAAAGTATCTAAAAATGGTGAATTGGTAAAAAGTACAAAAAATAATTTTAAAATATGACTATAAATGCTGCTTGTTTAAGAAAATTACTATACAAGCAAGGGTGTGTCCTAATATATTTGTTTTTGAGTTGGAAAATGTAAAGGGATTTAGCATCTGAGCACCTGTAGCATTTCTTGGTGGCATAGAAAGTATATTTTGAAACATAAGGATAGCTAGAGTATTGGTGATATTTTTTACACAAATCTTTAGATATCTTTGATCAGGCTAGTAATACAACTTTCAGAAAATTTCCAAATATGTTATCAAGATACCCACAGAAATGATCACTTCTATGGGTCTCCTAAAAGTGCTTTTCATTTGATTAACTCTTTGCGTTTGGGTGGTTACTTTACTAACCACATTTTCTATAGTCTTTAAAACATAGTTTTTTGTCATCATTTATGATTTTTTGCAAAACTTTGCTCTGGTTAGATAAATATATTAATAAAATATTGAAAATATTGTAAAAATCAATATTTTTAAGAGACTTTCAGGCATTCAATAAAAAAACCACGTAGTGTTTATTGTTCATTGAATTCAGTGTTACAAAAATATTCAATTTCCAAAAAATTTATACGGAACAAAAATGTTTATCATAGTTATTTTTAATGTCAACTAAACCACTTCACTCCACAAATAACCTTGGAATGGGGTTGTTTTTTTTATTTTTTTGGTTTATTTTTTCTTACTTTTTATAATAAACTAACCTTGTTTAAAGTAAACATGCTATTCTTTTGATTTTAAACTTATACACAAAAAAGCGTGGCTTAAAGAGTTAAAATCATATTAAGGGGTTCCATACAAATTGAACTGTATTTGTATGAAGGGAAGATATTGCTCCATACTCCATATATATTATCAGTTAAAATGGTGAAGGACAACCTTTGCAACTTTAATTTAAAAATTGGCTGAAAAAAAACATTAAAACAACAACCGAACTTTTAGCTATTTGCTTGAAAAACAAGTTTGAGAAGTTTTAAGAAAGAAATGTTTTTTTTATGAAAATTGTGTAAATGTGTACATTTCACAATTCGACGATAATTTCATTAAAGAAAATATCGCTTTTGAGTACTTTATACCATACTAGCTGACCCGACAGACGTTGTCCTGTCCATATATTAGAAAAAATGTTTGTGTTCGATTTGTGAATTTGTGAGAAGCTGTTTGAATTATGAAAAAATAGTAAAAAGAGACAAACAACGTACTTTTAAATGATAATTTTTATTTATGTAGGTTTGAGGTGTGTTTAAATTACATTTGATTTGAAAATATGTACAATATATGGTGTTATATTTACATTTTGATTGAAAGATCGATGTTCAGGAACCAATTAAAATAAAGAAATACTTTTTTCTGTTGCTTTGCAGTGATATCGTAGTTTCCTTCATTGCAATGCTTTATGATACACGACATTTTTAGTTTTGTTGCCTGGCGCGTAAATAAATAATGCTGATGGTGTTCCGACACGGGAACAGGCGACATACAATTGACCATGCGAGAAGCATGGATTTTCAAGGTTAATGCCGCAAACACGCAATGACTGCCCTTGAGATTTATTAATTGTCATAGCGAATGCAAGCCGTACCGGAAACTGCAATCGTTTAAAATCGAATGGCATGTCGGTCAGAGCCATTGGGATCCGTGGTATCAAAACGTCTTCTCGTTTGTACTTTCCTTTAAGTATTGTTGCTTCGATGACGTTGTTCATCAGGTTTTTTACCGCAAGTCGGGTGCCATTACAAAGACGTGGTTGGTTTATGTTTCGTAACATTATGATTACCGATCCGACTTTCAGTTGGAGATTGTGAGGCGGTAATCCGGGTAATTCCAGCGAGTTTAAAAACTCGGTTGGATAGTTGACAACATCATTTTGGGAAGTAACGGAATCCACCGATTTGTACGTCATCAATTCGACAGCAATTTCACCTTGAATCTTAAAATTCAATTCGTCGACATCAATGTTTTTCGCAGCCAATATAGCACGTTCGCTCAACCAATCATGATTTTTGTAATTTTGTGCAATGTTTGGAAATACCTTTCGGATTAGCTCGGATTTTGATTCGGTGAACTGACAGAAACCGGGGGGAAATTGAATGCAACCGGTCGAAATGTCAACCGGGATTTTGCCGTTGCCAATGTCCAGCAATTGTTTGGAAAATGCTTCTCCAGATTGATCGTTCTGCAGCTCGACACGCATGTTCACAGTCAATTTGAGTTTCTTGAAGTGTTTCCACAAAACGGACGACTTCAAACATGCATTAAGTTCATCGGCTGGCGTTGACCGTGGAATCACTGGCAATGTTTGCCGAAAATCCCCTGCCAACAGAATCATTGCACCACCAAAACGGCTTTGATTGTTTCGTAAATCTTGCAAAGTTTTATCTAATGCCTCCAAAGACTTTTTATGCGCCATTGTACACTCATCCCAAACGATTAGTTTGCTTTGCTGCAAAACTTTGGCCATTGCACTGTTCTTGGAAATGTTGCATGTTGGATTTTCATTGATGTGCAACTTCAATGGCAACTTGAGTGCTGAATGGGCAGTACGACCGCCTTCCAACAACGTAGCTGCAATTCCTGATGAAGCAAGTGCAAGTGCAATATCATTCTGCGAGCGTATCGTGGCCAAAATCAACGCAATCAAAAAAGTTTTTCCAGTTCCACCGGGAGCATCCAAAAAAAAAATTCCTCCAGTTCCATCTTTCACAACTTTCATAAGAGTGTCGTATGCATATTTTTGTTGTCGATTCAACAGTGGAACGTTTGTTCGTACTAATTCCTTCAAGGCATCGCAATCATATTGTATTTCGCGTCGCAACTCTTGATTAAATACGTCGTGCATCGGTCGATTGGTAGCTGCCATGCCTAACTCAGACAATACCTTGTTCGCCATCATCAAGCACATGTCCTCAATTAAAATCAAAGCCTCGTTGTAAATTTCCTCATTCAGTTGCAAATTTGGATTTGATGTTCTAATACGCACCTGATGCAAAATATCATCACACATGGCATCTTTGTATTTGCTCCATAAATCAGTCGGTTTGGATGGGCAGCATGTTGAAACAATTATCGAAAACAGTGTTCGTATTTGATGAGCATTTGATGAAAGCACAGCATCTTCGAGGGTGCATTCCCAATGAGCGTCATTCTCCAACAATCGCAAGCGTTGACATGCTTCTCTATACGTGTCACACAATTCACCATTTATAGTTCTCAAATCTTGGAATGATGTTGGGCCACGAACGTTGACTAATAGCAAACGCAAATAGAAACACTCATCGTTTCTTGGATGAACTGTGTAAATACGACCTAATGCGTTGGTGGAAAATAAATTGGGGAAACCTGGAACAGGATTTCCTTGTTTCCGTCGTTGAAATTTCTTTGTCGATTGATTCCAAGTATAATATCTTGGCATTTCGGAGTATAGTAACGTTCGGGCAAATTCATCGTTCCTGCACATTTCAAAAAATCTGGTCAATGTTGTAGGTGGCGGTCGATCAACTCGTTGTAATACATTCTCCTCAGTAAAGTACACTCTTTGACCATTTTCCAAATGTACGGCTAAATGAATAACAGAAGGATGTCTTTCATGAATGCTAAATGAAAAAATGCGCCAAATTGCTTCGTTACTACTAACATAGCGGCCCATTTGAAATTGAGTGACTTCATCGATGGAATTCTCCGCACTAACTCCAATCACAGCCATGTCACTACCTTTGGTCACATATTTGCAGATGTATTTGATGGATTTCACGGAATGGCAAGATTCGACGTTGATATGTGCTTTGAATGTTTTGGAGAGTAGTGGCGAATACGGAACAATCCAACGGTTATCAATTTGAATGTCCTGCTGATTCACTTTCACCATTGTTGATCTTCCATTGTCAGCAATTGAACGGCGACGATACAGTGGGTAACCATCATTTCCGGTAATTGTTTCAGCTACTAATGGCCTTGGATAACGCTTCGAACATTTGCCGTCGACCATACACGGAGAAAGGATATTTAATGATCCACAGGGACCATGAATCACTGAATACATCCAGCAGCGCGTCTCGCCGAACACGCGATACTTCACAATGAAATCCATCAGTGATTTTAATTTTTGTTTGAAGACTCTCGCGGTGACGTCATGGCGATCGATGGGTGATTGGCCAGGGAATAATTCTTGCCGAATTTCTATCCACTGTGGATTGCAAGTGAAAGTTATGAATAAATCTGCTGTACCGTAGTGTCGAACGTAGGTTATAGCATCCTGAGCATATTCATGCATATGGCGAGGACTTCCGACGTACGTTGCTGGGAGAATCGTCATCCGGCCGATATTGTGTATGTTCCCGTCCACATTTATGGCATCTCGAAGGTGTATGTACTCTTCGGAACGCAGTTTTTTCTGGTTCAATCTAATGAATGTCAATCTTTCTGTTTCTATTTTTACATACATATCGACAGCATATTGGTGGAAAAGACGACGACATTTCAATATGTGATTGTCCTCATTTTCACGAACCATCAGTCGAAATGCATAATAGTTCATTGAACTTACTTTTTTGTTTGTTTCAGCGCCTGTACATTAATTTTCGCGTCAATAAAATTAATTGATCTTATAATAGAAAAAATATAGATTTGATATTCACCTGTAAGCGGATTTATCATTTTGATCGAGAAATGATAACCGTCTTCACCTTGCCAAAATATGATTGGATATTGTAACGCATCATATGATCGGTGAGTTTCGTACACACGCTGCTGCTGATTATTTCGTCGATGTAGAACGATATCACGTGATTCCAAATTTTCACCAACGACGACAATGGCGACATCATCAATTGTTGGTGCATTGAAACGTCTTGCGTGTTCTCCCGTAGGAGTCTTATCGGCTCTGATAACAATTTTGTGATTATCAGAGGGCATGCGGTCTAGTGCGGTTTTGAACAATGCAATCAATTGATTGTGTTGATGGAAAAAAGTTTGCAGTTGCTCAACAATTGGTCATTTTACCGAACTGTTGTATGCACAACGCTGTTCTACTTCTTGTGGAGCATTGCCCATGAAGTAAATCTGCAGAAATTTATAGTCAGCACCCGGAACTGGCAAAAGCGAACCTGCTCGATGATATATTTGACCTTGAATCTGTAATGTTTAATTTACATAAGAAAACAAAATAAAATGCTGTAAGTGGTGAAATTACCTTGAAAGTAGGCATGAAATTATCCCGAATCACATTTGTTGCGCCAAATGAAGTCATTTGGAAACAATTGTTGTAGTTCTGGATTTGTGTTAGGAAATGCTTGGAATGAGCTCCTGTTCCAGAAACCAATGAGAGCAATGGCTCTGGTGGTGGAATCAACGGTGTCAATTTCACTTTGCCACTTGCGCAACACAATCCAGGAGTTTCATTTTTATATTTCAATGCCTTACAATGTGGGCACACAACGCTCATCGAACCAATAGCAACGGAATGGTCTGCACTGTAATCGACTGTCCTGTTGTAATGAAATGCAGCTCGATGAGTATTTAACGCAACATTTGTTTCTCTTCTTGCACGTACATTTGAATTAATTATCACTCGGTTGGATTCTATAGAACGATTGTGTCTCATTCGATGCATATCTACTTCGTTTGCATATTCTCTTTCTTCTTGTGTACGTGCAGAACGTGTTTGTGATAATCGATTTCGTTCAATTTCATTTCGCTCTTCGAGTTGTTCCGCAGTTTGATTAGATCGAAAATACGCTTGATTTGAAGCATTGCGAGTTCTGCGACCTAAATTGCTCCTTCTTATTGGCGGCATTACAATGCGATAGAATTTATTGACTTTGCTCTTACCTTTTAACCGTTTATAACTTCAAAACCCACAGTCTATAGTAGGTTAATCTATAAATTTGTTTGAGGTAACACGATTTAACTTATTTCAATTAATGAATTGATTGCAATGTACTTACAATGGAATCTTAATTCAAAAAAAAACTTATCACCGTTAGTTAACTTTTTTAGAAACACTTTAAACTTTTTTTAATTCACAATTAACAATTGCACTTATTTTATTTTTCGTCCACCGATTAATTTGATCAACAATTTGACAATAAGCAGTCAATCAACATTTGCACAAATAAATTGGAATGTAAATAAAAACGTAACGGTATTTTCGGACAAATCGCGAAACAATACAAAAGTAATAACAAATGAGTTATTTACAACATAAGAATATCCCAGCAAAAACTTTACTTACAAATAAGCCGAAAAATAAGGAGAATTTGACAAATCGGTGCAGCCGTTTTCCGATTTTAGATAAATCGAAAAAAGTGGGCGTAAAAGTGGGCGTGGTAAATTTTTCTTTCAGTAAAAACTTAAATTAGATTACTACGATCATTTAAATAAAAGATTAGCCATATCGGTGCAGCCGTTTTCCGATTTTAGATAAATGGAAAAAAGTGGGCGTAAAAGTGGGCGTGGTCAATTTTTCTTTCAGTAAAAACTTAAATTAGATTACTACGATCATTTAAATAAAAGATTAGCCATATCGGTGCAGCCGTTTTCCGATTTTAGATAAATGGAAAAAAGTGGGCGTAAAAGTGGGCGTGGTCAATTTTTCTTTCCGTAAAAACCTAAGTTGGACTATGACGAACATTTCAGTAAAAAAATTGTCCAAATCGGTCTAGCCGTTCTCAACTGATGCAATTACCAACGAACGACAATTGATTTTTATTTATATAGACTAGCTGACCCGACAGACGTTGTCCTGTCCATATATTAGAAAAAATGTTTGTGTTCGATTTGTGAATTTGTGAGAAGCTGTTTGAATTATGAAAAAATAGTAAAAAGAGACAAACAACGTACTTTTAAATGATAATTTTTATTTATGTAGGTTTGAGGTGTGTTTAAATTACATTTGATTTGAAAATATGTACAATATATGGTGTTATATTTACATTTTGATTGAAAGATCGATGTTCAGGAACCAATTAAAATAAAGAAATACTTTTTTCTGTTGCTTTGCAGTGATATCGTAGTTTCCTTCATTGCAATGCTTTATGATACACGACATTTTTAGTTTTGTTGCCTGGCGCGTAAATAAATAATGCTGATGGTGTTCCGACACGGGAACAGGCGACATACAATTGACCATGCGAGAAGCATGGATTTTCAAGGTTAATGCCGCAAACACGCAATGACTGCCCTTGAGATTTATTAATTGTCATAGCGAATGCAAGCCGTACCGGAAACTGCAATCGTTTAAAATCGAATGGCATGTCGGTCAGAGCCATTGGGATCCGTGGTATCAAAACGTCTTCTCGTTTGTACTTTCCTTTAAGTATTGTTGCTTCGATGACGTTGTTCATCAGGTTTTTTACCGCAAGTCGGGTGCCATTACAAAGACGTGGTTGGTTTATGTTTCGTAACATTATGATTACCGATCCGACTTTCAGTTGGAGATTGTGAGGCGGTAATCCGGGTAATTCCAGCGAGTTTAAAAACTCGGTTGGATAGTTGACAACATCATTTTGGGAAGTAACGGAATCCACCGATTTGTACGTCATCAATTCGACAGCAATTTCACCTTGAATCTTAAAATTCAATTCGTCGACATCAATGTTTTTCGCAGCCAATATAGCACGTTCGCTCAACCAATCATGATTTTTGTAATTTTGTGCAATGTTTGGAAATACCTTTCGGATTAGCTCGGATTTTGATTCGGTGAACTGACAGAAACCGGGGGGAAATTGAATGCAACCGGTCGAAATGTCAACCGGGATTTTGCCGTTGCCAATGTCCAGCAATTGTTTGGAAAATGCTTCTCCAGATTGATCGTTCTGCAGCTCGACACGCATGTTCACAGTCAATTTGAGTTTCTTGAAGTGTTTCCACAAAACGGACGACTTCAAACATGCATTAAGTTCATCGGCTGGCGTTGACCGTGGAATCACTGGCAATGTTTGCCGAAAATCCCCTGCCAACAGAATCATTGCACCACCAAAACGGCTTTGATTGTTTCGTAAATCTTGCAAAGTTTTATCTAATGCCTCCAAAGACTTTTTATGCGCCATTGTACACTCATCCCAAACGATTAGTTTGCTTTGCTGCAAAACTTTGGCCATTGCACTGTTCTTGGAAATGTTGCATGTTGGATTTTCATTGATGTGCAACTTCAATGGCAACTTGAGTGCTGAATGGGCAGTACGACCGCCTTCCAACAACGTAGCTGCAATTCCTGATGAAGCAAGTGCAAGTGCAATATCATTCTGCGAGCGTATCGTGGCCAAAATCAACGCAATCAAAAAAGTTTTTCCAGTTCCACCGGGAGC
The DNA here is from genome assembly GCA_942486065.2 of Calliphora vomitoria. Taxonomy (NCBI): domain Eukaryota; kingdom Metazoa; phylum Arthropoda; class Insecta; order Diptera; family Calliphoridae; genus Calliphora; species Calliphora vomitoria. The sequence goes on from OW818029.2 coordinate 95,298,970, forward strand.
ATCCAAAAAAAAAATTCCTCCAGTTCCATCTTTCACAACTTTCATAAGAGTGTCGTATGCATATTTTTGTTGTCGATTCAACAGTGGAACGTTTGTTCGTACTAATTCCTTCAAGGCATCGCAATCATATTGTATTTCGCGTCGCAACTCTTGATTAAATACGTCGTGCATCGGTCGATTGGTAGCTGCCATGCCTAACTCAGACAATACCTTGTTCGCCATCATCAAGCACATGTCCTCAATTAAAATCAAAGCCTCGTTGTAAATTTCCTCATTCAGTTGCAAATTTGGATTTGATGTTCTAATACGCACCTGATGCAAAATATCATCACACATGGCATCTTTGTATTTGCTCCATAAATCAGTCGGTTTGGATGGGCAGCATGTTGAAACAATTATCGAAAACAGTGTTCGTATTTGATGAGCATTTGATGAAAGCACAGCATCTTCGAGGGTGCATTCCCAATGAGCGTCATTCTCCAACAATCGCAAGCGTTGACATGCTTCTCTATACGTGTCACACAATTCACCATTTATAGTTCTCAAATCTTGGAATGATGTTGGGCCACGAACGTTGACTAATAGCAAACGCAAATAGAAACACTCATCGTTTCTTGGATGAACTGTGTAAATACGACCTAATGCGTTGGTGGAAAATAAATTGGGGAAACCTGGAACAGGATTTCCTTGTTTCCGTCGTTGAAATTTCTTTGTCGATTGATTCCAAGTATAATATCTTGGCATTTCGGAGTATAGTAACGTTCGGGCAAATTCATCGTTCCTGCACATTTCAAAAAATCTGGTCAATGTTGTAGGTGGCGGTCGATCAACTCGTTGTAATACATTCTCCTCAGTAAAGTACACTCTTTGACCATTTTCCAAATGTACGGCTAAATGAATAACAGAAGGATGTCTTTCATGAATGCTAAATGAAAAAATGCGCCAAATTGCTTCGTTACTACTAACATAGCGGCCCATTTGAAATTGAGTGACTTCATCGATGGAATTCTCCGCACTAACTCCAATCACAGCCATGTCACTACCTTTGGTCACATATTTGCAGATGTATTTGATGGATTTCACGGAATGGCAAGATTCGACGTTGATATGTGCTTTGAATGTTTTGGAGAGTAGTGGCGAATACGGAACAATCCAACGGTTATCAATTTGAATGTCCTGCTGATTCACTTTCACCATTGTTGATCTTCCATTGTCAGCAATTGAACGGCGACGATACAGTGGGTAACCATCATTTCCGGTAATTGTTTCAGCTACTAATGGCCTTGGATAACGCTTCGAACATTTGCCGTCGACCATACACGGAGAAAGGATATTTAATGATCCACAGGGACCATGAATCACTGAATACATCCAGCAGCGCGTCTCGCCGAACACGCGATACTTCACAATGAAATCCATCAGTGATTTTAATTTTTGTTTGAAGACTCTCGCGGTGACGTCATGGCGATCGATGGGTGATTGGCCAGGGAATAATTCTTGCCGAATTTCTATCCACTGTGGATTGCAAGTGAAAGTTATGAATAAATCTGCTGTACCGTAGTGTCGAACGTAGGTTATAGCATCCTGAGCATATTCATGCATATGGCGAGGACTTCCGACGTACGTTGCTGGGAGAATCGTCATCCGGCCGATATTGTGTATGTTCCCGTCCACATTTATGGCATCTCGAAGGTGTATGTACTCTTCGGAACGCAGTTTTTTCTGGTTCAATCTAATGAATGTCAATCTTTCTGTTTCTATTTTTACATACATATCGACAGCATATTGGTGGAAAAGACGACGACATTTCAATATGTGATTGTCCTCATTTTCACGAACCATCAGTCGAAATGCATAATAGTTCATTGAACTTACTTTTTTGTTTGTTTCAGCGCCTGTACATTAATTTTCGCGTCAATAAAATTAATTGATCTTATAATAGAAAAAATATAGATTTGATATTCACCTGTAAGCGGATTTATCATTTTGATCGAGAAATGATAACCGTCTTCACCTTGCCAAAATATGATTGGATATTGTAACGCATCATATGATCGGTGAGTTTCGTACACACGCTGCTGCTGATTATTTCGTCGATGTAGAACGATATCACGTGATTCCAAATTTTCACCAACGACGACAATGGCGACATCATCAATTGTTGGTGCATTGAAACGTCTTGCGTGTTCTCCCGTAGGAGTCTTATCGGCTCTGATAACAATTTTGTGATTATCAGAGGGCATGCGGTCTAGTGCGGTTTTGAACAATGCAATCAATTGATTGTGTTGATGGAAAAAAGTTTGCAGTTGCTCAACAATTGGTCATTTTACCGAACTGTTGTATGCACAACGCTGTTCTACTTCTTGTGGAGCATTGCCCATGAAGTAAATCTGCAGAAATTTATAGTCAGCACCCGGAACTGGCAAAAGCGAACCTGCTCGATGATATATTTGACCTTGAATCTGTAATGTTTAATTTACATAAGAAAACAAAATAAAATGCTGTAAGTGGTGAAATTACCTTGAAAGTAGGCATGAAATTATCCCGAATCACATTTGTTGCGCCAAATGAAGTCATTTGGAAACAATTGTTGTAGTTCTGGATTTGTGTTAGGAAATGCTTGGAATGAGCTCCTGTTCCAGAAACCAATGAGAGCAATGGCTCTGGTGGTGGAATCAACGGTGTCAATTTCACTTTGCCACTTGCGCAACACAATCCAGGAGTTTCATTTTTATATTTCAATGCCTTACAATGTGGGCACACAACGCTCATCGAACCAATAGCAACGGAATGGTCTGCACTGTAATCGACTGTCCTGTTGTAATGAAATGCAGCTCGATGAGTATTTAACGCAACATTTGTTTCTCTTCTTGCACGTACATTTGAATTAATTATCACTCGGTTGGATTCTATAGAACGATTGTGTCTCATTCGATGCATATCTACTTCGTTTGCATATTCTCTTTCTTCTTGTGTACGTGCAGAACGTGTTTGTGATAATCGATTTCGTTCAATTTCATTTCGCTCTTCGAGTTGTTCCGCAGTTTGATTAGATCGAAAATACGCTTGATTTGAAGCATTGCGAGTTCTGCGACCTAAATTGCTCCTTCTTATTGGCGGCATTACAATGCGATAGAATTTATTGACTTTGCTCTTACCTTTTAACCGTTTATAACTTCAAAACCCACAGTCTATAGTAGGTTAATCTATAAATTTGTTTGAGGTAACACGATTTAACTTATTTCAATTAATGAATTGATTGCAATGTACTTACAATGGAATCTTAATTCAAAAAAAAACTTATCACCGTTAGTTAACTTTTTTAGAAACACTTTAAACTTTTTTTAATTCACAATTAACAATTGCACTTATTTTATTTTTCGTCCACCGATTAATTTGATCAACAATTTGACAATAAGCAGTCAATCAACATTTGCACAAATAAATTGGAATGTAAATAAAAACGTAACGGTATTTTCGGACAAATCGCGAAACAATACAAAAGTAATAACAAATGAGTTATTTACAACATAAGAATATCCCAGCAAAAACTTTACTTACAAATAAGCCGAAAAATAAGGAGAATTTGACAAATCGGTGCAGCCGTTTTCCGATTTTAGATAAATCGAAAAAAGTGGGCGTAAAAGTGGGCGTGGTAAATTTTTCTTTCAGTAAAAACTTAAATTAGATTACTACGATCATTTAAATAAAAGATTAGCCATATCGGTGCAGCCGTTTTCCGATTTTAGATAAATGGAAAAAAGTGGGCGTAAAAGTGGGCGTGGTCAATTTTTCTTTCAGTAAAAACTTAAATTAGATTACTACGATCATTTAAATAAAAGATTAGCCATATCGGTGCAGCCGTTTTCCGATTTTAGATAAATGGAAAAAAGTGGGCGTAAAAGTGGGCGTGGTCAATTTTTCTTTCCGTAAAAACCTAAGTTGGACTATGACGAACATTTCAGTAAAAAAATTGTCCAAATCGGTCTAGCCGTTCTCAACTGATGCAATTACCAACGAACGACAATTGATTTTTATTTATATAGATTTTACATACATATATTTATGGTCCTCTTAAACTTTAAGACGAACGGTATGTCTGTCGGTTGGTCTGTCTGTTGAATGTAAAAATATATTTTGTCATACATTTTTATTTAAAATTAGTTAAATTTTCTATACAATATTATGTTTATGCATTTTAAAGACTGAAAAAATGCTTTATTGTATTGGGTGTATGACTTAAAAATTAGGGATTTTTTAAAACATTTAGCTTTTATTGTGAAACATATGTACAATATAAATTTATTCTTTCCCATCTTTCTGGCAACATATGGATTCCGAACCAAAAGAACTGCTCATCTTTTGAGGCCAAGAACAAATCAAGCCAATGTCGGATACGGTAGAATGGGGACCATACGCCACTTTGTATTTGAGGCGATCCCAAATTAAAACCGCAATACATATTATAAATGGCGCAGATTTGTCATTTGTAAAATAAAACAAAAAAATCCAAAAAAAATCCAAAAATTGTTACTAATTTTTTCTATATTATATCAACATTTTACTCTACATCACAGGGATTCCTTGTACCTGGCGCATGTGCCCCAGGGGGTGTTTTGAGATTTAATATAAATTATTTTCTTACTTCAAATTAAATGATCCAAAAGACTATTGTCACTTATTGTTCACTATTATTGACCTTCTATCTTCAACCAATATCTTTTTTGTATCACAAAAACTAAAGAAATTAGCACAAAAAATTTATTCGATGAAATATTTTCACAGCTTATTGAAAAACAATTAACCACGTCTGCCACGCGCCATATGTAAAATTAAACCTTCCAACTTTCATGGATGGTAAATAATCGACAAACGAAAACATAACTTGATAATGTAACAAAATCGATTACTCGGTTTTTTAAGTTATTCGGTGTTGGCAGATGTGCTCCTATGGCAAATGATCCCCCTTCTACCCTGACCATGGTCTGGACTATAAAGCGGGTGAGGCAAAACTTCTCAACCACTTCATTCCAAATACTTTTTAATAGGTATTGCAAGATGCGACCGAGCGTTGTCATGGAGGAATATTACGTTTTTATGTCTGGCCGCATATTCTCGATTCAAACGAATCAGTTGCATTCGGAACAGGTTCGCTGTCTTGGCTTTGGTGTCAATTCACATACGATCTCTTACGCTTTGGGTTACCATAATGGATTCTATTCATCACAAGTAATGATTTGGTGCAAAAATGATATTTTAAGGTCTCTCGGCTGAAATTTGGTTGGTATCCAATTTCACTGCTTTTGGATGAATCCTGCTGCTCGCAAACGTTTTGAAATTGCTGCTTGAGTAGCTCCCACCTATTGTGCAAACTCTTATTGAGTTTTTCAAACATTTTCATGGTGTAATGGCTTCAATTCTTGGTCTTAAAACTTTTTTTTGGCTGGCATGAGCGATATTTGTCTTCCGTATCAAAATCACTACTTCTGAACCGCACAAATCATCACTCTCATGTTAAAACCGATGGAACACATTCACCATACAATCGGTATGCTTCAGCGGCACTTTTTTTTTTCAAATTAAAGAAGTAAAGCAAAACTTTCCGCATATGACGATTCGTTATGTGACATTATCGATGCAAAAAGAAAGTTTGTGGTTTACACTATAATGTTTAATAACTAAATGAGAATTAATGACAGATATGTACCCTTCAAAGGTTTAATTTCGATTTTACATTTACATATCTATGCTTTTTCTGCATATTTTCTAGTTTTTTGAGCTTTTAAGTTTTTTTGCTTATTTTAAATTTTTTATCTCGCATACATATTTAAATTTACAATGGCAACAATTCTGAAATTTTTTTTTTCTCAATATAAGTCGTTTTATTTTTTCTTAATTTTTAGTTGAAAATGTCTAAAAAACACAATGAACTGCATATATAGGGGTATCTCCTGAGTGTTGATTATACCAAAAAAAAAAAAAATTAAGTTTTTAATGAAAATTTTAGTTATTTCTTAAAAAAAAACATTATTTTAACAAAATTTAAATAATGTACTCTGCTGTTTACTATAGAATATTCTTTGAAGACACATACATGGCGTATGTTTAATATTGATTTAGAATTTTAATATGAAAAGCATACGCCATGTAGACAACTATTTACTATTGACATTTTTACTCAATACAATTTAGAACAATTCTCAACATGTTGCTTGCATTAAATTAATGTTAATTACTCTCCCTCAGTGTGAGTATATTTCAAACAGTATGAGTTAAATACATATGTTCATGTAGATAACAGAACGTGGGTTGTTTGAAAGTTTTTAAGTTAAACAACTATTCTAGTAATTTATTGAATGAATGAATGTAGATAATTGGAGTAATGTATTTTAATGTATAGATCTTATGTGTACACAGAGAAAACAGATTCGTGATGGCAACCGAATTTGTTGTCAATCGAATGATTCTTCCTTAGTAATCGAATTTTACAGTTGTGGCTACCAAATTTTAGAAGGTGTAAAAAAAGTTTGGTTGCTTCAACCGACATTCTTCTTTAGCAACTGACTTTCTGTTGATAGAACCGAAAAATTCTATGTGTGCAACCGAATCATTCGATTGGCAACAAATTCGGTCGCTATCACGAATCTGTTTTCTCTGTGTACAATAGTAAAAACAATTTCCGTAGTTGCGTTAATTAAATGTCTTAAATTTAAAAAATAATTGGAAAATGAAGTTAATTTATTGAAGTAGTGTTTCATGCTAAAATAAATTTCATAACAACTAACATTATTTTTATATGACAACTAGAATCCATTATACAGTGCAAGCTCGGTATTTGCGACTACCCATTATCGCGACATTGCGGGTTCTATAATCGGGACAATTTACGAAAAACGGGTTATCTTTTCGCGACTTTTATCTGTTTTTTTTTTTAAATTTGATTACAATGTATATAAATAAAAAAGGAAAACCCCAGTCTTTTGGTATATTTAATCTCTTGGATGATTTTGATCTTCAATTTTGTCTGTTTATTTGTGTCATTTGTTGTGTAAATACACCTCTTTATATGGAAAAGTTCAACATATTTTAAAGCAAACGATTTCTCAAAAATTAAAGATTTTAAAAGTGGAGATTCCATAAATTCAATTTACGTGAATCACAAGTTGCACCGCATTAAATACAAAAAAACTTCATTAACAAATTTCGTATGGACAACAGAAAGTGGCCCTGGCAAACGTTGCACCTTAAAGAAAGCTGAGTACCCAAGAAGGGAAAAAATTCAGTTTTCAATGACAGTGAAGGATGGTTGAAGAAATTTAAGTATCAAATTTGGTTTTTTAAAAATTGCGGGCGAGAAATTGTCTTCGAAATCTCATCTTATTGATCCATTTGTGAACGAGTTTAAGGACTACGTAGATGAGCATGGGTCGACTCTTCATAAAATCTGCAATGCCGGCGAATCCGGTTTATATTATTGGATGCTTCCAAAACACACTCTTGTCACATGTAATGAGAAAACGGCTTCCGGAAGAAAAATATGTAAAGAGCGAATAACTTGTTTGCCCTGTTCAAATGCGAATGGCACAGATAAACTGAAATTGTTGGTTGTTAGAAAATCGAAAAACCCACGCGCCTTTAAAAGCTTTTTCAATAATCCTGTAATATACAACTTCAGTAATAACGCCTGGTTGACATCATTTACATTCTAGGACTGGTTCCATCACGAATTTGTTCCACACATAAGTTGATTTTCACCAATTAGTAAAAGTAAGTTGTCCAGTTAGGTCCGAGAATTTTTGGTTTCAAAAGGTCTGCCGCAAAAAGCTGTTTTCCTTTTAGATAAAACGACGTGTCACCCAGTTGAGGAACTAAAAAGTAATGACGTTTTAATTATAGCAATGAATCTACCACCCAATTGCATCGCGCTTATTCAACCGTTAGACCAAAACGTTATCAACTTGGTCAAATTAAATTATAAAAAACAACTGCTCACACATTTGCTTGGTGAGAAGGGAACAAATTTGGAGATCAAGCTAAAAAATTACAATCTCAAAAATGCAGTTCAGATTCTAGCTACGTTCTGGGATAAAATATCACAGTCCAATATCAGAAAATCCTGGAACGCCTTGCTCGAATTCGGTATTGAATGAAGTCAAGAGGATAACATGCCCTTAAATATTTTACAAAATATAATTCAGGAAGAAAACGTAGATCTTTCAACTATTGATACACTTGTAGCTCAAATTGATACGGAACATTTTTTCACGAATGCTGACATAAACAACTGGAATCAAGAAGAATTTCATGTGGAAAGTAATAGAAGGAAATGAAATTATCAGATACGGAATCGGAGTGGTCTTGAAAAAAAAAAAAAATTAAAGTGGACGATTGTATAACATCGTTAAACATATGCATACAATGGGCTTTGAAAAATGATAAGCCGACAATAGCACTTTATGAACTACGTGATTCAGCTGTTATTTTAAAAAATAATTTGCCAAGAAAGCAACTCAAAATCTCCAATTTCTTTAAAAACTTTTAAAACGTGAATATATCAATAAAAACAATTGTAATTTTAAAAATTACATAAATCGTTTTAATAAAATTTTGTGTTTTGTTATCGCAAAAATTCAGTTTTCGCAACAGGTCTGGCTTTTAATTAGTCGCGAATACCGAGCTTGCACTGTATTTCTTTTAAAAATAATGCTCTTGGTATTTCTCAAACGACCCGCTCACACATTTACTAATGCATGTATTTAAATGTACCCATATATACATATTTAAACATGTTAAATTTATATACTTATACATAAGTAATTGTATGTATAAGTATATTTGCATGTTTATAACGGTATACAGAGTCTATTTAAAATTTTTTGTTAATGTTTCTGTATATAAATATGTTCACCCGTATGCAAAATGCCAGCATGTCAATGTCATTTGACACATAATTACACGACACAGTTAACTGCAAGAATGTAAATTCTCTTGTACATGAATACAAACATTTTACATATGTGTACATTTTATGAGCTAAAAAAAAAAAATAAATAAATAAAGAAAACTACAACATATCTTAAGTGATTATAAATACAAAATAAAAGCGTAAGTAAATGTGTGTATCTGTGTAAGCACGGCAGCTTAAGTACGAACTTGTATGTTGGTTGTTATAATATTAAAAAAGGAGGAATAAAAACTGCCATGCTGAAATTATTTTTCTTTATTTATTTTTTTTATCGTTTGGACTACAACATTAAATACTTTGAACTCAAAGGAAACTACATATATATAATGGAACATTGTCACATTCTTACAAAGGCGTATTTTGTAAACTCCTATTTGAATAATACATAAACACACGATGTATATTATGATTTTCTTTACAGTTTGTTTTTATGATTTCAAGAAAAACTACACGCAGAGATAAAAATATTGTTGTGCATGTTTACAGTAAGAATTTACACATTTTTAAAAGTTTTTTTAACAATATTATAGTCACAGTAACTATTTATATGATTGTTTTAACCATAATATGATTAACTTACGTTTCACATGATTGTATCAATCATATATATGGTTACAGTAAAAATGTATATGTTTGTGACAACCATTTTTATGATTAAGGTTTTACCATATTATGTTACTCTCGGCTAATTGATATCATAATCTGAGAACAATATATTATGATATAAAATTTTATCATACAAATTGTTGTCACAAACATATACTTGTTCACTGTAACCATATATATGATTGATACGATCACGTGAATCGTAAGTTAACCATATTATGTTTGTCACAATCATGTAAATAGTTACTGTGACTATAATATTGTTAAAAACCTTTTAAAAATGTGGAAATGATTACCAATATTTTTTCTCTGCGTGTAGTAGGATTTTTATAGGAAGCTGAAATGTTGGTCACGTAATAATGAATTTATAAACTGTGACATACATGTGAATAGACAATTTGTTAATTACTTTGCAGACGACATACTGAAATTCTGAATTTTCCACAATTGATGTTTAAAGTTTCAAACATTTTGGAATAGTGATTCTGAAGTCAAGTTATTGCGCACAGTTGCCGAAATACAACTAAGAAATCTTATAAAAAATCATATAATTTATAAGTTATAATGATTATCAGGTCAACCAAAATAACCTTAAGGTTAAGGTTAACAAGTAATAAAGCATGGTCGGTCAAGCCCGACCATATAATACCCTACACTGAGTAAATAGCAAAAACATGGTTCTCTTAAAATTTCAATTATGAATATTCGTGAGTGTTTTTCGGAAGTAGGCATTATATGGGACCTATAACCAATTATGGACCGATTGTCAGGAAATCAGGTCGTGTGATTTATGTCTATATGAAAGTTATTCCAGCTGAATTGTATGTGGATACCAACATTTTTATGGACAGATCATCATAAAATTAGGTGACATGACTTCCGTATATACAAGGTGGCGCAAAAGTAAACTTCCGATGTTTTTTGCCTGTAATTAAAAAAAAAAAAAAAAAATGAAAAACTTTGATTCTTCTTGTGGATAATTTTTATTTCGTCTTTTATTTTTTTTTACATCAAGTCGAGAATATGTTGTCATGTAAATGGCCACCGCCACAGTTGATTGTCTTTTTATGGCATTTTCAATCACTTTGCCCAAAACTTCCGGCGACAGGTCCTCACATTCTTGACGGATATTGTCTTTAAGAGCTGCAAGAGTCTGAGGCTTGTTGACATAAACCCGCGACTTCAAAAAGCCCCACAAAAAGAAGTCTGGAGCGGTCAAAATAGGCGATCTTGCTGGCCAGTGCAAATCGCCAAAACGGGAGATTAGGCGCCCGGGAAATGCATCTTTCAGCATATCGGTTGTGGCACGTACAGTGTGTGCCGTTGCACCGACCTGTTGGAACCACATGTTTTCCAATCCCAATTCATCAAGTTGCGGCAAAAATAACTCGTTGATCATTGCTCTGTAGCGCTCACCATTCACAGTAACCGTTTGGCCCGCGACGTCTTCGAGGAAAAAAGTTCCGATGACTCCTCCAGCGAAAACAGCACACCATACAGTGACTTTGAGCGGGTGTAATGGCTCTTCGTGGGTTACACGTGGATTTTCAGTGCCCCAGAAGCGTAAATTTTGCTTATTTACGTACCCGCTATGATGGAAATGGGCCTCATCACTCATGAATATTTTTGATGAAAAATCATAGTGTTTCACCAGTAGGCGTTGGACGGCCAGGAAATCTGCGACGACATTCACGTTGTGCCAAAGTCACTATGCTCTAGCATAGTGAACGTTGAATCCTTTTACAAGTTTTGTCCTAATATGTCGGAGAACGATATGATAATAAAAGAAACTGAAGACATAACTGAAACGAGTCACTCATCAGATCTTAACGAAACTATTAAAAGTATTCAAAATGTTAAAGAAATCCAAAACTGTCTCCAATAGTATAATGGCGGATTTTATATGCTTAGAAAAAACTAAAAAACTACTTTCGGCCTTCAATTAGCTTGAGAGTTTTTTCCAAGTCAAGTTTAATTAAAACTAAAGAAAAAAATTGTTTAAAATGAAAACATTTAAATTATATTCTTTTTTAAAAGATTATTACAGAAAATCTCATATTTTTTGCTATTATTTATTTTTATACCCTTCACCATGAGTGGCAAGGGTATATATAAGTTTGTAATTTCTACATTTTTTATATAGCTCTCTTACTTGTTTTTTTATGGAACTGTTATATTGTGTTTGCTTTTTATGTTTTTGTTTGTTTTATTAATGAAATACTTAAAATACGTTCACACAATTCGTGGTTTTATTTTCAATTTAAAACTAAAATATACATTATTAACCGATTAAATCTACAAACCGATTAATTATTTGCTCGATTAACCGATTAAACCAGATACCCGATTAATTGTATACCCTAGTAGATACCTATATAAGTAAAATGTTTATGACCGATAAAGTTCTATATCGGGAGGACGTTTGTATGCGGGCTAGGTGAAATAATGAACTGATTTCTTAATAGGCTTCGTCTCTGGACCGAAAAAATAAATATGCCAAAATTTATCGAAATATCTTAAAAATTGTGACATGTACTATGTGCAAAAGTAAAAGGGTTTCATTCACATACAAAATGCACATAAAACAAGCAGGAAAGTATGGTCGGTCAAGCCTGACCAATTAACACCATACACTGAGTAAACGAACATAAACCTTTATTTTTAATTTCAATAATTTATTTTCCTGAATGATTTTCAAATGTTGGTCTTATATGGGAGCTATGAATTTTAATGGCGATCGGTAAATAATTATTGAATTATTGAAAATTTGTCGTATGATTAATGTCTATATAAAGCTTATTTCTGTTGAATTTTATGTTGATATCAACATTTTTAATAGATTTATGCTGGTTCAAGTAATTTTCAGAAGCTGCCCTTATGTTGGAGGTATAACTAATTATGTACCGATCATCATAAAATTTCCTGACAAGACATGTAATTTGTGTAGATACCAATATAAATTAAGTAGTTGTGACCGATAAAGTCCAATTTCTGGAGGACATTTGTATGGGAGGACATTTCAATGGCCTTCGTCTCTGGTCTGAAAAAAAGAAATGTGCAAAATTTGATCGAAATATCTTCAACATTGCGACCTGTACAAGTATACGCTCGGTATACTTTAAAGTGGGTGTTAGACTAATATTTTTGGGCGTTAAAAACATCTGCACAAACGCATTATACCCACTATGGTGGTGTAGGGTATAATTAAAAATAAGCTGTTAAAATTTAAGATCAAAATATGGCCTATACAAAAATATAAACAATATATTTAAGATTTAAGAAAATATTTACAATTGTAACCACCCACAGTATTATTATATATATAAATTAAATTATCCATATATGTAATGGCATCACGTGAGAACGGCTGGAGCGATTTGGCTGATTTTTTTTTATTCGAAATTTTCAGGAGAAGTGAAAAGGAGGTATCACTTCTCATTATTCTTAATAAGAGACATTTTTTGAGAAACTTGAAGTATTAACATTAGTAACCAGCTATCGAGAGAAGCCCTGGTCAACAAGTTGATAATAAATATTAAATATTATTGTTATGGAAATTCAGTTTGATTAACCTTTTATAAATTTTGATTAACCTTTTATTGTTTATGAAAGAAAACACAAATAATGTAATTTTAGACAACTGTCAACTTTATCTTTATTGCCCAAGATTTATTGTATATATCATCGATTTAACTCATCATAATTGAGGAATATTTAGAATATGGGAAACCAACTCGTATTTCTTTACAAGTTATGAGTGAGACGAAATTTACCTTATGTTCGCAATGTGCGTGTAATCTTTTTCTTATTAATACAAATTTGTTATTGGTTTTGAATTCAAGCCAGAATAAATTAAATTGTAATTAATTCAATAATGTTAAATTTCAATCATAATAATTTGCACACTTTGATAAAATAAAATGTCAATCTTTTACGGTAATGCAGTGAACTTCTAGCATATTAAAAAACGGCAATATTCAGCAAATTGCCTGTATATCGTTGATTTTGCATCTATTATTTAAACTAGTGGAAAACAAATGGTACATGTATTACTTATCACGGTTTACATAAGTATTACGGTTTTCTTTTTTTAGCTGTGCGTTGTTATTAGAGTTTTACTTTTCTCGCACTTTTTCATTTCCCAGGAAAACGGGATTAATTTTGAAATTTCCCGGGATCTCCGGCCTGTTACAAATTTTCCATTTTAAGAATGTAGACTTTGTTAAAAAGCTAAACAATTTCTTAGGTTTTAAAATGTAATTGGATAAAAAATAAAATGTAATTAAAAAATCCAATTAAAATTTTATATAAAGAGATAAACTGACTCGATTTCTAATTTTGATTATATACAGACTTGTCACCATTTGTCATTTGTATCAGAATGGCTTCAATTTTCATTAGATTTTGTTCTACCTTTGACAGATTTCAATTAATTCTGTTAATTCGCAAAAAATAAATAAACCCAATAATATTAAACAAAATTCAATTCCGTGGAAGGTAGTTTTATTCCAAATACTCTTTGTTAAAAATAAAAATACTAAAATATTTCCACTTTCGATCGGTATTAAATACAATTAAAGCCCTGAACATTCACACGTTTTTGGTATAATTTGAATAATGAATTTGTTATTGGTCTATTTGGGTTAAATATTTTTTGTTGTATTATTTTTTTTGCATTTCTTTTGAAGCTTTAAGCATCTTTTAGTCAAGTTTAAAAAACATGCCATAAAACTAAGGAAATAATTTTCCGGAATTTCGGGATTGAAAATTTTGCGGAATTCCTGTGATTTCCCGTCCGGTTGTTCTTAACATATGAGTTAGTTATTTATACGTTTCAGACATTTTTAAGAATTTTGGCATCGATTTGTTAGTGCATATTAAGCTTTTTATAGCATATTTGGCTTATAGCATATTTTTGCATATTTGTGTTTTTTTTATATAATTTTATTGCATGGATTATAATTTTAACAGCATAGTTTTCATTTTTATATGTATTTTGTCTAGAAGCTCTGCTTTAGTTGTATTTCGGCAACTATACAGCTGTTCTAAAAATCAAATTAATACCAATACTCTCTCTAGAGAATTGAAAAATATGTACAACTATTCATCAACATTGTCATGAATACATAAATATTCAGTGATATTTAACAACATAAAGAAATTTGTCCTTTTCCACTCCCATAATATTTAACACAATGTGGCTTCAACATAATCATCTATACCATTGTCGTCATCAACATTATGATAAATAACATTTTAAGCAACCCAGCAGTTCTGGGTGACTGTCCCTAACTAAAGATTTTACATATGATTTAGGTTCACCACTAGTTCCATAATTAGCTACGAGACTATGTGTCCAAAGCAGGGGGTCAATTGACTCTAAATATATTACAAAGGGACTGTTTGATAGCTGCACCAAAGTAGTCAATGCATTGGATTCACGACACTAATTGTAGTAAGTAAAATACCAAATATATAAACATTTAAAATCGACTTCACATTTGTCTCTTAAGGGTTAAGCAAATACGATTGACTTACTCTAGATTACTTGGTGTAAGTAAAATTACTAGTATCTTAAAACTATTTTTAAAGTGAACTTTAGGGGACAGTAATATGTAACGTGTCAGAAAATGTGAGTTAGTTCTTAAATATAAATATATTTAAACTTTTGGAATGGCTACATATTCGGCCAACAAGCAACAGTGAAATGATGTTTTATACACCCATCATTATACACTTTATAGTGAGTAAAATGGCGTATCCCTAAAGTGGAATGAAAATAAAAGTGACAATTGATTCTCCAATAAATTCTTTCGAGTGGGTAAAATAATTACTTTCTAAAGTAAAATAAACGTTTAAAGTGACTACACTTTACATTACTTTGAGACACTAAAGTGATAACTGACTTCAAGCTAGATTACCAGGGATGTATCAAATAACAAGCAGCACATGCATGTCAAATGACCCAAAAATATATAAATTGGAGTTAAAGTCTAATAATGGATAAATTGACTACTTGTAATACTGCAGGGAACTTCGTTATTACTACAACCATTGCATGAATACATACACATACACACTGTATTCCCTGCAGTTATGGGTGAATGCCCAGAACTAATGTTTTTATTTAGGGTTACTAAGTAATTACAAACCAGTAACTAGTTATTTGAGCATATTCGAGTCCAAGGCAGATATATAGATTACTTAGTAAGATTAAACTGAAAATTGACTACACGCTAGATTATCTGAGATGTATAAAGTAACATATGTGTCAAATTACCCAAATTTATAGAAATTGGGGTCAACCAAGTAACTAGACATTAGTGAAAATTACTGTATAAAAGGGACACATTGTCTATTTGTAAAACTGCTGGGTTGTCAGCCGTGGTATACAAGTGTGTATGAATGAGTATATCTTGAACAGCTGCTGCTGTTTTTGAAACCTACAAGATGGTTTTGTTTTCAATATTAATTTTGTTGTTTTCTTTTCTTTCAACCTACAATAACATCATTTTTGTGCTGTGACCTAGAAAATTACAATATTGTAATAGAGCACCATACATACTTGTTGGACGTCGGTTGATTTTTTTTCTTTTGCTTCTATTTTATGTTCTTAACTTGGTAACATACTTTGTTTTTCTTTTCATCAATATGCTCAATCGCCTTTCCGCAGTTCAAAATTGTTGTATGGCACCACCACCAACAACTAATTTATCCTCTAAAGTATAGTGATCAACTAACATAAACCATTTATAGTTTTTCTTTTTTTTTTGATACCAGTTAAGAATTTTCCCCTTTTCACAAAATTTCCCCTATGTTTGTGTTGCAAATGTTAATTTTAACAAATTTGTAAATAAAATGAAAAGTTTGAAATTTTAAATGAGATAGATGATAATGGCGCTGAGTTCTGTTGCACAGTGGGGGTCAATCAAAGAACAGTGGTAATAAATCTGAAGCTTTTAAAATATAAGTCTCGTCATACATCATTTTGCAATGGGACCAGTAGTTTAAAAGGTTCAGAACTAGCCAGTTAAGAGTATTTTAGAAGATACGCCATAAGATGTTGGTTGGGCTTAAATGAGTTGATATAATTCTCATTTGGTTTATAATATTAAATATATAAGTATTTCAGTATTTTCTGTTTAATAATATTCTTTGGAAGATTATTGGGTGAATAGTTTTGATGACCCAAAACTGTTTAATAAGTAGCATGCTTAAAAAATGATTTCTATTAATGACTAGCTTAACCAGGTCCGCGTTGCTGGCCCTTAGAAAACATATGTTTTATATTGCATCTCGGTCTCGATTTTAATATACAGTTTCGGACAAAGTCGGTGATCCAACCTTCAATTTTAATACACGTGGTGGCAGTCCGGCTGGTTTCAATGAATTCAAAAATTCAGTAGGATAATCGACGGCTTGTTCTTCGTTCATTACTGTGTTAATCGATTTGCATTTTATTGTTTCGCCAGGCAGTTTCAATTGTATTTGTTTATTGAGCTTAACATCATAATTTGTTGGTGCCAAAATTGCATGTTCCCACAGCCAATCCGAATTTTTGTAGTTCGTTGTAAGACTTGGGAATACCTTGTCAACAACGAAATCTCATTTGTGGCGAATTGAAATTTTTCCATTTCTGATGTCCAACAATTGTTTTGAGAATGTTTCGGCAGAAGGGTATTGCAGCAAATGCACACGCATGTTCGTTGATAGCGTTCGGCTTCTGTAGCTTCATCTCCAGTGAAATAAATTTGAAGGAACTTCGCATTATCATTGGGAAGCGGGGGCAATGATCCAATTCTGTGGTACATTTGGCCTTGAACTTTAAAGGTGGGCATGAAGCCGATGTCATTTGAAATCATGAGTTGCACTTTTGGATATTTTGAAGGAAGTTCTTGGAAATAGGATTGGCGCCGGAAATGTAACTTAGAAGTAGCTTAGGCGGCTCAATAACTGGTGGCAGAATAACTTTACCGTTCGAACAGCACATTCCCGGGAATTTCTTAGGGAACTTCAAAACGCGGCAATGTAAGCAATGTTTGTCCATTGCGGCAATCAGTACTGTTGAGGTGTCTCTGCAGCACTCGATGAAGATGCAATGCGACGCATTTGCTGAAGCCGTGATTCTCGTTCTCTTCCCATTTCTGCGGCTCTAGACGTAGATGCCCTTTCTAAAACAAATTTTATTTGAATAAAACCGTTATTTTTTATTAAAAGTGGAATGCGGAGAGTTATTCAAAATATTATTTTATTTCATAGATTTCATATGGAAATTTCTTATTCATGCACCTAATATGCAAGTGTAAACAAAATTGTTTACCATCGATTGATGAAATAAAAGGACTTTTATACTACCGGATATTTGTTGAAATGTATTCCTTTCTTCGCTTACACCAAATAATACGCTTCAGAGTACACCACTTTGAATTAAAATTTTTAGAATGATGTTAAGAAACGAAATGAAAATTGTCATTGTTTGAACGTTGGGAATAAAAAAAAAAATGATTTATGTATTTCTCCAATTGAAATAAAATTTTTTGGTCGAAAAAATTAATTTTTTTTTGGCAAATTTTTTTTACAACAATCACTGACTTTGTAAGCCTGTATATAGGAAACTAAATAAACTATCTGTGAGAATTGAAGAAAAGTTCGATCAACAATTATACAATAATCTTTTTTTTATGTCATTAGCGGTATAGTATAAAAATTTGATTTTGCCACGCCATTCCGTCCATAGACCGAAAATCAAAAATCTGACTTTACAGTGTTACCCGCCAGGCTTTTCTGAAGATTCCGTAAAAATTTTATCAAAATCGGCCAAGCCGTTTTTGAGTCCATGCGGAACGAACATACACAAATCTGTTTTTATATATATATGGCACTAGCTTGACCCGGTGCGCTTCGCTACCCCTGTCGTAGTCTATGTTGGAAATTTCAATAAAATCGTTTCGGCCGTTTAGTATTTATTGTTTACGAACTAAAGGTACCAATTTTACCGGTTTTCCCCCTGTTTACCCCTTTCTGGTCCTAGTATTGAAAAAAGTTATAGCCTATTGACGCTTCCAAGTAAGGATCTATCTACGTTCCAAATTTCAATAAAATCGATTCAGCCGTTTAGGCGTGATGCTCAAACAAACAAACAAACAAACAAATAAACAAACAAACTTACAAAGACATTTATATATTTATATAGATTAACGGTATAATGTAAAAATTTGATTTTTACACACCCCTCCGCCCACAGACCGAATATCAAAAATCTGACTCTACAGTGTTACCCGCTAGGCTATTCTGAAGATTCCCTGAAAATTTCATCAAAATCGGTGCAGCCGTTTTTGAGTTCATTCGGAACATACATACCCACATACATACAAACATCCATTTTTATATATATAGATTAAAAAGTGAGTTATTTGAAAAACTATAACAAAATGTACAGCAATCATAAATATATCATTCAGATGTTCGAAATAGGATTGGTTATAAATTTATTTTATAATTATATTTTGCGCATTTGGAAGATCAAAAATTGTTTTTGATTGTAACAGACATAAAATGACAAAGAAAAAATTAAAAATTACTAAAATATGATTCGAAAATGACTCCAAAATGAACAGCATTTCGACTCAAAAATTATTCGAAAATGTCTCAAAAATTAACAGCAAATCGACTCAAAAGTTACTCAAAAATAAGTAGAAACTGATCAGAAGAGAAGCTCATAAAATACTCATTTAGACGAGTCGCGGATAGGGTACCATTTTCTCCCGACTAAAGTATAATTTATGATCAGAAAATGAGCACATATTTAAGCTTTTTAATCGCTCTGAATTATAAAAAATAACTCCAATTTTATTAATATTTCCAAAAAATGCTAGTATAACACTTTTTCATCGAACTATTCCACTGTTTGTTGGTGCATAAATACTTGAAAAAGTAGTTGTGGCTTTTAGTTTATGAATTCGTTTTGAAGTTAAATTATACACAAAATATTTCTTACTTTGTTGAAATGTGGCAAGTGAATAATTTAGTTTTACTCATATAGAGCTTCCTTGTTGTATGGCCATGATTGGAAAAATAAATTAAATAGAAATTGCTGTAAGTAACTAAAAGCGACTGATAAGTGGTACTATATGAGTAGCTAGTAAAATAGTTTGGAAACTTTTAAGTCATCACTTTTGTGGGGAACTAAATGCAAATTATTAATATTTAAGTTTTTCAACATGTTTACTTATCTAAAAAATAGTTATTTTCGAAACTTCTTTAGCTTAAATGTAAGTATGTAGATTTACTACTGCAATATTATTAAGTTTTCGTATAAAATTACAGAAAATTCATGAATTTAAGCACAATTTATACATTTTTATGTGCAAAAATACATGAAAAATATAATACTTGGAATGTTTTTAAACATTTTTATAAAATAAAAAGCATTCTAACTTTAAAATTACATATAATGTTAGTGTAATCAATCGTACCTACTTAAAACTAGAAATAAAGAAATTGTTAAAAATGTTGTTTCAAAAATAATAAAAACTTTCAAAAGCTGTTAGTATGTTGTTATTAAACAAATATTAACTTAAAAGTCCTGTTGAAAAGCAATATTTCAAAAGAACATATTCACTTTCACTGTTCCCATCATTAACGGAAAGTGTTAATATGACGCAGGGGTACTGCGGTACTTTTTTATGTACTTTAGTGCAATTGAGAAATTTATAAATAATTTTTTTCAGAATATTACACATTTTACAATAACAACTGAGGTGTCCAGAATAAGATCATTGTTCAGTTTTGATTGTTATTATTCGGAATATGCACATCCAAAAAGTATATTTATTCTCTGTCAACTTTTTCAAAGATTTGAAATTGTACCGGGCTTCCACAAAATAGTTACAATATGGGAAGGTTGATCCTTGGAATTTTTTATACGAATGACACCTCATGGTCTTTATAATTCCGTTTTAAGCAAGCAGTAATATATGCAGTTTTTCGCTTTCTAATATCCATTTAGATCACACATGGAAGTCCGAGTCTGCTGGCATGCTTTCCAATGAATTGTGACCTTCGTCTTTACAATGGCTGATTAAAGTAGATGTCGTAGTACTTATAAGACTTATGTAACTGGATATCGACAAAAATAGCAAGGCTCACATGAACGTTTCCTTCGCATAATTGTATTTGCCTCCTTAGTTAACAATAGCTTAACCTGAAGTACTCTAGCTTTATCAGGAAGACGTATTGAAATCATAAATTACAGAAAACATCAGATCCAACGCCTAATGTTTGAGCCATCGTTTATAATTTTATGTCATATCCATTAATCATGCACAGAGAAAACAGATTCGTGATAGCAACCGAATTTATTGCCAATCGAATGATTCGGTTGCACACATAGACATTTTTGATTCTATCAACAGAAAGTCAGTTGATAAAAAAGAATTTCAGTTGAAGCAACCAAAATTTTTTTACCCCTTCCAAAATTTTGAAGCCAAACCTGTAAAATTCGGTCACTAAGATAGAATCATTCGATTGGCAACAAACTCGGTTGCTATCACGAATATATTTTCTATGTGTGTTATCCGAACACCATTCCAGTCTAGAAAGAATAATCATTTTAAATATTATGTCCATGAGAAGCGTCACTTTGAGGTGTTCAACTTGCTTCGTCTTTTTGCTGTTTCCAAGATATGCAGTAATAACTACAAGGTGGCGCAAAAGTAAACTTCCGATGTTTTTTGGCTGTAATTAAAAAAAATATTAAAAACTTTGATAGTCAGCAATATTCCGCGTTCTGGAGCAGTGTAGCATTGTTTATTAACGTGTATTTCGCATGTGTTTACTACACTAATGTCAAAATAGAACTGACATTAGGGGCCAATCGCAAAATTTATAGCATTTTCTGATAGGAGGATTACTTTTGCGCCACCTTGTATTTAGCTGATGATGTATGTATTTTTCAACATGTAAATATACTAAGAGCACGTTGAATTGCGAAGCCTTTAGATAGGCATGTTGACATCTCGAGATCCATGAAAAGACCTCCAACTTTTGCTTTATATAGAGTCGTTGAGTCTTTCCAGGTTTTTCAACTGGAAAGTTTATAGGCTTAGTTTGCGGAATTATTTTTCATGCCTTCTTTTGCCATTTTTGGAAATAAGAATAAATGTCTTCTCCAACCAAGCGGAACATAGAGAGAGAGAGAGAGAGAGACAATAAATGATGGAATCCTATGCACTCTACAGCATCTGTTGATTTACATGCAGAAAAACTATTAATCGCCTATGAAATTCTATCCTGAAAGATTATGCTTTATTTGATTTCAGAGTGTGAATACCTATGGAGCGATTCACCAAAGGCCACATCCTTGAGGCATGGAAAATGGGTGTTGATATCCAGAGATTCCGATGAAGTTTCCGACTAGAAGTTATTAATCTTTTTAAGATTCATCAAATTGCAGAGACCCTTGGCCAGGACCTTTTTAAATCTAGTGTTCTCATTTGATTTATAGAAGTTTCTCCATTATTTATTTTCGTGATTTTAATGGCCTTCCTAAAGGCATTGACCTTAGCTCGGTAATAGGGTAGAAGGGGGACCATTAGTCATTGGGACACATATTCCAATACCGATTAGCTTGAAATACCTCAAAGTTTGACAGTTTCATTTTACATATGATTGGAGACTGACGTGATTAATTGATTTTGTAAAATTTCCCAAAATATTTTGTTGCTAATATTTTTTTGTTCTAAGGTTTTTAATTTGTTTTGTTTTTTAATGTTTGGTGTTGGAACATCAATACTTAATATTGAACAACAATGAAAGTGTAAAAAGAAATTATATTAATGCACAGAATTCCTCTTGGGGCTCATTCGCCTGATGCCTGATGGGGTGGTTTTGCCCGATATTGATTTATGGTAGCCAAAAACATGATATTTATTTGACATTGGTATGTCACAGTAAAGTGAAGTGTTGAACAAAATTAAAAAAAATCATTTAATTATTCCATCAATGGATAATATCCTTATAAAATAATATTATTTTAGTTTTGTTTATTATATTTTGTTTACTGAATTAAAGTATAAAACCAATATAATATTGGTTATATAGTAGAGACTAGGGTGGAAATTACAAAATTGTTTCATTCTCGGTAACTCCCGGGAATATTTTTAATGCTAAATTAAACCAAACCCCAGTAACTTTTGTTCTAATTAATAGTCTTGGGGCCATTATTACATCTTGCCTTTATGCTCGCAATAGTAAAAGGTAACTTTAAGTAATAGAAAATTATTGCTTTAGACTCTAAAGTTTAGAGTTACCTTTTAACGTATTGTGACGGTATCTTTTCGTTGAATTCTATTTAATACGACCACTAATGAATTGACTCTTTCAAGTGATTTCGTTTTAAGCTGTTAAAACAACAAATAAAATAAATTTAAGATTTAATGTTTGATGTTTCGTTCCCACTTGTTTTTTTTTTTCTGTTTCGCTCCATTTCTTTGATCAACACATTTCTCAATTATATTCCACTCATTTTTCAAATACATTTCTTACAGTAATTCTTGATGTTCCCGTTACTTTTCTCAATGAGTATTTTATTGAATATAGATTTAATTGAAAAATATGTAGTGAGGTTAAATCGAAAAGATTTATTATTCAGAACTGAGACGTCAATCAGAGAAGTTAAAACAGTCCATATATTTTATTATGATAATAATAAAATTTAAATAAAACGTGGCTAAATCTAAAGATTACATAATCTAACAATTAATTGTGAAATACAATTTAAGTAATTAAATTAAAACTATTTTAATTTCAACCAAAATTAAAAATCGCAGAATACCAAAATCTAATATCAAGAGCAGTGATTTCAAACTTATAATTAAATATTTAAATCTGGAACCCAATTTTAAAGTAGAAACCATGTGTTGGACTTGGAACCGAGACAGGCGTCTATGAGTACATCCTCTATAAACATTTGAAGACGCAGCAATTATTAACCTCCTTGAACTTTGGTAAAGTATTCATTTATTCGCCAAATAGTTGAAAGGTTTTAAAAATTGAGAATTTTGAGAATTAATTAAATTAGAACTTGAATTCGGTGTTAATTAAAAATTAAATTATTCTGTAATTTTATTATATATATATATATAATTCCTTTGATATGTTTTCGGGCTCAGTTAAAAATTTTATATGTTAAAAAGAAAATAATTCTAATATTTAATTAGTTCATAATTACTATAATTAATAAGTCCCATCTTTGTTCGTTATTATTTGTATATTGTTATTGTTGTTATAAAACTTTATTCTCTTCAGTAGTAAGTAAATTATTTCATTGATATTGTTAAGCATCGATCAATGAAGTCTCAAAATTTTATTGTCTTATAATTTCTCTTCATTTATCAGTGCTCATTACTTTTGTTTTAAGGTTACTTTATTAACCCAGTAAACATTTTGCAAAGGCCTTAGCAAATGAAAGTTTTCTTTAATAGATTATATATATTATATAAACATAAACATATATTATTTTTATTGTTCAATAAGGTATAAATGGATTTGTATTTTATAATAAATGAATTTAAATAAATAAATTAAAGTAATTTTAAGTAATTCCAAAATGAAATAAGCAGTTATTAATTGAAGTTAAGAAAACTAAAGATGAAAGGTAGTGTATAGTATGGGGTTCTTCAAAATTGATTTGAAGGATTTATAACGAAGAACAATGGCTGGTGAGGGCATAGATCTAGAATATCTAAGGATCTGGTAGTTGTGAAGTAAATGAAGCTTCCTTGTTTTAAATATAAATTAGAAATAGGCTTTTTTGTCCGTCCGAGTTTAAAGCGGGTTATAATATTTTGTTTTATGAGCACGTTCTCTAATTTTGTGTTGGTAGTATTAGGATAACGAAAGCCAAGAACCACACCCCATCCGGCGAGCCCTAGCCTATGTTAGAACGTGCGGACTTTCGTTATGCCTAGGAAAATTTAAATTGTCCCAACAACACCTCTAGCAACAATCTACCATTACAGTATGCGGAATGAAATTGCAACAAAACAGAAAACACTATATTTGTTTCCAACGTTAAAACAAAAAACATAAAACCTTTATAAAATAGCCTACTGTATTGATTTAATGTTAGCAAAAAATGTATTATATTCATGTACTTTTGTGGCAGTTATTAAAAATACCGATGTTTGGACTTTTCTGAGTTCCTATTTGAGTTTCATGGTCTTATTATTCTCGATTTTTATTTTAAATAATCTACAAAAACTTTTCTATTTAAAAAGGTCCAAAAACTCTCAATTTATTTTTAATTTAAGTTAATTGTAAGATTTTTTCACTTTAGAAAGTCTGGAATTTGAAAGGTGTTGGAAAACACCATAATCATAATCATTTTTAAAAAAATAATCTCCGATGTTTCTTTTTATAAAATGATTAATTTTGTGTACACATTTCATAATATATTAATTAGAATTGATGGTCAAATCAAATTCCATAAAAGTCAAAATGTTTAATTTACATCTGATTATGTACATCTGTAATAGGTTTATTTACTTCTAAAAATGTCCACTTCTCTGCCTTTCTCTGCTACTTAATGTAAAATATAGCAAATTGTTCCCGATGAAAATAGATAAAATGTGGAAAAAATTACAAATGTTTTTTCAAGGTAGTTCTATTTTTGTTAACATTTTGAAATAACTTAAAGCCAGCTTTTCAAATTAGGTTTTAAAGTATTAAGGCAAAACATATCGTAATTCAAAATAAGTTCTAAAACACTAATAGCTCATGTACTTTTTCATTTTGTCAGTGTCAAATTTTTGTTGCAATTTCATTCCGCATACGTTACTATTACGAACATAATGGCCCTTAGACTTTTACCAGATTTTTAAAAAAAGTATAAAATAACTGTATTTTCCTTCAACCTTTTGAAGGGTTTCTAATTTAATAGCGGTATAATTTTTAGTCGGTATAAAATCAAAAAATTCTGTTCTTTAGTAAAAAAACCTAAGAATTTCTACTATGTCAAATCTTTTAAACATGCGTAGTTAGTTTCAAAAGATACATTTTTCAAGTCAGACTGTATATAAAAAATAATTGTTATAATTTTCTCTAAATATTAATATCTTTAGAAGTTGTAATGCTAGGCAACTCAATAGTTCCTTTAAGAACACACAATTTCAATTTGATTAATTCCACTCTGCTACAAAATAACACTTTTTGTCAGAACTTGAAAAGCGTTGTAGTTGTAGGCCTAGGTGTGGTCATACTCCCTAAAAATTTTGAGTAATTTTGTAAAAACTTTTTTAGGGTAGGTCGTAGCACGTTAGTACCTCTAAATCACACAATTTTAAGCCGATTTCAAAATTTTAAACAGTTATGGATAGGTAAAGCTTTCATAAAATGTATGCATGAAATTTATATTCATAAAAATGTGTAAGTTTTTATAAAAAGTTTCGCTTTTTTTTATTTTTTTTTTTTTCGTATATTATCAAATTGAGCAGTAGTTATTTTAATTTTTTTCTACGAAAACCTATTTTTTTGCAAAACGTTTTAAAGACAATTCTATATAGGCAAAAATAAGACATTACTTGTTAAAATCGGTTTATATTTGCAAAAGTTATTTAACTTTTTTTGAAAAAAGTTCGAATAAATTGACTTTGTAAATAAAAAATTGTACAAATATTTTTTTTTTGTTATTCATATGCGCTGGGGGAGAAAATACTGGAAAAGATGTTGATGAAAAGTTGAAAAACTTTTACAATTTTCATTCGATTTAAATAATTGAAACCATGTTTTGTTAATAACTAAATTTCCTTTATACATTAGTATAAATTTTTATAAGCCTTCATACCTTTTGAAAACGTTGGTTTATTTTCTTTAAATAAACCGAATACTTTTGATTGCAAATAAAGAGTAGTTTTAGTAGTTTTAAACATGTAACAACTCTTTTATTTATTTAAAATCTACAACAACAACAGTTCAAATAGTCACTCAGTCTTTATACACGTTTATCAATTCGCAGAAATGCACACACACTTTATAATGTACAAACTTAAATGTACACGACAGTTGATGTTAACTCTAACAGAGCCAATGATGAACTCACTCACGACTGAAACCTCTGCCACTATTTATACACACGCCATCTTTCGGGAATCTTCTACAATGCTCTTAACGGACAAACTAGTATGTTCGAATTCTAGAGCTTTCGATGTCAATGTTAGGAGCTTAAACATTTAGTGTTGCCATAGTTATAAACAATGCTAATAACTGCATGCTATCAACATTGTTGTTAAGTAGAAGCTTCTACCAATGGACGTGTTTATAAACATGATGAATGCTGCAGGCAGTCATACAGACCGTTAAATTCAAATCGCTATTGAAAATTCGTAACAATATCCTTAACAATAGTTATAACTTACAAAAGTATGAAACAATGTACGTCATTTTAAAGCGTAATCAGTTTTCTTTCCAAACCCTTTAAAAAAATTAAAGTCGGACTGAAACTGACTGAGTTACAGGTCGAAAAGATGACGAACATCACTGAAAACGTTTTTTTTAGAATAACATCTGGATTTGAGGGTGTTCTGAAAGCTTTAAACAGAATTTGTAATGTACTCAGGAAGACCTATAGCTCACGCTGGGTCATTTTCAAAGTTGTTTTTTCCATCGTAGCACTGTTGAGTTGGGTGAAAAAATTCAGTTATGTCAACCGTAATGCGTTTTTTCCAACTGACTATCTGTTACTAGAACTGAGAAAATCTGCCAAAAATTTAGCCATCACAATAAATCTGATTATTGTAACTTTAAGAAGAAAGCTATTAAAGATATTCTTGACAAAAATTTCCCAAAAATTTCCAAAAATATATTCCCCGGAATATTTTCCATCGTAGGAACCCTAGTCGACACGAATAATTCCATCTTGTTTATTGAAATAGCGGCAAGTCGATTGACCCCATGATGTTGTATGGTGTTAAATTGTCTACATAGAATATGAAATTATTTTAAGGATAATCATCTGCACAACTTTGAAGGAACAGCAATTATGTTATCGTTGAATCAATAGTGGTAGGTCTTCCATTAACCAGCTTATGGATATTTATACATGTATTAAAATTCATTGAAAGCTAAAATTAAAATTCCGTGAATAGCTCATGTCGTTGATGAAATAGTGGGATGTCTTCGATTGACGTTTTTTTATGGTGTAAAATTTTATGATTACAAAAAATGTGACATAATTTTAAGGAGGAACAGCTGCACACTCTAGAAGGAACATCACTGATGCTATCCCCTTTATCTAAATGAATGCTCCAGGACACATGTAGTTAATTTCATTGAAAATGAAAAATAAAATTCCGAAAATGGCTAAGTTTCATGGGTTTCCCATTTAGTTTATTTTAGATCGCCAACTTAGTTAATGCATACAGCAACATTGCTTTAAAAGTCCTTCGAACATGTTTTTTCTATTTTCTCCGGTCACCGGATATTAAATTGTAAAATTTTGTAACAAACTATTAATACTAGTGTGATTTCTGTTTCTGCACACATTTTTATTTTATTTTTTTCACATTTGCATTGAACGTGCAGAAAAGTAATACTTTGTTCGTTGCTGTTCTATGTACTAGAATGTAATGGAAACATTAAAATTCAAGATTTATGCAGATTTTTATCTCAACATTGGCATGCTAAACTGATTTGCATTTAAGTTTCACTTTTAATTTGTTTTAACACTACGGACAGTTTGCTATTCGTTCGTTGGTTCGTTCTTTTTTTTATGGATTTTGCATTCAACATTTGCAAAAGGTCATGCTACCTGGTGATATATTTTATAATCACCAAACTACCAGCAGATTACGTGTCATTTGAAAAATTATGTGAAATGTACACACAACTATTCATTATCCTTAAATGTACGACCATTAAATTGTTTAAATTCAAAGTTAGTGATAATTGTTGTAAGGATATTTTGATGCAGATAAATTTTAAATTTACTTAAACTTTTTGCAAAAGTTTTTATACTTTTAATAAAGTATACATTTAGTATAAAATATCCTTTACTCAAATTTATGTTACATTATTCTATTCACTCTGAGGGCGTTCTTTAAATATCATTGACAAACGACTTCAACATTTTCTCCATTCAAAATATCAATAAGTTTTTATTGTCATTATTTTTTCTTGCAGAAGAAAATTTCATGGAAACTGCTATTAAGCTGTGCTGATTAAAGGTTCATCCCTTTATACTTTATAGGAATGAAGAAACGTCCATGCGTAGCTGCTGCAGCAGATAATAAATACTGATATTACATTCTCCTACATAGTATATACTTCCATTGAAGTTGAGTGAAAGACAAACGTACTTACTGGTTTCAAGTAAAAGTGATTTCAAAGAGAAATATTTAAGTTTTCTTTTTAGCAAGAATATAATCTATTATAAGAACCTATTTATAAAGATTATTTTCTGCTACACAGTACTTGGTTCTTGTTACTTTTTTAACTAGATATTTTAGCTCGTAAGATACTTTTAAAAATTGCAATATATTAAATTGAATACATCTTGTAAAGGAAATGAAATAAACCAGAAAAAGTTTTTTGAGAATTTGTATACTTTTAAATTTTTAAAATATATGGTCAATTCACAAGGTCTCTTATCAGTCATATTGTCATAATGTCCTAATATATCACGACTTGGCGGCTCGGCTTAACCGACTCTTAGGCATTCGGCATTGGTCTCTGCTGGTTCGTTACGATAACACAATAAACATAGCATAGAAAGTAGTATTATTTAGAGACATTTTTTGCATAAAAAGCAATAAAAACCATTGGGAAATATTAGGACATTATGATAATATGACATGATAAGAGACCTTGTGAATTTACCAATAATTTTTTTTATTTGAATCATGAGTAATTTGTCATATCTTACCTCAGGCGGCAATGAAACTTGGAATAGTCGCTCCAGTGACCTATTTTTTTTGATCATTTCACTTGCAAACCGCAACCGATACTTAATATTTGTTTTGAGACAGGTTTTTTTTTACTTTTTTGTGCAATGCACCCAAGGAGTCCCGACTCTTGCAATAGCCTTCTTATTATTCTTCATGTGGATATTTCTGACCATACCGCATAAATAACTCCATAATTTTTGGAGTACATGACTTGTTTTTAATCTTTTTAGAAACTAAAACTTATCAAAATTATTACAAGTTAATCTATAGCTTTTCAAATTATACTCACTTTCTCACTAATAAAACGATAAGTGCAGAATTTAAAGCAAAAATCGCAAGTTTTTAATTACGTGGCCAGCCAAAAGCAACTACTTGGAAAATAATATTAATTAGAGGTCTGCACAACACTATTTGTATGTGAGTAGTACACGTGCACTTGCGAAACAAATACTCTTATTCGAAGTGTCTTTTTTTGAGTGCAACAAAATCATCGAGCAACTATTTGTTGTTATTCGACTATGTTCGGTGCTTGCAAATGCATGTACCACTTTCTTTCTTATTTGAAAGTACAGAGATCTTTCATGTAGAATACGTTGCGACAACTAAACTGAACGAAGTACTCACATGTACAACGTTCAGTTCAGTCTCACAAAGAAAAAATAACGGTTATGCTGAATTTCAATTCTTTTTATTAGGGATGCCAAATAGAAGTTATTTTTATAATTCACGGTATTCTCTAATATTAAATAATAATAAGTAAAAATTAAATCTAATATTTTTAACTAATTAATAAAATAATGTTATGTTTTACATAGTTTCTGAAATATTTCTTTATAATAAAAAAATATGTTAAAATAATAAAGTATTTTTTTAAAATAGCAAAAAAAAAAAAAATTTACCTCACCTTAAAAATGAATATATTTTTCTTTTATTTACAAAAAAAAAAAAAATAATATTAATAAACAAATCACATTTAAAGAGTTAAGCATTTATTTTAAATATGTATGTTTTTCAATATAAATAATATTGGAAATCATCACAAATACTCGTGGTACCTACCACATGAAGTGCACATAGTAATTGTACTACATTTTATTTATTGTACTTATTCTTCGTGTATTTACTTTTATCGGAACTCGTTTATTGTGTCTACATATTTGTTGTTATTCGATAAACGACTATACACTTCTCTTCACTATTTGCGCTCTAAAAGAGAATACATGTATGTATTTGCTTTACTCGAAGTCGAGTATTACACGTGCAGTAAAAAAGTTATTCGATGCAGACCTCTAATATTAATTTTGTTTAATAAGTGAACTTTGAACTCCTGCTTTTTTGCATCCACAACAATTTTGATTGTCTAATCGTTAAATAAGGATACTTAAATTTACAGTGTAGGTGTGAAAAGAAATTGCAC
The DNA here is from genome assembly GCA_942486065.2 of Calliphora vomitoria. Lineage (NCBI taxonomy): Eukaryota > Metazoa > Arthropoda > Insecta > Diptera > Calliphoridae > Calliphora > Calliphora vomitoria. The sequence continues at coordinate 95,329,898 of OW818029.2, forward strand.
TGCAAATGCTCCAGGGGCGGCGTTGTAGGGGCTCAAAGTCATTTTTTTTTTTTTTTGAAAAAGTTTTTTGTAAGAATAAAAGTTAACTTATCTAAACAAAAAAAAAAAAATTAGTTCGGAATAAATTTGGATCAAATTGTTCCTAATATTTTTATACACATTTTAGTTTTAGAAACTCAATAAATATATAATATGTAATATAGAGTATCCAAAACCGAAAAACGGTCAACCGGTTTTTTCATCTTTGTAAAACCGACCGGTTTCGGTTTCTTTAACTTTTCGGTTTTAACGATAAAAGCTTATTTGAACATATTACTTAAAAATAGTTTGATAACATTTTTTAAAATATTCATTTATTCTTTAGAAAATTTCTGCATTTGACCAATTTTGGAATTTAGTACACAATTCTTAACATATATCTTATTAGAGTCCACAAAACTGAAATAGGATGGCAAAACAATAACGATTAAATTTTAATTATGTAAATTAGAAATCAAATTAATGGTTTATATGAAATTAAATGAATGAAATTAAAATCAAAAAGTTTATTATTGCTATTCTTTATTTCATTGTTCTGGTATAATTTTAATAAATTTTCCATAAATTTAAATTGGCATTTTTCATATTAAATAAAAATGAATATAAAACCGGTTAATCGGTTTTTTCGAATGAGAAAACCGAAAGCGGTTTTTTTATAAAACACTCTTTTCGGTTAAACCGAAAACCGGTTTTTTGAATTTTCTAATGTTATAACATCTTTATTTTTGATAAAACTAAATAACAAAGTCTAAAAAAACGTTTTCAAAAGGTCAAATGCAATCCCAAAATTCCTAAAAATTGTAGCGAAAATGGTATTTTCTACAATTTTACTCATGCGTTCACATTTCCTTCGGGGCTAGGGAAATGCTTTCCGTTTTCTGATCCCTGCTTTAGAATTTTCGAACATGTGGCCCAAAATTTAAATTTTGTTAAAAATTAGGTCAAATTCCAAAGTGCATATGGGCGACATGTTCGAAAAATATGACATGTTTTTTATACCAAAATGTTCTCCGTAAAGATACCTTATAGAAAAACATAAAATTGTTATACGTTTTTAAAGAAAGTTTTTCTTTTTTTTTTAATAAAACAAGAGTTAAGTCACCGTTGCGCCCAAAAAAACAGTAAAAATCTACTATTTTTTTGAATTTTTAAATTAAAAATCGTTTATTTTTGGATCCATAAATTGATATTGCTCTGAAATCTTTTAGTAATTTTAGTTGTGTAACTAACAAAAAACAAAATTGAGTCCATTCGGTCCCAAATGACGTCCTATATTTAAAAAAAGCGGAATTTGGAATGGAAAAATTTTAATGCATGGATGGGAAACAAAGAAATGGCACGTGTTTAAAAATTTTACATATCGAAGGTACCCTATTAAGGAATAAACAAAAAATTTCGAACAGTAAAATGAATGTTTTATCTCTTACTCATGTGTTCCTTGGCCATACACAATTTAAGGTTCTCCAAAATTTCGAAAAGTTCTAATATTTTAATAGATGCGTACAAAAAGTAAAACGGCTAATAACTTTTTGAGCTATTAGTCAGATTTTATCATTTTTGGTCTCATATTAAAACTAATGAATCGTAGATTTTAAAGTTTTTTTTTTCAAGAAATCGATTCCTCGCTAACACATGATTTAACATACAAAATCGTGCTTGCATTAAAGATATCTCTAAAAAGCCATTAATTCCATTTTCCATTTTCGAAGAATTTTATGCATATATGTCCTTAATGTTTGTATTTAGTTTCCATAAAAATTGGTTTATACTGCTTGGCAGACTTGGGCGCTACCAATTACATTTTGTAATTAATTGCAGTTCCAATTACCAGTTCCAATTACCAGTTACGTGTTATTAATAATTGTATTTATGCATTACATGTAATGGGTAAAATATAATTGAGATTGAAAGTAATTGGTGAAAAATGTGTAATTATTACTTTTAAAGTATATATTACCAACAATGTAATTATTAAATAACTCATACATTATACAATATACAAAACATAAAAAATTTTAATAGAAACTAAATATACTAGACTTGAGGTTTTCATGAACAAACTAGTTCATTGGAACGATTCACTTGATTGAGTTAAATGATCTAGTTCAAATCTTTTCGCTCATTTAAATCAATTTTTGAACTATGAATTAAAATGATCCATACGACGAACATGTATGTTGTTTTTCAAGTTACTTATTATACTCATGCTGACAGTAATTTCCATACAAATGCCCAACAAAGTAGTTTTTTATAAAAGAAAATATTACTTTTTTTCGAAAGGTGAAGTAATGATGAAATTACGTTTATATTCAGATACCCACGATTACTAATTGATTAGGATTACAAGTAATCAAGATTACTAACGATTACGAAAAAATGATCAAAATAATCAAAACTAATCAAAAAATAATTCGACTACTTTTAATGATTACTTTTGATAATTATTGAAAGTAGTCGGATTATTATTTGATTACTTTTGATTACTCTACCGTAATCGCTATTAATCTTGATTACTTTTAGATTATTTATAATCGTAATCAATTAGTTATCAGAAATTGTTCTAAAGAGAATTATAAAATCAATTTAATTATTTTTAAAATGTAATCTAATTGATTACTAATCTTAATCCAAAAATAACAGCTATGGTTTGAGCTAAATGAACTACCTAGTTCTTTTTTAAGCTACAAACTAAAATGAGTCTATTCAATACTATTAAATCAATATAATACATTAATACAAGCAATTGTAACTTTCTTAATTAACTATTATATTGTAAAAATCAAACAATAAGAAAAAAATCATAATTCAAATCAATACCTATATAACTCAAATCGTTATTTCAAATTTTTGGACTCAAAATTATTTTTGTCTTAAATTTTCAAGGCTTTACATATTACAATCTAGTTAGTACTAAATATTAATGTAGGTGGTAGAATAACAGTACAAAATTTATAAACTCTATATCGTATCCTATATATTCGATTTTTTTTAATTAACATCATATGGGAGGTGCCACGCCTTCTGTGGCTACTACTCCCATTTTGGCATAAAATATTTATACAAACGGTGGAATTTTTCATGTAAAACTTGGGGACTATAGATTATGGTTTCCTAGATATTTGATATTTAAGATTAACATTGTATGGGAGGTACCACGCCCACTTGAAATTTCAAAACACAAAGTAGCCTATAGTTCCTTACAGACATACTGTAAAAATTTCAAGCAAATCGGTTCAGCTGTTTAGCCGACTATACAGCTAAAACCAATAATAATAGTAATATATATACAAAAAATGTGTATATTTACTTTTACATTATGGTCTATTATTAAAATAATAATGTGTGTATAAACTAGAAAAATGTATTTTAAGATGTCGCTGCTTGAAGGATATTGTCTAATAACAAAGATATGCCTAAAATTATATTTGAAGCTTTTTGATTATTCTTCGAAATATGATATCTCAAGGTCCCACTCTTAATAGAAAATGGAAGATGTCTTTTTTGTGATATCCTTTGAATTTTTCGGTTCAATATCCTGTGTTCAAAAGAAAAGGATGTTTAGGCATATAAATATATTGAAATTACAAGCATTATGAGACCAATATTGTAGAAATTAAATAAGCGGTTAACAATTAAAATACAATTGAAATTTAGCGATTTTACATAATTCTTATATAAAATTTGAACTTTGAACGTCAATAAAAGACAATAAATCTTATAATAAATAAAATTAAAATTCACTACAATAACCTGCAAAAACTGTTAAAAATCTATTAAATTTCTTATTCAGGTGTGCGAACGTGTACGATATATTGAATTAATCCATTCATAATTTGCTTTATTTATTTTCCTTAAATATTCCACCTATTGCTTTAATTATGCATTTACTTATATACTTAATTGATAATAAATCTATGTTATATGCAAGTGTATATTAATGTACCAATTTTAAATGGCAACATTTTTAAAATTCTGTCCAATAATTATACTGTTTAAATATTTAAATTGACATTCATGACATTTTTATTCCACTATATACATACATATAGAAAAAATTCATTTACATACATTTAATCACACAAACATAAACATTTATTAAAAATAAAAATAATATTTAAATTAAATAACAGTATTTTATAGGTGCGAGTATGTTGGAATATTTTTAAAAAATATTGCTCTATTTTTTGCCATCATTTTGCTTTTAATCTGTCAAATAATTTGCATAGATTGAATTTGTTTTTGCTCTACTAGGATATATTCACAACACATACATTCAGGGTTCCCAGATTTTGTTCATGTCTTATCCCCAAAAATATATATTTTATATCCAAAAAACCCAGTTTTTCAACTATACTATGTTTACTTTTTCAAATATAGACAAACTGTTTAAAAAATGTATGATAAAATAAAGCTTTTAGCTTAGAAGTTATGAACAAAAATGTGTTATTTTGGTGCATAACTCCTAAACAGTACATTTAGTTATGTGTGTACACTTTTGTGATATTTTTTTCAATTTTAAAGACATCTTATTTTTGGTCGGAAAGGATCTCGGGTGGAAAAGTGTATGATTTAATAAACACTTTGAACTATCGTTAAAATCGGTGAAGACAATTCTGTTGTTCGACAAATCTACAATAATTACATATAGTTTAAATTAAACTTATGTTAATGTCTTAATTTATGTAAATAACACATATTTTTAATATCAGCATTTGTGTTCTTTACGTTTAAAACTCAAATTTTATTTTATACTCTCCATTACTCTTGTATTAATTTTTAATATAAAATAAAAAATATTCGTAAATATTGTATTTTGAAGATGACCCTAAAAATCTCCAATATTCAGTTTACATCCCAATTAAATCCCCGAAAATTACCCATTACCCATTTTGAGCCAAAGTCCCCTAATCTGACAACACTGCATACATTTATTTTCTCTAGTTTGAGTGTGGGTTTGTTTTTTTTTGTGCAAGAGAGTATGAATGAGTAGTTTTTCACACTTGTTGAACAATAAATACAATAAAATATTTAGAAGATATCTGTCACTTTCTCCCACACAAGGAAAGGATGAATGAACGAACGTGATTGATGTCATGTAAACAACATTTTTCCAATACACACTCTTTTTAAAGATTGTATCAATAAAGTTATTTTAAATTCAGGGACCCTGTCAGTATTTTATATCGTATAAGTTTCTGCCTCGTAACTTCACAACGTTTAAATTCGTCTTGAATACGACTCTTTGGATGTGTCAAAAAGTTAGGAAAAAATATTAAAAATGATTCCGAGTAACAGAATTTAATATTTTTTTGTTTATATATAATAAAATATGTGGCCGAGCGTTGTCATGATGGAACATTACGGTTTTATGTCTGGACGTTTTTCTGCCAATGCTTGCTTCAAATGAATCAGTTGCGTTCGGTACGGTTTCCCTGTGATGGTCTGGCTAGCGGGTGAGGCAAAACTCCAACCACTTCATTCCTAATACTTTTTTAAAGGTATTGCAAGATGTGGCCGAGTGTTGTCATGATGGAATATTACGGTTTTATGTCTGGCCGCATTTTCTGGGCGTTTCTCTGTCAATGATCGCTTCAAACGAATCAGTTGCGTACGATGCAGGTTCCCTGTGATGGTCTGGCTTAATTTCAGCAGCTCATAATAGATAGGAGCCTTTAGGTCCCTTTTTTGGCTGGCCTGGCAACCTTTGTCATGCGTGTCAAAATCAGTACTCCTAAACCGCGCAAAAAATCTCTCGCACGTTGTAACTGATGAAACACATTCACCATAAGCTTTGGTGAACAATCGGTCTGCTTCGGCGGCACTTTTTTTCAGTTATACACCCAATAAATAAACTACACGAATTGCTCACTTTAAAAATAATTATTCAACTGAGCAACATTATGGGCTTCCTCTCGTACTATCAACTAAATAGCATCTGGTAGAAACGAGAAAGTTGACTTTAGAAGAAAAATGTTCTGCTTGAGTGTTCTTTGTCTTGGTATAACTGTTTCTCTTATTCTAAGAACTTCTGGTAGTAATGAGGAAGTAACAAAATTGACTAAAATCATCGTTTTAACTTATAGATATAACGCAGTAGTCACATTTGTCCCAAAGACATTTTTAAATGCTGGCAGTGGCATTACTTGTACTGCTACTACTGCATTGACTGATGGTTACAACAATACATAATTTATATACCACAAAATGGCACATAGAAAACTTTAATAAAAAATATTAAAAAAACTTTATTCATTGGGTTGGTCACTACCCAAAAAAGTTCATATTTAAAATTGGACAGTTGTTTTGTTACACATTTTCTTGGTGTTCTCTAAGCCAATTTCCTGCGAATTTTGTTCCTAGTATTTTTAAATAATTCATCAAAAATTGTTTCATCCAATGACTGTGAAATATAAACTTCATAGCTCTCATGTCAAAAATACAAAACCAAAATTAATAAGATTTGCACAAAACTGTTTATAAGCAGAGGTTAAAAATCAACTAAATCGGTCCAGTAGAACCGGAGCTATGAACCAAATTGTGTTTGTTTATATTACAGATAAAATCATTTTGCGAATATATATAGTACTTGCTGATTCATAGCCTTTCAAATAATTTCCATACATTTGAACATAGAATAATATATCCATAGAAGCGTTACTGAGAGGAAAAAATCTTAAGTCTGTTGTCAAAAACCTAAGTCGTGAGAATGTATTAGTACATAGTTTTGAGGTTGTATTGGTGCCTTTTTAATTTTCACCAGACACACAGAGTTCTATAAAAATGTTTAAATTTTAATTTTCTTCTATTTTCAATACCAAAAATTGAAACTCTGTTCCATAAATTAAATTCTACCACAGATAAAAAAAGTGTCAAAAATTAATAAAAAATATTTTTTTTCATTTGAGCAAAATTAACGCGTTTTGTAAATAAAAGTGTCCTCCAAATTATTAAAAAAAATTGCCAATAATTGTGTACAAGTGTAATAAGCGGTTCGGTCTTTATTTTGTCGGAAAATCGAAGTTAAAATTTCAACTATTTTGATGTGTTAAATTCTCTCACATGTATGTTGAATTCACATATCACGAGTACGTGTGAAGAGAGTAATTATTATTACTCTCAGCTTACTCTCAGTTGCGCCTCTAGTTGTACCCTATGTACCTAACTCTAAACATGTGTTAGTGAAGAAGTACCTAAGTCTTAATATGTGTTAGTAACTAAAATGTAGATGTGTTGGTGTATTTTTAATTTTCACCAGACACACAGAATTTTATAAAAATATTTTTAATATTCATTTGTTTGAATTTTATTTGATTTTCAATACCAAAAATAGAAACTCTGTTCTATAGTTAAAATTCTACCACAAAAAAAATAAAATGTCAAAAATAGTAAAAAAAAAATATTTTAGTTTGTGCAAATAGAAATGTATTAAAAGTGTTGAACAAAAATACAAAATTATGTGTGTTAATGAATAAACTTGAATTGTGCTATATTTAATCAACAATTTTCGGATCAAATTTCGAGGCTTTCGATGTGTTTACATCTCTCACAAGGGTGTTGAATTCACACGGTATCCATATATGTGAGAGAGTAATTATAAAAAATTGAGAGTCGGGCCACTTGGTATACTTTGTTCAAAAATATTTGAAATTTTCCTTGAACATTTTTTATCTTATTATGATATTTTGAAGAAGATGCAATGCTTTAATGTTTATTTATATCTAATGATATTTTTTTAACATATCCAAATATTGGTCGTAGAACCAAAAAAAAATATATATATAATGATATTGAAATGATATCCTCATAAGATTCTATGATGAGCTTGCTATGTCCGTCGGTTGAAATCACGATAGGGCCCAAACAGAAGAAGCTACCTAGCAGAAATTTTCTACAAATACTTTCTGTTTGGTATTGAAATGATATCACATAGCCCCCATACAAATTTTCCCCGGTATACTGTTTGAGCAGTCATAAATATGTTGATTATGCGACAATTCTGATAAAATTTTGCACAAATTAGTTCCAAGTACTGCGAAACTATGCTGTAAAGTATTACGAAAATCGGTCATCATTAGTTCGTAGTCATCATTAGTTCGTAGTCAAAATACAGAAAATTACGTAATCATTCATAATTGTCTTATAGTAATTGAACCTAAATATTTCTACCTACTTTTGAGAGGATCGGTCTATAATTAATCCTACCCCTATATAACCCTTATAGCAGAAAAATATTTTATTAAAAAAATTTTAATATAAATAATTTAAGGTTCTAATAAATTAATCACTATATCAAATTCTGAACAGTTCGGACCATAACTGATTAAAGTCCCCATTGAAGGCCACAAATACATATTGGTGGTGGGTATACAAGAATCGGCATAGCCAAATTTAACACCTTACCCCCATTAACACCAAGTCTTTTTATGTGTTAACTAATAGTTAAACTGACCGTTTTCATACAAAAATAATTTTAACCGACAGTATAACTATTAGTTAACACATAACCAGACTTCATGTTAATAGGGGTTACTGGTTTAAGTTTCAGAATAAGTCGACTCATCTTGAAAGGTTGGCCAATATACATAGGGAGATTATACAAAAATATTTAGTTTAAATCATTACGTAAGGCAATTGTTATACAATTTATTATAAAATATCAACAAATTTATGTCAAAAAGTAAAAGTTTCCATCATAGAGAATTATACATAGAGACGAGACTCTACGATTTGTCAAACAAAAACAACAAGTTATAAGTTTGATACAACAACAAAATGCTGTTACGTTTTTACCTTTTAAAAACGGGGTTTATTTCCTTTAACTAAACGGGATACTTTTGATTGCAAATAAAAGCAGTTTTAGTAGTTCAAAATTGTAACAACTTATTTAGAATGTACAATAACAACATAATTAAATAGACACACAGTGTCTTTATAGTATAAAGTTTATACACGTATATCAATTCGCAGAAATGCACACGAACTTTATAATGTAAAAACACACATGTACAACAGAGTTGATGTTAACTCTAACAGCGACAATGATCAACTCCACTCACGACTGCCAGCTCTGCCACTATTTATACACGCGCCATCTATCGGGAATCTTCTACAATCCTCTTAACGGACATACTAGTACATTCGAATTCTAGAGCTTTCTATGTTAATGTTAGCAGCTTAAACATGCAATGTTGCCATACTTACAAACAATGCTAATTACCGCATGCTATCAACATTGTTGATAAGTAGAGGCTTCTACTGATGGACGTGTTTATAAACATGATGAATGTTGCAGGCAGTCGTTGCAGACCGTTAAATTCAAATCGCTATTGCTATTGCATGTATTTGGTTATTGCAAGAGTTAGGTTTTTGACAACAGACTTAGGATTTTGACAATTTCGTCTCTTATCTATGTAACCCTATGGTTTCCATCATGATAAACTGAATGAAAAATATTTGGAAAAAAAAGTAATGTTCGATTGCAATTATGAATTTTTTTCTAAATACATATGTAGGTAAACAAATTAAATAAAAAGAAAAATAAACAAAAACATAACTTAATAATATAACATTAAAAAAAGTTGTTTAAATAAACTCATAAATACATACAGTATGCAACAATCGCATTCATACACTCTCAAATTTTATATTGATAAAAATATAAATGATAGAATTAAAAGCAATTATTTTGGTTTTACTAAATTCCCCGTAATATTAATAAACATAAATAATTTAATATCTGGAGTGAATTTCTACATAAACGGTATGAATTGAACAAAACTTTTTAATTTTGAGTATGAATTATTTATTTATTTATTTTATAAAATTAAACATGAAGTAGTTTTTGTTTTGTTTTTTTATTTTATATAAAAATTAACGTAAATTTTTAAATTAAATAGATGATATTTACAATAGACCTTGACGCCTTTAGCAGGTTAGAAAATGCATTCCAATTTGCCAATTGTCTAAAAATAAATTAACAGTAAGATTCTTGGAATTATTACAGTTTAATTATAATAAATGAACTTAAGACTAATTAAAAATTTACTTTCAAATTTTACTTTCATTCCATTTATGTAAAGCATTTTTTTGTGTGTGTACGATAAACATAAGTATAAAAAAATCCTTGAATGTACAATGAATTAAAACGTTTCTTGGAACGGGTGGTTGATTGATACTATGTTCATTTAAGAATCCTTTCCTCTCATTTGATTAGTGTTAGTTTTATTTATAAACCAAATACTTATAAAAAATGTAAATTTTGAAATGTGTATTTGATTTACTTCAATTGATATATTGAGTATTTTTTATTTATTGTTTCATAAATACGATTAGGCATAGAAATTATGAAATTTTGTAGAGTTCTTATATCCCGCCAAGTTTCCATTCGTGCAAATGTGCAAATTTGAGCGACGTGTTTCATGAAATCACCTTTTAAATATTGAGCAATTTTATAGAGTAAATTTCCATTTTAGTTTTTAACAAAAGCTTTAAAAAAGTTGTTTTAATTGTCTAAATTTAAATTCTAATAATGTATAATGAAGGTTAAATATTTGGAACAATGATGCACAGTGGGGCAGAATCAAACTTTTTTGGAAATAAATGAGTTTGAGTTATTCAAATGGACCATACAAATGCTCCAGGCGCGGCGCTATTGAGGTAAAATTGTAAAATTAAGAATAGCGAATCTAATATGGAGGCGTAAATTTTAAAATGTCTTCTGGTTTACATGAAAATCGGAATATAAGAGTATTCAAGATTGCTGATTTCGAATCTGAGGTAAAATTTTTCAGATTCAAAATGGCGGGAACTCTCCCATCTAACTGAGATAATCTTACAAAAATTTCGCACTTTTTCCATCACATAAACCGATTCCTCATTCAAAACATTGCCGCATTCAACTTTAAAAACAATAAAATTGTAAACATCAACATTCTTCTCCACTTTCTTTGGCTCATCCAACCAAACTTCCGCAAGTTCGGCATTTTGCAAGCGGATGCTGCCACGAAAAATGATAGTTCTCAAAAAACGCAAAAAAGGGAAACATGAAATTGAGAAATTAAACTCAAAAGTCTTCATTTAACACGTTTCTGATTGTTTAGACCAGGCCAAATTCCTCCAACTTTTTAAAAGCTTATCCAAAATTCTTTTTTCAGGAAAAATTTTAAATTAAAAACTATGTCACAAGTATGAGTATTTTCGCCAAAAACACAGTTTTTTAAAAAAAAAAAAATCTTTTTCTTAAACTATTAAGCACTTACTATCACTTTTGTTTTCCATATTTAATTTAAATTTATGTTTGTTTTTCAACTATTTAAAGAAACTTAAGAATTCGACCTGTCTCAAAAATGGGGTAAATTTCCTAATAGTGCATTGTTTGACAGTTCATTTGAGAGAGTTTAAAAATGCACAGATTGCAGGGTTTGAGACGCATTTAAGCGTTTACATGAGGACCCTTCATTATTTATAGAATATCGGTATTTAGAGGTAACGGTATTTACGATCACATCGGTAACGGTAATATCAGTTATTTCGGTAATTGTAGCTGGTAATGGTAGCTTAGCGGTAACGGTAGCCAACCTTGATTTTTACAGACAATTTCAAGATTTCAAAGAAATGCTTCTGCTGTATGAACATTAATTTAGGATACTGTAAATACTTCTTGATGTTGGTAGATATAAAGCGATATTAAATGTTGTTGTTGTTGTTTTTGCTGTTTAAGTATAAGGACATAAAATTTACTGCTGTCCATTATTAGAACAAATAAACAACAACTTTATTAAAAGCGGACAGGTGAGTAAAGCTCTCACACATATACTCATACAAACAAAAAACATACACGACACATACTTAGATACATACGTAGATACATAATATTACTTAGTAAAGTAAACAGTTGCTAAAGGCGAATACTGGTGGGCGGAAGTGTCATCTACTGCTCGTCTTTCGCCTTTTTTTGCTTTTTTTCTAACGATTATTGAAAGTGTGTACACAAGTTTGTTTGTATGCAGCATAATTATTAGGTTTTCTTTGTGAGGATGTGGATGCTTTTGTATGTTTGTATGTGTTGTGTATTGTGTATTGATAGAAACTGTGGTAACAACTTGATGTCAACACCTTGGGTGCGGTTGACACAAAGTGGAGTTTCCTAGTGGATGTTGTAATTGGTAGTTGTCATTAAAGTACAATATGTAGTTATGTGTGAGAATGAATGCTCAGTCATTCAGTCAGATGCATCATATATCAAGTAGGGAAGGTATTCGAAGTAAGAATTTTGGTCTGAATCTTTTATATACACAAAGAAAATATATTCGTGATGGCAATCGATTTTGTTGCCAATCGAATGATTCTACCTTAGTGGCCGAATTTTACAGTTATGGATACAAAATTTTAAAAGTGGGAACAAAAATTTGGTTGCTTTAACCGAAATTCTTCCTTTTCAACTGACTTTCTGTTGTTAGAACCGAAAAATTCTATGTGTGCAACCGAATCATTCGATTGGCAACAAATTCGGTTGCTATCACGAATCTGTTTTCTCTGTGTATGTAAGAATTTTGTAATGTATATTAGTAAATTATTGTCTGCGTTATAACAATTAAGTTTTCTGGTAAAGACTCTCTCTTTTCTTGCCAGGTTTGTAACTTAGATTTTCGCTTCGCTTAGAAAAGTTTTTTATATCAAGACTTTTGTCAGATCCAGAAGTTTTAAACTCTGGTATATTCCAGACAAAGGATTTTGACAAATACAATTTTTATGAATATCCTAACTAGTTTTATTTGCACTCTGTGACTTCTTAAATCGATAATTTAATATGTTTTGCTTCAATGGTATCATGACATTAAATATTATGATACAGGCTGTTTTTTTAAACCGATAGAACCTACAAAAGTTTTAACATTTTGGCATTTATGATCTACTTATTGCTTTTGGTTGCGGTAATAACTTCTCTCGATTTATGTCGAGCTTTCTTAAAAATCGCACTAAACGAGTTGTTATAGATAGGATCTCATCAAACGAGTTCAAAATAAATTCAGGGGTACCGCAAGTCTCCGTTCTATCTCCTATTATATTCCTTATATTTCTAAATGACCTTCTACGTCAAACTTCCAACCCTATCTATTCTTTTGCAGATGACTGCAACATTTGCTATGCTTATTCATTCAGTTATAGACCAAGCCTTTCGGAGATTGAGGCAAAACATGAATGGTTCCCTTAATCGGGACCTTGTGACAATCTCTGAATGGGGTCGTGCGAATAGAGTAGCTTTCAATGCTCGCAAGACTCAGTGTTGCATGTTGACACCAAAACGAATCACAGACAATGTTGCTTCATCTGTATATATGTGGATGGTGTAAATATTGTGGAATCAGATGCTCTTAATGTTCTGGGCATGAAAATACAATGTGAGTTCGCTGATCTAAACACGTTTTTCGAAAGTGTGGAAAGAAGCATTCAAGTGTCATCTGATGTCCTCACTACTTACACCAACTATATCCGACCGACTGCTCGACCGCGTACAGGAGAGGGCGAAGGTTATTATTGGTGACAGTAGGGTGTCCAACTCTATTGATTCGCTGGAGCGCCGTCGAAATGTGGTCTGCGTTTCACTGTTCTTTGGGTACTACAATGGAATGTGTTCTAATGAAATTAGGAAACTTGTTCATGATACCCGCAGATTTTTACATAATACACGTTTTTCATCAAGAACACATCCCTTTGTGGTCGATTGGCCAGAGGACCGCACAACACACTACATGGAAAATTCGTTCTTTAGCCGTACTGTTCGTATGTGGAACAAACTTCCCGCTGAAGTGTTTCCTGCCATTTCCAATGTGGGAAATGGTGTTTCGAATGTCCACAAACACTACACCCTCTTTCCTCCCTACCATAACATATTTTCCTAGTTCCAACACAATTCTTTGGATGAATAGGGGTAATCCCCTGAGTGCCGATCCAAGAAGAAAAAAAAAACACAACAGTCACCGGTTCGCTCAACTTATATAGGACTATTTTATCGCAAAATTGTGTTTAGCGCTGAGACTCATTTTTGGTTTAACGGGTTTGTCTGATCAATCCACAACAGACTCTACAGAATACATTACATCCAGAAAAATAAACCGTTTGATGCGGTTTACAAGCTGAAAAAAGTGGGCTAAAATTTAACTTCCAGAATGCCCTTTGTCAAGAACAGCAATGCCATGTATGTATCTTTTGAAATGTTTTTGGATTAAATTTTACTTTTATGTGTTTTTTCAAGTTCTATTGGGCTACCCTTTACTCTTTGAAAACTTCCCTAATAAAGAAGTACAGACTACTAGCTTTGGCATACTTCTTTTCTAATATCTGTCATTTTACAGGTAATTAAGATATTCAGATAGTCAAAAAAAAAAAAAAAAAAAAACCTTTGTCATTGTTATTGTTTACACTGAGTAAACATTAAGGTTTTTTATTTTCTCATTCTTTTTCCCTTATTTGTTAAACTAATAAATAAATAATTAACTTTATGGCAAATTTCCTTTATGAAAAAATAATAAAAATTACAATGAAATTCATTTATTTATGAATTGGATGGAAAACATAAAAAAAGTTTAGCTCACAACTTTGTCTTTTCTATTTTTTTTATACATATTAAAAATACATTTTTGTTTAGTGTTGTTGCTGTTTCAAGCATGCTGTCAAAATCTTATTTAATCTAAGAAGAAAATAAAAAAACTTTTCTCCTGTCATTCTATCTGGCAACTGTTGCTATAACAAAATACTTGTTTAAATGGTACTGACATATTTAAATTTACAAACAATTTCTTTAACGATGTAAACGAAATTCAGTCAACAAATGTTTCTATTTTTAGAAAAAGTCAAAACTTTCCAAATTTTATTTTTTTTTTTTGAATTTTTGATTTGAACAAAGTGACATACGATTTAAGCAAATGGATTTTGTTAATACAATTACTCTCCTTACTGTTTTCTATTTATATTTAAATGTCTTAATTCAATTGCAAATTTAATTAAGAGAAATTGTGTTTTGTTATGTTATGTTTTAAATTATTTATTGAAGATAAATTTCAACATGAGTGTTTATATAGGAATAATTGGGCAAATGGGATTTTAAATTAATTAAGAAAAATAAAAATTCATTTGTTAAATCAAGTAAACATTTTAAACAAATAATTTTATATACACAATCATTCGTGACAGAATGTCTGAATTTCTGTGGACAAAATAAAATGATTGAATTAGCTTAAATGTATCATAAATACATACTCTCTGTTTATCAAAAATATTTGTTATTGAGAATATATCAAATTGAAAATCGTTAAGTCTAATTCAGTAAAGGCTAAACGCAGTGGTATAGGATGGATAATCATAAAAAGATACAAATTTGTGCTAATGATCCATTATGATATCAGGAACACAGGGTATAACAGAGGGTCACGAGACAGAAAATAATCTAGTTTTATATTTGCCCTTTGCATTTTGTTTTGGTTTTATTTTTCTGCCGCAATAGTTAAATTTCTTTGCGATTTTTGTAAGTAAGACACAAACATTTTTGTTTTAATTAAAATTGTAATTATAATTTATAATTCACTACTTTAAATCACTTGTTGAGGCATTTACCGCCAATCTAAATTTAAACTCTGTGCCACAAAGTCTGTAACATTTTGTTTGTTTTGTTTATTTTCCTCTGTCAACCATTTTACTTCAACACATCACTTATATTGTAGTACAAAATATTTGCTATCTCTTTTTAAAAGAGCTGCTCTTACATCTGATTTGGCATTTTTAAAACGTTAAATTTGACACATCTGTTAAACTCTGTGATCAGGGATACTATTTAAGCAAAAGCCCGATCTTGCTTAATAATATTGTTACGAATTTGCAATAGCGATTTGAATTTAACGGTCTGTAACGACTGCCTGCAGCATTCATCATGTTTATAAAAACGTCCATCAGTAGAAGCTTCTACTTATCAACAATGTTGATAGCATGCGGTTATTAGCATTGTTTATAAGTATGGCAACACTAAATGTTTAAGCTGATAACATTTACATCGAAAGCTCTAGAATTCGAACATACGAGATTTGACCATTAAGAACAATCTAGGCTGCTCGTATGAATATGGCAGTGTGTATAAATAGTGACTGAGGTTGCAGTAGTCAGTGAGTTTATCATAGGTGCTGTTAACATCAACTGTATTGTACATTTATGTTTTTACATTATAAAGTGTGTGTGCATTTCTGCATATTGATAAACGTGTAAATAGACAGTGAGTGACTATTTGAACTGTTGTTGTTGTACATCTATATATATAAAAATGGATGTTTGTATGTATGTGGGTATGTATGTATGTATGTATGTATGTATGTTCCGAATGAACTCAAAAACGGCTGAACCGATTTTGATGAAATTTTCAGGGAATCTTCAGAATAGCCTAGCGGGTAACACTGTAGAGTCAGATTTTTGATATTCGGTCTGTGGGCGGAGGGGTGTGTAAAAATCAAATTTTTACATTATACAGTTAATGCCATATATATATAAAAACAGATTTGTGTATGTACGTTCCGCATGGACTCAAAAACGGCTAAACCGATTTTGATAAAATGTTTACGGAATCTTCAGAAAAGCCTAGCGGGTAACACTGATTTTCGGTCTATTGACGGAATGGCGTGGCAGAATCAAATTTTTATACTATACCGCTAATGATATAAAAAAAAGATTATTGTATAATTGTTGATCGACCTTTTCTTCAATTCTCACAGATAGTTTATTTAGTTTTTGTCGATCAAAAAATTTTTTTTCAATTGGAGAAATACATAAATACTTTTTTTTATTCCCAACGTTCAAACAATGACAATTTTCATTTTGTTTTTTAACATCATTCTAAAAATTTTAATTCAAAGTGGTGTACTCTGAAGCGAATTATTTGGTGTAAGCGAAGAAAGGAATACATTTCAACACATATCCGGTACTATAAAAGTTCTTTTATATTATCAATCGATGATAAACAATTTTGTTTACTCTTGCATATTAGGTGGATGAATAAGAAATTTCCATATGAAATCTATGAAATAAAATAATATTTTGAATAACTCTCCGCGTTCCACTTTTAATAAAAAATAACGGTTTTATTCAAATAAAATTTGTTTTAGAAAGGGCATCTACGTCTAGAGCCGCAGAAACGGGAAGAGAACGAGAATCACGGCTTCAGCAAATGCGTCGCATTGTATCTTCATCAAGTGCTGCAGAGACACCTCAACAGCATATCGAAAGACTAGAAGCCAATCGCTCCCGAATGGATCGATCAAGAGAAAGAATCGATTTAAAGTTGCCGGCATTTTATTACAATAAGTATGATGACTACAAGAATCACAAGGACGTACTGATTGCGCAAAGGACAAATATTGCTTACATTGCCGCATTTTGAAGTTCCCTAAGGAATCCCCGGGAATGTGCTGTTCGAACGGTAAAGTTATTCTGCCACCAGTTATTGAGCCGCCTAAGCTGCCTTTAAGTTACATTTCCGGCGCCAATCCTATTTCCAAGCACTTCCTTCAAAATATATAAAAGTGCAACTGATGATTTCAAACGACGTCGGCTTCATGCCCACCTTTAAAGTTCAAGGCCAAATGTACCACAGAATTGGATCATTGCTCCCGCTTCCCAATGATGATGCGAAGTTAATTCAAATTTATTTCACTGGAAATGAAGCTACAGAAGCCGATCGATATCAACGAACATGCGTGTGCATTTGCTGCAATACCCTTCTGCCGAAACATTCTCAAAACAATTGTTGGACATCAGAAATGGAAAAATTTCAATTGATCTCGCCACAAATTAAATTTCGTTGTTGACAAGGTATTCCCAAGTCTTACAACCAACTACAAAAATTTGAATTATCTGTGGGAACATGAAATTTTGACACCAACAAATTATGAACAAATACAATTGAAACTGCCTGGCGAAACAATAAAATGCAAATCGATTGACACAGTAATGAACGAAGAACAAGCCGTCGATTATCCTACTCAATTTTTGCATTCATTGGAACCAGCCGGACTGCCACCACATGTATTAAAATTGAAGGTTGGATCACCGACTTTGTCCGACACTGTATATTAAAATAGAGACCGAGATGCAATATAAAACAGATGTTTTCTAAGGGCCAGCAACGCGGACCCGGTTCAGCTAGTTTTAAATAAATAAAAAGTTGTTACAATTTTAAACTACTAAAACTACTTATATTTGCAATCAAAAGTATCCGGTTTATTTAAAGGAAATAAACCCACGTTTTTAAAAGGTGAAAACGTAACAATATTATGAATAAATTAATTTGTATATAAATTATTAGATGGATTGCAACTTTATCTTTAATGGTTTTGAATGTTTGATTGGTATATTATTTTTATTATTCTTAGTTACTTTATTTCTAATCGGAATTTGCCCAAGTTGGTGACTTTACAAGTTGATTTAAAGTTATTTTTGATTAAAAGTTCTTTTAGTTTAAAAGCTATTCTAATTCTAAATAGAAAATTTATTAAATGTAAAACAAGGATCCACTTATACCCAAAAACCAAATATTAAACACATTCTTAAAATGGGAATTTTTGCACATGGTGTCCCATATTTGTTCCTAAGCTGGTAAAAGGCTTCAAATCAACTAGGATATATAAAATTGTATTCCTACATAATCTGGGTTAAATATGGTTGAGTTTGTAAAGGACCCCTATTATAAATAGGACACATTTTTGATGTTAGATAAACATGTTGTAGATTTGTAAACCTTGTTTCCTGGGACTAAGATTTGTGTATTGAATTTTGACTAAAAATCTATCAAATTCTAAATTTCTGTTATATTTAAATTTAGTCACTTATTTTTGAATTTAAATTTGAATTAATTTTTTTTCGTGTGATCGGAAAGAGGATTTTTTTAACAAAATGTTTGTGGAAAATGTCTCCGACATTAAAAAAAAAACTGAATTCCATAAAATTTTTGTTCATTTACATAATGCAACACTTTTTGAGAGCGAATGTAAATGTTTTTCCCAAATATACGACTTAGGAAAAACAAATCTCGCAACCCAAAAAAACAAACAAAACTCCCAACTTTTGTATTTTCGGTAAAATAATACTTTTAATGATTTTAAATAAGAATTTTGTCATATATTGTTTCCGATACTTTGAAAAACAGGACCAAAGTATGGTGATATTTTAAATTTCAAATGCTTATAACTTAATAACTAACTATAAAAGAAATATTGGTTTGGACGTAGCACGACACAAGTGCATGTCTCTGTTGTCCTAGAGATCCCATAGCGCCGTTGTTGAGGGGTCTGTATGGTCCGTCATCATAAGTTAGACTCGAATGCTCCTCTGGTACGCCTCATGTCAATCGGAACAACCAGGTTAAGTTCCATCCACTCATCAAGCAGCTTACTTGGGACACAATGGACACAAGTGATTGTAATATCCAATAAGTAAACAGCAGGATACTTATACGACATCCGTCGTTTCCAAGGTGAACCAACTGGATTCTCTGATGATGGAATGAATGCGTCCCAGATTCATCCGTGATCAATCATCTAAACACGTGAGGAAGGGGGTTCCAATAAAACGATCCCTCAAATTTTTCAGAGCCGGGCTTAGGGAGAATATGTCTGTCACAGTCTCCTCCTCTTCTTATTTTCGACAGCTTCTACAGTAGTCATTAAACCGTAGGCCCGTTCTTCTAACATGTGTTGCAATTATGCAGCGTCCTGTAATAAAAGAAACAATTAGCCTTATTTGTTCACGACGCAATTCTATAAGTACATTCGCTCCAGGACTCAACTGGGTGAAAATGGCAGATTTATTTTCAAAATATTTTGATTCTGCCCCATTGTGCAGAGTGACACTGCAGTACCGTACAGACTTTAATAATTCGTTTACTTTTTAGTTTATTTATTCGTATTCAACAATTTGTTTATCCCGCTATTTGATGCATCCGAGTGGAGAAAATCTTTGAGCATTGGCAAAGGCCGGCGAAACTTTAAATGACATAACTCACTATATATACATATGTCATAACTCCTACTTCAAAAAATAACCCCTAACAATATTGCATTGGAAGTATATTCATTTGGGAGTTATTACATAATGAAATAATTCCTAATTTGTATTGAAAATTGTGTGGGAGTTATTTCACTTGAGAGCTATTTCACGGTACCGTAATCGTTAGCTTAGTGTACAAACGTGATTAGTTCCTTTTCACAAGTTTTACGGAGTTCTTTTAAAATATGTTTGAAATTTGTTAAATCAGTTTTATAACTTATTTGGTTAGATTTATAATGTTAAATAATGATAGTTTAGAAGAAGTGCGTTGACGGATTATTATACCCTACACCACCATAGTGGGGAGGGTATATTGGATTTGTGCAGATGTTTGTAACGCCCAAAAATATTAGTCTAACACCCACCTTAAAGTATACCGATCGACTCAGAATCACTTTCACCTAGCCCCCATACAAATGTCCTCCCGAAATTGGACTTTATCGGTCATAAATGTTTAATTTATATAGGTATCTACACAAGTTTTTCTCCAAATAAGTTTTATATATACGAAATTCATGTCACCAAATTTTATGATGATCGGTCCATAATTAGTCATAGCTCCCATATAAGGCCTGCTTCCGATAATCACTTTAACGAGCATAAATCTCCTAAAAATGTTGGTATACACATAATATGCAACATAAACAACTTTCATATAGACATTAATCGCAGCACTTAATTTCATGGTGATCGGTCCATAATTGGTCATAGCTCCCATATAAGGCCTGCTTCCGATAATCACTTTAACGAGCATAAATCTCTTAAAAATGTTGGTGTACACATAAAATGCAACATAAACAACTTTCATACAGATATTAATCACACCACTTAATTTCATGGTGATCGGTCCATAATTGGTCATAGCTCTCATATAAAGCCTGCTTCCGATAATCACTTTAACGAGCATAAATCTCTTAAAAATTTTGGTATACACATAAAATGCAACATAAATATCTTTCATACAGACATTAATCACACTACTTAATATCATGGTGATCGGTCCATAATTGGTCATAGCTCCCATATAAGGCCCACTTCCGAAAATATTTCTCGAATATAAATTATTGAAATTTTTAATGAAAAATGTTTTTGCTCATTTACTTATTGTAGGGTATTATATGGTCGGGCTTGACCGACCATACTTTCTTACTTGTTTTTTTTTTTTTTAAATTGAGTACTTTCTGGTGGACTTAGCACATGTTCAATGAGAAAAAAAAAACAAAATAATTGTAAACTTTTTTTTTTAAAATAATAAAAAAATAGACGTTTGCTCACTAAGCTAGCGTTATGCGTGATATTTGCCAAACCTTCAATGTAAATTCTATTTCTGCGATCGTATTCCATTCGAAGAGCCTTCCTCAATTTTTTTATAATCGATGGCCAGACTCCGTTTTGCAGCTGATGATCTATTTGATTATGATCATTTGCTTAATTTCAGTGTTTAGTGTGGATGAGAATTTTTGGAATCGGTTGATGAATATAAACCTTGAATATTAAACCTTTTAACCCAAGTATTATTTGATTTTGTTTTTTGATCAAGTTACCTTTGTAAATCATGTCAGTTATGATGTTTAATGTCAACTATGTTTACTTATTGTTAATCTGATTAAAATGAGTGACCAGAAAAAAGTGCGTACTAAAATTATTAAATATTTTCAACAAAATCCAACTTGGTACTACAAAAAGTAGGCCAAACAATCAAAGGTCTGCCGTCAAACTGTTTCCAATGTTATTAAACAGTACCGGGAGAACTTGTCCGTTGATAGAAAACCTGGTTCAGAAAAGCTTTTTCAAAAAACCACCCAACACATCCGGTAGGAAAGCAGCCCGGTTAGCTCAGTGCTTGGACTATTTGGTACGAAAAGTTAAGGCCAATGCAGGTTTAAAAACATACACGGCTCAAAAATTTCCTGACAGGAACTCTGCTAAAAATTTAGAGACCAAACACAGAATTTTTCGATCTCAGTCCTTAGTTATGAGTTCAATAATTTTGAATTTTTTCAACCTAAGACACCTAGAGATTTTATGTGTATTCCAAAACCTGAGTATGCTTTAATTAATATCAATTTAATCTCAATTAAATGTTTAATATTATTTCAAATGTACCCGTATGTTAGAGTGATTGATTACTCCTTTAATGAAACTCTTTAATTCGTTAAACTTTGAAACTTGTAATGCGTTTTCTTATCTCATTTGCATATAACTCAATTATTTAAGACTTTGCATTACAAAAAGTATAAAAATACATAATTTCAATAAAAATGTGTAATCTTTTCAGAAAGGAAAAAATGTATTTTTAAAACAGTCTCCAATAAAATTTATTTATTAGATTCATTGACGTTGGAATTATGCTAAACATATATTCTGTAGCCAACGAGTATTTTGTTGGTTGTCATCACGAATGAATTTCATTTTAGAACATTATTTTTCCAGTGACTGGCTCAAGATGTTCGGTCTCATACTTGTCTTTGAAAATGTATTTTTTTCTTTTTTTTTTTGGAATATTAAATGAGCTTAATATAAGTATTGCATTGAACATACGAAAATTTAATTTCGTTTGCTGGTGGGAAGGCGCATTATTATGTTTGTATTGGCGGGTTAACGATTATGTAAATTTTTGTTTTTTTTTTTTTTTTTTAGCTGGGAAATGTACGAGTATACGAGGTGTTAACCCACATATTTTTTATTTTAACAAAATGATTCTTTTTGTATTGGAATTTGCTGGCAACACACAAGAGTATGATTGATGCATGCATGCATGCCTGATTATTATGGAAATTTCTTTTGAAAAGTGGTTTTAAGTAAAGCTGTTATTTTTCTAAGTGTGTTGCTAAAAAAAACAAAAGATGACGTCATAGACGTAGAAAATTATTATAATTTTTGTGGTTTAATTTCTCGTATATGTATATAAATATAATGTTTCTAGGATACAATTATATGTATGTGGAGTATATGGCATTGATTGAATTAGTTTTCATAGAATTTTTCATAGATGTAGCATATTAAAAAATATTTTTCCTTCAAAGCCTGCACCTACGCACTCGAAGTTGTTTTATGTATTAGTATTTTAGCCAAAGACATTTTAATCTTTTGAGGGCATAATTTGTTAAGGAAATTTTTGTTAGCCGACCGAGAGCCGCAGCATTTATCTCAACGTATTGTACTCGTTTCCTAGTATTAGCCATTAAGTCGTAGTTAGCCGATAAGAGCAGAATAATTTATCTCGTCGGATTGAATCCATTGCCCATAATCTTCGTATTATACTCAGTAGCTAGTCCAAAGTTATAGAGCCAATGAATTCATCTTCTTGGTAGTTAGCCCACCGAGAGCTGAAGCGTCGAATCCTCGAACTTGGACAATATAATTCATAAATTCCAAATTTATATCTATTCACAAATTCCATTCCACATACCTACTGCCTTCATTTTATTACTTTAGTTGAGCCATCACTTAATCCTCTTACATACTCTTCCTTTTATAATATCTCACTTTTTTTATGAATTGTGACAAGTATTTATGGTTTTCAAAATCTGTGATGTATAAAATAAAAATGTAATTTATCATTTTTTTTATGTTTTCTCTGGAATGATGCATAGACATTTATTTTTACTTTTTCCTACAAAAAAAATATTAAAAAAAAAAATTGTACATACATGTTTTAATGGATTATTATGGTCAGAAGTACATTTTGCCATTTTAAAATTTTCTTTGTTTTCTTATTGTGATTTAAACAACAGACATCCTTTGACATTTTTCAAAATACAGATTGTGTGTGTGTGTTTGCGGTTGATGCAAAACCACATACATATTTGTGTAAATATCTACATTAGGGTGGCCCACAAAAAAGAGTTTATGTGTTTCTAACTAAAATTAATGTTTTATTCGTTCTCAGTATTTGGTGAGTTGTATCGAACTTAAGTGAATTTCGAAAAACGGAGAAACCAGTTTTAGTGAATTTATATATTTTTGCAAAAAAAAAAAAAAAATATTTTGATTTATATGAAACTTTCCAACACATCATTGAAAGCATCTTTCAACATGTTTTCTCCATGCAAACGGGGCCACCCTAATGAATATATTTATGTTTAAAATGCACAGACATACATACATATATTTTTCTACTTAAATCAAACATATCTTTCATTTTTGTAAAATATTTTGCTAAACCTAAACTAATATTTGCGAAGATTAATCGTATGTAAAAATTATACAACCTTTTAATATACAAACTTCTACATATTATCTTTTTAACCCATTCTGAGCTAAAGATTCCCACAAAAGATATTTGCAACATACAAATTATATATCTCAATTTGCAAATAAATTAGCCATTTTTAACTGGCTAATCCAATTGACTTGAAATTGCACACAGGTTTAGCAAATGAGTATTTGAATTTAAGTTCTGACGACTTACTTTGCAGACCTTTCAGGAGCAGCGTTGTAGAATCTCAATAAAGGACTAATTAGCCATGCAACATTTTCTAAAGCTTAAGAAATTTTGGTGGTTCGTCAAAAATCAAAGATTTCATTATCTTCCTATTAAGATTTTCATCCCAAAAAATGTTTGTCAACAGAACAGATAGGTTTGGTTAGGTTCCATGGGCAGCCGCTCCTCAAGCAGCTCACTTGGGTCCATTCAAATCTGATCCCATTGTGATACCCAAGGGGTAGACAGCAGGATAATTACAATACTTCCGTTGCCTCCAGATTAAACCAGCCAGATTCCCGGATGAAGGAGTAGATTCGTCTAAGATTCATCCTTAATAGCTCATCCAAGCATGATAGGAATGGAGATCAGGTTTGTCAGAGC
The DNA here is from genome assembly GCA_942486065.2 of Calliphora vomitoria. Lineage (NCBI taxonomy): Eukaryota > Metazoa > Arthropoda > Insecta > Diptera > Calliphoridae > Calliphora > Calliphora vomitoria. The sequence goes on from OW818029.2 coordinate 95,354,829, forward strand.
CGGGCGTTGGCAGAAAAGGTGATACACAGTCTCTTCCTCTTCTTCATTATGTCAGCTTCTACAGTAATCATTGTACGGTAGGCCCATTCTTCTAGCGTGTGCCCCAACTAAACAGTGTGCTGTAATAAAGGAGACAATTACCGTCGCGACGGTAATCCACAAGTAGATTCGTACTGCTGGCATCATATACGGGCCAAGTCGACCTCGCTATAGCACAGGAAGGTTCATAAGTCCACCTGTTTTGTGCAGTCTCATATAGTATCTGCTGAACAGCCATCTTGCATTTAACAAGGGAAATACCAGAAAAGGCGTCGATTGCCTCAACATTCATCATCGCACCCCTTTTGGCCAAAAACAGAACTGATAGTTTTCTGTTCTCTTGAAAGACATTTTTGTGTCTTGAACTCGCTCCTTTATTTATCGGCAGTAAAAATTCCTATAAATTGTAAATGTTATAATATAAAGTGGCTAAAATACAATTTTAAACCTATAAAAGCAACCATATAATCCCTGATGTACGAAGGGAGGAAGATGTGGATAAATCAGTTGATGACATGGCGTTTCTAAATGTTTCGGCCTCTCGATCATTCGAAGTTTCAAATTCCCTTGGAATAAAAAATCCATACATATTTCCAATTCAGATATCTAGGAAACTGAAGAAAGCTTTTCATTTGGAAGAGACTCGTGGAAGTAAAAGTTTTACATTAAAAGTTTGACGAATACTAAATATGCAAACTTTACCCTTTGGCGAGAAGCAAACCAACAGTAGAGGAACAAAGTGCATTGAGCTTATAAGGATTGTTAATATAAATACAAGGTGACGCAAAAGTAATCCTCCTATCAGAAAATGCTATAAATTTTGCGATTGGCCCCTAATGTCAGTTCTGTTTTGACATTTGTGTAGTAAACACATGCGAAATACACGTTAATAAACAATGTTACACTACACTGCTCAAGAACGCGGAATATTGCTGACTATTTATTTGACCAATAATCGGTCGGTGACTTTGGCACAACGTGAATTTCGTCGCAGATTTCCTGGCCGTCCAACGCCAACTGGTGAAATACTGCGACGTTTAGCCGCTCGCCTCGAAGAGACTGGCACAACACGAGATGCTGCCAGGCGTGGCAGACCCCGGAGTAGCCGTTCTGCAGAGAATATTGCTGCTGTAGTCGAGGATGTCATGGAAGCGCCGTCGACATCGACCAGACGACGTGCTACGCAAATGGGTATCAGTCGACGGTCTTTACAGCGAATTTTGGTACAAGATTTGAAGATGTTTTCGTACAAAGTCCAGACGGTGCATCAGCTGTTAGCTGCTGACCGCCAATCGCGTCTAACATACGCTCAAGCCATCCTTAATCATCACCAAGAGGAAGATGATTTTCATCAAAAATAATCATCCCATTTCCATCTTAGCGGGTACGTAAATAAGCAAAATTTACGCTTCTGGGGCACTGAAAATCCGCGTGTAACCCACGAAGAGCCATTACACCCGATCAAAGTCACTGTATGGTGTGCTGTTTTCGCTGGAGGAGTCATCGGACCTTTTTTCTACGAAGACGTCGCGGGCCAAACGGTTACTGTGAATGGTGAGCGCTACAGAGCAATGATCAATGAGTTCTGTTTGCCGCAACTTGATGAATTGGGATTGGAAAACATGTGGTGCAACGGCACACACTGCACGTGCCACAACCGATATGCTGAAGGATGAATTTTTCGGGCGCCTAATCTCCCGTTTTGGCGTTTTGCACTGGCCAGCAAGATCGCCTGATTTGACCGCTCCAGACTTATTTTTGTGGGGCCTTTTGAAGTCGCGGGTTTATGTCAACAAGCCTCAGACTCTTGCAGCTCTTAAAGACAATATCCGTCAAGAATATGAGGACCTATCGCCGGAAGTTTTGGCCAAAGTGATGAAAAATGCTATAAAAAGGGCTTTAATGACAAACAACTGTGGCGGCGGCCATTTACATGACATCATATTCTCGACTTGATGTAAACAAAACTAAAAGACCAAAGAAAAATAATCCACAAGAAGAATCAAAGTTTTTAATTTTTTTTTTAATTACAGCCAAAAAACATCGGAAGTTTACTTTTGCGCCACCTTGTATTAGTTGGGAAATAATAATAAGAAATAAGATAAACAATTTTTAATTATAACAGTTGCATTATAATAAATTCACCATAAAACTTACAACGATTATGTACTTGCTTAAAGCTCTCGATGCTTGCGTGTGCTATTTATTTCATATAGTTAACGACATTTAAATATTAATAAATTTAAATGCCTATAACTTGGAAATTATAAGACATAAATAGCACACGCAAGCATGTTTTCTCCTAGCCGAGCGCTTTCCAAAAATATACAAATCTTTAAAATCGGATGGGAAACCAAAAAGTGTTTCAAAATTGTATATGTCGAAGGTACCCTACTTTGAGCCCGCATAGCGCCGCCCCTGCATTTGTAGGATCAATTTTAATAACATAAACTCAAATACTCCTTGTCTATCCCCTGATCACACCAGCTGTTTAGAAATACCAGCTTTATTTCCACTGTGCTGTGCGTTGCTAAAGACTTTAGCAAGTGTCAGTGAATGTGGTTTAATTAAAAATGTTTATACAAATATGAAAATAGATATACAGCTACACATATTTCAATATCAATTTTCAAAACTCCATCTAATGTAGAACCATAAAAATCAGTATTATGATTGTAATATAAAATTCATGGTATTAATCTATTTGTATTTATTTCCAAAATGGATATTATTATTTACGACTTTCTCTTATTTTATAAACACAAATATTTGTTATTATTTTGTTATAATTTAAAATTAAATGCCTCAAGGATTGTACACTGTGTGTAGTTGATGATGGCCAAGAAGGTCATCCTTTTCAATTGTGCAAAAGGCTCAGACTGTTTGTGTGTGGAAAATAAAATCTAAATCAATTTCTTTGTTTTCTCAATATGCAAAGAATAACATCATAAATTTAACATTAATTTTTTACACAAAAAAACACAAATTTAAATGAAAAAAAAGTATAAATATGCGCAACAAATGGTATAAATTCAAAACTCCTGCGGTTTGAACTTGAAAGAGAATCACAAAAAAAAAAAAAAACAACAAAAATAATAATAATAATAATAATAAACTGTCTTTCAAGCAATCCTTGGGATAAAGGAAAACAAAAGCAAACATAGCAAGACAAACTCTCATGCTAAAAACTTTAGTTTGTTGCCATAATTGCAAGGGACGACAGATAGTCATTTGAAAAAGCAACAACATAGTGGGGTCAATGGGCAGACATTACTGAAGATAAAGTCTTGTCTTACTATAGCAAGGCTCGTGTTTTTGTAAGTTGAGATTTTTTGCCCAATTATGATATATGAGCGGACCATGTTTGGGTTATATTTTTCAAATATAGCAGAACATAAAGTGATGGCTGTTACAATTTAGACTGACAAGTTTTTCTTTCTTCAATAAGATTTTAATATTTGATAACAAAAAAAATAACAATATCCGTCTCTGGTGACACTTTCGTAAAAGCTCTCGTTATAGAATGCATACTTTCTAGAGTACTTAAAACAGTGTTATATCGTTTCCGTGTGGTGTATTAAGTACCTTTTGCAGATCGAAACTGAAACACAGAAATAAAGAATCAGCTTTGCTCTTCTTCTAGCCCGCTAAATAATGTACCTTTGACTTCTTTTTATTCATTATGTGCATTTCATATGCTACTGTTGACTGCAATTTAATTTTCGATTCACTAGTTACTCAAGCTCTTGACACTTTCACAAGTAGTACATTTATTTTACTTATGCATATCAAAATAATGTTTTAGTCCCAATAAACCAAACGATATTAAAACGATATCGAAACGAAATCACTTAGATGATATAAACTATCATATATGATATCGTTTGCGTGTCATAAACGATAGTTTTTGCGCACTAAGTTGTACCGTTTCTTATAATATCGTTTTTCCAGGCAATTATGATACCTTTTTCGCTATCATAATTTCCAATAAAAATGATAGCAAAATCGCCATGCTACAGATTTTATTCTGAATGCTATTTAATACTAAAAATTATATATAGTTTAATCTCTTATACTAGATATTTCGCTGAAATCAAGGCATATTTAAACATCTAGGCTGAAATAATACAATAACCTGGAAAGGAAAAATAACATCATACATATTTTCATCACATTCATACCGCTTATTTTTGCAAATATTTGAACGTTTCAAATATTGCATACAAATCACCATAAAATTTAAGAAAATTATCGCGTTTTTATTATCTGCCCACTGTTTAAATCAAATAGTAACGTTTTAAATGTTTAAGATTTATTTTGTTTTCGTATGTTGTTTGAAAATTTTCAATATAAATTATTTTTCAGTTTGAATTTTTTTTCAAATGTTTGTAGTTTATTTATTTATTTTATTGGAAGGAAAATTTTTGAAAATTATATTATGATAATATCGTTTTCAATAATAATATATCGAGCCCTAACCGCGAAAATAACGTAAGCGCCAAAAATCGAATTTTAAAGGAGAGAGTTTTTTTTGTTTTTTTTTTAAGTTGTGCGAAGGATTTTTTTGAAAGTTAAAATGTAGTCTATTACTGGTCTCATATATGAGATAAATGCATTTTTAAGTTAATTTTGTGAGCAACAAACTTGTTTTGGCGCTTACGTTATTTTTACCGCCACTATTACAAACAGCTGAGACTAAAATATGGTGCATACGATAAATGCTTTATAAAGAAAAAATATTATTTTAAGTTTCGAAAAAATGTATTTTTTTAAAAATCAGAAAAAAGTTTTAAACTAATATAGTAGGTGCTTAGGAAATTAAGGCATATCTTCTTCATCTGTTTCGTTTAATGCGTCTATAATATTTTGGGAATGTTTTAGGCCAATATATTCGTTATGAAAACTTTGAGGAATACTATTTTTATTGCAAGGTCATTTTAAATCATTGAATTTATATGAGGAAATTTTTAATTCTGTGTTGGATAGCGGAGGAGGTCCACGGACCGTAGAAGTATTTAAATCAATATCTTGTCCTCGCTATTAAGGAGTGAGATCGTAAAATTTTTAACACACGTTTTTCATTAAAACGTTTAACCCAAGTATTATTTGATTTCAATTATATTCATTTGTTGTTAATCTGATTAAAACCCTGGTTCAGGTAGAAGGAATGGTCCACATTATGTTTCGAAAGCCAAAAAAATAGAAAGCATTTTCAAAATAGCTTCCAACACATCCGGAAGGAAAGCAGCCCGGTTAGCTCAGTGCTCGGTCTATTTGGTACGAAAATTTAAAGCTAATGCAGGTTTAAAAACATACAAGGGTCAAAAAGTTCCTGACAGGAACGCTGCAAAAAATTTAGAGGCCAAAAACAGAGTATGGAAATTGAAGTAAGAATTTTTCGATCTCACTCCTTATCACAATAGCCGTATTTAATTGTAATCATAGTTGTATAAAAAGTTGAAGACTGCATCGTGCTTAATTTTATTTTCTTTGGAACAAGCTAATCAGAAAACATTTTCCAGTTTGAAAATCAGAAGGAGTCCTCATGTAAACGCTTAAATGCCTCGTAAACTGTACAATCTATGCATTTTTACACTCTCTCTAATGAACTTTCAAAAATTGTATGTTAATTCGTTTCCACAACTCCGATAAGTTTGCGCGACAATTTAGGCTCGCAAACTTAAATATATTGTGCATTTGATAAATCAGCTGCATTTGTTTACTTTTATTTATAATAAATAAAAATCAAATAAAATACAAATTTTTTGTACACGTGAAAATTGTGTGACTTTGGAACCGAATGATTGGAAATATTAACCAACAGCTAGAATATAAGCAAAATCTTCCAAACTATGTTTACTATTGTTTGTTACAAAGATTTCACTTTCATTAGAAGTTTTTAGAATTTAAATTTATACAATTTTTAAAACCTTTTTTTCTAAGAATTTTTTAAATTTATTTTTGTTTCATATTTTTATCAAATAGACATTTTCTGTATAAAATTGCACAAAATTTAAAAGGTGGGTTCATGAAATACGTTGCGCATTTGCACAAATTGGAAACTTAAGCGTTTAAATTAGTACCCTTAGAGTGCATTATCGATATAAATTCATAACCGTAAGGGGTTTTTCTTGCACTTCGAATAACTATAGGCCACTCACTAGGAGCCCATACAGTTCGGTTTCGAGTAAATGATTCTATTGTACTGTGAATAGAATCAACAGGCATTATTGTATGACCAGGTAGTAAGCAAATTTGAATAGATTAGAAAAAAATGCTTGATTTGATATTTGTGTATTTCAATTTCTTTTGATTTTCTCTCTATTACTTCGGCTACTCTTACTTTAATTTATTGCCCCTTTTGGCTTTTATGTCGCTTACGTTATTTTTGCGGTAAAGCAAAAAGGTGAGTGTCGCTTACGATATAATTGAATTTGCGTTATCTCTGTATATATAAACACTTTATTTTCATTATTTCAGGTGTTGATGCGTACGACACTTTTCTATCGATTTTCATTAAAAAGTCAATTTCGGAAAAATGTCGCTTACGTTATTTTTGCGGTTAGGGCTCGATATGATATCATAATCGCCCCCATAAGGTAATACCGATTTTGCTATCATATCGTTTTCTGGTTTATTGGGGTGTTATTATTAGACTTGGGTAGTTCATGAACTAAATGAACTAGTTTAAATCGTTTGCTAACTTAGTTCAGTATTGAACTATGAACTAAAAATCATTTTCAATTGAGACTAGTCGCAATGCATCAAATTGATATCAATAAAGAGGAAGTCGCGTTTGTAAATAATCTCTTCACCTTTTATTTCGTAAACATAAAAACAATATTTAATTCAAAGCATCTAAAAGAGTAATCAAATTAAAATTTCAGTAAATTATGTATTTTTATCAAATAAATAGTCTAAAATGTTTGCTTGCATCAACCAGATCAGTTGCGACTAACCGAGGGTTAAATAAATGCGTGTTTACGTTGTTTTTCCAGCTTCTTTTTATACGAATTCTGAGATAATTCCGAAAAAATATGGGTCATAATGGGTAGAATCCGTTCTCAGAATTATAAAGCAATTGACAGCAAATTAAGAACCCAAGGAGAATTTTAGCTCTAGTATCATATCTGTTGTTTTAGTTCAGAACAGAGATACAATTTTAATATTTTATTACAAGAAATTTATTACTCGTTTCTTGTTCTTTTTACAAATAGGTAGTTCAACAAAAAGAGCGATTGAACTAGAAGAGCTACCTAGTTCATTTTAAAACTATGAACCAAAATGAGCGATCATTGAAATTAATTATCTAATCATTGAAAAACAAATCTAATTATTATAGTTATTATAACTTTTAAAAACAATTGGTCAATTCACAAGGTCTCTTATCAGTCATATTGTCATAATGTCCTAATATATCACTGCTCGACAGTTCGGCTTAACCGACTCTATTCATTCTGCGTTGGTCTCTGCTGGTTCGTTACGATAACACAATAAACATAGCATAGAAAGAAGTATTATTTTAGGAAATTTTATGCTTTAAAAGCAATAAAAAACATTGTGAAATAATAGGACATTATCACAATATGACATGATAAGAGACCTTGTGAATTGAGCAAATATATCTTTCAGTTTTTTTATTAAGACATTTTAGCTTAAGCGACAAATCCCTGTTACAAAAAAACAAAAAAAAAAAAAAAAATGTCAATGTGTACTTAAGCTAAAATGTAATTCACTGAATGAATTCATTCATTAATAAAACGCTATATGAATAATATGACGCTTAAGCTTTTTCTACGGTTATGGCTCGATATATTAAATAATACTTATTAGACAATTTTTATGTAATGCAGAATTACTAATTGTAATACAAATTTTTGCTGGGTAAATGTTGTTTTTCATCAAATTGTTTTTCGCATTGTCTACAATTTCACAAATAAGATTTCTTAAACACGGCATGAACGAATATGCTTATATATATTTTATATATTTGCCAATTTATTCAGAGTCTATAAAAACAGCCAAATTAACTATTGAACATTGTTTGAGAGTATCAAAGGAGTCGTAGAAGTACTTTTAATCATCAGTTTGTCTTCCAAAAGAGCAAACATAATTAGGGTATTCACACGGTTGTTATAAAGTCGTATGTCATAAAATAATAACACGAAAAAATATAACTGGTGTGAGTAACCCTCATAAGTTAATGTGCAATTTCAAATTTGTCAGCAGAAAAAAAAAATCCAAATTTTTATTAATTTTCATTTCAAAATTATTATAAAAAATTTTAAGCCAATTTTTTTGATTTTTATTTAAGATTATTAAAAAATAAGAAAAATGTTTTTTAATTTTTCAGTGAAAAAAATTGATTTTTAAAATAAATTTTAATCCAATTTTTTTTTTATTAAAATTTTTGGTGAAAATTTATTCCCGATTTTGACGCATTGTATGTCCGATTTACTATGGTGTTATATACGTCGTTGCAAGGGCTCAATGAAGAGTTTTTCTCTTTCGACTTAGATTTACACTGTTTAGTTATGACAAAACAATCAACACTGCATAAAAGGTCTTATTATTTTACGATTTTTTTCTTTGAAGCACAACAACAATTTTTTAAAACTATTGTAAATCTTTAGTACTTTATGACAATATGACCTGATAGCACACCCTGTGAATACCCCATATATGTAGAACATGTGGATGTTGCATACTCATCAATGTGTGATATATTAAAGAAATCTTTTAAAAAAGCTTATGAGCGATATGTTTCTGCCATACAAAACTCATGCCTTTTTTAGACAGATCTGTGAAGAAGTATTTAGCTCTTTTTAGGGCCAATTTTTATGCACATCCCATTACTTATTGAGTAAGAAACTATAGCATAAATGACACGTTAATACCGCAACTCAATTGCAGAAATAAATTCCATAATAAGTTTCCATAATTCTAGACATGAAATATTATCTATATTATTTGTTAGCTGTATAACAATTGAAAAGGAAATTCTACCTTGAAGACTTGTAAGGTAAAAGTTGTTATTTTGTTTGCTCAAAAAAGAAATTAGAATTTCGCCTATTGAATATATAGGATATAGGCACGTTTCATATAAATATATCCACATGTATTTCTCTATGAAACCGAACAGTTTTGAACTATGTATCCCTTATAGAGAATATTTTTTTTCTAATGACTGGTTACAAAGGAATATTAGTTGCTTAATTTGTATTGTATATGTTATTGTAATCCTAGGTTGATTTAATTCGTTCAGCGGAATGCTGTTCATTCCGATAATTGCCTTGGGTTTTGCTAATTGACTAAGCTATGATTGGCAGAGCTCAAGCTGTTTAGCAAGGTACTTGTACATTGTTCCATCTACTCGTTAATGAAATAATGAGTGGCCAGTTGTATGTTCTTTGCAGAATCTGTAGTCTGGGACGAAAAATCTCCCAAACATATCTTACAAGCAATGCTAATATTCTTATGAGAAATAACTTATAGTGAGTTTTTGTTTGTAACTTTTTACTTTGCTGAGTATTTGCTGATTTTTATACCCTACACCACCATAGTGGGGAGGGTATAATGGATTTGTGCAGATGTTTGTAATGACCTAAAATATTATGCTAACACCCACCTTAAAATATACCGATCGACTTAGAATCACTGAACCGATAGAATCTGAACCGATTAAACGATGTCCGTCTGTTCGTCCGTCTGGCTGGCTGGTTGTCCATGTAAACCTTGTGCGCAGAGTACAGATCGGAATTTTGAAGATATTTCGATAAAATTTAGTACATATAATTTTTTCTGCCCAAGGACCAAGCCTATTGAAACTGGCTGAAATTGGTCCATTATTTCACCTAGCCCCCATACAAATGTTCTCCCCAAATTGGACTTTTTCGGTCATAAATGTTTAATTTATTTAGGTATCTACACAAGTTTTTCTCCAAATAAATTTCATATATACCGAATTTATGTCACCAAATTTGGTTATGATCGGTCCATAATTAGTCATAGCTCCCATATAAGACCTGCTTCCGATAATCACTTTAACGATCATAAATCTCCTTAAAATGTTGGTATACACATAAAATGCAACATAAATATCTTTCATATAGACATTAATCACATGACCAAATTTCATGGTGATCGGTCCATAATTTTTCATAGCTCCCATATAAGGCCCACATCCGAAAATCACTCACGAATATAAGTTATTGAAATTTTGAAAGAATAATGATTTGGTCATTTACATAGTGTAGGGTATTGTAAGGTCGGGCTTGACCGACCATACTTTCTTACTTGTTCATTATGAAACCAGTAAGAAAGTATAGTCGGGCAAGCCCAACCATATGATAGCCTACACCGAATATATGATTATAAACAGTTTTCTTTTGATATGAAATTTACTTCTATTGAATCTTATTTGAACATCAAAATTGTTAAAATATATATGCCCGACAAAGTGATTTTCGGAAGAGGGCCTTATATGGGAGCTATGACTAATTACGGTGCGATGATTTGCGTTTATATGAGACATATTTGTGTTGAATTTTATTTGGATACTAATATATTTCAGAGATTAATGCACATTAATGAAATTTTCGATAATGGTGCTTATATGGGAGCTATGGAATATTGTGGACCGAGCGATACTAAATTTGGTAGTACGAGTTCAGCTTATATAAAACTTATTTGGGCTGAATTTGTTTTGGAAATGTTTATAATTAAGATATTTATGAGAGCTTAACTATTTTCAGATAGGGCAGTGGTATGGGAGATAATAGACCGAGAAATAATAGACCGATTCTAATCATATTCATTTAGTCCTTGGGGCAATATAAAAGTTTGTGCCAAATATTGTCGATTTATCTTTAAAATTAATCGACTCAGAAAGTGCAGAAAGATCCTGTGCAGATTGGAATAATTTAAGGTGGATTTATTCTTGCACGTTACAAACATCAGAACTAACCCAGTATACCCTCCCCACTATGGTGGTGTAGGGTATAAAAACACCAAAAGGAATTCCTAATAAAAAATGCTTGCCAGCAAAATTATCCTAAGGAAAATTGCTTAAAAAAATAATCCTTATTTTACGAAGGTTTTTCGTAAATTTTCGGGAAAAAATTATTGTTTTTTGTATGGGATTATTTTTTGTGTTGAAAAAACACCCAAAACGTAATGCAAATAACGTTTTGAAAAATTACCCAAGATATGTTTAGTAAGCGAAACTGAATTTGGATATACCCCAGGTGAGAACACGCTTATAATAAATCCCTGAGCTAGGCAGGGATCTGAATAAATATAAAAGATATTTGTGATTTTTCTTTAAATTTTTAAGCTATTTTTTTCATTCTGGGCCATTTTTTATTTATTTAAGGCAATTTTTCTGTTTTTCACTTTTTTTTCATTGAGTAATTTTGCTAGCAGTCTTAAAATACCAATACGACAACCAGCGTTGATTCTAAATAATAGCTTAAATCATTCGTTTTGGAAATTTGTACATATATTAAATAAATGTGTATATGTGTTTGAGTATGTATACATATATGGTGTACATTCTATTTAAGTTTCTAATGGGGAGAGAATACATAAAGTGACAAAAGTTAAATACGTTTTATTAATACCCTAAAGGAAATCTGACACATAACTTGAAATCCATACACATTGTGATGGCACAAAAAAATAATTGTCAATATTCCCAATTCTAATTAAAGTTAAAATTTATCATATCAATTTGATCCATAATTTTCAAAAGATTCAAATAAAATTGAACTAGATTGAACTTGGAAAAACGGAAAAAACTGTTACGGTAAATTTATCTGAGATTTATAACGAAGTAATTTAAACTAATACCGCATGTTATTGATTTTATCTAGATGAAAAATATCACTAGAGAAATTGTTCAAGTTGAAGAAAAATTCCAAGAGAGTTGCAATTACACAGATTCCCACAACTCAAATCGAAGCTAAAATATTGTATAAAAAGACGTAAAAAGCTCTTGGAATTTCGAAAAATGGAATCATTGAATAAATTTTTAGGAAATCTGAATGTAAATCCGCAATCGGATTACTCACAATGGCGTGCCACAAAAAGACTTAACCCTTTGACGACCACCAGTGTCCCAACACAAAAATATTGAATAACTAAATAACGAAAAATAGAATGGGTGCCATTTTAATTTTAATTAGTTCGTAAACATGTCTCTTATTAATGTGTTTAGATTAAAACAACTTCGGTTATAGCATTTATTTTTTATTGTCTTTGAAAATTGACAGTTTTATTTTAATATTGTGTTCAAGAATTGTGCCGAACACTTCAAACGAAACAATTGAGTTGCCACCTGTTGTAACCCATTTTGGAGCAGTCGTACCCAGTGTTGCCATAAATTTTTTGAAGAAAACTTTTTATTTCTAAAAAAAAAACTTTTTTTTCAACAAAAAAACTTTTTTTAAGTACATGCATACTAAAATTACAAAATCCAATTCGTACATAAATCAAACTGAGATAATTTATGTGAATTTAGCACTTTAAATATATGCAAATCAATCTCCCCATTTAGTAATCGAATTTGGAGACAATCATTTTGAAATAAACGGTTCAACTTATTGATAACATAGGTCTACAATTTTCCAAAAAACTTTTTTTTTAAAAAATAAAACTTTTTGCATCTGAAAAAACTTGCAAAAAAAGGGAAAACTGGACAAATGGTAACACTGGTCGTACCCCTACGTTTTGAGATTCGAGAGATTGAAAAGACCATTTTTTATTTGAGCTCCAAGAGCGTTCTTGGTATTAACAAAATTAGTAACAAGATGCTTATGGAGTTACCCGGGATAGCAATACAAATCTAGTACGGCAGCATTGCTATTCATTTAAAATGTTCAAAAAACTTTTTTTGTAAGAAAAGTTTACACAGTTTATTGGTGATGTTCTCTCTAGGCTTTATTATTTTTGCAAATTTGAAAGGTAACGATTACGCTACAAAGGAACGGTGACGTAAATTTGAATTATTATTTTAACGGTGACAGTATTTTAATGAGGGCATTTTAGTGGTATTTTAGGGGCATTTTAGTGGTATTTTTGTAACAATAACTCTAAAAAGGTAACGGTGACGTAAATTTGGACAGTATTTTAATGAGGGTATTTTTGTGGTATCCGTAACCCTTTAATTTTACAAGTAAATCATGAATGTCTGTAATTTTCATTCGCTCTACAGTTTTATAGTATTGTATAATATCTTTAGCTTACCTAAAGCCTTTGGGAAAAGATGTCCTGATGATGTGGACTAAGTAATCAGTGAAATAAATTTCAATGAATTTATCAATAATTATATTAGGAATTTACCAAATTAAAACTAAATCTTATAAAACTGTTTAGTTTTTACCAATTCTTCATTTTTAGAAAAACTTTTATGACAGTCGTGACTAATATAACAAATAAAACGACACCAATTTTGCATCATTTTTTTATGCGTACACCTTATTTGTTATGATTTGTGAAATTCCAATTTTGGCGCTCCAAGCCCTGTTGCTCCCCATCCCCGTTACATAGTGTTTTAATAAACATTTTATAAGAAAGTTGGACTAATGTCTGACCACTTTAGATATTTTGGTTCATTTGACACGTATGTGCTCTTTGTAGTGCAGAGAGCAGTCAATTGGTTACTTTATACATCCCATATATTCTAGCGTGAAGACAATTGTTACTTAAGTGTATCTAAGTAATCTAGAGTGTAGTCATTTTAACCGTTTATTTTGTGCTGCTCTTTTTTGTGAGTAATTCGTGCAAACTTGTTTTATACAAATTGTGTATATATAATTCTCATACAGTTTATTTTCTTTTTGCTTAAGTATACTGACATTTTATTGTCATTTTAATGTCTCTAAGTAGCCTAAAGTGTAGTCACTTTAAACTATTATTTTGTTCTGTACTTTAGAAAATAGTTATTTTACCTAAAATATTTATCTATTCGAGAGTTGTCGGAGTAAGGTTTGTTTACAAGTAATCGGTTATTTGACTGTATATGAGATGTCGGTCTTTTGAACTGACTATTTGAGGTCAATTAGCACCTATCTATGTTAAAATAATTAGTTGTGTAGCTGATCCAGTAGCCAGTTAGGTAGCTTGTAAGGTAACTGTTTCTATGTAACCAATACGTGAATCCAATGCATTTACTAATTAGACACTCTCATTGTGCTTAGGACATGCACGTGTTAAAGTAACTAGTCACGTAGCTAGTTATGTAGCTAGTTGTCACCTAAAGGAAAGGTAAAAGCACTAGTTCGGGACAGTCTCCTAGAACTGTTGGGTATTCCTACTGACACACACATTCAAGCATTTATAACAAACTGTTTAAGCTCAGTGGACACATTCAAATTATACAAGTTAATGCAGCCATATGGTTGTGTCTTTTTAAACATATACAATATGGAGACATTTAGTTGCATGCATGTATTAGGGTAATAACTTTTCCACTATATAAAATAACTAACCAGAACATGTGTAAAGTCTGGAAAAAAAATTTTTTTTTGAAGATCTTGTTTTTTTTTCTTAAAGTCGCTTTTAGCAATTATATTGCGAACTTTATGATCGTTTAATATTTTAAGCCTCCTGCAGAACATTATAATCAACAAGAGCCACTTTCCACTAGAGATAGTGGGAAGTGGCTTAGAACATAGTCTTCAAAAACTTCTACAACTTTTTTGAATTGGATTTCGCTCTCGATGTTTTTATTGTGATGTTTTAAATTCGATCAATAAATCTGAATATTAATTCCTCTACTTTGTTTACAATGTTGACAAAATACCATAAATATAACATTACAATGTTTGATTAACAAATTTACGGCATAGAAATGATACAAAGATTACACAGGAATGTTTAATGTATGTTGATATATCGTTAGCTTAGCGAGCAAATGAGCTAAGTCCACTTTTTATAAAAATTAAGATTTTAATAAAAAATTTTGGAATAATGGTTGCTTAAACACTTTTACATTTAATTAGTCTTTTCCCGGTTGCTATGCAAGAATACTAAGTACATTTTTTTAAATTGCAAAATTATTATCTCTGTGAAATGGAATTGATTGTTCTACACGTTATTTAATATATAATACAGCCAAATTTGTTTTAATTATTAGTTTATTTATTTCATTTTAACATAAAAATTTATATCATAAAATTTGTAAGGATATATTGTATCATTTTGAAATTTATTGACATCTCCAAAACTGATAAGCAGAGCAAAACAAAATATGGGCATTTCCTCCGAATGGTCAACCAGGATCGAAAAATAAAATGTTGATAACCATCGTGTTTTATTGTTTATAATTATAAAAAACGGTCTATATTTTTATAATGGAATGGTTTTACATTAGGAAATTGGACTGGAAACTGGAAAATTTTATATATTCTTTTTAAGCTACTTCTAAAGACATTGTTATACTTAATTATTTTACATTCAAAAAATATGTTATGTCTGCACTCTTTCTTCAAAATCTCTCTATTACAATCAATTAAGAAGAGAAAAGTGTAAGGAGAACAAAAAAATGTTCGATTAACGGTTAATTTTTACTTTGTTTCTTATCTATGTTTTAATCGTACGTTCGCTACCGAAAACATAACTTTATAGTAAATGCTTTGCATTAGACGTCAACTGGTGCCAGAATAACACATTTTAATTAAGTTCGGTGTCTTTACATTTACAATGAAATAAAGTTTTTTTTTTATTTGCAAAATTTCGTACGTTCGCGACCGTAAGTAAATGCAATGCAAATATACTTTCGTAGATGGGTAAAATATGTGATAAATCGCAAAATGAAAAACAAAAGCGTTATTAACAAAATTAAAAATTGATTGAAAAATAAACTTATTTTTTGGAGCTTATCCGACTTAGTGACTAAATTCGATCGTAAAACACTTGAGTGGAATTTCTTTGAGACCTATATTAATACGCTTTTAAATTAAATGAATCGCTTTGGAATATTCCTTTCCATTTCGCAGATTTTTAAAATTTCACTACTCTCAGCCAAAGTTGATTTCTATTTTACGTACGTTCGTGACCATATGTTTATAACTATCATTATGAAAACATATACTCGATGAAATACATCATTTGCACTAAACATAGAGCTAACAAAATGCTATCGAATCGCAAAAAAAAAAAAAAAAAAATATGCTAGGAAACTAATAGTTTTGTTTTCTATATTCTTTGCTCATCAAAAACGTACGAACGTACGTTCGTGACCCCAGGAAATGCCCATATGCAATATCAACGTTTTTACTGTGAGTTGTATAAACATATGAGTTAGTTACTTATCAGTTTTAGATAATTTTAAGAATTCTGGCATCGATTTTTTAGTGCATATTTTTGCATATTTTACTTAGTTTTATTGCATATTTTCCTTTTTTTTATTACTTTTTTTCTTATGTAATTTAATTGTTTGTATTGGAATTATTCTTTTCAATATTTTACTATTTTATTAAGGCCCAATGATTATTGGCTTGTGCTATTTAAAGAACACAGCCAATACATTATAAGATACGGACAACTTCTTAAATATAACACAAAAATTAACAAAAATGTAAATTAAAATGTAATGTAAACAAACTTGTTTTAAAGCTCTATGTAGATTAAAAACATTTAGAGAAATTAATTTCCAGTGTTGTAATAGTTTTTTAATTTTTGTAAACTCGATATTTTCAATTAAAAGTTGTATTTTTGATTCCTGGAAGAGTCGTATGTTGTATTGGTACTAGAGTATTCAATTTATCGGGTTTCTGGTTTAATCGGTTAATCGAGCATATAATTAATCGGGGTTTAGATTTAATCGGTTAATAATCTGTTAATTTTAAATTATTCGATTAACCGAATAATTTTTATTTTAATTTTAAATTGAAAATGGAACCACAAATTTTGTATACTTATTTAAGCATTTTATAAAAAAAACAGCAAAATCATAAAAAACAAAGAAATCAACAAAAAAAGTAATAACAAAAAAAAAATATGATATCTGTGAGTTTCTTTAGGAATTTAGTGAGATCTTCTCTTAAAAAAGAATATAATTGAAATGTTTTCCTTTTAAACGATTTTTTCATTAGATTTAATAAAACTTGAGAAATCAAAAGTAAAGAATATCCAATTTCTCATATAAAATTCTCAATTATACCATTGCACAGTGGAAAATGATGGTCATTTTCGGATCAATGAATGGATGAGGATTTTTGTAAGATTTTTTTCTTCAATAGGTGGGACTTTAAACTTTAATTTGGTTTTTCAAATCATAAAAATCGAATCATAATAAAACAATGTAATGAACGGTTAAAAATACATTTTTGATTTTTTAAGTTTTTGTATAAAAGTGATATGTTAAGACAAGTAAAAAAGTGTTTTTATGTACTTTTTCATTAGTTTTAATAGTATTAACAACTGACATTTGTTAACAGCCGTTTAGCTTTAGCGTACTTTAGTACCTCTAATTCACACGTTTTTAGACCGAATTTTAAACAATTATGGAGAGGCAAGGAATTAATCTTTCATAAAATGTATATTTCTAGAAATTATTTAAGTTTTTATAAAAAGTTTAGCATTTTCTTTATTTTTTTTTTTGTAATTTTTCAAATAACATTCAGTCAAACATTTTTTTTTTTGTATAGTTTTTAGTTTATATTAGATATATATTTTAGATAATAAGTTAAACTTTAACCCTATGTTAAAACTAGATCGGCGGCAAATGGCGCCAACAGTTAAAATCCTAGTAAAAATTGCGTAGGTAAGCCAAAAAATATTATATATTTTAAATGAATAAATTTCAAATCTGCTTACAATATACTTATACAAAACTCATAACGAAAATAGAATCTGGACAAGATACCCTTTCCAACAAGGTAAAACAATTCTAAAACAAATAATTATAAATATTAAAACTACTCCCTTGAATATGGTATAATTTTAACTCTCCAAATCTTTAAAGTAGAAAGTCGTGTGTTCTGTCACCATTTTCGAATACTTCTGTTGACATAATAACTACGATTTCTGCAAATAATTATTGCTCGACATCTTAGCTTTACGATAGAATTTGTTTTGTGGTTAATTTCAAACATTTGCAAAAATGAATCGGCAATTATAAATTATTCGAACAGTTAACCGACCAAAATTAATCGGTTAACCGATTAACGGTTAATCGATTGAATACCCTTATTGGTACACAATATATTTTAAATCTATATATTTTTCAAATATATTTTGATGCAGTAGAAAATAATTACATTTTTAAAGGACACATTACATTCTACCTAATTTAGTTGTCTCTACTTTAGAAATAGATTTTTATTTTCATAACATCCAAGAAATGTTATCACCCTAATGTACATACACATTCATACAATTTTGTATCCTTATGTTTTGTTAATTCACAATTTATCCAACATATGTTGGAAATTTTTCTTAATCATAGCTGTATTTGGAAGCTGATGTAATGTAACAAATATACACAAAAATCATGCAAGAATATACTTATATGCCATTTTATACATATTTCAAGTCTTCAACTGTCAATGGATTTGTAAATATACAAAAAAATTAAGAAAACGAAACTATTTAATGCATCGTTGATGGTAATTTCCAAAGAGGACATATATCTTTATAGACGTATAATGTTTTTAAGACCACATACGTTTATTGGTTTTAATCCTCTTGAGGAAATGGTAACATATTTTTTACTTTAGTGACTTTGTTATTTATTACTTATAACCAGGAAATTTTTACGAATAAAATAAAATAATTGATAATACATTCTCATGTATTACTCTCGATATCTTGTTTTTTTTCTATTAAATAAGTATTTAATACAATTATATGTATGTATCCCTTAATTAATTAGTTTTCTAGATTTTTATTAAATTTGAACTCAGTTGGTAGTTTTATTACACTAGTAATCTCACAAGGATATACAACTTAGGACACACAGCTGCAAAGTCCTAAATTAAAGTACTAATTTTTTAGTTTGGTTTTGTTATTAAACTAATTTCAGAGACCATCTAATCATTAAATTCATTATTCTCATTTGTATATTGACAAACTTATGTTTATTAATATTTTATTGATTTTTTTCATATTGTGGGCCCCAGGGCAAGATAATATTGCAATAACACTTCCTATATTATTTATTTGATATTAGATAAGAACTTTGTTTAATATTAAATCCACATTTTTAGTTCTTGTAATAAATATTAAAAACATGTACAATATATCTTAAGATTATCATAGAATCAAATGCAGGAAGTATGTTTGAACTAAATTCATATAAAGCAAGACGTATTAATCAGGTGAGAGCGTTGGTAAAAAATACAATATTTATTAGTTGTCAAATGATTTGCAATGTCAAATGTCAAAATCATTTAATTCAAATGAAACAACAAACAAAAAAATTCATTTATTTTGCTCAGACATTGGTTTTGGTATTATTTTATCTCACATCTTCTCACCTGATTTTACTTAATACACAATTTTATATATTTTACTGGATTTAATTGTAAAATTAGTTGTTAAAAAAACAAAATTTGGCTGACTCCAATTTATATATTTTGGTAATTTGACACGTATGTGCTTTTTGTAGTGCAGATATAAGACAATTGGTTACTTTATACATCCCAGGTAATCTAGTGTGAAGACAATTGTCACTTAAGTGTCTCTAAGTAATCTGGAGTGTAGTCACTTTAAACGTGTTGTGTGAGTAATGCATTCAAACTGGTTCTATACAAATTGTGTTGATATAACTCTCATACAGTTCATTTATATTTTTACTTAAGTATAGTGTTATCCCATGTAACATAGCATGAAGTCAATAGTCACTTTAGTGTCTCTTAGTAACCTATAGTGAAGTCACTTTAAACGTATATTTTGTACTGCACTTTAAAAATTAGTTATTTAACCCACCAGAAGCAATCCATTGGAGAGTTGTCGAAGAAAAGTTTGTTTACAAGCTATCGTTTATTGGACTGCCTATGATATGTCTTTTAGCTGACTATTTGAGGTCAATTAGCACACGTACATGTTAAAATAACTAGGTATGTAGCTGATCAAGTTACCACTTAGGTAGCTAATAAGGTAACTGACGTTTTTTAGCCAGATTGTGAATCAAATGCGTAGATTACTTTGGACCAGCTGTTAGACAGTCTCATTGTAGTCAATAAGGGTAAAGCACGTGTTAAAATAACTAGTTACGTAGCTATTGAAGTAACTATTTCCCACCCTAAATGATGAGTAAAATCACTAGTTCGGGACTGTCTCCTAGAACTGCTGGGTATAGATAGGAAAACTTCACATAAACCATCTATAGGCCATCTCCAATGTACCCTGAAATTTTGAGAAGGGTGTATATAAGTTTGTCATTCCGTTTGTAATTTCCTCAATAGAATGTTATGACCCTATTAGGTATATATATTCTGGATCCTTATAAATAGCGGAGTCGACTAAGTCATGTCCGTCTGTCTGTTAAAATCAATTTTCAGAATACCCTATATATCTTCGGGATTAAAATCTTCAATAATTCTGACAGACATGGTTTCGAGAAGATTTCTATTTAAAATCAACAAAATCCGTCCATAAATAACAGAGATAGGAGCAAAAATCCGAGACAACCTCTGAAAATTTCATCAAAAAAATACGGTTTATTTCATGCTTTAACAAAAAAGCAACAAAACGTATGTTTGGATGTGGGTTGGTTTCATTGCTTTCCGTATTTAGTTTTTTTTTTTTTGGTGTTTCGTTTCGTTTGCGTTGCTGTTTTTATACCTTTCACCTTCGTGAGAAGGTTATATATAAGATTGTCATTTCGTTTGTAATTTCTACAATAATTTGTTTTTAGAAGTTTTCTTGGTATATTAAGGATGCTATACGCTGTAAAGAGGGCAATTAATGGATTCACAACAAAGGTGAAGGGTATATAAGATTCGGCATAGAATATAGCACTCTTACTTGTTATATATATAGATGTGTGCCAGAGCTGTAGATGAATCATTCAATTTCTAATTAATTCGCAATCATTCACACAAAAAAAAGAATTGAATGAAATTTGAACCAATTCAAAAGAATTTGGTAAAAATGTGTTGCAATTCATTTCCAATTAATTTGAATTGAATTGATTTTGAATTAATTAATTAGAAATGAATTTAAGTGAATTGTAAATGAATTGCAATTCGTTTTTACCAAATTCATTTAAATTGATTCAAAATCAATTCAATTCAAATGAATTGAAACCGAATAGCAACTCATTTTTACAAATTCATTTGAATTGGAAATGAATTGAAATTCATTTCTGCCTAATTCGTTTGAATCGATTCAAATTTCATTCATTTCATTTTTGTTGTAAAATGAATTAATTCAAAATTTAGCTAATTCATAATGAATTAAAATCAAAAAAGAATGATTCATTTACAGCTCTGATGTGTACTCTATGGGACCGTGAGTATTACACAAATAATTAAGATTTTTGCGTGGACATGTTTAATCTATATTAACCCAAAGACAAAAATACTATTTAAAGCACGTTAAAAAATCATAAATAATGTAAATTCAATAATAATAATAAAACACTGCTGGTCTTGATTAATATTTAATTAGACATTGCACAAATAAATTTAATCCAAAAGAATGCTTTAGTTACTATAACATAAAAAAAGTTTCTTATTCATCCAAATTGAATTCATATATGTATTTGAATGATGGTCATATATTCTGTAATTTAGCATTCTGTAATTTAGCATATCATATCGATATATTTAAGTAGTTTTAAAAAGCATTTTGAGGGGATATGCAAAGTTAAAAACTTTTCTATAAAACGTAAAATGCCCAGTCCTTATTTACAACCATAAGGAATGGCAAATTTTGTATACCAGTGTCAATAATAAGTAGAAGAATTTTCATATTTATTTTATAAATTAAATAAATAAAATATGTCTGTATAGTCATGATGGCTTTACGCCACAAAACTTTAAAATTACACAAATATGAATGTAATTTATGTTTATATTTCTATTTTAGTCTTTAGCAATTTTTTACTTGTTGGTTTTCATGTCTGAATTCATGAAAAGTTTAAAAATAAATAAAAATTCTCCATACAGAAAAATGTTTGCATTTATATGTATGTATGTATAAATCAAGTCCTTTACGAAGGTTTTTACCAAAATTGAAATTCCATTAGTTACTGCTCAAACACTCATCGGCCCCATTCTTTTGTACCATTCATCAATTTAAGGAAAATAAACATTTTTTTTTAATGCTCAACCGACGAAATTTATCCTTTTTTGTGGCAAAATCTCTTACAAATCAACATACAAATGTTTGGTTTCGACTTGTTTTGTCATTTATTTACACCATAAATGAAAATTGACAATTTGTGTGTGTTTTTTTTTTCTCTTATTTTTTTATTATGGGAAAATGTGAATTATTTTTGTTGTTGTAGATTATCGAAATAAATGTATAAGAAAAATGGGCCATTTAGCTTCATATTATTGGCAATATTGATAAGGATACAATCGATATAAATTGGAAAGGAAGAGATAAATTTTATTTAGGTATTTTCTTATACATACATATACTGTACATACATACATAGGTATGTTTGATATTTATAGGTAAATATAAAAAAATTTTCTCTATACACCAGTGCACAGTTCGGAATAAACAGCTTTAACTCTACTTGAAAAAAGGAATTATTTTATTTTTTGCACTTTCTGAACTTCTCACAAAAAATTGTTTTTTTTAATGCTCACAATGGAAATAATTAAATGAAAATTGTAATATATTTCCTTTAAATAATCCTTAATAATAATAAAAAAGAGTTATGACAATAAAATCACCGTAGGCTTTATGATCATAAACCAAAGTCACACAAGAAATATGCTTCTATTAGAAATCTGAATGCACGTGTTGACAACAACTGACTTTAAAGCTTACTTTTTCCTAATCAGAGCTAAAAACAAAAAAAAAAAAAAGTAAAACAAAACATGAAACATGAGTTATCTATTTTATTGAGAAGCTGATTAAATGATCCGAAGGAATGTTGCCAGACATTTTTTTGTTCAGCTAGATTTGTGATTTACCACAGTGTGCAGTGATGGGATTTGAACAATTATATTTAGTGCCAAATTGATGTATAAACTGTGTCAAAATGGGTTAAATAGTACCAAAACACTTTCCATAAAATAGACAGATTTTGACACAATTTGTTACAATTAGAATTTTTGTTTGTAAGCCAAACATTTTGGTTTATTTCGATATACACATATCCCTCGATTTACACGATACTTTTTTTACACGATTTTTTTTTAAATATTTTAGCAAAAATTAATTTTTTTTCAGTCAATATATCATGCACAATTCTCAAAAATAGTTATCTATAAGAAATTAATACATAATAGGGAAAGTGTAGTAGCAGGAACCAAAATGAGCCTAAGTACAACTTAATGCGTTCGAGACATTACAATTGAAAATATGGAAAAGCCACTAACGAACTGGATAGAAAATTAAACTCTAAAGCGAATCCCAATTGAACCCATTGCTCTAACAAAAAAAACTTAATGATCAGCTACCATCAAGTCCTGGTTGGTTTGAAATATTTAAGCAAAGACATTATTTACATAATCTATAATTAAAAGTTAAACAAGCTTCTGCTGATATAGATGTGTCCTGAATAATTTACTGAAATTATTGCTGCCGATAAAATAATGCCACATCGAACTTTTTTATCAAAATCTAATACAATTTTAAAATTAAAACAACGATTTAAAATCAAATTTTTTATGGAAATATTGTTTTAAATTGAATTTTTTTATGAATATGAGAGAATATATTTACTTTACTTTAAAATAAATGAATTTTCTTAACAAAATTTTAAATTTATTCGTATTTGGGTATTTTTTCGATTTACACGATTTCTCATACAAACATTTTTCATTTCGTTTTACACGATTTTTTCAGGAACGCATCTATTGTGTAAATCGAGGGATAGGTGTATCAAATTTACCCAAACGAAAAAAAACATCAGTTAGGGCCTTTCTATATTAAGGGAACTTATTTGCAAATGGCATAATGTAATTATGATGCCCTCAGGCGGGTGTTTGATTCGAAGATGTTATTCTTGTATTGTCGATCATTTTTTTTTGAAAGTTTCAGTATCCGAAAGTTCGTACATAGCTATACGAAATAAAGTTTGAAATATTCCAAATCATTTCTACATTATTTTGTTTATATGTATATGAAAACTTAATTTCACTAAAAACTTCTTAAAATTGATTAGGAAACAGCTGCAAACTTTAACAAAAAAATATGAATTCAATGAGCCTACAACATTTTTTTGGGTATATTTTGTGACAGTCAGTGATTTTTACTGAAAATCAAACAAATCTAACTAAATCTGATAGATTTTAGATTTTCAGCAAATTATTAAACAATAATAGAACTTTATGTATGTTTAATTTAATGACTGAATTGAAAGTAGTACTTAATCAATCAATTTGGTAAAACAGTTCTTTTTAAATAATATTAGTATTGCAAAACGTGCTGAACAAAGAAAACTTGATAATTTCTAACATAGATGACAACTATATAGGTAACTGTAATGCATGTATTTTGTTATTGTATCACCCGTATGTGTGGCAAGAGAGTAATTTTTTACATTGATATTTCTATGATTTCTAATATTAATTTCGGAAATTAATGTTCAAAACTATTTTTATTTTGTTTTTGTGTCACTTAAAACGTAATAGTGCCAAAAATGGCACAATTTTGCCACTAATCCCATCACTTCTATACACCCTGCAGTCCATGGACTTAATTTCATATTGACGTATGCGTTTTTTGCTAGTAACATCCAGTGACATAACCATTTGTTTTTTAGGCTTTTGAAATTTGAGTTTAACATGTGAATGCTTGCACTACCAGTCGCTAGTAATACCACTAATGAAGGATGACGGCTAAATAGTATTATATATGTATGAGTACAAAAATATATTTTACTTTACCCCATGTTTTTTATAAAATGTTTGACGAATCATTCGTTTAGAATTTCATCAATTTTATAAAAACGAAGCTGTTATGTGCTGTTTTTATACCTTTCACCATGAGTGGCAAGGGAATATATAAGTTTGTCATTCCGTTTGAAATTTCTACATTTTCCATTTGCGACCCTACAAAGTATATATATTCTGGATCGATATAGATAGCGAAGTCGATATAGCCATGTCCGTCTGTATGTTGAAATCAACTTTTCGTAGCCTCCAAATAACTTACATACATGATTCATATATTAATATATTGGGAATTCTTCCCGGTCGGCCCACAAATTTATCTTTAATAAATCCGTTTTCTCTGTGTTCTCTGTGGCAGATAATGACAAAATCATATTAATTTCTAACACATCTAAATGTTTGTCGCAAACCCACATTAGTAAGTATATATATTCCTGGTCCTCATAAAGGCTATAGACGGTAATACGGAGTATTAATACTTTTCAAATTTACAATATTATTAAAATCATCCAGTTTGTCAAGAAATCATATTTCATGTTTACACGGTAGTATTAAAATTATTTTTCTATTGATTGTTGATGTTTTCCTGAAAATTTTATTTATTTTTTCTCTGTAGATAAGGTTTGTTTGGTATTGAAAAGGGACAATATCGCTCCATGATTTCTATCCTACCCACCATAAAAATGTCCTCCCGGCATACTGTTTTAGCAGTCATATGTCAATACGTTAATAATGCGGCACTCCTGATAACATTTTGCACATATTAGTTTATGTACTTGGGCAACATTTGTTATTTGTTCCCATGATAAAATGACTTGAACATTTATAATTGTCTTATAATAATTAATATCGTGATAAAATTGGACATAAACAAGTTTTATATGAACCTAAAACTTTCTTCCAACTTTTGTGAACATCAGTCCATAATTGACCCTATTCCCATGTTAGAAAAATATTTTATTGTATCATATATGAATGGTGAACAAGATTCGGACGAATATAACACTCTTACTTGTTAAGAACGTATTTGTATGTGTGTATAATTTTGACAGCACTCATTGCTAATGTTAACCAAAATTCATATTAAGACATTTATCTGGACATAAACATGGATTAACGACATAAACAGAATTATTGAAAAGCAAAAAGCCTAATTTGATGGAAACCACATACAAATTCATAATTTCGAAACACAAAAGATACATATATAAGCTATTTGAATTCAATTCGTTAGCTTAGTGACTTTAATCCAAAACGTTAGAATAATTAAAAATGCTTTTAAAACGAATATATTTTTTTTTCTTTCATTTTCATACTGTGATATGCGAAAAGTGTAGGTGCATTATGTGGTATGCAAATGTGCTAAGTCCATTTTTTTTTTCAATATTGCAAAACTGTTGCCTCAATTAAATGAAGTTGAGTAAAATTTAATATTAAATATAAAATAGCGCCAAATTTGTTTCAATTATTAGTTTCATTTTAATCACAAAATATAAACAATAATTTTCAAAATTTAAAAAATAAAATATTAATTTTCTTGATTTTGACCCATTGTAGGTCCAAATTACTATATCCTTATATAAATCGTTGCAATGGACTTTGGAATATCTATCATTACATATCCATATTGTCTATATTAATGACTTAGTTATCTAGATATATAAAAAATAGGCCAATTTTTAATAGCGACCGAGCCGGAAGAATTCCCGTTAAATTGATGTATCAATTATGTTTGTAAGTTATTTGGGGGCTACGGAAAGTTGCTTTCAACATACAGACGCACATGACTATATCGAATTTGCTATATATAACGATCCAGAATATATATACTTTGTGGGGTTGCACATGAAAAATGTAGAAATTCCAAAGGGAATGACGAACTTATATATACCCTAGCCCTCAATGTTTCAGTGATAACTCCCAAAAAAGGACTAATTACTAAATTTCATTATAAATCATACCAAATAAGTAGCAAAACTGCATTAACAGATTTCAAAAATATTTGTATTTAAAGCAACAAATTTTATAATGTTTTTTTGTGTCTAGTGTAAAATTTGTGATCACGTTTGCATTAATTTGACATCTCACATTTTTATCTTAAATTTTTAATGTTTAAATATTGGTAGTCCTTCTGAAAGACCCAGAAGGGTTTTGATTCTCCTTCGAAAAATTTGCATTCACATTACATATAACTTATTCGATTTAGGGCCATTGTTACAACTTGCCACTATGATCGTAATAGTAAAAGTTAACTTTAAAGCTACCTTTTTCTATTACTTAAAGTTACCATTTACTATTCCGAACAATAAGTTGTAATAATGGCTCTTAGAATTTTAGATTTCAATGTGTGGGTAATAAAATTTAAAAAAATCAAATATCACATAGTTATTACTTATATACAGATCTATATACAATTTCTTCATTTCCTATAATTTTTATGTAGGGATGTGCGATTAATCAAACATACATTCATGATCAAATATACTGATTAATCAATTATTCGATTGATGTTGATCAATCGAATAATCAAAATAATGATTAATCAATTAATTTAAATTTTTATTTTCTAATTTTAATATTTTTGTTAAAAAAAAGGAAGAAAAACATTAAATAAACAAAACTAAAATACATACAATTGGTAAATTCACAAGGTCTCTTATCATGTCATATTGTCATAATGTCCTAATATTTCACAATGGTTTTTATTGGTTTTCAAGCATAAAATGTCCTAAAATAATATTACTTTCTATGCTATGTTTATTGTGTTATCGTAACAAACTAGCAGATACCAACTCCGAATGCCTAAGAGTCGGTTAAGCCGAGCCGCCGAGTCGTGATATATTAGGACATTATGACAATATGACTGATAAGAGACCTAGTGAATTGACCAAATATGTAATTTATTTGAAATAATTAAAATTTTTAAATAATCAATTATTTTAACTTTGAACAATCAAAATTATTCAATTAATTCTGGATATAATTAATCAATATGTTTGATTAATCGAATAATTTATTAATCTGGATATTATATTAATCGATTAATCGCACATGCCTACATTTAATTATAAATAACATAAATGCTACATTTAATTAATGTCCGACAAATAAAAGAACTCTTCACTTGAATACCTTCAATTACAACACATCTAATAAATACATTATACTAACGAAATCTTCAAGAAATGACTAAACTTCTTCCATAAATATTTGCAATGTTTAACAAATTCAAGGACTTTGTAAGTCAGTTGTTAAAACATAAATTGTAAAAAAAATATTTTTTTTTTTTTCACAGAATGATGCCTTTCGACTTTATGTTGAAAATAACAAAAATAAAAACATCTTTATTTTCTTAAACACTTACAAAAATAGAACTTTAAGTAGAAGGGCAATTCCAGATGAAATTCTACGAAATTCCAAGTATTTATTTATGTACAAGGCACACCGGAGAAAAGAAACATAATGTAAACAATAAAGGTAAAACCAACGTATTACAAAAGACATGAATAAAATGTTGGCGGTGGGTAATAAAATTATAAAGCGGAACCAGAAGCATTCAGCTGGATTTTATGGCATGAACTGGCTTTCTTTTCAGCTTTCCATTTTATAGTACAGTTTTCTGTTAGAAATTAAGCAGTAATTTAGTTTATAGTCCAGTCCATATTGTTCATCTACTCCTACTAATTATATATATATATAGTAAACACATAGTCCTTTATATATTTTTTTTACGAAATGCAGTAAACATGAATGGCAAAATTACAAAAGGAAATTAAAGTCTGTGTAAATGTTTACAGAAAGACAAAGATAGAAAGGTAGAGAAAGAAAATTGAACTAATTACAACAATAAGAAAATATATAAAAGAAGAAAATTCTTTAATTTTTATTTGTGCTTAAATGCTATACTGGGGATACATAAAAGGAAAACAAGTATATACTTACTCTAATTATAAAAATAATGTTACTTTGCAATTGATACCATTTTGCTGTTTTTAAATCTGCAGTTCAGCTAAATATGTAATTATATATGTATGAATGAAGTCTATTCATATGTATGTTGTTGAAATATTGACTTCACCATGAGTTTGTCATTCCGTTTGTAATTTCTACATTTTTCATTAGCGATCCTATTCAGGATCTTTATAGATAGCGAAGTCGATATAGCCATATAGCCATGTCGGTCTGTACGTTGAAATCTACTTTCCGTAGCCCCCAAATAACGTACATGCATGATTTATACTTCAATATATCGGGAATTCATCCGGATCGGTAGAGAAAATCGACCCACAAATGTCTGAGATATAATGAAATTACCGGGACAACTTCGATTTTTGGTTTATTTTTTATCTATATCTGGATTACTAAGTCATTAATATGGATATATAATGATAGATATTTCAAGGTTCATTGCAACGATGTATATACGGCTATAGTAAGTTGGACATACAAGGGTTCAAAATCAAATGAAAGGGCAACACTGCTCCAGTCAAAACTTGAACAAGCTGCTCCATTTAGTTGACAGCCACTGATAGCAGACTACCCCGTGACTTGAGAAGAAATTGAAAAAAATGTGAATTTCGTTGCTCATTAAGCACTATTTTTTGCGGAAAAAAACCATCAATCAAATAAAGGCTAAGCTTGATAGATACTATAGGAAGTCTACAATTGAAATGGTAAAAAAGTGGCTTACTGAATTTTGGTGATGTTTGGTTTAATGGCAAAAATCCACGAATTAGGCTACGAAATGCTCCCTCGTCCGCCCTATTCTTCGGATTTAGCACCGAGTAACTATTTCTTGTGTCCAAACCTGAATAAATGTCTCGGCGGAAACAAATTTGATTAAATCGTTGCCTATGCGTAAAACAAACCCCTTCTTAAAAACCTTTGTAGGCTAACATTGACTGGGAAGACCTAAAAATAGTAAAACAAGTCCTGAGAGCCAAAAACCTATGTCTGCTACCAAAAACCTAATTCATGAGAATGTATTGCCATATATGTGGGAAGAGAGTAATTTTTTCAACCGATATTACTCTATCCTTCGCTCTAAGTTAGGTTAGGTTCAATTCAAAAACTGATCTCATTGTGATACCCAAGTGGTAAACAGCTGGGTATTTATCATACGTCCATTGTATCCAGGCTAAACCAACCAGATTCCCTGATGAATGAGTAGATTATTCTAAGACTTATCCTTGATAACTCATCTAAGCATGATAGGAATGGAATTCCGAGAATGCGTTCCCTCAGGTCTATCAGAGCGGGCATTGGCAGAATAGGTCGGACAACGTCTCCTTCTTCTTTTTGTTCTTCTTCATTATGACAGCTCCTAGAGTACTCATTGTACCGTAGGCCCAGTTTTTTTAGCATGTGTCTTGTAATGAAGGAAACAATTAGCCCTATTTGCTCTTGACGAAATTCCATAAGTAGATTCGTCCTGCTGGCATACGCGCCAAGTAGACCTCGATATAACACAGGAAGACTCGTTAATCCACCTGCTTTGTGCAGACTCATATAGTATCTGCTGTACAGCCATCTTGCCCGTTTATCATCCATCATCGTACCCCTTTTGGCCAGTTCATCTGCTATACAATTACCCTGATTTCCATCGTGAGCAGGGACCCCTATAAGCGATATCCTGGAATATCTCTCTATCTCATTAAGGGATACCCGGCATTCTTCGGCTACCCCAGATGTCTTGCTATCAGCAAATATGCATATATCACCAGATATTTGATAAAACCTCATCCAGTTGGATGCACGTTTAATGGCCGTAACTTCCGCCTGAATAGCCCTACAGAAGTTAAGTAACCTGAAGTAAGAATAAAGAAACCTGCAACGACCCTACTGCCCCTTTCCGAGCCATCAGTATATACCCCTATGACATCATCAGGGGGGAAGAGTCCGCGCTGCCATAAATTCCTATTCGGGATTATAGTATGGAAATGCCTATCGAAAAAAGGTTTAGCGATGCAGTAGTCGACATTACTTTGTAGGCGTCCATAGTAATTCAGTATTCTAGAGTGCCCATAGTCTTTACCAGACCACGAACAGCCAGCATTCAGTCTCACAGCAGAGTTGAGAGCCATTTAATAGTTTAAATAGTAAAAAGTGCCTTAGACCTTATAGCGCCTATAATCAGTATCGCGATAGTCCTGAGAACTCGTTCAATGGCCTTCCGGTGAGTAGCATTGTCCAAGGCGTGCCACCACACCAACACTGCGTAGAACAAGATGGGTCTAACAACTGGTTCAAACATCCCCTTCGGCATAATACCCCAGTTAGTAACAATTGCCCTTTTACAGGAATAAATGGCAAAGTAAGCCTTATTAATCCTGTTTTGAATATTCGAATTCCAGGATAATATTTTATCAAGAATGATGTCAAAGTACTTTGCATTATCCCTGATCTCAACATAAATTCCATTCAGTATATACCTCCTAGTGAAAAGAACCAATTCTATTTTTTGTGGGTTCACACTAAGTCCACTCGAAATACTCCACTCAGTGTACTTAATGTCGATTCCATACAACTAGATATTGTATCCAGAAATTTACCAGATATACATGCAACATCGTCAGCATATGCGACTGTCTTGATCCTTCTTTTGTCCATCCTGATCAACAAGGTTTTCATACACCACCCTGCGGGGTTCCACGATTGGCCACTTTTTAAACACTTATGCTACCTAGAGTAGCACATATGACTCTATAGCTGAGTATCTTCCGACTAGCCGGCGAACACATATATCGATTCCAAGTTCATCCATTGTAGTTAGGATGGCATCGGGAATGACATTGTTAAAAGCCCCTTCAATATCGAGAAAGGCAACATGTAAATACTCCTTATGTAGTAGTGACTCTTTAATGGAGCCAACTAAAGAATGAACAGCTGTTTCCACAGATCTGCGCTTCGTGTAGGTATGTTGGGATTTAGAGATGAGTTCCATTGGAATGGTCATTCTCAGGTATACGTCAGTGGCCCTTTCTAGGGTTTTAAACAAAAAGGATGCAAGACTAATTAGTCTATAATCCTTTGGTTTAGTATGAGTCGCCTTGCCTCCTTTAGGAACAAAGACTACTCCACACCTCGTCCACCATGTAGGAATATAGGTCCACCTAATACACGCTGTGTATATGTTAGTGACCCATGGTATAATTATATCTTAATTTTTTTGAAGATCAGCAGGAATGATGCCATCTGGCCCTAGGGATTTTAACGGATCGAAGCATTTGATTGCCTACTGGATTCTTTCTCTGTTCACTAGAACAGAGTTATCACATGGAGCAAAAATCAGCAGCCCCATTCACAGTCTCATCATCGACTGGGAAATGAGTGTCTAGTAGGACCTCAAGTGTTTCCATACTGTTCAGAGTCCATCTACCACAGGGTTTCTGAATATAGCTTGGTACAACCGCAGAGGTTGATAGAATTTTACGTAATCGGTAAGGCTATTGGCTGTCGCTTCCTCCTCTGAACTTTGCCGTTTAGCCACCGCTGGTCTTGAGAACAGCGATATGAGCTTTCGCCCAAGAGAGGGAATCCTGTTGCTCCTTTGTGAGGTCCTCAACTTTTTTAGAGCCCAGAGACTCACTGAAACACATGGTGGAATGCCTTGTAGTAGCAGCCCTTCTGACAGGATTTTTACGCCTAAGACTGTGTTCGGAGCCGGAGTTGGCCAGGGGTGGTGCGCTTTCAGGGCAGAAGGATTCCAATACAGACCCTGATCGCACTGTTGCTACTGCGAATCTGTTTTCTCTGTGTAGTCAAGTGGCACAATCTACTTATTTAATAATTAACTTTTTGATATACAAACAAATAAATGTTTATATTTAATTCGATTTAATTTTTAAACAAAGTTTTGTGACTAATGGAATAAACTGCAAATTAACATCTTGAATCTATAAAAAATATACAACCTTATTTAACTGATTTAAAGTGCTTACAACCTCATAATATACCACCACCTAACTATTACAGTTTTTAATTAACTTAATTAATAATTGTGTTGGCAGCATTTAAAAACCGCTATAATAACAATTTAATCGAAAAACTTTTCGCAAACAAAATTCCCATCGCGAAATAATTAGTTTGCAAAAGTATATATGTATATATGTACAAATAAATACATATATAAATGCGCTAACTAAAATACTTTTTACAATAAACAGCATAAACAATAAACTGCTGTTTAAGCATGCAGATAGTAAATAGAATAGGAGTAAATTTCTATGTATATATTGTACATATTTATGTAGCTTTAATATTCTTTTAAAATTTAAATTATTTGAAAAGGGAAACGATAAACCCAAACAAGCAGTGTTGCCAAAACAAGAAATTGTTATTAAAAATACCAAATTAATTTCAATTGAAATACAAATTTACAAAAATTCTGAAAAGCATTTAACATTTCAAAGCTTTCATAACATTTTTAAATAATAAATCTAGCGAAAGTGTTAAATGGCAACTCTGCAATCAAGCAGCAAAGGACATATTTACATTTAAACAAACGTTCGCACATAGGGCCACAACCGCACCAAGTTACCACTTTGGTATTGTAGCTATGGTTGTAAATATATACACGTACTATTCAACAAACATAAATACAATTCGTTGTCTGCTGATACTGTAAAGTCAGATTCATTTTCCGCATAAAAATGAGGAAAAATGGTTCGAAATTGTATCTGAAAGTTTTATGTTAGCACTCGTATCTTCTTCAACTGTAACTGTTCAGTTGTGTGTATGATAAGAGCAAAGTTGAGAAAAGCAATTTAATGTGTACGCTAGTGGCTTTTTGGCACTCTTAAATGAAACAAACAAATGAGCCACAAAGTAGACTATTAAAATGAGAAACAGGAACTGAAAAAAAGTTCAATTTTAATAAGATATGAAAACTAATACACTCACACAACATATACATTCATACATACACTTGTTTGTTAGCATCCCAGCAGTTCTGGGTGACTGTCCCGAACTAGTGGTTTTACGTATCATTTAGGTAAACAACTATTTACATAAATAGCTATGTGACTGGTTATTTTAAAGTGTGCGTGTTCTTATTAGGGGTTCAATTGGCCCCACATAGAATAATAAGAGACTGTGTGTTAGCTGGTCCCCTGTAGTTAACTGGTAGCTGGTACAAAGTATTCAATAAATGGTGAGTCAGTTACCTTTTGATTTTTAATTCAGTTCCTTGTTTTGGTAAAACAAATGCATTCAAGAATTTATAATTCTTGATGAATTCATCAAATTTCAATTTCATTCATATTTTGAGCAAAATTAATGCATAAACAAATTAAAATTCAAAAAAATTAATAATTTTCTTACAGCTCTGCTAGCTACCTAACTTAGTACTTGATTGCTAAGCTGAAGCCAAATGTCCCCAAATAGCCGATTGCTTGTAAACAAACCTTCTTCCGACTAATCTCCAAAATAACTACTGTTTTAAATGCAGCACAAAATAAACGTTTAGAGTGACTACACTTTAGATTACTTAGTGACAATTGACTTTACGCTAGATTACCTGGGATATATAAGGTAACCAATTAACTTATTTCTGCACTACTTTTCAAATGACCCAAAACATATACATAAATTGGAGTCATCAAAGTGATCATACATTAGTTAAAATTACTGTATCTAAGGGATACTTGTAAAACTGCTGGGTTGTTTCTTAGCATACTATACTATAAATGTGGATACACGTGTAACTCTTCTTTGCTTTCAAGAACAATTTTTTTGTTTCAAGTTGAAAAAATTAAATTTTTTAATGTATAATTGTCTCAAATATATATATTCATCTTTAGGGAAGTAACATTTTGTGTTTTGTTAAAATTAGTAATCAGCTTGAAGTTTTATCATTAAGATTTAAAAGAAGTTAATTTAATTTTAAAGGTTGCTTTGAAAATTAACTTTAATGAAATTTGAGGTTAAATGAACGAAGTATAAAATTTAATAATTTCTTTAAAAAAAACTGTTATGAGAACTTCATAAATGCTTGTCCCAATTGTGGTACAAAGCTCATCACGCCATGGAGTATTAAATAATACTAAACTAAATTATACATATACTATTGAAATAAAATTTATTTTTATACAAGGTTGGATATGTTCAGCATAGTGCTATAGATCGATTTGTGTATTTTCTTTTGAACTTAAGACTCTAGAGAGAATACAGAATGCAACAAATTGTTCTTAATCAAAATATCTACATCAAAGATAAATCTGTGGCGCAGACAGAAATTCATGATCTAAGCTCTTTGCATCATGTAGAGCAACTGTTTACAAATGGGCTTCCGTATGCACATTCCATTGCACTACACGCAGAAAAAAAATATAGTTGTGCATATTTACTGTAACAATTTCAAAATTTTTAACAATATTATAGTCACAGTATCTATTTATATGATTGTGGTAACAATAATATGGTGAATTAACGATTCACACGATTGTATCAACCATATCATCAAACAAGTATATGTTTGTAACAACCATTTTTATGATGAATAATTTTATCATAATATGTTGTTCTCAGATTATTATATCCATAAGCCGAGGGCAACATAATATGGCAAATCCTTCATCATTGTTTACTGTAACCATATCTATGGTTGATACAATCATGTGAATCGTAAATTCACCATATTATTGTTACCACAATCATTTAAATAGTTACTGTGACTATAACATGCACTACTATATTTTTTTTCTACGTGTATGTGGCCAAAACTATAAGGTATCACTGAACAAGGATGAAAATCGTTATACAAGGGTTTTCAAGGTTCTGATTTCGAAATTTTTCAAATTCAAAATTTCTGATCCAATATGACGGTGAAAATTTAAAAAGGTCTTCTGATTTACATGAAAATCGGAATATGGGGGTATTCAAGATTGCTGATTTCGAATCTGAGGTAAAAATTTTCAGATTCAAAATGGCCGATCTAATATGACGGGAATTCTCCCATCTAACTGAGATAATCTTACAAAAATTTCGCAATTTTTCCTTCACATAAACCGATTCCTCATTCAAAACAATAAAATGGTAAACAAAAGCACTCTTCTCCACTTTCTTTTGCTCATCTAACTAAACTTCTGCTAATTTGCAGGCGGAGGCTGCCACGAAAAAT
The DNA here is from genome assembly GCA_942486065.2 of Calliphora vomitoria. Classification (NCBI taxonomy): domain Eukaryota; kingdom Metazoa; phylum Arthropoda; class Insecta; order Diptera; family Calliphoridae; genus Calliphora; species Calliphora vomitoria. Next base: position 95,391,012 of record OW818029.2, read on the forward strand.
TATATTTCTCAAAAAACTCAAAAAAGCCAAACGTTAAATTCACAAATTAAATTCAAAATTCTTCGTTTAACACTTTTCTGATTGTTTAAACCTGGCCAAATTTGGCCAACCTTTTAAAAGCTATCCAAATTTCATTTTTTAGAAAAAAAAAAAATTATAAAATTAAAAATTATGTCAGAAGTATGAGTTTTTTCGCCAAAAACAATGTTTTTTTACAAAATATTTTTCTTAAACTACTACTACTTGTCACTTTTGTTTTCCATATTTAATTTAAAATTATGTTTGTTTTTTTAACTATTTAAATCATAGATAAATACACATAGATCGGAAACTCTCCTGTCAAAGACCTAACTCAGTTGTCAAAAACCTAAGTGCTGAGAATGTATTAGTAAAAAAAACTATGTGAAAACAAAAACAACACTCGTATGTGTAACATTTTTGAGTCATTTTTTTGTTTGAGCTTTTTTCTAGTTTCCGCTCTATGTTTCTCTATGATTTAAATAAACTTAAAAATTCGACCTAATTGCACAATGTCTTTGACCACTTGCTAAGCAGTCGCCGTAATTTTTTACAAAAACAAAACCTGACGTTATTTGTTTTAATGTTTTCTTTATCAAATACTAACAACAACAAGTTAGAGTGCTATATTCGGCTATGCCGAATCTTAAATACCCTACACCTAAATTAGATGAAAATTATAGAAATTACATTAGCATAAACACTCTAATGTTTGTGTTTGTTATTGGGACTTAGCTCCGATTATGAAGATTGGTAGAATGTTAATGCAATAAAGTAGTTTTCGCTTATAGTCTGCAAATACAGTTGCACAATTTTTGTGGACTATAAGCGAATTAGAACTATAACCGAATTAATTTTTAAGCCACTTTATGGATTATAGATGAATTCTGATATAATACACATTTTGGACTATATGAAAATTATGTAGTTTCTTCAATAAAATTACTTTTTTTAAACAAAATAAATGTTTGTTTAAAATATATTAGTTAAGTAGTATAGTAGTATTTTATATATTGTTAGAAAATCTAGTTTACACAGAAGATGTTTTATTTCAAATATATAAAAATGTTATCTAATTCAGCAATTTATAATTGAAATAACTATTACTACCATTTCCAACAGGGTCTATAATTTTATAATAGGAATAAAATGTACTATTTAACAATATATAGTGAAGTAAAAGAGTTTAAAACAGGGTAAACAAATACATTTAGTCAAACTTCAAAAGTATATTTTTGTTCTGTTCTAATGAATTTTCCGGATGTGAGCCTTATATATATAATTATGAACCCATTACATTCTGTTACATTTTTTACCGATATGAGTGTATATATGCGTTAATGTATTTTTGCGGATGTGCGACTTATTTGGAAGATATAAGTAAAAATTCAAGACATCGATTATCGTATATATGAGAAATATTTCTTTGGAAATTTTAATTTTCGGAAATGGACCTTATATGGGAGCTATGGTCAAATATGAACCGATATTCACACAATCTATTAGTATCATTTGTGAATTAATACTAACGATCTCTGTAAAATTTTAATTCGATAACGATATTTTTCAGATATTTATGAAAATTAATGTGTTTTTTGGAAGTGGTCCTTATATGGGAGCTATAATCAATTATGTTCCGATCTTCATGAAATTCCCTGCAGCGATTTTCATGTGCATGGGGATTATACAAGTCGAGTTTCAACCTGATACCGATATATATATAAGATATTTAAGTGATTTTCGGAAGTAAACTTTATATGGGGGCTATGGTAAAATTTCTGTTTGCACAAAATTTAGTTGTGCTGAATTTTGTATGGATACTGTAATTTTATGGGCATTTATATACCAAAACACCATATTTCGGGAAGAAATTTGTATGGGAGCTACGAGAAATTATGAACCGATTCTTTCAATTTTCAACAGAATTTGTCCTTTTATCATATAAATAATGAGTGCAAAATTTTATGGTATCCTCTGTAATGAATTTACCAAAAGTCACAAAAATCATATGAAAATTGTCTAAAATTTTTGGAGGTTGTCTTACATTTTAATCCATAACGCTGGTTCTACCAATTTGATTTTGCTGATTTTCAATACCAAACTGCTTAGAAAAATTATAAACATTTTGGTATACATTCCATAAATTTTGCTTATGTATTTTGGACGTGAGAGTGTTTTACAGAGACAGACAGACGGACATACAGACGGACATTGCTCAATCGACTTAAAATTTCATAAGGATCAATAATATATATATATACTTTGTTGGGTCTCAGATGAATATTTCTCAATGTTACACACGGAATGACAAACTTATATATACCCTCTTTCACCACTTGTGGTGGTAGAGGGTATAAAAAGTGCATTCTTGAAAGTGCAAAACATGAGTTTTTGCCTCAAAAATGGGTGAAATTACCTATAGGAAACCTTTATCCTAAACACTGTATTCTAATTTATTTTCCAACTTTAATTTGTCAAAGAATTATTTTCCTTAATTTATAATATATTCTTCTTTACATTAATAGTTTGATATCAAATGTTTCTATCAAGGCTTTTATGAGTAAAATTACGTTATGGAAAGTCGCTTTGATCATAAACTCCAAATTATTCTTCGTTATGAAGAATAATTAAATGAATTGAATAAAGCCAAGAAAACTGATTTTTAATGAAGATGTAATTGATATTTTCCTGGAAAAATAATTTACTTCGAAATTATGTTTGTTTATGAAATAGGAATAAATAATTGCAATGAAATTTAAATTTATATGATTTTGAATCAGTTGAAATTGTAAGGTTTTGGTTGATATATTACAAAGTTTTCCAGTTTGGGTCTGAATTTTAACTCTACAGTCAGAAAAAAACCCTAAATTTAAGGTTAGGTTTTGGTGTTCAAACCACTATCACCACAACATTAAACCAAACAGAGTTATAAAAAAGCAACCTAAATTATTGCTACTAAATTGTATTACATTTAAATTACTAAATTCAAACTATTCTCAAATTGTTTAAGGTATTAACTTTGAGGCATTGCTATTCGATGATTTTTCTAAAACATGAGCGTTATTCACAATGTAGAGTACTTGGCCTAGTTAAAAGCAGAAAAGCTATTTATTGACAAACATTTCAATTTCTAATGTATTTTGTTTTTTGATATTGTGCTCTTTTACTACATTACCAGGCCAGGTACTCTACATTGTGAATACCGCTATGGTTTTTTTTATTAAATAAATTTTTGTTTACAAAAAATACAATTTTATAAAATAAAGTTTTTTGTTTGGTTTAAAAATGTATTGGAAGTTTTCTTAACGTTTGCATACGAATCATACATTCCTGAAAGGTACAATGGTGAGATTTTTGTGTTATAAAAGTTCAAAAACTTTGACAAACCTTAAAATATCTCCAAATAGAGATTTGTACTAGTTTTGTTTAGTTTATACACACTTTTATTTATGTCTACTAAATATTAAAGATTTATTTCGAAGAAGTGTAAATAAAATATCGATTTCAGGGCAGTAATGTAATTGAAAAAATATATTTATATAATAAAAAATTCTAAAATAAGCTTAACAATTTTATAAAAAACTACAAAGTCCTTAAGTCTATTCCTGGAATATCCAATAACTAATTTAATGAATAAAAGGACAATAAAGGCATGATAACATGAATTTTAAATAGAAAATCAAAAATAAATGCCCTAAAATACTCGTATGTTATCAAGTTATTTACTTTTAAATAAAACTCAAAAGTTCAAATGTTTTATAGTGTTATGTGTGTGTGTGTGTGTTAAAATCTTGGTATTGAATTTCTATGTATAATATTGCAAAATTGAAGCTGTAAATAATACCCTAATTAAAAAAGATGTCCATTTAAATAAATTTTGTTATTAAAATTAAATATGTATTAATGTTTCCATGACACAACTAACTAAATACTTAGAAGTTCATACAAACATTGACTTTTTAATTATGTTAGATTTATTCGTGTGTAATAATGGAAAAATATTCCCACTCATACTTGTTCAAATAATGAATATATTTATTAAATTTATTTATGCTCTACTAGTTTATTCTTCAAAATCACAGATGTGATTTTATTAATTTATTTTCTAACTAAAATTACTGATGCATATTGGTGCGATGTCAATTACTTATGAAGAATCTGTTTTATTTTGTGTCTGTCTTATTTCAGTTGGTTGGTGGCCAGGGGCATGAATATCATTTCAAACATCGGACTCTGCCACATGCACGCTCAAGGAGAAGTATACCGCATACACGTCTGCTAAAAAGTCATCCAATGGTAAGTTGAAATATCGTTTAAAGCAGAATAAACAAGACAAAAGATTACATTAAAAAGTTTTGGCTTGAAATGGTAATACTTATACTGACTTTTTATTATTTACAAAGAAGCACTTTAACTTATTATTTCAATACGTTGCACAGTGGGTTGATCAGAAGGAAGTGATATTAAATCATCTAAACTACTGTTCCAATTGCAAAATGATGTATGAACGAGGAAGATGTCCATTAGGGCTATAACCAAATTTTGACCCTAATGGATGGCAAATGTTGTGTTTTTTACGATAAAATTTTTTTCGGGTAATTTTGAAATAAAAATCTCACCCACAAAAACATTTTTTTAAAGTCAAAATATTCTCAAATTGTTATTACTTTTTTTATATTTTTATAGTAAAACAGCGGATTTCTTCCCGTTATGGTAAATTTTAATTATAAATTCGAGGCAGGTTGATATATTTATAAAAAAACTATTTGCGTTTTTTAGACTAACAAAAAATAAGAAAATGATCTCCTAACTTTACCGCGAAAAAGTAATACCATTGTTATACCCTCCACCAGCACAAGTGGTGAATGAGGGTATATATACTGTTACGTTTTAACCTTTTTAAAACGTTGTTTTTTTTCCTTTAAATAAACCGGATACTTTTGATTGCAAATAAAAAGCAGTTTTAGTAGTTTTAAATTTATAACAACTCTTCATTTATTTAAATTGTACAACAATAACAGTCTAAATAGTCACTCAGTGTCTATTTACACGTTTATCATGTACAAAATTAAATATACAAGACAGTTGATGTTAACTCTAACAGCGCCTATGATAAACTCACTCACTACTGCAACCTCTGCTACTATTTATACACACAACATCTTTCGGGAATCTTCTACGATGCTCTTAACGCACAACTAGTATGTTCGAATTCTAGAGCTTTCGATGTCAATATTAGCGGCTTAAACATTTAGTGTTGCCATACTTACAAACAATGCTAATTACGCCATGCTATCAACTTTGTTGATAAGTAGAAGCCTCTACTGATGGAAATGCTTATAAACACGATGAATGTTGAATGTTGTAGCAACTGCCACATACCTTTAAATTTAAATCGCTAGTGCAAATTCGTGACAATACGTTTGCCATTCCGTGTGTAACATTGAGAAATATTCATCAGAGATCCAACAAAGTGTATGTATTATTGATCCTTATCAAATTCTACATCGATGAACTATGTCCGTCTGTCTGTGTAAAACACTCTCACGTCCAAAATGCATAAGTGAAATTAATGAAATGTATACCACAATGTTTATAATATTTCTAAGCAGTTTGGTATTGAAAATCAGCAAAATCGAATTAGTAGAACCAGTGTTATTGGTCCAAATGTAAGACAACCTCCAAAAGTTTTGATAATTTACACATGTCTTTTTGTGACTTTGGGTTAATATTGCTGAAAATTTTATGAAATTTTCTACTCACTAATTCTGTTGAAAATGGTAAGAATCGGTCCAATTTTTCCTAGCCCGCATACAAATTTCTTACCGAAATAGGATTTTATGGTATATAAATGCCCATAGGATTGCAGTATCCATACAAAATTCAGCACAACAAAGTTTCGTGCAAAGAGAAATCGCGAGACCAATTTGTTTTTGGATTTTACCATAGCTTACCATAGCTTCACTTCCGAAAATTACTTAAATTCTTACACATAAATATATTATGTATGTCGCTATCAGGTTGAAATTTGACATGCATAATCCCCATTTACATTAAAAATCGCTGAAGCAAATTTAATGAAGATCGGTCCATAATTGGTTATAAATATTTCTTATGTATTCGAAAATCCATGTATTGAATATTATGAAGATCCGCCGATAATTGGTCATAGCTCCCATATAAGAACCACTTCCGAAAAACACATTGGCCTCTATAAATATTTTAAATATATCGATATCGAACTAAAATTGTATACAGATCAATATATTGTAACCAAATGAATATCGGTCAATATTTGACCATAGCACACGAAGAAAAAATATAGTTGTGCAAGTTTACTGTAACTATTTCAACATTTTTAACAATATTATAGTCACAGTAACTATTTATATGATTGTGGCAGCAAAAGTATGGTTAATTTACGATTCACATGATTGTATCAACCATATATATGGTTACAGTAAACATGTATATGTTTGTGACATATATGTTGTATATGTCTGTATATGTTGTTCTCAGATTATGATATCCATAAGCCGAGAGCAACATAATATGGTAATTCCTTCATCATGTAAATGGTTGTCACAAATCGCACGATCACGTTTCCTCTGCGAAATATAAACATGGCCTCAAATCCTTGTGATGTTCTCTGTATGTCGACCTGTTGGACCTTTATGTCGCCCACGTCTATTTCAACCAATTCGTCTCAAAATAAGTTAAGCTTCTTAAGATAACCTTTCATCCAAAAATTCGCCTCGTCGCTTATGATAATAATGATATTGGTGATAATGTTTGCTCTAACGAAAACTTATTTCGATAATAAATTTAATTTAAAGTAATTTAGCATCAGTGACCAAATAATTTCCAATGTCAACAAAACATGCTTTTAGCAAGAACAAATTATTTGAAACTGCGCAATCATATCGTTTTAATTGCAAAAATTTATTTATAAATGATTTCCTTATGTCTTATAGGTAGGTAATTCTTTTTCTGAAAATAATAAATGTTGTAAAAGATTTTCTTCGAAGTCCATATAAATATATGACTTCTGATGAATTTAATATCATGATGTGACGTATGTACATTAGACATGCGCTTAAACAATGGATTAGCTTTGGATGGGTCTTATTTTGTTCATTAGTATGCTGAAATAATTTTTGAGCAACAAGAATTTTGTCCGTTGGTACAAATCAATACTGTTTATATTTTTGGATCAACATAACGAAAAGTATGTGATCTTATAATTTTTACGGGCTCCTAGTTGATAATTTGGATAAATTTGTTCTTTATTTATTAACAATTCATTAAAAATAATACACGTAATTTACAATGGTTGTGGTTTAATATTAGTGCCATTGGCGTGGGCAAGACTTTCAAATAATAAAAGGGCTTAACAAGCCTATCAATAACTCACACAAATATATATTTGAAAAATTTTAATTTTGTAACACAGTTTATTATAGACCCCCCATAGAAAAATTGTCTAGCTACGCAAACGGTTACTTCTTCTTTCACTCTCATTTTTCTGGGATGAGCAGAAATGTCAATTTTTACTAAACTCATAATTAAAACAATTATAGAAAAGAGAACTTGGTTTTTTTTTTGTCAATTAATGTTCTTGAAATCTTAATATGCCAAAAGTTTAATAACTTATAAATAATTAATCAGCGAAATGGTCGAGTACTGTATCCTAAATGGTAAATGGGAAAGTTTTTCTAGTTTTTTGTTGTTTTATAACAAAATAACCAAATTAAATAACTGAAAAAGTTTAAGGACTAAAACCCCTACGCAATTTAAGTTCAATAAGTGGAATCATATTTTCATGAACAATTTAAGTATTTAATATGAAGTTGAGCTTAAGTTTTTGGCATTCATTTTATTAATTTTAAACTTTAACATTACGAACTTTTTTTCTTCTATATTTTATTATTAATATGGGGGTAAGGATTAAACGATGTAAGATAAAAACGTTGAATACAGCAAAATTATACCTTTACAAAAGGGTATCAATTATTTGAGTTTTATTTTAATCTGAAAACAACATATTATGATAAAATTATTCATCATATAAATGGTTGTCACAAACATATACATGTTTACTGTAACCATATATATGGTTGATACAATCATGTGAATCATAAATTACCATATTGTTGTTACCATAATCATATATATAGTTACTGTGACTATAATTTTGTTAAAAATGTTGAAATGGTTACAGTAAACATGCACAAATGTTAAAATGGTTACAGTAACAATGCACAACAAATTTTATTTTTCTGCGTTCATCTTTAACACAATAGTAAATTAAAAGGATGAATATGATAGAGCCATATGCAAACAATAGAGTTTTACGAACAAAAGGTGAAAACAACAATGTAAGAGAGGGTGACATTTTTGTACACACAAACCGGCAAGACCGCCTTAAGGAGGCCGTCACTATTTCATTTTTAAGTCCAACTTTTTATTTTTATTTCACTTCAAACACATTTTTAAACTTAAGTATAAAATGTTATCTTCTTACCGTAAAATTTTTAAGTTGATAATTTTATTCTAAATGTTGGTTTTTAATAGTTAAATTTGAGAAATAATTTTTGATGCTAATTTGTTGACTTTTTGCACTTGATTGATCATAGCTGACAAATGGGAAGTTAATAAATGTTAATAAAGTGTTGTCTGAAGACAGTTTTCACTATTTTAAAGCGATAAAATGTTTATTACGTGACTGGGGTCTAAAAATCGAAGACCGCCTTGAGGCAGTTTTACCGGTTAGAGAGATATTGTAATGCGATTAGGACCAAATTAAAATTTCAATACTATTTTTTTTTTTTAGTAAAAAAAGCTTATGCATCGAAAACTGTGCAATCTGTGCATTTTTATACTCTCGCAATTGAACTGTCAAAAATTGTATGGAAATTCGTTTCCCAAACTTTGATAAGTTTGCGCGACAATCTAGAATGGCAAGTCTGAACAAAATTTTTGTTCGTTTGATAAATCAGAAGTTTTTGTTTACTTTTATTTATAAGAATTAAAATAAAAATGTTGCATGCAAGGCTAATACATATAAGTTGCAGTCAGTCAAACAGCTGATTTCTTTTTTTCTTTGCTTGTTTGATTCTAGCGTCTGTCAAAGCTTGTTTTTATACCATACACCATCATAGTGGGGTGGGTATTATGCGTTTGTGCAGATGTTTGTAACGCCCAAAAATATAAGTCTGACACGCATACCTAAATTGGAGCGGAAAGCGTTTTTAACTTGTCAAAAATTCTCATGCCCATACAATTTGTATAACGTGGCGGCAACGCTTTGCAATTGGAAAATCCGATTTTGACAGCACGTTTAATAGTGAAGTTAGTTGCAAAACACAATAAATGTAAACACATACATACAAAAGGAGAAACAAATATGTAAGAAACTCATTTTTTAAACAAAATCAAAATCACAAAACAAAAATCAGAAACACCAATACTGTAATGTATTTACTGTTTAAATAATCCGGGTTGTTACATTTATTTTTTTGATAACCTTGATTTTATTGTTGCTACGTTGGCGCTCTTATTTAGGTATGACATTTCCGCGTTAAAGCTAAGCGGAAAAAACTTTCCGCCTAACGCTTTTATTTAGGTAGGCCTGTAACACCTTAACGTATTCCGATCGACTCAGAATCACTTCCGGAGTCGATTATCTACATATTCTATGCTTATTAACAAAATATTTATTTTTTACATAGCCCCACTACACAATTATTAAGTTTTAATATTTTTTTTTTTTTTTTTTTTAATTTTCATTTCCGTGTTATCGCATTTGGTGAATTATTATAAATTATAATGATTTTGGTTATAGATTTCGTGATTTAACCTTATTAATAGTCTAATAAATTGCTCTAAAGATATTAGTTTTGACTTCCGGTTATGATGTGCTAATAAAGCTCAAATAAATGTTTTACTTTTTTAATAGTTTTTCAATAGAGTACTAAAATTTATAGAATCAAATACATTTCATCTATTTTATATGTCTTGCATAATTTTGGCTCAAATATAAAAGGTAAATAAGGTCCTAGAAATTCAAAATTTCAAAATCGTAAATAAAGTACCCAAAGAAACAATCTGAAATTAAATATTAGATAACTGTTCAAAAACTTTTTATAAGAAGCCATTTTATAAATTTTCGGATCAAAAACTAGATTTCAAATCAGACCCTACGCTAACCCATAATAAGTACAATCGTTCAAAATTGCACTTTTAATCAATAATCCAAAAGTCTCCTTATTTCAGTCAGCGCTTTTTTCGAAAAACGTGCTACTTAGATTGGTGCGTTTAACATTGAAGTTCTTTTTTTTAAGGCGGATTTGCACAGTTGATCGTGTATGAGACTTGTAATCGTTATAACTTTTGAACCTCATTAAGCATTATTAGAATCGAAAAAAAATTTTTATTTTAAATTTTTTAAACACAATTTTATTTCATTACACCTAATAAAACTATTAAGTTATTAACTGTAATATATTATTTAAGTATTCACTACACAAAGTAAGTACAACAATACTTTATTTTACTATTAATTAATTACAGAATACAGAATATTTGAATCAATTTCATTGTCAATATGACACACTTCAGAAGTTAATAAATTTAATTGGTCCACCTACATTAACGTGGACATTTGTGATGATAAGCTGAATTTATTTGTTCAAATGTATATAAATATAAAAAAAAAAAAATTATGTGTATGTTATTGTTCTTTTAGAAAATCTATAGATACTATAACTATATGTTAACATAATTAGTTCTAATTAATTTTGAATATTAATGAAATCGAAAAAATATGCAAACAGAAATAAATTGAAATGAACTAGATAATTAACACACGAGTTGTCAGAAATTATCTACTAATTATGTATGTTGGGGGAGGAAATATAAATGAACAATGAATTATTTGAAACTTCTAAAATTATTTATAATTTTTCTAAGCTACAACTATATCATGAAATTGCCCTTGTACACAGAAACAATAAATTCATAATATAATTGATTTTGTTTAATAAATATTATACAGAGGAACAAAATTGACATTTTGGTTTGGTGCATTGAAAAATGTTATTGATATGTGGGACATTTAATTATCAAAACTATTTTTCCTTTCTTTTTGGGCAGCTTTTGATTTTAAAATATCGCGATTTTAATTTTTTGGTTATTCTGTATTTATACCCTTCACCTTCGTGAGAATGGTATATATAAGCTTGTCATTCCGTTTGTAATTTCCACAATATAATTTTCTGGATCCTTATAGATAGTGGAGTCGATTAAGCCATCCCCGTCTGTCAGTCTGTTGAAATCAATTTTCTGAAGACCCCAGATATCTTCGGGATCCGAATCTTCAATAATTCTGTCAGACATGTTTTCGAGAAGTTTCCTATTTAAAATCTGCAAAATCCGTCCGTAAATAACGGAAAAATGAGCAAAAATCCGAGACAACCTCTGAAAATTTCATCAAAAAAAGACAGTTTATTGCATGCTTTGACAAAAAAGCAACAAAACGTATGTTTGGATGTGTGTTGGCTTCATTGCTTTGCGTATTTTGTTTTTGTTTTGTTTTGGTGTTTGCAACGATGTATATAAGGCTATAGTAAGTTGGACCTACAATAGATCAAAATCGGGAAAAATATTTTTTAAACCGAATTTTTCACTAATAAATAAAAAAAAAATTATTTTAATTAAAGAAGATATGTATAAAAAAATGTTTGAAAAAATATTTAAAAAAAGTGTAACATTTTTCTTTTTTTAATTTTATCTTAAAGTATAATTTGGTGAAGGGTATATAAGATTCGCCACAGCTGAATATAGCTATCTTACTTGTTTTTTTCTTATTGGTTGAATATTACATAAATAGAGACTAAAATTAAAAAAAAAAAAAATCAGATTAGCTACATGTTCATACATATTTGGTCAATTCACAAGGTCTCCTATCATGTCATATTGTCATAATGGCCTGAAAATGTTGTTATAATGGTTTGAAAATGTTGTTATTGCCTTTCAAGCTAAAAATATCCTAAAATAATATTACTCTTTACGCTATGTTTATTGTGTTATCGTATCCGACCAGCAGAGACCAGCTCCGAACGCATAAGAGTGAAATATTAGGACACTATGCCAATACGACATGATAGGAGACCTTGTGAATTGACCGATTATAAAATTATACATGCAGGGCATTTTTTGCTTTTCTACGTAAAATATTTGATATTTTATAACAAATGGCATCTTCTAATAATTTAGTTCAATAATTTTTGTACAATACTTAGACATAAATTGGCAAATTCTTTAAGATGAATCTTTTAAATCTGAAACATTAAAAAATAACATTAAAGCAATTTTTTATCTGAAAAAATTGTTCAAGGAAAATTTCATATATTTTTCAACACATAAAAATTAAAACTGCTCGAAATCGAAAATGACTTTCGTATAAAAAAAAATTTTAAAAGAAAAAAATTATAACAAATATCAAATTAAAATTTATAACAGAAATTCATATAAAATTGAAAAAAGTATTTACTGATGCATTAAACAAATATTAAAGTGTTTTAGTGATTGTGCTTGGTTTAATGATAATTAATTTATAAAATAAAATCTTTGAAATGTCTTAAATTTGCATATGGGCATTTCCAGGGTCCCGAACGCGACATTTGTACGCCTATGAAGTGAAAAATGGTAAAGAAAGCTGATCAATTTCTTTTGTAGCACTATGGTTTATGCAAAATATAGGTTTTGTCGATTAGATGTTTCTAATATATTAGCAATAAACATGGTATCCCGGTGAAGACAACAAATATAACTAGTTTTCGACTGATTAAAAAACAAAAAGCAAAATTAGCGAATTTAAATGTTATTATGGAACTTTTAATTGAGTGTTGTCTTGTTGAATTGGTTTTTGTTTTATAATTTTTATTATGATATGTGATGCGACATGTTTTTCTAGTTTTGTAAACCGATTAGTTACGTAATTTCAACTCAAAATTTCAGAATCTATAATTTTAAAAAATATATTTTGTTTGGATTACAATCCAACTACTCCAACTCCATCGACTACATAAGAGTTGGGAAGTTTTTTAATTTAATTCCTTAATTGTTTTGCAACCGAGGTGAACAAAGAAATCGTGTAAACTCCAAATAAGTGTCAAAGTGTCAAAAAGTTGTTTACTGTTTGTTGTTGACATTCACAATATTTGAATTGAAAATAATAAAAACTGAAAATTGTTTTAAAAAAATGTTTCAAGGCTGTACAGCAACTTTTTTGGTGAAAATGCATCAAATTGATTAGAGATTGACTCCCATTTTAGTCTTAGCGATTGGTTTTCCTGCTGATTTTCAATACCAAACTCCTTGGAAGAATTTCGTTGTTTATTTTGGACGTGCAAGTGTTTTACACAGACAGACGGACATAGCTAAATGGACAGTTAAACTGAATCACCAAGCTCTTTATACCCGTTCGACGTTTTTAATATTGAATCTTCCAAAAAAAAAGCCGTGTTAGAACAAACTACCAATAATTGATTTTTTTATTGTTTTTTTTTTATATTTATCATAAAAAAACTACCAGAAATTCATTTATTTTTTTATTTGTTTGTTTTTTATATTTTTCATATGTCATATCTGTTTTGATATTCTCACTCTCTTGACAACTATGAAATATTGTCTTTGTTGTCGAGACCATAGAGAAACATAGAGCGGAAACTAGAAAAAAACTCAAACAAAAAAATTACTCAAAAAAGTTACACATACGAGTGTTGCTTTTGTTTTCACATAGTTTTTTTTACTAATACATTCTCACCACTTAGGTTTTTGACAACTGAGTTAGGTCTTTGACAGGAGAGTTTCCGATCTATGTGTATTTATCTATGGTCGAGACGCTCTCACCTGATTCATTCGCCTTGGCTACGTCCAGGGTTCCCAGATTTATTTTGTATCTTATCCCCAAAAATCCCCAAAACACAGGTTGGGTCCTAACCCCAGAAAAAAAAAATTAAAAATATGAAATTACACTATAAATATATACAGGACGAAATGAAATAAATATCTGTTGCAGTAAGCAGGGCAAGTTTTTCAAGCATGAAAAAAAAGCTTTTGCTTATTTTATAAATTTAAGAAGTGATTTTTTTACTAATCCTTGCATAAATGTGCATATTACGCACTTCGACTATAATTTGTTTAAGAAAATATTACTTTTGTGTTGTTTACCAATCGAATATTGGTTTTAGACCTCATAATTTAAATATACTTTGGGTCCTTATAAAACTTAAATACGACGTAGCTACTTCCGTTCATTTGTCTGCCTGATGAAAGCCAAAATATTTGTTGTCATCAAATTTGATTTATACAATTTTTAACTTTAGTTTACAAAATGTTATTTGTTAAATAAGATTTTATTGTGCTTTGTAGCCCAATATTCTTCATTTTTTTATACTTTATCGCTAGTATTTTTAAACTTGCCCTGATAATGAGACTTCAACCATTTCATAAAATAATTAAACTAATTTGACAAATATAATTACTTTCAAATTATATTTTATAAGTTAGTAAAAACATTCGGTGCTTTCTATATTCTCTATTAATTGATATAATAAAATAACAAATAAACTAACAAATTTCAATATGAAATTCCTCTAAAAATCCCGGAAATGTAGTTAACATCCCCATCAAATCCCAATATCCCCAAAGCCAAATTTTCATCCCCAACTTTAAAAAAAAATTCCCAATTTGGATAAAAATCCCCTAATCTGACAACACTGGCTACGTCCTAGAATAAATATATATTTAAAAATTATTGTATTTCTTAGGTTTGTATATACTGAACAAGTGTATATAATCCCAAAGAAGACATTGTTGGTTCGACATATTTTTCAGTCGTCTTTACCGCTCCAAATTATTGTCTTCTTTGAAAATAATTTGTGTTTCTAAAGCACAACTTTTTCTGTCTTGCAGCTTACTTTTTGTTTTACTCAATTTCGATAGCTCTATATTCTTTATCGAAATATTCTTTATACTTTAGTGGATCTCTTTTTATTTCATAGTTTTTTCTCTCCTGCCTTCTTCATACATTTTACCCATGTAAATATACCTGTTAAAATAATGAAAATATTTGTTTTTGAGAAATGACACACTTGCGACCCCTAACGAGACACTTGTTTTTTAGTTAAAGCCACTTAATTTTGATCTGAATTAAAATTTGTAACCACTTTATAAGAACAATCTCATGAACATGAACAAAATCCAATAAAAACTTAACGTTAATCTTACTTTATTCGGTTGGTTGGTTGGTTTACGTGGTAGTTCACTGCACGCGAACAATCAAGTAGAGTCGAAGGGACTCCGTTTTGACAAGACCACACCACTCGTCAGATGCAATGTCGTTTACATCGCAATTTATATAGAATGTATACAAAAAAATGTCCAGTTTCCTAGACCCAACCTGTAGCTGAGAGATATCTCAGTAGGTCATTGAGTTTAGACCCAGCTAACTCACCAAGGTCGGTCAATATATGGTTGCCCAGGAATTTATGTCTCTTGACACTCAGGGCTGGGCATTCGCAGAGAAGGTGGAAAATTGTTTCCTCTTTTTCCCTATCCTTACAGCTACGACAATGGTCGTTAAAAGGGAGTCCCAGGCGATTTGCATGCTTGCCTAACGTCCAGTGCCCTGTTAATACTGCCAGCAACCTTGATATATCTTTCCTATTCCGAGTTATCAGTTGCATAGTTCGTTTTTCGTTAAAGGATGGCCACATCAACTTGGCTACCCTACATGTGTCTAAATTACGCCATCTATTCTCGGCCTTTGTAAGAAAGTGTCTGAAGATTATACCTTTAATAGTCCCCAGTGGAATTGCTACTGAGACCGCATTGGAGATATCTAAGGCAGATCCCATTCTGGCTAGTTCGTCTGCCTTTTCATTACCGTAGTGGTCTCTGTGCGCAGGGACCCAAACCAAAGTAATGTCAGATAGACGACCTAGCCTTGACAGAGAATTCTTACATTGCCTGACTAGTGAAGATGAAGATGTGTAGGCCTTCAGTGAAAGAAGTGCCGCCTGGCTGTCGACAAAAATACCTATATTGCCGCGAGTATTATGATCATGTAGTGTATTACAAGCTATCATGATTGCAAAGATTTCCGCCTGGAAAACACTACACTCATTTGGAAGACGATATGAGATACCTACCCCAAGTTCGTCACAGAAGACGCCAGAACCAACACCACAGCTCATTTTAGAACCATCAGTGTATATCCTGGTGTCATATTCGTATACGAGATTACCCCTATCCCACTCATTCCTGGAGGGAATTAAGACCTTGAATAGCCTATCAAAATCTGTGAATGGGGTTAAATAGTCAGAGGGTTGGAGAACGATCGAAGGAAGTAGGCCCAGAATCCCCGCATGGCCATATGTTCTCGATCTCCAACTTCCAGATGCATGAAGCCTCGCTGCACTACAGGCAGAGGTGGCCATTATGTGAAGGTCTATTGGCATAAGGTGCAGTATAGTGTTCAGTGCCTCTGAAGGACTAGTTCTTAGTGCGCCGGTTATACCAATGCAGGCTGATCTTTGGACTTTGCATAGTTGGTCTACGACATACTTCCTTCTAGTTGCAGTCCACCATACAAGAGATCCATAAGTAAGAATTGGACGTACTATAGCCGTATACATCCATTTAACTATGCTGGGACTTAGTCCCCATTTTTTACCAAACATCTTACGACAGGTATAGTAGGCCACCGTTGCCTTCTTAACCCTATGTTGAGTATTCAGTTTCCATGATAATTTAGAGTCCAGTATAATACCTAGATATTTTGCATTATTTGAAAGGGGGATTTCACAGCTTTTCAACCGTGGAAGTTTGAAGCTTGGAATCTTGGTCTTTGTCGTGAAAAGTACAAGTTCTGTTTTGCTTGGATTCACCCCAAGACCACTTACCGTGGCCCAGTTATCGAGCAACCCTAAAGCAGTGGACATAATATCGCTGATCACATCCGGAAACAATCCTGATACGAGTATCACCACATCGTCCGCATAAGCGACAACTTTTATCCCTTTTCTGTCTAGATCAATGAGAATCGAGTTAATAACGATAAGCCATAGTAGTGGAGAGATTACCCCGCCCTGAGGTGTCCCTCTACCAACTTGCTTGGACTTAACACTATTTCCAAGATTTGCTGTAACTATTCTTGATTTCAACATGGTTACTAACCAGTCATTGATATATTCTTCAACGTCTAGGTTATTAAGAGCTTGTTGAATTGCAAGAGTAGTAACATTATTGAAAGCACCCTCTATATCCAGGAAGGCTGCCATTGTGTATTGTTTAAATTCGAGAGATCTCTCTATAACTCTTACGACCTCGTGCAGAGCTGTCTCTGTAGAGCGACCCTTGAGGTAGGCGTGCTGACTATTAGATAGCCTTGTTGTGCCCTCTAGTCGATGCCTTATGTGGGCGTCAATGAGTCTTTCCAACGTTTTAAGCTGGAAAGATGAAAGACTAATTGGACGAAAGTCATTTGCCTTCTCATGACTTCTTTTGCCAATTTTAGGAATAAAAACGACCTTAACCCTCCTCCAGTTAACCGGAACATGGTTGAGAAAGAGACAGAGCGTAAATATTCTATGAAGCCAGGGAATAATATGCCTTTTTGCACTTTGAAGCATCTTTGGCATTATACCATCCGGCCCAGGTGACTTGAATGGTGAGAAACTGTCAATCGCCCATGATATCCTCTCATAGGAGATGATGTTTCTATCGATGTTGGAAAAAGTTCTACCTTCACTCTCAATATTCGTAGCAACATCCTTGCAGCCTGGAAAGTGAGTATTCAGTAGGATGTCAAGTGACTCTGCTGAGGATTCGGACCAGGAGTCATCCTTCCTTTTGATATAGGTAGGATTGGATTGCCCCTTGGCTAGAATTCTGCTGAGTCTTGCAGAGTCTTTTGTGTTATCTATAGATTCACAGAAGCTTCTCCATGAGTTTCTTTTTGCGACTACTATAGCCTTCTTGTAGACTTTTAATTGATCGCGATATGGCTGCCATAATTTACTATTATAGCTAATGTTAAAGGCCCTACGTGTTTCCCTACGTAGTTTAGATAGCTCCGAATTCCACCAAGGAGGGAAGCTTTTCTTAGCCTTAGTGACTGGACAGGAAACTTCGAAAGCTTTGACAACAGTTTTACTAAAGTTTTCCTCTATACTTTCAAGACCAGTGATCGAATCTTCAACAACTGGCATATTCTTAAGTTTGTGTCTGAGGATCCCATTAAATTTGAACCAATCAGTCCTTCTTGGGTTCCTAAATTGTATTTTCTCTGTCAAGTTCTGATGTCTAATATCGAAGAGAATCCAATTATGGTCAGAAAACGATCTTTTATTGGATACCCTCCACCTATCTACTGATACCTTAGACCTATCATTTATGAGTGTAATATCTAATACTTCCTCCCATCCATTATAGTTATCCGAACTTGGAAAGATGAATGTTGGCGTGTTACCAGAATTACATATACTTAGTTTATTCGAATTAATGAAATTAAGTAAAGACTCACCTCTTTCATTTATTTCACTGCTACCCCAGATTGAATGCCTAGCGTTGGCATCGCAGCCCAGGATAATGTCGTCCGTTACCCCTACAGAGGACAGTAGAGCACTCACTTCGACTGGAGGAGCTGTCTTCTCATGTGCCATGTAGCTAGAGGCAATCGTGAGGCTTCTATTATGCGGTAGCTCGACCTTTGCTACTGTAAGGTCCTCTGAGCTTAGCTGCGTACAAAGAAAAATGTTAATCGATTTTTTGGCAATAATACATGATCTTGGCCTACCATTGTTTCTTGCATAGAGGATGTTATATGCTGAGGCCGGGAACCCCTTCACGTCCAAGTCTGAAGCCCAGGGTTCTTGCACCAGCCCAATGTCCAGGTCCTCTTCGGCTAAGAGTACCCGAAGGTTATCTGTAGCACATTTGGAGTGCTGCAGATTTATCTGCACTATCTTAAGTGCCATTGTTGTCTGTTGTGGGGGGTTCGGAGAGCTTCATCCCTGTGAGCAGAGAGTTTGCAGCTTCAACCTCATCCGCTTCACCGCTCCCCGTACCTGTGGGCCGAAACACTTTTACCTTCGCGTCCCTCACTCCGAAGAACAGCTTGAAACCCGCCTTCTCAAGCTCGACTGAGCCAGATTCAGTGATGGCGAGAATTAGGCAAGTGTGGCCATCGCCTTGCTCAACGCGGATGATGGACCAGTCATCCATGTGGATGTTGGGGTTCTGCAGCTTCAGACACTCCAACATCTTATGTGCATCGGTTGTCATCTTCGGTAACCAGATACGAGCACGCGGTCTCATAGGGATTTCTTGAGCCGGGATCAGTTTAAGGCTTAAACCTTCCCATGCACCACTGATCTTAGCGATGCATTTGCTAAGAAAGTCCTTTGAGAACTCGTCCAAGCATTTGATCACCCTGTAGCCCCGGTGAATTTCACCAGAGTCAAAACGAGGTGCCGTACCAGTCCTATTAGCGAACAAGTATTCCATCACGAGTTCGGTTAATTTGGACTCGATAGCACCCCATTCTGTTACCACAGGATTGATGATACCGTCTTTCTCTGTCGCCAGAGCCATTAACAGATGGTCTTTAACCACCTCGTTGAAGGGCCGCCTGGCGGATGTGGTCGTGGTTGATGTGGGTCCCGGAGTGGCTTTTTTGTCGGCAACCTTTCTCCTTTTGGGCGATTTTTCTCCCTCTGTCTGAGAGCGATTGCGCTTGGACCTTTCTATGTCTTCGGCTGCTGCCTTAGATGTGCTGGGTACGGAATCCATAACCTTTTGGTACTCATCTACCACAGCTTGGTATTTTACGCGATCTTCCTCATCACGTTCGTGTGGAGCGCCGCTGGCAGCATTCTTGTCAATCTTGTCAAGAATGAATAGTGCCTTGGCGTATCTGGATTTGAGGATGTCTTTCTGACTCTTCCTCTTTTTTCTTTTCTTCTTCAATTGGTCGCCAGCCTTGGCATCCGATTGAGAAGGAGCATTTGTCAAGTTCTTGGAGGGCAGTAGAGTGCTGTGACGGTCACCCACGCTGCCTGACATTTCGACCAAAGTCTCTTGACTAGAGGCTAGTAGGTCGTCTTCTGAAGATGATCCGAGATCACCGGTCTTCTTCAGGAGGTTGTTATTGTTGTTGTTGTTTTCGTTGTTGTTGTTTAAGTTCATTTTTGGTCCCACGAGTAGGCACGTAAAGGGATGGACCATCCATGCAGTGACGGCGTACATGGACTGGACAGAAAATGATTACAACCGGCCCGTGTCCTAGCACCGGAGGGGAGCTGTTAGCGACTAATCATCTTTTACCACTAATTAGCCATTCAGGTTCTCGGCACTGCTACCAACCACGTTAACCTTACAAGTGGGGGAAGGGAAAAAGGGGAAGAGAAGGGATAAAGAAGGGGAAGGGAAAAGAGAGGGGAGGATAACCTTTGGTTATGAAGGCTTTTGAGTTCGTTATCTCGAAAGTCGACCCTACATCAGCGGTATCCACAGCCAAGATAAAAACCACAGCCCACACTAAAGCCACCACATCGCGACAAGATTGTTATCCAGGTGGTGGCCAACTTTATTCGGTCACTTTTCTAATTTTTTTGTAATAATTTGTTGTTAATAGAAAGATTTTATGAGATGAGTGCATTCATGATATAAGTAAGTATGTGAACAATAAATACTACAGAAAAAGCGTCACTGAAAATAGCTAAGAGGAAAACAAAATCAGTTTTCAGTACAAATTTCTCATGATAACAACTCAGATAAGCTGAAAACACATTATATTATACAAATTTTGTAATTTGTTAAATATGTTAGAAAAACTCATTTGTTTATGATCATTTTTATTTTTGGTCACGATGGACCATTCTGCAGAAATATCCACAGTAACATTTATTCCTACTCGAAATCTCATTCGAACAATTTTTAGTGTACATGTCCAATATTTGAAGAATGTAAATTAGTTCTTAAGTAATTAATAAAGATAAACTTCTCCGGTGGCGTATACGTATTTGAGACACATCAATTATCCGCCACCGATGTCTGTCTGTACTTTATTATATGTCAAATACATAACTTTCATTTAAGGTGACGCAAAAAGCATGATGTAAAGCAGAGGTGCCCAAAAGTTCCTTACGGAAGAGCAAACACCAATACATTTAAAGAAAAACTAATTTTTATGCAATTTTTTTTGTTGTAAAAACCAAAACATACAAAGAATAAAGAAAAAAATACACACTTTTTGAAACAATACCATACGATAAACAAAAACAAAATCTACATTGATGATCGCTGTTTACCAGCAAAGCATACGAAAATGTTGTTGTTTTCCACTTGTGTGTGTACATTGAAGAACGACAAAAAAACCAACAAGACAAAGTTGTTTGTGTATTTCATATTACTAGTGCCTGAGTGTTCTATTGAGTATAGAAACACACAGCCTATAGCTAAGAGCATTTACAAAAACAAATGAGCACCAAGAGTATAGGGCTTGGGCATCATTGATGTAAAGCTTAAAATTATTACATGTAACAGTCGAATAATTAACCATAAGAACAATTATAAATCCTTTAATTATTTCCGTTTTAAATTCGAAATCTTATTGCCACGTCAATCAATTTAGTGGTTGTAAAGGGTATTTGGCTGTATATCAGGGATGGCAAATAAAATTGTACCAGCAAGTATTAAAAATTTAACGATTTCGAAACTCACCAAATCATCTAACAAAATTTATTTACATAAAATACAACAAAAAAGAATCTTGTATTACTACTAAAATTTAGATTTTGATAACCTACTTCTTCTTCTTAAGTACGTATTATTACAAATTTATTGTTTTTTCCCTTCATTGATGTATATATGTTAGGGTATTTAATTAATCGGGTTTCTGGTTTAATCGGTTAATCGAGCAAATAATTAATCGGGGTTTAGATTATTCGGTTAATAATCGGTTAATTTTAAATTATTCGATTAACCGAATAATTTCTATTTTAATATTAAATTGAAAATAAATAAAGTTTTTTTTTAGGAGTTTAATGAGATATTCTGAAATGATCTTTTAAGTAAAGAATATAGTTGAAAAGGTTTCCTTTTAAACGATTTTTCTTTAGTTTTAATAAAACTTGACTTGGAAAAAACTTTCTCACTGCTTGTAGATGTTGGAGATATCGAAAGTAAGGCAATTTCTCAGTTCTTTGTTCAGGTTTTTTTAAGCATATAAAATCCTTCATTATACCATTGGAGTCCTTTTGGGATTTTTTAAATTTTAAATACTTTTAATAGTTTCGTTAAGTTCTGATAAAATAATCGTTTCTGTAATGTCTTCAGTTTCGTCTATTATCATGTCTTCCTCCTACTCATTAGGGCAAAGTTCATCATGAAACATTCTAGAAAAAATTTTATTTCCAAATTCCTTAGTTTCAGTTTTTTTAGCTATACGTCAAAAAACTATTGCTAGAATGGAATGTTCATGAATTAAGAAATAAAATTTATGTGTTTAAAACTATATTTTTATATATTAAGTACAATAAAAAAAAGAAATTTCGGTTAATCGGTTAACCGAAACAAATTAATCGGTTTATTTGTTATTTGAAAATCGGCAATTTTAAATTATTCGAACAGTTAACCGACCAAAATTAATCGGTTAACCGATTAACGGTTAATCGATTGAATACCCTAATATATGTGTAGAGGAGCCTTTTTCGGAGTACATCAAATAAATGTTATTTTTTTTTAAGTGGTTCCTTAATAAGTTCTTAACTATTAAAAATTTGCAAAGGACGGACAAAAATTGATATATTATTGAACTAAAAGATGACAGTATATAGTGACATGATACCAGAAATGAACAACAGCGTAAAATGGGTCAAGCGCGCGTATCATTTCCCAAAATGAACACCCATTTTGATAAAACAATTTTATCATTTGTTCATATTATTGAAACCAATATCCATGACGGACAATTTAACAGATTTAGCTTTAACAATATGACCGATATTAACTGTCAAAGTTCGATAGTCCCTATTGGAAGACGCACAAACATTCATAACATTCCTAAGCAAGTAATTGTGAACATTTAAATATTGAATAAAAAAAAATACATTTTCACAAATAAAGTAATTTTAATTTAGTTTTCGTAAAATATAATCAAAAACCTCAATCCATAGAGAAAATATACATAGAGCGGAAACAAGAAAAAACCTCAAACAAAAAAATTACTCAAAAAGTTACATATACAAGTGTTGTTTTTGTTTTCACATATTTGTATTTACTAATAGATCCTTGACAGGACAGGACAGTTTCCGCTCTATGTATATTTTCTATATGACTCAATCATAGAGACATATACATAGAGCGGAAACTCTGCTGTCAAAACCCTATGTATTGAGAATGTATTAGTAAAATAACTATATGAAAACAAAAACAACATTCGTATGTGTGATTATTTTGAGTAATTTTTGTTTGAGTTTTTTTCTAGTTTCCGCTCTATACGTATTTCTCAATGACATCAATAGACAATACGAATTTAAAAATGGAATCTCTTGATTTTGACCAGATCTTTTAAAATGGAGTGTACCATTAGATTTTACGATCAAAATTAAGTTTGAAGATCTCGGCGTTTTAAGGTGTCATTATAAAAGTTACAGTGTAATTCATGTTTTTTTTTTTTTTTAATTTTAACTTATTCTGAATAAAATAATCAATTTTTCTTAAGTTGATTTCTAATTGTGAATGTGGTGGTACTTTTTTAATATAAATGTTTATACCCACCATCAAAAACATGGGTGTATATTGATGGTGTCATTCCGCTTGTAACACAGCTGAATATAACACTCTTACTTGTTGATTATTTAACCAAAGTGATAGCATTTTTTGAAAGCTTGCATCATATTTAACCCTCTAACTGGCAAGACCATCAAAACTGTGAAGGCCGCCTGTATGCGGTCTTGCCGGTTTGCATGTAATATGTCACTAAAGGTAAATTTTATATTTAAAAAAATTTATTGAGAGAAAGGAAAAAACAAAGCTAAAATACACAATATTTTCGATGGTGGAAGTTCCAGAAACAATTTTTATCAAATTGACCACATAATGGCAGGTCTCATTTGGAACGAACGACTTGGGTGTCACATTTCTGGCAATGTTTGCACCGTTTATTTTGGTCGTCAGCATTGAACTGAACATCAGCAACTTGATGAGCAGCTCTTTTCCCAACACCTGATATGTCAGGCTGTTGTTGGTCGTCCTTCAGACCGTATATTTTTGAAGGAAACAAAGCCAGCAGCCAGTTCCTTACGCAAATCTGGAAGCTGTAAAAGTAGTTCTTTAATCGGACATATTGTTGGAAGCATTGGCCTCATCGGCCTGCGGACGTTTGTGACCATGTCCACAAAATGGTAGAATAACCTAATCATAATATTGTGAGTCTTAGCTCAAATATGGTATCGACCCTAGAGACCATCAATGAGATCTAACAATTTGATGGCAGTTGATTTCGATGAATTTCTTCGGCTTTCCCTCATACCGAGGAACCTTTGATTGTTGTTCTCCAGGAACGTTCAATACCAACATATGTTGATGACATGAGGACATATTTGTTATCATTTCGTAATACAGTATTCACATCGACTATATGTATTGAGGTCGTGTATTATACGCAAAATCATCTCTGCTATTTGTTCATTTCGCAGCTTACACATAAGTAAATCATGATCAACAAAAAATATGACAGACAAAATTAGTACCTCTCATCGTGCCTAAATCATAAGTTCCTTTGGCTAGTAAATAGACTAACAGTGGCTTCGATTTGTAAAAGTTATCAAAATACAGGATGTGATGCATGAAATTAGGAATCTCCCAACATTTAAGGTAGCTCCAATGTCCGGTGTATCAAGTAAGATTATATTATCTCCGGAGATTTAAAAACGGTAGGCAAACCCTTTTGAATTACAAAGCACAAACCATAGGGTAACATAGAGACGAGACGGAATTGTCAAAAACCTAAGTCTGGTGTCAAAAACCTATCTCTTGCAACAACAAAATACATGCTAGTCAATGTATTTTGTTGTTGTATCAGACATATGATTTGTTGTATTTTTGTTTGACAAATCGGAGTGTCTCGTCTCTATGTACAATTCTCTATAGCACAAACAATTTGATCACCCTTTTATGCTTCATATTGGTTATATATTTTCGGAGATGGTGTTTCGTCTTTGGAATATTAATGGAATCAGCAACACTGTCATCGCTATCAATACTTTCTACAAAACTCTTTAGAATCGATGAACATTTGCTCCAAATTGATATTTTTCGTATAAGGACGTTTATTAATAACCATCTTTAACACAATAGTAAAATAAAAGGATGCACATAATAGAACCATAAGCAAACAATAGAGTTTTATGAACAAAAGTTGAAAACAACAATGTAAGAGAGGAGGACATATTTTACACACAAACCGACAATACCGCCTTGAGGAAGCCTTCACTATTTCGTTTTTAAATCAAACTTTTTATTTTTTTTACTTCAAACACGTTTTGAAACTTAAATATGGGGCATTTCACGTCAAGTGAACCAACTTTTGAAATCGATGTCTTCCGATCGGGATGAAATTTGCACCAATGTTAGTTCTATTGGATAGTAATTAGGACACAATTTTTCAACAAGATCGGTCAAGAACTCTCTGAGTTATAGGAGGTCAAAATTTGACATTTTGGCCAAACAGGTGTTTTTTCTTATCCATATAACTTATTACCTATTGTTCTTAGCAAAATGTGTCCCAAATAGTTTAGATAGCTATTTATGCAATCTTTGGAAAAAAAAAATTAAAAAAATTAAATAAAATATTTTTGATTTTTTTTTTAAAAAATCAAAAACATTTTTGACTTTTTTTTCAAAATGGGCCCTTTTTATTTTTTTTTTTTTATTTTTTTTAAGAAAGCTTAGGTCTTTTCCTAAGCGACCTATATGGTCGCTTAGTGGGATGCGAGTGGGATATCTATCAAAAAAAATATTTTGTAACTCAAGATATGAAATTTTTTGACTTTTTTTGCAAAATCAAAAACTTTGTTGACTTTTTTTAAAAAAATGGACCCATTTTTTAATTTTTTTTTTTTGCTCAGAAGAAAGCTTATGTGTTTTTCTTTAACACCTTTTTTGTCGCTTAGTGGGATGCGAGGGGGATATCTATCAAAAAAATGTTTTGTAACTCAAGACATAAAATTTTTTACTTTTTTTTTTGCAAAATCAAAAACTTTTTTGACTTTTTTTCCAAAATGGATCCTTTTTTTTTAATTTTTTTTTTCTCAAAAGAAAGCTTAGGTCTTTTCCTTTAAAACCTTTATGGTCGCTTAGTGGGATGCGAGTGGGAGAACTATAAAAATAAATGTTTTGTAACTCAAGACAAAGGTTTTTAAATTGATTTTTTTCATATTTTCATATTTCAAACCTTAAAAAAAAACCACTACAACTGACCGATAATAGCCACTGGAGGGGTGCAATGTGAGGCCGACCGCTATTAATTTTCCGCCCCCAAAATTTGTCTGAGTTTTGCATCTTGCGGCTTTTTTATTCAATCCTATAGGTAGTTTTCAGCGCAATAATTTATATTCGTGAGCGATTTTTGGAAGTGGACCTTATATGGGAGCTATGTCAAATTATGAACCGATCATCATGAAATTAGGTGGTGTTATTAATGTCTATATGAAAGTTATTTATGTTGCATTTTATGTGTATACCAACATTTTAAGGAGATTTATGCTCGTTAAAGTGATTATCGGAAGCAGGCATTATATGGGACCTATGACTAATTATGGACGGATCATAATAAAATTTGGTGACATGAATTCCGTATATATAAAACTTATTTGGAGAAAAACTTGTGTAGATACCTATATAAATTAAACATTTGTGACCGATAAAGTCCACTTTCAGGAGGACATTTGTATGGGGGCTAGGTGAAATAATGGACCGATTTCAGCCAGTTTCAATAGGCTTGGTCCTTGGGCCGAACAAATTATATGTACCAAATTTTATCGAAATATCTTCAAAATTGCGACCTGTACTCTGCGCACAAGGTTTACATGGACAATTAGCCAGCCAGACGGACGGACGGACATCGTTTAATCGACTCAGAAAGCGATTCTGAGTCGATCGGTATACTTTAAGGTGGGCTAGACTAATATTTTTGGGTATTACAAACATCTGCAAAAATTTAATATACCCTCGCCACTATGGTGGTGTAGGGTATAAAAAGTGATTTTTATTCCTGAGGTTAACATATTATGGGTATTACAGTATCGAGGCTATGAAATTTTAGTTAGGTTGTTACATACCATCGGAAAGGCTAATGTGTCTAGTTTCTCCGCGTAAGTTTAATTTTTAAGGTTTACACACAAATATGAAAAAAATCAAAATAGTGCATATCCTAAAAATTTAAAAACCTTTGTCTTGAGTTACAAAATATTTATTTTGATAGATATCCCACTCGCATCCCACTAAGCGACCAAAAAGGTTTTAAAGGAAAAGACCTAAGCTTTCTTTTGAGAAAAAAAAAAATTAAAAAAAGGCTCCATTTTGGAAAAGAAAGTCAAAAAAGTATTTGATTTTGCAAAAAAAAGTAAAAAATTTTATGTCTTGAGTTACAAAACATTTTTTTGATAGATATCCCACTCGCATCCCACTAAGCGACAAAAAAGGTGTTAAAGGAAAACACATAAGCTTTCTTCTGAGCAAAAAAAAAAAATTAAAAAATGGGTCCATTTTTTTTAAAAAAAGTCAACAAAGTTTTTGATTTTGCAAAAAAAGTCAAAAAATTTCATATCTTGAGTTACAAAATATTTTTTTTGATAGATATCCCACTCGCATCCCACTAAGCGACCATATAGGTCGCTTAGGAAAAGACCTAAGCTTTCTTAAAAAAAATAAAAAAAAAAAATAAAAAGGGCCCATTTTGAAAAAAAAGTCAAAAATGTTTTTGATTTTTTAAAAAAAAAGTCAAAAATATTTTATTTAATTTTTTTAATTTTTTTTTCCAAAGATTGCATAAATAGCTATCTAAACTATTTGGGACACATTTTGCTAAGAACAATAGGTAATAAGTTATATGGATAAGAAAAAACACCTGTTTGGCCAAAATGTCAAATTTTGACCTCCTATAACTCAGAGAGTTCTTGACCGATCTTGTTGAAAAATTGTGTCCGAATTACTATCCAATAGAACTAACATTCGTGCAAATTTCATCCCGATCGGAAGACATCGATTTCAAAAGTTGGTTCACTTGACGTGAAATGCCCCATATGTATAAAGTGATATCTACTTACCGTAAAATTTTGAAGTCGATCATTTTACTCTAAATGTTGTTTTTTAATAGTTAAGTTTGCGAAACAATTTTGAACGCTAATTTTTTGACCTTTCGTCTTATGCTGGAAATATTGTTGATGATGTATCACGTAGCACGAATTCACACTGAATCCTAATTAATGCTTATAATTTTCCCTTGTTGTGATAATTTTCTTTCAGTAGTAAAAATAAATGTAGGACGCCTTTAAAGCAAGATGCCACAAGTAAACAACCATTTTCATTGTAGAGCGTGATAAATAGAGAAATATATTTGGCAACTAAACATCGTTGGTTTATACGAAAGGATTTTTAATTTAGAAATTACATTAAAACAGCAAGACACACAAAGAGTCAACCAACTTTTCCCTAAAACAACACGAAAAATGCTTTCGCAAAACTAATGTTATTGAACAGACTAGACAGTCAAGGCACAAATAAAAACAAGACCCCTTGGGGAATTATACATAAGTTCACATCGAAAATATATTCTAATTAAAATGCTAAATATTTAAAAGAAATATTATGCTAAATATAAATAGTACAGAACACTTGAAATACTTAATTAAATAATTAATACATTCTCTTTATTTATCAGATTCATACAGCCGTACAACAACCTGGCTTTAAACGTGTGAAACGTGGTTTGCGTCCAGCTGTTCATGCTATTCATGGCCTAAAATTCGATGCCACCTATAATACTCAATCCAGTATGGAAAGTACAGAACCGACAGATCCCTACTTTCCCATGCAGTGGTATTTAAAGAATACTGGCCAGAATGGTGGCAAAGCTCGTTTGGATTTAAATGTTCAAGCTGCCTGGGATCAGGGCATTACGGGTAAAAACGTTACCACAGCCATTATGGATGATGGTGAGTTTGAAGAGAGTGCAGATTTGAGAGAGTTATTAGAATTTATTTTACATGAATAATTTCTTTACAGGTGTTGATTATATGCATCCTGATTTGAAGTTTAACTATGTAAGTAATTGGTTGTTTGTAATTGGAAATGTGGAACAAGAAAAAATATACTTTGCCTTATCCTAACTGCTGATATCTTTTAATTTAATTATACTCTACACCAACATAGTGGGGAGTGTATATTAAGTTTGTGCTGATGTTTGTAACGTCCAAAAATATCAGTCTAAGACCCGCTAGAGAATAACTTTTCAAGTCGATTGAACAATGTCCTTTTTTGGCTTACTGGCTATCCATGTAATAAACAAGTTATCATAAATATCTTATTTAAATTTCTTCACACATACGTTTTATACAAAAATAAATCAGATTTGAAAAGTTTGTGCTGACCATAGCTCTCATACAAGGTTGCGCAAAAGTAAACTTCCGATGTTTTTTGGCTGTAATTAAAAAAAAAAAATTAAAAACTTTGATTCTTCTTGTGGATTATTTGTATTTGGTCTTTTAATTTTTTTTACATCAAGTCGAGAATATGATGTCATGTAAATGGCCGCCGCCACAGTTGATTGTCATTTAAGCCCTTTTTATGGCATTTTCCATCACTTTGGCCAAAACTTCCGGCGATAGGTCCTCACAGTCTTTAAGAGCTGCAAGAGTCTGAGGCTTGTTGACATAAACCCGCGACTTCAAAAAGCCCCACAAAAAGAAGTCTGGAGCGGTCAAATCAGGCGATCTTGCTGGCCAGTGCAAATCACCAAAACGGGAGATTAGGCGCCCGGGAAATGCATCCTTCAGCATATCGATTGTGGCACGTGCACTGTGTGCCGTTGCAGCAAAAAGAACTCGATGATTGCTCTGTAGCGCTCACCATTCACAGTAACCGTTTGGCCCGCGATGTCTTCGAAGAAAAAAGGTCCGATGACTCCTCCAGCGAAAACAGCATACCATACAGTGACTTTGAGCGGGTGTAATGGCTCTTCGTGGGTTACACGCGGATTTTCAGTGCCCCAGAAGCGTAAATTTTGCTTATTTACGTACCCGCTAAGATGGAAATGGGCCTCATCACTCATGATTATTTTTGATAAAAATTTTGATAAAAAAATCCTGTAGCGTAACATTGTTTATTAACGTGTATTTCGCATGTGTTTACTACACAAATGTTAAAACAGAACTGACATTAGGGGCCAATCGTAAAATTTATAGCATTTTCTGATAGGAGGATTGCTTTTGCGCCACCTTGTATAAAGCTATTTTTCAAGCATAAGAGCATAAATGTCGATATCCAAATGAAATTCAACACAAAAAAGTTTTATATAGAAAGAAATCGCGCGACTTAATTTCATGGCGATCGGTCGATAATTGCTTATAGCTCCATATAAGTTTTACTTTCGAAAATCTCTTTAACGATCATAAATGTCTTAAAAATATTGCTATCGACATAAAATTTAACAAAAATAAGTTTCATATAGTTGAAAATCATGGGTTCAAAATGGTCATAGCACCCACATGAGGCCCACTTCCGCAAATCATTTTAATGAGAATAAATCTCTTAAAAGTTTTGATATTCACATAAATTTCAACACAAGTTCATTTACAACAGTTGTAGGCTCCATACAAACAGGGCCATTCTAATTAATATTCATATGTAAACCCTCCTTTAATACTTTTATTAAATGCTTCAAATAATATGAAAATACCAACGCTTTCTCAATAATTTAAGGATACTTTTTAAAGAAGAATATTACTTTGTAAAATATATGCTGAAAAATAATCTTAAAATACGATTGCATTATTAAAGATTAAACATGAATAATGAATATATACCTTTGGAAAATTTCGCTATCTGTACTAACTCATTCATCGTCAATTTCCTTTTAACAATGGCGAACAGGAATACAAAATAAATAAATAAATAAATACACGCTTTTATCAGCTTTAGACTAAAGCATCTTAAATTTAAGCAAATAAGATTGTCTCTTTCTTAAGGTAAATAATCTGTATTAAAACATGAAATAAGAACGAATGTAGTATTGACTAAACCATTTCCTATATGAAAACAAATATGTTGAAAGAATTTTAAATCCAAATTTCAACAGCTGAAGATTATATTGATTTGTTTTCATCCACCATTAGCTGGGAAATGGTGTGTATGAATATCTGAGATAATAATGGAGACTGGCAAAATGTATTTTTTCTTGTTTGTATAGAAAGAAATATTCATATTCTAAGGTATAGATTTCAGAAGAATATGACAAAACAATTCCTTAAGCATTATGTTAAAATTTAAATTAAACTTTTATTTTCTATTATTTATTTTTCATTTTCTGTATACTTTTATTGTATTTTATATATATATATATTTTTTCTCTCTCAAACAATCAAACAATCCACCCACCAAACATCGAATCATTTCAACAGAACGCTGAAGCCAGTTATGATTTTAGTAGCAACGATCCGTTTCCATATCCCCGCTATACTGACGATTGGTTTAACAGGTGAGTAACAATGCATATAATACTTAGAAGCAAAAATGTATATATTTTATTTAGTATTTTGTTTTACCCAGACATTGTCGAATAAAATAATTTTAATGAATAAAGTATGCTTGCGGAGAAATTTGCATAAATTTTTAATTTAAAAGAACATATCGACTATCAATACATCTTATTTTAAAGTAAAATATATCATTTTCAAATACAATTTTGATTTTGACAAAATTAGAAAGAATGAGTATTTTCTATTGAACAGCTCATTTGATGTTGATAATTTTTGTCATTAAAATTGGCTATTTCACAACAATAGGTTAGGAACTGGTCGTGATGTACCTGTATCTGTTGGGAGCAAAATGAGTGAATAACTTGCACATTTTTATTAGAGAGACATGACTTATCGGTAATACAAAGGCCAGTGACCAATTAGTTTCTTGCGCTGATGTGACGTAAAAAGACTGATTGCGATATTTGTTTGATTTTGGAAAAGTCGACTCCTGGACCATTTTCGGTTTTTTATCCTATTTTATGTGCTGTTTTTATACCCTTCTCCTTCGTGAGAAGGGTATATATAAGTTTGTCATTCCGTTTGTAATTCCCACAATATAATTTTAACTGCGCAAGATAGGATTTGATTTTAGACATATGGTTTCTTGGGTAAAATTTCTTACAATTTTCTGTTTTATTCGGGTTAATATAGGTTAAAGATCTATATTAACCTGAATACTTTTTTAAGAAATAATTTTAACAAAGTTCTGACCAAAAACAAAATTCTATAAAATCCTGAAATTTCAAATCATTCTCCACGCTAACCCATAATTGGTACAACCGCTAAAACATATATTAATTTATTTTTTGTTTTTGAAAATATTGCTACCCAAAACTTAAAAACTAAAAGTTTTTAGATTTTGCTCGAATTTTCAGCAGTTTGTTTTTTGATGGCATATAATAAGAACTGAGATCGAAAAATTCTTAACACACGTTTTTCATTAAATCTTTTAGCTCAAGTATTATTTGATTTTGTTTGCTTAAGTTACCTTTGTAAAGCATGTCAGTTATTATGTTTAATGTCAATTATGTTCATTTGTTGCTAATCTGATTAAAATGAGTGACCAGAAAAAAGTGCGTACTAAAATTATTAAAATTATTTTCAACAAAACCCAAATTGGTCCTACAAAAAGTTAGCCACACAATCAAAGGTCTGCCCTCAAACTGTTTTCAATGTTATTCAACAGTACCGGGAGAACTTGTACGTTGATAGAAATCATGGTTCAGGTAAAAGTAATGTTTTACATGATGTTTATTAAGCCAAAAAATAGAAAGCATTTTCAAAAGAGCTCCCAACACATCTGGTAGGAAAGCAGCCCGGTTAGCTCAGTGCTCGGACTGACAGCAGAGTTCCTGACAGGAACGCTGCTAAAAATTTAGATGCCAAAAACAGAACACGGAAATTGAAGTAAAATTTTATAAAAAAGTATTCTTGCTGCATAATGGATGACGAAACGTATGTTCTGGCAGATATTTCGCAGCTTCCGGATCAAAATTTTTATGTTGCTGATGCTCGAGGGAATGTCGAAGAAAAGTTTAGGATCTAAAAGCAAACAAAATTTTTCAAAAAGTTCTTGGTATGGCAAGCAATATGCAGTTGCGGCAAAAGAAGCAAAAAAGTCAAAACTGTAAGTTTAGTGGTTTCTTTTTTATTAACATGTATGTATATTAAGAATTTTTCGATTTCAGTCCTTAATATTAGACCTTAGGATCATCGAAAACTGAAAAAGTGAAAGATGTTAGGGCCATCCTAACTTACAATAATATTAAACACTACAATAACGACTACAACTTTCAAAATAATTGACAATGTGACACTCCATTTTCAGATAGGAATGAACGCTCTGCCTGATATGGACAAGCTTATACACTAGATGAAATACTTAATCCTATACCAAATTTTATAAGTCTTCCTTTTGCCCAGGCGCCTTATGGGAACGAATTACTGTGCGTAGGTAAATATAGGAATATTGTCTAACCGTGATCCAACGAAATACTCTATGTGAGCTAATATTTGTATAAACAAATATTTAGAAGTTTGTATGTTAAACTATTAAACAGAAAGTAAGCATTATTAGGAAACTTATTCTCCAGTATTCGATAATATGAATCTCGTTTAATTGAAACGTGTTTGTTCTAAATATTTCTCTGTAAGCACTTTATTAATTCCTTTTATTTTATGTTAAAAACTACCTATATTCCGAATGTTTTATTTTACTAAAATTTTTCTATAATTCATTATTTTAATTCTTATTTCAATGTTCTACTTCTAGCCATGGCACACGTTGTGCTGGTGAAGTTGCTGCTGCTAGAGATAATGGTATTTGCGGTGTTGGCGTGGCTTACGATAGTAAAATTGCGGGTAAGTGACGCAATTGTCTGTAGACGTACATGCAAACACTCAACAACAGTAATTGCACAAATATTAACAAACATTGAGATTTTGGTTTTCATAGAAAAAACTTTTGTTGGCATTGTGGTGATAATTCAAATTGAATATTATCTAAAAAGATAGTTTAAATATGGCAAAATTGTTTGGTATAGTACATACATACATAGATAGCTTTTAAAATGTGCAAGTAAATCAAGTGGATAAAAAAAAGAAATAAATTAAATTTCCTATAATCTAATTACTGCGGGTTGTTTGAAACTGTTGACATTTAATTAAAAAATAATTTATACATTATTGTAATAGACATAAGTAGGTCATTGGAAACTTTGTTTTGTATATACTTAAATGGGATGTGCATATTGTATAATAGTAATTATACATTTTGTATTTGAAACCACAGTTTCAAATTCATTGAATATTTATTAAATAGTTTATACATACATTTACTTAAACTCTTGTTTAAAAATGAAAATAATACTGAAACAGTTCTTTAGGGTAAAGTGTGTTTCAGAGACGAGTAGTACATCAATTTCCTGAAGCTGATTGTTGCACTTCATTCATATATTGGCCGTTAGCATTCCAAAAACAAATTCTTAGAGAATTCATTTTTTATTTAGCAAAATCTGCATGAACATGCCTTGATTCTGCATCAATTGTTGAAACATATTTTGCATGTTCGCCATGAAACTGTTCATGGTTTGAATTAGATTCTCAATAGAGTTTTGAGAGTTTTTTAGATATGGCCCAAAGTATTGAAAAAAATCCAGCTTTATCCATTTCTCATAATATGCGCTATCGAGACATGATAAAGGATTTTATGAAAAGGATATGGTCCTGTAAGCGTGGTTGCCATTTGACTGATGTTGTTTTTCATTATTAACGGCATACCTTCCTCTTTATTATGAAAATAACATTCAATCATTTATCTAAAAAAATGTGTAATTTTTCTTTGAAAGCCCTGTATTTATAAAATTTCTTAATTTATATATTTACAAGTTTGAATAAAGAGACATTGATTAACTTCTAAAAGGCAGATCTAGTATATGATATCTTTTAAGTCTATTGACCTCATCACTATCGTCTAGTAAATTTATTGCTTTTGAATGATAACTAATTCGTTGCAGGTAGTTTGACCGTTATCTAGTAATATGCATAGACAAATCTTCAATAATGTTGTCATTGGTGACAAATTGTATTTCAGAAAGTTCCATTTGTCTTTCGGAAAAATTTAATAGCAATACCCATGATAAAAAAAATTACAAGGTAGTTTCATTTATAAATTTTTGACAAGAAAGGGGATTATTGAAGTTTATTTTATTTGTAAATATTCAGAGAAGCGTTGCCACATTTAGAGAAAGGTTACAATACTCCGAGAAATTTTCAATGAAATATGTGTAGTATGTAACAATTCACAGTACTGTAATTTATCATTAAAATAAACAAAAAAACGGATTAATCTAAGACGTTTGGCTTTATATAACATAGATCATGAAAATGAAGAGCTGTGCGAAGATAATGGAACCTTTTTCCATCAGACATTAAAAAAATGGATGGTTTTAAATTTATCCAAGGAATAATCGTTGTAAAGTTGCTCCAATTGTTGCATCAAAAGGATTTTGTGATGGACTTACTTTCATAAAACTAGTCTGTGCTACAAACTTGCCACTGCAGTCTACTATTTTATGTGTTAGCTAGAGATTTGCGAGATGACTTTTATCCCTATTTTCAACGTGTACTGGATAGATTAATACGTTTGCTCAATACCCACGATGCTGACCCATTTGAAGTGGACTTTTAGTGTGTTTGGCTAATCTATATAAGGTTTGTATGCCTTATTTGAAACGCAATATAATCGTTGTCCTTAATTGTATACTACCCTTGCTGGACGAGAGACGATATGAAGAACATGTTAGCAATTTTGCCGTTGAATGTTTTTCATTTATTGCTCGGGATGTGCGTGACTATGGCAAATTCCTGGAGTTTATATTGGACACTTATAGCGTGAACTAGTTGGCGTTTATTGTTCGAGATAATGCGCGGGGTAAAAGGACGATTCCATTGCCGGAGACTTTTTGTTGTTTATTTTCGAATCGTTGGTGGAGGATAGAGGAATATTGTAAAATATCATACCAAGTCTCTGACAATTGGCCCAATGAAGTTGTCTCTCATGTTACAAATCGTATGAGGAGATTATACAAACCTGAGTTTTACATTCATAAAATTATTCTTTAATTCGTGCATGTGCAAGAGGTTTGTGTCCGCAAACAGCTGTGTGATTTAGTTGTCGATATAACCAGAATCAAGTATAAACAAAATGATTCTGCTAACGATACTAAACAATTTAATCAATGCCTCGGGTAAACGCACACAATATTTTGAATAAAATATGTTTTTATTTTATTTATGTTTTAATAAAGACAAAAATGGGATTCATTTTAATGAATATGGTAGCTTTATTTTACACATAAACTTCAAATCCCCTTTATTGTCAAATGCTTAATAAGGTTGACATAAAGAGAAAATGAAACTACCTTGTAATTTTTTTATATCATGGCAATACCTATGGGATACAAATGAAAACTTCTGAAATATAATTTAATTATTTTGAAATAGAATACAATTAGAAAATTTCGAAATACAAGGTGGCGCAAAAGTAATCCTCCTATCAGAAAATGCTATAAATTTTGCCGATTATTGGTCAAATAAATAGTCAGCAATATTCCTTTGATTTAATATTCCCATACAGGATTTCATAGTTTTATGTTCATATATTTTTTTTAGCCTTTTTGTTTAGAGCTTTTCTGATAACAATTCGTAGTAGTGTATATAAGTATTAGATAAAAATTATTCATTTGGGTTTAGTCTTTCGTAATAGTTTATGACAGGAGCAAATCAAAGCTCGTTATCGCTATATATTTATGACAAATAAATAATATTTATTAACTTTGTGTTCTGACATATTGTGTACAATGTGAACACATATGTACATATGTACTTATATATGTAAGTATATATGTAAGTGTACACAAACACACTTTTATAATAACCCAGCAGTTCTAGGAGACAGTCCCGAAATAGTGATTTTACCCATCATTTAGGTTGGGAACATGTTACTTCAATAGCTACGTGACTAGTTATTTTAACACGTGCATGTCCTAAGCTGGGGTTCAATTGACCATTTTTGATTACAATGAGACTGTTTAATAGCTGGTGCAAAGTAGTCAATGCATTGGATTCACATACTGGTTAAATAACGTCAGTTACCTTACTAGCTATCTAACTGGTAACTGGATCAGCTACATAACTAGTTATTTTAACATGTACGAGTCCTAATTGACCTCAAATAGTCTTCTAAGGCGGTCCAATAAACGATTGCTTGTGAACAAACCTCTCTTCGACAACTCTCTAATAAATGGCTAAAATAACTACTGTCTAAAGTGCAGTACAAAATAAACGCTTAAAGTGACTTCACTATAGGTTACTAAGAGACACTAAAGTGACTATTGACTTCATGCTATGTTACATGGGATATCAGTTTACTTAAGCAAAAATAAAAATTAACTGTATGAGAATTATATCAACACAATTTGTATAAAACCAGTTTGAACGAATTATCACACAACACGTATAAAGTGACTAAACTCCAGATTACTTAGAGACACTTAAGTGACAATTGTCTTCACGCTAGATTGCCTGGGATGTATAAAGTAAGCAATTGTCTTCTCTCTGCACTACAAACAGCACATACGTGTCAAATGACCAAAATATATAAGTTGGAGTCAGCCAAGTGATAAAACATTTGTGACGATTACTGTCTATAAGGGATACATTGACTACTTGCTTAACTGCTGGGAAACCTACACCTAAACTGTATTTGCTAATGTACCTACACATATGTAAACAACAATTAAATATATCAATACAAATAGAATGAAATGTTTGTAAACACACAGGATACTCTACATATTTAAAACTTATATTAGGTTTGCGTAATGTAACGTATAAATTGTACCAAACAAATGGAACTATTTCAGCTTTTCGTCCCTTAATTATGCCAATACTTTTAAAGCACAATTTAGCTACCAATGACATTTTACTTATGAATTATCCATAAAATTGCAGCATTCACAGCTGACAGAATTGAGGGTCTCTGCATTATTTGCATGTTTTCAATGTATAAGCGGCTGACTGTCGTATCATTTGTTCGTGTTAGCTACTTATATACATATAACCCAGAAAAAGCGTTTATTATTTGTAACGGGTTAAAGTGCTAATATAATGACTGTTCACTACTCACTTATTATTATTTTAAGTACTTGCCACAATCGATTACAAATAAGTAATAACCAGGGCAAGGATTTCTATGCAAATGCATGTTTGTAGTCAGTAACTCAAAATCACTTTTGACAATTTATCTTTCCGAATCGAAGAATTTGCAATAAAATGGCATCGATTTGTTGTTGCATATTTTTGCATATTTTGTTATAAATGCATATTTTGCATATTTTTCTTTTAAATGCATATATTTAGCATATTTTTCCATTTTATTGCACATTTAATTTTCTTTTGGACATATTTTTATATCAGTGTACACTGTACATACATATATTTGGCAACTCTATTTAGTATTGTAAAAATAGTAAATATATTGACACTAGAATTATATTGTTGAAAGAAAATGTCAACTTTTCAATTTATGAATCGATTTTTTAGCTTTTTGAAATTGTCGACTTTTCGAAAAAAATTTATATCGACTTTGTTCTCTTTGTGACACATCATATTAAAGCCAATAAGCATTTCTGTGCTCAAATTACATCTTTATTTCTGAAAATATTACTAAACTACAGGGATTCAATTCGCTGAATGCACAAGTAAAATTAATTGATGATGCTGCCAATAAAATCAATAATGTAAACGGAGAAATTTCTTACCAAATTAAAACAAAACTAAAGAATATTTTACAGAAAAATACTGGATTTCATATAATAAAAAGCATTTTTGACAATTAGATAGCAATTTTAATGAAGAAAATCAAATTGAAAATGAATATTCTACAATTGAACTGGCTTCATTTAAATATGCACCTTTAACTTCTGTTGACGTTGAGCGTACATTTTCAATGTATTAAAGCTGTTTTCATCCGAACAGACAAAGTTGTATTTTTGGAAATTTAAAAAAAAAATTATTTGTTTATACAAATAGAAATCTAAATTAAGTAATTTTGTAACATGAAAATAAATAACTGACTGATTTTTTTTAATACATATATTGTATAATTTACATACACACATGAATTTTCTTATTTTTACTTTGAAAAAATATATTTAAAACCTTTTATGTTCCTTTATATGTACATATATATTGAAAATGTGACCTGAAATTTATATCTGTCTTTTAGTAATAAATATATTTCAAATAAAAAACTTGTTTTTATTGCATATTTTTGTAATTTTTAATGCATATTTTCTCTCTTTATAGTGCATATTATAAGCGCATATTTTTAATTTTTTAGTGCATGAAAATCCTTGCCTTGGTAATAACTTTAATATCAAGTGTAATTGTACTAAAGACTGAGATCGAAAAAACTTTAACACAGGTTTTTCATAAAAACTTTTAACCCAAGTATTATTTGATTTTTTGTTTGATCAAGTTACCTTTGTAAAGCATGTCAGTTATTATGTTTAATGTCAATTATGTTCATTTGTTGTTAATCCGATTAAAATGAGTGACCAGAAAAAAGTGCGTACTAAAATTATTAAAATTATTTTCAACAAAACCCAACTTGGTCCTACAAAATGTTGGCCACACAATCAAAGGTCTGCCGTCAAACTGTTTTCAGTGTTATTCAACAGTACCGGGAGAACTTGTCCGCTGATAGAAATTATAGTTCAGGTAGAATTAATGGTTCACATGATGTTTATGAAGCCAAAAAAATATATAGCACTTTCAAAGGAGCTCCCAACACATCATTGAGGAAAGCAGTCCGGTTAGCATAGTACTCGGACTATTTGGTACGAAAAGTTAAAGCCAATGCATTTATAAAACATACAAGACTCAAAAACTTCCAGACAGGAACTCTGATAAAAATTTTGAGACCAAAGATAGAGCATGGAAATTGATGTAAAATTTTATACAAGGTGGGGCAAAAGTAATCCTCCTATCAGAAAATGCTATAAATTTTGCGATTGGCCCCTAATGTCAGTTCTGTTTTGACATTTGTGTAGTAAACACATGCGAAATACACGTTAATAAACAATGTTACGCTACACTGCTCCAGAACGCGGAATATTGCTGGCTATTTATTTAACCAATAATCGGTCGGTGACTTTGTCGGTGACTGACCGTTCAACGCCTACTGGTGAAACACTGCGATGTTTAGCCGCTCGCCTCGAAGAGACTGGCACAACACGAGATGCTGCCAGGCGTGGCAGACCCCGGAGTAGCCGTTCTGCAGAGAATATTGCTGCTGTAGCCGAGGATGTCATGGAAGCGCCGTCGACATCGACCAGACGACGTGCCACGCAAATGGGTATCAGTCGACTGTCTTTACAGCGATTTTTGGTACAAGATTTGAAGATGTTTCCGTACAAAGTCCAGACGGTGCATCAGCTGTTAGCTGCTGACCGCCAATCCCTTCTAACATACGCTCAAGCCATCCTTAATCACCATCAAGAGGAAGATGATTTTTTCATCAAAAATAATCATAAGTGATGAGGCCCATTTTCATCTTAGCGGGTACGTAAATAAGCAAAATTTACGCTTCTGGGGCACTGAAAATCCGCGTGTAACCCACAAAGAGCTATTACACCCGCTCAAAGTCACTGTATGGTGTACTGTTTTCGCTGGAGGTTAGGTTAGGTTAGGTTATAAAGGCAGCCAGTGTTAACCAGCTCACTTGGGTCCATAAATTGGTCCCTTTGTGATACCCTAAAGATCATGATCAGGTCCTTAAGAGGTCCTTCACATGTCGGAAATGGGTTCAGTGCCGAACCAACCTGACGCACGGATGAACGAATCTATCTTCGCTGGAGGAGTCATCGGACCTTTTTTCTTCGAAGACGTCGCGGGCCAAACGTTTACTGTGAATGGTGAGCGCTACAGAGCAATGATCAACGAGTTCTTTTTGCCGCAACTTGATGAATTGGGATTAGAAAACATGTGGTTCCAACTGGACGGTGCAACGGCACACACTGCACGTGCCACAACCGATATGCTGAAGGATGCATTTCCTGGGCGCCTAATCTCCCGTTTTGGCGATTTTCACTAGCCAGCAAGATCGCCTGATTTGACCGCTCCAAGCTTCTTTTTGTGGGGCTTTTTGAAGTCGCGGGTTTATGTCAACAAGCCTCAGACTCTTGCAGCTTTTAAAGACAATATCCGTCAAGAATGTGTGGACCTATCGCCGGAAGTTTTGGCCAAAGTGATGGAAAATGCCATAAAAAGGGCTCAAATGACAATCAACTGTGGCGGCGGCCATTTACATGACATCATATTCTCGACTTGATGTAAAAAAAATTAAAAGACCAAATAAAAATAATCAAAGTTTTTCATTTTTTTTATTAATTACAGCCAAAAAACATTGGAAGTTTACTTTTGCGCCACCTTGTACAAAAAAATTATCTGCTGCATAATGTATGACAAAACGTATGTGTCCAAAAGTGTGGTAGATTTAAAACGGAGATAGACTACGTGTTCGGACATAGTGACAGAAAGCACTATAAAAATTTCAGTGGAAGGGTTTTCGGAAAAGGTTCATAAATTCATAAATTCATAAAATTTTGTAATTTTGTAAATTGTAATAATAATTTCAATTAAATAAAACAAAAATTAAAAACTGTAAGTTTAGTGGTTTCATTTTTATTAACATAAATGTATGTTTAGATTTTTTCGATCTCAGTCCTTAGTACTGTGACATGTGAATAGAGGACATTTCAATTCAATTGTCTAATTGATATTTCACAATGAATTTTAAACAAAGATAAAAAAGCTCTTTACTGGTTAGTGTTAAAAAATCACGGGGAACGAACACATTTTTTTGAATATTTCCCGGGAATGGAAAAAGTCCAAGTAATGAAGACGGTATGTAGTTGTTACTGAAAGGTATTAAGTAACTGCAAAACTTTGACAGGTTTATGTGGGGATATTACGTGTTTTGGTGTTCTATGAAATGTCATGTCTTACAGCCATTTTGATTAGAAGTGAAATATAAAAACAGTGAGTGACATTTTGTACCAGGAAATAAGTCTTTGCGACACCCTTGTACTTTTTAGCTTATAATTGTACCAAAACAGAAGAACATTTCTACCAATATGGCCAAACCTCTTCACATACCCAAAAGTATCTCTAGGTGGTACTTACTCATAAATGTGTAAATATTACACTTAATACAAAGTGATTTTTAGTTTTATTATACGAATGGAATAAAGTGCTAAATGTTTGTTAAATATTTATATTGGTATTGTATGTATAAGTACATTGAATGTAGATATAATGTGGAAATTAAATTTTTATTGATTGCTTTCATTTTATTATATTCCTTTTAAAGGCATTCGCATGTTGGATCAACCTTATATGACAGATTTAATTGAAGCAAATTCTATGGGTCATGAGCCACATAAAATACACATTTACAGTGCATCATGGGGTCCCACCGATGATGGAAAAACGGTTGATGGTCCACGCAATGCCACCATGCGTGCCATAGTGCAGGGTGTTAATGAGGTAATAATGTGTGGCTGTTTGGGTGTCATTAAAAGTTTGCATTTCCATTGTGGTTTCTGTGGTTATAACAACTTGTGAATTTGCTTGTGCCTTCCTTAGGGTCGTAATGGTTTGGGCAATATTTATGTGTGGGCATCAGGCGATGGTGGTGAGGAGGACGATTGCAATTGTGATGGCTATGCTGCTTCCATGTGGACAATTTCTATTAATAGTGCCATTAATGATGGTCAAAATGCTCATTATGATGAAAGTTGCAGTTCAACATTGGCGAGTACATTCAGTAATGGGGCCAAGGATCCTAATACTGGTGTGGCCACCACGGATTTGTATGGCAAATGTACAACCACTCATTCGGGCACTAGTGCAGCAGCTCCAGAGGCAGCTGGTGTATTTGCTTTAGCATTGGAAGCCAAGTATGTGTACTTATAATTAATAATTATATATTATTTATTAATGATTTTTCCTTTTAGTCCTCAATTAACCTGGCGTGACATACAACATTTAACAGTTTTGACTTCAAAGCGTAATTCACTATTTGATGCTAAAAATCGTTTCCATTGGACCATGAACGGTGTGGGTTTGGAGTTTAATCATTTGTTTGGTTTTGGTGTTTTAGATGCTGGTGGCATGGTGACTCTGTCCAAACAGTGGCACACAGTACCTGCCAGATATCATTGTGAGGCTGGCGATATCGTAGATGCACAGTGAGTATTGAGTGTGGTTATTTATTTTAGAGCGCAGTATTTAGATTTAATAAGTTTTCCTTCTTTTTAGCCCCATTTATTCTGGTAGATCATTGTTTTTAGAAATTAAAACAGATGCCTGCAAAGGATCCGATACTGAAGTAAACTATTTGGAACATGTGCAAGCTGTTATATCTGCGAATGCTTCAAGACGTGGTGATTT
The DNA here is from genome assembly GCA_942486065.2 of Calliphora vomitoria. Lineage (NCBI taxonomy): Eukaryota > Metazoa > Arthropoda > Insecta > Diptera > Calliphoridae > Calliphora > Calliphora vomitoria. The sequence goes on from OW818029.2 coordinate 95,434,919, forward strand.
AGAGTTGTTCCTGACTTCACCCATGGGAACAAGGTTAGTTTGAAACATTTTCAAAAAACACAATACATTAAAAATAACAAGTAAGAATGTTATATTCGGTTGCACTCTGTCTTATATACTGACAACCATTTTTGTACATTGAGTACAAGAACATTTATTTTTATCAGATTTTTATTATTTTAAATACCAAATTTTGTATTCTATAGACATTTATGTATCATAGAGCCATATTCTATGGAGATATTTGTGTGCGAGCTGGAGGAAATCATGAACCGATTCTTGCCATTTTCCTAAAAAAAGGCAAATTTGTTTAAAAAATATCAAATTGTTTTGAGGTTGTTTATGGATACTAAAATTCTATATCCATTTATGTACTATAGAGCCATATTCCGGCAAGATATTTGTATCATGGATTGACTCTTAAACAGAGCTTCCCCTATTTTTTCAATATCTGGTTATTTTTATCGTGACGATATGCTGACAGTTTTCATTCAAAAACTATTTTAATTGGAAGTATATCGTTACAAAAAACGATAACCAAATGGGGCCTCGTATTTTTATTAAATGAAAAATAAGTGCAAATTTCCATAATATTATTTGCAGTACATTTAAATAAAATAGCAAAACATTTTCGAAAAATATCAACTTTTTTGGAAGTTGTCTCACATTTGGTACTATTTGAACCATTTGGCCAATTTTCAATAAAATATCTTTCCGGTCAGACAGATTTTTATTTTGACAAATGGCTTAATATATAGATAGCTCTTAACCATCCAACCCTCAAACTTTAAAAAGCTTAAAAAAAGTTGTCGAATATTTTTTTTAGGTTAATTATGACCCAGTAAACTCAGAACAGCCATCAGAAACTAATTTGCAAATTAAGTTTAGGAACCAGGTGCAAATAGGTGAAGAGTGCCTCAGGGCATTGTTGCCGGTTTAGGTGTAAAAAACAACAAGATGTTAACATTAATTATGATACGGTTTTATTGAAAAACTAATGAAAACTATACAAAAATTAAGAAAATATGTTTTACTTTCTACGATGATACTCATAAAAACAATTTTTGGCATTTGAGAAGCATAAATGAAGATCGCATTTAAAGCAAACACACTGTATTTCAGACTTTTTGCATTGTTTGCACCATATTGTATGCCTAACAGAGATGTACATGAGTTGATTCGCTTTTTTCCTATATGAATGAAATCACTGCATTTGTTGTGTTTTCAATCATCAACATGTGTTAATTATATTGCTTGCGGTCTCACAATTGATTGTCATTTTTTCAATCATTTTTTAAATACCGTTAGGAATAACAACTAAAAAATGATTACTGTGTTTTGATTTGTATGCAAAGTATTCAAATGATTCACAAAAGCTCGATGATAAGTTGAATGCATGGTACAAAATCAGTGCATTTATTTGTTTTAAATAACTTTTCGCGCGTGGTTCAAGAACTAAATTTCGTCTTATTTTGTTACAATAAACTCCGAAATAATAAAAAATATTGAAAATGATGTTTTCCGTATTGTTAAAAATAGAAATATGCAAGAAAAATCCTTCTAAATACAGTCTTAAATAAATTCAAACATACTCATATAGGAAAGTGTATATTAACTCAAAAAGCTCTTCGTATATTCATAACTCTCGTATTGATTCGCTGCTTTTGTGAATGGTAAGAGTTTACAGAATATGCAAGCAGTTACATGCATTTTGTAACAAAACACTTGCTGTGGTGAATCATGCAATGACAGTTTTCGTTTAGTTTATGTACAGTGATAACTCAGTATTCAATTTTGCAAAATAAGAAATATGTCATTTGAATGGTATTCATGCACATCTCTGATGCCAAACTAGATTGGAGAGTGGGCGAAATTGTCATAACGGACGTCATTAACTGAATGTTTTGCTTTTTCGACAACTTTTGAACTTCCTGGCTGTGGATCTTCTTGTGGAGTACCAACTGATCATGAGTCAAGGCGGATAATTTAATCCGTCTGCGGTCTCTATCTGCCATTCCTATAATTATTTTTTTTTATATAACAAAACGCCGATAAATTTATCCGGAATACACAACAGTGCCCTGAGGCACCCCTTAGTTTTTGCGTTCTCAAGACACTTTTTGTTAATTGTTTAACGTTAACAAATTCATAGACTGAAAGAAGAATATCATACCATTTACCAAAAATATTTCGAATAGATCAGGGGACTAAAAGTTAGTAAAACTTTGAATAAAAAAAATCACACACAAAATGTCACGTGCTAAAATTTATGACATCACTCACAAAACAGCTGACAGAATAAAAACTAAATATCTGAATGTATTTCGACCTTCGGGGGAAATGTTACCAAAGTTACCGTTAAATTTAAAAAAAAAATGATAATTACTTTTTGAGATAATTGGAGTTTTGTAATGCATGCCTTGAGGCACTCTTGCGGGTTAGAGGGTTAACTAGCCCTATAATTGGTGCTAAGTTTGATTGTGAGCAAGATATCATTTTCAGGATAATTGCATAAAACCAAAGCATTCTTACGGGACAAATGCAGAAGTCATTTTCGCTGCCAACAATTCAAACGAAACCTGAGGCAATATTTCAATAGAAATAGTTTTAGAATGTTGTGCATTGATATCTCATAAAAATGGTTTTGATTTTATGAAAAAATTTGTTAAATATACTTTTATTTAAGTTAATTTTAATCATTGTCACATGGGACATTTTTTCCATCATGTTGTTTATGTAGATTCTGTTGCTTTTTTACGAAATAATAGATAAACATGCTTAGTATAAATTAGTTTAAACTAGCTTGACCCGGTGCGCTTCGCTACCCCTGTCGTAGTAAGAAAAATATGTAAGGATTCTATTTAAAAAAATCGGTTTTCCCCCTGTTTATCCCTTTCTGGTTCAAGTATTGAAAAGAAACTATAGCCTATTGACGATTTCAAGTAAGGATCTATCTACGTTCCAAATTTCAATAAAATCAGCTCAGCCGTTTAGGCGTGATGCTCAAACAAACAAACTTACAAAGACATTTATAAATTTATATAGATTAATTGTTTAATTTACAATGTCTCGTATCATGCCATATTGTCATACTTTCAAAATTAATTTGCATTTACTAAAGAGTTGGTGTGGAGTAAAAATTTACGGATAGAGAGAAATCTATAAAATAATAACTAAAATCAATTTTCAAGCTCCAATTATTTATGTCTTTATTTTATTTATACATTATGGATTTTTAAAACTTATTATAACATTTTTAGATCAATGATTCTATCACGCCGTACTAATGATGACGATCATCGTGATGGTTTCACTAAATGGCCCTTCATGACAACACACTCTTGGGGTGAATATCCTCATGGTACATGGAAATTAGAGGTAATATCAGCAAATATTTTTATTTGTTGCATAAAATTTAATAAAAAATAAAAAATACTTACAGGCTCGCTTCAATTCCAATCAACCACGATCTGGTTGGCTTATTGATTGGTCTTTGGTATTACACGGTACCAAAGAAGCACCGTATCGTACTCTATCGCCCGCTTCCCCTCACTCCAAATTGGCGATTGTTAAAAAAGCCCATGAAGAAAAGAAAATGCAGTAATTTATTTTCAACAAATCCACCTAGATACAACAATAATAATTATCAAAACAAATTCAGGGGCTTAAACAAACCAACAAACACCAGTCTTAAATAGTGGCAACAATATTAAAAATGGAACAACAAATAGATACAAGATGAAACGATATAGAATGCAAGTAAAATTCAAAAATCAAATTAAGCAACAGAAGGCCAATAAAATTCAACAAATTTACAAAAGCAAAAATACAATATTGATAGAATGAAAATGAAGTACATACATACAAAAAAATAACTACTTATAATCAAAAACCAAGAATAATATTTGAAAATAAAACATCTAAACACTGAGAGCCATAACAAAACATAATAATTTTAACACAACATTTAAGTAACATATTAAATTATTTTTTATAAAATATATAGTATTTATAATAAAGTTTTCGGTTCTCCATTTAAATTAACTCTCAGTGTTTGTAAGACAAACAAACAAAAAAAAAAGTTCAAAACAAAAATGATTTTCTTAAATTTTTATTTATTTATTAATATTTTTTAAGATTTTAAATTGTTTTCAAGGGAATATTTTGTAAAGAAAATAAAGTGTTTGGCTGTGTTTTGATTAATGCCAATTATGTTTTTAATTGTTAAATGTTTTCAATGAGTGTTACATGTTTGTATTACTTTCTTAATATACTTTTTACATTATAGCAAGTTACGATTACGAAAAATATTGTAATATCAGTTAAAATAATGTTCGCATACATTGTATACTTAAATTAAATAACAATAGTGTATTAAAAAGTATTTAAGCTCTGGTGAATTAACAAATATTATTTATTTCATGATTACTTAGTAGTAAAAATTCTGTTTTCAACAGCAACATATGTTTGGTAGAAAAGACCTAGCAGATATCTTTAACTAAGAAGAAAAAATACATCAATATTATAAATACATAAAATACAGATTTGGACCTGAATATGCCAGATATAAGCACTTGTTTAAGCTCTCGTTTTAAAAGTCTAATTTTCAATATAAAGTATGGTTAAACACCTGCAATTCACTGACCTACAGTTTAAGAATCAATATCTCATTAGAATTCTCTAAAATGTATATAATTCATTCCATAAAATATTATTTGACCTACAGTTAAGAAATCGCATTGTTTTTTTGACCTTAGGTCTTCAAACGTTGTAAAAATTTGGCACACATATATCCTGTAGAGCCATTTCTATTTTAAATTTTTTCCGGTTTTGAAAAACTCGGGATTTAATTCACGATTTTTGAAATGTGACAAACTTCGACAAATTATGTATTTTTATGAATTCACTTATGGTGAAGTTATTGTCCAATTTTTTTGATTGTGAAAGGCTATTATGTCCTCTTTAAATTATATTAATACATAGGAATATTTTAAAATATATGTTTAACAAGTAAGAAAGTATGGTCGGTCAAGCCCGACCTTATAATACCCTACACTAAGTAAATGAGCAAAAACATTTTTCTTTCAAAATTTCAATAATTTATATTCGTGAGTGATTTTCGGAAGTTGGCCTTATAATGGGAGCTATGAAAAATTATGGACCGATCACCATGAAATTCGGTCATGTGATGAATGTCTATATGAAAGTTATTTATGTTGCATTTTATGTATATACCACCATTTTTAAGAGATTTATGCTCGTTAAAGCGATTATCGGAGGCAGACCTTATATGGGAGCTATGACTAATTATGGACCGATCATAATAAAATTTGTTGACATGAATTTGGTATATATAAGACTTATTTGGAGAAAAACTTGTGTAGATACCTATATAAATTAAACATTTATGACCGATAAAGTCCAATTTTGGGAGGACATTTGTATGGGGGCTAGGTGAAATAATGGACCGATTTCAGACAGTTTCAATAGGCTTGGTTCTTGGGCAGAAAAAATTATACGTACTAAATTTTATCGAAATATCTTCAAAATTACGACCTGTACTCTGCGCACAAGGTTTACATGGACAACCAGCCAGCCAGACGGACGGACGGACATCGTTTAATCGACTCAGAAAGTGATTCTGAGTCGATCGGTATAATTTAAGATGGGTGTTAGACTAATATTTTTGTGCGTTACAAACATCTGCACAAATCCAATATACCCTCCCCACTATGGTGGTGTAGGGTATAAATATTAAAATGTGAATTGTTTAATAAACAAGGCAATACAAATTATTATCCCGGTATTAATACTACAGACTAGTTAGTTGTTGGCACTCATAGCTCTCATAGGATGAACGCCATTCAGATGTACACAACACTTATGTTACAATTATCAAAATGAAAACAAATTGGAGGTTGTACATCAAACACCCAATCAGATAATTTGTTTTTGCATTAACTAATGCTGTATATTTTCCCCTAGACACTACTCTAATTTAAACCGAACATTTGATAATTTAAGAATTTCAGCTTAAGTAATAGTTTCCTTAAGCTGAACTTCTTAAATTATCAAATGTTCGGTTTAAATTAGAGTAGTGTCTAGGGCAAAATATACAAATCCTCTTGTATTCTTCATATAACCTTCATATAAAAATATTTCTTATTTTAAACATGTTTTTCTTACAATGAAATTGATTGAGAATTTTTCTTTAAAATAAATCTCAATATTTCAAAATTGGTAAAAGTGATTTTGTTTTATTGAAGCAAGTAGTTGTCAATACAAATCATGAAGTCTGTAAACTTAGTTATTCCATATCAAATAACCGAAAATTTTGCTTGAACACTAGATCAAGGGATTCTAATATACCAATATTTTTATACAATTCACCATGACAGGCAAGGGTACATATAAGTTTGTCATTCCGTTTGTAATTTCTACATTTTTCATTTGCTACCCACAAAGTATATATATTCTGGATTATTATAGATAGCGAAGTCGATATAGCCATGCCCGTCTGTATATTGAAAGCAACTTTCCGTAGCCCCCATATAACTTAAAAGCATAATGATACATCAATATTTCGGGAATTCTCCGGCTCGGTCACTATTTAAAATCGAGAAAATCGGCCCACAAATGGCTAAGATATAAGGAAAAAACCGGGACAATCTCAATTTTTGATCTATATTTTGATTGCAACGATGTATATAAGGCTATAGTAATTTGGATCTACAATAATCGGCAAAAATATTTTTACCCGAATTTTTTTTTACCAAAAAAATTTTTCTTCATAAATTTGTTTTCACTAATAAATTTAAAAAAAAATTAAAAAAAAATTTCGGAAAAAAATTTTAAAACTTTTGTTTTTTAAATTTTGAAAAAAAAAATATTTAAAATTTTTTTATTTTAAAAAATAATTTTGTGAAGGGTATATAAGATTCGTCACAGCCGAATATTGCTCTCTTACCTGTTTTAAGTAAAAATATTAAAATTAGTCGTCAAAATTCAATAATATACCTATATACTAATCCATTTAATAAATCCGACTAAGTTAAATCAAAAAAATACGTAATTCCTTACGAAATATATTTTTTTCAAATCAGAAAAATATTTTTTTATGTTTGTTAAAAAATGCTCTTTTTCACACAAAACCTTTTTATGAAAATTTTTTGAAATTAATTAAAATTCTTTACGTCTGATTTTGATATCTCAAGCGCTTGGTAACGTTTAGTTCTCTTTTATGAAATTACAATTTTTATATGGAAATTACAAAGTTAGGGCATTAATATGAATGGTCTTACCCACATTAACAATAAAAACTTAACTTGAATATAGCACTAACTATAGGTTAGAATTTTAAAATTTAAAGTAAAATAAATTTTGTGGTTTCCCAATAAAGCAGAAAACGATATGATAGCGAAAACGAGATTACCTTAAGGGGGCGATTATGATATCAGATTTATATCCTACATCACCATAGTGGGGAGTGTATAATGCATTTGTGCTGGTGCTTGTAACTCCCAAAAACATTAGCCTAACACTCACCTTAAAGTATACCGATCGACTCAAAATCACTTTCTGAGACGATTAAACGATGTCCGTCTGGGTGTCCATGTAAACCTTGTGCGCAAAGTACAGGTCGCAATTTTCAAGATATTTCGATAAAATTTGGTACATACAAGGACGAATCCTTTTTAAACTGGAGGAAATCGGTCTATTATTTCACCTAGCCCCCATACAAATGCCCTCCCGAAATTGGACTTTATCGGTCATAAATGTATAATTTGTATAGGTATCTTTATAAATTTCTCTCACAATAAGTTTTAGATATAAGGAATTCATGTCGTTTAATTTTATGATGATCGGTCCATAATTATTCATAGCTACCAATAAGGCCCGCTTCCGACATCACTTAACAAGCATAAATGTCTTAAAAATGTTGGTATGCACATAAAATTCAACATAAATTTAATACATGCCTAAATCAAACGACCAAATTTCATGGCGATCGGCCCATAATTAGTCCTAGCTCCCATATAAATTATTGAAATTTAAAAAAAAAAATGTTTTTGTTCATTTACTTATGGCCATTATTACAACTTGGCTTTATGTTCCCAATAGTAAAAGTTAACATTAAAGCAACCTTTTTCTATTACTTAAAGTTTTCTTTTACTATTACGAACTTAAAGGCAAGTTGTAATAATGGCCCTTAGTGTAGGATATTATATGGTGGGGCTTGAGCGATCATACTTTCTTACTTGTTTATCATTGAAAACGATACCCAATAAGCAAAATGATAATTTAGTGTAGAGAAATTATTTCGATATCGTTATAATATCGTTTGGTTTAACTACAACTTTGTAGTAGGCAAAAATTATGTGATATTTTTCAGTCAACATTTTCCTATATTGTGTGCTAAATTTAAGTTTTTATTGTAATTGTATTGTTATTTTATAGAAGTTCTAATGTTAATAATTCCATTATTTTAAGTCAAAAAATGTTCTGTTTCGATTGTGACAACTAAGTTTATTGCAAATCAAATGATTTTGTCTAAATCAGTCATTTAATATATGTCACATAGCTGACATGAATTACATAAGTGAATCATACGAATCTGATTTATGTGTGCAGAAATAATACTGTAACTTTGAGAAGAAAAATGATAAAAAATTTCCCGATATTTCCCGACGAACATTTTTCGCGATCAGGCAACTTATGTGGAACTGATACCATCATACTAATTTTTACTGAATTACTGTAAACCCGTGTGTTATTTGGTATTTTATGTTTATTTTAAAATGTTTAAAATAAGTTTCAAATGTAGTATGTAATGATTATAAACCTATTTAAGACATTTTCTCAATTTCTTACTGAATAAATTGTCAGAGAAATTCTTATCGAAACATTTTTTTGATTTAGAAATATGAAAATGTATGTCCGAGGTTAAGAAATGTTTTCACTACTTGAAGACAATGCTTTTAAGTACTAAATAGGTAATAACGCCAAACTTCGAAATTGAATTCTTAAGTCTGGCAAGACAGTTAGTAGTTAATTGAAAGTAGCTCTCATAGGGTTGAAAATTACTTTAATGCTCACAAGCCTTTTATAAACGTCAGCTAACGAAAATAAGGAACCCACTTATTTTCATATGATTATTATTAGATATCATTTATTATTTCGGGTTTATCAATGAGATAAGCACGAATGTGGGAAATTTATTGATCAGTGGTATATAATTTCAGAACAATTCACACTCCAAAAGTTCCGCAGTACTCTAATAAGTGATTAAGTACAATGAATAATTGACTTAGAATCACATTTTTCCAATTTCATTGTACCCAAAAATTTTAGATTTTCAGTTAAAATCATTGGCAGTATTAAGGTAAGTATTATTGAAATATTTGATGAAAATGTCTACTTAGGAAAAATATTTATTTAATTAAACATTTAAGAACACTTCATATTTAAATTTTTTTTTCTAGATTATCGTGCATCAGATTAATAGGATGAAACTTATTTGTGATAAATATTATTTGAATACCATTATTATACCCTTCACCTTCGTGAGAAGGGTATATATAAGTTTGTCATTCCGTTTGTAATTTCCACAATATAATTTTCCGACCCTATAAAGTATATATATTCTGGATCCATATAGATAGCGGAGTCGATTAAGCCATATCCGTCTGTCTGTCTGTTGAAATCAACTTTCCGAAGCCCCCAAACAACTTACATACACGATTCATACATTAGTATCTCCGGAATTCTTCTGGCTCTGTTGCTATTTAAAATCTAAAAAAGGCAGAGATATAAGGAAAAAACGGGACAACCACGATTCTTTACCTATTTTTGACATATATCTGGATTAAAAAGTCATTAATATAGACAATATGGATATCTAAGGATAGATATTTTAAAAGACCTTTGCAACGACTTATATAATACCACAGTAAGTTGGACCTACAACGGGTCAAAATCGGAAAAATATTTTTTAACCAGAATTTTTTTTTCACCAATAGTTTTTTTCGTTAAATAATAAAAAAAATTAAAAAAACAACAAAAAAATTTTTAAATTTAAAAAAACAATTCGAAAAAAATCGAAGAAACAACTTTGGAAAAAAAAAATTTTGTTTACCTAAAAATATTTAAAATTTTATAGAATTTTATAGAATATAGTTCTCTTACTTGTTTTTAAGAGAATTATGCTCGTTAAAGTGATTTTTGGAGTGAGTTTTATATGGGAGCTATGACTAATTATTGACTGATTAATAGATATGACTTCTGTATATATGAAACTTATTTGTCATTTAGATATGACTAATTAAGAACCGATCCTCACATAATTGTTTTTTATTTGGTTTACTTTTCCATAAAAATAATTTGAGATTTATGAACAATAACGTCGTATTTCGGTAGGACATTTGTATGGCGGCTAGGTGAAATAATGAACTAATTTTAACTAAATTCTGTAGTCTTCGTCCATGTGAAATATCTTCAGAATGCAACCTACTTTGCGCACAAGGTTTACATGGACAGCCAGACCAACGAACATCGTTAATCAATATTTTCCGAAAAATATTATATGATCTTAACTAAATTTTGTAAAAGCAAAGAACTTGTTTTTATTACGTGATAATAAACTTTTAGTTAAAAGCAGGAAAAACTTATACTTTTTTTTAATTTTTGTTTTTAATAACAAATCTCTTAATATTTTACAAAATGTACTGCTATAATGAGGTTTTTAATAATTTAAAACATTTCTAAAGATTTCTATATATTTGTATTATGAAACAAAAGTTAGCAAATGATTTATCTAGATAAATATTAGTTTCTTTTTATTAAAAAATTATAATTTCAATAGCGAACAAAAATGAACAACTCAAATCATAAAAAGTCCCCAATCGCACATGAAATTCAATGAATGCTTGTATTACAAGATCTACGTTTGATAAATTTTAAGTTTTTGTTTTTTTTATTATTATTATTTACTTAAATAAAATTCAAAAATTGATGATCTTTACTTAAACAAATCTTAAACTTAGTGCCAGAGAGTTTCAACTCAAATTTAACAAATTCTTAAGGAGGTTCAAATATAGAATAAATGAATCAGGTACAAATTCCATTTCTTTGATAAATAATCTAAAGAGTTTTCCAAACAGATCATTATACCCTACACCTTAATAGTGGGGAGGGTATAATTTAGATTATTAATATTTAAAGACAAAATAATTACATTTATTTCATTATTTATGTTTGAGTTATGACTATCTGGCATTAAGTAAACGATATATTTTAATTTAATACTAGTTACTCAGTAAATGTATGTAAAATGTATCCAGCTCTGTAAAATAATACGCTTCAATTCAATTTAAATAAAAATAAATTGCTAAAAGATAATACGTAGACAACAAATATTTTAAATCTATTAAAAAAAAAAAGAAAAAAAGAAACTTAATGTGTGGTATATATAAAATATAAATAAAAATATATAAAAAAAAATCAAATAAAAATATCATAAACTATTATACTATGCTCTCCCTTCTCCCTGTATTAATTCAATATTATTTATACCAATTTCTAGATATTTTGCAAATAATTTTTAATCTTTTATTTTCTTACTTTCGGGGGCCAAACATAGAGAAATAATATATATATATAGAAAAACAGCATTATTTTTATTAGTAAAATCTGTCAACTTTACAAATTAAGTACAAGCGAAATGCCTGAAATTAAAAAAACAAATATTTTAAAAACTAAACAAAATAATATAAAAAAAAAATAAAATTGTTAAAGTTTATGGATGTTTAACTCATAAAATTAAAGAAAGAAATACAAACAAACAAAAAAACTAAATATAAATGTGTATTATAATCAGAAAAATGTTAAAAATTAATAAAAAAAAGGCATAAATATATACATAAATATACTATATAATATATTTTATAAAAAACAAAAAATTATAAAAAGTAACACAAATAATAATTATAAAAATAAAAATAAAATAACATTGTACAGCATCATATTCTATTATACATAAAACATAAACATATAACCAAAATATACAAAAAATATAAATAATTATAAATAAAATAGAATGACATAAAAAAGAAATCAAAAAAAAAAAAAAAAACAGCAAACGTTATTTTAACCATTGATGTAGTAAGAGTATAAATAAAACCAGTAAATTATTATTTTAAAAATAAAAAAAATATATATTAATAACACTGTCCATCTGCATTTTTGGAACAGAATAGCGACCTTATAATTCTGAAAGGACATATTGAGTAGATCATTTTTGTAGAATAAACTTATAGTCCAGCTGGTCTGAGTTTGTTTTTGTAGTGGGTCAAAGTTTTAGTTTTTGGTCGTAGGGAGCATTAAGGACTGAGATATGTTAATAAAAATGAAACCACTAACCTTACAGTTTTGAATCCTTTTTTATTTGATTGAAATTATTGTTACAATTTACAAAAAAAAATTATTTTTATAGTTCTAATCACTAATGATGAAATTTGTAACCTCTCATGGTACAAATACCACATTATTGTTCTTGTACCACTCAAGACCATTCTTACCATAGTCACAGATGCCAAATCAGGCCAAAAATAAGTGGACACATTAAGATGTCTTATGAATGGAAACATTATTTTTTGTAAACATTCCTTGATGTAAATTTCGGTATTTATAGAGCCCTTTGTAACAAATGTATGGCTTTTTTGCCGCAACTGCATATTGCCTGCCATATCAAGAACTTTTTGGGAAATTTTGTCTGCTATTGGGTTCTAAACTTTTCTTCAACATTCCCTCGAGCATCTGCAACATAAAAAAATTGAACCAGAAGTTGCGAAAAATTTTCTATACGTACATTTCGTCATCCATTATGCAGCAGGTATATTTTTTGTATAAAATTTGACTTCAATTTCCGAGCTCTGTCTTTAGCCTCTATATATTTAGCAGAGTTCCTGCTAGGAACTTTTTTAGCCTTGTATGTTTTTAAACCTGCATTGGCTTTAACTTTTCGTACCAAATAGTCCGAGTACTGATCTAAACGGGCAGCTTTCCTACCGGAGGTGTTGGGAGCTCTTTTAAAAATGCTTTCTATTTTTTGGCTTTAGAAACATCATGTGGACAATTCCTTCTACCTGAACCAGGTTTTATATCAACGGACAAGTTCTCCCGGTACTGTTTAATAACATTGGAAACAGTTTGATAGCTTTCCTTTGATTGTTTGGCCAACTTTTTGTAGGACCAAGTTGGGTTTTGTTGAAAATATTTAATTATTTTAGTACGCACTTTTTGCTGGTCACTCATTTTAATCAGATTAACAACAAATGAACATAATTGACATTAAATATTGGCAAATTCTATGAGGATCATTTTTGTGGAAGATCGTAACCCTCTAGCTCCTTTCTTTATGAATCAATTTGACCCTTTTTTCGAGAAAATCCAAATAGGTCCTTTCAAAAAGGATTAAAATATTCTACGTAAACTTGTGACGGAAAATTTCAGTAGGGGTCAGCAAACACACCAAAGTTATAAATAAAGCTCTTATTTATAACTTTAATTAGCACGCCTCACGTTGGTTCAAATGCTCAATCTAGCCGGAAGAAAGTCATAACTCGCTTTTAAAAATCCGTACTGACATGAAACTTTGTACGTTTATAGATTTAATTAATATAAACAATCTGAGAAAAAAAAATATAAAAACATTTTTATGCGCATGAATTTGTGTTTTTGTATGTAAATTTTTTACTTTGTGGGTTTGTTTGAACCCTATACACGGCGAAGCGGCTAGAACAATTTTCCTGAAATTTTCACACCATCTTTCTGTATGAGTGGAAGAAATTAATGGCTATCTTTTATTAAAAACTTTGAAGTGGTCAAAATGCCACGACAACATTAAAAATAAAAATACAGCATCTTCCTTGTAATAGACATGTTAAACTCTAAATGAAATAAAAATCGTTTAGGCAAAAAGTGGCAGCTAATTTTTTAAACATTAGAAAGCTACATATACAGTATCGGTCATAACTAAAGCACCCCCTCCATGAATAAAGGTTTCTTGGGATGTATTTTGTATATATTTTATTAATTTATATTGTTAATATTCGTATAATGTTCGTTTAGTACAGGATAATTTTATGAACAATTGATTTAAATTGATAAAACAAATAAAAATACAAAACACGACGGACAAAACAAAAGCACCCCCTTATAAGGTGTTTAAAAATTTGGCTATTTTTCTGCATATTTGCAATGTCAGTTAACGGGATTCACAACGGATGCATTTAAAAATTCCAGAAGATACAAATAAAGGAAGGCGTAGTCTGTTTTATTTAAGTTTTATACAGTTTATTGTGAAAAAACTATGGATGGCAAGAAACAAGTACTCCAGTGAATTTAAAATTTAAGTTATTGAAGACTGGAAGGCGGGCTTATCACGGCTTGAATTGAGTAAAAAATATTCAATTAACAGATCAGTTATTTTCCGGCTGATTCCAAAGTTTTTGCAGAATGGTCGTGTTTCACCGGGAGGCCGCCCGCGTAAAACCACACGATATAATGATTCCTTGATCAAATGAGCTATACAAAAAGATCCTACAGCATCAGCTAATCAAGTAAGAACAAGTTTAAGATTATGCGTTAGCGAAAGAACAATCCGTAGCGGAGCAGTAGAAGTAGGATTATTCAGCCGACGACCAGCAAAAAAACTGTTTATATCAGCTAAGAACAAGAAAGCTAGACTGGAGTTTGCCAAAGCCCACCTTAACTGAAGTGTCCAAAAATGGAAGACAGTTCTGTTGTTTGACGAATCCAAATACAAATTAAAAAGTTCCGATGGAATAACGCGTGTACGCAGACGAAAAGTAGAAAGACTGAATCCAAAGTATTTCAAAGGAACAATTAAACATGGAGGGGGCAATGTATCGGTTTGGGTTTGCTTTTCTGGTCAAGAAATTGAGCCAAATCATAAAGTTAATGGGATTATGAATTGGTTCATGTACCGTGATATATGGAAAGATGTAATGTTGCCTTATGCCAGTGAAGAGATTCCACTTATAGGGAGGTGTGCTTAGGATAGCGATCCTAAGCACACCTCCAAAGTTTGTAATACTTGGTTGTAGGATTCAAGTTCTTCATTGGCCTGCTCAATCTCCCGATATCAATCCTATTGCGAACTTGTGGGAGATTGTTAATATGAAAATAAATCGTTAAAATTGCCGAAATAAGGATCAGCAGTTTTCACGATTTATTTCAAGCCGTTATTATAGCCTGGGAAGGAGTATCGCAAGACACCATAAAAAACTTAATATATTCTATGTCTAAGAGATGTGCTTGTGTCATCCAAACCAAAGGATTTGCAACAAAATATAAATTAAAAAATGTTTTATATTATATCCATGAAGGGGTGCTTTAGTTTTGACCGGTTTATTTTCTAGCTTTTAATATTTTTTGATTTAAAGTTACCTCTTATAGAAAGATTAACTTTAAAAGTATTTGTGTTTATCAATAGTAAATATATTAACAATTTAAAAGAATACATAATAGAAATTTAAAACTTTATTTTTATAAAAAAAAATATAGTATGAAAAAAATTCACTGAGGGGGTGCTTTAGTTATGACTATATATAGACAACGACAACATAAAAACTTAAACATAACTCTGTTAAATTACTTTTTGAAATTCTAATAGAATTTGGACATTGAACAAAAATTTCACATTTAAAACACACATGTACATAATTGCATTTTTTCTAAACGAAACATATTTTATGAAAAATTTAAACAGTAATTTTTACTCTTACCTTTGTTTTATTAATTACACCAACAATTTTATTTTTTTTTTTAATTGTTCTTATTATTTTACGACGACAATTTCACTTGAACTGTTAAATGCCACTTGAGATATTAATTTTTTAACTAAGAAGCAATTACTTGTTTTTGAAGCAATGTATCAATGCTAGTGTAGCTATTTAAAGCAAAAAAAAAAAATATGCTGTTATGTAACATGGACACTTGTCAACATATGACCATTCAAAAAATTTGGTTTTGAAACATTTAAAAACATTACTTTTTTCCGGCTAGATTGAGCATTTGGACCATTGTGCCCCTTATACACACTATTCCAACCAAAACTTATCATTGGTCCAACAAATTATTATTATTTTTATCACGTTAGCTTTTAAAAATATGTCAGATATTATCTTTTCTAAATCATTAATTTTCCACTGTTATTTCGGTGAAAATGATCACTTTACAAAAGAAGCCAATCATTTGTGACATCAGGCACGATAAACACAGAAAAATATATCATGGAGTGTCTACAAAAACGGTTATTACCTTTCTTAAAACTGCACAGAGTGCCTTCATATATCTGGTCAGATTTGGCATCATGCCACTATGGAAAAATGGCCCTTGAGTAGTATGTGTAACAAAATGTGATTGATAAAACTTCTATTTGCAGATCGGCGTGTCTTTTTCTTGGAAATGTAACTTTTTCATCGGCTTTTATTTTCGGGTTTCTCTTTTGTTAGTCCTAAATCTCTTACAAGAGCTTCAAAATAAGTTTAGTCTATCAAATTAGGACAATTGTTTAAATCATCAATAGGCAAGTTACTTATATCTATTTTCAAACGTCGCACGGTGGTTCAGAATTTAATTACATTGGTCCAATTTTTTGTTAACACCGATTTCCAAAATTTTAATGTCATTCAATAGTAAACATATTGAAACTAAGGTGACCAAAAAATCAAGATCAAAATATTGGTAATTGCGGGCGTGGCATGCAGTTAAATACAAATATTTTATGTTAAGAATTCTCACAGGCTTTAACTCACAACATTTTTTCAGTTAGTATAATGCTCCCTTCGTTCAAAAAATTAAAACTTTCACCCACTGTAAAAAACAAAATCAGACTAGCTTATCAGGCTTATAAGTTTATTCCACATAAATGATTTACTCAACATGACCTTTCCCGAATTATAGTGTCTCTATTCTGTTTCAAGCAAAATGTCTCAATATGTTGGACAGTGTAATTTGCAAATAATATAACAAATATATTAAATTAAAAAAAAACATACATACACATGCATATATACGAGCAGTTAATTGAATTTTTTTATTTTGGTTACAATAAATATTTTGAATTTTTCCGTTTTGTAAATAAATTTTTAAATATATTATATAACTATCCTAAACTTGGATCTTTCAATTAATTCTACTTACATAAGAGGTTTGTATTTAAGAAAGTATAGTCGAGCAAGCCCGGCCATATGATACCCTACACCGAGTATATATCACTATAAACAATAACAAGAAAAGCTGTTTAAAATGTGCTGCCTTTCTAAAACTTTGATAAATTGAGGGTGAAACATGTGGCATATTTTCGGGGTTAAATATTAAAAAAACGTAATGTGTCTGAAGTTAATAATACAGACAACTTTGATTGCAAATTATCAGAGTTGCCAATTCGAATTGAAAAAATTTCCAAATTCTTTTCAAAAAATGGCTGTTGCGAATGGACAAACAAAAGTAAAACATGTTTAGATTGAAGGAAATAGATAAACGTTCTTTTTAAAACCTCGTATTTATCACCTTGTCTGTATTTAAACCATAGGAATTTTCAAATAATCCTTTGTGAGAACTTCGCAATCGGTGAAAATATTTTGATAACTGAATATGGCTCTCAAATAGTCATGTAAAAAAATACTTCTTCATTGAGTAACGAATTTAAATATTTATGACCGATAAAGTCCTATTTCGGGATGACATTTGTATGGGGGCAAGGTGAAATAATAGACCGACTTTAGACAATTTCAATAGGTTTCGCCCCTGGGTCAAAAACAATACATGGTCTATAGTTGATCAAAATATCTTCAAAATTGCCACCTGTACTTTGCGCAAAAATTTACAAGGGCAGCCGGCCTGCCAGACGGACGGTAGACTAAGGCCCTAATTTTGTAAATCACGTCACCAAAGTTATATCTATGTGGAAAGCAAAAACAAAATATCAAAAATTTTAGAAATTTGTTTTTGTTTTATATACAAATTCTGAACAGAACAACCGCACCAAAATTCAGGCATTGATTTGCCTTTCATAATTTAAAAATTTGTATATAAAACAAAAACAAATTTTTGAAATTTGGTTTTTGCTTTCCACATAAATATCACTTTGCTGACGTGATTTACAAAATTAGGGTCTAATATTTATGGGCGTTACAAACATCAGCGCAAACGCATAATACCCTCGACACAATGGTGGTGTAGGGTATAAAAATTCGACCACAAATTAAAAGATATAATTTGAGAACTAGAGCAATTGTGAAGGATGTATGGAAGTTACTAGGGTATTCAATCGATTAACCGTTAATCGGTTAACCGATTAATTTTGGTCGAATAACTGTTTGAATAATTTTAATTTGCCGATTTTCAAATAAACCGATTAATTTGTGTCGATTAACCGAATTTTCTTCTTTATTGCACTTTGACATATTTGTTTGTATTTATTTTTCCATTTTAATTCAAATACAAATGTCAAAGTAAAATTACATATTTTTTCAAACATCCAAGAAATATGTTTAGTGTGTACAACAATGGACATATTTAATTTACATGTATTTGTCGGAGGACGACATGATAATAGACGAAACTGGAGACATTACTGAAACAAATATTTTATCAGAACTTAACGAAACTAAGTAGTAGTACTTAAAAGTAATCAAAATCTAAAAAAAAAAATCCAAAAAGGACTCTAATGGTATAATGGAGGATTTTATATGCATACAAAATACTAAAAAAAGAACTGGGATATTCTTTATCAATCAGCGAGAGCGTTTTTTCCCAGTCAAGTTTTATTAAATCTACATTTAAATTATATTCTTTATTTAAAAAAAAACGTGAGTTTTTTATATATATAAAAAGTATCTCAAATACAATTTTTTTGCTATTATTTACTTTTGGTTTCGTTTTTTTTTGTTCCTTTTATTATTAAAATACTTAAATATGTAAGTTCACAAAATTCGTACTTTTATTTTCAATTTAAAATTCAATATAAATTATTCGGTTAATAATAATCGGCTAATTTTAATAATTTAAAATTAGCCGATTATTAACCGATTAATTTGTTATTATATACTTATGTACATGTTTTAGTATAATTATATTTTTATTTATTTATAATAAGTTCTAAAAATTAATTGCTTCTAATTAACTACTATAATTTTAAACAATTACTTGCCCATTTTCAGCGTATACATATCATCCTAAATATATCAAGAAAACATTTAATTGCTATTGCTATATTGTAGAAGTTACAAACGAAACAACAATTTTATATATACCCTTCTCAAAAACAACAACGCCAAACGAAACACCAAAAAAAAAAAACAAAATACGCAAGGCAGTGAAACCAACTCACATCCAAACATACATATGTAGGTTTTGTTGCTTTTTTGTCAAACACCAAAAAAAAAAAACAAAATAATGAAGCCAACAAACATCCAAACATATGCACGTTTTGTTGCTTTTTTGTGAAACACAAAAAAAAAAAAAAAACAAAATACACAAAGCATGAAGCCAACACACAATCAATCCAACACACATACGTTTTGTTGTTTTTTTGTCAAAGCATGCAATAAATTGTCTTTTTTTGATGAAATTTTCAGAGGTTGTCTCGGATTTTTGCTCATATCTCCGTTATTTATTTTTTGCTGATTTTAAATAGGAAAATTCTCGAAAGCATGTCTGACAGGATTATTGAAGATTTGGATCCCGAAGATATCTGGGGTCTTCAGAAAATTGATTTAACAGACAGACAGACGGACAGACAGACAGACAGACAGACAGACAGACGGACATGGCTTAATCGACTCCGCTATCTCTAAGGATCCAGAATATATATACTTTATACTGTCGGAAAATTATATTGTGGAAATTACAAACGGAATGACAAATTTATATATACCCTTCTCACGAAGGTGAAGGGTATAAAAATACTTATAAATTTATTAAATTAATTTGTATATTTGGACAAATACTTAAGTTTTGGGGATAGACAATTTAAAATTTGTTATGAAACCAACACTTTTTTTGAGACACTTTATGTTAAAAAGCTTTAACGATGTTTATCATTTTAACAGATAAATTGTATGTTATTTAACTGTTATACAAATTAACATTGTGGCAACACTTTTCATTTAAGACACTTTATGTTAAAAAGCTTGAACAATGTTTATTTTTGTAACAGTTAAATTGTATGTTATTTAACTGTTATAAAAATTAACTTTGTTCAAGCTTTTTGCGAAAGCTCTCTATTTATTAACTTTTATAGATACATCAGCATAGAGAAAATATACATATAGCGAAAACTAACAAAGACCCAAAAAAAAAAAAAAAAATTACTCAAAAAAGTTACACATACATACGAGTGTTCTTTTTGTTTTCACATAATTTTTTCTACTAATACATGCTCATCACTTAGGTTTTTGACAACTGAGTTAGGTGTTTGACAGGTGAGTGTTCGATCTATGTGTATTTATCTATGTTCAATTGCTTAACTCTTATCGAAGTAAAGTAAAAAATTATGTGGAAGAATATTATGAAAAACTAACATACCCGCTCCGCTTCGCTGCACCAATCATGGAAAAACTATTTAAGAATTTTTAGAAAAATGTATTTTAAAAATTTTTTTGGTACCATTATATATGCTTTTGCCATCGAAAGTGTCAAAATATTTGCTGTCATAATATACTAACCAAAAATCTATAAACAGTTATGATGTCAAATAAAAACGTTGAAACACCCATTGTTCTGATTTTCCTTTTTAGACTATAAAAATAATAAAGAAGAACGAAAAAGTACCATTTATTCTCCCTATGATTAATGCGCTGTTTTTCTATAGCGAACGAGTGCTTTGGGTGGAAATTTTACATGTATTTTGTTTTTGTTACAATAACAAAACACATGTTAAATTTCCGCTCAAAGTACTCGTTCGCTATAGAAAAACAGCACATTAGTATATTAGAAATTTTTGTTATAATATATGAGTGATCACATATTGAGCTTATTTTCCCTTAAATCGCAGTACTAACGAAGTTGATAATGATTTAAAATATTCAAGTATTTGTTACTAAAAAAATACAAAGCTCATTTTACTTAAATTCGCAGTATTTACGAAGTTATTAACGCTTTAATATATATGAGTTTTTTATACTAAAAAAATGTATAAAATATGAGTGATCACA
Organism: Calliphora vomitoria; assembly: GCA_942486065.2. Classification (NCBI taxonomy): domain Eukaryota; kingdom Metazoa; phylum Arthropoda; class Insecta; order Diptera; family Calliphoridae; genus Calliphora; species Calliphora vomitoria. The sequence goes on from OW818029.2 coordinate 95,456,161, forward strand.
GATATGAGTAATCAAATTCCAAATAGCACCCTTTTAGTTATTTTTTGTATGACTTAAGAACCAAATTTTATTTAAATAAATTTCAGTGTTGTAGTGGGAGGCCATAATAGAATATTCATATGTCAATTTTTCGAAAAACATTATTTTATGACAAAAATACCAAAATAATTAAAAGTTTTACACCTTGGATATTGGATATTTTTTGTAATAAGTAAAGAATACGTTATGGAGTTTAGTTCTTTATAAGATACATTGGTTTAAAATATACATAGAGTAGCAAAAAAGTACAGTTTTTTCCCCGTTTTCTCTCATAGATGTTCTAATTTCATAAATGTACCAAACCTCTCTGCTTATTTTTTAAGTAGATAGAGATGAATTTTAAATTTAGTATGTTTCTATATTAGTTTAGAAGATACAAGCTTACCAAATTTACTTCCTAAACCTTCGAATTTCAATAAATGCCTTCTTAGTTGAAATACATAGGGAGAGGGGAACAAATACCTTAAATTTCACGTTGCTAACTTTTGGCGTTTGGGCTGGGCGCCTTTTGATCGCCTTTTAATATCGACCCACCATATTGATGTCAAGGTTACACAAATAAAATGAATGTCACTTTAATTGTACTGGCTAATTGGCCCGTAGACGACAGAAGGGATTCGTAACATTGAATCTGGTCAGATAATCATTTTAACGAGCACTTATGTTGAACATTGCTGCGGCAATAATAATAGTTTTAGTTTAAGTTAAGATTTGAATACTTATTGTAAATTTCTTAAAAGAAAGATTCAATAAAGAATAAAAAATATATAATTTCATATGATTTTACAGTGGTTTTCCATCCAGGCTATTTTTAGGTAAACTACTTACAATGATGTGAATGTAAAAAAATTTAGAAGACTTTAGCCATAACTATTATACTTTGTATGTTCTGATACCACCCAGCCGTTCAAGGATACAGTTCCAAACTAGTGATTTTACCCATCATTTAGGGTGGTAACTAGTTACTTCAATAGCTACATGACTAGTTATTTTAACATGTGCAATAGCTGGTCCAAAGAAGTCAACGCATTGGATTCACATAGTGGTTAATAGCGTCAGTTACCTAGCTGGTAACTTGATCAGCTACATAACTAGTTATTTTAACGTATACGGGTGCTAACTGACCTCAAGTAATCATCTAAAAAAACATATCACTCCAATGGATTGCTTCTGGTGGGTAAAATAACTACTTTATATAGGGCAGTACAAAATAAACGTTTAAAGTGACTTCTATATAGGATACTAAGAGACACTAAAGTGACTACTGACTTCATGCTATGTTACATGGGATATCAGTATACTTAAGCAAAAATAAAAATTAAATGTATGAGAATTATATCAACACAATTTGTATAAAACCGGTTTGTACGAATTACTCACAAAACGTTTAAAGTGATTACACTCCAGATTACTTAGAGACACTTAAGTGACAATTGTCTTTACGCTAGATTACTTGGGATGTTTAAAGTAACCAATTGTCTTCTATCTGCACTACAAAGCGCACATACGTGTCAAATGACCAAAATATATAAATTGGAGTCAGCCAAGTGATAAGGCATACATTGACTACTTGCCTAACTGCTGGGCACACATTTGCATAATCGTTCATTTATTCTCAACTACGTACAATCGTAGCAAAACAACCCACGCACAGTTTCAAAAATTTCACTAGTATAGTTCTCCAAATCAGGGTTGTACCAATCAGCCTTTATAATTGTACTTTTTTGACCATAATTGTACCAAAACACATTTTTTATTGTTTTTGTATCAATTTATACTTAATTCAATAAACTTTTAAACATTAAAAATAATTTTGAAAATTAGATGCAAATTTTAAAGAAAAACTACATAAGGAGTGAGATCGTAAAATTCTTAACACACGTTTTTCATTAAAACTTTTAACCCAAGTATTATTTGACTTTTTGTTTGCTCAAGTTACCTTTGTAAAGCATGTCAGTTATTATGTTTAATGTCAATTATGTTCATTTGTTGTTATTCTGATTAAAGTGAAAAAAGTGCGTACTAAAATTATTAAATATTTTCAACAAATCCCAACTTGGTCTTACCAAAAAGTTAATCAAGCATTCAAAGGTCTGCCGTCAAACTGTTTCCAATAATACTAAACAGTACCGGGAGAACTTGTCCGTTGATGGAAAACCTGGCCCACATGATGTTTCTAAAGCCAAAAAAATAATGGATGACGAAACGTATGTTCTGGTAGATTTTTCGCAACTTCCTCAACTTTGCTCGAGGGAATGTTGAAGAAAAGTTTAGGACCCAAAAGCAGACAAAATTTCCCAAAAAGTTCTTGGTATGGCAAGCAATATGCAGTTACGGCAAAAAAGCCAATCATTTGTTACAACTGGCTCTATAAATACCGAAATTTAGATCAAAACTTCATAATGTGTGCACTTGTTTTTGGCCTGATTTGGCATCCTGTCACTTTGATGAACAAGCCCTTGAGTGGTACAAGAACAATAATGTGGTATTTTTACCAAGAGAGGCAAATCCTCCAAACTGCCAGGAGCTAAGGCCAGTGGAGAGATATTGGACTCTTGTCAAAAGAGAATTGAAGAGCACAAAAAAGGTGTCCAAAAGTGTGGTAGATTTTAAACGGAGATGGACTACCTGTTTGAGCAAAGCGATAGAAAGCACTATAAAAACTAGTGAGTATAACTATAAAAATATATATATTTTTTTTGTAAATTGTAATAATAATTTCAATCAAATAAAAAAAGATTCAAAACTATAAGATTAGTGGTTTCGTTTTTATTAACATATATGTATGTTAAGAATTTTTCGATCTCACTCCTTAATATATAAATACCTAAGAAATTCATCAGTCAAAAAAATAGCACCAACATAGAAATCGATTAAAATAAACAAAAACTAACCAGTACAAAATTGAATTTAGTAACAATTATTATGGTTTGTAACGTTCTTAACACGTTATTATTAAACTGAAAATATTGTAGTTTTTATTTTTATACCCTTCACCTTCGTGTGAAGGCTATATATAAATTTGTCATTCCGTTTGTAATTTCCATAATATAATTTTCCGACCCTATAAAGTATATATATTCTGGATCCTTATCGATAGCGGAGTCGATTAAGCCATGTCCGTCTGTCTGTCTGTCTGTCTGTCTGTCTGTCTGTCTGTTGAAATCAATTTTCTGAAGACCCCAGTTATCTTCGGGATCCAAATCTTCAATAATTCTATCAGACATGCTTTCGAGAATTTTGCTATTTAAATTTAGCAAAATCCGTCCATAAATAACGGAGATATGAGCAAAAATCCGAGACAACCTCTGAAAATTTCATCCAAAAAAGACAATTCATTGCATGCTTTGACAAAAAAACAACAAAGCGTTTGTGTGGATGTGTGTTTGTTATTTCTTTGCGTATTTTGTTTTTATATCCTTCACCTTGAGGGGCAAGGGTATATATAAAGAGAGAGTTGTTTATAATGAGTTTTCATATGAGCATCTCTATTATACGTAAACACCACACACACCCAACAACAACATTCTACAACAATGGTGCGCCAGCGTTACCGTTGAGCGACTAAAGTCGCAATTTGACCCTTTTTCAGCACCGCTGACACTTTTTGTGCCCCTTTACTAAAATGAACTAAATCTGACACTTTTTAATATTTTTGACCCTTTTTTCCCCTTTTTCAAAAAAAAGAAATTTTTGCTTTAATATGACGTTTTTGGAACAATCAACTTAAGTATATAAAAATATTTCATATATATATAAATGTTTCTTGCTTTTTGATGTGGCAGCAAGGGTTTTGGAGCAGTGGGGAGTTTTACAACACTTCTTTATTCAAGCTCAATTCGAAGAGAAAAATGCTTCCAATTTGAAAAAAATTTTAGAAATTCAACAAGTTGTCCTCTACTACGAAAATATATTTAAAATTTTTAGTATATATTCTTAACAGAATGAATAAATTTAATAAAAATTTTCAAAGCGAATCTTCGCAAATAATTTATCTTATATCAAGCACAAAATATATTTTATTAGACATTTTTACAAATTTTAAAAAAAGGAATTTATTAATAACTTTAAAATCGAAGAGGTAGATTTTATGAATGTTTTACATATTAAAGAAATACCTAATATATATAACGGACATGAGGCAGATTTATGTATCGAAAAAATATCAAAAATTTGTACCATTGAAATAAAAACAAATATCTTAAATTTTTACCAAAAGCTTTGTAATGAAATAGTAACAAGGATTGATATAAATAATAAAAAACTTTCAGTTTTAGAATATATAGATCCATTCTTTCTAAGCTCATTAATTACTATGATATAGTTTCAGAAAACAAAGATGTAATTACTCAACCAGATACATTTATACAAGAATTAAAAATGTTAGAATCAAAAATTTAGAACAAAACATATGATATTATGTTTAAAATTACAAACCCAGAAGAATTTTGGCATCAAATTGGTAGTTTAAAAAACAGGTTTAATGATTATTTATATTATAATTTATATGAATTTGTAACATATGTATTTACTCTGCCACATAGTAGTGCATCGGCGGAACGAGTATTTTCAAAACTCACGTTAATGAAAAATAAATTATCCAAGAGATTAAAAGTGGACTCATGCGATTCCATGCTTTCGGCAGAAAATGTATTAGATATGGACCTAGAAGATTGGATTCCGAGTGATGAACTCATAAAGAAATATAGATGTAATTTATCAAAAAAAAAAAAATAAATAATTTAATCAAATGTAAATATAGTAATAGTAATATAGTAATTTTGTAAAAGATGTATTTAAATTGTACTATTAATGTTGAAATATTACTATTTTTGAAAAAGTTACTACCACTTAAAAAAGTAATCAATAAATTTGTATAAAATAACATGTTAAAAAGCAACAAATCACAACAAATAAATTGTAACAAAATTAAAAATTTTCTTTAAGTTTTTGTTATTTATTACATAGTCGTTTTTGCGAAATCGTTATTATAAAAATTTGGAAAAATAAAAAAAAAGAAAATGAATTTGTCTATATGTACATTAATATCATTAAAAAATTCAATAAAAAAGTTTTTATCTAATTTTGTTTACTTTTGTTTTCCTTTAAAAGTGTTGCCCCTTTTTATTGCCAAAATCCCCTTTTTGTGCGACTTTTTGGGCGACTTTTCAAAATTTTCCAACGGTAACGCTGTGGTGCGCAGCCCATAGCACAATTGTGCAAAATCAAATCACACGTATTCTTATGCTCTTACAATTTAGTAGCCGTTGTCCACTCAACGAGACAAGTAAAAAAGCGCATGAGCATGGGTGTATGACTTTTTCTTTATTTTTTCAGTTTTTGTATTTGTTTGTTTGTAGGTGCACTGAACAAAATAAAGAATTGAATGTGTTGGTGAGAGAATTTACTTTTGCGCACCTCTGTTCTACAATGTGGAATGAGATGAATAAAAATATATAAATAAAAGTATATATAAAAGTCAATGTGTGTTTGTATGTATATTTGTTTGTTTGTCTGTTTGTTTGGACTTTATAGACGGCTAAACGGCTGAACCGATTTTCATGAAATCTTCACAATGTCTTCCCGTATCTCTGGAAGGAACTATAGGCTACTTTTTATTTTGAAATTTTACGTGGGCGATGTGCCACGCCCATTTATACAACATTACCTCCTATTTCAAGTCAAAAACAAAATGCGTATATTTCAAAAAGTATATCAGCAAGAGTTCCCAAATTTTGTACAAGAAACTTTAGTTTCAATATAAATATTTTGGACCAAAATGGGCAGACCAGCAATAGTGGGCGTGGCACCTCCCATAATAAGTAAATACTAAAATCTGAATGTCAGGAAAACTATAACACCTAGAGTTCCTAATTTTTGTACAAGTAACTTTAGTTTCAATATAAATGTTTTGGACAAAAAGTGGGCGGACTAACTGAAGTGGGCGTGGTACCTCCCATATGAAGTAAATACTAAAATCTGAATGTCAGGAAAACTATAACACCAAGAGTTCCCAAATTTTGTACAAGTAACTTTAGTTTCAATATGAATGTTATGAACAAAAAATGGGCGGAACAGCAAAAGTGGGCGTGGGACCTTCTATATGAAGTAAATACTAAAATCTGAATGTGAAGTAAACTATATGAGCTAGAGTTCCCAAATTTTGTACAAGTAACTTTAGTATCAATATGAATGTTTTGAACGAAAATGGGTGGACCACCGAAAGTGGGTGTGGCACCCCCCATACGTAGTAAATACTAAAATCTGAAATTCTAAGAAACTATAACAGCTTAAATTACCAAATTAAATACAAGTAACTTTAACTTCAATACAAATGTTTTTAACAAAAATGGGCGGACCAACTAAAGTGGGCGTGGTACCTCCCATATGAAGTAAATACTAAATGTGATGTAAACTATAAGAGCTAGAGTTCCTAAATTTTGTACAAGTAACTTTAGTTTCAATACGAATATTTTGGATAAAAACGGGCGGTTCAGCAATAGTGGGCGTGACACCACCCATATGAAGTAAATACTAATATCCTAATATCTGGGAAACTATAACAGCTAAAATACCCAAATTTAGAACAAGTAACTTTAGATTTAATATAAATATTTTGGACAAAAATGGGTGGACCTGCAAAAGTGGGCGTGGTGCCTTCCATATGAATTAAATACCAAAATTTGCATATCATGGAAACTATAAAAGCTAGAGTTTCCAAATTTTCCACAAGTTACATTAGTTTCAACATGAATATTTTGGCCAAAAACGGGTGGACCAGCAAAAGTGGGCGGGTCACCTCCCATATGTAGTAAATACTAAAATCTGCGTACCAAGGAAACAGCTAGAGTTTCCAATTTTTTTACAAGTAATTTTAGTTTCACTTGAAATATTTTGGACTAAAATAGGTGGACCAGCAAAAGAGGGAGTGGTGCCTCCTATATGAATTAAATACTAAAATTTCCATATCAGGGAAACTATACATGTTAGAGTTTCCAAATTATGTACAAGTTACTTTAGTTTCAATATGAATATTTTGGCCAAAAATAGGTGGACCAGCAAAAGTGGGAGTGGCACCTCCCATATGTAGTAAATACTAAAATCTGCGTATGAAGGAAACTATAACAGATAGAGTTTACAAATTTTGTACAAGTAATTTAAGTTTCAGTAGAAATATTTTGGACGAAAATGAGCGGACCAGCAATTGTGGGCATGTCACCTCTTATATGCAGTAAATACTAAAATCTGCATATCAGGGAAAGTATACATGTTACAGTTTCCAAATTTTGTACAAGTAACTTTAGCTTCAATATGAATATTATGACCAAAAATAGGCGGACCAGCAAACGTGGGCGTGTCACTTCCCATATGTAGTATACACTAAAATCTGCGTATCAAGGAAACTATATCAGTTAGAGTTTCCAAATTTTATACAAGTAATTTTAGTTTCAATAGAAATATTTTTGACAAATAACTGCATATCTGGAAAACTATAACAGATATAGTCCTCATATTAAGTATCAATATGAATATTTTGGAATTTGACAGATCGAAAATAATGGAACTTCACCTAATATTGGAAAAAATTTAATACATAACTATACTATCAATATAAATATTTAAATTCCTATATCTTGAAAACTGTAATAACTGAAGTACTAAGACGCCACCAGAACGCGAAGTTCGCCTCCAAAGTCAACGAACTCGGACATTAGCAGCACGAACAGCAGAGACGCCACCAGAACGCGATGGTCGCCTTCAAAGTCAGCGAACTCGAACATTAGCAGCACGAGCAACAGAGACGCCATCAGAACGCGAAGGGCGCGTTGAAAATCTTCGATATCGTGCTACAACAGCGCGAGCAGCAGAAACGCCATTAGCACGAGAAGGACGTCTTGAAGTTCTTCGACAACATGCTACAACAGTACGAGCTATGGAAACAGAAGACCGGGGTGAATCACGCATAGAAGACCAGCGGATTCGAACCTCATCAAGAAGGGCAAATGAGAGGAGAGAGCAACAAGATTTACGACGCAGCCAAAATCGCAATAGAATGGTGGTTAATCGCCGGAATATTGCTGATGAATACGAACGCATTCCATTTAATTACAGATCTAATATGAATTATTCCGAAGGTATCCCAAGGCATTAGAATAAGAATTATTTAATAAGAAAAAATTTTAATGTCACCATTTTATTACGATAAGTTTAACAAGTAAGAAATAAATAGTTCATTAATTTATTATTTTTAAATTGTACATATAGACTGAATATATTGTACATCAAAAAAATAGAATAAGAAATAATATTAAAGAAACAATGTATATTTTAATTACTAAATAAATATTTTTTTTAAACCTTTACTTAATATGCATTTTACTTCGAGGGGGTAGCGAAGCGCACCGGGTATTAGCTAGTAAAAGTATATAAATTCGCCTTGAGATGAAATCAAGATGTATTAACCAGGTGGCAGCGTAACTACAACAATTACAACAATACAAGAACAACAGTGTGTAAAACCTTATAAACTGCCAAAAAATAAATTCACAAAAACGCACTTTTTAAAACGAAATAGTTTGTTTTAGCACTTTCAAATATTTTACGCACATAAAGCGGCAACTAGAACTCACTTTTATAAATATAAAATAATCTTTTTACTCTTATAACAAATTTAAAAATGTTTGTAAACACGTTTTTGACATTTCATAAGGCACAATATAAGTATAGCAAAAAATAGTCAGCTGGCGTTACGCTGCCACCTGGTTAAATATGCCTTGGATGAAATGAATAAGAATTATAAATCAACACATGCATAATTTCGTTTATTTTAATTTTTGTTGTTGTTATTTTTTCCACATACAATTGTGCAAAATAATTTTTGTGTTTATTTGGTTAGTTATCAGTGAGCACTCATCGCGTGGATATGATTATCGGATCTTTTGCAATTGCATCTGATATAATATTATGATTTTTTCTTGTTGTTGTTGCTATATGAAGAGTTTTGCATGGGTAAAGGCAATGTACGTAAATATAACGTATAAGATTCGGCACAGCCGAATTTAGCTCTGTTACTTGTCATATATAAAATCGATTTTGGGTTGAAAATTCAAGTGATCACAGATGATCGTCCTTTTTCCATTTGGACCACTATTTACCGACTTATGGCCACTTTTATGTTTTACTTCATTTTCATATATAAAATCTATTTTTTATATGAAAGTATAAGAAAATATAAGTGATCACTTATATTTTCTTTTGTGTTTTACTTCATTTTCATATATAAAATCACAGATGATCGTCCTTTTTCCATTTGGACCACTATTTACCGACTTATAGCCACTTTTGTGTTTTACTTCATTTTCATATATAAAATCGATTTTGGGTTGAAAATGCAAGTGATCACAGATGATCGTCCTTTTTCCATTTGGACCACTATTTACCGACTTATGGCCACTTTTATGTTTTACTTCATTTTCATATATAAAATCGATTTTGGGTTGAAAATGTTAGTGATCACAGATGATCGTCCTTTTTCCATTTGGACCGCTATTTACCGACTTATGGCCACTTTTATGTTTTACTTCATTTTCATATATAAAATCGATTTTGGGTTGAAAATGTAAGTGATCACAGATGATCGTCCTTTTTCCATGTGGACCACTATTTACCGACTTATGGCCACTTTTATTTTTTACCTCATTTTCATATAAAATCGATTTTGGGTTGAAAATGTTAGTGATCACAGATGATCGTCCTTTTTCCATTTGGACCACTAATTACCGACTTACAGCCACTTCTATGTTTTACTTAATTTTCTTATATAAAATCGATTTTGGGTTGAAAATGTAAGTGATCACAGATGATCGTCCTTTTTCCATTTGGACCACTATTTACCGACTTATGGCCACTTTTATGTTTTACTTCATTTTCATATATAAAATCGATTTTGGGTTGAAAATGTTAGTGATCACATATGATCGTCCTTTTTCCATTTGGACCACTATTTACCGACTTATGGCCACTTTTATATTTTACTTTATTTTTATATATAAAATCGATTTTGGGTTGAAAATGCAAGTGATCACAGATGATCGGCCTTTTTCCATTTGGACCACTATTTACCGACTTATGGCCACTTTTATGTTTTACTTCATTTTCATATATAAAATCGATTTTGGGTTGAAAATGTTAGTGATCACATATGATCGTCCTTTTTCCATTTGGACCACTATTTACCGACTTATGGCCACTTTTATATTTTACTTTATTTTTATATATAAAATCGATTTTGGGTTGAAAATGCAAGTGATCACAGATGATCGTCCTTTTTCCATTTGGACCACTATTTACCGACTTACAGCCACTTCTATGTTTTACTCAATTTTCTTATATAAAATCGATTTTGGGTTGAAAATGTAAGTGATCACAGATGATCGTCCTTTTTCCATTTGGACCACTATTTACCGACTTATGGCCACTTTCATGTTTTACTTCATTTTCATATATAAAATCGATTTTGGGTTGAAAATGTAAGTGATCACAGATGATCGTCCTTTTTCCATTTGGACCACTAATTACCGACTTACAGCCACTTCTATGTTTTACTTAATTTTCTTATATAAAATCGATTTTGGGTTGAAAATGTAAGTGATCACAGATGATCGTCCTTTTTCCATTTGGACCACTATTTACCGACTTATGGCCACTTTCATGTTTTACTTCATTTTCATATATAAAATCGATTTTGGGTTGAAAATGTAAGTGATCACAGATGATCGTCCTTTTTCCATATGGACCACTATTTACCGACTTATGGCCACTTTTATGTTTTACTTCATTTTCATATATAAAATCGATTTTGGGTTGAAAATGTTAGTGATCACAGATTATCGTCCCTTTTTCATTTGGACCGCTATTTACCGACTTATGGCCACTTTTATGTTTTACTTCATTTTCATATATAAAATCGATTTTGGGTTGAAAATGTTAGTGATCACAGATGATCGTTCTTTTTCCAGTTGGACCACTATTTACCGACTTATGGCCACTTTTATATTTTACTTTATTTTCATATATATAATGGAATTGAAAATGTAAATGATCACAGATGATCGTCCCTTTTCCATTTGGACCACTATTTACCGACTTATAGCCACTTCTATGTTTTACTTAATTTTCTTATATAAAATCGATTTTGGGTTGAAAATGCAAGTGATCACAGATGATCGTCGTTTTTCCATTTGGACCACTATTTACCGACTTACAGCCACTTCTATGTTTTACTTAATTTTCTTATATAAAATCGATTTTGGGTTGAAAATGTAAGTGATCACAGATGATCGTCCTTTTTCCATTTGGACCACTATTTACCGACTTATGGCCACTTTCATGTTTTACTTCATTTTCATATATAAAATCGATTTAGGGTTGAAAATGTAAGTGATCACAGATGATCGTCCCTTTTCCATTTGGACCATTATTTACCGACTTATGGCCACTTTTATGTTTTACTTAATTTTCATATATAAAATAGATTTTGGGTTGAAAATGTAAGTGATCACAGATGATCGTCCTTTTTCCATTTGGACCACTATTTACCGACTTATAACCACTTTTGTGTTTTTCTTCATTTTCATATATAAACTCGATTTTGGGTTGAAAATGCAAGTGATCACAGATGATCGTCCTTTTTCCATTTGGACCACTATTTACCGACTTATGGCCACTTTTATTTTTTACTTTATTTTCATATATAAAATCTATTTTTTATATGAAAGTATAAGAAAATATAAGTGATCACCACTATTTACCGACTTATAGCCACTTTTGTGTTTTACTTCATTTTCATATATAAAATCGATTTTGGGTTGAAAATGTAAGTGATCACAGATGATCGTCCCTTTTCCATTTGGACCACTATTTACCGACTTATGGCCACTTTTATGTTTTACTTAATTTTCATATATAAAATTGATTTTGGGTTGAAAATGCAAGTGATCACAGATGATCGTCCTTTTTCCATTTGGACCACTATTTACCGACTTATGGCCACTTTTATGTTTTACTTCATTTTCATATATAAAATCTATTTTTTATATGAAAGTATAAGAAAATATAAGTGATCACCACTATTTACCGACTTATAGCCACTTTTGTGTTTTACTTCATTTTCATATATAAAATCGATTTTGGGTTGAAAATGTAAGTGATCACAGATGATCGTCCCTTTTCCATTTGGACCACTATTTACCGACTTATGGCCACTTTTATGTTTTACTTAATTTTCATATATAAAATTGATTTTGGGTTGAAAATGCAAGTGATCACAGATGATCGTCCTTTTTCCATTTGGACCACTATTTACCGACTTATGGCCACTTTTGTGTTTTACTTCATTTTCATATATAAAATCGATTTTGGGTTGAAAATTCAAGTGATCACAGATGATCGTCCTTTTTCCATTTGGACCACTATTTACCGACTTATGGCCACTTTTGTGTTTTACTTCATTTTCATATATAAAATCGATTTTGGGTTGAAAATGCAAGTGATCACAGATGATCGTCCCTTTTCCATTTGGACCACTATTTACCGACTTATGGCCACTTTTGTGTTTTACTTCATTTTCATATATAAAATCGATTTTGGGTTGAAAATTCAAGTGATCACAGATGATCGTCCTTTTTCCATTTGGACCACTATTTACCGACTTATGGCCACTTTTATGTTTTACTTCATTTTCATATATAAAATCTATTTTTTATATGAAAGTATAAGAAAATATAAGTGATCACAGATGATCGTCCTTTTTCCATTTGGACCACTATCTACCGACTTATAGCCACTTTTGTGTTTTACTTCATTTTCATATATAAAAACGATTTTGGGTTGAAAATGTAAGTGATCACAGATGATCGTCCTTTTTCCATTTGGACCACTAATTACCGACTTACAGCCACTTCTATGTTTTACTTAATTTTCTTATATAAAATCGATTTTGGGTTGAAAATGTAAGTGATCACAGATGATCGTCCTTTTTCCATTTGGACCACTATTTACCGACTTATGGCCACTTTCATGTTTTACTTCATTTTCATATATAAAATCGATTTTGGGTTGAAAATGTAAGTGATCACAGATGATCGTCCTTTTTCCATTTGGACCACTATTTACCGACTTACAGCCACTTCTATGTTTTACTTAATTTTCTTATATAAAATCGATTTTGGGTTGAAAATGTAAGTGATCACAGATGATCGTCCCTTTTTCATTTGGACCACTATTTACCGACTTATAGCCACTTTTATGTTTTACTTCATTTTCATATATCAAATCGATTTTGGGTTGAAAATGTTAGTGATCACAGATGATCGTCCCTTTTCCATTTGGACCGCTATTTACCGACTTATGGCCACTTTTATGTTTTACTTAATTTTCATATATAAAATCGATTTTGGGTTGAAAATGTAAGTGATCACAGATGATCGTCCTTTTTCCATATGGACCACTATTTACCGACTTATGGCCACTTTTATGTTTTACTTCATTTTCATATATAAAATCGATTTTGGGTTAAAAATGTTAGTGATCACAGATTATCGTCCCTTTTTCATTTGGACCGCTATTTACCGACTTATGGCCACTTTTATGTTTTACTTCATTTTCATATATAAAATCGATTTTGGGTTGAAAATGCAAGTGATCACAGATGATCGTCCTTTTTCCATTTGGACCACTATTTACCGACTTATGGCCACTTTTATATTTTACTTTATTTTCATATATATAATCGAATTGAAAATGTAAATGATCACAGATGATCGTCCTTTTTCCATTTGGACCACTATTTACCGACTTATAGCCACTTTTGTGTTTTACTTCATTTTCATATATAAAATCGATTTTGGGTTGAAAATGTAAGTGATCACAGATGATCGTCCTTTTTCCATTTGGACCACTATTTACCGACTTATAGCCACTTCTATGTTTTACTTAATTTTCTTATATAAAATCGATTTTGGGTTGAAAATGCAAGTGATCACAGATGATCGTCGTTTTTCCATTTGGACCACTATTTACCGACTTACAGCCACTTCTATGTTTTACTTAATTTTCTTATATAAAATCGATTTTGGGTTGAAAATGTAAGTGATCACAGATGATCGTCCTTTTTCCATTTGGACCACTATTTACCGACTTATGGCCACTTTCATGTTTTACTTCATTTTCATATATAAAATCGATTTTGGGTTGAAAATGTAAGTGATCACAGATGATCGTCCCTTTTCCATTTGGACCATTATTTACCGACTTATGGCCACTTTTATGTTTTACTTAATTTTCATATATAAAATCGATTTTGGGTTGAAAATGTAAGTGATCACAGATGATCGTCCTTTTTCCATTTGGACCACTATTTACCGACTTATAACCACTTTTGTGTTTTTCTTCATTTTCATATATAAAATCGATTTTGGGTTGAAAATGCAAGTGATCACAGATGATCGTCCTTTTTCCATTTGGACCACTATTTACCGACTTATGGCCACTTTTATTTTTTACTTTATTTTCATATATATAATCGAAATGAAAATGTAAGTGATCACAGATGATCGTCCTTTTTCCATTTGGACCACTATTTACCGACTTATGGCCACTTTTATGTTTTACTTCATTTTCATATATAAAATCTATTTTTTATATGAAAGTATAAGAAAATATAAGTGATCACAGATGATCGTCCTTTTTCCATTTGGACCACTATTTACCGACTTATAGCCACTTTTGTGTTTTACTTCATTTTCATATATAAAATCGATTTTGGGTTGAAAATGTAAGTGATCACAGATGATCGTCCTTTTTCCATTTGGACCACTATTTACCGACTTATGGCCACTTTTGTGTTTTACTTAATTTTCATATATAAAATCGATTTTGGGTTGAAAATGTAAGTGATCACAGATGATCGTCCTTTTTCCATTTGGACCACTATTTACCGACTTATGGCCACTTTTGTGTTTTACTTCATTTTCATATATAAAATCGATTTTGGGTTGAAAATGCAAGTGATCACAGATGATCGTCCCTTTTCCATTTGGACCACTATTTACCGGCTTATGGCCACTTTTGTGTTTTACTTCATTTTCATATATAAAATCGATTTTGGGTTGAAAATTCAAGTGATCACAGATGATCGTCCTTTTTCCATTTGGACCACTATTTACCGACTTATGGCCACTTTTATATTTTACTTTATTTTCATATATATAATCGAATTGAAAATGTAAATGATCACAGATGATCGTCGTTTTTCCATTTGGACCACTATTTGCCGACTTACAGCCACTTCTATGTTTTACTTAATTTTCTTATATAAAATCGATTTTGGGTTGAAAATGTAAGTGATCACAGATGATCGTCCTTTTTCCATTTGGACCATTATTTACCGACTTACAGCCACTTCTATGTTTTACTTAATTTTCTTATATAAAATCGATTTTGGGTTGAAAATGAAAGTGATCACAGATGATCGTCCTTTTTCCATTTGGACCACTATTTACCGACTTATGGCCACTTTTATGTTTTACTTCATTTTCATATATAAAATCTATTTTTTATATGAAAGTATAAGAAAATATAAGTGATCACAGATGATCGTCCTTTTTCCATTTGGACCACTATTTACAGACTTATGGCCACTTTTGTGTTTTACTTTATTTTCATATATAAAATCGATTTTGGGTTGAAAATGTAAGTGATCACAGATGATCGTCCCTTTTCCATTTGGACCACTATTTACCGACTTATGGCCACTTTTATGTTTTACTTAATTTTCATATATAAAATCGATTTTGGGTTGAAAATGTAAGTGATCACAGATGATCGTCCTTTTTCCATTTGGACTACTATTTACCGACTTATGGCCATTTTCATGTTTTACTTCATTTTCATATATAAAATCGATTTTGGGTTGAAAATATAAGTGATCACAGATGATCGTCCCTTTTCCATTTGGACCACTATTTACCGACTTATAGCCACTTTTATATTTTACTTCATTTTCATATATAAAATCTATTTTTTATATGAAAGTATAAGAAAATATAAGTGATCACAGATGATCGTCCTTTTTCCATTTGGACCACTATTTACCGACTTATAGCCACTTTTGTGTTTTACTTCATTTTCATATATAAAATCGATTTTGGGTTGAAAATGTAAGTGATCACAGATGATCGTCCCTTTTCCATTTGGACCACTATTTACCGACTTATGGCCACTTTTATGTTTTACTTAATTTTCATATATAAAATCGATTTTGGGTTGAAAATGTAGGTGATCACAGATGATCGTCCTTTTTCCATTTGGACCACTATTTACCGACTTATGGCCACTTTCATGCTTTACTTCATTTTCATATATAAAATCGATTTTGGGTTCAAAATATAAGTGATCACAGATGATCGTCCTTTTTCCATTTGGACCACTATTTACCGACTTATAGCCACTTTTGTGTTTTACTTTATTTTCATATATAAAATCGATTTTGGGTTGAAAATGCAAGTGATCACAGATGATCGTTCTTTTTCCATTTGGACCACTATTTACCGACTTATGGCCACTTTTATATTTTACTTTATTTTCATATATATAATCGAAATGAAAATGTAAGTGATCACAGATGATCGTCCCTTTTCCATTTGGACCACTATTTACCGACTTATAGCCACTTTTATATTTTACTTCATTTTCATATATAAAATCGATTTTGGGTTGAAAATGCAAGTGATCACAGATGATCGTCCTTTTTCCATTTGGACCACTATTTACCGACTTATAGCCACTTTTGTGTTTTGCTTCATTTTCATATATAAAATCGATTTTGGGTTGAAAATGTTAGTGATCACAGATGATCGTCCTTTTTCCATTTGGACCACTATTTACCGACATATAGCCACTTTTGTGTTTTACTTCACTTTCATATATAAAATCGATTTTTTCCGACCCTATAAAGTATATATATTCTGAATCCTTATAGATAGCTGAGTCGATTTAGCCATGTCCGTCCGTCCGTCTGTCTGTCTGTTGAAATCAATTTTCTGAAGATCCCAGATATCTTCGGGATCCAAATCCTCAATAATTCTGTCAGACATGCTTTCGAAAAGTTTCGTATTTTAAATCAGCAAAATCTGACCATAAATAACGGAATAAATATTTTTATATGTTTATCTCGATTACTAAGTCATAAATATAGACAATATAGATATCTAATGATAGATATTTCAAAATTCATTGCAACGATGTATATAATGCTATACAAAGTTGGACATGGGTCAAAATCGGGAAAAATATTTTTTAACCCGAATTTTTTTTACAGAAAACATTATTTTGTCATAAATTTTTTTCACTAATAAATTAAAAAAAAAATTTTTAAAAAATTGGAAAAAACTTTTAAAAAACAATTTGAAAAAAAATATTTAAAAATTTTTTTTTTTAATTTTATTTTAAAGTATAATTTGGTGAAGGGTATATAAGATTCGGCACAGCCGAATGTAGCTCTCTTACTTGTTTGTTATAATAAAGATTCTAAAATTTTGCAATTTTTGTATCGAACTTGTATACCAACTATATTTTTTCATTCCCCAAAATACATTCTTAAATGTTTTTGGTTTCCTTTTACCCTTTTTGTGAATCTTGGCCATCTATTTATAATAAAATTCTGTTTAGGGATGTCACATCATGTGCCACGACCAGTGTTGCCAGTTTAGCCTTTTTGAGGCTAAATTTAGCCTTTTTATTTACTCTTTAGCCTCGAAATTTTGGTTTTAGCTTCGTGGCTTTTTTCTAGCCTTTTTTTAATTTCAAAATAGCCTTTTTAAGGCTAAAAAAACCTCGAAGCTAAAACCAAAATTTCGAGAATAAGCAGAAAATAAAAAGGCTAAATTTATAACAGGTGGCGCAAAAGTAATCCTCCTATCAGAAAATGCTATAAATTTTGCCGATTATTGGTCAAATAAATAGTCAGCAATATTCCGCGTTCTGGAGCAGTGTAGCATAACATTGTTTATTAACGTGTATTTCGCATGTGTTTACTACACAAATGTCAAAACAGAACTGACATTAGGGGCCAATCGCAAAATTTATAGCATTTTCTGATAGGAGGATTACTTTTGCGCCACCAGATATTAGTGAGACATTTTAATTTTAATGCATTACTGTTTTTCATTTATCTTTTCAACATACTCAAGAATTGTGCAGTATTAAAAGAACAAATAATAATTGCCAATATTAAGTGTTTCAAAATGAAATAGAGTATTTTACTTATATTACAAAGCCTAACATTTAAGTGATTAATATACCGATTCAAATTGTAATACAATGCAAAAATTTGATACATTATCGTCCCCAATTGAATATTGTTTAATGTTTTCGCTACATTTTTCATACAAGTTTGAAGAATGAGAGAAAAAATAAAGAACGGTTTAATTAGTGAAGATTCTGAAAAAATAATACGGCAAATTAAACAAATTGAGCAAATGCGACAAAGATTATCATATGAAAACTCTTCGCTAAATCGATTTTTTATTCGTTGATGATACACCTAAAATAGTACTCGTAAAACCAAAAAAATATATTATGTATGTGAAAAATTAAACTGCTAATGAAATTACGAAGATTAGCCTCAGGGGCAGAATATTTTAAACTACAAATGGAAAAATATAGAACCAACAATTTCCATTTTCAGACATGGTTATTCTAGTATATTACTTATATTTATATTTTTAGTCCATCCTTCAAGTAATGCAGAGGTTGAACGACTTTTTAGTACAAGGAAATTGAAAAATTGCATAAATATTAAGGGTCCTGCAATCTGTGCATTTTAAGACTCTCGCAAATGAACTGTCAAAAATTGTATGAAAATTCGTTTGCACATCTCCGTTAAGTTTGCGCGACAATTTAGACTCGCAAACTTGAATTTATTGTGCATTTGATTAATCAGCTGCTTTTGTTTACTTTTATTTATGAAAAATAAAAATCAAATAAAATATAAATATTTTGTACATGTGAAAATTGTGTGACTTTGGAACAGAATTATTGGATTGAATGGCATTTTGTGTGGAAATATTAACCAGCAGCTAGAACATAAGCAAAATCTTCCAAACTATGTTTACCATTGTTTGTTCCAAACATTTCACTTTCATTAGAAATTTTTAGAATTTAAATATATACAATTTTTAATACTTCTTTTTTAAGCATTTGTTTAATCTATTTTTGTTTGACATTCTTATCAAATAGACATTTTCTGCAAAAAATTGCACAAAATTTAAAAGGTGGGTTCATGAAACACGTCGCGCAAATTTGCATATTTGCACAAATGGGAAACTTAAGCGTTTTAAGCCTTATTATTTATTGTATTTTATTTATATTTACCCAAATTCTAGTTCTCATTCTGCCGATTATAATAAAACTATTATACCTGTTTTATAATTATACATGTATCTTTAAAAGACTGAAAATATATTAATGTATATTTTATGTAGTTATTTCAAAACACTAAAATAGTAAATAAATTAAAAAAAAAAGACACAAAATTTGAGTTTTGTCTGTATAAAACATATGCGTATATTTATTATTAATGATTAATGTTATTTTTTGTTTGTTGCTGAAGTGTATCTTTATAATTTTATTTACTTTTATGAATTTTATGAACATATTTTCTAATTTTTTATTTAAAAATAAATATAAACCCAAATTCTTAATATATAATATATTAGCTTTTTTTTTTTGACCTTTTGTTAAAGCAGTTTGGCTTTTTCTGGCATTTTTTTGAAGTCAATATAGCTTCTTTTTTTACCAGCTACTGGCAACACTGGCCACGACATTGACCATTCAAATTAATATCAATTTATCATTCCATAGGTCATTCCTAAGGGCATAATTTCTTTGATTTATATCTGAGTATGATTTTATCAAGCATTTGATCATATAATATTGAATTAGTTATTCCACATAATCAATATATTTTTCGAATGTTATAGTAGGAAAACCACGACCAAACTATAATTTTAAAATCTGTGAGTTTTATTCATCTTATCTTACATTTTTTTACTTAAAAATCGTTTATTTAGGATTTAATTTTTTGGAAATCATGACTAGCTATTTAAAAAAGTTATTGTGCGAAAAAATTAAAAAAAAAAAATAATCAAAATAAAATAAATATTGAAATAAGGTTCGTGCTTTTTACACCGTTTTCTTACACATTGTTACACTAGTGTTGGTGTTTAAAATCATCGTTATTGAATTTAAATTTCTGTTAGACTTCTTTACTTATATCGATTTAAGAAAGCATTTTAGATTAAAATTCGTTTCTTTTTGGAAGTTTACAATTCTAAAAACGTACACCATATTTTGATGTTAAAAAATATTAAGTTTTCCATCCCTGCATTAGTGATCTTCGTGTACAAAAACAAGAATCATGCGACAACACAAACTTCTTCAATGAACGCTCAAACGAGACTGAATGAGTTTTTAATACGTTTGAGTACGTTGTTGTAAATTTAGTAATGGCCTAAAAGCACGCGTGCATAGGAAATGTCTAGCTCTGATTTAAAACGTATTATAAAGCTCTTAAAAACATTAACTAATACTTAGTACAACAAAATAATCACTCACCTACTCAATCAACATAAGTTTGTATGTAGTATGTTTCCTTTTCGCTTACATTTTAACTGGTAGAAACAAAACGAAACACTTTTATTTACTCTTTAATTGATTTTAAAATTATTTTCACATTTATTTAGCTTTTAGCTTACAAAGATCTGTACTTCATTTCGTACAATAAACTTAAAAGCTTATTTGACCTTTATTTTCTTTGTATGAAGCTTTTTTACTATACTCCAAACACACACACACACTCCATTACCGCTTTTTCTCAACGAACGGCCTAACCAAAGCAACACACCGACCGGCACAAAATTGCATTCATACAATAATTTTTTTCCTACAATTTTATTACGCTTTTATCACAAATTTACTTGATATTTTTTAACAATATTTTTACACATATTTATTAAGAAATATTTAAATTTTATATTTATGTAAAAATATTTGCAATTTTTTAACTTTTAACACGATTTATTAATTAATTAATCGAGCTCTAATCACCGAACAACCGAACACTTGTTAAATTTCTAGAAAACTAAAAGAAGAATGCAAGTAATGCTACTGTTGTTGTTGTCATTAGTGTGTAGTAAATTATACAAATGCATATGAGAGTGTTTGTTGTTATTTATTGTAATGATGATTTGCGTGGGAAATATTGAAGTTAGTTAAGAGATTAAATGATAGAGGTCAAGACAGATTTGTCAGTGATGCAAAGTGGTTTAGAATCCTTTTTTTTTTGGAAATAATTCGGTATCTCGGGAACTATTTGAGATATTGTTACGAAATTTCACATGGTTAGAGCTGAGGTCTTTTCGAGTTGATTTGCAGTTGTTCAGCTTCGTAGCGTTAATGGGGGCCTGTGAGTTAGTCAAAGTTAGTCACCTCGGGTCTCAAATTTAAAAAAAAAAATCGCTAAAAATCCATTTATAATCCGAATGAGCTGTAATTTAAAATATAAATAGTCCTTGAGAAGATCTACAAAACTGCACTTACATGTGTAAGTTGTCTCCATTAGTTGAATAGATATTTAGGTTCATTGATTTATTTGTTTTAATTTTGCTCGATATTTGAATGGTTTTTTAAATATGGCGGGCCTACGGAGGATCCCAATTTATTTTTAAAATATCAGCTATGTTGGCGATAAAATTCTAAATAAAATAAAAACAACTTGCTAACAGTTATCTCGTCCCTATAAAAAGCTACACGCATCCAAAGCTGGAACATGTAAATAGGGCCGTATTTTTTAAGTTTTTCCCCAAAAAAGCCCATATATTTTTTTCTTTTGTAGAAAAAAAATTTCTTCGTGAATATATACAATTTTTATATGATTCGGAAAGAGAACTTAATGCAAAAGCATGTAGAGTAAAATTTGGCTCACTTAAGTGGACATAACAACTCTCAGACATATCCAAACTTGGCCAGTTTTAAAAAAATGTTCATTTGAGTAAAAAATTCTTAAAAGGCAAAGCATCGATTCTCATATTTGTATAACCCTATATTTTTCTTAAATACTTACACAGTTTTTTTTTTTTTACAAACATAAGGTAAATAACGTCACAGTAGGTACTTTTTTAAAAAATATCAGTTTTTAGAACATATTTTCCCCGTTTTAGGAATTTCGGTATTTGAAAATAAAAATTTCAAAAGTTATAATGCCATTGATTTAAGGCCATTTGGATCTATATTATATCCTAATTTTGTTACATTTACATTAAATAAAATTGTATATTTTTCTTTGTGGAAAATCACCATATTATAATTTTTTTAGTTTTTAAAATATCAATCTTCAAATCTTAAGGTTTTCACCAATATCAAATACTTATATAAAAAGCCTTCATGTACTCCTCAGAAGTTCCACAGATCTTGCACCCTTTGAAAAATTTTTACGTTTTTTCATATATAATTTCCTAACAATGTCTCCAATAGTTGCCGAGTTACCGAATTATTTCCCAAAAAATGTTTCTGGACCACTGTGCTGTGTTCGTTCCTTTGTCATCATTTTCTAATGGAAGATGATTTTCGATAAAATTTAAGTAAAAATAAGTTAAATTATATTTTTTAATGTACATTAGTGTTTTAAAAATTGTACAAATTAGTTATTGGTGTACCATTGTACTTATCAAGTTCGAATTGTACCAAAAAAAGTACAAATGTACCAACTTTGCCATCCCTGCTCCAGATATTCGATAATAAATATTTACTTTGTAATTTTTGTCATAACAGCACACTGGCATCAACGTAATTTACACAAAGTTTAAAGACTCTCACAATTATAGTTCACTTGATATTCAAAAATAACTATAAACTTGGTATGGGAGATATCACTCTAATGTTCCGACCCATTCTACATCTTTTATGTATAATGGTAACAAAAATATCAATTTTCTTTATATGAGAGGTGTAATTCCCACTAACCCTATCCCGCTCAATTATAGGCTTCGTGTTAATTGGGGTAAAAGCGACACATTGACTTCATTAGTAATCACTTGAGAACTGCTGAAATATGTACATAAGTATACATTTTAATAATTCTAATCGGGTAATGGTAGACATTATTTATTTACCTCAAAGTGTGAATGAATTTACATATTTTAATAAGAACAATTGGTATATATGCAAGGTGGCGCAAAAGTAATCCTCCTATCAGAAAATGCTATAAATTTTGCCGTCCAGCCAGACGGACGGACGGACGGACATCGTTTAATCGACTCAGAAATTGAGTCGATCGGTATACTTTAAGGTGGGTGTTAGACTAATATTTTTGGGCGTTACAAACATCTGCACAAATCCATTATACCCTCCCCACTATGGTGGTGTAGGGTATAAAAATAATAATACTGAAATATCATTGAAAAAAAAAAAAATACGAAATGCGCAAGATAGGATTTGATTTTAGACGTATGGTTTCTTAGGGAAAATTTCTTAGAATTTTCCGTAGAATGCGTTTCTGCTATACGATTTTTCGTGAAAAAAATCGACCCACCTTAATGTATATACCCATACAAATTTTTTTTCTTATTTTATATTTTTGTATTTTATGTTTAATTTTATTGAAGAAAACTAATTTTTGTGAAATTTTGGGTAAGTTAAGTTATTATTGTATTAATTAATACAGATATGTAATATTACAAATAGCATTTAACAATTTTAATTAAATATATTGTATTTCATAGACAATTATATTTAATAACACTTTGGTATTACAATTGTATATAATTACTAAATGGAAATTTTATTACCATGAGTATACTCAAGCAAAATGATTATTTATTGTTAAACAACTTTGTATTTATTTTCTTCGACTTGAAAAACTTAACTGTCAAATTAAATAATGTTTCAATATTGTGCAAATCATTGCTACTAAACACAAAATAGACAATATTTAAGGATAAATATCGATTTGCAGCTAAGAACAACTAGAACATAAATTATATAAAGTCACTGACAATAGAAAAGACAATGTGAAACTTAAAAAACTACTAAGGAAGTATACACGCAGAGAAAAAATATAGTTGTGCATGTTTACAGTAACCATTTCAACATTTTGTAAAGTTTTTTGACAATATTATAGTCACAGTAACAAGTGTTTACAGTAAAATTAAATAATGTTTCAATATTGTGCAAATCATTGCTACTAAACACAAAATAGACAATATTTAAGGATAAATATCGATTTGCAGCTAAGAACAACTAGAACATAAATTATATAAAGTCACTGACAATAGAAAAGACAATGTGAAACTTAAAAAACTACTAAGGAAGTATACACGCAGAGAAAAAATATAGTTGTGCATGTTTACAGTAACCATTTCAACATTTTGTAAAGTTTTTTGACAATATTATAGTCACAGTAACAAGTGTTTACAGTAAACATGTTTGTATGTTTGTGACAATCATTTTTATGATTAAGCTATAATGATATAAAGATTCATCATAACAATGGTTGTCACAAACATATACTTGCTTACTGTAACCATATATATGATTGATACAATAACTTTATTATGGTTACCACAATCATGTAAATAGTTAGTGTGACTATAATATTATTAAAAAAATTTTTAAATGTTGAAATGGTTACTGTAAACATGCACAACTATATTTTTTTTTCTGCGTGTAGTCGGTCAAGTCCGACCATAATATACCTCACACCCAGTATATGAGTGAAAATAGTATTCATTTTAAATTCCAATTTATGATATTATTTCAGAAATAATGGATACTTAAAGTCTGTTTCAGAGATTTAAAAATGTTTGTGTTTTGTCTTTACTTATATATTGTGAAAATATAAAAGTATCTAGAAATAAAACAAGCCATTTAATAAGTGTGGGGTTTATAATTGTGCAATCATAGCTGTTCTTTTGAGGGAGGTATGACTAATCTGACCTGAATACATATGTATAAATGAACTGGTTCCCTTAACATTTGTTAGTATGATGTGAAATTCCATGAAGATCATCTGTAAAAGATTTTGGTTCATTACTAGAAATTTTAAGGTATTTATTCACTTTAAAGTGCTTACAGTAGTGTGCGCTATATGGCATTTTAATTAATTATAGACTGATCCTCATAAAATTAAAAGGCAACACTTTTGTATATATGCAAGTTATTTGACTTAAATTTCATATGGATAATTTTATATGTGATTTTCGGAAGTGGGCAGTATATCGGAGCTATAAGCCCGCCCGCCTAGAAACCTTTTCTACCTTTCATATCAATCTGGGATTTTCCCAAATTGTTGGAAGGTTGCCAACGTCCAGCCAATCCCAAAAAAATGCGACCCCACCAATCCGGACAATTATCGCCCAATCGCAATTTGATCGACGCTCTTGAAGGTTATGGAGAGCATGTTAATGTATCACCTTGTCAAGTATTTAGAATCGAATATACTTCTGAATGACAGACAATATGGCTTCCGTAGTAGTCGTTCAACTGGGGACCTAATGGCGTTTCTTTCAGAACAGTGGTGTCAATTAATACACCGAATGGGAGAGAGTAAGGTAGTCGCACTCGATATTTCGAAAGCATTTGCCCGGGTGTGGCATGATGGACTAGTTTCAAAATTGATCTCGTTCGGACTCGGGGTTGAATTTTCTCGTTTTGTTTCTAGTTTCCTTCGTGGACGTACTTTAAGGTTAGTATTAGATGGGGTTTGCTCCGATAGCTTCATATTGAGCTCTGGAGTCTCCCAGGGCTATATTCTTTCTCCTTCCCTTTTTTTGAATTTTCATGAATGATTTACTAACAATCACTTCAAATCCAATCTATTCTTTCGCGGATTACAGTAATATCTGTTACTCATATTCATTTGACCATAGACCAACTCTTTCTGAGATTAAACTCTCAAGAATGAATATGGATGACTCGATAAATCGTGACCTTATAACAATCTCCAGATGGGATGAATTGAACCGGGTTAATTTCAACGCACTCAAAACTCAGTGCTGACTATTGACACACAAACGTCTTGAGATATCACCACAATCAATTCTTAGTATGGGTAACGCAACTGTTGGAGTTTCAGATAACCTTATGATTCTAGGCACGAGAATACAGTGTGACGTCCGTTGGAACCGTCATATATTCGATGTTGCGAAGTAAACTTTTAGGTGCTTGGGCTTCTTGAGACGCTGTCGGACATATTTCTCCCCTTCCGACCTTCATCGCATATACACTAGCTTCATTCGTCCGAAGATGGGATATAATTCCCACTTATGGGTCGGAGCTGCAAGGTCAAGTCTAGAGCTGCTGGACCGGGTTCAAAGAAGGGCGGTTGATCTTATAGGTGATGAAACTGTTACCCGGTTTATCGATACTTTAGAACATCGTCGGAATGTGGGCAGCTTGTCCTTATTTTACAGATATCACGGGTGTTGTTCAGCAGACATAAGTAATATCATACCTAATACGCGCACTTTCATTCGGAGCACACGACTGTCACGCAGATCGCTATACACTTGAGAACCAACCGCACGACACATTATTGGGAAAATTCTTTTGTTGGTCGAACCATACGTATGTGGAATTTACTACCTGCCAACGTATTCCCGGCGGAATATAATATTTATCAATTCAAGTCAAACGTCAACAAACACTACTCCCTCTTTCCTCCTTCCCATAACTTAATTTCCTAACATCAACACAATGCACTGCATATAGGAGTGTTGGTTACAAAAAAAAATGAAATTTTCGTGTGTGGTACTTATACGGGAGCTATGCAAAATTGTGCACCGATCTTTAATAATAATTATAGTATGAGTTCAGCTTATATAAAATGTAACGAATTTTGTATGTATATCTATATAATTAATAATATTAACTATATTAATATAGGGCGATTGTATGGGGGCTAGGATAATGTATCGATTTTAAACATATTCAATAGTCATCGTCCTTGGGAAAATATAAACATTACAAACATCAGTACTAACCCAATACACTCACTATGGTGGTGTAGCGTATTAAAAACAAATATTGAAGATCCGTATCCTTAAGCGTAAATACAAGTATGTACAACAAATGTAGTTATACTAGAACAAACATACAACAGATGTGAGTACAAATGTTTATGCATGTAGACCACCAAATTACAAATATACTTACTAAATGTGCATGTATTTAGAGGTGGAAACACCGTGCTCAGTTTTAATAAGTATAGACAAGTTTTTGTGTATAAGTAATATATAAGTGATTTAATTATTCATAATAATACAATGTCTAATATACCAATGAATTATTAACACTTGTAGTGACGAAACGATTTTTTTCCAGTACACTTAAGTCAATTTTCCTCAATTATACTTTCAATCACTGACAAATACTGATAGCATACTTATGATATTATACGCTTTATACTTTTGAATGCATCTTAACCAGCAAAATTCGATTCAAAATTTATTTAAAAAAAAAAAATTTTCCTCATTTTCAGCTCTGGATAACATTTTATATGCATGTCGAGAATCCACACAACCAATTTATGTGAGAGATAAAAATATAATTATAGCTTTTCCTATTATTTCAATCTCGGGTATTGTAAAATTGCACATTATTATTAGGGAGAGTTTTAAATCTTGTTACCTTAAAAAAGAAAAGGTTTTAAAGTAGCAGAATCATTTGTTTTCTGTTACTTCTGCTACTTTTAAAATTTAGTAGTAATAGAAGTAGCAGTTACGTAGTAGAAGTAGCAGTAAAGTAGTAGTTGATGTAGTAACAGAAATTAAAATCTTCATCCAAAAATGTATATTGTTTGTTGTTGTGAATGTATTTTTGTGTAAACTAAAGTTCGGTTTTTTTGTTTGTATGCACATAGTTGCCATCGTTTAACTCATTTAATAAATGTTTTATAAAAACGAATTATTCTTTCAAACACTCTCAAAACAACGATAATACACTATGTTTATTTTTTGTATTTTTGGTATTATGGCGGAAGATTTTCTTTTTTGACTTCATCTGTTGCTACCTCAGCTGCTACTTCTACTACTACTTAACTGCTAACTTCTAAATAACATAAATTAAATCTCGATGTAAAGCAGTAGCAATGATTTGTATTTTAATGCTACTACTCCATTTACAGTTCATGTTTTATTAGAGTTTTTTTTTTTTGAAGGTAGCAGTAGAAAAAACAAGAAAACAAAAATAGATAAAAGCTACTGCTACCGCCACTAAACATTTTCTGAAGCAGTAGTTTAAGCAATAGTTAAAAATGTTTAGTTATCGTGCAAAACATGATATGTTTCTTATTTTATTTTTGGGCTATTTTATAAAAATCAATATTGATTTTTTTTTTTGATTTTGTACAAACAAATACATATGTACATATTTTATATTTCTTATTTGATTTGTAATTTTTTATTTTTTGACTTTCCAGGAAAAGAATAATTGAGAGCGTAATTTCTAATGATTCTACCTTATGTCTTTGTAATATGTATAATGGGCTTGACTTATTTCAAAACTGTCATTGATCTAGGCACCCTTCATGTGGAATGGAAGAGGGGAGACTTGGAAAATTACCCCCAAGAATACTGAATGACGGTTAAGCCCATACAATTGTATAGTGCACTTCTTAGGTGCAGTGGTCGAATGCTACCCATCGTAAGTCTTTTTAACGAATCAACTCAGTTTGACACTTATGATCTCAGTTAAATACTATACGTAACATGTCACCATAGTTTATTCTTGATATGATGAACCGGTTGGCTGCGGAAATGCAACTGCACTTGAAAGTCTAGGAGAAATCCCGGACAGTATTGATTATTGCCTTGTCAAAACGTTCTTCGACCAAATCTAGCATTAAAGCTCATTTTAACGGCCTGTTTCTCGAAGGAAAAAAAGTAAGTCACTCTAAGTTTCATTTTCTTAATATCTGGTTATTGTTTTTCTTAACGATATACTCTCATTTAATATAATTTTTTTATGATTATCGTCACGATAAAAAATAACCACATATTGTGAAAATGGGGCTAAATCATTTGAAATTTGTTTTCTCTATATCGAAAACAATCGTTCGACTGAGTTTACTCGTTTACTAAGTCATGTACATAAGAGCGACTCAATTCGTATTGAGACGAAAAAAGTGGTTTTAATCAAAACCTTAAAACGCTTAAAATAAACCTTTTATAGTGTTTTCAACAAATTTTTGGCCCTAGTGATAATCGTTAATGAGCTGGATATTTGAAAGCGGGTTTCAAGTCACATCTAACGTCATAAACCTCAGTACAACCTGGAACATAATATTGGAATATTCTAGAATAGAAAAGCAATATTCATATTAGTTTGCGTAGATTCAATCTGGTAAACAACATGTTTCAAACATGGTTGATATGGGTATCAAAATGTTTGATTAAACAAACATAAATTTTGCAGAATTAATGCACGATTTGGAATTAACTCAGTTTAAAAGTATAATTATTTCCTAGATGACTTATACAAAAAGCTGGTAGCTGTTTGTCGGCATACTCTTTTTCTCAAATTTAAAATAAATATTTTGTTTTAAAAACGTATTAAAATTATTTTGCTACAGCTCTTAATTTTGTTTTATATATTGAAATTTTACATAAATTTCAATAACATTAACTGCTTTTTTCATACTGGGTTAACTTAAATTTGTGCACTACGATTAACTACGATGTTTGAAACATGGTGTTTACCAGATTGAATGTCCGATAGATAACACACGAACTAATATGAATACTGAAGATACAATTAACGGTCTACATCTTAAATCAGGTATGTTTATAAATATTTGAACGCACACCGATTAGGCTTAGCAAAAAGTTAGGGATTACTTATAATGAATGTTTGTCAGTCAATAAATAAATTGAAAATCAACTGTGAAAAGTTTGTCAACAATTTAAAAAATATCAACTCTGATATATATGTTGGCATTTCTATTTAAGTTTTTTCCCTCAAATCATAAAAAGAAAAACTAAATATGGAATTAATTAATTTTTTTCTCATACAAAACTTGTATAATATGTATGTTTCACGTTTATTTACAAATTTATTTTGACATAAAACATCTGTTGTTTAAAGACTTAGCAAGTCTTTGATTGTTCGTTAACATGTGTTTAACAGAGTGTATAAGAAATACATTATAAACAAGTAAGAAAGTGTGGTCAAGCCCGACCATATAATACCCAACACTGAGTAAATGAGCAAACAGTTTTTTCTTTTAAAATGTCAATAATTTATAATTGTAAGTGATTTTCGGAAGTGGGCCTTATATTGGAGCTATTAGCATGAAATAAGGTCATGTGATTTATGTCGATAAATTCCTATTAAATTCTATGTGGATACCAATATTTGTAAGAGATTTATGCTCGTTAACCCTTTGACGATCACGGGGACACCGGTGTCCCAACTCAAAAATATTGAATAACTAAATAAAGAAAAACAGAATGGGTTCCATTTTAATTTAAATTAGATCGTAAACGTGTCTCTTATTAATGTGTTTAGATTAAAACAAGTTCGGTTACAGCTTTTATTTTTTACTGTCTTTGAAAATTGACTGTTTTATTGGTACTATGTTCAAGAATTGTTCAAAAATTAGACTTATGGTCGTGAAATGTTTAAAATGAGTTTCTGGAGTGGGCCTTATATGGGAGCTATGACTAATCATGGACCGATCGTCATTAAATTAGGTGACATGACTTCCGTGCATATAAAACTTATTTATAGTGTAATTTGCGTAGATACCTACATATATAAACTAAACATATAATCGATCATATATGTTTAATTCGTGAGGACATTTGTATGACAAAATGCAGTATATACCACAAATAGCTATAGAGTTTATAATTTTGCCAAATTCCTGGTGAATGATAGGTTAATGAAGATAATTGTCCGCCCGTCTGGCTTGCTGGCTGTCAAAAGTACAGATCGCAATTTTTTTGTCACATACATACATTTTTTTCGGCCCTTTCTTATGATAAATATCTGATTTATATAGATAGATATTGTTACGAATGTGCAATGACGATTTGAGTTTAACGGTCTGTAACGACTGCCTGCAGCATTCAACATATTTGAGAGCACGTCCATCAGTAGCATGCTGTTGTTGGCATTGTTTGTAAGTATGGCAACACTTAATGTTTGGGCTGCTGGAAATGACATCGAAGGCTCTGGAATTCGAATGTACTAGTATGTCCGTTAAGAGCATTGTAGAAGATTCCCGATAGATGGCGGTGCATAAATGGTGGCAGAGGTGGCAGTCTTGAGTTGTGTTGATCATTGTCGCTGTTAGAGTTAACATCAATTGTCGTGTACATATGTGTTTGTACATTATAAAGTTTGTGTGCATTTCTGCGAATTGATAAAAGTGTATAAAGACACTGAGTGACTATTTAATTCTGTTGTTGTTGTACATTCTAAATAAATAAAGAGTTGTTACAATTTTAAACTACTAAAACTGCTTTTTATTTGCAATCAAAAGTATCTGGTTTATTTAAAGGAAATAAACCCCGTTTTTAAAAGGTAAAAACGTAACAATATCTTTATAAATTTCTCAACAAATAAGTTTTCCAGAAAAAAGCAAATCACCATCAATCAATCCATAATTGACCATAGTTCTCATATAAGGCCCATTTTCTGAAATAATTTTTTCGATAATTCTAATCTTTAAAATGTTGGTTTCTACATAAAATTCAACACAATTAAGTTTCATATAGAAAGAAATCACGCAACCTAATTTCATGACGTTCGGTATATAATTGGTCATAGCTCCCATATAAGACACACTTTAGAAAAAAAATTTAATTTTTAAAAGAAAAACATTTTGTTTATGTACTCAGTGTAGGGTATTATATGGTCGGGTTTGGCCAAATATTTCCTACTTGTTTTTATTTAAATCACATAATATAGCATTAGCATGCTTAAATATGCAAAGCGCACAAGACAGTATACAAAATTATCCCCAAAATTATAGCCTTTTATGAATTTTTGAATATTCATCAATAAAAAACAAAATATTTTAAAATTAAGGCCTCACAGAATAAAACCCTATTTTGGCTATGGTTTAACCCCTTGTGCAAGGGTAAGAAAAGCAATTTAGATACGATAATATAGTAATTTAAAAGAAAGTAAACTTTTATTTCAGTTGGGAACTTTCACAAGATTTTTGGGACCCACCCTAATATAACATACGTACATGCAAAAATACTAGTCAAATGCAAATAAACCCAACACAATGAAAACATGTTACACCAATGAACATTGTTTAGTCGTTGTCCGGAAGGAAATAAACACTGAGAAAAACAATTAGTAGAAGACTATTTATCATTTACAAACATAAGCGTTCATAATGATTTATGATTGACCATTTTGCAATTCAGCCACATCCCACACACAGCCATACTTACCTAAAAACTGTGTTTTTTTTTTTCTTTGTAAATTAAATTTTGTTTTTGGGATCGTTGAATTGCGTAATGATGGGGTCAACAAAGTTAGCGTTTGTTTTTTTTTTCTAATTTTAGCCATAAAGAAATTATTTGCATATTTGAGTAATTTTGCGTACGACCGACCATCATATTGTTGAGTTTTATTACTAAAGTTTAGCTGTTGTTGTAGTTATTAAGACAATATATTAATTTATATATTTATTCATATTGATATATTGATATTTCGTAAATAATTTGTTACTCTTCCATTCAACTCACATCTCAATTTTCGTAAGCGTTTGTTTTCTTGGGTTAAATATTTAATTATTAAATTGATTTAAATTCACTTGTGAATGAAGAAGCGTTTATTGGTTTCTTGTAACGCATCGCATGAAATAAGGGTCATTAGGGGCAGTTAAGCTACTTGTAGTAACAACTTTTTGATAAATGATGTAAATGATTATTGCTGCCATTATTGTGGAGCCGTTAAAATAAGTAAATGAAAATTGTTTGTTTGTCTTGAAAAATACAGTGGCGTACAATAAAAAGAATCATCTAATATTATAAGATTAATTTCAAAAATTTGTGTGGGGCAGATAGTAATTACATTTATATATTTAACTTAGTGTAGCTTTCTGTTTAGATTACTTGTGTAAAACATTTCCCATCTCAATTCGAAAACCCGATTTTTTGTCTCGTACTATTCGACAAAATCGAATATCAGTTTAACATTTAAAGAAGTTCAAAATCCACACAATAGAAATAATACTGCAACAATTAGCGTCTTAAAACAAGATTCTGTATATTTGTATAAATTTTTATAAGATATCAAGTACATACAATGCAATTTTAACCCTTTCACTACCTTAAGATTAATTTTTCAACAATTCTTGAACACAGTACCAATGAAACTGTCAATTTTTAAAGACAATAAAAACCAAGTAAGAGAGCTTTATTCGGCTGTGCAGAATTTTATATACCCTTCACCAAATTATACTTTAAAATATAAATTTTGAATATTTTTAAAATTAATTTTTTTTTTCAAAATTAAAATTTTTTTTTTTTCAAAATTGTTTTTTTTTTAGATTTTTTTCCAATTTTGTTTTTAATTTTTAATGAAAAAAATATTGTTTGTTGCAATGGACTTTGAAATATCTATCGTTAGTTATCCATATTATTTATATTAATGACTTAATAATGTCCCGGTTTTTTCCTTATATCTCAGCCATTTGTGCGACCGAGCCGGAAGAATTTCCGATATATTGATGTATCAATCATGTTTGTAAGATATTGGTGGGCTACAGAAAGTTGATTGCAACATACATACGGACAGATGGAGATGACTATATCGACTTCGCTATCTATATCCATCCATAATATATATACAAATGAAAAATGTAGAAATTACAAATGGCAAACTTATATATACCCCTGCCACTCATGGTGAAGGGTATAATAAGTGCTGTAACCGAAAATGTTTTAATTTAAAAACATTAATAAGAGACATGTTTACGATCTTATTTAAATTATAATGGAACTCATTCTGTTTTTCTTTATTTAGTTATTCAAAATTATTTTATTTGGACACCGGTGTCCCCCTGGTCGTCAAAGGGTTAACAGTTAATCCCACTTCAACTACAAGGTGGCGCAAAAGTAAACTTCCGATGTTTTTTGGCTGTAATTAAAAAAAAAAAAATGAAAAACTTTGATTCTTCTTGTGGATTATTTTTATTTGGTCTTTTAATTTTTTTTGCATCAAGTCGAGAATATGATGTCATGTAAATGGGCGCCGCCACAGTTGATTGTCATTTGAGCCCTTTTTATGGCATTTTCCATCACTTTGGCCAAAACTTCCGGCGATAGGTCCTCACATTCTTGACGGATATTGTCTTTAAGAGCTGCAAGAGTCTGAGGCTTGTTGACATAAACCCGCGACTTCAAAAAGCCCCACAAAAAGAAGTCTGGAGCGGTCAAATCAGGCGATCTTGCTGGCCAATGCAAATCGCCAAAACGGGAGATTAGGCGCCCGGGAAATGCATCCTTCAGCATATCGGTTGTGGCACGTGCAGTGTGTGCCGTTGCACCGTCCTGTTGGAACCACATGTTTTCCAATCCCAATTCATCAAGCTGCGGCAAAAAGAACTCATTGATAATTGCTCTGTAGCGCTCACCATTTACAGTAACCGTTTGGCCCGCGACGTCTTCTTTGTACGGAAACATCTTCAAATCTTGTACCAAAATTCGCTGTAAAGACCGTCGACTGATACCCATTTGCGTGGCACGTCGTCTGGTCGATGTCGACGGCGCTTCCATGACATCCTCGGCTACAGCAGCAATATTCTCTGCAGAACGGCTACTCCGGGGTCTGCCACGCCTGGCAGCATCTCGTGTTGTGCCAGTCTCTTCGAGGCGAGCGGCTAAACGTCGCAGTGTTTCACCAGTAGGCGTTGGATGGCCAGGAAATCTGCGACGAAATTCACGTTGTGCCAAAGTCACCGACCGATTATTGGTCAAATAAATAGTCAGCAATATTCCGCGTTCTGGAGCAGTGTAGCATAACATTGTTTATTAACGTGTATTTCGCATGTGTTTACTACACAAATGTCAAAACAGAACTGACATTAGGGGCCAATCGCAAAATTTATAGCATTTTCTGATAGGAGGATTACTTTAGCGCCACCTCGTATATTCTGGTTCGTTATAGATAGCGGAGTCGATATAGCCTTGTGCGTCTGTTGATTGAAATCCACTTTGCAAATCCCCCAAATAACTTACAAAGATGATTTATACATCAATATATCGAGAATTCCACCAATTCAGTTGCTATACGAAATCGAGAAAATCGGCCCACAGATGGCTTAGGTATAAGGAAAAAACCAGGACAACCTCAATTTTTTGCCTATTTTTAGTGATTAATATTGACAATATGGATATCTAATGATAGATATTTCAAAGTCCATTGCAACGATGTATATAAGGCTATAGTAACTTGGACCTATAATAATACACAGATCAGTAATTTGAATTCAAAGATCATACTATTGAATTTTGTTAATATCGGTCCATAATTGGCTACAGCGAATCATAATAGGTCATAGCTCCCATATAAGTCCCACAACCTAAAAATATATTAAAGCATATAAACATTGATATAAATAAATAAAATATTCAACATAAATTAATTTCAAGTCGGCTATGACTATGGGTTGATAATTATATATTAGGCTTATATCCGGAAAATTCATTAAACTTGAATATATATTCAAATTTTGGGATATAACTCATTAACATATGCTCTGATACTCCGTTTCATCACATGAAAATAATAAGAATCCGTATTAATAAATTAAAAATTGCTTAATTATATGAAATTTTTTTACATTTGAAATAAAATTTCTTCCGCGTAAACTAATCTTTCTAACAATTTTTATATCATCATATTTTGGTGGTGGGTATTTAAAATTCGGCATGGCCGAATATAGTACTCTAACTTGTTTTATACATAGTTTAAGGGCTTTTATTCGAACATTATAAGAGAGAGAGTAAGTATTAGTATATTTGTAACATTTCTTCTCTACATTGTATTATAAATAATTTTTATTGGATAAAATCTATTAATGTATTTAAACGTATGTATGTATGTTTGTATGTATGTTTATTTTTATTTTCTATTTAAGTATATTAGCTGTTGCTGTTTTACATATTTATTATTCATAAATATTAATGAGTTTAATAAAACTATTCAAATTATTAAAGCTTAGGCTGGATAGGGTTGGGTTTGGTGTTAATTTGATTGTCGTTTGTGTTAAAATGTGTAAAACTGTGTTTCTCTGTGTGTGTTAATTAAAGGTAAAATTTTGGGTTTTAAAAATCAAGGTCAACCAAAAGTTTTGAATTAATGAAATGAATGAAAGCTAAAATTGTAAGAGTTTTGTGCTTCTTTATAGCGGACCGTACAAATTGATTTTAAAATGTTTACACTTGCAACGAATTTCCATTAAAAAGACGTAAATGTTGTTATAAAATTAGGTCTATTTTGTTAAATGAAAATAAAAAATAAAAAAAATCAGTGCGAGTTTATATTGTTACAGTTATTATACCCTCCACTAGCAAAGGTGGAGAATTAGGGTATACATAACTTAGTGATACCGTGTGTAACATTGAGAAATATTCATTTGTTTTGTATGACGATTTCATCGTTGGAGTGAAATCTCTTTCGCAGAAACATTTCTTAAGGTTTGGAAACAAAAAATAGTCACTCTGTGCTCATTCCGGTGAATAGGACGGAAGAGGGAACATTTCGTAGCCTAATTCAAGGGAAACTGTACTAATTCACATAGAAACTGTACATGTGTGTACTAGGGTATTCAATTAATCGGGTTTGTGATTTAATCTGTTAATCGTGTAAATAATTAATCGGGTTTAAGATTTAATCGATTAACCGAATAATTTCTATTTTAGTTTTAAATTGAAAATAAAACCAAGAATTTTGTGTACTTATTTGTTTGTAGATGTTAAAAAAATCGAAAGTAAAGCATGATAAAGAATATCCAATATCTCAGTTCTTTTTTAAGTATTTTCTATACATCTAGAACCCGCCATTATACCATTGGAGTCCTTTTTGGATTTTGAATACTTTATATATTGTAGTTTCTTTAAGTTCTGATAAAAGACTGTTTCAGTAATGCCTCCAGCTTCGTCTATTATCATGTCGTTCTACATGTAAACACTATACATATTTCTTCGATGTTTGAAAAAATATGTAATTTTACTATGATATTTGTATTTGAATTAAAACGGAAAACTAAATACAAAAAAAAAATATCTTAAAGTACAAAAAGATGATAAAATTTCGGTTAATCAACACAAATAATAAATTACTCGAACAGTTAACCGGCCAAAATTAATCGGTTAATCGATAGAATACATTAGTGTGTACCCTTTTGTGCACCCGATTGGGAGAAAACGCGGCAGCCATATTGCGTGCTTGTGCGGCTACGAAATTCAGTAAACCACATTTGCTTACAAATAGGGACTTAACCCATTCAGTACGAATGATACACATATGTTCCACCAAGTTTTAAATAATCATAAAAGTTAAAAATTTTACTTTGTTGGGGTTCAAAATTCACTGTTACATATTTTCAGCGATTATTTTTGTAGTTAAACTGAATTTTGTAAGATATCATTGTAAATATGTGTCACTATTTCAACGTTTTTTTTTCAGATTTTTTCATATTTGGAATTTTATATGTAAATTATACATTTCGAGCAGAAAATATTGGTTTATTTTAGCTAGTAAGAATTGTTCACTAATAGAAATGTTCTAGGTGGTACTCAGGATGGTATAAGTGTCCTCCTGTGTCCCCACTATATATTCACCATATTTCCGTAACAGACAAATTTTGCAAGAGACGTATAAAATATTGTTACGAATTTTCAATAGCGATTTGAATTTAACAGTCTGCAGCATTCATCATGTTTATAAACACGCCCATCAGTAGAAGCTTCTACTTATCAACAATGTTGATAGCATGCGGTTATTAGCATTGTTTATAAGTTTAAGCTGCTAACATTGGCATCAAAAGCTCTAGAATTAGAACATACTAGTTTGTCCGTTAAGAGCATTGTAGAGATTCACGAAAGATGGCGCG
This sequence comes from Calliphora vomitoria, assembly GCA_942486065.2. NCBI lineage: Eukaryota > Metazoa > Arthropoda > Insecta > Diptera > Calliphoridae > Calliphora > Calliphora vomitoria. Next base: position 95,494,394 of record OW818029.2, read on the forward strand.
TGTATAAATAGTGGCAGAGGTTGCAGTCGTGAGTGAGTTGATCATAGGCGCTGTTAGAGTTAACATCATCTGCCTTGTATAGTTAAGTTTGTACATTATAAAATGTGTGTGCATTTCTGCGAATTGATAAATGTGTATAAAGACACTGAGTGACTGTTTGAACTGTTGTTGTTGTACATTTTAAATAAATAAAGAGTTGTTACAATTTTAAACTACTAAAACTGCTTTTATGTGCAATCAAAAGTATCCGGTTTATTTAAAGGAAATAAACCAACGTTTTAAAAATGTTAAAACGTAACAATATTAAATTCGAAAGCCGTACCGAAAGGGTTATATAAATTATTACTTCGATATCACCAAAATGATTACTTCCATGTAATGATTGTAAAAATTCATTGATTGCAGTAGTTAACAAATTCGTTATTAGTAAAAGCTTAATAATTGGTAATTTTTAATATCCAGTTATGGCTTCCACAATAAATCAACAAAACATATAAAGGACATATGAAAAAATTTTTATTTAATTTTAAACGTAAACACAAAAAACTTAAATAAAAATACAATACAAGTATAATTCATATATATAATAAAAAATAACAATTTAAATCGAATTGCGGATTTTTATTTGCTTAAAATTTTTCTTCAATTAGTTTTATTTGTGTTAAATAACAAAAAGTAGGTTGATATTTAATAACTTTTTAAATATCGTTGTATAAATTATAAAAATATTTTTTGTAATTGCGAATTTTGCCAATTTGTACTTCAAAATCTTCATGGCGATTTAACTTGTGTTGGTTAATTATTATATTAAATATTTTTATTTATTTTATTATTTTTTAATTGTCCGGACTTGCTATGGTCCGATTTTGTAAACATCATGTCGTCTTCAAAGGAATGAATATCGTTTGAGTTCTAAAAACTACAATATACAGTTGTAGTTAAATTGTTGTAATAATGATGAAGTAATTGATCATACTTAAGAAAGATAACATCCATTATTTTAGAAAAATTGTGTAGCCTCTTTCTAGTCTGACTTCCATGTAGGTTATAGGTGAGTACTAAATTCGGACTATACATTTAAGTCCATAATCTGAAAAGAAAATATATAATATTATTGTTTATATGTTTTTGTAATTTAATAAGAATTACTGGATTTTTACCAAAATGATATTACGGTTGACTTAAGTGCCACTGCTCGTTCAAGTAATGCCCTTAACTTTAACGACAATATATTTATCTATCATTACATATAAGTATACATTAGACTGTCCACAAAATATCGATTTTGGAATCTTGTTGGTCTTAACCCCACAAAACGATTCCCCTTTCCAGATATTGAGATAGCCGCAATTTTAGCTCGATTAAACGACGTTAACCCGTGCCGCTCGTCGCTCAAAGTTTGAAAAAATCAACATTTTTGGCCAAAAAGCTAACATAAGAAGCTATAACTCCAGAACGGTAAATAATAGAAACACGATTAGTATCTCAAAACAAAGCTAATATTGTTCTTCAAAATTTATTTTATATACATTATTCTTGTTACTTTAAGCCAAACAGAGTTACAACAGCTTTTGTCTCCAAAAACGTGACCTAGTCGCGGTAGGAGCATACTTCGTATATTTTGATATTATGTGAAAAATGTTGCTAGTAAGTAAATATTTTTACATTTTATTGTTACTGAATCATAATGTACATCGATTTAGTATTTCAAAAAGATATAAAACACAAAAATTGGTTGAGAAATGTAAAAGTTATTAAAAATTCCCCAGGCCATTAATGTGTCTCAGAGCACTTGATTATGATATGTGGAAAAAAATTTAACTTATTTTAAAACTATACGAATAAAACTATTTTATTATATAAAATATACCTATTTTTGCTCAAATATAAGTTTTTTTCCTTAAAATATAACGTGAATCTGTTCTCAGCTATAGTCAAAAAAAATTTTTTTTTAGACGACAGTTTCAAAACACCATTTTCAGTTTTTTTTAAACTTTGTTAAACAAATTTTTAAATTTTTTAAATATCACCGGGGGGTTTATGGTCAATAGATTAGGGAACAAAACAGTGAAAAAATTAGGTCAATACCTCTTATAGTTCAGGTGTACCTGCGGTTTGAATTCTGCGGATTTCGCGAAAAACTCATTTTTTTGGAATATTTTAGAAAATATGTCATAATTTTTTATTGTTATACATTTTAACCAAAATATTTACAGAATATTATTTCTCAGATATTAAAAAATATGTTCCTGAAGTTATATATAAATCGGGAAATCCTAAGGCGTAAACTTTGGAGGTCAAAGGTCAAATTTCGAAATATTTGGAAATTCACATTGAAACATATGGAAATAATCTTTATTTGTCGACCATATTTACTAAAATTACAGGATTTTATGGTATATGGTCCGATATTTAGAATAACATAAAAAAATGATCCAAAGGGTTAATTATTATATTTTTTTTTCTGAATATAAATTATATTCATTTTTTTATTTTTAAATTTATTAAAATTGATTTTATTAACTTTGGGGACATATTTGACCCAAATGCTTTAAAGGGTTAATTTGAATATTTTTTATGTTATTCTAAATATCGGACCATATACCATAAAATCCTGTAATTTTAGTAAATATGGTCGACAAATAAAGATTATATCTGGAAAGGGGAATCATTTTGTAAATATGGTCGACAAATAAAGATTATATCTGGAAAGGGGAATCATTTTGTGGGGTTAAGACCAACAAGATTCCGACATTTTTTTTCCCCCATACAAATAGTGGACAGTCTAGTATACATACTTGCCAATGTTGGCAAAATATTAAATTAATTTTAACTCCTAAATTTTGATTTGAAATTAATGTCAATTTACATCTTAGGTATAGAATAAAATTGTGATACTATTCCCTGGATTTGGTATACATATTTTGAAATATTAAGAATATACTTTAAGAGAACCACTCTTTTTAGATAATTCATTACAAAAGACAAAAAATATACAAATTAGAGGCACACTCCGAAATGTTTATGGCATTTTGCATTTCATTTCATGTATTCAAATACATTCAACTCCTTAGACATTTGAACATCTACAAAACACCTTCTACCACCATTATCTGACACACTCGTATATAAAATGACAATGAAAATTGTAAGTGGTCATATATTAAATAACACTAATATGTTTACACTATTTCTCAGCCATGTGAAGGCGAGTGCTGATTATGAAGTATCTAAAAATATATATAGTGCATGACTAACATGTGTTCCAGCTAATACAGGTATGGATTCTAACTAAATAAAGAGCCTGGTCTTAACTATAAAAAAGTATTTGTTGACCGTGCATTCTACATTTCTTCATCGTAAATAAAATTTCTACTCTAGAGACCAGTGACAAATAATGACCGCTATAATAACCATAGCAGAAGTCTAGGCAGATTTATCACAAGTCGAGTTATTAGGTCACATTGAGCTCTTGCTGGCATCTTTCATTGGCAATGAAATTAAGTTGCATCCCTTGTGGGAGGAATTCCAATATCTCTACTAAATTCACTTAATTCTAAGAGCATTTGCAGGGCTCATTTTAATAACATAAACTCGAATACTCCTTGGCTACGCTCACATCTAATTTTATTCCGATTTGCTAAAAATCGTTTAGAAATGCCAGATTTATTTCCAAAAAATCTTGATTCTGCCCCACTGTGCAATGTCTAGAAATCAACAAAAGATTAACCGATGAGTTTCTCACTATCTTCTCTACATTAAACCTGTATTATTGGACAGTTATAGATGCGATGTACACATTATGTAGAAATCTAACGACTGTTTTGCTATTAGTAATTATTGGGATATTCTTTGCTACTAAATTTGGCCCCACCATTCGCATTCGCAATTGCCATGTAACAGATCATATCCTTGTGGTCACTCTGAGAATATTGGAGGCCCATACATAAGATTCATTTCGCCAGAAATTTATGAGTTTTGCGACAAATAAAATGACTGCTAAACTTTAATTTTTCTCATCAATAACTGATTCAGTAATGAATTTTATGAAGCACCTTCTATAGATCTGAGAGATAATCAAATATAGACATAAATGATTCTTTTTGAAGTTTGGTCAAGCTGATTGATCCGTAATCATTTTCCTTGACATTAGACCCTTTAGGGATAAAGACATTTTTATATGCAGTTCATTATGATGGGAAACTTATCGGGGTCCATAACATTAATGTTCTCCTGTAAGTCCGCTGATATGGCACTATGACATTGTAACTATTAGGATGAAAACTGCTGAATTTTACTTTTTACAAGAAACCTTTCGTATGATACCAATATTTCAGAAAAACCTTAAAAACTGGCACCACCGACAGCTCACCAAATACTGAAAATTATGAGAAATGGTCTGCTCAAACAAACTTTAATTTTAGTTGGGACATGTACACCTTATTTTACCTTCATACAAATGGGAAATATGCTCTAAAAAAGGATTTTTACCTTCGGGGTATTTCAAAAAGCGGCATCACATAATAATTTTTATCTTAACCCGCCAATGGTAACGCATAATTTTACTTTGATCAATGGTGACGCCGGTCTCACGCACTAATAGTTCATAATTTATTGTATTTGATAATGAAACAAAGATATTTAATCAATTTCACTTCAATATTAACATTCACAAAATTGTTTAAAAACAATAACGGAGAATATTGTTTTTAACACACCCGGTCTCACAGACATATATTTAGGTCACCATTGGCGGGTTAATAAGCCTATTGCTCTTTTGTTAAAATACTGAAAGAGTATAAGTACATTATCCAAATCATTACAAAGTTATTGTTAAAATTGACATCAAATATTTATATAAGACACTAGAGATAAGTAAGAAAGTATACTCGATCAAGCGCGACCAAATAATACCTTACACTGAGTATATGAGCAAATGATTGACCGATCGCAAACAAAATTCGTAGCCAATTTCTGTGCATTAAAAACTTTTATTTGAGTTAAATTTTATCTCGATATTTATACTATAAAATATTTGTGCATGTTAAACTGATTTCTAAATGTGGGCCTAATATGCGAGCTACATATGAATAATTATTGATCGATCGTCATAAAATGTGTCTAATATTGTTGGGCGTTACCACCACTAGCACAAACGTAGAATACTCTCCCCACTATGTGTAGGATATAAAAATAGTATCCAGGCAGATTCAATAAGAAAATAAAAAGTCTAATATGGTAAAATAGCATATCACGTCCATGCGAGATTACCATTCCTCTCAATCGATCGGAATAATCTGTGTGACATGTAGCGCCATTCTGTTGAAACATATGTCGTTGGTGACCATATCATCCAATTCAGGTCAAAATAAGTTGATAATCAACAACCTATAGCGCTCGCCGTTGACGGTGATGGCCAATGTTGTTCTTTAATTAATATGAATCGATGACGCCAGACCAAAATCCTCACCAATCAGTGACTTTTTCAAGATGCATTGAATCTCATTTAGATTGAAATCGTACCAAATTCGACAATTTTGTTTGTTGACGTATCCATTCATCCAGAAACAGGTCTCATCATGGAAGATGATTTTTTGATAAAAAAAAAACGAACAGAACATCCATTTTCATAAAACAATTTTATCATTTGCTCCTGTTATTGAACGCTATATCCATTCACGGTGATTTGACAGAACAAATTGAATTTAATGACAGCCAATTCGACAAATGTAGCTTCAAAAATATGACCACAATCAGCAGTCAAAGTTCGGAAGTCCATGTTGGAAGACCATTTATATTGTGCAGCATTTCAGCATTCGGAGCTAATTTTTGGTTATCCGATTAACCTGTATTTAAAAATGTCGGTGTTTTATATTATATATAACTATAGTTCATATATGTGACCAAGAAGGAACAGTCCATCGACCCTTTTCAGTTACTTATCAAGTTTAAATACATATATCGTTAATAAGTCTAACATCAATAACCTCTCTTTTGTTAGTAACAATAAAAATAGGAAAGATTTTTACAAAAGACTACACTTTCGAGTAACATACTCTAATGATATTACTTGTAGTAAAATTCTTAATATGACTAATACTGATCAATCCACCTACTCTTATATACCTATTATGCTGATATACAGATATTGCATTCGTATTGTAGACATGTTTACCATAGATGTCTCACAACATGTGTTTGTCTGTCTGTCTACTATGTTACCTGAATCACTCAAAATTTCAAGGATGTGCACCTTCCTATTCTATGCAGGCTCATAAGTGTAGGAGTATATCATTATTTATAGCTGGTGTTGAATATGTTATAAAATTAATAAAACGCTTCCTAGGGATTTGTGACCATTGTCTCATACACGCACTCACGCATATACATTTACCAGGACGAGAAGACAGAATGAACATCGACGAAGTCTTTAGAAAATCGTTGAATTATGTCTCTCTCTGCTGGGTGTCTGCTTCGCCGTGGGTGCTTTATTCGTTGACAGGACAATTTAAGAGTTTTTTGTTCAACTTAATTACCGTAATATTTAGCTCACATTTTCGTTTCAAAAGCAGGGCAATCAGTTTTGATTAAATGCTTTTGTTTGAGTTTTTTGTTTAAAAATGGGAAGCTATTGCTTTGAATAATGACTGCATTAAGAGGGAAATACTTTGTGTTATTGTTAAAGTCAAATAATAAAATGCAACAATTAACAACAAAAAAATTAGCTAAAATGTGAAGTTGTTTTCTAAATATTTCAGCGTCCTTTTAATGGATTTACAATTCTTGACTAAAAATAGTTCGTTGGAATGTCTAGTTCAGAGGTGTCCAAAAGTTCCTTATGGAAGAGCAAAACCCCAATACATTTAAAGAAAAACTAACTTTGATTCAATATTTTTTGTTGTAAAAACCACCACATAAAAAGAACAATGAAAAAAATACACACATTTTTAAACGATACCATACGATAAACAAAAACAAAATCTACATTGATCATCGCTGTCGACAATGTTTACCAGCAAAGCATACGAAAGTGTTGTTGCTTTGCACTTGTGTATACAGTGCACAGTGAGGTAGAATTGAAATTTTTTAGAAATAAATATGGCATTTCTAAACGGCTGGTCCGATCGGGATAAAATTTGACATGGACATAGCCAAGGAGCATTCGAGTTTAAGTTATTAAAATGGACTCTACAAATGCTTTAAGCGCGGCGCTATGAGGGCTCAAAGTAGGGTACCTTCGACATGTAAAATTTTTAAACACGTTCCATTTTTTTGTTTTCCATCCGATTTCAAAGGTTTTTAAATTTTTGGGAAGCGCTCGGCTAGATCTTGCTAAAACATGCTTGCGTGTGCTATTTATCTCTTATAGTTTCCGAGTTATAAGCATTTCAAAATTGAATTTTTTAAATTTTGCCATACCATGTTACGCTATTTTTAAAAACATAGGGCGTACTTTTTCATTGGTTAGATAACTAAATTACCAATAATATGCAAAAAATCTCAGAGCAATATCAATTACGGATCCGAAAATAAACGATTTTCAATTAAAAAATTCAGAAATGTTTAGATTTTTGCTGTTTTTTGGGCGAAAAGGTGACTTTACTCTTTTTTTATTAAAATAAAACTTTCTTTAAGAACATATGACAGTTTTATGTTTTTCTGTAAGATATCTTTACGGAAAATATTTTGGTATAAAAAACATGTCATATTTCTCGAATATGTTGCCCCTACGCCCTTCGGAATTTGAACTATTTTTTATCAAAATTTTAAATTTGGTCCACATGTTCTAAAATCACAAAGCTGGGATCAGAAAACAGAAAGCAGTTTTGGAAACCTTGATGTAATTCCTATTTATTTTTAAAGTATTTTTCCAGCCCTAAGGGAAATGTGGACGTTATGGGCAAAATTGTAAAAAATACCATTATTGGGATTTTCGCTTTAATTTTGAGGAATTGCGGGATTCCCTTTGACCTTTTGACAAGTTTTTTTACAATTTGTTATTTGGAATGAGAATTTTAAAAAAACTCTGCAAATTTCGTTTAGTTTTGTTAATAAATAATAATTTTATTACATATTACATATTTATTGAGCTCTAAAACTAAAATTTTTATCAAAATTTTGATAGGATTGCAAATATTAGGAACACTTTGGTCCACATTTTTTCCGAACTAACTTTTTTGTTTAGATAGGTTAATTTCTGATATTACAAAAAAAATTTCAAGTCAATATCTCAATTATATTCAAAAATATGCCAATTTAAAACTCCGTCCTTCAAAAATATTGCACTTTTTCAACCTAAAATAATTTTTTAAATTTTTTTAATATTTTATTCAACAACAAGTGAATGGTTTTGACTTAGTCACATTCAAATATGAAAAAGAGATTTTTGTGTAAATTAATAAATCCGAAAATATTTTAAGATATGGAGGGTCATTCGTGAAATATTAAGCGATTAATACAACAAATCTTGAAATTTTGCTATAAATGTCACTATATCTTTAAAACTACAGCTGCTAGGAAAAGAACTAATCGTAATCATTGCCATCGTAAGTAGCACTCTCAATTTAACCAAAAATAATGGACAGAGATCTGGAAAATTTGTGTTGCTTGTGTTATATATGAGCAAAACAAAAATCAGAAGAAATGCAGTTTTAAAATTTAACATCGGTTTAAAAATAACTGCAGAACATTTGTTAAGTACACGAAGATACCCAAGAACTCTTCCCTGAGTGTTTCCTCATAGACAATACAGAAATATACATATCAGTTAATTGTTTTGCGGAATTTTTTTTATATATTTTCAACATAATTTTATTAAATGATCAAAATCAAATGTTCTTTAATAAATTGATGTGATTCTAAGTCGATCGGTATATTTAAAGGTGTTAGATTAATATTTTTCAGCATTACAAACATCAGCACAAAGCTATAATATCCTCCTCACTATGGTTGTGTAAGGTATTGTTACGAATGTGCAATAGAGATTTGAATTTAACAGTCTGTAACGACTGCCTGCAACATTCATCATGTTTATAATCACGTCCATCAGTAACATGCGGTTATTAGCATTGTTTGTAAGTATGGCAACACTAAATGTTTAAGCTGCTAACATTAACATCGAAAGCTCTAGATTTCGAATGTAGTAGTTTGTCCCTTAAGATCATTGTAAGTAGAAGATTCACGAAAGATGGCGTGTGTATAAATAGTAGCAAAGCTTGCAGTCGTAAGTGAGTTTATCATAGGCGCTGTTAAGCTGAATTCACGCATGTGTTTCTGAAACATTTTTTGTTCGGAACATATTTTTTTTCATATGTAGTTTAAAGTCTCTCTCAAAAATTTAACGTCAAACTACATAAATGTTTCGCAAACATGTGGGTGAATTCAGCTTTAGAGTTAACATCAACTGTATTGTACATATAAGCTTGTACATTATAAAGTGTGTTTGTATTTCTGCGAATTGATAAACGTGTTGCAGATTTTAAATAAATAAAGAATTGTTACAATTTTAAACTACTAAACGGCTTTTATCCAGTTTATTTAAAGGAAATAAACCAACGTTTTAAATGGTTAAAACGTAACAGTATAAAAAAAACATAAGCAGCTCGCTGTATTTTATTAGGATGATCATTAGTTAACCGATATCCACGAAATTTGAGTTAATAATAAACCTCCGATACATGTCAGAATTGATATAGCTGTATAAAAATCAACAATAATTCATGTAATTCTATTCATAGCAGTTCTGTTTTACTGAGACTTACTTGTTATAATTTCACAGCAAATATTTTTTTGTGGAATTCAAGGGTACTCCAATAATGATTAAGGTTTATGAAAGAACCTTTCAATTGCACTTTTTCTTTCAAACATATTTAATATGTAGTTTTATTTTAAATTAAATTAAGAATTATTACTAAATGCACACTATAATTAACTTGGCTTGACAACAAGTAACAACTTATTGCCTAGACTTTGGTGGAAGATAAGCGTTCAATGATGCTGCAACACCATCAATAGTGCCCACATTGCTATTCGATGTTACATCTTCTTTCTTAGATGAAAAATCCAAAACAGGAGCAACACCTTCATTTGATACACGTGATGAACCGCCCAAAGCATCATATTCATTTTGGATAATTTGTTGAGCTCGAACAGCATCCTCAGGTGTACGATATTTAACAAAGTGTACCTCAGGTTTCGATTCGGGATTGTGTTGCAGAGCTTGCAATTGATTGGCCAAATTTCCGATGTCAGTTTGTTTTGTGAGCACATAGATGGCAGTTTTAGATTCAGAATTTTGTTTGGCCAGTTGCAGAGCAGCATTGGTGAGTCCATTATTTTCGGGTGCCTTAATAAAGACGACACGCAGATTTTTACGCATTGCTGATGCTAAACGTTCAGCAGCAGCAATATCATTGAAATCATCCTCGGGTGCCGAGTAGGAGTAAAATTCTTTATTATAGTTTGTTTCTACTCTGGCAGCTGGTCCGGATTGTACTGAATCGGCAGGGTATCTACCAAGTCCACTGTCAAGTCCAGACCCAACTCCGTTGGAGTTGGAGGGGGCTGTTGATGGGGATGAAGCTGAATTTCCTCTATATCGGAAGCGGCTTTCAAATGCATTATGCGATCCAGTTTGTCCGTAATTGTAGGCCAATTTTTCAGCTTGGGCAAATGCAAGGCAGAAAACGATCTATAAAAAGTAAATTAATTTTTTTTTAACCATTAAAGCTATATTGTTTTTTTCAATTCATTTTAGTATTTTATTTTTTAATTGCTTATTAGTTGCTATTAAGTATATAATCACAGACCACATTAAATCAAACTAATTAAAGTCTTTGGAAATAATTTTTTTAAAGACAATATTTTATCACTTAATTTGTCACTAAATTGTTTACAATCACAATTTTTATGTCTTTCTTTTATCATATCTATGTCTCTTTGCACTAAATTTCACTTGTAAACTCTTTAATTTGTCAGTTACACTTACGATAAATCCACGCATTTTTTATTTGAAGAAATTTTGAAAACAAAATTTAAAAGAGATTTAACGGATAAAGATGTGGCCGAGACGTTTAGTTAATGTTTAAACCAAATACCACAAACCCATTTGATTTTATATAGAAAATTGATGCAACTTATTAAAAGTCAAAATTCACCATTATAAACAGCAAGTTCATAATAATTTTCATCATTTACATCGCCAATAATCATCAATAACAAACAACAGTCAATATTGCAAAATTACACATATGACATTTTTTAACACGACTTATTAATTAATTTATACTCATTCAACACACATCAAACACGCAATCAAAAACCGCAAAACCTAAAGGTTTTTGCGCAAAATCTATTCATATCAATACGAATAAATAATAATCATCAAATTGATACACAAAAGTGGTTCGTCACATTGTGGCTAAAATATGCAAATAAACGGTTGTAACAGAATTATTAAAGGTCGATTGAATTTTACCCTACAACTAACTAACTCAATTTATAACTTTTTAAAACTTCCAATAACAAATTGAACTTATATTGAGTCCATGTTAATTTTGATTAAAATTTCATCTTTTGGCAAACATTTTACGATGTGAATTTGCTAGCTCTTTACGCCAATAATAAGAGTGTTATATTCGACTGTGCCGAATCTTGTTTACCCACGATTAATATGTGACAATAACATATTCTTCAAATATGTCTAATAGATTCATATCAAACTTGTTTTTGCCGAATTTCATCAAGATATTAATTACACTGTCCAACAGCATTTTTGAAACAGAATAGCGACCCTATAATTCTGAAAGGGCATGTTAAGTAGATAATTTTTTACAACAAACATAGTCCAGCTGGTCTAAGTTTTTCTTTACAGTGGGTCAAAGTTTTCATTTTTTGTTCGAAGGTAACATTATACAGGGTTTTCCATCAAGAGGTGTTATTTTGGTATTCAAAGAAAAATTTGTTTTTTTGACATGAATGATCGGATGCTTATTTCATAATAAAGAGGAAGGTATGCCGTTAATAATGAAAAACAACATCAACCAAATGGCCACCACGAACACGCTTACAGGACCATATCCTTTTCATGAAATTTTCCACAACCAAATCGCAAAGTGGCTGCCCTATGTCCACGATAGCCTCACGAATTCTATCTTTGAGGTCTTGAATCGACGCTGGGCTGTTGGCGTAGACCTTATCTTTCACGTGACCCCAAAGGAAGAAGTCGCAAGGTGTTAAATCACAAGATCTCGCTGGACAATTGTGATCACCCCTTCGAGAGGTAACACGGTCCGGGAACTTTTCCCGTAAAAGAGCAATGGTTTCGTTGCTTGTATGGCAGGTAATCGCCGACTTGTTGTCCGACCATAAGAAATCATTAGTCATCTCTTGATAGCGAATATGACGAGGAATGAACAAACCTGGGTTTTCTTCAACACTTTAGGCTACAGCAGCAATAGTCTCAGTTGTTCTTGAGCGACGTTCTCGGGTTTTATTCTTCACATCACTAACTTGTCTCAACCAATTTCCACCAATTTCTGTATTGCGGTCCGACAAGGTGCTTCACGACGACCCAAAAATGCTTTAGTTTTGCGAACTGTGACTCCAAGATTTTCACCATTTTTGTAGTGAATTTTAATAATTTCGATGTGTTGTTGAAGCGTGTATCGTTCCATTTTTAGTAATGGCATAGTTTCTACTTGTCAAATGTAAAAAAATAAAAGCTTCAAAGTGGCAGCTACCGAAATACCGGGTGATTCAAAGTAACACCTCTTGTTGGAAACCCCTTTACTAAATTTAAAAAATGTTGTTAGTTAATGTCTGTAAGAATTCTTATTGTCAGAGTTATATTGTGGTATTTTATGGGGATCATTTTTATGGAAGATTCAATTTAACCCTTTATTCGAGAAAATCAAAAAAGTCCTTTCAAAAAGGACATTTCAGGATTAAAAACACCAAAGTTGTAAATAAAGCTCTTTACGCTTTATTAGCAAAATTACACGCCACATTTTTTTTAACATCGCCAAAAATCCTTTTATGATCCCAATGAGCTGAAATTTGAAACATAGATATTCTTTGAGAATGGATTGTTTTTCTTTTTTTTATAAATTGAAAAAATTTTATGAAATACTTTCTTTTTCGTTACTTTCCTATAATCACTTCAATAAATAAACCGGAAAATCAAAAAACCTTAGTAGTGAGTCAAATATTATGTGTGGTTAAAATGAAAAGGTTATACAAACAATTATATTTACATTTCCCTGAAGGATAACTTTATAAGAAATGTGGGGTATAGCAGCAAAGGCAGCAATCTCCACTTTTTTAGTTACTGTAATAATTAAAAAAAGCATGTATATCTAAAGATTCTCATATTTATATCTGGAATGCTAAGGGCCTTAGCATTCTTTTGTAATATAATTAAAAATAATTAATTTAATTGTAATTACAAAAAAAAAAAAAACCGAAAAATTTTCGTGGGGGTCACCGAAGACACCAAATTACACGCCACATTGGGTCTCAATTTTTTTTTAAATTATGGAGTTAAAAATGGATTTCCTGTTTAGATTTATATTTGATTTGATGAAAGTGGCTACAAAGTAATTTTTTTCTTATTCTTAATGCATTATTTTGTAGTTACATTTAAAATTGTATGTAAAATTTTATGTTTTGAGTTAAAAAACATTTATTTTGAAAGATATCCAACTCGCGTCCCACTAAGAGACCAAAGAGGTCTTCAAGGAAAATATCTGAACTTTCTTTTGAGAAAAAAGAACATTTAAAAAAAAATCAAAAAAGTTTTCGATTTCGAAAAAAAATGTCAAAAATTTGTATTTATTTATACCCTCCACCACCACAAGTGGTGAAAGAGGGTATATATACGTTTGTCATTCCGTGTGTAACATTGATAAATATTCATCTGAGACCCAACAAAGTATATATATTATTGATCCTTATGAAATTCTAAGTCGATTGAGCAATGTCCGTCTGTCTGTCCGTCTGTCTGTCCGTCTGTCTGTCTGTCTGTCTGTCTGTCTGTCTGTATAAAACACTCTCACGTCCAAAATACATAAGCAAAATTAATGAAATGCATACCAAAATGTTTATAATTTTTCTAAGCAGTTTGGTATTGAAAAGCAGTAAAATCGAATTGGTAGAACCAGGGTTATGGATCAAAATGTAAGACAACCTCCAAAAATTTTGATAATTTTCACATGATTTTTTGTGACTTTGGGTAAATTCATTGCAGAGAATACCATGAAATTTTGCACTCATTATTGATATGATAAAAGGAAAAATTCTGTTGAAAATGAAAAGAATCGGTCCATAATTTCACGTAGCCCCCATACAAATTTCTTCCCGGAATATGGTGCTATGGTATATAAATGCCCATAGAAATGCAGTATCCATACAAAATTCAGCACAACTATGTTTCGTGTAAACAGAAATCGCGAGACCAATTTTTTTTTGGATCGGTCACTATTTGACCCTAGCCCCCATATAAAGTTTACTTCCGAAAGTCATTTAAATACACTTAAATATCTTATATATATCGGTATCAGGTTGAAATTCAACTCGCATAATCCCCATGCACATGAAAATCGATGTAGGGAATTTCATGAAGATCGGCCCATAATTGTTTATTGCTCCCATATAAGGACCCACTTCTAAAAACCACATTAATTTTCATAAATATCTGAAAAATATCGTTATCGAATTCAAATTTTACACAGATCGGTAGTATTAATTCACAAATGATACTACTAGATTGTGTGAATATCGGTTCATATTTGACCATAGCTCCCATATAAGGTCCATTTCCGAAAATTACTAATAAATCTCTTATAAAAGCTTCTATGTGGTAAAAATTTCAAATAAATATTTCCCATATATACGATAATCGATGTGTTGAATTTTATGAAGATTGGCCGATAATTGGTCATTGCTCCCATATAAGGACCACTTCCGAAAAACACATTAACCTCTATAAATTTTTAAAATATATCGATATCGAACTAAAATTGTATACAGATCAATATATTCTGTCCAAAAATTATACTACTGGGTTTTGTGAATATCGGTCCATATTTGTCCATAGCACCCATTTTAGCTCCATTTCCGATAATCACAATAATACCCATAAAACTCTTGTAAATAATGTTATGGAGAAAAATATCAAGCAAACTAGGCCTCAAATACACAGAAATCACGTTAAAATATTTAATTATATCTTCCAAATAAATCGCACATTACATTAACGCATATATAGACTCATATCGGTTAAAAATGTAACAGATATAAGTTTCAAGAAGATTTGGTGACTATGGGTTCATAATTATATATAGAAGGCTCACATCCGGAAAATTCATTAGAACAGAACAAAAATATACTTTTGAAGTTTGACTAAAATTATAGACTCTGTTGGAAATGGTAGGAATATGTAGTTATTTCAATTATAAATTGCTTAATTAGATAACATTTTTATACATTTTAAATAAAATATCTTCTGCGAAAACTAGTTTTTCTAAAAATATATACTTAAAATACTACTATACTACTATATTTCAAATAAACTTTTATTTTGTTTAAAAATTGTTTTATGGAAGAAAGTACATAATTTTTTTTGAAGAAAGTACATAATTTGTATATAGTACAAAATGTGTATGATATCAAGATTCATCTATAATCCATAAAGTGGGTTAAAAAGAGCTTCGGATATAATTATATTTGTAGACTATAAGCGAAAACTACTGTATTACATGACATTCTACCAATCTTCATAATTGGAGCTAAGTCCCAATAACAAACACTGAATATGGATATTAGAGTGTTTATACCAATGTAATTTCTATAATTTTCATATAATTTAGGTGGAGGGTATTTAAGATTCGGCACAGCCGAATATAGCACTCTAACTTGTTTTTAAATTTTTTTTTTCGAAAATTTTGCTAAGAACAATAGGTAATAAGTTACATGGATGAGAAAAAACACCTGGTTGGCCAAAATGTCAAATTTTGACCCCCTCTAACTCAGAAAGTTCTGGACCGATCTTGTTGAAAAATTGAGTATGAATTACTAACCATGGTGCAAATTTCATCCCAATCGGAAGACATCGATTTCAAAAGTTGGTTCACTTGTCATGAAAGTGTGACAACTAGATACATAATTTAGTGTGTCAACTAGAGACATAACAAGCTAAGTGACTAGTTATTTTAACACGCGCATCTGCTAAGCAGCGGGTCACATTTCTTATTACTATGAGATTGTCTGAGAGCTGGTCTGAAGTAGTAAACGCTTTGAGTTACCTTACTACCTAATTAACTGGTTACTAGATCAGCTACATAACTATTTATGTTCGAGTGCTAATTGTCAGTTCAAAAGACATCTCATAGACAGTCCAATAAGCGATTGCTAAATTATAATAAGTAATAAATTACTAATTTTGGGTAAATTAATTACTTTCAAAAGTGCAGAGCGTTCAAAGTAACTACACTTAAGATTACTTAGCGACAGTAAAGTGGTAATTGACTTCACCCTAGGATACATGGTATGTTAGTATACTTAAGTAAAAAGAAAATAAACTGTTGAGAATTATATCAAACCAGTTTGTACGAATTAATCACAAAAAAAGTATAGCACATAATATACGTTTAAAGTGACTACACTCTAGATTACTTAGAGACACTTAAGTGACAATTGTCCTCATGTTAGATTACATGGGGTGTATAAAGTAATCCTCTGCACTAAAAAGAGCGTATAGGTGTAAATGACCCAAAATATATACTTTGTGTCAACCAAGTGATCAGACATTAGTGACAATTACTGTCTATAAGGGATACATTGACTACTTGCTTACTGCTGGGTAGTAAATGTATCCTTTATATACAGTAATTGCCACTAATGTCTGAACCCTCTGCTAAATCCAATTGATATATTTTGGGTCACTTGACACGTATGTGTTCTTTGAGAGACGTCAATTGGTTGCTTTGTACATCTCAGGTAATCTAGCGTGAAGTCGATTGCCACTTATGTGTCTCTAAGTAATCTAGAGTGTAGTCACTTCAAACGCTTATTTTATACCTCACTTTTTGGTTAGTTATTCGTACAAACTGGTTTTATACAAAGTGTGTTTATATACATAGTATGAGTACAGTTTATTTTATTTTTGGTTAAGTATACTGAAATCGCATGTAACCTATCGTGAAGTCAATTGGAACTTTAGTGCCTCTAAGTAATATATAGAGTCACTTTAAACGTTTATTTTGTTTATATTCTATCGCAGTGTTGTTGGAGGAAGGTTTGTTTACAACCATTCGGTTATTGTATGCTCTACACGCAGAAAAAAAATATAGTTGTGCATGTTTACTGTAACCATTGCTGTAACCATATATATGGTTGATACAATCATGTGAATCGCAAATTAACCATATTATATTAACCACAATCATATAAATAGTTACTGTGAATATAATATTGTTAAAAAACTTGTAAAAGTGTTGAAATGGTTACAGTAAACGTGCACAACTATATTTTATTTCTGCGTGTATAATATGTATTTTTAACTGAGTATTTGAGTTCGATTAGCACCAGTACATGTTAAAATAACTACTTATGTAGCTTAATAAGTAAACAGTTTGGTAGCTAGTACGGAAGCTGACTCTATGCAACCGGTATATGAATATGTGTGGACTGCTTTGGGCCAGGTATCAGACAGTCTAATTGTAATCCAAAAGGGTCAATAACTATTCACGTAACTAGTTGTCACCCTAAGTGATAAGTAAAATCACTAGTTTTGGACAGTCTCCTTGAATAATGTAAATTCGAAAGAGTTTTCAAAATATTTTCCTTAAAATGTAATCAAAAGTCTTAATAGACAATACAAACTAATAAATGCAATATCTTCCGAAATTGATTCTTTTAAACGGAGTATATGGGTGATAATATGAAATATCGAATTGATGGACCATAATTTTCTCTTCTCTCATGAAATCCAAACGACTATTCAGCATTGTATGAGAGCAAGATGTTAGCTATTATAAACAATATATGTATGTGGATTGTATCCACAGTGCAAGGTGAATTTAATGTAAATGAATGTGTTCATTTTAATAGAATAATTTTCATTAAATAGTTTTATTATTGGCATTTCTGGAGTGTACGTACATGTCAAGATAAAAAAATAAAGAAATATTTTACAGTTTTAAGTTGTATTTTTCATATTTCATAACAAATTGTAAATTGTAGGGTATTTTTAAAGAAAGACTTTCTTTAAATATTTAAATTTACATTTCAAACCCGTAAAAATAAAAAATAATTTGCGGTTGACCATAAAAAAACCGCAGCCCATTTAAATATTGTAGTATAAATAATCGAAAATTCCAATTTTAGGTAATAAATTATGTAACATATATTTATCTTACACATTGTTTATCATATTTTAAACATAAATATATGCTAACACTCAAAAATTTTTCAGTTTGTCTTACACATTTCAATACACACGCTTTAAATCCAAATGGTACGCTCCTTCTACCCATCATATCACAATGCTTCGAATAGATTTGGTAAATTTGTTGACTTGCAAAAAAATGAAAATAAAAAATCGGAACAACCAGGTTGTTGGCTCTTTTTGCTTAATGAAATGCAAAATACTTATATTTTGGGAAAAAAAGTAAAATTAAACAAGTAACATTGTTATATTCGGCTGAGCCGAATCTTGCTTACCCACCATCAATATGTTGGTACAAAGATTTAGGTTCATATTAAACTCGTTTATGTCCAATTTCATTACGATATTAATTATTATAAGATAACTATGAATATTACAGTCATTTTCGGAGGAGGACCTTATAATTTATAATATAATTTCAGAGTACTTACAACTAATTTCTGCAAAATTGTATCATCATGACGCTTAATCAACATATTTCTGACTGCTCAAACAGTATTCCGGGGGCATATTCCGGGTGCTAAGTAAATTCATTGACCAATACCAAAGAAACTATCTCAACAGAGAGTATTTGTGGAAAATTTCAGCCAATTAGCACCTTTAGTTTGGGCGCTATCGTGTTTTCAATCTTATGAGAACACAGAATATATATATTGTTGTAGGTCTGCTATGCTTATTTCGATGTGTTACAAACGGAATGACAAAATCAATATACGCCCATCTTTTTATGTTACAAATGTTTAAAAGATTTTTATTAATATTTCTCTTTCATCTGCCGCCCTAAGCCAATTTAACACAACAGTCAGTCATATATACTTAGTTAATAGTTAGTTAGTTATTTAGTTTGTCTGTCTGTCTGCCCGTCTGTCTGTTATTATGTCAATAAGTGTGTCATATGTATGTAAAATATTGTAATAAATATTTTGTTGTTTTCTGTTGATGTTGTTTTACTGTAGGTTTGATTTAATAAAATTAATTTTGCATCTAATTAAGTAATGTATTTACATACGAATCATGTTTTTATCTGGTTTTTATACAACAAAATCTATCTCTTCTTGACTGACTGATGATTTATAACCATTTGTTATTATACCCTTCACCTTCACACATATATAAGTTTGTCATTCCGTTTGTAATTTCCTCTATTTTTTTTGCCTATTTTTGATCTATATTTCGATTACTAAGTCATAAATATAGACAATATGGATATCTAATGATAGATATTTCAAGGTCCATTGCAACGATGTATATAAGGCTGTAGTAAGTTGGACCTACAATGGGTCAAAATCGGGAAAAATATTTTTTAACCCGAATTTTTTTGCACAAAAAACTTTTTTTCACTAATAAATTAAAAACAATTAATTTTTAAATTAAAAAATTTTTTTAAAAAAAATTAAAAAAAACTTTTAAAAAATTTTTTTTAATTTCATTTTAAAGTATAATTTGTTGAAGGGTTTATAAGATTCGGCACAGCCTAATATAGCTCTCTTACTTGTTTAGATATTTATGTTTGTATGTAGGTGCCATTCAATTTATATTTGTCCGTCCAGCATACCGTCTGTCTATTCGTTTATCTAATTTCTGTGCCTTTGAGCCTGATTGTCTGCACCATTGTCTCATTTATAATATAATTGACATTTTTGCCATTGTTGGAGATTCGTTTGGGGTCAGACACGTTTTCGTCATGGCAGTAACTTTTTCTTATTTGTTTAATAAATTGGTGTTTAACATAAAATTGATCTGTTGCGAATAAAAACAAACATTATTAACACCAACATTTACAAAAGCTTATAATAGCCTTTTGTTTATAAAATAATCAACAGAATTCTTATTCTATTTATTTCTATTTTATAAATAGAACAGTTAAATAAGGGATTTATTGGGGAATAAAAAATAGAGAAATAACAATTAGCATAGACCTTTATCTTTGTGTTCGAAATAAGGTGATTAAAGTCACAATGAATCAAGTATCTTTTATGAGAAATATTGTAGCTCAAAGACATACATATACAGAGAAAATAAATTCGTAATAGCAACCGAATTTGTTGCAAATCGAATGATTCGGTTGCACACATAGAATTTTTCGGTTCTAGCAACAGAATATCAGTGGATAAAGAAGAAATTCGGTTGAAGCAACCAAACTCTTGTTACGACTTCTAAAATTTTGTAGCCACAACTATAAAATTCGGTCACTAAGGAAGTATCATTCGATTGGCAACAAATTCGGTTGCTATTACGAATCCGTTATCTCTGTGTACATATAGTTTTCGAATTATAGTACATTTTGCTTTAATTTTTTGTGACTTTTGACTAACTACTTATATAACTTGTAGAGGTTACGGCACATATTTATGGAGATTTATTGCAATTTAGAAAATTGTGAAAAATATAAAAAAATATTCCATTACTGGTTTTAAAACAATTGGTCATTTCACAAGGTCTCTTATCAATGACTCGGCAGCTCGGCTTAAGCCGGCGTATTTCCTGTATGTTGGTAGGTTGCTAATGTAACACAAAAATGGGACAGGCTTATAACTCTGAAAATTACTGCCCATTTGCAATTTTACCTGCATTTTTCAAAGTAATTGAGAGTAGAGGATGCTCTACGGGAGACTCGCTAGCCTTCTTATCGGAAAAATAGTGTCGTTTAATTCACCGTTTTGGCGAAAGTAAACTGGATGCTCTAGATATTTCAAGTGGTGTGGCATGGTGCTCTTTTATCAAAACTTATTGCTTTTGATGTCGATATTATCTTCTGTAGATTTATATCGAGCTTTCTCGCACTATACAAGTTGGGATGGGATCTCATTAAACGAGTTCAGAATAAATTCCGGGGTACCGCAAGACTCCGTTCTTTCTCCTACTCTATTCATTAGTTTTCTAAACTACCTTCTACGTCAAACTTCCAACTCTATTTATTCTTTTAAAGATGGCAGCAACGTTTGCTATTCATATTTTTTCAGTTATAGACCAAGCCTGTCGGAGATTGGGGGAATGAGGCGAAACTCACTCAGATTGTCCGGATGTGGTCTTGCGAATAGGGTAGCTTTCAACGCTCGCAAGACTTAAGGTAGGGTCACATACTTTTTTTGCATAAATTTGTTTGACGTTGTTTACTCTTACAAGGGTTTTGTTAGATCAAACATCATCAAAGAAAATAAAACTAAATATTTGTTTTGAATTGTCCTAAGTAAAAGGAGTATCGTCAAATATTTACCATGTGTGACGGTACCTTTAGTGTTGCATGATGGCATAATAACGAACGAAAGATCATATTGCTTCATCTGTAGCGATATAACAACAAGAAAATTCTATTGGCAAATGAAAGTTTTTATCACCTATGTCAAAAATTACGTCTCGATAGAGAAGCTAAACGGACGTGTTTTTTTCCTATCTCCGCAAATATTTCGGTTTTTTATTGATATTGACGGATATAAACAAAATAAATATAAAAAAGAATATATATAGCTTTACCGCGAATGGACGCGAAATTATTTATTTAAAACACAACGTTTTTTTTGATTAAATTATTAAGATTGAAAGTGCCAATTAAAATTAATTTTTTTTTCATTCTGGTGTTTGTTTTGTTTTTTTCCACCAGTAAAGAGCACAAGTGCAAATAAATAAACAGAGAATACTCTTTATGAGTTTCTCAAGTGATAATCATAGTGAGCGCAGGCTTAGCTTAAACGGCAGAAATGCTTATGTGTTTGTGAATGTGGAAGAAAATTCAAAAGAAAACACAAATACAAGAGTTGGTGACAGCTTGTATTTGACCGCCAAACCGATTGATCGCGCTCGTTCATTGTCCCCAGCTTTGTTTACGAATAGTATTTGTACAACAAAAGAAAATTCTTCATTGACAGCTGTTGATAAAAGTATGGTAACCAAGAGCAAATTTTTGGCAGCGCCTGAAAGTATGCCTAGTAATTCACCCCCTAAATTGAAAACATACGCAGTAAGTACGAACCCAATTGACCAAAGAATGGGAGCAATACCTAAAAATGTTCAGCCCATAAATAGTGCACAAAAACCACAAATCCAAGTGGGAATTGATAGGTACATTACCGTACTGAAACGAGGACGCAGCCCAAAATCCTCAAAAGTTGCATCAACCGCAAAAGTACCTAAAGATAGGGAAATTGATAGGAAAACTACTGAAAACAGATTTTCTATTTTGCAAGATGAAGCAGATGACCCCCCAACATTACCCAAGTTGTACAAACCCCCTCCTATTTATTTGAGAGAGCAAAATTCGAATGCTCTAATTAAGAATTTGATATCATTGGTCGGAGAAAATTCTTTTTACGTTGTACCTTTTAAGCGAGGTAACATAAGCGAGACTAAGATACAGGTAAATCATGAAAATGATTTCCGTAAAGTCGTTACCGAATTTGAAAACAATAAGAAAAGTTTTTACACATACCAGTTGAAGAGTAGCAAAGGCCTCCAAATTGTTATTAAGGGTATTGACTCTTGTGTAGATCCTGAGGATATAAAGGCTGCTTTGGAACATAACAGGTTTAAAATAAAAAATGTAGTCAACATTAGAAATCGCGAGAAAATTCCCCAACCACTGTTTAGAGTTGAACTAGAACCAGGTGATGTTAATCTCAAGAAAAATGAAACACACCCAATTTACAATTTAAAATATTTATTGCATCGTAAAATTACGATAGAAGAGCCACATAAGAGATCGAGACCCGTCCAGTGTTTAAATTGTCAAGAATATGGTCATACTAGGGCATATTGCAAATTACCTCCCGTTTGCGTGGTGTGTGGAGAATTGCACGGTTCTACCCAATGCGATAAATCCAAAACCGACTCAAAAGTAAAAAAATGCAGCAATTGTGGCGGAAATCACACAGCAAATTACAGAGGATGCCCAGTATATTCCATAGTTAAGAAAACATTAACACAGAAACCTAGTATTTATCCTGTGCAATCAAAGAACCTAGTTGATACCCATTACCCCCAAATCTCGCAAACCATGAATAATAAAGGTTCATACGCTAGTGTTCTAAGAACAAATCAAACTTTTGCTCAAAACCCACCATTAGGAAGTGAAAATAACCGTAATATCAATGTGGAATTTGCAGACCAACATCCCACTTCTAATTTTAGTCGACTGGAAGCTACAATAGAGACCCTAGTGAAATCGGTTAACAATTTTACCAACTCTATGAGTAATATGATGCAGGAAATGCTTAAAATGCAATCTGTGTTATTACAAGCTATCCTAAATAAGCCATGAACTGTTTGAAAATATGTTTCTGGAATGCAAACGGCATACGCCAACACAAAAACGAACTCGAATATTTTTTAAGAAACCAACAAATTGATGTAATGTTGGTTTCTGAAACTCATTTGACGTCCAGAAGTTCATTTCGAATAAATGGATATGTAATATATGATACCAAAGATCCCAGAGGTAGATCATGCGGAGGCTCGGCAATTTTAATAAAAGCTCGAATCAAACACTACTTAATGTGTGATCTTTGCGAAGATTATCTTCAAGCTACTACTATCTGTCTTGAAGATTTTCATCGAAACTTAGTGATTTCATCGATATACTCACCCCCTAGATTTTCAATTACAGAAAGTCAATATAATAGATTTTTTAAATCACTAGGCCCCCGTTTCCTGGCAGCTGGCGATTATAATGCTAAGCACACATTCTGGGGATCACGACTGATTACCCCTAAAGGTCGTGTTTTGTTTGATACAATTTCTAAAATGGGTTTGAATGTGATTTCGAGCGGCCAACCTACTTACTGGCCTACTGACCCGCGAAAAATACCGGATGTTATTGATTTTAGCGTGATGAAAAATATCCCTGGAGAAATGATTCAAGTTGAATCCTCGCTGGAACTATCTTCAGATCACTCACCCACTATTGTTACTTTATTGAGCCCCCGAGAAATTGTATCCCCGACTGGTAATTTAGCGATGACAGGCACAAGAATTAATTGGCTCAAATATAAAAAATACCTTAGTACACATTGCTCGGAAAACATACCGCTAAGAACACCAGAAAACATCGATCACTCTCTTATCAATTTCGATAAAAATCTCAAACTGGCTGCTCAACATGCTACCCAAACCCCCCGACAAATCAGATATAATAGAATTTATTCTGCAGATGTCGAACGGCTCTTAAATGAAAAAAGAAGAGTTCGAAGAGAGTGGCAATTGCACAGATCCCCCCAACTCAAATCGAAGCTTAAAGATTGTATAAAAAGACTTAAAAAGCTCTTGGAATTTCGAAAAATGGAATCATTGAATAAATATCTAGAAAGCCTGGACGCAACCCCGCAATCGGATTACTCATTATGGCGAGCCACAAAAAGTCTTAAAAGACCTGTCATATGTAAGCCCCCCTTGCGAAATTCAAGTGGCGGTTGGGCAAGAAATGATACTGAAAAAGGGAATCTGTTTGTTAATCATTTGAAGCAAGTATTTACCCCGAACACATCAAATGAAACTATTGAGTTGCCACCTGTTGTACCCCATTTTGGAGCAGCCGTACCCCTACGTTTTGAGATTCGAGAGATCGAAAAGGCTATTGTTGATTTAAACTCCAAGAAAGCACCTGGTATTGACAAAATCAGTAACAAGATGCTTATGGAGCTACCCCGGATAGCAATAAAAATAATTCTTTTTATTTTTAATGCTATATTACGCCTTGAATATTATCCTCCAGAATGGAAGGTTTCACTGGTTACCATGATACCTAAGCCGGGAAAAGATCACACAAAAGTAGAATCATATAGACCAATCAGCCTATTGTCTAATATATCAAAGCTATTTGAGAAGATACTCATGAACAAGTTGTACCCGATGTTAATTGAAAACAATTGTATACCGAATCATCAATTTGGATTTAGAAGAAAACACAGTACTATCGAACAAACCCATAGACTTGTAAATATTGTAAGAAAAGCGTTTGAGGAAAAGAAATATTGTTCCGCTCTCTTTATCGACATTTCTCAAGCGTTTGATAAAGTATGGCATGATGGTTTAATATACAAACTGAGTCAAAATTTACCCGCAAACACACATAAGCTATTGAAAAGCTATTTAACTGGTCGAACATTTAAGGTTAAAGAAGGAGACTTTTTAAGTAGTCCCCAACCCATTGAAGCTGGAGTTCCCCAAGGCAGTATCCTGGGACCCTTTTTATATTTGATATATTCGTCTGATATGCCAACTAACAATCGCACGCATACATCAACATTTGCAGATGATACTGCTATTCTAAGCATTCATGAAAACCCTGAAGAAGCGTCTCGTTACTTACAAAATCACATATTTGAATTAGAAAAATGGTTAAAACAATGGAAAATTAAAGTCAACGAGCAAAAATGTACACATATAACATTTACATTACGTAGAGAATCATGCCCCCCCATTCATATCAATAACCAAACAATAATCCAACAATCGGAAGTTAAATACCTCGGAATACATCTCGATCGTCGTCTTACATGGAAAAGTCATATAGATGCAAAATTGACTCAAATGAAATTGAAATCAATTCAAATTAATTGGCTCATTGGCAGAAACTCTACGCTTAGTCTAGATTGCAAACTTCTACTTTATAACATGATCATAAAACCGATATGGTGTTATGGCATACAGCTATGGGGCACGGCCTCAGCGTCAAATGTAGAAAAGATCCAAAGACGCCAAAACAAGTTTTTAAGAATGATTACAGATGCCCCCTGGTATATCAAAAACGCGAATATACACAAAGATCTAAACGTGCCCCTTGTAAAAACTGAGATCACGAAAAATGTGGAAAGATATTTAAAAAAACTTGAAATTCACCCAAACCCACTGGCCCGCAACATATTGAATAACCGTGGCCACACTCGATTAAGAAGGAGGGACACAGCTGACCTAAGACTAGAAGGAAGAATGCCTATTTAATAAAAGCAACAATCAATAAACAATTTTTCGTCCGGCACTGGCTGGACTAATTAATTATAATTATTAGATATAAGATTTGAAATACTTGTTGTTAGTTCATTAAGTAATGAAGATACAATAAATAAAAAATTAAATTGAAAAAAAAAAAAAAAAAAAACCTATGTCGAATATTAGCTGCGACATACACAAGCTATGATACATTAATCAAAATCGTCATGGAGTGAATCAACAAATACGTTTAAAAAAGAAGTACAATTTTGTGATTATATTGTTACGTTTTTACCTTTTAAAAACGGGGCTTATTTCCTTTAAATAAGCCGGATACTTTTGATTGCCAATAAAAGCAGTTTTAGTAGTTTAAAATTTGTAACAACTCTTTATTTATTTAAATGTACACCAACAACAGTTCAAATATTCACTCGGTGTCTTTATACACGTTTATCAATTCGCAGAAATGCACACACACCCTATTACGTACAACCTTAAATACACAAGACAGTTGATGTTAACTCTAACAGCGACAATGATCAACTCAACTCACGACTGCCACCTCTGCCACTATTTATACACACTGCCATCATCATCCGAGTAGTCGAGATTGTTCTTAACGGACAACTAGAACATTCGAATTCTAGAGCTTTCGATGTTAATGTTAGCAGCTTAAACATTTAGTGTTGCCACACTTATAAACAATGCTAATAACCGTATGCTATCAACATTGTTGATAAGTAGAAGCTTCCACTATTGGACGTGTTCATAAACATGATGAATGTTGCAGGCAGTCGTTAAATTCAAATCGCTATTGCACATTCGTAACAATATTTTATTAATATTAGTTATTGATCATAACACAGGATATTTGGTTTAAAACCGTGACATACATTTTTGGCTGCACTAGTCATAAAAATAATAGTTAGACTTTAAACTTCTTTCTCCTTTGCCGGCTTTCGTTAACAATTATTCACGATTTAAATTGTACTTCTACGGTATCAGAAATGTTTAAGAACTCTATATTCATACAGAGAATTCCTCATATACTCACTTGTAACTTGATGTGTGATTGAAATTTCATATAATAATTAAATCCGCGCTCTCAATTGATAAAATTTTGTTGTAGTTTTATTTAATTGAAAATAAATGCAGTTTTTTATTTTAATGAAGGGAGTTTTTTTTTTTAATTTCCAATAAATTTATTAAACATCAGATATTAAATTGATTGAAAGTGGTGAGATGACATTTAATATTCTTTAGCATCATTTATAGAAATAAAAAAAACATTTTTGTTGGCTGTCTGGTTCTCAGACAGACAGATGGACAGATAAATATCTATGCAGCCAGTAATGT
Organism: Calliphora vomitoria; assembly: GCA_942486065.2. Classification (NCBI taxonomy): domain Eukaryota; kingdom Metazoa; phylum Arthropoda; class Insecta; order Diptera; family Calliphoridae; genus Calliphora; species Calliphora vomitoria. Next base: position 95,522,115 of record OW818029.2, read on the forward strand.
ATCCATCCGTTCATCCATTCGGTCATCATTAAATATGAGTTTTGCTTGCTATTGAACATCCCACACGACCAAACAATAGAAAATGTATTCGCTTTTGTGTAGATTCATAAGAGCGAAACAAAACTTATCCTAAAATTATAGAATATTTTAAAACTATTATTTTAAAACTATATACCGAATTATCAATAAATAACACAGTATTGAATTTCATAGAGTCTAAAATAATGTTATTCACTGTTAGGTCTGCCTTTTACATCCATATGTATGGAAATTAACTTATGTTTTCCATTTTTAAATTTTGAATTTAAGTATTTCACTACATTTGCGAATAAAAACAGTACTATACGAAGTGGTCAAGAAAAACTATAAGTATTTCCGAACTTTATGGACTCCAATGCAATATAATAGTATATGGGAACCCCTGCATATTTTTGTTGTAGCATAATTTTTCGGAGGGAAAATCGCAGAAATTGTTAAGAATTTTTAAAATAATAAGAATAAATAAAGCATGATCAATGTTGCGACTGATTCGTTATTGATATCGCTGTCGAATCTTCCTGAATAAATGGTATACTGCCACAAACTGAGCGGCAGCTGAAGAATTTTCGAATAGTTTGCGACAATCGTTCTCGTATGTTTGTAAGCGAAACAGACGTTTGCATAAAGTTCGATACCCAGCAGTTCTAGGAGACAGTCCCGAACTACTGATTTTACCCATCATTTAGGGTGGGAACAAGTTACTTCAATAGCTACTTGACTAGTTATTTTAACACGTGCATGTCCTAAGCAGGGGCTCAATTGACCCTTTTTGATTACAATGAGACTGTCTAACAGCTGGTGCAAAGTAGTCAACACATTGGATTCACATACTGGTTAAATAACGTCAGTTACCTTACTAGCTATCTAACTGGTAACTGGATCAGCTACATAACTAGTTATTTTAAAATGTAAAGGTGCTACTTGACCTCAAATAGTCAGCTAAAAGACATATCATAGGAAGTTCAATAAACGATATTGTAACCTTTCTTCGACAACTATCCAATCGATTGCTTCTGGTGGGTAAAATAACTACTTTCTAAAGTGCAGTACAAAATAAACGTTTAAAGTGACTTCTCTATAAGTTACTAAGAGACACTAAAGTGACTATTGACTTCATGATATGTTACATGGGATATCAGTATACTTAAGCAAAAATAAAAATTAACTGCATGTGAATTATATCATCACAATTTATATAAAACCAGTTTGAACGAATTACTCACAAAACGTTTAAAGTGACTACTCTCCAGATTACTTAGAGACACTTATGTGACAATTGTCTTCACGCTAGATTACCTGGGGTGTATAAAGTAACCAATTGTCTTCTCTCTGTACTACAGAGAGCACATACGTGTCAAATGACCCAAAATATATAAATTGGAGTCAGCCAATTGATAAGACATTTGTGATAATTACTGTCTATAAGGGATACATTGACTACTTGCTTAACTGCTGGATAGTGATAATATTTTCGAATGCTCTGGTCAGGTGGGATTGTCTATCATTATTACATTGTGTGTGTGTAAGGGAGAGAGAGCCAGTCAGTTTGTGTGCATATTATTGTGTGGGTTCGTTGAGTGATGAAATAAGGAAAATTAAAAGTAATTGTTGGGTAATAATTGTTGCCATTTTATGATTGTTTCTGCTTTTCTTTTTTTTACTATTATATTGTTGTTGTTGTTGTTGTCGATTCTGCTGCCGATTGCTGATTTTTTTTGCTCTTGTTACTTTGTTGCAATTCAGTTTATTGTTGTGATACTTCTTTATATCATTTTGAGCTTCAACCATTCAATTTTATGACAATGATAGGAGTGGGAGATCTTATATTTTATTTTGATCTCTATATGTATACCCTACATCAAGTAATTAACTTACATATATTAAGTTTACATTGTTTTTTCACTATTTTCAACAACGACATAATATAAAGGGTCTTCCAATAGGATCTCCCGAACTTTGACAGTTGATATTGTTGAAGCTAATTAATCAAATTGACTGTAATTTATTTAGTTTGATTTTCTAAATCGCCATGGACGGATATAGCGTTCAACAACACGTGTAAATATTAAAATTGTTTTATTAAAATTGGAGTTTCGCGTGCTTTGCCCATTTTACGTGATGAGGAACTTTTCTGGATGAATTTGGGACGATACCAATTTACGTGAGATCCAAGAGTGTCAAATGTATTCAGAAAAATACACTGTTTGCTGTATTTCATAAAGAACATCCAGGCCATCACCATCAAGGGCGAGCGCTATAGGTCGATGATTACCAACTTCTTTTGGCCTGATTTAGATGATATAGACAACAACGACATGCGAATTCAACTGGACGGCGATACGTGATATGCAGCTCATGCCACATTGGTCATTCTGAACGAGCGATTTAAGATAATCGTCATCTCACGTGGAGATGATGGGAACTGGCCACTGAGATCATGCGATTCCACCCTGTTAGACTTTTTCTTGTGGGGTTTTCTTAAGTCGTAGATCTAGCCGAATAAGCCACAAGCTGCAACGGCCCTCAAAGCCAACATAAACCATACCACCGGTCAAATTCAGCAAGATTTATGTGCCAGAGTGATGGGAAATTCAGATGCACGTCACCCTGTGATACCGCGGCAGGCATTTGCTCAATGATATATTGCATCCATAGGCCTATCAAACGAATGACAAATGTCTATGATATCTTATATACACTTGTCTTATTTAAAGATAGGATGCGCTTAATGAAATACCCTTTATATTTAAAAATCATATGCTTTAAATAAAAGGAAAAGGTAAAGTTGAAGTTGCGGTACAAAAATTGCAATTTTAAAATATTAACTTTCTTAGCACATTTAGCATTTGTATGAACCAAAATGGGTAATTCGGGGTTGTCATAGAATCTAATCATTGTCGTAATCGGTTTTCAAAACGACAAAAAATGTACATTTGACTTTGTAACGTGCAGTTACAAAAGTCAATCCACTAACGCAACATAATTAATACTAATACAATACATATTAGTATATTGTTGTTAATAATTCCCAAATAGTTTGTGTAAACTTTAATATTACATATTAGTATACTGTATAATTCCCAAACAGTTTATGTGAATTCTAATATAAGACATCTAAGAAAAACATGAAAAGGCTTATACTTTGTGCCTGGGTAACAAAGCATAATTAGACGAGGCCTAAATTTTTACTTCGTACTAATACCATAGTTAAAATCCGTAGTTAGCCGACCGAGAGCCAAAGCATTTATCTCTCGGATTGTACTCATCAGCTAGTCATAGCCAATAAGTTGTAGTTAGCCGATGAGAGCTGAAGAATTTATCTCCTCGGATTACATTCATAGACAGTAATTACAAATAATTACTCGTTAGCCAACCGAGAGCCGAAGCATTTATCTCGTCGGATTGTACTCAGTAGCTAGTCATAGCCAATAAGTTGTAGTTAGCTGATGAGAGCTGATGAATTTATCTCCTCGGATTACATCCATAGACAGTAATTACGAATAATTAGTCGTTAGCCGGCCGAGAGCCGAGGCATTTATCTCGTCGGATTGTACTCATTAAGCTAGTCATAGCCAGTAAGTTGTAGTTAGCCAATGAGAGCTGAAGAATTTATCTCTTCGAATTGCATCCATTAGCTGTGTTTACGAATAATTATAATTATCTCATCGAATTCTCTATTAGAAGCTTAGCCCATTAACAAGGATATACCAAAGATCCAAGATTTCAAAGGAAGAAGAACCTGGAAGCATACCCCGGATGGAAACAAAAACTGCATCACAACTTATGAAATCTAATGTAATTTGTTGTTTAACCGATAAAGAATTTAATTCCTATAACTTTAACTATCGATTTCACGAAGCCAATTTACTTTTTCTGTTGTTTTGAGGTGAATTACTTTGGCTAAAGTTCACTTCCGAAAAATCACTTGAATACGTATAAATATCTCATAAACAATCCAGTTGAAATTCGATACAAAACTACCTCATATATATAAAAATTTCCGTAATCTTATTAAGATAGGTCCATAACTGGTCAAAGCTCCCATATAATTACCACTTCGACATTACCGAAATATCTTATATTAGCTCCATTTTCGAAAATTGCTAAAATATGCATAAATCTCTTATAAATATAGTTATCAGGTTTAAATTCGATGGTAATAATCATTTGTCTGATGAATGCATGGAAAGCAAGGGCAAGGTCTTATTTTTATTGATTAGAAATGTTTGCTATTTATTCTGCAGCAGCAATGTACACCGTTAAGTTACTGCAAATTCTTCTGCTATATATATTAAGTAACCAATTATTACTATTTAAAAAAGTAATTTATAAAATATTTTAGAATTAACAATTTGGATAATTTAATCGAGAGTATATATAATTCGTCTTAACCAATAATTTTAATATTCCTATATTGTTATGTGTTTTGTTTTGCTAACTCTAGCATTGTTACCTGAAAAAAAAGGAAATGTAATTTCCAAAGAATTGTAATTGTATTTACGTGGTAATTTGTGTTTGGTTTTATACAGCTCAAGCATTACACTAGATAACATGGTCAAATCCAATAAGGAAATTGTGTAGGTTCGTTAAATGTCTCGAACATGCAAACAATTGTATTTTATATTTACTTTCCAATAAAAAATAAAACAAAAAAACTTTATTCAGTTGGATTTTTTTTGTCTTATTGCGGTGAAGTATTTTTAAATAAAATCCATTAATTTTTCCCCCACAAACTTTTTTAATTTGTTCGTACTTTCATGTTACAATTAAAATTTATCTCTATTATATTGAGCTTAAGGATGCAATGAAAAAGTGCAATAATTTTCTTTTTTTTTCATTTTACATCATTACATTAAAAGTATGACATTCGTGGATTTCAATTACATCTAAATTCCGTTTAATTCCTTTTATGTTTTATTTACAAGTGAATGGTTTTCATGACAGTGCTGCAGACCACAGCATGACGCGTCAGTTGGGATATGAGATATAAGATGTAAGTGTTTACTAGGGTGGCCCTTATTAAACGCATAACGGATTTTCGTTGATTCCAAGGTCTAAGCTTGTTTTTCCTCATCCAAAAACCAAATCAAGAAGCTAAAAATTCGATTTAAAGTCTAATTAAAAACAGCTTTTTGTATTTTATTAATTATAAAATTTGTCCGTTAATTATAAATTTTTACTAAAAAATCATCCGTATCTCAGATCCTAAATTAAAAAAATTCTTTTAAACGAAATTTTAAAAAATTAAAAATTTTAATAAATGCATTGCTAGGGCAACCCTAATGTACACTTAAAGAAATAAACTTTTAATATAGTTACTTGTAATATAAGTAGTGTTTACTTTTTTTAAATATTACACAAATTGTAAAACTCCTAGTTTGTTCGATAATTTTAAATAGTTCAATGCAAATTTCATGCCAATTTCTACGATATTTTTCTTTGAGTGCTTAAAATGATGGTGGTTGGATTTAAGAACATTTCATCTAAAAGCAAATGTAAACTTCAGTTAATCGTTAAATAAGCAATTGTCGTAAATCTGTAAAGAATTGACATTTTCGGTTAAACGTATTAAACATCAATGATAAAATCACCTTTAATACTGTCATGAACTTACATGCACTCCAACAGAAACAGACTGGTGTACAACAGCGCAGTAATAGAAATTAAACATGAACATTGGTAAAGATGAAATGGAAGTGAGAGTATGTGTAAGTATTTGTGCTCAAGTAAAATCCCTGCTGTTTTATAAGTAGTCAATGTATGCCTTAGAGACAGTAATTTTCAGTAATGTGTGATCACTTGGCTGACTCCAATTTACATTTGACACGTATGTGATCTTAGTAGTGCTGAGAGAAGTCAATTTAAAGTTTAAATTATGAAGTGAATTGTCACTTTAGTGTCTCTAAGTAATCTAGAGAGGTAACTTTAAACTAGTTATGTAGCTAACCAAGTAACCAGTTCGGTGATCTGTACGGTAACTGACGCTATTTAACCAATATGCGAATCCAATGCGTTGACAACTTTCGACCAGCTATTAGTTTATTTGTAATCTACGTACATGTTAAAACATCTGCTCACGTAGCTATTTATGTAACTACTGGTCTCCATAAAATATAGGTAAAATCACTAATTCAGGACAGTCACCCAGAATTGCTGGGATCTTAATATCAATATGTGTTTGCATGTACATATGTATGTATAATATTGTTATATTGAACTTAATGTAGACATTATGTGGTTGAGGTAAATACTGTTGCTACACCAGCAATCACTTGTAGTTCATTTAAAATTTAATGTTCATTTAAAATTATTTTGCGTAAGACATACATATTAACATACTTATTACCGGGTACTACTTCTTACATGCATGCGAATACTTAGACATTTGAAATGTAAGTAAGTAAGTGTAATCTTGAAATAATGTCTTTTTAATTTAAACATTTAATGTGGTAAAATTGTAGGTGTATTAACTATGTGCATTAGGATGGCCCCTAAATAAAATTTTCAATGTTTATATTAAATTTGAACCCCCAAAGTACTATTAAAATTAGCAAAAGATTTTTAACAGGATTTTAGTGTAGAAAAAGTATTAGTAAACCATTGTTTTTGAATATGTGGCTAAATCTTTTTATGACACAATTACAAGAAAAACAAGTTGGAAAGTATGGTAGGTCAAGCCCGACCATATAATAGCCTACACTATGTAAATGAGCAAAATCATTTTGCTTTTAAAATTTCAATAATTTATTTTCGTGAATGATTTTCGGAAGAGTGCCTTATATGGGAGCTATGACTAATTATCATCTCAAAATTAGGTGACATGATTTTCATATACAGTTATTTGAAGCGAAATTGGTGTAGATGCATATATGAATTACACATTTATGACGAATAAAGTCCAATTGCGGCAGGACATTTGTATGGGGGCTAGGTGAAATCATGAACCGATTTCAGTTAGTTGCAATAGGCTAGGTCCTTGGGCAGAAAAAATGATATGTACCAAATTTTATCAAAATATCTTTAAAATTTGCGACCTATACTCTGAGCACAAGCTTTACATGAACAGCCAGCCAGAAGGACGGACGGACATCGCTTAATCGACTCAAAAAGTGATTCTGAGTCGATCGGTATAATTTAAGGAGATTTAATTTAAGTTTAGAAAATGTTGTATAGAGATTTTGTTTTTTCTTACTACGTTTTTTCTGTCCATTAAATCAGCAAATTTCGAATTTTTTTTAAGCGCCCCCTCGAATTTGGAAAAGTTTTTTATAAGCTTACTTGCATTCACCTTTGAAAACTTTGACGAATATTCTTGGCTGTGCCTCAGCAAAATGTTATGTGATAAAAGTATAGGCCCAACTTTAATATGCATACTCTAGCTTAAGCACCTGAGCAAATAGAGTGCAATAGAGACACCTAAAAGTATCTTCGGATTTGTTTAAGTAATTCGGGGCTTTTCGTTTTGACATTACTTAAGCTAGCTTATGCACATTATAGTTTGGGTCTTATCTCGCTCTGCGCATTCAAAAATGTATTCAAATAATTTTTAAACTTCAGTAAAATGCCACGACTATTCCACAATGTTTTGTTTTCGTCTAGACCGGCTACTAAAAATTGGTGGAAGAAAATATGAAAATTGTGTGAAAAACTGCATTTTTTAAAAATTCATGCTTATTATATCAGTTTCTAAAGTGATCAAACTCTGTTGTTAATGAGAGCACATCAATAGCATATGCGCAATTCCATGTCATCGTACGTGACATCTGTACGCCTATAGAGTGGAATAGATTTTGCACAAATAAGAGTATCTGAAAAATAATTTAGTATTTATGTTTCATTCAGAGGGTACTACATTAAAAATAAATAATAAGTCCTTTCGAAAATATCGAGCGAAGTAAGGGTATATGGCACGTGACATAAAACTGAAGTAATTTTGAGGTACATATAGATATATGCGATAATTTGCGAATCGTCAGAGACTTTATGTTTTCTTTTAATTTCTTACGCTAAACCAAATATTATTCCTTTACAATCCGTTATATTTAAATAAAAATAATCTGTGGATGATTTTATAATAAATAAAATTTAATATCGTACGTGACAGACTTTTTTCTCATAGTATAACAATATATATTCTGTAAATACAAAAACTAAAAAAATAAATAGAAAATATATATTCGGTTTTAATAAACAATTTGATGATAGCAAAAAAACAATCAGAGTCAAATTCATTTTATACTACATGCTAATTGGGAGCTAAGTTTTCGCGGCAATCTTATCCTAAAACATACCCATTAAATTAAAAAATTATATATAGTCACCTTAATCTATTATTGTTGCACTTAAAATGTTGTAATAAGCTCTAAATACTTGCACATAGTAAAATTTTACTGTTTTTTCCTATTAAAATCATCTTGAAAAAAGTTTCAAGGGTTTTTGTATTTTCAGTCGTGGTAGTCATTCTCGTGGAATTGCCCATATGCCTTAAACAAAGCATAATTATACCTGTTTTTAATATTGGCCTATGCATCTAAATATGTTAAAGGAGCCAACTAACACTGGTCAAAAAAATTAAAATCACAAAAATGTTGTTCAAAATTTAAATTATCAAAAGATTGTAATATTGTATATTATACATATTATATCAAAATATCCTTCTTAAGTAATTGTTTATTAGAAAATATGTCGCTTGTAAAAGTAACCTATATCTTATGACATCCTTAGAATCCAATTTCCAGTATTGAGTAATTTTAATGAAGACCAAATACAAATAGTAAGGACATGCTTTTCGAGACATGATGCAAATGCATTTCATATGTGTATGACGTTGCTGTCCTAATCTAAAAACACATATTCTGAAATCAGTGCTTAATCTATTATTAAAATAGGACCAAGAATTCGGACTGGAATGTGGATGTAAAATCTTCTATAACCGAACTGATACTATTCACTAAGTGATATAAGATCCCACATTTTTATATCTAAAGACCAATAAAGTAACCCAAGGCCTGTAGACTATCGGTTGATGGTTGATATAGAAGATAATTATTAGGGCAGACTCGATCATATTATGGCAATAATTCATAGTAACACGAGCTCTTTGGACCACCCCGTCCAAGTCTGTGTTTATTATGATCAACTGGTAAGCACCGGTAATTTCATATCAATTTCACTCTGCTAATACTGCTTTCATTTAAGTAATGATTTATAATTTGGCAACATACAAAAGGAGCCACCCTAATATACATATGTACAGCTAGAGAATAATATTTAAACAAACGTACAAGAAAATAATTTTAGTAATGGTAAGAAAAGATTTAATGGTCTTTCTTATGTCTTCAGCCATTATAATAACCAGCTCTTATATGTATGTATAACGTGTGATATTTACAACTAAATGCAGCTTCAGAATGTATGCTTGAAATGTCAGATGTTAAACATAGTCACAGTGAAGTGAGTAAACATATGCATTATATATGCCATTAAAATTAAGAGCATAGAATATCAAGGAAAAGGACAAATGACGCACATTGGTTGAAGAGTGGCCGAAATTAATTTTTTCATCTTCGCCGATTTGGATAATTTTTTGGTATTTTGTTGTCAGATATCTGAATATTATGATTCCGTAATATTAGGCTGATATATTTATTATTTGTTTGGACAGACACGCTCGAAATTCATATATGTTTGCTTGCTTAAAATAGCATGCAAATTTATTGTATATTCAATATTTTGGTACAATCGGAGTAAACTTATCATTTGACTTTGTTGTATATTTTCGTAAATGAAAATAGTCATAGACGAGATTTGCATTAAAAAAAGTTGCAAAAAGTGTCATATAAAAAATTTCGTAGAACAAAATATAAACATAAATTTTGCGGTTGGCCCTTAATGTCAGTTCTGTTTTGACATTTGTGTAGTAAACACATGCGAAATACACGTTAATAAACAATGTTACGCTACACTGCTCCAGAACGCGGAATATTGCTGACTATTTATTTGACCAATAATCGGTCGGTGACTTTGGCACAACGTGAATTTCGTCGCAGATTTCCTGGCCGTCCAACGACTACTGGTGAAACACTGCGACATTTAGCTGCTCGCCTCGAAGAGACTGGCACAACACGTGATGCTGCCAGGCGAGGTAGACCCCGGAGTAGCCGTTCTGCAGAGAATATTGCTGCTGTCGACATCGACCAGACGACGTGCCACGCAAATGGGTATAAGTCGACGCACTTTAAAGCGAATTTTGGTACAAGATTTGAAGATGTTTCCGTACAAAGTCTAGACGGTGCATCAGCTGTTAGCTGCTGACCGCCAATCGCGTCTAACATACGCTCAAGCCATCCTTAATCACCACCAAGAGGAAGATGATTTTTCATCAAAAATAATCATGAGTGATGAGGCCCATTTCCATCTTAGCGGGTACGTAAATAAGCAAAATTTACGCTTCTGGGGCACTGAAAATCAGCGTGTAACACACGAAGAGGCATTACACCCACTCAAAGTCACTGTATGGTGTGCTGTTTTCGCTGGAGGAGTCATCGGACCTTTTTTCTTCGAAGACGACGCAAGTTGATGAGTTGGGATTGGATAACATGTGGTTCCAACAGGACGGTGCAACGGCACACACTGCCACAACCGATATGCTGAAGGATGCATTTCCCGGACGCCTAATCTCCCGTTTTGGCGATTTGCACTGATTTGACCACTCCAGACTTATAAAAATAAGTCTGGAGTGGTCAAATCAGTGGCGCTTTTTGAAGTCGCGGGTTTATGTCTACAAGCCTCAGACTCTTGCAGCTCTTAAAGACAATATTCGTCAAGAATGTGAGGACCTATCGCCGGAAGTTTTGGCCAAAGTGATGGAAAATGCCATAAAAAGGGCTCAAATGACAATCAACTGTGGCGGCGGCCATTTACATGACATCATATTCTCGACTTGATGTAAACAAAATTAAAAGACCAAATAAAAATAATCCACAAGAAGAATTAAAGTTTTTAATTTTTTACAGCCAAAAAACATCGGAAGTTTACTTTTGCGTCACACTAGTCAAGAAGCTATTCTGCCAATAGTATGTCTCTATCTAATGGACCTTATCCAATGATTTAATTTTTATTTTTTACATTTTAATTGGTTATTTGTATCAGGTGCTGTCCGAGGAAGCGAGGAATAAAGACTGTAGAGCCTATATTGGACGTGTAGCCGCTAATGAAGACGTAATGCATAATATTTTATTGTCTTCAGACCCATTTATAAATAGATTTCGCTTAAAGCTGCAATTCAAACAAATTGGAGTAAGATAATGGGCGATGGGCGTAAAAGTGGGCGACTCAGGTATATATTTCCAGAAGCCCATTCTACAATTATAGTATTTATTTTTTGTGAAAATTGAGTTGATGCATTAAAAAACAAGGGAGTAATGCCACTTTTTCAATACAAGTTATATGGGAAGTGGGCGTAAGAGTGGGCGGATATTTTTAAAAATTTCACACAAATGATTCTGAGTGTTTAAAAAAGCTATGCGCCAAAAACCAATGCCGTAGGTCAAAATTTAATTTTCAATTTGTATGGGAGTTACACCCACCTCCCATACAAATTGCGCGGATCATTTTGATTTTTCCATTTTTTTCTTAATTCAAGTAAAAAATGCCTAGGTGCCAAGTTTCATTGTTCCTCGACAATTTCTTCTATTTTTAGCCGATCGTTCTAGAATCTTTCACTTTTTCCCATGTTTCACTGCAATAACCAAACATATGTACAGCGTGAAGCCCAAAGTAACACCTGTTTGCTTGTCCTTAGTATGGATTTTTCTAATAGCAGATTCAAATCTTTCCCGATTTATTTAAATATCTAGTTTAATTAACTATTACTTAATTTATATATATATATTTATAAAAACAAATTATTTAAAAATCAATGCTGCGTCATAAGTTATATGCATTTAAACAAAATTAAAAATTTTGTTCGATATATTTTTTGTGAAAAAAATATGTACTTACTTATTTTGGGAAATATTTGTAATACTGGGAGGTCCAGGGTCTTCCAAACAGCTAAAATAATACATTATTGCAAGAAATAGGTTATGAAATTAGGACAAAATGCAATCCTGCGTGTAATTTTGGAAGCTAGTTCACAAGATATTATGAGTTATTCAAACAATTCATCTACTATGCAATGGGGCTATTAACTTGAAATTTGAGTTTTCTGAATTATGATATATTATAAAATAATTGAGAAAGATTTCGATCAGCTATTATATATTAAACCAGACTAAGGTAGGCAGAAAAACAGATTTTTTTACATAATCGACGAGCCACGAGACAACAGCCTCCCTTGGTGTTCAAAGCCCAAATTGAAAAGTTAAACTCAGATACACCTCCTCTGTGGTCATTCTCCATAGTTTCATACATCTTTATAATAAAAGACGTGAAAGTGAGTGTGAAATACTGGCCATTTTTTACGTTCAATTCATCCACATATATGATTAAATGACTAAAAATAAGGTTAATGAAAATATTCTACCATCTTTAACAAAAAAAAAAAAAAAAAAAAAAAAAAAACACAAAATTTATTTACCAAAATCTTTTGCTTAAAGTTCTCTTAAAGTACATCTTTATCCATCACGTTCTAATGTCGGTTTCAGTCATGTAAACAATGTCATTTATGACTTTATTTATATGCAAAGAAATGAACTTTGTTACGTAAATGTGTATATTTTACTTACAGTAGACTATACACACATAATTATTTATATTAAAAGATAAATAAGAAAAACTATTGGCAAAGTCCGCCTGAAATACACACTTACTGCGGCGTAACTACTTTCAGTTTCTACCAAAATCTTTTTAATATCAATTGTGTAAAACAGGGTATTTTGTCTTTGATATTTAGTTATAGGTCACATGTTTAATTATTAACCTATTGTCGAAATAAGGTAAGACCTCATTAAGCTGAGTGCGGGTTAAACTCTCTTCAGTTAAGTAAAGTTAGCAAAGAGATATAAGGTTATACCCGAGTAGCCAACATATTTTATTGGGCTGAAATGGTATTATCTTCTTCTATAATTTTAAATAATGAAATCAACCAATGAATGGTGTAGCGTACAAGAGACTAACACATCAAGTAAATTGAAATGTGTAATCTAAAGGTGAGCATAATCGAAACAATAACAGACATTAAGCAGAATGAAAAGAAAACTCCAATAACAACACTCAGAATGCCACAAACTTACTTATATAACTATGCAACACATATAAAAAATAAACATTTACGTACACCCGTTCCAGCACCTCTATATCTGACTAGAGTACTATGTTCTTACATACATCTATACGAAGATAAGGAAGAAATGAACAACAAAAATTAGAGTCCTAAATGAAAATCTCCTTCGAAATCAATTTCAGCCCTTGAAAAGAAAAAAAAAAAAATAAAAGAAGAGAAATGATAAAGAAAACGAGCAAAAAATAAATTGGAAAAAACAAAGCGAAACAGAAACAAATTAATAATAATGTTGGGAAAACTACTAAAGCCATTATTGAAGAGCCAACTTATATAAGTACTTCTGCACTGCGTCTAATGTATATACATATATGTTTGTCTTTAAGATACAGGTGTAATACCTGGTGGGGGTGTTAGTTAAATGGTTTTACGATGAATTCTAAGCAACTTTTCAAAGTTACTTCAATACAAATCGACCCACCCGAACTTTTTGGCACCCTAGTTCTAAAATAATTCTTCGTCGCACAGTGGTATAAACAAATAAGAAGGAAATAAATCTGTAACTTCCAAACCCTCAGTTCGATTTGAATGAAATTTTATATGCGCAAAGTAGAAGTGTTTATTATTGTCCTAAGCAGTTTGGTATTGAAAATCAGTAAAATCGGTACAGTAGGCCCAAAGTTATTAATAAAAATGTGAGACTACCTACAAAAAAAATTTATAATTTTCATGTATTTTTTGTTATTTCTGTAAATATAATTTTACACTCGTTATTTTTATGATAAAAGGATTAACTATGATTAAAATTAAAAGAATCGGTCGATGATTTCTCCTAGCCCCCATACAAATTTCTTTCAGAAATAGGGTGCTATAGTCTATAAATGCTTACAGAATTGCAGTAACCATACAAAATTCATCAAAAATAAAATTCGTGCTAAGAGAAATCACAAGACTATATTTTTCGTTGATAGTCCCATATTTGATCATAGCCCCCATGTAAAGTTCACTTCCGAAAATTACTTAAACACGCTTAATTATCTTATAAATATAGCTATTATGTTGAAATTGGATGCAAATAATTCCCATATATACAAAAGTCTCTGCGCCGAATTCTATGAAGATCGGTTCATATTTGTTTATAGCTCTCATATAAGGACCACTTCGAAAAACACATTAACCTGCATAAATATCTAAAAAATATCAACATCAAACCAAAATTTTACACAGATCCGTAATTTATATTTGGAAGTCATACTACAGGATTTTGTGAATATCGGTCCATATTTGACCGTAGCTCCCATATAAGGTCCACTTCCGAAAATCAGTTATGTACTCACAAATCTCTTGTAAATACCTTTATAATGATAAACTTCGACACACATAATACTGCATAAATATCTAAAACATATCGATATCAAAATAAAATTATACATAGATGAATAATTTGTATCCAGTAATCATACTACTGTATTTTGTGAATATCGGTCCATATTTGATCATAGCTCCCATATAAGGTCCACTCCCGAAAATCGAAACTAAAAATCATTTTATGACCACTTCCGAAAACACATTAATCTATACAAATATCCCAAAAAAAATTCGTACTGAAACAAAATTGTACACCAATCAGTAATTTGTATCCAAGAATCATATTAAAAGATTATTTAAATATCGGTCCATAATTCGATATAGTTGTCATATAAGGTCCACTTTTGTTAATAGCGTTGTTTAAATTAAGTTTTATTTATTTTTTTATTTTTAAATTTTACAAAAATAGCCCTTAATACTTTGAAATCACTTTACAATATTATATGGCAATAGTCCCATAATAGGTCAGCTCCCATATATTGAACCAAAATAATACACAGATTTGTAATTTAAATCAAAAAATCATACTACTGATTTTTGTGAATATCGGTTCATAATTGGCAACAGCTCCCATTTCCCATAAAACTCTTGGAAAGATGAAATTCAATTAAAATACATAGAAATCACGTTAAAATATTTTATGACGATTGAGTCATAATAGGTTTCCATATTAGTTTCACAACCCAAAAATACATTATCGCATATAAACATTGCTATCGATCAAATTTCAACAGAAATTAGTTACAAGTAGACAAAAATCATACTGCTGGATTTTTTGACTATGGGTTCATAACTACATATAAGACACATATCCGGAAAATTCATTAATCGCGAATATATATTAAAATTTTGTGATATAACTCACTTCCATATGCAAAATATTGAATTTTGTCTAAATATATTTGTATACCCTTTTTTTATACATTTTTCTTTACTTGTGGTGAATAAGGATTATGTTGATCCAAACGTACACAATTTATATACGTACCTAATAGTTGGTTATATTAGGTACATATATAAATTGTTAAATGTCATACGTTATAATAGGAATAAATGACAAACTCTTTTCAAAATGGTAAGAATCTGCAGTAAAAGTATCTTCTACTTAAACTAGCCTTTCTAACAATTGTTTTATTATTTCATATATTTATTTAATAGTATTTCAATAACATTGTCTTAATCCTCTTAATAGGAGCGCACTTCTAATAACAAATATTGAATATGGATATTAAAGTGTTTATGCCAATGAAAATTATACAATTCTCATCATGTTTAGGTGGAGGGTATTTAAGATTCGGCACGACCGAACATAGTACTCTTACTTGTTTTCTATACCACTATGAGTCGTCTAAACGCTAAATGCTGAAAGTTAGATTTGAGTCAAAGTAGCAATACTTTCCAAAAAAAATTTAAAAATAAGTGTTGAAAAAATCTAATTAAATATAAAATATCTGACATCGACATTCAATTATAAATTGATACCAAAAAATCAATTCTTATGAAAATACAAATTTTAACATATCTGTCTCTTATGGGTTACCCTGGGGACTGATTATAATATTACGTATTTCTAGAAAATTTGTTAAAATTATTTATTCAAAATACATTGTGTAGCTCTTTACTTGATATAAGACTTGAACAGTGGGTAATAAGACTTGAACAGTGGGTATTGGGACGAAACAAAATTTCGAACAAAAAAAATTAGTTTTTGAACCTTTACATTTCTGATTTTGATAATTTGATATACATGTTTTTCATGGCCGTACAATTCAAAGTTCTCCAGAATTTCGAAATTCGCTTTAGGTATATATTTGTATGGCGCTAATCGAATTCGATTGAAGTGACTGCTTTTGTGGAACAATTAATATTACTGAATAAATGGTTCTTGGTAACTGAATTCTGATTTCACGAACGAAATCGAAAATTATTTTAATACGTTAATTTCAGAGCCAAATATTTTAAACAAATTTCTTCATTTTCGCTGAACCATAACTTACCATAGGTATGGCATTATTTCCAAGAATTTTATGTTGTTGATAAAGGTTTCATGGGATTGAATTGTTTGTATGTTAATTTCAACCCCCAAAAAATTTGTATCAGAAAAATTAATAAAAAGGTTTATGTGTTTGTGAAAGATTGTGTTTGAATTGTTGTTGTAGAGAAAATGAGATCCTTTTTGTTATCCTTTGTTTTGAATAATGTTAAAAATCTGAATTGTAAGCATATCATTTGAGAATATTGAATTACCTTTCTGATATGATAACTGAATTGTTTATATTTCTATGATCAATTATTTGGATCTGGTAACTGAAATCTTAATTATTAGTAAAGACATAATATTTTAAACAATTAAGCGATTACAATTGTCAATATTTACAATTGCGGCAAATAATCCTGAATTAAATTTGGTTGTACAAATTCATTGTATAGATTTAAGGCACAATGCAGTTTACTTAACAGACTTTAGTTGATATCAAAATATTGTAACCCATTTTGAATTGCTCAAGATGTTCATAATTATTTTGTAAAGCGTTTCGATAACCCCACCACTGGTACGGATATTATATATCAAAAACTAAAAAATCACATTTTTGTAATTATTCAAAACTTGTTTAAGAATTGCGTTATTCCTGATAACAAATTTAGATAAGTGCTTTTTTCTTAAAAAACTATCGAAAAATTACATATTTTTAATTTAGTCCAATAAGAAGTAGGATAGGTAAAAATGTTAAAAATTTTATTTTCAAATGCGAATAACTTCTAAGTTAATTGTGCTCGATGAGTAGATTCTATATATGTAATTTTTTTGATACAAATAAATATTATCGTATTATATAATTAATATACCCAAACTATTTTGTCCTGCCCGCGCCCCTGGTGGGCCCATGAAATCCTAATTCAAAATTTTAACTCGACAATACTTCCGCTTTGTGCATGTAATTTCATTAAAATTGGACTAACTGTTTAGAAGTTACAGATTTATTATTTATACAGCGCCATCTAGCGTGCGTTTTAGGTAAAAATTAATATAAACAAGTAAGAAAGTATGGTCGGTCAAGCCCGACCAGATAATACCCTACACTAAGTAAATGAGCAAAAACTTTTTTCTTTCAAAATTTCAATATGGGAGCTATGAAAAATTATGGACCGATCACCACGAAATTTGGTCACGTGATTAATGTTTATATGAAAGTTATTTATGTTGAATTTTATGTGTATACCAACATTTGTAGGAGATTTATGCTCGTTAAAGTGATTATCGGAAGCAGGCCTTATATGGGAGCTATGACTAATTATGGACCGATCATAATAAAATTTGGTGACATGAATTCCCTATATATAAAACTTATTTGGACAAAAACTTGTGTAGATACCTATATAAATTAAACATTTGTGACGGATAAAATCCACTTTCGGGAGGACATTTGTATGGGGGCTAGGTCAAATAATGGACCGATTTCAGCCAGTTTCAATAGAGATCGTCCTTGGGCAGAAAAAATGATATGTACTAAATTGTATCGAAATATCTTTAAAATTGCGACCTGTACTCTGCGCACAAGCTTTACATGGACAGCCAGCCAACCAGCCAGCCAGCCAGCCAGCCAGCCAGCCAGCCAGACGGACGGACGGACATCGTTTAATCGACTCAGAAAGTGATTCTGAGTCGATCGGTATACTTTAAGGTGGGTGTTAGACTAATATTTTTGGGCGTTACAAACATCTGCACAAATTCATTATACCCTCCCCACTATGGTGGTGTAGGGTATAACAAGCTTTACATGGACAGTCAGCCAACCAGCCAGCCAGCCAGCCAGACGGACGGACGGACGGACGGACGGACATCGTTAATCGACTCAGAAAGTGATTCTGAGTCGATCGGTATACTTTAAGGTGGGTGTTAGACTAATATTTTTGGGCGTTACAAACATCTGCACAAATCCATTATACCCTCCCCACTATGGTGGTGTAGGGTATAAAAATGGATTCCTCGACCCCAAAAACAGTAAGATATCACAACCATAATTTTTAATGCTAACGCTAAACTAAATAAAACCCTTGAGGGGTTTGTTATGGAAAACGTCAACTTGCATTTGGTTTCATCCCATTCTGATTTTGGTTGTAGTCTTACGTATGAAAATATATTTCCTTTTCTGACTTTATTCTTTTATCAATAAATAAAGATTTTATTAAATATTACATACTTAATTACCTAAGTTATTTTAATTTATATACGTATCGAATAAAATCTAAGCTAATATGTAAAAACTGTTTTTCCAAAATCTCTATCCGCCGTAAAGTGGTGATAAATAATCACATTCAAAATTAAGAAATTATTATGAAAATTTCATACAATCTGACAAAAATTTAATTTTTTTAATTTTACTCCAAGATTTAAAAAAAATTGTAATATTAATAAGAACTGGCTTCAAAAATGACTTAGAATAAATTTTTAAATTGTTGTAAACGTCAGGCAATTGTCGAATATAGTGATTTTTTGTAAACCAAAATTTAAATTAAAAAATTCACAACGAGGTTTTCAAATTTCTTCACAAAATAGTCATCTTTTTAGTAGCAGTTTATTCAATTCCACAAAAACTATACTAAAATTAATGTTTTAAAAATTATTTTTATTAAATATGGGAGATACAAAAATACTTTATCAACTACCGCACCAAGGGAAGCACGGTCTGGATTTTAAGGCGGTTGAGGAAAAACTTTCCAACCATTTCATTCTAAATACTTTTTAACAGGTATTGCGGTCGATTGTTGTCATGATGGATTATTACAGCTACATGTCTGGCAGCATATTCTGGGTGTTCTTCGGCCAATGCTCACTTCAAACGAATCAGTTGTGTTCGGTACAAGTTCTCTGTGATTGTCTGGCCAGATGTAAGCAGCTACATAGAATTCCACAATAATAAACAATTTTTAAAAATTTTCTTAGTATTTTGTTCAACCACAAGTCAATTGTTCTGACATTTTATACTAAAATATGAAGAAATGCAATATATTTGAAGGATGCAGTTTTAAAGTGGCATATTTTTGAATCTAATTGAGATATTGAATTGAAATTGTTTTGTAAGACCAAAAATTAAATGTTCTAACCATAAAAAATTAGTTCAGAATAATTGTGGATCAAATTGTTCTTAATATTTGCAATCCTATTTAAATTTAGATACAAATTTTAGTTTTAGAAACTTATTTATTGACAAAACTAATTGAAATTTTCAACTTATTTTAAATTTCTCAATGTTTAAAAAAACTTGTGAAAAAGTCGAAGTGAATCACGCAATTCCTAAAAATTGAAGCGATAATCTCAAAAATGGTATTTTCTACAATTTTACCCAAGGCTACACAAAAAAAAAAAATTATTTGGGATAAATAAGGAACACATCAGGGTTTACAAAGCTGCTTGCAGTTTTCTGATCCCAGCTTTGGGATTTTCGAACATGAATTTGAAGGGGCGACATATTCGAAAAATTGGACATGTTTTTTATACCAAAATGTTCTCCGTAAAGATACCTTATAGAAAAGTATAAAATTGTTATATGCTCTTAAATATTTTGTTTTTAATAAAAAAAGGTTTAAGCCACCTTTTCGCTCAGAAAAGAGCAAAAATCTAATATTTTTAAATTTTTAAATTGAAAATCGTTTATTTTTGGATCAATTATTATATTGCTCTGAAATCTTTTGCATATTACTGGCAATTCAGTTGTCTAACCATCGAAATAAAGCAGACCAAGTTATGGCAAAATTTTAAAATTTCAAATGCCTATAACTAGGAAATTCTAAGAGATAAATAGCACACACATGCATGTTTTCTCAAGACCTAGCCGTCGAAGTTACCCTACTTTGAGCCCCCTGGAGCATTTGCAGGGCCCATTTTAATAACTTAAACTCGAATACTCCTTGGCTACGCCCGCGTTAAATTTTATTTTGATCGAACCCTATTAGAAATGCCAGATTTATTTCCAAAAAAAAAAAAATTGATTCTGCCCCACTGTGCATGGGTATGTCAACCACGACTGAGAAAACTATAACCCATAAATCTTTTTTCAAGATAATTTGGGTAGGAAAAAACACTAAAATTTTACTATGTGAAGGTATTTAGAGCTTATTACAACTTTATAAGAACAAAAATAATAGTTTAAACTGACTATCTTTAATTTTTTTTATTTAATTGGTATGTATTAGGCTAAGGAGGGTATGTCACGTACGGTTTTAAATTTTATTTATTATAAAATAATCCAAAGATTGTAAAGAAAAAATATGGTTTGTGTTACAAATTAAAAGAAAATAAGAAAATAAACGGCTCTAGATTCAGAAATTTTCGCATATTTTTACATGTACCTCAAAATCACTTCCGTTTTATGTCACGTTCGTTTCGCTCGATATTGTGGCCAACAGTGTTTCAATATACAAACCTATTTTTTTTTTTTTTGCAAAATCTTTTCCACTCTATAGCGGTACAAAAATACATTAACAAACTGTGTACAAGTAGGATGATCAGGAGAAACTCAGATTATGCAACATTATGCAATCTCATTTTGTTGCTATTATATGTGGCTTCGCGACAAAGTAATAACAATTTCTGCCGTTTTCGATTTTTCATGAGTTTTTTAAAAAGAAAAAAAATAGCTTTTTTCACGTAAAAAAGTATACTTTTTGCTTCAATTTGTAATTATAACTCAGAAACAACTAAGCCGATTGAAACGCTATATATAAACGGATTAAGGGTTGTGTAAATCTCAACCTTTGATATTTGGGTCAAAATAAGGAACATCAGAATTAATTTTAGAGGAATGGTTCCATGGGGAAAGTTTCTTATTTTTATCCCTAGAATATGATTTTCCTTGTCACTTGGGCGATTTTTTTGCCTCCCTACAAATCGACCCGCCCTAATGTACATTGTAACAGATTTCATGTCTTCTTTCCCTGATATATTACAGATGTCCTAATGATCTCAAAATACCTTAAAGGTTACCTTCAGCTTTCCCCATGTACTAAAATTGTTTAACTCGATACAAAGAAATGTAGAAATAAAAGCAACTGAAATTTAAACAATATATATTGATTTTTACAGGTTTTTTTTTTTCGTTCATATTTGGCCAAATGTTCCATCGTTACATTTGAGCAACCAACCTCATGGTCAGTTGATGGTGGTCAAGGTAAGATAAACGATGGGATTATATGTGAATGTTGTGCAACTGGTATTTATCCTTTATTTTTCACTTTGTTGCCTTCTTTCTCTTTGTATTTGTTTTGCTTTCATATAATTTATCATTGTGACCCATAAAAACTAAAGTGAAAAGAAAAGAAAATAGAAATTCCTTTTCAAATAGCTAAAGTGTAAATTACATTGTTGTCTAAATAAACTAAATAAAACCGTAACTGTATTGATTTCAAAGGTCAGAGCATTTTGCGTCACAAAATTATAATATATTGGGCTAGAAAATAAAAGGATGTAATGTGGAATTATGAAGCTAATTTAAAGCTACACTAAGTAAATGAGCAAAAAGTTTTTTCTTTTAGAATTTCAATAATTTATAAGTATTCGTGAGTGATTTTCGGAAGAGGGCCTTATATGGGAGCTATGACTAATTATAGAGCGATTACCATGATGATCAGTGATTTTCGGAAGAGGGAAGCTATGACTAATTATGTACCGATCATAATAAAATTTGGTGACTTTTGTAGATACCTATATAAATTAAACATATATGACCAATAAAGAACAATTTCGGGAGGACATTTGTATGGGGGCTAGGTGAAATAATGGACCGATTATAGCCAGTTACAATAGGCTTGGTTCTTGGGCCGAAAAAATTATAAGTGCCAAATTTTATTGAAATATCTTTAAAATTGCGACCTGTATTTTGCTCAAAAGGTTTACAGCCAGCCAGACGGACGGACGGACGGACATCGTTTAATCGACTCAGAAAATGAATCTCAGTCGATCGGTATACTTTAAGGTGGGTGTTAGGCTAATATTTTTGGGCGTTACAAACATCTGCACAAATCCAATATACCCTCCCCATTATGGTGGTATATTCATACAAGCCCTACAATACCTTATACCCCGCGACAATTTCGGGTAATACTCACTACATTTGGTAATGTGATTCAATTAGACATAAAACGAGAGTATCTTACATTTAATTTAATCTCGATACCGAAGTTTATAAGGCTAAAAACATATTAAAACGTAAAAAAGCAACGAGCAAAGGTTAAATTCAAAAATATTATTACCTAAAACGCCATTCAGAATGTAGCATTTGGATTTTTTGGTTTAACTTGAAAAGGTTGTTTATCGGTGGCGGATTTATATGCAAATGCATGGATTTTTTCGAACGGTCAAATACCATGTAGACCAACTTTCTAAGCGAATCACACAACTTGCTATAAAATTACATCGATTTTTTTCAAAATGCATATTTATCTGTATTTTATCCCAATTCAGGTTGCTCTATAAAGAAAAGATAAACTAATTATAAAAAATATTTTCAATGCAAGCTTTTATTTAAATGCTCAAAAAAGAAGAATATAGACTTTAAATTAACTCATACTATTTAATTCAATATACGATTTATATTCGAGTTTCCAGATCGATTTTTACTTTTAATCAATTTTCAGTAGAAAAATTCAAAATTTAGAAATGAGAAACAAACTTTTTTATCCAATGATTCATCTCATATCTTTAAAAACATTACGGTAAAAATATCTTAAAATTTCTTTAAATTTTTTAAATGGTATTACAATAATTGCTTCAGATAATGTAGCAGGTTACCTTTCGCAGGCTAGGCAAGGAACCATTTTAATAAAGAATGACACAAACTCATTTAAAAGTATTGATCTACGAGTATATCCTGACAATTAAACTTCAAATGACTGTTTATTTACATACTCATACAAAAAAAAAAAAATAATGCAAAATGTTTGTAACAAAGAATTAGTATTAGTATATTTTTGGAAAGCGCTCGGATAGGACTTAAAAAAAACTTGCTATTTATTTGTCAAAAATTCTAAGTTATAGCCATTTCAAAATGGATATTTTCAAATTTAGCCATACCTTTGGCCGCTTTTTTAAAAACATAGGTCGTACTTTTAGAAAAGATTTCAAAGCAATATCAATTATGGATCCAAAAATAATCGATTTCAATTTTAAAATTAAAAAAATAGAAGATTTTTGCTGCTTTTTGGACGAAAAAATAAAAATACTTTCTTCAAGAATATATAATAATTTTCTATAAGGTATATTGACGAAGAAAATGTTGGTATAACAAATATGTCCTATTTTGTGAATATATCACACCTTCGCCCTTCGGAATTTGACATATTTTTTTACAAAAATTTCAACTTCGGGCCACATGTTCTAAAATACCAAAGCTGGAATGAGAAAATGGAAAGCAACCTTGAAAACCCTGATATGTTCCATATTTATTCCCAAAGTATTTTCCCAGCCGCAAAGGTAATGTGGACCCAATGGATAAAATTTAAAAAATATACAATTTTTGGTTTTCCTTTGACCTTTTGACAAATTTGTATACATTTTGTTACTCAGAATGACATATTTAAGGAACGTTGAAAATTTTATTGAGTTTTGTTAAAAAATAAAGATTTTATTACATATTTATTGAGTTTCTAAAACTAAAATTTGTATAATATATAAAATAAGTAGTATGATTTAGCTTAAAGCTATTTGTTTTTATACCCTACACCACCATAGTGGGGAGGGTATATTGGATTTGTGCAGATGTTTGTAACGCCCAAAAATATTAGTCTAAAGTGATTCCGACCGACTCAGAATCACTTTCTGAGTCAATTAAACGATGTCCGTTTTATATATAGGGAATTCCTGTCACCAAATTTTATTATGATCGGTCTATAATTAGTCATACCTCCCATATAAGGCCTGCTTCCGATAATCACTTTAACGAGCATTAATCTCCTACAAATGTTGGTATACACATAAAATTCAACATAAATAACTTTCATATAAACATTAATCACGTGACCAAATTTC
The DNA here is from genome assembly GCA_942486065.2 of Calliphora vomitoria. Classification (NCBI taxonomy): domain Eukaryota; kingdom Metazoa; phylum Arthropoda; class Insecta; order Diptera; family Calliphoridae; genus Calliphora; species Calliphora vomitoria. The sequence goes on from OW818029.2 coordinate 95,546,768, forward strand.
GTGGTGATCGGTCCATAATTTGTCATAGCTCCCATATAAGGCCCACTTCCGAAAATCGCTCACGAACATAAATTATTGAAATTTTGAAAGAAAAATGTTTTTGCTCATTTACTTATGGTGTTTTCTTTTCTGATAAAAATGTTTCATTTATGTTACCATTGGTGCAGGGGTGAAAAGTTGTAATTTTCCTTTCTAAATATGTTGCATAAATAATTGGTAAATATGTTACATATCTCACCCTCAATTATATTTCAGTGTGAGATAATACCCTTTTTTGCAGCTGCGTTAAGTACTTTTTTTATGGAAAAAATGTTTGAGAACAGCTGATTTCTATTATTGAAAAACAGTGTTGTTAATGCTTATTGGCAAACACACAGAATTGAATGTCGAAAGTCGCTTTAACAGTGTTAATATCGGTTTTTAATACTAATTTGGCACGCTAAATATACATTAGTGTTAAGTGTAAAATCAAGAAATTATTTTGTTCCATTCTAATAGAAAAATATGTTTCATTTTGCAAGGGTGTGTGTAACACGATAATAATATTACACATTTATAAAGCATAATTTTTTTTTTTTAGAAAAGAAAACACCATTAGTGTACTTAGTGTACTTTCTTACTTGTTCTTTTTAGAGCATTTAAATAAAAGCTTGTTTTAAAAATGAGAAAAATTCTCAAGTGAATATCTGATAAGTTAATCCAATAGTTGGATCCTTAAGATATCTGAAGCATTCTGAATCTTGATTTCAAGCGACAAGTGGACAACATTATATAAGCTTAACCCCTTCACTACCACGGTGATCATGCATTCCAGGGGAAATTTAAAAAATCGTCAAAAATACAATTTGCGTTGTATTTAAATAAGCTAATATCACATTTGTAGTTTGAAGAATTATTTTTCTTATTATCAGCTGATTTGGGTTGAATGCGCAAGTGTTTTTGTATATATGCGTTTATAAGTGTTTCTTCTTCTGAAAGTTGTTTTTTGTAAATAATAGCGGTATTCACAATCTTGTGAATTTGTATTGCAATTCAATGGTGTATTTCTGTATATATTGTTAGTTAAAAGTAAAAATGCAATGCATATACAATAATGCAAGACCAATTGCACAATATTGTGAATAGGGCTATTATAAGTGTTTTATATTATAATCAAGTAAGCATCAGTATATTCTTATATATATTCTTATATGTTGCGTTTTTTTTCCATTTGCGATAATGGATCCCTCTGGTATTGTAAAGCCCATTGATGTTTATGTCCGATAAAAAACTGACATTATTTTTTTTATTCTGAAAGAAATGCTACCGATATTATTGGTATATTAAGTGGCGTGTAAATAGCCCTGTGAGACATATTATAGCATGACATAGCTTTCCTCTGAAGGATAGTAGATTTAAAAGCATGTTTTTAATGCTTCTGAGTATTAAATCTAAACAAAAAAATTACTTAGATTTATATAAACTGATTGCTTAATGAATGGTAGTGAAACGGTTAAATATCTAAAGATCCAGAATGTTTCATATAAAAAACAAAAGTTCGGCTTAAATTTATAATATCATGCATAAAAAAGTATCACGATGATCAAGCTGGCTGGGGTTAATATTGATTACATGTATATATAGTGTTCTTGTAGCTTTTTTACTGTGATTTTTTTTTGAGGATTTTTTTTGCCACACGCAATTCTCACGTTTTCAACGCAAAACACAATGAACAGAAATGTATTCCACACCAGCAGTAAAACAACATTTAAACAATATGTCGTCCATTTGGTTTATTTGATTTTAATGTGTCCTTTGACTTTTATATGAAAGTGTTACAGGTGTGTACAAATTGACCTTCAACATTTGGTTTTTCATATGATTTTTAGATAAATACAAGATAATCTGTTGTGTAAACAATAGGTTTATTAAATTTGAAATATTACATAGCAAATTTCAATTAAAAATAGTTTTTGTATTTAATATGCCCATAGATGGTAAAAAATCAAATATTAACACTTTTTTAATTTGAATGAAATTACTCCCAAATTTGTTTTATTTTATCTGTTCATAACACAAATTTAAATACACCAAGCTATATAAGTTGTGATAGGTATCTTTGGTATATTATATAACTAGCTTGACCCGGTGCGCTTCGCTACCCCTGTCGTAGTCTATGTTGGAAATTTCAATAAAATCGTTTCGGCCGTTTAGAATTTATTGCTTAAGAACTAAAGGTACCAATTTTACCAGTTTTCCCCATGTTTACCCCTTTCTGGTCCAAGTATTGAAAAAAGTTATAGCCTATTGACGCTTCCAAGTAAGGATCTATCTACGTTCCAAATTTCAAATAAAATCGATTCAGCCGTTTAGGTGTGATGATCAAACAAACAAACAAACAAATAAACAAACAAACTTACAAAGACATTTATATATTTATATAGATAGATTATTATTTTATTACTTTTTTATTAATACTATTTTCGGGCCTTTTTAGTTTTTATCACTTTTAATTGAATTTATTTATGCTACCTAGGACATAGTATTACGTAAAGTAAGCATAGGATAAAAGCCAGCGGTATTCAATTATAAACTCTTTTGCTATTATTTATCTAAGCAATAACAATCAAATTTTAAAATCTTTATAAAACATGGAGAGCTTCAGCTATAAAGAATTAACCGAAGAGTATTTTAAAAACCAAAAGCGGGAAGATGTTCTAAGTTACGTTCAAAAAAAGCAAACTTATATCCATTCAGCACCGAAATAAAATTACGGATTTTGACAAAAAACTACAAAAAATTGGATAGAGCAAACAAAGATTTTATACCATGTTTGAAAACCGGTTAAAGGGCGAACTTACTGTCCAGGTATCTTCAGAAAGTAAAAACCAAAACAATCTTGGCAGACCACCAAAATCAGTCAACAACTGTAGCGATTGATCTAAAAGGCGAAAACTTAAGGATATTAATTAAAAAATCGATTCGATCACAAAAGTCGACATCATTCAAAAAGTTTTTAACGCTAGTCCAGTGAAAACAAAATGGATTCTTAAAAGTATTCCAACGCCAAGCGATGAAAAACAGTTCTCAAATGAGGACACATTAGGAATGTTTTTGGATCTGAAGTTAACAAAACAGCAATATAATCAGCTCAGATTGCATGCGATTGAAATAGTCTCAAATGTCTATCTATCATATCATCATATAACTGCTGCTAAGAAGGATTGTTTGCCATCAGTGGACACTATTACAATCACATCGATTTCGGCAGAGGTACTACTTCAAGATCTACTTATTCATACAGCTCAGCGCTTGCTACTGTCATTTAAAAGAAATAATTTGAAGAAATATGGAAACTGCAAGTTAACTCTCTTTTGCAAATGGGGATGTGATGGTTCTTCTGGACAAAAACAATACAAGCAATATGTATGGGAAAATACTTCAGACACAGATATGTTCATGGTGTCATTCGTACCATTGCGATTGATAAACAATTTGGAAGACTCGGAGCCTTCGACCAGCAGAATCCATACAAAGGATATTTGGAAAAATCAAACCCCATCTTCTACATAATACTGCAGACCAATTAGATTTGAATTTAAAAAGGAAACTCATGAAGTCATTAAAAAAGAAGTCAGTGATATTAGAGCCCAAATTGCAACACTACAGCCATTCGATTTAAAGATTTACGGCCAGACAATTAAAGTAAGCTATAAATTTGTGTTAACGATGATAGATGGAAAAGTTGGGCAGGCTTTGACTGGCTCAAAGGCTTCCTCCAGCTGCATTATATGTCAAACCACATCAAGATAATACTGATGCAAATGAATTTCGATTATCACCGCTACATACAAGAATATGATTCATGGAACACATACTAAAAATCAGTTATGATATGGATTTTGGACCTACAGGATAAATAAGAAACAACGACACCAGTAAGGAGTTAAGAAGTTTAAAAAAAACATGTTCAAGGCGAATTTCTCAAATATGGGTTGATAATAGATCAACCAAAACAAGGATCAGGTAATACGAATGATGGGAACACAGCAAGAAGGTTCTTTTCAGATCGCGAAAGAACATATAAAATAACAGATGTTGATATAATTCTTATTTCAATATTTAAAACAATTATCGATGTACTTGTGTGCAAGGAACAAATTGATGCTAGAAAATTTGGTAATTATGCGTAGGAAACTGCACGAATATATACAACCAAATATCCATGGAGAAATATGTCTGCAACTGTTCACAAAATCCTTTAACATGGAGAAGATGTCATTAAACATCATTTAGTACCACTTGGAAATCTATCAGAGGAAGCTCTGGAAAAAAGGAATAAGGATTACAGATTTTATAGAGAGCACAATACTAGAAAAACATCACGATATTCTACAAATGAAGATCTATTTAATATATTACTGGCAACGTCAGATCCGCTCATCACAAGCATTCGAAGTCAATGAGAAGTAGCACATCTGGACTTAGATGAAGAAGCAAAAGGGCTGCTAAAGAACGGAAATAATTTAGAACTAAATATGGAATACTTGCAGGCTTTTTTTTCAACCGAATGAATAATAGTTATAATTCTCAATGTTATTGAAATAAAAAACAAAATTAACTTTAAAAAATCGTATTTTTTTTTTCAAAAAACAACCGATTCTTGTGGAACCGGTTTTAGTGGATCCTGTTATACAATTGATAAAGTGGGAGCCTGCTCTCAAAATTACCCAGGGTATTATTAAAATGTTTTTTATCTGCTGATAACATTTTTAATAAGTAAAACTGATTCAAAAAACAAAAAATTCGCATTTTCATACTAAATGCTATACAAAAATTAAAAGTTCAACTTTAACCTTAAATTTCTCAACTGCAGATTTTAATGAAATTAAAACTGGAGAAAAATTCAAGAAGATATCTGTTCATCAAAAGAAAATATCTCTATCGGTTCAAAATTTACAGAGTTTTGACCGATGAAAAACGATTCTGAGCCACTGTGCGCACCGGCTTCGCTCGGTAGCTATTTACTAATGTTAGTTTTTTAAGTTTCTCCAAAATATTTCTCTTATAAAGAAAAATGAGAAGTGAAATATATTAAAAATTTTAATTTCCTAGTATTTTTTCTAGCCGTTCTCACATGATGTCATTCCATACATGGACCATTTCATTTTTATATATTGATAGATAAAAAATTGTGTACATCTTATAAAAAAAATGGACCAAATATGCTTATTGGTCAATGGGCTAGTTTATAATAATTATTTGCATTATAAATTGTTCATAAACATACCGATTATGAATTTTAAACTTATTCAATTCATAGCCACTTTATCATTTTTCAACAATTTAACAAGATGTATATATACATACAGTCACACAGATAATAGTACGTACCCCTTAAAAATTCTTTAATTTTCCAAAAATTGGTGATATTTAAAAAAAGTAAATGAATCAATAATTTTTAAATGAACACAAATATTTATTTCATTATTTAAATTTAAAATTAAAAACTTCAATTTAATAAAAAAAACACAAAAGCCTATTTAATATGACAGATAATTATACGTACTCTAAAAAAGATTAATGTACAAAAAGAATTTCAGGTATATATATTATTTTATTAGTATTTTGTTGGACCTCCTTTTGCCTCAATTACTGCTTTCAATCGATTACTCATTGAAAATACCAGTTTTTTTGTTGTCTCAGACGTTATTTTATTCCACTCATATTCCAAGCCATCTTTAAGTTGTTGTTTGTTTCTATAAGTTCCAGTTTTTGGCTTGCTTGCTAGGGATTGAGATTCAGAAAAGTTTTTTATTACGGTCTGCACCGTAGACTTGGCACGTCCAACAATTTGAGCAATTGAACTTAAGGAATTCCCATCTTTCCTCAATTTTAAAATATGTTCACGCATTTCGATACAAATGTCCTTTGTTTTCCTACCCATTTTAACAAAAAAGTAAATTTTTTTTTCTAAAATTACTGCAGTCTTTAAGAATTGCTTACAAACTAAGCTTTTAACACTTTCCGTATAATAGTTTTTTTATTAAATCTACTTATTTTTAAAAAGTACCGTTTCTATTTGGCATCGTACGTATAATTATCTGTGCTGCCATATTAAGTTTTATGTGTAAAAGTACAATAAGCGGAAAGTTAACCGGACTTTTTGTAGTTAGTTTTTGACAGTGTTTCGATGCCTTTCAAAAGCAAGCAAAAATATCGATCAGAAATCCAGGGTTATTCTTAAACCGAAATTTTAGAGGGAGTACGTACTTTTATCTGTGTCACTGTATGTATATTATTTTCAAAAAGCTTCACTTCATTTCTCAAACATCCTAATCGATTTCTTATAAAGAAAACACTGGCACTGAAACATTAAACTAATCCAAAGTTAAGAGAATTGAAATAAGATTAGAGTCAATCTATTTAATTCTAATATTTGCATACACATTCACCTTCATGTGTCAAGTACGAATGCATTAGGGTAGAGTTGTATCCAGATAAAGCAAATTATCAATACATCACTTTAACTATGAGGAGAAATCAAACAATTTCGAACGATAAAATGGAGTTTTAGTATAAATGTTTTATACAAAAAAATACAAAAAAATTAAAAATTATATTTAAAATTTTCTAGCTTAATATATTAAACCCTCTAACCCTCTAAAGGCTGAAATCGGACCATTATTTCACCTATAGTCCCCATACAAATGTCCTCCCGAAATAGGACTTAATCATTCATAAATGTTTAATTTATATAGGTATATACAAAAATTTCGCTCCAAATAAGTTTTATATATACGGAATTCATGTCAGCAAATTTTATGAATCGGTCCATAATTAGTCATAGCTCCCATATAAGGCCCACTTCCTTAAATCATTTTAACGAGCATAAATCTCTTAAAAATTTTGGAATTCAAATGGCATTTATCAAAAATAAGTTTCATAAAGAAATAAATCACACGACCTAATCTCAATGCGATTGCTCCATAATTGATCAAATTCCAAATAATTGATCATTGCTCCCAAATTATAATCGGTCAAGCCCGACCATACATTTTTACTTGATGCTTTTATTTTAATACTGGTATAATTCGTTCATTGTTGTGACAACTCTAATGTAACTTAAATGAAAATATTTTGTCTACTAAATATATCAGTTGGTGTCAGTTTTTTTATATTATTAATCATTAACAAAATGAATTGAAAAAATTATTTATTTATTTGAACTTCATTAACCTATATAATCCCAAATAAATAAATTTCATCTAATTGATATTTTTAATATTTTTTAGTGCAGAGGTGCACAGTGGTTTAGAAACGTAAACATTTTTCAAAGGGAGCAAGGTTTGTGGAACTTTTGAAGAGTAAATAAAAATCTTTTATATAAGTATTTGATATTTTTGAAAACCTTGACATTTTAGTAAAATTAAATAATTCTATAAATTTTTGGGACCTCATTTAGCTTAAAAACTAAAAAAATTATAATATGGTGATTTTCCATGAAGAAAAATATAAGATTTGAATTAATGTAAAATTTTAACGGATAAAGATAACATAACAAAATTTGGAACTAATATAGATCCAAATGTCCTTAAATCAACGGTATTATATTTTTTGATATTTTTTTATTTTAAAATACTGAAATTTCTAAACCGGGAAAAATATGTTCCAAAAACTGAGTTTTTTTTAGAAAAGCGCCTACTGTGACGTAATTTACCGTGTGATAGTAAAAAAACTTTGCAAGTGTTTAAGTAACATATAGGTTTATATAAATATGGAACATCTTTGTGGATCGGTGCTTTGCCTTTTTAGAATTTGTTACTCAAACCTAAAATTATTTTTTTAAATTGGCCAAGTTTGGATAGGCCTGGGGGGTGTTGTGTCCGCTTTAGTAAGCCAAATTTTACTTTACACGCTTTAGCATTAAGTTCTCTTTCCGGATCATATAAAACTTGTGTACAGTCCCGAACAAAATTTTTTTGTACAAAAGAAAAAATATATGGGCTTTTTTGAGAAAAAAACTTAAAAAATACGGCTCTTTTTATATGTTCCAACTTTGGATGCGTATAACTTTTTATAGGTACAAGATAACTGTTTTCAAGTTGTTCCTATTTTCTTTAGAATCACCAATATATCTGATATTTTAAAAGCCCGTTATCTCTAAAAAACCATAAAAAGTTCGAGCAAAATTAAAAAAAATAAATCAATAAACCTAAATATATCTTCAACTAATAGACATAACCTACATATGTAAGTGTATTTTTTGTATATCTTCTTAAGGACTATTTACATTCTAAATTTCAGCTCATTTGGATCATAAATGGATTTTTGGCAATTTTTTTTTTAAATTTTGAGATCCGAGGTGACCAACTTTGAGGGGCCACACACTGGCCCCTGTTAGTGCTAGAAAGCTGAACAAATGCAGATTAACCTCAGCTCCAACCGTGTGAAATTTTGTAACAATATCTCCAACAGTTCCCGATATACCGAATTATTTCCAAAAAAAAAAAAAAGTTTCTAAACCACTGTGAGGTGTCTAATTTAAATGTCTTGGGCAATTTTTACCTCACCCAAAGAAACAAGTAAGCCAAGGAAACAATTTGAATTAAATATTAGAAAATAACCTATGAATCTGCTAAAATATTCGGTGTTTAGATGACGGATATTGGATAATTTTAGACCTTGGAATCCACGAAAATTGCAAAAATGCAAATAAAAGGTCCACCCTAATATGCATGCATCTGTATGGTGCAGCAACAACCACATGACCCCAAATTGATGGAACTACCAGCCATTGACATTTAAATTTGTACGTGTCCATCACATGAGGTACTACGAATACTTAAAGAACAGCAGGCAAAAAGCCAAAATCTATATTTGTAAAACACTTGTAGATAGAAATAGAACTGCATTCTAAAATGTGATTGTAATTTGGCATAGAGCCTTGAGTGTAAAGAAGATTTTTTTTTGAAGTACGTATATCATTACAGTATCTCCAAAAGGTTTCGTACAATGAGTTAAAGTTGGGAAATAAATTTCAGTTTAATGTATTTTATCCACAACTCATTAACTGGATTTGGGGTTGTTATTATTTATTGTTGTATTTATTTATATTTCAGGAAATCAATGTTTAGTTGTTAATTTTTGTAACGTACTGTCATTTAATGCATCTCGAAGTTAGTTCAACATTAAGAAGATGAGCATGAATTTGAGTAAGTGTATTTAACTTTGCCTTGCAGATAGATTCATACATGATACTTTCCAAATTCAATATTCAGATTGCTTTTCGAGTCATCTTTATTTTCCTCCTCCTTCTTATACTAAATCGTATTTATTTTTAAGTGCTCGAGCATTCAAACATGTGTGTTGTTAAAGTACTCGTACATGTACGTTTATTAGTTGCAGCAGAGATTCTCAATTAAATTATGTAAACATTTACGTAAAAATTTAATAATAAACTATTTTCGATTGGTGCTTAAAGCAAGTAGGAAAGTATTCCTGAATATTCCCGATTTATATCAAATTTTTTATGGAATTTCCAAACGTTAATTTTTGGATATTAGTTTCTAGGGTCACAAATGAATATTGTAAAATTACAAATGGATTGACAAACTTATATAGTTGAAGGATATAATTACATTATGCGAATGAACTCATATTAAAGTAGGGAGATAATAGTTTAAGAATCTCTATACTCCAGACACATTTATATTAAATTTCAATATATTGAAAACTTTCAACAGTTGTGTTTGATGGTGGCTTATACAAGTAATAAGTAATTTAAAATATTCACATTTCAAAAGTAACTTCAATATTGACTACCAAGAACAATTACTCTTTTCGTAAGAACATGTTGTGCAGGATGCTCCTATAACTAAATAACAGAGTTATCGACTCTCATTTAACCTAGCAGCAGTTTTAATAATACAATATAAGAAATTTAGTTGTAAGTATAATTTTATTATTAAATTTTGTTGAAATTTTCTTTTGTGATTTATATTAAAAATATTTCAATATGAAAAGTTTACAAACAAAGAAAGATTTTTTGTTAACTCACCCCCATCGACGGGGGCAGCCACTATTAAAGGTAGCTTCCCTTTTCTCTGAGATATAAACACAAATCTCGAAATAATCGTTACAAGGGAAGAGAAATCCATATATCACGAGTCATTCAAGATAGTTAAATAAGGACGGTATTTAGTCATTGTTATGCTGGCATATCATCATGATATGGTTGGATGCATTCATCCTGCATTAAATCCTCCTGATCATTAGATCCACAAAAAGTGAATTTGTAAGAGTCCTGCGTATGCATCTGTAATAAAAAGTGGAAAAACAACGATTACCTCGATTTGTTAATGTTTTTATGACGTCATGTATTTTAATGTATATCCATTAGGGTGACCTTTAATAAATAAAAGTTGAATTTTTGGATTATCCTAAAAAAATTGTAGGTAAATCGTTTGGGGTTAAGCCCGTAAGCACTCTAAAATTTTGAGATGCATTTACAAGGAAAAAAAATTTAATTGTTTTTTAGTTTTTGTAAAGAGTTTGCCTTTAAGAAATAATTCTTGCAATTTAATATAAAAGAATAGAAATGTGTACGTAATTGTCGTTCTAATGAGACATAAAAAACAGAAATTTGTTAAAAAATTTTATTAAAAATTCCCCAGGGCATTAACGTGCCTCAGGCTTCTAGAACAAGAAATGTAGGAACAAAATTAACATATTTTGAGAAATATAAAAAAGCACATTTTCACTTAAAATATATCCATACTTACTATTTACCTATTCGCAGGTATGACCAAAAAAATTGCATTTTTTTAAAGTACTCCATTTTAAAATTTTTTAAAATTTTCTTAAACAAATTTCAGAATTTTTTGTATCGTCTCATAGGGATTTATTGAGAATATAATAGGGAATAAAAATATGAAAATATCTCTAATAGTTTTTTCGTACCTGCTATTTAAACTTTGCAATTTTCGAGAAATACAAATTATTTGACCATATTTTGGCGAATGATCTCAATTTCCTAACTGTTATGAGTTTTAAGTAAAACCTATTCAGAATATTATTAATAAGATTGGAAAAAGTTAAACCTTAAAGTAAAAAGTGGAAATAAATCAGTAACTTTTAAACGAATAATAGAGGGGGTGTCGATATGTTTTAATTTTGAATTTGGGCTTATAAAACCAAATTGTAATTTTTGGATCTATTAAAGGCACCAGCTCGGGGCTATGCAATCCCTTTACACAATATTGAAGAACATATTGGGACATACAAAACAGGTCTTCATTTTTTGAAAGTTAAATTTACATAAAAAATAGGTCTACTTCGGAATTATTATTTTGCTTTCATAATACTTAACGTAATGGTATTTTTCAGAAAAATATAAATACTTTAATTATCTTTTTCTCATTTTCTGTATAATTTAAAATGAATGTAAGTAGTTTTTTCAAAAAATGAAAGAATTTTTCTAAGTTTGAATGCACATAACTTTTAACGCAGTAAAGGTTTTTAAACACTTTTTTTACTATTATTAATAAATTTAATAATTAAACAAAAAAAAAAAAAAAATATATATATATTCAAGAAAATCGGGAATGAATTGGATCCGTTATTAGCCAAAAACCTGACAATGGTAGGTAAAAATGTATCGTTGAGTAGATTCCATATAAGTATATAAAAATCTTGCAAATCGGATCGCAAGCAAAAATTTGGCATAATTTTTAATTTTTGATATACCAGAGGTGTCCTACTTTGGGGCTTTGTGCCTTGGTGTTATCAGCCCAAATTCAAAACTTAAACATATCAATTAAAATCGGTATTATTCGTTTAGAAGTTACAGATTTATTTGCACTTTTTTTCTCATTTCCCCCACTATGCGTCGGTAACTAAAAATTAAGAATATATAAGAGTAATATCAGCGCTGATTACTTATATATAGTTTTCGGGTCAATTTACTTTATATAAAAGTAAACAAATGTATTGACACCTATTAAACTCGAACTTAAGGAAAACAAATTTTTTAGTGCTCACAACACTTTCGAACTTTTAAACGTTAATGCTAACAAATCTCAAAAGTATTTGTTGCCATTTAAGCTCATAAAGGGTAAAACATCAAGCTAAAAATCATATTCTTTATATAATAAAAAACATTAAATTGATGACTTTTAGTCCAGAATATTATTACATTAGTCTCAAGGTTATAACAGAATATTAACTCGAAAATACACTGAAGTATGTATAGTATGTCAGTCTTTGTCAATATAGCGTTGGCTAAAATGTATAAAAGCAAATTAACAACCAGACGTAGCAAATTCTAAAAAGTTTTGTGTTAATAAAAAAATCAATGTTTCAGATTTTACAATTGATTTTTTTATTAATTCATTTTAAACTTTTAATTAGAGGACTAAAACTACTAAATTTTCGTTTTCTGATTCTGAAAATGGGGTAACTGGTTTATATGAAAAATTAAAAATTATGCAAAGTTTTGTTTCACGCCTAGTGAAGAGTTGCTTAGAAGAAAGTAATATCATAGTTCTGAAGTGGTCAGCTTAATCCACGGACCTCAATCCAATTAAGAACTTGTGGATCTGAAATGGATCTAAATTATGTTCGAGAAGATGTAAAAATTATCAGAAATATATAAGTGAAGTGTTGTGTCTTAAATTCGTACCCACCACTGTACATATTATATATTAGCGTGCAGGAAATTGTGTCTTCTTTTCCAGAATGTATAACATTTTTAAGAATTAACGGCATTTATAGAAGACTTTTTGTAAAAATAAGGGAATAAAAATTGTTAGTTCATTTTTATTTAAACATTTTAATTTTTAAAATGCAATAAAAGTTTTGCTTATGAATAATTTTTAATGAAATTGGGCAATTGTATGCAAAAGAAAAAAGGAATTTGCGATTTGTTATTGAGAATTTCACAATTCCTCAAAAAAAACTTTTCAAAAATCTCATATATGGTATTTTATAGTTATTTGCAAAATATTTAAAAACATATTGGGGCATACAAAACAGATTTAAATTTTTCGAAAGCAGCTACGCGATCAGAGAAAATTTGTAAAAAAATTTAAATTTACATAAAAAAATAGGTGCTATTCGCTTAAAAGTTACAGATTAATTTCCACTATTTTTAATTTCCTCCACTGTGCGTAATTGGGAGGGTATATTGGGTTAGTGCTGATGTTTGTAGCGTTTAAAATTATTGTACCAACGCCTACCTTAAAGTATACAAATCTGCTGTGGTTCACTTTCTGAATCGATGTTATACTTTTAATCAAACTACAGGTCACAATATAAAAGATAATTCAACAATCTTTGTCATAAGATTTTATATTGCCCCAAAGTGGTTTAGAAACGTTTTTTTTTTTTTTTTGGAAATAATTCGGTATCTCGGGAACTATCGGAGATATTGTTACGAAATTTCACAGGGTTGGAGCTGAGGTGTTTTTGATTTTATTTGAATTTTTCAGCTTCCTAGCGCTAAGAGGGGCCAGTGTGTGGCCCCTCTAAGTTGGTCACCTCGGGTCTCAAAATTAAAAAAAAATCGCCAATAACCCATTTATGATCCAAATGAGCTGAAATTTAAAATATAAATAGTCCTTGAAAAGATCTACAAAAAATACACTAAGATATGTAGCTTATTTCTATTAGTTGAAGAGATATTAAGGTTTATTGATTTATTATTTTTTTTTAATTTTGCTCGATCTTTTTATGGTTTTTTAGAGATGACGCGCCAACGGATTGTCAAAATTTATTTTTAAAATATGAGCTATATTGGTGATATAATTCTAAATAAAATAGGAATTTCTAACAGCTATCTTGTCCCTACAAAAAGTTACACGTATCCAAACATATAAAAAGGCCATATTTTTTCCCGAAAAAATCGCTATATTTTTTTTTGTTAGAAAAAATTTTTCTTCAGTACTATACAGAATTTTTATATGATCCAGAAAAAGAACTTAATGCGAAAGTGTGCAAATTAAAATTTGGCTCACTAAAGCTGACAAAATAATTTTAGGTTTGAGAAAAAAAAGGCAAATCACCGATTCTCGAAGATGTTCTACATTTGTATAACCGTATATATTACTTAAAAACTTACAAAGTTTTTTTACTACACACGGTAAATAACGTCACAATAGGCACTTTTTAAATAAACTCAGTTTTTGGAACACATTTTGCCCGGTTTAGGAATTTTGGTATTTTAAAATAAAAAATGTCAAAAATTATAATCCCGTTGATTTAAGAACATTAGGATCTGCATTAATACCAAATTTTATTATGTTATCTTTAACCGTTAAAATTTTACATTAATTCAAATTTTATATTTTTCTTCATGGAAAATCATCATATTATAATTTTTTAAGTTTTTAAGCTAAATGACGTTCCAAAAATTTATAAAATTATTTAATTTTACTATAATATCAATCTTCAAGTCCTATCGTTTTCATCGATATCAAATACTTATATAAAAAGCCTTAATTTACTCCTAAGTTTCATATAGAAAGAAATCACGTGACCCAATTTCATGATTGGTCAAAACTCCAACACACCAATTCCGAAAATCACTCAAGAAAACAATTTTGGAAATTTTAAGAGAAAAATGTTTTTGCTCATATACTCCTTCACTGAGTAGGACTGTATTACTTACTTGTTTGGTATTTTGTAAGTCGAAATATTTATAAAACGTTTACCTTTTCTGGCAGCCATATTAAATTTATGCACTCGATACTGAGTATTAAATATTTTTGTTTATTTCGTCTTAAGTTTTTAAAAGCCTGGCCATATAAATCATTGCCAATATAAATATGAAAAGTCTGACAACTTGTTGCTGTATTTATGTGTGTGTTCTTACCGAAACACTCCCATATGTACATCACAGACATAAACATACATACTAAGATGATCTATGTATCAAATATAGTGATTTAAGAAATAATCAAAGACAATCCATCAATGGCCCTTCATTTCAACAAAATTAACTGGTCAGGAGTTAGTAGTTCTTATGGCAAAAGTTGTAAACAGTTAAAATATCTATTTTTATGAATTGAACCATTAAATCGTGGCAATATTAGTATTTTTGTGAAAAACTTTATTAAAGAGTAAAAGAGTAAATGAAAAAAAAAAAATGAATCAATTACATGGCAGTGATTTAGTGATGGATGACACATAAATTATCTTCTACTTTTATAAATAAAAATTAAATGTTGTTCGTTGGAAATTGAATCAGAAAATGTTCGTATTAATCCAATTTAAGTTTTTACTGAAAGAAAAATTTACAACGTCAACTTTTTTCGATATATTTCAATTTGCTGAACGCCTGGACCGATTTGTCTTATTTTTGTTTAATGTTTGCAATAGTCCACACCCATTATTACTCCCAATTATACCCCCACCTTTATTAAATCTTCGGGAAATTTAAGGTCCAAGTTTAACAGTATACAAATTTGAAAATATATACATTTTTGTATGAACTCTCCATGATAACTGACAATAGGAACTATATACAAGGTGGCGCAAAAGTAATGATATTTGTGTAGTAAACACATGCCAAATACACGTTAATAAACAATGTTACGCTACACTGCTCCAGAACGCGAAATATTGCTGACAATTTATTTGACCAATAATCGGTCGGTGACTTTGGCACAACGTGAGTTTCGTCGCAGATTTTCTGGCCGTCTAACGCCTACTGGTGAAACACTGCGACGTTTAGCCGCTCGCCTCGAAGAGACTGGCACAACACGAGATGCTGCCAGGCGTGGCAGACCCCGGAGTAGCCGTTCTGCAGAGAATATTGCTGCTGTAGCCGAGGATGTCATGGAAGCGCCGTCGACATCGACCAGACGACGTGCCACGCAAATGGGTATCAGTCGACGGTCTTTACAGCGAATTTTGGTACAAGATTTGAAGATGTTTCCGTACAAAGTCCAGACGGTGCATCAGCTATTAGCTGCTGACCGCCAATCGCGTCTAACATACGCTCAAGCCATCCTTAATCACCACCAAGAGGAAGATGATTTTTCATCAAAAATAATCATGAGTCACTGTATGGTGTGCTGTTTTCGCTGGAGGAGTCATCGGACCTTTTTTCTTCAAAGACGTCGCGGGCCAATGGAAAACATGTGGTTCCAACAGGACGGTGCAACGGCACACACTGCACGTGCCACAACCGGTATGCTGAAGGATGCATTTCCCGGGCGCCTAATCTCCCGCCTGATTTTACCGCTCCAGACTTCTTTTTGTGGGGCTTTTTGAAGTCGCGGGTTTATGTCAACAAGCCTCAGACTCTTGCAGCTCTTAAAGACAATATCCGTCAAGAATGTGAAGACCTATCGCCGGAAGTTTTGGCCAAAGTGATGGAAAATGCCATAAAAATGGCTCAAATGACAATTAACTGTGGCGGCGGCCATTTAAATGACTTCATATTCTCGACTTGATGTAAAAAAATTAAAAGACCAAATAAAAATAATCCACAAGAAGAATCAAAGTTTTTAATTTTTTTTTTTTTTAATTACAGCCAAAAAACATCGGAAGTTTACTTTTGCGCCACCTTGTATGTTCGTGATTCTGCTTTGTTTTGTTCGATATCCTCTCAAAGAAATTTGAATGGCGGAAATCCAGTTCCAGTTTTCCCCCGATGCATTACTTCGTATTTACACAGAACCGATGAGTGTTTCTATTTGCGTTTGCTATTAGTCATCCAAGATTTGCGAATTATAAATGGTAAATTGTGGAACACGTATAGAAAGTGTGATTTGTGGAGCAATCGCAAAGATGCCATGAGTAATGATATTTTGCATCAGATGCGTATTAGAATATCAAATCCGAATTTAGAACTGATCGAGGAAATTTACAACAAGGCTTTGATATTAAGTAATTGATGATGTCGAATAAGGTATTCTCTGAGTTAGGTATGACAGCTCCCAATCGTCCGATGCACGACACATTTAATCAGAAGTTGCGATGCGAAAAACAATATGATTGCAATGCCTTGAGGGAATCAGTTGGAACAAAGGTTCCACTGTTGAATCGACAAAAAAAATATGCGTACGACACTCTTATGAAAGTTGTGAATGATGGAACTCAAGTGATTTTCGCAAACATTGCCAGTGATTTCTCGATTAACACCAGCCGAGGAACTTAATGCATGTTTAGAGTCGTACGTTTTGTGGAAACACGTCAAGAAACTCAAATTGACTGTGAACATGCGTGTCGAGGCAGAATGAAGAATCTGGAATTATTTTCTAAATAATTGCTGGCAACGGCAAAATCCCTGTTGACATTTCGACCGGCTGCATTCAATTTAGCTTCGCTTTCTGCCAGTTTACCGAATCAAAGTTCGAACTCATCCGAAAGGTGTTTCCAAACACTGCAAAAAATTACAAAAATTATTATTGTTCGCTAAGCATGCTATATTGGCTGCGAAAAACATTGATGTCGACGAATTGAAATTTAAGATTCAAAGTGAAATAGCTGAATTTTTTATTTTAAATTTATTAAGGTAATAAATAACGAAATAGATCACCTTTTTGAGGGCAGGTCTTATGTATACTGAGGTCATCTAAAAATCAAATGCTTAAAATTTGAGTAAAATCGGATAACATTTAGAGGTTGAACATTTTATTTGAAATTTCGAATTTTGGGTCAATTAATTCCAATATTCCAATTAAAAATAGTCGGCAGCATTGACAATCACAAAAGTGCAAAATAAGA
The DNA here is from genome assembly GCA_942486065.2 of Calliphora vomitoria. Taxonomy (NCBI): domain Eukaryota; kingdom Metazoa; phylum Arthropoda; class Insecta; order Diptera; family Calliphoridae; genus Calliphora; species Calliphora vomitoria. The sequence continues at coordinate 95,564,480 of OW818029.2, forward strand.
GCCGCCCTAATGTGTATACTTAAGTGTAAGGAAGAAACTTGTGGTTAACCTTGTTCTCAAACATCTTAAACAAATTAAAGGTCTATGAATTTCAACAACTTGCTGACATACAACCTGCATATACACCTATATGTGCTATTTATTCATTTCTCTATTATTTTGCGTAATAACACGTTTTACTTCTACTATTTTTTTTTTTAGTTTATGAAATTTATTTCCAACGAAAAACACTGAAAAATCCTGAAACAAGAAATATGTAAGTAATATACAAATTTTTGTTAAAAAGAAATTGTTATAAATCTACGATAATCGCATTTCAACATAAGAATGTTTGAATAAAGAAGTAGAAAACAAAAGAAACGCATACAAACGTATGCTGCCATACTTGCAAAAGGACTAAGGACTCCAACAGAAGAGAGAAAAAAAATTAAAATAATAAAACATTTCACTAACATGGGCTTAACAGAACAACCAACCTAACAAAAACTGCCATCCAAACAGCCACTTACTAACTCGTCAGGTGTAAAACCATAATAGGTTTCATTTATTCTTTTTTCTTTTCTGTAGCTTCTTCTGGTTTTTTGGGGCATAAACTTAAGAGCCAGACACCTGTTTATTCACCATTTCATATGTGAAGGTGAAGCAACTTAACAAAATTTCATATAATTTTACAAATGTATAGTTGTATATATGTAAGTATATATGTTTAATCTTGAGTATATGTGAGTAAGTGTTTTGGTGGTGCTGGTGTTATTGTATGCAAACACATGCACACACAGACACACACTCACACACATGCATATACACATTTACGAGGTCCTTTACTTACCCTATGAATGGAGGTGAGATTCACTTTAAACCTAATTTGCATTTAAATGGTTTTTACTAGGGCTATTTCCCGTGTAAATGGGTTTTGATGGTCTTACAAGAGAACTGTGTATACATGTGAACTTAGGTAAGTAAGTATACATGTATGTATTTACATTAGGATGACATCGTTTCCCGCAAAGGAAACATACGATGTGAAACATATCATGTGAAAGGTTTTAGAAAGGCGCGTTCAATGCTGTATCAGAAATTTTCGTATTAGATCAATATTATTCAAGGTTTTGTAATTTTTTCCAAGAATTTTTTTGTTTTTAAATTTCAACCTCATATATTTTGCATTATTCGATATTCAATCTATTTCGAATTTTTGAATCTCTTTTCTCTTCGAGCTGATGTTAGCTATATCTTTAAAACAATCAAAATAAGCGAATTTTTATAAGCTTTCCATTTGTATACTAGGGAGATCAAACATTTTAGAGAATCGTTAAACCTGAATTCAGATGGCTTGTTTTTGGGTTTCGAAATGAAAAAAATCAGTGACAAATACGGAAGATCATACAAAAAAATCCCAATTTATCTTCAAACACATTTTGCTTTCAGACAACTTCCGCGATGTATGAATACCATCATTTTTAATATTTTTGCTTATTTTATGCGACAAATGGAAAACTGTGGATATTTTTTAATAAAAAGTTTATTGTTTTATTGCATTATATATAAATTGAGTGTCTTAAACATTTACATAGTTAATATAGAGAGTTATCTGAAATCAATTTTAATGCATAGATAAAAATAGATTATATTATAAAGTCATGTTTTGGTGGGGAGTTAAAAATCCAAAAAACAATATTCCCAGCTACCATTTTTAATCGTAATCGTCGACGAGCGCATTTTTTAATCGCAGAAGATCCTTTGCACGGGAGTAACTGTTTCATGAGCTAATTCTTCTGTGAGATTCTTCCACAACACAGCGAAAGACGCTAATATTAATCATAGAGAGAATCGTTTGAGATTTGAGTAGAGATTATCTAAGGAGTCTTTAATAAAGCATGCCAAGAATCGTATGAGACTCATGCTGAGTTTATCTTACAATTCGTGAAATGCTCTGCTGTATAATTCTTATATGATTCATACAGACCTACAATTTGTTTAATTTTAGTTTTTAATTTCACAAACACTTCACTTTTTAATTATTATATTTTAATGCAATTTTAACAAATCACCAACTGAACGGTTTAAATTCAAAACTTACTCGTCATATCATCATTATAAGATTCTTTTAAGAGTTGTATATTAAACAAAATAGTCTAACAAACTGCCAATGCCAGCTGTGTTGGGTCCTTATAGGTATTTAAATATTCAATTTGGCACAAACGAATTCTAAAACAAATGAATAAGAATTTTATTTTTCAACTAAAAATTATGACTTCCATATATGGGCCGGTGCTTCAAAGTCTATTTTGGAGCTTTTCGACCCGTACAGGAGAGGGTGAAGGTGATTATTGGTGACAGTAGGGTATCCAACTCTATCGATTCGCTTGAGCTCCGTCGCAATATGGGCTGCGTATAACTGTTCCATCGATACTACAATGGAATGTGTTCAGATGAAATTAGGGAACTTGTTCCTGATACCCGCAGATTTTTACGTAATATACGTTTTCCACATGCCTTTGTGGTCTATTAGCCAGTGGACCGCACAACACACTACAGGGAAAATTCGTTCTTTAGTCGTACTGTACGTATGTGGAACAAACTTCCTGTTGAAGTGTTTCCTGTCATTTTCAATGTAGGAAAGTTCAAATCGAATGTCCACAAACACTACTCCCCCTTTCCTTCCTTCCATGACGTATTTTCCTAGTTCCAACACAATGCTTTGCATGAGTAGGGGTCATCCCCTAAGTGCTGGTCCAAGAAGAAAAAAAGTCTTGACCATTGTTAGGTATGACCTTCTCCCATCTTTCTGGCAACATATGGATTTAGAGCTAAAACAACTGCTCATCTTTTGATGCCAAGAGTAAAGCGTATCACAGATAAAGTGTTCTGCATCGATCGAAAGAAATAGTAGTCCCAGCCACTTCATTCTAAATACTTTTTAAAAGGAATTTCAACATGTGGCCGAGCGTTTCCATTATGGAATATTACGGTTTCATGTCTGGCCGCATATTCAGCTGCGTTCGATATAGGCTTTCTGTGATGGTCTGGCCAGATTTCAGCAGCTCATGATAGTTTGAACCCTTTTGCTCCCACCAAATAAAGAGCATTTCCTTAGCGTCATAGATTATTTGGCTGGTTGGACGGACATCACATGCGATCTCTTACGCTTCGGGTTATCGTAATTTATACATTTTTCATTGAAGCAATGACTCGGTGCAAAATGATTTTCTTTTATAGCGTTCAAGCATCATTTCAAACATACGAAATCGTCTATCAAGGTCTTTCAGCTTCAATTCGTATGATACCCAATTTCCCACCTTTTGAATGAATACCGGTGCTTGAATGAGGTAGCGAAGAGACTCTCTTGTAGGGATAAGAATTAATTAAACATTTATTTTAGTTGGGAATCTGCACGAAATATTTTTGGGCCACCCTAATGACGTATGTGTTGCGAGTTCTACACATAGTGGTAAGAACTGTTGAAGAATTTCTTTATTGTTCGACATAGTGTGTATAGTTCTAAACTGGGCTATTTAAACTTTGCACTTGTGTGATCTTTAAAAGTCTGCATGTTGAGGGAACATTTTTTTTTTTTTTTTTTTAGAAAATTTTTAAATATGTATTATTTATGTTGAGTATGAATTAAATATTGTTATTGGTTACTTTAACCCTTTTATTTTATTTGAATTGCTAATTTCCATTTAGCAAAGTAATTTTTTTTGTGTAAACTTAAAACGTCTGGAGCAGTTCCTGTAAATAAAACATAAATATGTTGGTAAGTAGAGGATAATACTTACGTATTTTAATTCAGTATAAAATATTAAAATAGCTACAGTCTAAATTTGTAAACAGGTGTATTTAATAAAATTTTCATTCAGAATGGACATTTTCAATAGAAAAGTAAACAAAATAATAAAATTAGCAGGAAACGAACAGACTTATTATGACTTGTTGTCAAGAAATGTAAACATAAGTAATAAAGTATTCTATAAAAAATTAACAGTTTACAAAACCTTTCAAAAGTTTTTCTTTAGAGAACTTTTCGAAAACTCGTTGAAAACATTTCTATAAATAACTCAAAAGATTTTCTATAGAAAAATAGTCGATAGCATTTATAAGAGAAAGTAGTCGAGAACTAGACCAGTTTTCTGTAGAAAAATCGTTGAAAAGTTTTTTGTATAAAATGTAATTCTTCAATTTTCTTTGCAGTATTAAAATTCTTATATAATATTCTCTTAGTTGAAAAAACCGGTATTTGTAGTAAAAAACCTCCAAAATTTCTTCAAAAACCTTGGTTATATTCTGGGTTTTCCAATAAGGGCGCGCGATATTTACAGTATCTGGTGGCTATGATGTGGCGGCGCCGTTTCTGCAAGCTCCCCAAACAATGTACTAAAATGAAAATGACCTCAAAAAGGACGATCATCTGTGATTACTTTTATTGAGCAAAAACTTGTTTCTTTTAAAATTTCAATAATTTATATTCGTGAGTGATTTTTGGAAGAGGGCCTTATATGGGAGCTATGACCAATTATGGACCGATCACCATGAAATTAGGATTTATGCCTATCTGAAAATTATTTATCTTGAATTTTATGTGTATACCTACATTTTTAGGAGATTTGTACACGTTAAAGTGATTTTTGGAAGCGGGTTTATATGCGAGCTATGACAAATTATGAACCGATTATAATAAAATTTGGTGACATGAATTCTGTATATATAAAACTTATTTGGAGCGAAATTTGTGTATATATCTATATAACCGATTAAGTCCAATTTCGGGAGGACATTTGTATGGGGGCTAGGTGAAATAATGGACCGATTACAGCCAGTTTCAATAGGCATGTTTCTTGAGCCGAAAAATTATAAGTGCCAAATTTTATTGAAATATCTTCAAAATTGCGACCTGTACTTTGGCAGCCAGTCAGCCAGACGTACGGACGGACATCGTTTAATCGACTCAGAAAGTGATTCTGAGTCGATCGGTATTCTTTAAGGTGGGTGTTAGACTAATATTTTTGGGCGTTAACAACATCTGCATAAATCCAATATACCCTCCCCATTATGGAGCTGTAGGGTATAATAAACTGGAACATAAAAGTGGCCATGAGTCGGTAAATGAAAAACGGACGTCAAATTGTGATCAATTATATTTTTAACCAAAAATCGATTTTTTGAAATGAAATACTAAAAAAGACTCTACAAAACAACACTGAACTTGAGAAGCGACCTAATGGGGGTTGTAGGCCTAGGTGAGGACACACAAAAAATGTTTTCAAAGATTTTGAAACAACCTCAAAATTTTGAGTTATTTTGACAAAACTGTTGTAGGGTAGATCGTAATACTTAATACCTCTAACTCACTTCTTTTTTGGACCGATTTCAAAATTTTAAAAAACTATGGAAAGGCAAAAATTAATCTTTCATTGCATAAATGGTATATTTAAAGAAATTAGGCAAGCTTTTTTTTGTAATTTTTCAAATTCTACAATAGTAATTTTAATTTTTTTCTATTCGGCTATGCCGAATCTTATATACCTTTCACCTTTGGTATGGATGCATTAATTGCCATTAAATATATCAAGAAAACTTTTAACAATTTTACATTTAATTGCTGACGAACAGATTATATTGTAGAAGTTACAAACGAAAAACATATCCATATTAATGAAAATTATGTATTCCCAAAGAAAGTAAGGGAAAATTTTAAATTAATATGTCATTACTATGTTTATGAAGTTCTCCTTAAGCATGTCAGAATTAAACTACCTCCTATTTTTCTACTATGATTCACATATCACAAGCAGTGTTACCGTTGAGCGACTAAAGTCGCAATTTGACCCTTTTTCAGCACCGCTGACACTTTTTGTGCCCCTTTACTAAAATGATGTAACAAAGATGTAATTACTCAACCAGATATATTTATACAAGAATTAAACATGTTAGAATCAAAAATTTATGACAAAACATATGATACTATGTTTAACATTACAAACCCAGAAGAATTTTGGCATCAAATTGGTAGTTTAAAAAACAGGTATAATGATTATTTATATTATAATTTAAATGAATTTGTAACATATGTATTTACTCTGCCACATAGTAGGAAATCGGCGGATCGAGTATTTTCAAAACTTACTGAAAAACTTACGTTAATGAAAAATAAATTATCCAACAGATTAAAAATGGACTCATGCGAATCCATGCTTTCAGCACAAAATGTATTAGATATGGACCTAGAAGATTGGATTCCGAGTGATGAACTCATAAAGAAATAATAATTGTTGTGTTCCTTTTTTTTGCTATCAATTTTCAAAGTTACAGAAAAAAGAAAATACCAAAAGTGATTTAAATAATATTTAATTTTATTTTTATATATACGCTGTTCACAAACTTTTTATCATTTGCTTTTTTTAAATTGTGATCAACATTTATAAATTTGTAAAAAAGCTATAAATCACAACAAATAATTTGTAACAAAATTAAAAATTTTCTTTAAGTTTTTGTTATTTATTACATAGTCTTTTTTTGCCAAATCGTTATTATAAAAAATTGGAAAAATTAAAAAAAAAGGAAATGAATTTGTCTATATATACATTAACATCATTAAAAAATTCAATAAAAAAGTTTTTATATAATTTTATCTAATTTTGTTTACTTTTGTTTTGCCAAAATCCCCTTTTTGTGTGACTTTCTTCAAGAATCCCCTTTTTATGCGACTTTTTAAAATTTTCCAACGGTAACGCTGATCACAAGTACGAGTGAAGAGAATAATTATTGTTACTCTCAGCTTACTCTCAGTTGCGCCTCTAGTTGTACCCTATGGTTTAGGAAACAGGTATTTACGACAGGGAAATCACGTAAAATTGTTGTCGAGAATTCCCGCGAAGTTAACATTTTTTCCCGAAAAAAAAAACGGGAAATTTAAAATTAAATAAAAGAACTTTAATAGATTTCAATATAAAATATCTGTTTGACGAAGGATTGTTCCAAATTTAGAAATATTAGTAGCGGTTTTAAGCCCCGTTGAGCATTAAGCCGAAATGATGCCATTTTGCTGAACAGCTGTTACCTAAAAATTCTACGATTTCTCAAAAAATGGTTCATGCAATAAAATGTAAAATTAATAAACAGCAGAATTATGTAAAAATTTCACAACAGAAAAAAATTAAATACGAATTCGCCAAAAAAAAACTATATTGATACCCTACACCACCATAGTAGGGTGATGTTTGCAACATCCAAAAATATTAGTCTAACTCCCACCTTAAAGTATACCGATCGACCAGAACCACTTTCTGAGTCGATTAAACGATGTCCGTCCGTCCATCCGGACGGCTGAAGATATTTCGATAAAATTTGGTACATATAATTTTTTCGGCCCAAGGACAAAGCCTATAGAAACTGTCTGAAACCGGTCTATTATTTCACCTAGCCCCCATGCAAATGACCTCCCGAAATTGGATTTTATCGGTCATAAATGTTTAATTTATACAGGTATCTACACAAGTTTTTCTCCAAATAAGTTTTATATATTCGGTTATTATGATCGGTATATAATTAGTCATAGCTCCCATATAAGACCCGCTTCCGAAAATCACTTTAACGTGCATAAATCCCCTAAAAATGTTGGTATACTCATAAAATTCAACATAAATAGCTTTCATATAGACATAAATCACATGACCTGAGTTCATGGTGATCGGTCCATAATTGGTCATAGCTCCCATTTTTTAAGAAATCTAGAATACTTTCTTCATATAATCCATCTACAACTTTTGCATTTATTGAGTTAAAGAATACTAAACATTCTGAAAACTTCCATTTCTTGAAATGGCAAAAAACAATCAATATATGCGGTGGCTGGTAGGAAGAGGGCGCAAAATGTCATCTTTTATTGCAGTCCCATCCTTCTTTTGTCGGTTTTACAAAGATTTGTTTTTGTCAACTGCTGATATTTTTCTCACCCTGCCACACAATCTAAAAATAGATACACAAATACATACAAACTGTTGGTGTAGGTTGATGTTTTGTTGGAGGTGGGTGTTTGATGTGTTTGTTTCGTTTGAATTCAGCTCACATTCCTTCCGTCATTATACCGGATGTGATGATACGACATGTTGAATATGTGTGGAAACATTTCTGATGTACAAATAACGTGGGTAGCGTTTTCTTTTTTCCTTTTTTTTGTTATTTCTCGCTTTCTTTATTCATTTCTCTCTTTGAATTTGTGTTAAAGGATGAACGTCTATATTCAATAAATGCCAACTCAAAAAAGCTTAATTCTCAGGAGAACGAAAATACCAGTTATTTCTGTTATTATTGTACAACAATGTACCTTTCATAAGATGGTCAAATATTCTTACTAATTTCAGACCTTTCACTTCCTTGAGAATTATTTTGAGGTACATATATCTAAAAACAAATCTTGTTCAAAGTTATCATATGTTTTCGGAAAATAAAAATACGATTGTTTTTATAAATATTTAGGGTCTTATTCATAATCAATTTTATATATATCAAATGTTTATAAAACAAATTGTGTATGATTTTTTTTTATTTACCAAATATTAATTTAATAAGTTAGAAAGTATTGTCGGTCAAGCCCGACCATATAATACCCTACGCTAAGTAAATGAGCAAAATCATTTTTCTTTTAAAATTTCAATAATTTATTTTCGTGAATGATTTTCGTAAGAGGGCCTTATATGGGACCTGAAATTAGGTCGTGTGATTTAATCTATATGAACGTTAGTTCGATTAAATTTTATGTTTATACCAACATTTTTAAAAGATTTATGCTCGTTATAGCGAATTCAGGAAACGGGTCTTTTATGGGCGCTATGACTAATTATGGACCGCTCATCATAAAATTACGTGACCTGAATTCAGCATATGTAAAACTTACTTTGAGCGAAATTTGTGTAGATACCTATATAAACTAAGGAGTTATGACCGATAAAGTCAAATTTCGGGAGTACATTTGTATGGGGGGTAGGTGAAATAATGAACCGATTTCAGCCAGTTGGGACGAAAAACTTTTATGTACCAAATTTGATAGAAATATCATCAAATTTTCTAGTTGTACTTTGCGCACAAGGTTTAAATGGACAGTCAGATGAACGGACAGGCGGACATTGTTTAATCGACTTAGAAAGTGATCTGTATACTTTAAGATGGGTGTTAGACTAATTTATTACACAAGGGAACATACTTTATGTTGCCAAAAAACTGTAAGTAATTTCTTATGTTATGTGGAGCGCTGAACGCGAATTTGCACGGCATTTTTTTTATCAGCTATAGTTTTCGAGATATATCGTTATGTCAAAGTATAGGCATATATTAGTATAACTGGAAAACGACTTGTAATATTTATTTAAAAAAGAAAACGAAATTCGGCAACAAAATTTTAATTTTGCCATATCACATTGTTTTTAAATCTGCTTGGTTTGTTCGAAGATATAGTTTAAGTTTTGAAACAAAAATAATAATATTTTAAAGAAATTTAAAATGTTTGTTTTTAAAAAGTTCATAAAAAATATAACACAAACCTCATTTTTCTTCCAGTTGTATATAGATAAATATATTGCAAACAAAATGAGCTCATTTGCAATGAAATTGGTGAATTAATTTTCATTTTATTCACAATTTCCATACAACAGTAAAATTAGTGGTTTAAAAATGTTTTTTTTTTTAATAATAAGGTATCTCGGGAACTATTAGATACATTGTTACAGGTACATATGGGCAATGGGGACCAGTGCATGGCACTTCAAATTTGGTCAAACAAATAGCCAAAAATCCATTTATGAACCAAATGAGCTGAATATATAAATAGTACTTAAGAAGATATATAAAAAATACGCTTACATATGATCGTTATCTCTTTTAGCTGAAGAGATATTTAGGTTTGTTTATTTCGTTTTTTTAATTTAGCTAGATCTTTTTTTTTTTGGTTTTTTAGATCAAATAACTCTTAATCTATCAAGAAGAGACGATTTTGAAGAAAAATTTATATTTGTAAAAATTAATATATTTAAATTACAACAATATTATAACTACATTGAAATACATCGAAAAATCTAAATGAAAGTCACCGTGTAAATCCCCCAATAATAACTTAGAACAGTACATAAATATGATTACTTAGTACCTGTAACTTAAAAATGTGAGCTATGGAAAAAATGGGGGTAAGATTAAAAATAAGCGACTTTTAGTTAGTAAACAACAGCTACAAAGTTCCGTGCAACACAAACAAATTGAATTTTGTGCCCTTGTGTTATGAATATGTGGGTTACTTATTATTCAACTATTTTGAGAGATGTTTTATTCAATATTATCTATAAACATTGAAAAACAACAAGAACAAATTTAACATTAACAGCCTGGCCCACGATGTCGAACGGTATCCTTTCAAACGACAAACAGCTGTAATATTCTTAGTCGAAAGAAATCAAATAGGAACGATAACGTAAGCAACTCAATACAAAATTGCGGCTCGCTATTTACATTATCTGATATATGTACGAACTGAAATATCAAATTCGTTCACTTTTTATTTATTGTCGTCTGTGCAAGAAACAGGTACAAAACGGATGCGGACGCATTTATTATTATACATTTGAGCATAAATAACATAATTACATATATTTTCACTCATACTTACTGGTTTGTGGTAGAAAAGTAAGTAGTAATTTGACGAAAAGATAAGTCGTAAGATAGTGGGCCAGTGTTTCGAATGAAAGTGAGTGACTGACTTTCGTTCGCATAAGTTTTCTTTCGACATCTTGGGCCAGGCTGTACAAAATATATATTTTTCAATAGCACTCTGTAAACAAGGCTGTATTGTAACAATTTTATATTTTAAAAGCTTATGTCATTGAATATAATTATCTCTATATAGTATTTCAATACGATAAATAGATTAAAAGTTATATATATAAGTATTACTTTTTTTTTGTTTTGAACCATACCACCACGTGATGGCCAATGTCGTATAAGTAATGAAAATCATTTTTTAGGTCATTTGGAATTAAAAACTTTACGCACCAACAGCAATTTCTAAAATAAACCAACTTTTTTTAAGTTTTTATTATTTTTTATTTTAAATGCATATATGTATAATTTAATTGTTTAAAGAAATAAGTTTTAGTTTTAAAGTTTTTGGCGATTTACATAATGGTAGTATGTCGTGCATCACTTTTATTATACTTTTATTGCTATATGATTTAATTTCGAATCCACATACAATTTTTGCAAAGTGAAACAAACTGTGATTTACAAATTTGTTCTGATTGAAAAGTTTCTATAGTCAAAACAGGTTTACGTGTTACTGTTAGAAATCGTTTCCACTCCTATCTTATTATTTTATTTTTAAATATAAATTTCTTTAAAAAATTATATAAATAATGTGAGGAATACTTCCTTATCTTTTGAAGTATGTCCGCAGTTATTATTAACTACAAAAACAACGAGGGATTTTTTAACAACCGCGAAAAAATAATACCGATTTGCATATTTGCAAAAATTGTCAATTGTCAATAGCCATTATATACTAAAATCTTTGCCAGAGTAGTGTTCATCAAGGCAAATGGAATAAGATGGAAATTTACAAATTTAGAACAAATTATGTTTTTGCTTCAAAATTGCATAGGGGACTGAGCTATTTGCCATCGAAAACTAGTTTTTCCCAAAACTTTAGTTAGCACATTTTGAATATAGGCTCTTGATATGTATGTTTGTGTATCTGAACGCATTTGATTGACATGGGTAACCGGGCTGGTAGTGTACAAAGAAAAGCTTATTTGCATTATTCTTCATACACAATTTTTATTGCTAATAATGCCAACAGCGCAACAGGATAAGAAAAGAAACAAAGACAAATGCAATTTTAAATTTTTCTTCCCAAAGACATACAAACAAAAAGACTTATAATAATGCCAGTCATATCCTATTTAATTGTCATTGAGAAAAGTTTAGCTTTCTCAATATTTCTTATTAGTTTTTGGAAAGGCTTTATCATAGTAACATATGTTCGTATGAAAATGTAGTATAGTTAGAGTTAAGGGTTTGGCAATTCCTCACAGCCATTTCTTATATTAATATTGATCTTGTCGAATGAATGATGGGTTACACATGTGTAGTTATTTCGATGTACGGCACTATGACGATTTAATTATTACAAAATATTTATCACTGTACTCCTTATCTTATGCTAAGGATATTATGAGCTTTATTCATGATTAATCTTGTTAATTCATCAAAGAAAGTCCATTTTTTTTTTAAACTACCGTTATGTACCATTTAATTTCATGTTTCTAGATTCCGGAAACAAACAAATTTTAATCAAAAAACAAAACTACATATTTCTAGGTTCACTAATGTAGATTAAACCTAAATTACCATAAAACTAAACCCCTAATGTCAGTTCTGTTTTGACATTTGTGTAGTAAACACATGCGAAATACACGTTAATAAACAATGTTACGCTACACTGCTCCAGAACGCGGAATATTGCTGACTATTTATTTGAACAATAATCGGTCGGTGACTTTGGCACAACGTGAATTTCGTCGCAGATTTCCTGGCCGTCCAACGCCTACTGGTGAAACACTGCGACGTTTAGCCGCTCGCCTCGAAGAGACTGGCACAACACGAGATGCTGCCAGGCGTGGCAGACCCCGGAGTAGCTGTTCTGCAGAGAATATTGCTGCTGTAGCCGAGGATGTCATGGAAGCGCCGGCGACATCGACCAGACGACGTGCCACGCAAATGGGTATCAGTCCAAGGCCTTTACAGCGAATTTTGGTACAAGATTTGAAGATGTTTCCGTACAAAGTCCAGACGGTGCATCAGCTGTTAGCTGCTGACCGCCAATCGCGTCTAACGTACGCTCAAGCCGTCCTTAATCACCACAAAGAGGAAGATGATTTTTCATCAAAAATAATCATGAGTGATGAGGCCCATTTCCATCTTAGCGGGTACGTAAATAAACAAAATTTACGCTTCTGGGGCACTGAAAATCCGCGTGTAATCCACGAAGAGCCTTTACACCCGCTCAGAGTCACTGTATGGTGTGCTGTTTTCGCTGGAGGAGTCATCGGACCTTTTTTCTTCGAAGACGTCGTGGGCCAAACGGTTACTGTAAATGGTGAGCGTTACAGAGCAATGATCACACACTGCACGTGCCACAACCGATATGCTGAAGGATGCATTTCCCGGGCGCCTAATCTCCCGTTTTGGCGATTTGCACTGGCCAGCAAGATCGCCTGATTTGACCGCTCCAGACTTCTTTCTGTGGGGCTTTTTGAAATCGCGGGTTTATGTCAACAAGCCTCAGACTCTTGCAGCTCTTAAAGACAATATCCGTCAAGAATGTGAGGACCTATCGCCGGAAGTTTTGGCCAAAGTGATGGAAAATGCCATAAAAAGGGCTCATGACAATGACAATCAACTGCGGCGGCGGCCATTTACATGACATCATATTCTCGACTTGATGTAAAAAAAAATTAAAAGACCAAATAAAAATAATCCACAAGAAGAATCAAAGTTTTTCATTTTGTTTTTTAATTACAGCCAAAAAACATCGGAAGTTTACTTTTACAATCGATATATATATGCTTGACAACTACGAATTTGGCCTCCTGATTCCAGTTTAGAAGGGGTGCTTGTAAACCTGCTCTTCCAAACGTTCAAAGAAGTCGTAATTACTGAATTAGTATCTTCAGTGTACTTTGGACTAGTTGTATCGTTGCACTTCTTCAGAATGCATGGGTTTGGCATCGGTAATGTACGTTATTTGACCAGCGTCATCGCATTGGAGTGATAACTTTTAATAACACCCCAATAATCTTTTGTTGGTAAAGAAACCTTACTGAAGGATATGATTTCATTGTTGGTTTAAGAGTTTTAATTTCCGTTTGTTGTGAGTTTCTAGGTTTTCTTATAACCAAATGAATGAATCTAAAGTCGGAAAGCATCGTGTTTCAACTTTCATGATTGATTTTTGGGCCGAGCTTGACTATCAATACTTGATTTGGCATAAGGTGCATCGTCAGGACAGGAGTATTTCGTTAGTAGTTCTGATTGCATAATGGGCACTGCTGGAACGAAATAAATGATTTCTGCCAAACAAAATTATTTGCATGCAATCAGAATATTCTCCTAATGTGACCATATATTTTATATTTTTCATGGACCGTAGTAATAGCGCTTTATCAACTAGTGACCCCACGATTATTTTTCCTTCTGACCTTGATACCACTCTCGAATTTCATCGGGATGGAGGATTTCTTTATGATTGCTCTACTCCCCCATTCTCATATGAGATTAGGGGTTCGTAGTTTCAATTACATCTATAATTCATTATATGAACAATAAAATCATGTCACTTCTTTAACGAAATTTCGGATTTTAGCATTCCTGGCTCTTTGTTTCCAAAAGTCAGTGTAGTACCAATAGCCTCGGTCATCAAAGATTGCCTCAGTTCTTCCCATGTGGAGCAGTTAAAGAGCACATGTTTGGCGTTATCTTTAGCTGAACTACAATTGTTAAGGTATGAATTTTCACTGATCTTGAATTGCATCAGGTACAGGTTAAAATTCTCATGTCCTATCATTATCTGTGTTAGGTAATAATGCATTCTGTCACGGCTTCTGTTCATCCAGTTTTTGATGTCTGTTAATCATTTATGGGTTCATCTTACCTTTTTAGCACATTAACACCGTTTTTTTCATTTCCTCAGTAGATTATTTCTAGCTTCTTCTTTTAGAGATTTAATATATTCAGTATCATTTTCTCGAACCTCGCCAGCTTGTAGTCTCTGTCATATTTCTTCTCGCTCCAATATTGAAAGACCAATAGGTGGAATTTCGGAAAGAACTAAAGCTGCATTTGTAATATGGACATATGGCGATATTACTCTTATGTGGTTTTAGGAGCTGCATTGTTAAACATTTTTTCGTCACTACAGACGCGAATGTTGGACCAACATACAACAGTATACTTATTATGAGAGTCCAGGTGGAATCTTTTGAGGGCGTGAACGTTTGGCATAATTCTTGCTAACGCATTTGCAGTTTTTAGCTCTTTATACCTAATATTTTGTACATACACATTGAAATTTAAACGACTTTCAAGTTATCTTGTAGCCTTATCTCTAACAATTTAAAAACTACGAAAAGTGATTAGAATAGCTTCTGCTTTTTCAGCGTCTAGTTTAAGAACGTGTTCACCTAACTACATATCGCATCGATTCAGGTTATCATTCACAATAGTTTCCAATTCTTGTGGTACAATTCAGCATTTCCAATTGGACTTCAATGTGTCTTTCAGCTTTTTGAAAACTACCATTCCTGAAACTACTATCTATTAAAGTCATCGACAATTGTGTTGTTCTAATATACATATCAAGTTTGTTTAGGTGTTAAAAAAATGTTCCCCCATATTTGGGGGAAAGTAGCAGCTGTATATTGTTATGCCATTTAACGTGTCACATACAAAATTCTCATTTTCCTCACTAGTTTCGTTGATGGAGATTCTTTTGTTCCTAATTACTTCTACTGTACGTTTTTACAGCCTTAAACTATATTTGGGAGTCAGTTCTTATATGTTGCTTACTTATAGCATATATAAGTTATAAATAGGGGGCGGATTTTCATGCATTTATTATAGGAAAATATGCGCCTAAAATATGCATCAAAAAAATCAAAATATGACCTACAAATTTAAAAAATATGCACTTATATTTTTTTGCAGAAACATAAAATAATTAACTATGAATCGTGCAATGTCCAAAAAATACACAACAGTGTCCAGCACTCTTTAAATTATACCAGGAATTAAATAGTTAAAATTTTAAAATTATAATTGTTCTTCTGAGAAAACGATGGATATATTAATTATATTATCTTGTTACGAATACTTGTTTAAAGCCATAATCTTTAGAGCTTCTATTTTGCGACTTGCCTTTTAAAATTATCAATATTTTTATCGTGATGTAAATTAAAATCCAACCTTAATTTTCATCTCGTAATAACCCAGCAGTTAAGCAAGTAGTAAATGTATCCCTTATAGACATTAATTGTCACTAACATCTGATTACTTGGCTGAGTCAAATTTATACATTTAGGGTAATTTGACACGTATGTGCTATTTGTTACTTTTGTTACAATTGGTTACAATTGGTTACTTCATACATCCCATGTAATCTAGCGTAAAGACCATTGTCACTTAAGTGTCTCTAAGTAGTCACTTTAAACGTTAATTGTGTAGTGCATTTGTCTCTAAATTATCCAAAAGGGTCAATGGACCCTCTGCTTAGGACATGCACGTGTTATAATAACTAGTCACGTAACTAGTTCAGGACAGTCTCCTAGAACTGCTGGGAAATGGCTGTCAGGAGCGGTAACTGTGTATGTGAAGTTACAAAATCTTTCGATAACGAAATCTCTTATAAATCGAAATTGCAATGAAAATATGAATGTTATCGATACATTTAATTAATAAAAACTCTAAACTTTTTTGAAGCAAAATGTTTTGAAATGATAATTTTCAATTGCTGATAGAGAAATAAATATCTTAATGCCAGTTTCTCGATGTCCAAAGAAGTTAGTTTATAACATTTAATGCTGTTTCTATAACAAATTCGACCAAAAAAATTTTGTCCGACCAAAAATTATATTTTTATTGAAAACTTGGATAATATGCATATAAATATGCATTTTTAAGTTAAATATAACAAAATATGCAATATCAATAAAATATGCAAAAATATGTACTAACAAATCGATGCCATTTTACAGCAAAATGTGCGATTCGGATAGATAATTAGTCCACATTGTATTTGGACGTTCGAGAAAAAACATGCATTTGCATATAAATCCGCCCCCTAGTTATAAATATATTTACAGTGTTTGTTTAATATTATTTTACATTTACTCATTTAAATAATTACAATAGTTGTGTGCGCGTACTTGATAATTTGTACAAATTATCACTGGAAGTGACAGTTCGTAAATAGAGAAGATTATATTTTTTACTGGACATAAAATATGTTTTAAACAAATGGTTGCAAATGTGAACAAAACTAAAAAGTTGAAAATTAATACAATTTACAAGTTTTGCAAAGAAAGAAGTAAAATAACACAAAACAAAAGATTTAAATTGATTTATAATAATATACAACTTATTTTTACAAATTGGGAAACAAATATCAAGTTCTCCTTCATTCTCTTTTACAACTTATCAGCTACGAGAACACAACTAGTGTCTGTTGTCTGTTGTCATTGTCTCTTCCACTAATCTCCTGAGAGGCCACAATAGCAACAGAATGTTTTTGGTTGTGATGTGGCAATGTCACTAAGTGGTGTTAGCATCATTCTTGAACTATTTCCAAAGGGTCTTGAATGTAGCTTTTATGAGAGATTGTAGCATTATTAACTTTTCCAGCCAAGTATTAAGCTGGAGAAGTATTACGGTGGTCTGATTTCGACGACTGGATGCCCGTTTGGACACCCTCAAAAGCCTCTGGTACTACACATTTAAAATTCTGCATTGTTTCATTGTGTTTAGTTTGACATGACACAGACGATGATCAGCAAGCCGTCCAGTATGGAATCCTTCGCGCCTGTATTTCAGATTGGATGGGTAGCACTAATTCAATCCAAAGGTTGTTAGAAATATATGTAATGAGATGTAAAAATCCTCTACTCCGCTGACCAGTGGGGCAGAATCAACATTTTTTGGAATTAAATCTGGCATTTCTAAACGGCTGGTGCGATAGGTATACAATTTTACGACAAGACCTAGCCGATCGCTTTCCAAAAATATAAAAATCATTGAAATCGGATGGAAAACAAAATTGTACATGTTGATAATACCCTACTTTAAGCTCCCATAGCGCCGCCCTTTGGAGCATTTGCGGGTCCATTTTATAATAATTTACTCCTTGGCTACGCCCACGTCAATTTGGGAATTTAGCATATGAAAACTAAATTTTACTATAAATTTTATCTTCCAAATATTTAAGATGCTAATCAATATATATACTAATGCTTTATTGAATTTTATTATCACATAGTGAATTTAATTTTCCACTTTTGAATTGATCAAACTGCTGTAAAAAAGAAACATTAAATATATAACAATTTATTTCATGAAATAATTGTGTGAAAATAAAAAAAAATAAAAAATTTGCTCTGCATGTCAGAAAAAGAAAAGGAGATTATTTAAACGGTTTTTGTACTAAATTAAAGACACAATTTTACTATTCCTATTTATTTACTATCAATCCCTTCCAGTATGGAATCTTATAATGGTCTCTCCCTTGGCTTAATGCGGCTATCAATCTATACGGACTAAAGGGATAGAGTGGGCGGAGGTGTCTACATTCCTGAATTTGGGATAGGAATGTTCTTCAGACTTCCAAATGGATGTAGTATTCTTCAGGCCGAGGTATCGGCCATCAGGAAAGCGGACAACTGGCTCAGATTTTACAGTATATATTGTAGGGATATTCGTATATATACTGACAGTAAACTAGCAATCAAATCCATGATAGGTGTTTATGCAACATCGAACAGTTGTACTCAATTGGGTACGTGGACACAGGGATAATGAAGGAAATTGTGTTGCTGACAACTTGGCTAGACTTCCTATGTGGCATTCGCTGTCGACATGTATACAACGGATAAATAACGTATATTATGAACTTGCGAGTTGATCTAATGAATCCACCTGAGCGATTACATGATGATATGGTCTAAGTTGGTGGTATATACTCGGTTTACAATGAATACGACTCAGCAATATGTTGGAGCTGATCACCGGACATTGCATTTTCGGTACTCATGGTGCAAGACTTGGCCTGCCACACCATGACTTCTGTAGGAGTTGTCAAAATGAGGAGGAGGTAGATACCATCATACACTTCTTCTGTTACTGCCCGACACTGGGTAATCTGTGTGGCAGGCTCTTAGGGGAAATATCCTTTAGTAGCCTCTCCGAGTTATCTGGGAAGGTATTAAGGTGCCTTTATTAGGAAATGCAGATGGATAGTTAGACCGAATATGCAAATGGCACCTCATAGTAACATCTGTTGTATGATGGTCTGCGCTCTTTAAACTTAATTTCTAATCCAACTCCTCTATTTCCCATCTAAAACTCAACTCTCTCATTCTTCTCTTCTCTATTTCTTTATCTTCCTCAGGTAACACGAAGGGAACAATAAATGGATTCACGTGAGCTATATAAGGACGAAAGGCTTTGGATGGCTACCTGAGGGCCTAACATAATCTTGTGTTATATATTATTTTCATTGACACATTGACTGCCAAGGTACTTTCAGTAAATAAGGTACTGGGAGCCACAGCTTTTTTTGCGTAATCTCTTCGAAAACGTTGATATTGGAATTAAGGCTGCTGTCAGTAATATTTACGGCTTAGGAACTGAGATTTTTTTATAAATTAAAGTGTCTTACGAAATGGCGAAAAGAAATTTTTTACCGGATAATGAGTTCCAAAAAATACTCAGTACAAGTACAGAAAGTGATGAAGATTACAGTTTTGATGAGGAACTTGCAGACAACATAGAAAGAATTCTTGAAACTCCAGCACTATTGTGTCACATGACTTATGTGTCCGACGTCGTCTTTTTCATGACATACAGCAGTTCGATTAAATAAATTTGGCAAATAAATGTGTGCAGTGTGACCACAAAATGAACTGGTCAAACACAATGAAACATCTAGGCGTGGAATATTAGCGTAGTGTGATCTTACCTTTAGTAGTTCCCTGTCCAACAGGGAAATAGAGAATTTAACTGCCTTATTGACTTGAAGCCTAACAGTTTTGGAGGTGTTTGGAGAAAAATTCCGCTTTCGATGTTACAACCACCATCACACAAACAAGAGTCAGAGTCTAATTTGCCTCACCCCAGCTAGTTAAGATTCTGAACTTTTTGCTCATCCCCTATTGGGATTGCTATAAATTCCTGACTAAGTAAGTACATACTGTACTAAAATTTTAATAAATAACTCAAGATTCTCTACCTTAAATAATTGTTACACAAGTATATGAACTACCCCAAGTGCAGGTGAAATAACAGGTTTTGTTTACATATTGTATTCAAATTCAACACAACAAAAGAAATTAACCATGGAGCTAATGTAATAAAAGCAAATATTCATGGTTATGCGAACACTTGTTTCAAATGTTATACTGTTTGTAATTTGACTTCTATGTGAATTTATTTTTAGACTGAAATGTACATTTACATTTAACACTTATTTTCATACTCGTATCGTATATATACTTTGATTCTAAATATTCCCAGCAAAAAATGTGAATACATATTTTATTTTAATGTACACACTTGATACCATAGAGAATTATACATAGAGACGAGACACTCCGTATTGTCAAACAAAAAAACAACAAATTATATGCCTGATACAACAACAAAATACATTGACTAACATGTATTTTGTTGTTGCCAGAGATAGGTTTTTGACAACAGACTTAGGTTTTTGACAATTCCGTCTCGTCTCTATGTTACCCTATGCTTGATACTTTAAAATAAAATACATCTGTCACTCATAATATTGAAAATGAATAATGTTAGCTTAGTGTGCAAACGTGCTAAGTTCACTTTATATGAAAATTAAGATTTTAATACAAAAGCTAGAATAGTTAAAAATACACTGTTAGCGGAAAATTTACAATTATTTCGTTATTCTGTGGTTTGCAAATTTGCTTAGTTCATTTTGTGTTATGCAAATGTGCTAGGTCCATTTGGTTTTGTCAAAATTGCAAAATTGTTATTATCTTGTATTCTATTTCTGTAAACTGGTGAGCTAAATAGATGATGTTTACAAGTGGCACTTACATCGACTGCCGAATGTCTAAATATAAAATTTTCTGTATTTGAATTATGAAAATTTAATAGATATAAATTGTCTTTCCAAGCAAAACAATTTAATGAACACAATTTACTAAACCTGTTAAAAGAAATTGAACTATGTCCACTGTATACAAAAAAAGTAATAAAGGAGTAGTAGAAAAGTACTAAAGGACTTATAATTTGGCAACCCACGCAGAAAAAAAATATAGTTGTGCCTGTTTACAGTAACCATTTCAACATATGTGCATGTTTACTCTAACCATTTCAAAATTTTTAACAATATTATAGTCACAGTAACTATTTATATGGTTGTGGTAACAAAAATATGGTTAATTTACGATTCACATGATTGTATCAACATACAGTTACAGTAAACAAGTATATGTTGGTGACAACCATTTATGTTGCCCTCGGCTTATGAATATCGAAATCTGAGAACAACATATTATGATAAAATTATTCATTATAAATATGGTTGTCACAAACATATGGGGCATTTCACGTCAAGTGAACCAACTTTTGAAATCGATGTCTTCCGATCGGGATGAAATTTGCACCAATGTTAGTTCTATTGGATAGTAATTCGGACACAATTTTTCAACAAGATCGGTCAAGAACTGTCTGAGTTATAGGAGGTCAAAATTTGACATTTTGGCTAAACAGGTGTTTTTTCTTATCCATATAACTTATTACCTATTGTTCTTAGCAAAATGTGTCCCAAATAGTTTAGATAGCTATTTATGCAATCTTTGGAAAAAAAAAATTAAAAAAAATAAATAAAATATTTTTGACTTTTTTTTTAAAAATCAAAAAAATTTTTGACTTTTTTTTCAAAATGGGCCCTTTTTATTTTTTTTAAGAAAGCTTAGGTCTTTTCCTAAGCGACCTATATGGTCGCTTAGTGGGATGCGAGTGGGATATCTATCAAAAAAAATATTTTGTAACTCAAGATATGAAATTTTTTTACTTTTTTTGCAAAATCAAAAACTTTGTTGACTTTTTTTTAAAAAAATGGACCCATTTTTTAATTTTTTTTTTTGCTCAGAAGAAAGCTTATGTGTTTTTCTTTAACACCTTTTTTGTCGCTTAGTGGGATGCGAGTGGGATATCTATCAAAAAAATGTTTTGTAACTCAAGACATAAAATTTTTTACTTTTTTTTTTGCAAAATCAAAAACTTTTTTGACTTTTTTTCCAAAATGGACCCTTTTTTATTTCTTTATTTTTTTCTCAAAAGAAAGCTTAGGTGTTTTCCTTTAAAACCTTTATGGTCGCTTAGTGGGATAACTATAAAAATAAATGTTTTGTAACTCAAGACAAAGGTTTTTAAATTGATTTTTTTCATATTTTCATATTTCAAACCTTAAAAAAAAACCACTACAACTGACCGATAATAGCCAATGGAGGGGTGCAATGTGAGGCCGACCGCTATTAATTTTCCGCCCCCAAAATTTGTCTGAGTTTTGCATCTTGCGGCTTTTTTATTCAATCCTATAGGTAGTTTTCAGCGCAATAATTTATATTCGTGAGCGATTTTTGGAAGTGGACATTATATGGGAGCTATGTCAAATTACGGACCGATCATCATGAAATTAGGTGGTGTTATTAATGTCTATATGAAAGTTATTTATGTTGCATTTTATGTGTATACCAACATTTTTAGGAGATTTATGTGATTATCGGAAGCAGGTCTTATATGGGACCTATGACTAATTATAGACTGATCATAATAAAATTTGGCGGCATGAATTTCGTATATATAAAACTTATTTGGAGAAAAACTTGTGTAGATACCTATATAAATTAAACATTTGTGACCGATAAAGTCCACTTTCAGGAGGACATTTGTATGGGGGCTAGGTGAAATAATGGACCGATTTCAGCCAGTTTCAATAGGCTTGGTCCTTGGGCCGAACAAATTATATGTACGAAATTTTATCGAAATATCTTCAAAATTGCGACCTGTACTCTGCGCACAAAGTTTACATGGACAACCAGCCAGCCAGACGGACGGACGGACATCGTTTAGTCGACTCAGAAAGCGATTCTGAGTCGATCGGTATACTTTAAGGTGGGCTAGACTAATATTTTTGGGTGTTACAAACATCTGCAAAAATTTAATATACCCTCGCCACTATGGTGGTGTAGGGTATAAAAAGTGATTTTTATTCCTGAGGTTAACATATTATGGGTATTACAGTATCGAGGCTATGAAATTTTAGTTAGGTTGTTACATACCATCGGAAAGGCTAATGTGTCTTGTTTCTCCGCGTAAGTTTAATTTTTAAGGTTTACACACAAATATGAAAAAAATCAAAATAGTGCATATCCTAAAAATTTAAAAACCTTTGTCTTGAGTTACAAAATATTTATTTTGATAGATATCCCACTCGCATCCCACTAAGCGACCAAAAAGGTTTAAAAGGAAAAGACCTAAGCTTTCTTTTGTGAAAAAAAAAATAATTAAAAAAAGGGTCCATTTTGGAAAAAAAAGTCAAAAAATTTTTTGATTTTGCAAAAAAAAAGTAAAAAAATTTTATGTCGTGAGTTGCAAAACATTTTTTTGATAGATATCCCACTCGCATCCCACTAAGCGACAAAAAAGGTGTTAAAGGAAAACACATAAGCTTTCTTCTGAGCAAAAAAGAAAATTAAAAAATGGGTCCATTTTTTTAAAAAAAGTCAACAAAGTTTTTGATTTTGCAAAAAAAAGTCAAAAATTTTATATCTTGAGTTACAAAATATTTTTTTTGATAGATATCCCACTCGCATCCCACTAAGCGACCATATAGGTCGCTTAGGAAAAGACCTGAGCTTTCTAAAAAAAAATAAAAAGGGCCCATTTTGAAAAAAAGTCAAAAATGTTCTTGATTTATTAAAAAAAAAAGTCAAAAATATTTTATTTATTTTTTTTAAATTTTTTTTTCGGAAGATTGCATAAATAGCTATCTAAACTATTTGGGACACATTTTGCTAAGAACAATAGGTAATAAGTTGTATGGATAAGAAAAAACACCTGTTTGGCCAAAATGTCAAATTTTGACCTCCTATAACTCAGAGAGTTCTTGACCGATCTTGTTGAAAAATTGTGTCCGAATTACTATCCAATAGAACTAACATTGGTGCAAATTTCATCCCGATCGGAAGACATCGATTTCAAAAGTTGGTTCACTTGACGTGAAATGCCCCATATATATGATCTGTCTGTCTGTCTGTCTGTCTGTCTGTCTGTCTGTCTGTCTGTCTGTCTGTCTGTCTGTCTGTCTGTCTGTCTGTCTGTCTGTCTGTCTGTCTGTCTGTCTGTCTGTCTGTCTGTCTGTCTGTCTGTCTGTCTGTCTGTCTGTCTGTCTGTCTGTCTGTCTGTCTGTCTGTCTGTCTGTCTGTCTGTCTGTCTGTCTGTCTGTCTGTCTGCCTGTGTGTCTGTCTGTCTGTCTGTCTGTCTGTCTGTCTGTCTGTCTGTCTGTCTGTCTGTCTGTCTGTCTGTCTGTCTGTCTGTCTGTCTGTCTGTCTGTGTGTCTGTCTGTCTGTCTGTCTGTCTGTCTGTCTGTCTGCTTGTCTGTTGAAATCAATTTTCTGAAGACCCCACATAACTTACAAACTTGATTCATACATCAGTATATTGGGAATTCTTCCAAAAAAAATTTTTGAAAAAATTAAAAAAAACAATTTAAAAAAAAATAATTTTGGAAAAAAACAAAATTAATTTTGTTTACCTAACAATATTTAAAATTTTTATTTTAAAGTATAATTTGGTGAATGCACAGCCGATCGATCATACCCAGAACCTACTTAAGTGTATTAATAAAAATTGTCATTCACAAATCGAACACAAACATTTTTTCTAATTTGTCGGCTCAGCTAGTTGTAAAATAAATGTGTCGTTACGATATAACCTAACGGTTAAATTAATATTAATAAAACATTATCTAAATTTTTGGAAGCAGAATGTTATAATTTGATTCTAAATATTCTGTATTTTTGAAAAGCTATATACTGGGAGAAGATCAGAAGTAAAACTGGAATGCATACAGTAATAAAAATTGTTTGCTGGTTAAGAGCTTTTATTTTAGGAAATACGTATATAAAAATTTCAAAAACACAAATATTTCGCTTAGATTAACTTTGAAAAAGGTTAAACATTTACCTCCAGGCATTCCAAAGTTTTTATTTATTTTTGTTGATTGTTGATGAATTTGTTATAAACCTCCCACTTAATAAAACAACATACAAATAAAAACTTGTAAATAACACTCGCATACACAAATGTATAATAACCAATTATATTTATGTAAATGCAAAAGAATAAATGAGAGCCAAATATTATAAACAATTCAAGTCTAGAATATATATGTGTGTATGCATGTATGTATAATTGTTTGTTATGAATATATGAATTCATTTAACTTTTAGCTAAAGTTTAGTGTTTGTATAATATTTATCACGGTCTTTACGAGTAATTATAATCCATATCCAGCATAATTATAATTTTATATTACAAATTACACTCTGCTTCTTAATTGAAAAAAAACTGTCGAGCGGGGCATCTGGCGGATTAAACAAACGGTGCTAACGGTTTTTTTACGTTAGCTCTTGTTTTCGAGGTATACCATTATTTCGAAAATTGAGCAGGTTTAAATGCGCAGTCGATTTATAAATTCGGAGAACTGGCAGAATGCGACTGAAAATTTAATGCAGCCGCTCGAAAAGTCAATCGTAATTTTGCCGTTGCCAATGACCAGCAATTGTTTGGAAAATACTGCTCCAGATTGATCGATAACGCATGTTCACAGTCAATTTGAGTTTCTTGACGTGTTTCCATAAAACGGACGACTTCGGCAATGTTTGCCGATGCGTCGTGCATCGGATAATACATTGTTCGACATCATCAAGCACATGTCCTTAATTAATATCAAAGTCTCGTAGAAAATTTCCTCGCTCAGTTGCAAATTTGGATTTGATGTTCTAATACGCATCTGATGCCAAATACCATAAAATATGGTATCTTTGCATTTGCTCCACAAATCAGTTAGTTTGGATGGGAAGTATGTTGAGGTAATTATCGAAAATAATGTTCGTATGTGATGAGCATTTGACGGAAGTACAGCATATCCGAAGGTGTATTCCAAATTAGTGCCATTCTCTAACAACACACAACGTGTCACACAATTCACCATTTATAGTTCGCAAATTTTGGAATGATGTTGGGACACTAACGTTGACTAATAGCAATCGCGAATAGAAACACTCATCGTACCTTGGATGGATTGTGTAATTGTGATAAGGTCACAATTACCAAATCCATCCAAGGTACGATATAAAATAAATGGGGAAAAATAAACGTAGATCTGGATTTCCTTGTCGATGGGATTCCCGGTATTGAAATTTCGGATTATAGCAGCATTCGTGCAAATTCATAATTTTGTCATATTTCAAAAAATCTGCTCAATGTTGAAAATGGCAGTAAAGTACACTCATTGACCATTATTCATATGTACGGCTAAATGAACAACAGTTGGACGTCTTTTATGAACGGCAAGACGTACAAAAAGCGCCAAATTGCTTCCAACGATGAAGTCACTCAACTTCTCCGCACTAACTCAGCCATATTTTCAGATGTATTTGATAAGTTGGCGTATTAGTGAGCGTGGTCAATTTTTTATTCTGTAAAAAAAATTACCCAAATCGGTCCAGGCGTTCTGCAATTTTAGATATATCGGAAAAAAGTGGACTCGGTAAATTTGTTTTTTGATTACTACGAACATTAAACAAAAATTAACCAAATCGGTGCAGCCGATTTTAGATAAATCGAAAAAAGTGGGCGTAAAAGTGAGCATGGTCAATTTTTCTTAAAAACCAAAGTTTTCCAAATCGGTCCAACCGTTCTCAACTGATGCAATTACCAACGAACGACATTTGGTTTTTATTTATATAGAAATTTTGTTTGATTTAATATCATGTTTCCTTATATGAAACTCTAATAAATTGTCATCAATTTCAGATCATGATTGTATTGTGAAATAATGGTATACAGTGGTAAATGAAAGTGACCATTTTAAATATATTGTTTTTTTAAAGTTCCCAAATATGAATTTAAGTGTCGAATAAATATAAATCTAAATGAATTATGCATACACCCAGCTGTCAGTGTTTACCATAACCATTTCAAAATGTTTACAACATTTTTTTAACGATATTAAGGTCACTATTATAACGAGATTGCAGCATCCACAATATGTTAATGTTAGGACTCATATGATTATATTAGTCCTATATATATGATCTGATACTACCAATTTGCAATATGTCAATGATACCAAAATAACACATGCAAAGTATAGAGAATTGCACTACTTTTTTTATCAAGTTACCTTTGTAAAGCATGTCAGTTATTATATTTAATGTCAATTATGTTTATTTGTTGTTAATCTGATTAAAATGAGTGACCAGAAAAAGTGCATACTAAAATTATTAAATATTTTCAACAAAACCCAACTTGGTCCTACAAAAAGTTGGCCAAAGAATCAAAGATCTGCTATCAAACTGTTTCCAATGTTATTAAACAGTACCGGGAGAACTTGTCCGTTGATATAATGATGTTTCTAAAGCCATAAAAATAGAAAGCATTTTCAAAATAGTTCCCAACACATCCTGTAGGAAAGCAGCCCGGTTAGGTCAGTACTCGGACTATTTGGTACGAAAGGTTAAAGCCAATGCAGGTTTAAAAGCACACAAGGCTTAGATGCCAAAGACAGAGCACGGAAATTGAAGTCAAATTTTATACAAAAAATATACCTGCTGCATAATGGATGACGAAATGTACGTATGGAAAATTTTTCGCAGCTTCTGGTTCCATTTTTCTATGTTGCAGATGCTCGAGGGAATGTTGAAGAAAAGTTTAGAACCCAAAAGCAGACAAAATTTACCAAAAAGTTCTTGGTATGGCAAGCAATATGCAGTTGCGGCAAAAAAGCCAAACATTTGTTACAAAGGGCTCTATAAATAACGAAATTTATATCAAGAAATGTTTACAAAAAAGGACGTTTCCATTCATAAGTCTTCTTAATGTGTCCACTTATTTTTGGCCTGATTTGGCATCTGTAACTTTGGTAAGAAAGGTCTTGAGTGATACAAGACCAATAATGTGGTATTTGTACCAAGAGAGGCAATTCCACCAAACTGCCTGGAGCTGAGTCCAGTGGATAGATATTGGGCTCTTGTTAAAAGAGAATTGAAGACCACATAAACGGTGTCGAAAAGTGTGGTAGATTTTAAACGGAGATGGACAACCTGTTCGAACAAAGTGACATAAAGCACTATAAAAACCATAATGGAAAGGTTTTCGAAAAAGGTTCAAAATTTCATCATTAGTGATTAGAAGTATAAAAATATTTTTTTTTGCGATTTGTAGCAATAATTTCAATCAAATTAAAAAAGATTCAAAACTGTAAGTTTAGTAGTTTCATTTTTATTAACATATATGTATGTTAAAAATTTTTCGTTCTCAGTCCTTACGGGTGATACAATAACAAAATACATGCAACACATTCTCATGAATTAAGTTTTTGACAACAGACATAGGTTTTTGACTCTCAGTTACCTATCTAGTTGTCATCTATGCCCCCATCGTTTTGGCGGTGGGTATAAAAACGTATATTTCTTAAACGAAAAAAACATATGAGCAAAAACATTTTTTTTTTTAATTTCAATAATTTATTTTCGTGAATGATTTTCGGAAATTGGTCTTATGTGGGAGCTATGACTAATTATGAACCGATATCCAAGAAATAAGGTTGTGTGATTTATGTCTATATGAAACTTATATCTATTGAATTTGATGTGGATACCAATATTTTTAAGATTTATGCAGGTAGAAGTGATTTTCAGAAGCGGACCTTATATGGAAGCTATGATTAATTATGTACCGATCATCTTAAAACTACGTGACATGATTTCCGTATATATATATACGTATAGATACCTATTTAAACAGTTTCAGCCAATTTGAATAGGACTCGTCCTTGGATTGAAATATATGTAACAAATTTGATCGAAATATCTTCAAATTTGCGTTCTGCACTTTGCACACAAGTACAGGATTATTCAAAGACAGCAGAGTAATATGATCGGTATAATAACAGCATTGGTAATGATTATGATTTTAATGAATTTATTTGTCTTGAATTCTCCAGAAATAATAAAACTATTTAATAAAAATTATTCAAATTTATCCATTTATTAAATTTAATTGACAACAAAAACATTTCCAATTTTAATTTGTTTCATATATGAGAAACCAATCAATGAAACCTTCTATTTTACCAGTACTATGCCTTGTAATCATATAAAAATAAATATATTGATTTTATGATGTATGAAAGGAAATTCATAATTTCACCCATGTTCGTAGCTAGTTTTTCTTAAGCCATTGAGTAAAACTGTTAAAAGCAGTGTGTGATTTTTGTTTCTAAATCCACACCAACCAGTTGCATTTGGGTCAAAAGTTACAAATTGCCTTTTGGCTGGCTGACTACACTTATCCAATGCAGGACTTAAATTCTTCCATGACCAGCATACATGGTTTCATCAGAATAGGATGAATTCCTGGCCTTGAAATGACTTGAATATATGGTACACATGCAACGAATATATATTAGCATGTGTGTCGTTGCATGTTAGTGTGTATGTCTATGTTGCAATACAAAACCATATTGTATGTGTCCATGTTAAACTCTGTGGGAGATACTGTTACTTAAACGTGTTGGCCAAACAGAACATTCACTCTATATTTTTAGTATTTTTAGGAGCAGGCATAGTTTTGCTGCTGCAGTTTTAGCAAAAGGGTCATAAAACTGCAATAATAGCAACACCCTTCCATTCATTCTTTGGTACGGTCATTCATTCATATAGCCATCCATCTGTAGATTCATCTAAACAACGAGACAACTGTTTGGCAAATTGAGAAGCAGTCAAGTGGCTATTCCAAGCAATAATTTGAAGTCACGTCTACCATGAAAAATGAGATTTTTTCTTTATAACCACTATGGTCTATATATTGGTAAAAGTGTTGTCCTGGCATCCTGCTGGTTATGGCCGTAACGTTTACTAGCTGTTGTATGGCACGATGATTGAAGAACTTTTCGATCACTTCCATATATATACATAGGTATATGGAAGTACGTACAAACTGACGTACGTTTAGAGTTGCAGTGGAAATGTCAGTAAAAAAATCCAACGACAACAGGAACAGCAAAAGGAAGAACAAAACACACAACAAATCCTCCTTCATTGGTTGTATGCAATTACATTGATTAAATTGGTAAACTTGGCTAAATGAATATGTATTGATAAATACTAGTAAACGTCAAACATAATACGGGCATACTTGAAGTGAGGTATGTGTTTCTATTTTAATACGAGGGTTGTATGCAGAGCATTTTTACTGATAGCTGCATAGTAATTCGTTATCATTTAATGAGTGCTCAAGGACTCGTAAAAGTGACACATTTTGCAATAAAATTCTGAAACTTGGTAGTGTTTATATCTATATGATTGTGATCAATTATTGGAGCAAGTACTCTTGTAGATGTCGCATAGCCTAATTGTTTTCTGTAGAATAGAATGTCCTTAATTGGTTCAGCTAAGATAGCATTGCTGAGCCTAC
Organism: Calliphora vomitoria; assembly: GCA_942486065.2. Classification (NCBI taxonomy): domain Eukaryota; kingdom Metazoa; phylum Arthropoda; class Insecta; order Diptera; family Calliphoridae; genus Calliphora; species Calliphora vomitoria. Next base: position 95,595,023 of record OW818029.2, read on the forward strand.
AATTGCAATTGACCCAAAATCGACCTCCAAACTCTAGGAGGCTATGGCTTACTACATATTAGGCCCACCCAAACAGTCATTAAGGATATTAAATGTCCCGATACGATGAAGAAGAAAGTACTTAATTTGCCTGGTGTGGTAAGTCTGGACCAAGTGGAGAAAAATTGTCTACCAAGTTCTATGACAAGCCTGACAGCTCGAAAAAAGGTATCACTTCTTTGGCGAAAAAGATTACCCTGGCAAACAGAGCTAATTCTCAGCAGGAATATGGCGGTATGTGTAGTTTAACGAATGACCTCCTGTATAATTGGTTTATCCAGGAACTACGAATTAACTCAGGTATAAGGACTCCATTTGGAGACCTTATGACGATACGTGCAACTATCATATCAACTGCAGGGGCACATTATGTAGAATATTGTCAAAATATAAGAATAGGATGGATTATATACTGTGGTAGCACCAATATCAAGTAAGTAAGTATTTAGTAGAGCTTATATGCAATAATAATATATACATAGTAATTAGCATGATGAGCTTATCTTTAGGAATATTTTTAGACATTTCTATGACCGGCCATCAATATATAATATTCGACATTGAATGTACTTTGACGTACGAAGATAAATATCGTTATCGCTAAAAAAATTAACTGTGATCCCCATCGCATTCATTTAGGCAAAACTGAAAACTTCAATAGTAGCACAATTTTAGGCTCATGTGGAATTGATTTCGAATCCAATGAATTACGTTCGAATATCCTTAATGCCTATGCAAAAAGTTCTGAGTTAATGTCCAGGATGTAGAAGAGGGATGTGTCCACTTATGAAAAACATAAGTTGACTATACAATAGGGCCAGAGTGACTGGAAATTATTAGATCCAAAAGATATGCCATGCTGATCTGTTGAGCTTCTGTAAGGAAATTGACAATCTCTCCGATGCAATTCGGCTCCAAAAGACCTTATCCAAGGATCACACTAAATGGTATATGTACGCTGAAGCGTCCAAACTCTGAGTCTCCGGAAAAGACATGTAAACTTCTTCTGACTAGTCACTTTCCGGGTTAATTCCTTTTTAATTCTACTCTGAATTACACACGCTTACCTTCAGTAAGCAAACGTAATCGTAGTCTAGCAGGCAGAGTCTTCGGAATATCCAAATTTAGACCATTTAAAGCCTATTTTGCAGATGGAATATATCCATGCTTGGTGCAACACGGTGGTAACTGAATTGTAATCCACCTGCTAAGAATTAAAATGGTCTGGTGGTAAGTCTGAACAATTGCCAAATTCCTATAGACTTATCAGTATCAGCTCGTTTTTCCTGAAGACGATGGATAAACTACTGGACGGCTTTAAAATTTTTCATGTAATATACAAGGTGGCGCAAAAGTAAACTTCTGATGTTTTTTGGCTGTAATTAAAAAAAAAAAATTAAAAACTTTGATTCTTGTTGTGGATTATTTTTATTTGGTCCTTTATTTTTTTTATATCAAGTCGAGAATATGATCTCATGTAAATGGCCGCCGCCACAGTTGATTGTCATTTGAGCCCTTTTTATGGCATTTTCCATCACTTCGGCCAAAACTTCCGGCAATAGGTCCTCACATTCTTGACGGATATTGTCTTTAAGAGCTGCAAGAGTCTGAGGCTTGTTGACATAAACCCGCGACTTCAAAAAGCCCCACAAAAGAAGTCTGGAGCGGTCAAATCAGGCGATCTTGCTGGCCAGTGCAAATCGTCAAAACGGGAAATGCATCCTTCAGCATATCGGTTGTGGCACGTGCAGTGTGTGCCGTTGCACCGTCCTGTTGGAACCACATGTTTTCCAATCCCAATTCATCAAGTTGCGGCAAAAAGAACTCGTTGATCATTGCTCATGTTAGACGCGATTGGCGGTCAGCAGCTAACAGCTGATGCACCGGCTAAACGTCGCAGTATTTCACCAGTAGGCGTTGGACGGCCAGGAAATCTGCGAAGAAATTCACGTTGTGCCAAAGTCACCGACCGATTATTGGTCAAATAAATAGTCAGCAATATTCCGCGTTCTGGAGCAGTGTAGCGTAACATTGTTTATTAACGTGTATTTCGTATGTGTTTACTACACAAATATCAAAACAGAACTGACATTCGGGGCCAATCGCAAAATGTATAACAGTTTCTGATAGGAGGTTTACTTTTGCGCCACCTTGTATAATATATGTATAAATTCAACTGCTGGATTTTGTGAATTTCGGTCCATAATTGATCATATATCCACTTTCGAAAATCATCTAAATACGCATTAAATCGTAAACAGTTTGAAATTCGATATCAATAATCCACATGTACACAAAAATCACCGTTCCTAATCTTATGAAGATCGGCCCATAATTAGCCATATATCCTACCTAAGAATCACTTCTGAAAACCTCATTACCCAAAATGTAATTATAATTATCGATATCGATTTGAAATCTAAATTTTCTCGCTAACTAGAGAAAGATATTGGACGAACCACACAAACAATTGTAAGCTCTTCGGCAAATTTATCAGAATATTTATCATTCATCGTCATTGTAGGGAAGTAATACATGTATCCAGCGTAGAGCTTGCTAATGGGATCGGAATCACTTTCATCCTAGTGTGTTTTATAAATATTATATAACATCAGATTCCACAGAAAGAGTAATATATCTAATCTAATTGCAGTCATCTTCTCTCAGAGTAGCCTTTTACAATGTCTGTGAATCATTACAATTTTCCAAAATATTAAGAAGTAGAATTCAATTTCGTTTTCTTAAAAACTATACTAAAAATAAATTCATCAAAATTATTTAATTTTGTCCAGTCCTCAAACCTCTTAAATCTTTTAAAAATATCCTCAAAAGTTTATATATTCTGGGTAATTCTAAGACCATCTGGTTATGACCATCCGTCTGTCTGCTTAAAACACGATACTACACGATGACTTAAATATTATTTGTTGATCAGAAATGTTTGGTATTGAAAATGGGCAAATTCGGACAATTAGAACTACAGTTATGGAACAAATTTTAGAACAACCTCCCAAAAATTTCATATTATTCAAAACTGTTTACTATTTTCTTTAAATACATATATTACAGATAATACATTGAAATATTGCACACGTTATTCCTATTATTAAATAACAATTTGTGTTCAAAATGGTAAGAATATTCAGATTGCCCATATAAAAACCTTTCCGGAATATAGCTCTGTGATACATAAAAGTTTATAGAATAGTGGTATCCATAAAATTTGGTGTTGAAAATATGCAAAATCTGAAAAAAATTCAATGTTTTTATACAAAATATAAACAAAATCGGTGTAACTATTATATTGGTGTTGGGTATATACGATTCGGCACATCCGAATATAACACTCTTACTTGTTATAATTGTCAATCTGTATAACATTAAAATATGGCCAAAAGTTTATCACACGACCCACTTAGGTATACAAACATTCATATTTGTGTTCATACATGCGGATTTTCGTGTAAGAGTATTTGTACTAGTTCATGCTGTTGTATGGGTGGGTCGGATTTCAATGGGTGTGTTTCAGTTGGGTTTAATGCACCCATTCTTTTGTTTTTACTATCCGCATGTAAACGGATGCAAGTATACATAAGCCAACCACATATATACAATACAGTACATGGTCTATTGGTCTTTATTGCCATACCATGTCATTTATATTGTCACAAAATAGTCATTTGTTGCTTTTGTTGTATTATTTCTGATGATGTGTTGTTTGTATGCCTTTTTCCCTTATCCATTGCTATGTTAAGTTTCTGACATTTATTTTACCACATTTTGTTATTCGATATTATTGATATTTTTCCTGACAATAACAGCAATATTTTTGTAAAAGAAAACCTATTATTTAAGTATACATATATGTACTTCAGCGAATGATGCAGGCTAAATTTTGTACTAAATGTTTTAGCTAAAAATATTGCAAATTATATTTAAGTAATAAGTTCTTTAATATATTAGTCTGTTAACACGGTACAACAACATTTGTTTGATTTGACATTGATATCATCCTACAGACCGATTAGCTTATTGCCTTGTTTGTCCAAACTATTTGAGAAAATAATCCAAGGGAAATTTTTAACATTCTTAAATAGTCAAAACATTATCCCAGATCATCATTTCGGATTCCGTGAGCATCACGGAACAATTGAGCAAGTTAACTACCTAACTGGAGAGATACGAATATCTTTCGAACTAAAACAGTACTGTTCGGAAATATTTCTGGTGGACCTCAGGGAAGTGTTCTAGGACCAACCGTGTACCTATTGTACATCTCTGATTTGCCTGAGTCCATTAAATTAACCATTTTCCACCTTCACAGATGACACTGCAATTCTTAGTTCTCATCTGGACTTAAGTGTAGCATCTAGAAACCTAAATAACTATGTGAAGACGTGGATAAAAAATTGGAGAATACAAGTGACACTAAACAGTGTGAACATCCCACGATTAGCTCTAAAATGCGAAGGGATCTTGAAAAAGCTTTAAATATTTTCTTACTTTATAGACTCGAATAAAACAGCATTACTACATGAAAACCTTGTATATTTTGTTCATTCACTGTTATATCACTGTGTTCATCATCGCTATGAGCTGATTAGAATTTTTGGCGCCTATAAGTTCTTATATCTTCCATCAAAAAAGATTTGTCATTCCGTTAGTAAAACATCAAAATATATGTCGCAGACCCACATTAGATTCTAAGGTTTTCTAGCTATGTCGGACCGTATGTTTGTCTGTTTAAAAAACTGTCTGAAATTTTAAAGGGCTAAAAAATTGAAATTGTAAATTTTTTGTCAAAAATCGTTAAGTTTTTGTTAAATAATTATACCCTACACCACCATAGTGGGGAGGGTATATTGTAACGCCCACAAATTTTAGTCTAACACCCACCTTAAAACTGAAATTGGTCCATTATTTCACCTAGCTTCCATACAAATGTCCTCCCGAAATTGGACTGTATCGGTCATAAATGTTTAATTTATATAGGTATCTACACAAATTTTTCTTCAAATAAATTTAATATATACCGAATTTATGTCATCAAATTTTGTTATGATCGGTCCATAATTAGTCATAGCTCCCATATAAGACCTGCTTCCAATAATCACTTCAACGAGCATAAATCTCCTTAAAATGTTGGTATACACATAAATTGCAACATAAACAACTTTCATATAGACATTAACCACATGCCCAAATTTCATGGTGATCGGTTCATAATTTTTCATAGCTCCCATATAAGGCCCACTTCCGAAAATCACTCACGAATATAAATTATTGGAATTTTGAAAGAAAAATGTTTTTGCTCATTTACTTAGTGTAGGGTATTATAAGGTCGGGCTTGACCGACCATACTTTCTTACTTGTTTTAAGTTAAGTTAATGTAAAATTTCCTCTAGAACAGGAGGAAAACCTGGGCGGTAATTCCCAAACTCCAAGCGCTACATTTCGGATTTTTATAAGATCCAAAACTTAAACTTGATTTTACCTCTTCTAGAAATTAACCTTTTACCCGGTAGGACCGATTTCGATTTTTGGGCCCCAGTGCTGTTTTAAACATAGTAAAAACTGTCTTTAGACAACACTTTTTACATTTTCTTAGTCAACAATTTAGCATCGAAAATTATTTCGCAAATTTAACTATTAAAAAGCAACATTAAGAATAAAGTTATCGACTTCAACATTTTATGGTAAGTAGATGACATTTAATATTTAAGTTTTAAAACGTATTTGAAGTGAAAAAAAATAAAAAGTTTGTATTTAAAAACGAAATAGTCAAGGCCTCCTCAAGGCCATGCCGGTTTGTGTATACAAAAATGTCCTCCTCTCTTACATTGTTGTGTTCACCTTTTGTTCAAAAAACTCTATTGTTTGCTTATGGTTCTATTATGTTCATCCTTTTATTTTACTATTGTATTAAAGATGGATATTACTAAACGTCCTTATACAAAATATATACATTTTTCGAGTTCATCGATTCTGTAGAGTTCTGTAGACAGCACAGAAGGAAGTATTGATAGCGAAGACAGTGTTGCTGATTTCACTTATGTTCCCGAGACGAAACACAATCGTGCTTTGTGATTCAAACATGTTTTCCTAACGTTTTTAAATTTACAATGGGTCCGAAGATAATATCATTTTACCTGTTATACCGGACATTGCAGCTACCTTAAATGTTTGTAGATTCCTAATTTCATGCATCACATTCTGCATTTTGACAACTTTTATAAATCGAAGCCGCTGTTAGTCTATTTACGAGCCAGAGGAATTTATGGTTTGGCACAATGATGATTATGATTTGCTTTTGTGTAAGCTGCGATATGCACAAAGAGCAGATATGATTTTGCGTAGAATACATGACCTCAATACATGTAGTCTATGTAAATCATGTATAATGGTTAGAAGAACCAATCCTGGCGAACAATAATCTAAAGTTCTTCAGAAGAAATTCATCGAAATCAACTGCCCTCAAATTATTCGGTAATACAATGATCCCATGGGTTGAGTAGATCTCATGGATGGTATCCTGGGTCGATACCATATTTGAGCTAAGACTCGCAATATTATAATTAGGTTGTTCTACCATTTTGTGGACAAGGTCTTTACAAATGCAATCATTTTATACAAACGCCTGCAGGCAGATGAGGCAAATGCTTCCAACAATGTGTCCGATTAAAGAAATGCTTTCACAGCTTCCAGATTTGCATGAGGAAATAGCTGCTGGACTTGTTTCCTTCAAAAATATACGGTCTGTTCCAAATCTGGGTGAGCCTTTATCACTACAGCCTGGCATATCAGGTGTTGGAAAAAAAGCTACTCATCAAGTGGCTGATGTTCACTTCGATGCTGACGATAATTTTCTTGTTTGGGTAGAGAGAAAAGCCAAAAAAAGGTGCAAACATTGCAAAAAATCTGACACCCAAGTCGTTTGTTCCGAATGAGACCTGGCTTTATGTGGCCAATTTGATAAAAATTGTTTCTGGAACTAACACCATCGGATATAATGTGCATTTTAACTTTGTTTGATACCTTCACTCAATAAAATTTGTTTATATAAAAAATTTACCTTTAATGTCACATTAAATGCAAACCGGCAAAACCGCCTACAGGAGGGCTTCACAATTTTTTACCTGGCGTTCATTCAGAATGTTTTTTTTTCGCTTGAAAATTAAAACTTACGTTTCTATTGACTACATCTACTTGAAAAAAAAAATTATTGGCTTCATCGGATAATTTTTACGGTCTTGCCAGTTAGAGGGTTTAAGATTTATTTCCTCTGCATGATAAGAGGAGGATCTGACCCCTGGAAATATGACGCCAAAGTAAAAACGGAAAAATTTCCCCAATTTTGGAATTATTTCTAATATTGAAATATTCCCCTAACTTCTTTTCATATAAATCGGCCTTAAAAACTTTAAAACGTTAATTCCTCCTAAAGACGAGGGAACCCTTGAAGTCATTCGAAACCCCATCACGACATTCTATATGCTTCAGTCTGCAGTTTTAGACAACTAAAAACATAAATTGAACTTTTATATACATAAGTGATATGTACAATATCAATTCATTTATATAAATAAAAGGAAATATGTATAAGAACAATATTACAGCTATAATTATGAAAATTCTCCAAGAAATGAAGGGTAGATTTCTTGGGAAATTTTACATTTTACGTAGATGGTACATATCTGGATGATATGATGTTACTCGTACTGGCCCAACATGTTGTTGGTGGATTTTATTTTATGCAATTTATAGTTTTTTTTTTTAGCCATAAAAACAAAACAATCAACCAACTATTCAGTCAGCCAGGCTGCCTCACATTTAGTCAGTTGTTTAGAGAGATAACATCCAACCCGCCCCGGAAGTAAAAGTTTTGATGCTTGGGTTTTGCTCATTTTGTTGTCCAAAAAAGCTGATTTAATTGGATGTAATTAAAAAATACGAGCAAAATATACATCTATGTATATATGTATATAAAAAAACAAATGAAATTTAAATGAAAAAATAACAAAAAGAAAACTCTCATCAAATGCTGTCTGGTTTAGTTGTGGTATAAAAAAAATGAAAATAATGATGACAACAGACACCCACGTTCTGATATTATGTTATGTTGTTGTGTTTTTTTTTTTAAGATTTTTAATTGTATCTAAAACATTTCCTTTGGGCTCTAATACTGTTGTATTTAGGAATGTATGTTAGTAGGAATGTTAGTGCATTTGCGCGGGACTTACTTTTAATGTGGATCACATTAAAAAACAAAGTTTTACTTTAGCTGGAGAATTTTATATCTTTGTTTAAAAAAAAATGTATATAATTAATTATATATGTGTGTTTATGTTGGGTTATTCCTTGTAGTCCTAGGGGTCATGAATGTCTAATAGAGAGCAAAATAATAGTCTTAAGCCCAAAATATGTATTTTAACATATGGAAGGACATGATTGCTTGCATTGATTTTATATTTTCTGTACAGTTGAAAAAGCAATTGGTAACAGAAATTATTTAAGTGACGGGTTTATTAATGTGAATGTGCCAAAAATAAATTTCCCGGTAAGCACTTTTTCAGAATTGAGTATTTTAAAGATTTTTTTGACCTCGGGAATTTTACATTTTTAAATACTTAAGGCTCAAAATATTTGCATAAATATAGCAATTATTTTATAAGTTTTACGGGATATTGTTAAATGCTAAAATTTTCTGCAAATAAAACTATATTTTTTAAAATGGTATCAAAGTTATTCAAAACTATGTTTAAATGAGCTTTAGAAAATTTAAACCGGTTAACCATCTTACAAAAACTAGTTTGTCAAAACTGGTTGACCGGTTTTCGGTTTTGAATACTCTATATCATTGGTGCGCGTTCATATTATTCAAGTTACGACGATTTTCATAAATTTTCACGTACACAACCCGATTGTTAACAGTAGAGCGTAAAAAAACATTCAGTTGCTTGATGTTGTTGCGGATATTTCATATTTTACCCATACATGCACACAAAGTAAATTTCGCTATTTGCCTACCAACGCTTTATATGCTATGGTATGCATTAGAATTTTTCTATATTATTTCCCACCACTGTAACTGTCATTTCAAATGCAAAAAGTAACGAATGTGGCGGTACTTTTTGTGGTTAAATTGGTGGCGTAGAAAATGAATCTAAAAACATGTTTCTAATTAAACTTATTTACATTAGTGGAGGTATTTAACGATAAAAATGTTGTAAAAACTCTGACATTAAAAAAATAAATTTAGCTTTTATTATTGTGTTTTGTTAAATTTGGTTTTATAAGAATGGTGGTGTCGGTTAGTTTTTTTTAAATAAAAATCCGTACACATTATTTAGCGGTAGATATGATGAGATTGTTTTAATATTTAAATAAATAAATCATTTCTATGAAATTAAATGTCCAGATGTACGGACGGCTAAATGAACAACAGTTGGATGTCTTTCATGAATGGCAAGTGAAAAAATGCGTCAAATTGCTTCGTTACTGCTTGCATAGCAGCTAATTTGAAAGATGTGGGTTACACCAATATTTTCAAATAATTGACGAAGAGTACATATATGTTGGGTCCCCCATAAGATTCTCAGACGTTCTAGTTATGTCCGTCTGTCTGTTTAACAAAAATTCGGTTGTGCATTATTGGTAATTATATATAACTAGGAAATTATAAAAGTATGGCAAAGTAAATAATGGCACGTGTTTAAAAATTTTACATGTCGAAGGTACCCTACTTTGAGCCCCCATAGCGCCGTGCCTGGAGCATTTGTAGGGTCGATTAATTTCGAATACTTCTTGGCTATGCCCACGTAAAATTGTATCCCGATGGGACCAGCCGTTTAGAAATGCCAGATTTATTTCCAAAAAAATTTGATTCTGCCCCACTGTATGTGGAAACATCAGTACATAATTGACCCACCATATAACTCGTATATCAAAAAAATATTTTATTGATAATAACAGCAAATACCGTTACAGTTAAGCTAACCTTACTGAAATATGCCACAATAACTTTACCGCTAAAATACCATCATCGAAATATTCCAATGGTACTTTTTCTTATTTCATCAAACATTTTTCTAATTCCTAATCTTTTTCCATATTTTTCTTATTTAAGTTTGAAAAATCTAAAATTTCTAAAACAAATTGTAGTAAAACCATCTGTATGCCCATGCATTCTTAAAAATTCTTCACAAGTCACAATTTCAATTAAATTAAGTACTTTTTCATTGTAAATAAATAAAAAAAACATCCTTAATTCATTACAGTTTTAAAACCTCTAATTCGTCATCATCTAAATAATAAAATTAAACAAATATTTGTCGACTTAAAATAAAGTCTGTAAATTGATTTTGAAAATGAGCAGATTACAGCATATAAAATTAAATTGAATTAAACCTCAAATAGAAATTGTTTTATTTTATTGGTTCTACAAACACCGAAGATATTTGTACCTCTAAGAAACATTGATTTTCACAAAAATTAAAACAAAAAAATGTGAAAAGTGTCAAATGTGTAGGTATATATTTATGTGTGTATGTATGATATCATGTTCACGTATTCTTTTGTATACACAGATGTGTACCTTACGTCCATATGGTGCCGTGGAATGAAAAAAAAAAGGAAATAAGAGTAAATTATTTTGGCACGTAGGTTTTTATTATGTAACTCGAATTTTTTGTTTCATCTATAAGTCGTGTTTGTATCAAAACAACGTGATGTCTTCACTTAATATTATTTGTTGGTGCTATAAACGTACAGCCTGTACTATGGGTCTCAGTATTACATTTTTGAATGCAGAAAGTTAATTTTTAATATGATATTTCTAATTTATTAAGATATCTTATAATTTTTCATAGTTTTATTTCAAATATCCCTGACAGATTATCTATTATACTTACGTTTATTTAAATGTTAGAACTGTGTTGGAAATGCAGTTGCAAAGGCAAATGCTTTCAATACAAGTAAAAAATCATATTTTTCTTCGCTATTCTCAGATGGAATTTAAAATATTCCCAACATGACCACAAGGTGACATACTATCGTCTCTATTGTGGACTCTAGGAACGAAAGGATGCAGACTGCTGTGAATATAAACACCAAGTGGTGCCGGGAAAGGGGGCTGACCATTAACCCAACCAAGACAATTCTTATACCATTTACCAAACGTAGAATTTTAACCTCATAGATCTTACATTGAATGGCTCATCTATAGGGTTTTCTAAGGAAGTAAAATATTTTCGGCTTACACTCGATAGGACTCTAACTTGGAACTCTTATTTATACAATACTATTAAAAAAGCTACTAGTGCATTATATGTCATTTATTACGGTAATTAGGCATGGTGGAAAAAGGTGGAACAGATGACCGCGAGAGTATTACTTGGCAAGGTATATCGCCTCCTCTGTGTCTCTATTACTGGTTCCATGAGGACATGTCCTACTCATGCTCTGGGTACAATCCTACACATGCCATCCCTACATATATTGGTAATGGAGGAGGCCTATAGGTTTGCATCCATATTATCAGGGATATCCCGTGTAATGTCGGGAGATCTGGTTGGACACATGCGCATTCTAGGCGTCTTTGATAATGATCCTGGTATTGCAATATCGGACTATAAGTCACCTTATACCTGAAAGGGACGAGTGGTTAAATCAGACATGGTGGCAGAATAATGCCGATCAAGTATGGTTTACTGATGGTTCCAAAGAGGCTAATGGGGCTGGCATTTATGGCCCAATTTTCAAAGGGGTATTCCAATGGGTACATTCACATCAATATTTCAGGCGGAAATTTACGCCATCCTTATATGTTCCAACGAACGTGTGTGAAGGAGATTAAGGAATAGTAGGATCTTTGTAATGTCTGAAAGCAAGGCTGCTCTTAGAGCATTATCATCATATGAGGTGAGGTCCGGTGTTGTTATGGACTGCTGGATATCCTTGAACGAACTCGGTACACACAATGAACTCACATTGTTCTGGGTACCTGGCCATGGAGGCCATGCTGGCAATTAACGCGCTAATTGTCTTGGCAACAGGGCGCCCGACACTCTTTATAGGTCCTGAACCATTCTTTGGCATCCCACTTGGATACACTTTGGAACGTATTCGATCATTTTTGGAGGAATTTACCAGGATTAAGACAGTTCAAAAGGTTCATTATCCTATCCATATGTAGATCCCAGTCATTACTTTCACTCGGTAAGGGTGACTTGAGAATACTTACTGGATTATTAACCGGATTTATATTATCACCAATTTGTTTTAGGTAATGTCGTGAGTGAACAGTGTAGGTTTTGTGAACTTAATGCTGAAACCTCTGTACATGTTCTATGCGACTGCCGAATGCTGGCAACGTGCAGAACTAAATAGCTCGGAAGGACTCTTATGGCCCCGGAGAAGTAACTGATCTCTCACCAAATAGAATAACTGGCTTCATACGTAGCCTAAATATAATGGGTTGAAAAATCTTAGGCTGCACAAAAGATCCTATTGGTCGCAGAGCGTATAGCCTCACAAATAATAATAATCCCCGATAACCTGATGATATTGTTATTAATTGAAAAAAATAAACATTTTGAGTAAAAACTACATCAATTTCCCTAGAAAGTTCCTTGCAAAGAAATCTTAAATCGAAAATTCAAACATAGGTAGTAGTAGATTCCCCCCCCAATAGCAATTTTTCAATCCCTAGCTTTGGGGAGAAATACCCAAACTTATTTTAAATATTTTATCAGCAAAGATTTTCCGCATTATTTTAAAATATTCCTAACAAAATCGCCTACCACAAACTAAAGTTTTGTTACCAAAAGCCTTTACAAAACCTCAGCATTAGGAACAAATTTCTCAAGTCACTTAAATTAAGATGTGCCATTTAAATCCTTCTTTGACCATAAGTTTTCGATTTATATTTATCAGTAGTACCTATTCTTGAAACGGTTTAATTATATACCCACTGACCGGTATTGGTTTCGATCGACCCGACCAAATAATATGGCAAAGCAATTGAGAGTGGGGCTTATTTACAGAGTTGTTTATGTATTAGAATCTTAAATTTTAATAACATATCGCATTTGCTAGACTTGGGGATTTGTCCCCATAGATATGGACTGGAGGATTTATTGGTGACATTTAAAAATTATTATTTATTATATTATAAGGTAATCTATTAGGACAGTAAAGGAAGAACTAGCATTCTGACGATTCACCCACCAAATTCTTCTTATTAACTGTGCAAAATGATTTTCTGAAGACATATTTTTAAGTTTTGCAGAGCAGAGAATTAAATTGGTATAAGAACAAACTCAATGAGTTTTATTTCACTAACGTTGAGATCACATTAATTGTTTAAGGTGTGGTAACTACTACTTATGGGAGTAAATGGACATTATAATACATATTTGGAAACCTTCCAATAAAAAATATTACCAATTCAAATGAAAATTTTGATCATGACAATAAAACTTCAAAATAAGTTACATGACTGCGGATAAACAATGCATATTACGAACTTGCACAAACAAGGTGTGCCATTACGAGGATGTAAACGCACATCGTATCTACTTCGATTAAAACAAATACGACTTAGCAAAATGCTGGCGATGATCACCGGACATTGCATGCTGCAAGACTTGGGCTGCTACACCATGACTTCTGTAGGAGTTGTCAGAATGAGGAGGAGGAAGAGACATTCCTACACTTCTTTTGTTATTGTCCGGCACTTGGTGATCTACGTGTCAGAATTTTAGGTGTGCGATCCTTTAGTAATCTCTTCTGGGTTATCTAGGAAGGAACTAAGGTGCATAGAATCCTTTATTAGGGAAAGCTGGTGGTTGATAAGACTGAACATGCAAATTTCACCTCATAGTGATCTAGCAACTGTCTCATGATGGTCTACGTTAGCTGAATTCCTTGAATTCTTAAATGCACCTCCTCTTACTCCTTAAATTTCTACCTATATCTTTTTCTTTTCTCTTGCTAACTTTACTCCTACTCAATCTATAGATTTCCATATTCTTTTACTTCTCTATTCTTTTGTTTCTATTTTCTTCTCAGGCACCACAAAGGCACGTTCAAAGGATCCAAGTGAGCTGTACGAGAGGAAGGTTTTGGACGGCTGCCTGATTACCTAACCTAACATGACTGCCACAAAATCCGTTCTTTTTGAGTTTTCAATTTGGAAAACCCTGAACTGGGGTTTTTAGTATTTTGATAACTCTAATTTAATAACATGTATCATTTTTTGTGGAATTTAGAACAAAAAAATAAGTAAGAGAGCTATAGTCGGCTGTGCCGAATCTTATATACCCTTCACCAAATTATGCTTTAAAATAAAAATTGTTTTTCAAAATTTAAAAAAAAAAAATTTTTCAAATTATTTCTCAAAATTTAAAAAAATTGTTCTCAATTTTTTTTTTCGAAATTGTTTTTTTTTAAATTTTTTCCTTTTTTTTGTAATTTTTTTTCTAAATTATAAAATAAATTTGTTTGTGGTAAAAAAAAAAATATTCGGGTTTAAAAATAATTTTCTCCATTTCGACCCATTGTAGGTCCAAATTATTTTAGCCTTATATAAATCGTTGCAATGGACTTTGAAATATCTATCATAAGATATCCATATTGTCTATATTAATGACTTAGTAATCCAGATATAGATCAAAAATAGGCCAAAAATCGAGGTTGTCCCGGTTTTTTCCTTATATCTCAGCCATTTGTGGGCCGATTTTAAATAGCGACCAACCCGGAAGAATTCCCGATATATTGATGTAGCAATTATGTTTGTAAGTTATTTGGGGGCTACGGATATTGGATTTGAACATACAGACGGACAGACGGATATGTCTATATCGACTTCGCTATATATAACGATCCAGAATATATATACTTTGTAAGGTCACAAATGCAAAATTTAAAAGGGTACAAAAATTGGAGATTTGTGGAAATGTTTTCATTTCCGATAACTACGAGATGTTAGCTCCTGAAGAACATTATTGAGAGAAACACTTCTTAAATCACAAACCCGTTTAATGTATTTTCATACGTTTTAAATTTCTAATCTACCAAAGTAAAGTAAATACACCTTGTAAGTATTCATTAACAAAATTAACATATTAGTGCCACAGTGCACTGTCGTTAATACAATATCCAACATAAACATTAACTTGACACACAGGTACATTTTAGATTGAATCTGTTAATGAAAAATGCTACAAAACTGTGAAAATTTTGTTATTTTCTCTTTAAGAATTATTTTCACTTTCCTCTTCCAATACAAGTAGGTGTAAATATGTATTTATAAGTATCCAGCTGTTTTAAAAGTAGTCAATGTATCCCTAAAGTAATTGTAATTGTTACTAATATTTGAGTCCTATTTATATATTATCAAGTGGCTTTTTGTGGTGCACAGAGATTTTTCGTTAGCATTTGACATGAGGAAAAAAAATTTCCACTATGAAATATAAAAAATAAAAAAATCATTTTTGAGCCGCCCAAATTTCAGGAAAAGTAAAAAGTCAAATGTATTCTTTGTAATCTGTATAGAGATATTAGACACCCTATTTAAGAAAGTCACATGTTAAAATAACTAATCATGTTGCTCTTTTTGTAACTAGTCACCCAGAACTATTGGGTATATATACTCACATACATATACAATGTATTTGTGTGCGTGTGTATTTAATACAGGTGTCATTCTTAAATTTTTTACTTTCAATAAGATGGTGACGATGATGATGATGTATAAAGAGCCCAAAGAGCTCATAAGCGGCTGCTACTGGATGATGCTGTCAATTACATGTGAATTTGTTTCCTACAATGCGAATGACAACATTAGCTTTGAGTAGAGTTCAGTTGAGAGATGAGATGAGTTGAATTGTACATGTTTTAACAGCCATCAAAACCCACACAACCATCTAGGAAAAAATAAAATGGAATACCTCTTTAGCAGTTTATTGTAGGGGTTTGTATATTTATATAGTGTAGTTTCAATTACACATATACATATACATCTGTTCCTATACACCTAATAAACATGTGAATTTATTGAGAGTTACACTAAAAGAATAGCTTGTATCTTTGGAATACTTTGATTGCCGAAATTTACTATTGACGGAGTCTAGTTAAATATGCTATGTAAATTAGGATCCACAAGCGCCCAGGACTATATTTTTGATGCTGTCATACTCCTATCTTGCTCTTGGTGCTTAGCTATTACTCCCAGCTATTTGAAAACAAGGAAAAAACAAGGAAACATCGAAAAAATACTGTAATTCTAAAGAATTTCTATAAAAAAATAGCGTTTCTCTTAAGATTTGTTATAGAATATATAGCTTTGCTAAAGATAGTGTTATACTTACTAGAGATTTTCTATGGAAAATGGTGTTATAAAGAAGATTTTCTATAGAACACTTTCTATAATACAGTTGCCCTGCAGATTTTCTTTATTAAATATTATTATACACATGATTTTCTATTAAAATTACTGTTACATACTAAAGAAATTTACATTAAATATTTAAAATTGTTTGAAAATATGTACTTTTGAGTTTGTAATACAGACATAAGGGTAAAACAGTTAGATATAACACAAGTAAGATTATTATAATTTGCTGTGCCGAATCCTTTAAACCCACCAACAATATTGAATGGGATGCGATTGTTGTACATTCTGAGTTAAAACATTTATTTGGTTACCCTGATTTGGTTAGTTGTATGTTATCAATTACTTTAAAATATCAAAGTAATGAACAATGAACAAATTTTTTGATATATTTTGGTCCAAAACTTATTAACGATTCAAAAAATTTTTAGATACGTAAGATAGCTATCAGATGTAACTATTTCTGGAAAATTTCGGTTGTTTTTAAACGTCGGACGGACATTTTATTTTGGTTGTAATGATTTTATACATTTTCATAGAACAAACATATCTGATCAACAAAGAATATTTGGAGATAGTTTATTCCCCTTCCCTCGAGGCCTTGTCGAGCCAAAAACTGACCGACATAACTACGTCGTCTTATTATTTTATAAGGACCCATAATATATATACTGTCGTGGGTTTACGACCAATAAGTCGATGTTTTATTTATTTTTGGTGGAAAGTAATATATTTTCCGGATGTTGGCCTTATAAAGCAGCTATTCATAATTATGTATCGATTGTCACAAACTCTAGTGTTAAGATTTATGCATACTTGAAAAAGTTTGTGTAAAATTTTGTATCACTTTTTATGCAGGATAATGAACTATTAAAGGAGGATTGTCATTAAAAATTTTCTACATACATATTTAACGCTTTCGTCTCAATCACGGTATGTTTATTCTCGGTGTGGATCTTATGTGAAATCTATGGCCAATTATTGACTGATCGCCATAAAATTCGGTAGCATAGTTTTTGCATACAGACAACTGATCTGTGTAAATCGTTCATAGTTTGTGTGTATGTATGGGAAAAAGTAGAATATCCCAGCAGTTCTAGGAGAGAGTCCCGAACTAGTGATTTTACCCATCATTTAGGGTGGGAACTAGTTACTTCAATAGCTACGTGACTAGTTATTTTAGCACGTGCTAAGCAGGGGGTCAATTGACCCTTATTGACTACAATGAGACTAGTCTAAAGTAGTCAACGCATTGGATTCACATACTGGTAAAAAAAACGTCAGTTACATTACTAGCTTCCTAAGTGGTAACTTGATCAGCTACATAACTAGTTATTTTAACATGTACGGCTGCTAATTGACCTCAAATAGTCAGCTATTTGAGGTCAATAAGTCCAATAAACGATAGATTTTAAACAAACCTTTCTTCGACAACTCTCCTATGGATTGCTTCTGGTGGGTAAAATAAAGTGCAGTACAAAATAAACATTTAAAGTGACTTCACTATAGGTTACTAAGAGACACTAAAGTGCCTATTGTCTTCATGGGATATCAGTATACTTAAGCTAGAATAAAAATTAACTGTATTAGAATTATATCAACACAATTTGTATAAAACCAGTTTGAACGAATTACTCACAAAATGTTTGAAGTGACTACACACCAGATTACTTAGAGACGCTTAAGTGACTACTGTGTTCACGCTAGATTACCTGGGATGTATAAAGTAACCAATTGTCTTCTACCTGCACCACAAAGAGCACATACGTGTCAAATGACCAAAATATATAAATTGGAGTCAACCAAGTGATAAGACATTTGTGACGATTACTGTCTATAAGGGATATATTGACTACTTGCTTAACTACTGGGATACGCAACACACCTGCTTCGTTGAATGCTGTCAAACATCTGAATGAAATATTTGTATTTTTTATGTTCTTGTTGTGAGTATAGTTTACGATCGTGGTGGGTGGTTGTAAATTGTCGAATACCTTCGCAATTTAATCAATATGATATAAATCCTTCGATCTATATTGATATTTATAAAACATTTATGTAGGTAGATTATTTTTTGGATTGTCTTCATAAAATTATTCCATTTTTATGAACATGACGATTATTGATGTCGAATTTCAAGCTGATTGCGATATTAATATGGGATTTAATAATGTCAAGTGAACCAACTTTTGAAATCGATGTCTTCCGATTGGGATGAAATTTACACCATAGTCAGTTCTATTGGATAGTAATTCAGACACTCGTATCCCACTAGCTATCTAAACTATTTGGGACACATTTTGCTAAGAACAATAGGTTACATGGATGAGAAAAAACACCTGCTTGGACGAAATGTAAAATTTTGACCCCATCTAACTCTGAAAGTTCCCGACCGATCTTGCTGAAAAATTGTGTCTGAATTACTATCCAATAGAACTAACTATGGAAGACATCGATTTCACTTGACATGAAATGCCCCATATATATATTGTAGGATATAAGTTATTTATGTCGTATTTAAGTGATTTTAGGAAGTGGTGATATGGTTAAATATGGACCGATACAAACAAAATAATGACTCTGGTTCTACATGATTGATTTTGCTTTTCATCAATATATTTTATCCACGTACTTTCTTCGCTCTAGAAGTATTTTATAAGACCCAGAATATATTACAAACGGAACGATAAACTCAATATACCCTCCATATTTTTGATGGTGGTTTTAAAAACATTTAAACATTTTAGAGGAAATAAGTAAAAGTTATATATTCGGCTGTGGCGTATGTTTTATACCCACCAATAAAATATAATATGGACACCGATTGGCAAATTCTCCAAACAGCATTATGCTAAAGCCAGTGGAGAGATATTGGGATCTTGTTAAAAGGGAATTGAAAAGCACATAAAAGGTGACCATAAGTGTGGTAGATTTTAAACGGAGATGGACAACCTCTTCGAACAAAGTACAGAAAAAACTATAGAAACTTTAATGGATGGGTTTCCGGAAAATGTTAATAAATTCATCTCTATTGATTAGAACTATAAAAATAATATTTTCAGTAATTGTAATAATAAAAATAAAAACTGTAAGTTTAGTAGTTTAATTTTTGTTTTTTTTCGATCTCACTCCTTATATGTATAATAATAAACCTAGAAAGATAAAATTAACCATATAGATGTTTTTGAACTTTCTTTTATAATGGATCGGAAAATCATTTGAGGTTTGGGTCTGCTAAATTGTTCATGTCTTGAGATTATCTTGTATTAGCTGAGTCCTTTTAACATTTTCGATCATATGGTTTCAAGTGATGTCAGGTCAGTTGATGCTTAATTTCTTCATTCAGAAAAAGTATATTTCTTCTTTGCTACTTAAATACATTGCTAACTTTGAAGGCAGTTCTATTTATGCTTTTAGCTAGCTGTTAACACTATTTAACTAATATAATTTCTTTGAGTGTAATCACTATGTTAAATAAACCTAAAAACAATTATACAAACACACTACACACATACATATAAATATATATGTATATTAGGATGCCCCCAAAAAAGTCCAGGATTCTCAAATAAAATAAAAGTTTCATTCATTCTAAGATACCGTTTCTCGAAATATTTTGTTCTGAGTTCAGTATTTGGTGAAATGGATCAAAGGAATTTAAGGTGCTTTTTATGATTTTTTTTGTGTATATTGAAATAGTCGGAAAATATATTAAACCTCATCAAAAATATAGTTAAAATTTTATTAGAATTTGTTGAATCGTATATTCTATCGGATCTGGTATATACTATATATCATAGAAACTTTAAAAAGGGAATGTTTATGCTTTGATCCAGTCCACCAAATACTTAATTTTAAGCAATGGTCTCTTCAAACAATCTGAACTTTAATTTCAAAGAAGGAACATCAACACTTGGTTTTTCCTCTACACAAACGGGGCCCCAGCTAATGTATGTATATGTTTGTAGGCATGTTTGATTATTTGTTATTACAAAAAGTAGTAAGAAGGAAGTAAGTACAAGTAGTTTTAGGCGCGCAAAAGACACTCTAGTACACACGAAAAAAATGTACTTAAGCAGATATTACAGACGTAAGCCATTTTACGGTCGTAATATAATCCACTCTACACTCTAAAGTCTGACAAGGTAAATTTTAATATGTTCCGTGAATACTCAAACAAAACGAACTACTTACAAGTGCTCCAATGAAAACACACTTTAATGTGACATGTCGGAGGTGCTAAAATGAAATAAAAACGGAAAGAAAAGTACGAAAAATAAATAAAAAATAAAAAATTTGTTACGGAAAACGCACGTGTCAAAATGTCATCTAATGTGTTGCCAACCATTTGCTTTTACTAACACTCACACACTGGAACATACTACCCAGTCAACGTTATTTGGCGACGCATCTGTTGTCAGAATTTTTTGATCTATTTTTGAAACTTTATCAGGAAATGAACAGACTTATCTAAATTTTCTTCTGAATATTTTTGTTTCTGACTTTTCTGCACATTCTCTGGAATATTATAAGAAAATTATGTGACAAGTCTACAGATTCCCTTAGGTAAAATTTAGTTTTGTTTATATTATTAACAACCATGCTATAATCAGTTTTTTTTTAATTCTCTGGCTATACTTCAAAAGGGAATTTATTTCTTGTTTTTGTTTTTCCTCAGAAACTGTAAGTATCTAATTTTTTATATTATAGAATTATTCAAATGTATTTTTTATGCGCAATATTGTCCTGATAATAAAAATAAAGTTCTAAGTCAATTTGGTTAAACAAATATTAAAATACTTTAAATCAATTTTATTAAATCTCTTTTAATACAGTGAGACCTCAATTATCCGTAATGGTCGGGACCGGGAGCATTCTGGATAATCAATTTTCCCGGTTAATTGAGTACCAATTTTTAGTAGTTTTTTAATAATGACAGTTTTTCGATAATGACATTTAAAGCTCCATATTTCTCACTGATCCATCGGTTGGATCATAGTCGTCCAATTGGGTGGGAAAAATTTCACAATAACATTTTCAGCATTGAAATCTTGCACGTCTGTATGTTGTCCAATGGCAGATTGATTTTACTATCATCTTTTAGACCGATTTTCTTAAAGTTCTCAGTCACTCTGGTACTAAGTTATTGTTAAACCATTATCATAAACATTTTTTAAAGCTCTTTCCAATAACTAATGGTTTGCACTTGTGTGTACCAGCAGCATTAACGCAAACTAATGAGGTTAGTCTCTCCTTTGAGACCTTGTGTCATTCTATGAAATTTTCATTATGGCAAGCCAAACATCTCTCAAGTAAACACTTTCCATTCTCCATTATCTCATTAAAGATTTTTTTCATTGATTTGAATTCATTTAATTTTTTCTCAAAAATTGTGGCAGCTAATCAGCTGAATATTTTTCTCCTGCAGCATTAAGTTTGTGAATACAATGTCCTTTTTTTCTTAAATTTTTAGTGGAATATTATAGACTTTCCTTCACTGCTAATCAAGAAATTGGAGTTCCTTTAAATCGTTGCTTCCGGAACCATTCTTAAACAGCAGTTTTTAAAGTTTTTCGGTTTCCGAAGCCAATAACAGAATCACTTTGTCTAACACTCCTCACGCCAAATGCTATCGAAAAATAGATGGGACAATATCAAAAACTTTTGGCCTCACAAATCGATCGAGGGAATTGCCCTTTTTCGTTTTATTCACATTGTGTTTGATTGTTCAAAAATAATCGAAAAAAAGAAAATTACAATCCTGGATAATAGAGGTAATTACGGTTAATCGATGCAAAACAATTTAAATCGATCCAAAAACATTTTCTTTTTCTTTCCCGGTTAATTGAGGCCTCACTGTATTTAAAAATGTTTATATTTTGATACTTGTGTGCTCCTAGAACGTATAGAAGAAAAAATATTAAGGTACAGGTCGTCAAAATAAAAAAAAAATATTAGAACGAAAACATTATTTCATATAGACTCCATGCAAATGTCCTCCCGAAATAGAAATTGTTTGTCATATATGACTGATTTATATAGGTACCCACACTAATTCTTCCACAAATAACTTTTATATAAAAATAAATCACAATTAAAAATATTATTCGGATCTATCCATAATTAACCATATTGCCCATATGGGGCCCACTTCCGAAAATAACTTTAACGAGCATAAATCTCTTAAAAATGTTAGTATCTAAATAAAATTAAAAAAGTAAGTTTCATATACACGCTGGGAGAAAATATAGTTATGCATGTTCACAGTAACCATTTCCACATCTTTAAAAGCTTTTTTCACAATTTTATAGTCACAGTAACTATACGATTCACATGATTGTATCAATCATATATATGGTTGCAGTAAACAAGTATATGTTTGTGACAACCATTTTTATGATTAAAGTTTTACCATATTATGCTGCTCTCGGCTAATTGATATCATAATCTGAGAACAACATATTATGATATAAAGATTCATAATAAAAATGGTTGTCACAAACATATACTTGTTTACTGCAACCATATATACGATTGATACAATCATGTGAATCGTAAGTCTGTCTGTCTGTCTGTCTGTCTGGCTGTCTGTTGAAATCAATTTTCTGAAGACCCCAGATATCTTAGGGATGAAAATCTTCAACAATCCTGTCAGACATGCTTTCGAGAAGTTTCCTATTTAAAATCAGCTAAATCCGCCCATAAATAACAGAGATAAGGACTGAGATCGAAAAATTTTTAACATACATATATGTTAATAAAAATGAAACTGCAAAACTTACAGTTTTTAATCTTTTTTTATTTGATTGAAATTATTGTTACAATTTACAAAAAAAAAAAAAAAAAAACATTTTTATAGTTCTAATCACTAATGATGTAATTTTGAACCATTTTCGAAAACCCTTTCATTATGGCTTTTATAGTGCTTTATGTCACTTTGTTCGAACAGGTTGTCCATCTCCGTTTCTACCACACTTTTGGACACCTTTTTTGTGCTCTTCAATTATCTTTTAACAAGAGCCCAATATCTATCAACTGGACTTAGCTCCAGGCAGTTTGGAGGAATTGCCTCTCTTGGTACAAATACCACATTATTGGTCTTATACCACTCAAGACCTTTCTTACCATAGTGAAATATACCAAATCAGGCCAAAAATAAGTGGACACATTAAGAAGTCTTATGAATGGAAACATCCTTTTTTGTAAACATTCCTTGATGCAAATATCGGTGTTTATCGATTCCTTTGTAACAAATGTTTGGATTTTTTGCCGCCACTGCATATTGCTTGCCATACCAAGAATTTTTGGGAAATTTTACCTGCTTTTGGGTCCTAAACTTTTCTTCAACATTCCCTCGATCATCTACAACATTAAAAAATTTACCCAGAAGCTACGTACAATTCGTCATCGTCAAGCAGGTATATTTTTTTTTATAAAATTTGACTTCAATTTCTGTGCTCTGTTTTTGGCCTCTAAATTTTAAGCAACGTCCTGTCATTAACTTTTTGAGCCTTGTATGTTTTTGAACCTGCATTGGCTTTAACTTTTAGTACCAAATAGTCCAAGAACTGAGCTAACCGGGCTGCTTTCCTACCGGATGTGTTGGGAGCTCTTTTGAAAATGCTTTCTATTTTTTGGCTTAATAAACATCACGTGAATCATTCCTTCTACCTGAACCAGGTTTTCTAACAACGGACAGATTCTCCCGGTACTGGTGAATAACATTGGAAACAGTTTGACGGGAGACCTTTGATTGTTTTGCCAATTTTTTGTAGGACCAAGTTGGGTTTTGTTGAAAATATTTAATAATTTTAGTACGCACTTTTTTCTGGTCACTCATTTTAATCAGATTAACAACAAATGAACATAATAACTGACATGCTTTACAAAGTTAACTTGATCAAAAACAAAATCAAATAATACTTGGGTTAAAAGTTTTAATGAAAAATATGTGTTAAGAATTTTTCAATCTCAGTCCTTACGAACAAAAACTTGAGACAACCTATTTTTGATCTATATCTCGATTACTGAGTCATAAATATAGAAAATATGGATATCTAATGAGTGATATTTCAAAGTCCATTATGTTATGTTACACCATTTTAGGTGACGATATGTAAAATTTCTTCCATGTTATTATTAATTTTTTTAGTTATTTGTGAAATTTTAAAGCAATAAGACTTTAAGTCTGCATAAGTAAAAAATTATTTTTTTTAATAAATTAAAAAACTTAAAACCATAATTTTAATACAAATTTTATTTAGAATAAATTAAATCAGAATATTCGGACCATTTTCTGATGTTTGTTGAGACTTTTATCGTAACAATATTGGAAGATTAATCAGAATTATGTTCGATGTTAATCAGTCTGTCTGAAATTCCTTAAGAATTTTCCTATGAATTCACCCGACATCTCTGAAAACATTTACGAATTTCCCCAGACATAGCGTTATGATTTCTTGTCAACCACTCATATAAATTACAGTACAAGACTGTCGGTACGACTTCCGACCGGATACGGCAAAAAATGTTTAGTGGGTAGATACGAGTCCGACCATATATAAACTCGTTTATAACATTTGAAATTTAACGTTCTGAAGGATTTTCAAATGTTTTGAAATTAATTTTTTAGCAGCTTGTATGTTTTGCTACTTATTTACTTAGTTAAAAAGAAAGAAAAACAACCTCACTAACACATGCTAGTGTGAAGGAAAATGTTTGTGTATAAACATATAAAAAAATGTTGTATGTGTACATTTGATATTTATATACATACATAAGTATATAAATATATATGTATGTATGTAAGCATATGTGTGTGAATATTAATAACTTTAGTAATTTCTTAAATTGTGCCTTTTACACATGGTTTGAGTGCAAGACTGTAAATCTTAAAACATTCACAATATAATTTAGTTTATTGACAATAAACTTTAATATGTGTGTGTGTAAAAATACATTTTCTCTCTAAGTAACTAAACAATTTAATCTTCATTTACCTTGATCACGATTTATACGGATTTTATTTTTACATTTTCCTAAAATCATACAAGTACATTTTGTCTTTTGGGAGGCTTAACAAACGAACATTTAATTGTCAAGGGAAAGAACATTTCGTTTGCCAAGCACTTGAATGGGAGATGTATTAAATTGTTTATTTTCGCATTGTGTCGTGAATTGTTTTTAGGTATTATTGACCAAAAATATTGAGATTTTAGTTAAAGATAAATTCATTAATATATTTAACACAATAATTTATGTTTAACTTAGTTGACCCGGTGCGCTTCGCTACCTCTTATCTAATAAGTTAAAAATATGAAAAGATTTTATATAACAAATAAATGAATATATGTAATAAATACCGGAAGTTATTGTTTGTGTTAAAAACGGCACTTCCCTTTCTTCGACCTCTAATATTTGCTTATAACACAGTTTCTGAAAATCAGTGGGTTCTTTAAAAAAGGTGTCATCAGTTTTTGGCTAACAGCTAATTCAGACTTTGTGATACGGCATGACTTTATATGGCAATAATATAGCTAAGATTCCGCCAAATAAATTTTGTTAAAATTTTTTCCCAAAAAACTACTTTTTCGTGCACTTTTGTTGAAAAAATATAGGAAGAACATTTTTTTTACTTTTTTCAGAATAACTTCCAGGACTCCTAAGTTTTCACTAACAATATTTAGCAAAGTTGTAACTACGGTAAATCTGAACAACTCTTGTGAACATATTAATGCAATCTGAACGTGTCTAGGTACTCTAAATAGCGTATTAAAATCAATTTTTCCCTTATATATTTTCGTTTTTAACTAACTAGACTATACTTTTTTTTAATATTTTAAGGGTTTATTGCTGTTTGGCCTGGTTTTAGTTATTGTTATTTCATTAAAATTAAATACAAATGAATAAATTTAAAAATATATATTTTATTATCGTGCTTAGTTTTGTACTTCCTTAAATTCTACTTGTTTTAATTTATTAACTTTAATCAATGAGGCATTGTTTTTATATGTTTGCCAAAATGCGAAATTTAATAACTTTTATAAAAATACATCGTGTTGTGTAATTTCAATAGTTTGAACAATATAAATCAATAAAAATAAATTTTATAAAAACCTATGAAAACGAAAAACATTGTGGTTCTTAAAGAGTGAAAATGAGTAAGTAAGTGCACATGTAATATAAATAATTTTTGTTATTGTTGTGGTACTTTTACATCAAACAGAAGAAGACGTAGCTTTACTAAAGAATTTAAAAATGCATACATAAAATGTTACAAAAAAAAAGTAATTGGAAGTAAGAAAGTTGCACCCAATTCAGTATGCATTATGTTATTCTGATCTCCTCAATTGGCAAAAAGGTAAGCGAGCGTTTCTCCGCTTTGACGCCCCTATGATTTGGAAATACATTACAAGGGATTAATTCGAAAAAAAACAAAAACTTTCCAATACCAATCCGTTCCTAACGTCCAACTAGCAAAGCTTAGTTCAACTGACGTTCCATCTAAACACCTTGAGACTAGTAAAGAATTTACGTCGGTTTTTAGAGGCAATAGCGAAGAATGGGAGTATCAGTCTCATTATGATCCGGGACCATCTGGTTGTCCAATATTGATCACGAAAGACCGGCTTCGCAACGCAAATCTAAAGAGCTTGCCGTATTTAAAAAAAAAAAACTAAATATGTTGGTGCCTGAATTTAAAGTCACCAGATATAGAAAACGACAGTCAGGTCTCCAAAGATGTTTCACTATTAACGACACCAAAACGTTTGCATTCTGTAAGGACACAAAAATGCTTATGGAACAAATGAAAATTGCATATGATCCCGATGATTGGCGATTGTTTACAGACAGTTCAAAGCAGAGTCTAAAAGCTGTGCTTTTACATCGAACAAATAAAAAACCTTGTGTTCCAATAGCCTACAGCACCGATACAAAGGAAACATATGAAAAAATGGAGCACATTTTGAAAGTAATAAAATACGACGACCATAAGTGGCGTATTTGTTGCGATCTTAAAGTAGTGGCAATATTATGCGGACTACAGGGTGGATACACAAGATATATGTGCTTCCTATGCAATTGGAATTCCCGATATAAAGGAAACCAGTACCAGAATCATACATGGGAAAATAGAGGAGATTCCAAGTTGGAAGAAATGAATGTTGTGCAAAAAGCACTAGCGCCCTAGAAGGTTAATATTTTAACATTTCATTGAAGATGTTCATAAAAATATATAGACTATTTGTATTCAATGATTTTTTTCAGGCGTGCTTAATGGTCCGGTTCGATAACATTTTACTCGACGCGGAAAAGATTGCCTGGAGTTCAATAAAAGAAGTAATAGCCGGCTTCTTGGGAAAACAACGCTCACAAAACTATGAGCAATCTGTAAAAAACATGTTGACAGCATTCGAAAAATTTGGTGTACATATGTCGTTAAAAATCCATTACTTGCAACATCATTTAGAATATTTTAGCTAGAGTTGGGCATAATCGTTTTTTATACTGATTGTACATTTTTGTTCACAACAAATAAATGAATAAGTTTGTTCTTTTTGTTCAGTTGTAAATTTTTAGTCTGCGGTGTTTGGCTGAACTAAGTTATTGAATAATTTCTCAGTGAATGTATTTACAGCTAGATGACAACTGCTTTTGGAAACATATTTTTTTAATATCAAACATTGTTCAATTGAACTTGTTCGTTCATGATCAACCCAACTCTAGAATAGTTATTTCTCTCAAAAATATTTATTTTACATTTTATTCATTAGCATCTAAAAATTATTCAGAAGTTGCCAAAATATTACAAGTTTTAAAAACTACATTTCATTACCTTTCCATTGATATATAAAACATTATATCTAATTCTTTATTATACTTTAAAATAATGAATGCAATTCACACACCTTGTAAAAAATTCTCTACTATTTTGTTCAAATCAAAGACTGCTTACTATGCACTTCTCATTTTTTCATGTACCTGTATTGTTTATGTTTCTCTTTGGTTTATTGTTGTTGTTGACAGTTGCATGTGCGAATATTTAAAGTGTGCTTAAGTAAACTTGTATTAACCTAACATTCAACAAATTTGATGACCTAATGCGCGTTCATAAATTTGCAATTGTTAGGTTCATAGACTCCATGGCAGAGAATTTTCATTAAAAAAAATAATTTTTCACAAAAATTTTTTTTTAACAAAAATTTATTTTGTTAATAAAAAAAATTTTTTTTTACTATAAAAGTTATTTTTTACTAAAAAAGTAAATTTTACCTAAAAAAAAAATTTTTTACTCAAAAAGTTATTTTTTACTAAAAAAGTAATTTTTTACTGAAAAAGTAATTTTTTACTGAAAAAGTAATTTTTAACTAAAAAAGTCATTTTTAACTAAAAAATTAATTTTTTACTAAAAAAGTTTTTTTTTTTTAAAAATGTAATTTTTTCTAAAAAACTAATTTTTTACTAAAAAAGTTATTTCTTACTAAAAAAGTTATTTTTTACTAAAAAAGTAATTTTTTACTAAAAAAGTAATATTTTACTAAACAAATTATTTTTCATTAGAAATCGATTTTAAATTTAAAATAGAAATTATTCGGTTAATCGAATAATTTAAACTTAAACAATTATTAACCGATTAAATCTAAACCCTGAATTATTATTTGCCCGATTAACCGATTAAAGCAGAAGCCCGATTAATTGAATACTCTAGTAAATAAGAAGTGTTAATTTTATAGTGAAAAATAAATTTTCAAACAAAAATTCAAACTGTTAGTGAAAAATAATTTTTTTTTTTTGGAAAAATATATTTTTTAATAAAAAAATCTTTTTTTAGTAAAAAATCTGTTTTCTAGTAAAAAATCTATTTTCTAATAAAAAAATCTATTTTCTAGTAAAAAATCTAATTTTTAGTAAAAAAGACTTTTAGTAGTTACTTTTTTAGTAAAAATTACTTTTTCAGTAAGAAATTACTTTTTAGTTAAAAATTACTTTTTTAGTAAAAAATTACTTTTTTAGTAAAAAATTAAATTTTTAGTAAAAAATTACTTTTTTAGTAAAAATAACTTTTTTTAAAAAAAAAATTACTTTTTTAGTAAAAAATAACTTTTTTAGTAAAAAAAAATGTTTTAATAACAAAATAAATTTTTGTGAAAAATTATTTTTTTCAATGAAAATTCTCTGCCATGGAGTCTATGAACCTAACAATTGCAAATTTATTAACGCGCATTAGGTCATCAAATTTGTTGAATGTTAGGTTAATACAAGTTTACTTAAGCACTCTTTAAATATTCGCACATGCCAGGGTTCCCAGATTTTTTTCGAGACATTTCCCCAAATTAAAATTTTTCATCCCCGAAATTCCCCAAAAAACAGTTCGTGCTATCCCCAAAAATCCCCAGTAAAAATAATAGTCTAATTTTAATTCATACATACATTATTTGCACTGCAATTAATTTTATTTATGTACGTATGTAAAATAATTTAAAAAATAAAACTTATAAATTAAAATTTCTGGTTTTCTTCCATAAGAAATACAATTTTATATTTACTAAGCCATTCAGATATTGTTTTTTTAATTCTAGACATTGTTAGTTTTTTAACTTTTAAAAAGAGAAAATACTTTAACCCCCAGTACCACGAAGTCTGTTAACTAATATTTATACTGACAGTTTTCATACAAAAATAATTTTAACCGACAGTATAACTATTAGTTAACACCTAACCAGGATTCGTGTTAATGGGGGTAATTTTCAAAAATCAAAACCCCTTATCAAATCACTTTTTTAGGAATAAAATATTATCTATTGATAATACATAATAACAATTTGTAAATTTGTATTCCAATGTTTTCTTTCGATTTAAAACAAACTCTTACACAAATAAAATATTTAGAACAATTCCATAAATACGAAAACTAAAACAAAAAAATAAAAAGTAAAATAAAAATCCCCAAAAATATTCAAAAAATCCCCAAAACATACAATATTGCCCCAACTGTTCCCCATATCCCCAAACCCAATTATTTATCCCCATTTACAAAATAAAATCCCCAATTTGGGGAAAAATCCCCTAATCTGACAACACTGGCACATGCAACTGTCAACAACAACAATAAACCAAAGAGAAACATAAACAATACAGGTACATGAAAAAATGAGAAGTGCATAGTAAGCAGTCTTTGATTTGAACAAAATAGTAGAGAATTTTTTAAAAGGTGTGTGAATTGCATTCATTATTTTAAAGTATAATAAAGAATTAGATATAATGTTTTATATATCAGTGGAAAGGTAATGAAATGTAGTTTTTAAAACTTTTAATATTTTGGCAACTTCTGAATAATTTTTCGATGGTAATGAATAAAATGTAATATAAATATTTTTGAGAGAAATAACTATTCTAGAGTTGGGTTGATCATGAACGAACAAGATCAATTGAACAATGTTTGAAATTAAAAAAATTTGTTTCCAAAAGCAGTTTTCATCTAGCTGTAAATACATTCACTGAGAAATTATTCAATAACTTAGTTCAGCCAAACACCGCAGACTAAAAATTTACAACTGAACACAAAGAACAAACTTATTCATTTATTTGTTGTAAACAAAAAATGTACAATCATTATAAAGAACGATTATGCCCAACTCTAGCTAAAATATTCTAAATGATGTTGCAAGTAATGGATTTTTAACGACATATGTACACCAAATTTTTCGAATGCTGTCAACATGTTTTTTACAGATTGCTCATAGTTTTGTGAGCGTTGTTTTCCCAAGAAGCCGGCTATTACTTCTTTTATTGAACTCCAGGCAATCTTTTCCGCGTCGAGTAAAATGTTATCAAACCGTTCATCTTTCATTAATTTGCGAATGTCCGGACCATTAAGCACGCCTGAAAAAAATCATTGAATACAAATAGTCTATATATTTTTATGAACATCTTCAATGAAATGTTAAAATATTAACCTTCTTTCAACTTGTCAAAAGTGATTTTTTCTTTAAAGATTTGTTCTCGCAAAAAGTTAAAAACTGCAACCGCATTAAAACGCGCTCAATTAGCGCTAGTACTTTTTGCACAACATTCATTTCTTCCAACTTGGAATCTCCTCTATTTTCCCATGTATGATTCTGGTACTGGTTTCCTTTATATCGGGAATTCCAATTGCATAGGAAGCACATATATCTTGTGTATCCACCCTGTAGTCCGCATAACATTGCCACTACTTTAAGATCGCAACAAATACGCCACTTATGGTCGTCGTATTTTATTACTTTCAAAATGTGCTCCATTTTTTCATATGTTTCCTTTGTATCGTTGCTGTAGGCTATTGGAACACAAGGTTTTTTATTTGTTCGATGTAAAAGTACAGCTTTTAGACTCTGTTTTGAACTGTCTATAAACAATCGCCAATCATCGGGATCATATGCAATTTTCATTTGTTCCATAAACATTTTTGTGTCCTTACAGAATGCAAACGTTTTGGTGTCGTTAATAGTGAAAAATCTTTGCAGATCTGACTGTCGTTTTCTATATCTGGTGACTTTAAATTCAGGCACCAACATATTTTGTCTTTTTTAAAATACGGCAAGCTCTTCAGATTTGCGTTGCGAAGCCGGTCTTGCGTGATCATTATTGGACAACCAGATGGTCCCGGATCATAATGAGACTGATACTCCCATTCTTCGCTATTGCCTTTAAAAACCGACGAAAATTCTTTACTAGTCTCAAGGTATTTGTGTGGAACGTCAGTTGAACTAAGTTTTGCTAGTTGGACGCTAGGAACGGATTGGTATTGGAAAGTTTTTGTTTTTTTCGAATTCATCCCTTGTAATGTATTTTTGCATGCGTAACAATTCTCTGAATTATGTTTCCTTCCCGGATTTGTCCAAATCATAGGGGCGTCAAAGCGGAAATTTATTAAATTTATTCATTTGCATTTAATTTTAATGAAATAACAGTAACTAAAACCAGGCAAAATAACAACAAAACCATAAAATATTAAAAACCTTAAATTTAGTTAAAAACGAAAATATATAAGGGACAAATTGATTTTAATACGCTATTTAGAGTACCTAGACACGTTCAGATTGCATTGATATGTTCACAAGAGTTGTTCAGATTTACCGTAGCTACAACTTTGCTAAATATTGTTAGTGAAAAATTAGGAGTCCCTGGAAGTTATTCTGAAAAAAGTAAAAAAAAATGTTCTTTCTCTATTTTTCCAACAAAAGTGCACGAAAAAGCAGTTTTTTGGGAAAAAATGTTAACATAATTTATTTGGCGGACTCTTAGCTATATTATTGCCATATAAAGTTAAGCCGTATCGCAAAATCTGAATTAGCTGTTAGCCAAAAACTGATGACACCTTTTTTAGAGGCCCCACTGATTTTCAGAAACTTTGGGAGCCCAAAAAAAAAAATGTATCACCAAAATGGACAAACTGAGTATAGGGTTTTACTACCCTTTGGTAGTAAAGTCGAACCTATACTGTCATGATCTTGTGTTCTGCCAAAAGTCTTCATTTGTTGCATAGTGTAATTGGGTAAAATCATTAGAAAATGGAAGATGACTTTTTTGAGGAAAATTTTTTAGTTTCATATCCTGCGTTCAAAAGAAAATAATTTTTATGAAAATATATTGAAACTAAGAAACATAAGCATTGCTATCAGATCAATAATGTAAAAATTGGATGAGCGGTTATAAAGTTATATAATTTTATAAAATTTGAACTTAAAACGTCGACAAAAGGCAAGCTAAAGCGAATTTTAAATTTTTGAGCAACTATAAATTTGATGTAATAAAAATTCCCTTCATAATTATAACTACATGGTTACATAGTTTTTATAAATTACTCGCTGAACCCGGTCCGCGTTGCTGGCCTTTAGAAGACATCTGTTTAATATTGCATCTCGATCTCGATTTTAATACAAAACTAAAGCACGGGCTCTTCCGACCTGACTTCACACGCGTAACACTTATTATCTGTAGCCAGATGATGGCGGATGAGGTGATCACATGACAAAGTTGTAGAAGATATCTATAGTGTCATGCTATGCCCTTAAAAAAATAAACTAATATATATAATATATATATAAATGGGATATTATATCTATAAATTCATCTTAACGCCAGGAGATATACTTTTTTGTTTCTTATCATGTGAAAAACATGAATTTTCCAAATGTAAGCCAGGAATTGTCAACGATTGGTCTTGTGCTTTGTTAATGGTTACCGCTTGAATTCAAATTATCAAAGTCGTTGGGAATCATCGGTATGCGTGGAATTAGTACATCTTCGCTTTCGAATTTGCCACCGATGATTGTTTCCTCAATTAACACGTTTAAGTTGTGGTGAAGCATTATCGGTAATCCAACATTCTATGTTATTACATCTGGTGGCATTCCGGCTAGTTCCAATGAATTCAAAAATTTAGTAGAACAATTGACGACTTGTTCTTCCTTCACTACTGTGTCAATCGATTTGTATTTCATTGTTTCGCCAGGCAGTTTTAATTGAATTTGTTCATTCAGCTTGTTGACGGGATCAATAGAAAGAAGAGCTTGGAATAAGTTTGTTCATTGCGCCAATCAGTACGTCCTTGTGATTACTGTAGTTAACAGCCTTATTGTAATGAAATGCCGCCTATTTTAAATCGATTATTTCTCTTAATCGTGCTATTGGCGATTGATTGGCTTCTAGTCTTTCGATATGCTTTTGGGGAGTATCTCTCGATGAAGATGCACTGCGACGCATTTGCTCTAGACGTATATGCCCGTTTTTGATTTTCCTGAAGACCTGATTTGCGATCGAATTCGCGTTTGATGGCATTTTTTTAATTTTTTATTAAAAAATAATTTGTAAACCAATCCAGCAAAAAAGTTCAAAACCCTTGTTACTTTCTAATTTGCTTTAACTTATAGCTTTTTAACTGACCAACACAAAACTACAATTAACGCTAAAGCATATTAAATGCAGCCAATGACTAAATGCAAACAAATTTTATTTTTGAATAAAACCGTTAGTTTTTATGAATTCACTGTTAATAGAGAAATGCGACGAGCTATTCAAAAATATTTTTTTAAATAGATTTCACATAATATTATTGTTTATCATCGTTTGAAAATATTAAAGAAATTTTATAGTACAATGTTGCATTAACCGCGGTCTCCTTGTTTTATTGAACGAAATGAAAATTTGGTATATAGTGGACATGTGGAATGTATTCCTTTCTTCGCTTACACCAAATCATTCGCATCAGAGTACACCACTGAGAATTAAAATTTTAAAATCACTGACCTTGAAAGCCTTGTATGGGGGAAAAATTTGTATATTTTTTCGTCGATATATCAGGAATTTAATTGGTTATTCTTCTTGTTTGGGCAGAGACCAGTCCGAATTGGTGCAAATCATCACAATCGGTCCAGGCGTTCTTGAGTTATAAGCGAAGTAACTAACATCACTCTCTTATATATATTGAAGAATAATATTTAAAAACTGTTCTAGTTATGAATGTTGATATCGTTAATATTCGCACCAAATTGGTTTTTATTTGGTCTAGTAACAAAAATATATTTTTTATGATTAAGATAAAGTATGAATACACATATTATTCTTGAGTATACTTGCTATCATTGATCAATATTACTCATACGGAAAACGTATGAGCAATATTTGTGTGTAAGTGTTCCTAAAACTTTAAAAATAAAACTTGTATTGAGAATATAGACAAATTAACCGTTCCATCGCGACGGTATGTAATATACTTATCCAAAATTTCATACCCTCGATACTGTAATACCTTAAATATGTTAACCTTAGAAATAAAATCACTTTTTATACTCTACACTACCATAGAGCGGAGGGTATATTGGGTTAGTGTTGATGTGTTTAACGTGAAAAAAATAATGTCCCAACACCAACCTTTAAGTTTATCAATCTGCCCAGGATCACTTTCTGAGTCGATTAAGCGATGTCCTTCTGCCCGTTCTTGTAAACTTTGTAATCAAATTGCAGGTCGCAATTTTAAAGATTTTTTTTTAACGCTTTTATTAATTTATTGAATCTGCCTTTTATAGGCCTAACAATAAGTATTTAAATCTTATAACTAAAATTAAAACTAGTTGCTCTCCAACTGGCACTCATCTTTGCGGGTGGTAGATCAGCTCTACGGAGCCTGGTTCGGGTTTGGATCTGCACAAGTTGTCTTGCAATCGTATTGGGATGGTTTTGCAGCTTTACAATATATTTCTCACGGACTTTCTTGAACTGTTCCTTTACCAATGTCACTTCTAAGTCCCTGTGGATGTTTTCATTTCTTATATACCATGGTGCTCCCGTCATGGTCCTAAGAATTTTAGATTGGGCCCTCTGTATAAGATCAATACTGGTGTTGCTATCCATTCCACATAATTGAATTCCATATGTCCAAATTGGTTTTAAAACGGTCTTATACAGGATGACTTCATATTCAAGGCTTAATTTTGATTGATCACTGATTAACCAATTCAAAGATAATTCAAAGATAATTCAACAAAATTTGACACAAACTTGTATATTGCCCCAAGGACTAGAACTATCCTAGCCACCATACAACTGCTCTATCGGAAAATAGTTATGCTATCATTAATATCTCAACTATATACATATCCAAATCAAATTCAGCACAAATAAGTTTTATATAAGCTGAACTCGTAGCAGCAAATTTAGTACCGATCGGTCCACAATGTTCCATAGCTCCCATACAAGCACTTTTCTCAAAAATAAATCTATATTAGTATCCAAATAAAATTCAGCACAAATTTGTTTCATATATATATATTTTTTTTTTTTCAACATTTTGTGAAGAAATTTTGGACATATATGCGAAGCAGTAAATGGCCATCAATTACTGGATATGATTTTTCAAAGATAATCGAACAAAATAACCCAATAAAATACCGTATTAAAAAAAAAACAAATTAATAATAATCTCACAAATAACAAAATGTATGAACTATTTAAACCACATAGACATCCTGTACATATCTCTGTGTAGAAATTTAGTGAAAATTCCATTCAGAACTTGACAAAATTTATATTGAAAATGTTGTTAAAATGGATTAAGAGCGTACGTCCACATATTTATGTTCAATATGAACAGAAAGTCTCAACATAAGAGTCTACTTAGAATATAATTTGTTAAAAATATTGATTATGCTTTTAAATTATTTAAGGACAAAATATAAGAAATATGTTTTTTTTTTTTTAGATTTGAATATAAAATCTGTTTAATAGTTATTGTAGGGATATATATCATATGGGCAATTCCACGAGAATGACTACCACGACTGAAAACCCAAAAACCCTTGAGACTTTTTTTCATGATGATTTGAATAGGAAAAAACACTAAAATATTACTATGTGTAAGTATTTAGAGCTTATTACAACATTTTATTGACAAAAGTAATAGTATAAAACGACTACATTTCATTTTTTAATTAATTGGCGTGTTTTATGCTAAAATTGCGGTTAAAACTAAGCTCCCAATTAGCATATAGTGAGAATTGAATTTGACTCTGATTGATTATTTGCTATTATCAAGTTGTTTATGGAAACTGAATGTATATTTTCTATACATTTTTTTAGTTTTTGTATACACATTTTGAGGTATGTGTAAAAATTTTCGCATATTTTTATACATACCTCAAAATGATTTCCGTCTTATGTCACGTACGATATACATATAATTCGCACGATATTTTGGACAACAATGTTTCGAATGAACTTTTTATTATTTTAAAATATAATACCCCCTGAATGGAACATAATGACCAAATTAGTTTTCAGATACTCTTATTTTTGCAATATCTATTCCACTCTATAGGCGTACAAATGTCACGTATGATGATATGGAATTGCCCATATTTATCTAACTTTTCCCATGCTAAGACATAGGAAGAGAAACACCCCCATATCATGATTGATCCACCGACGTGTTTTTCGGTCTTCTTGAGCTGTGGTCAGACGAAACATAGATAAATTTGTTTGGATCCCATGGGAAACATTATGTTAGGCACCCACACAATAAGGC
The DNA here is from genome assembly GCA_942486065.2 of Calliphora vomitoria. Classification (NCBI taxonomy): domain Eukaryota; kingdom Metazoa; phylum Arthropoda; class Insecta; order Diptera; family Calliphoridae; genus Calliphora; species Calliphora vomitoria. The sequence goes on from OW818029.2 coordinate 95,632,516, forward strand.
ATATGATCCAAAATACACCAAGAAGACCGTCAAACACAGCGATGGATCCATCATGATATGGGGGTGTTTCTCTTCTTCTGGTGTCTGTTCACTATATTGGATAAAGAACAAAATATGCGCCCCGGACTACGTAAATATATTGCAAAGCATAATCCTTCCATTTTCTGAGGAAGAGAAGTCCTTGAGATGGGAGTTTCAGCTGGACAGTGATCCGAACCACTCTTCAAATTTGGCAAAGGATTGGTTTGCTGTCAACAAAGTACCTCTTATGGAATGGCCTTCACAGTCACCGGACCTTAAACCAATAGAACACCTTTGGGGAGTGCTCCAGAGGAAGCTGGAGGCCATCAGTCGGAAAAATAAAGACGAATTGTGGGAAAAAAACCAGGAAGAGTGGTTTTCCATTGACAAGGACTTTTTCCAAAAAAATTGGTTGATTCCATGACTCGCAGATGCAATGAAGTTTTGAAAAACAAAGGTAGATCCTCCAAATATTAAAATAAAACAATTTTTTAACAAAAAATAAGAAGATGTGCCTCTAAAAATTGAATTCTTTTACGCGTTTCTATTATTTTTTCCAGAAAAAATATTGACTCTTTACATTGTTAGTCATATAGTGTATTAAAATATGAATGAAAACAGGATTGATTATGTTTTTTCTTATGCTGTATGTCTGATAAACAAAACTGCATATAAATTTTTTTTTAACAAAACTAAACTTGACTAATAAACTTACAAAATTGGAAAAAAATGCTATCGTTTCTATTATTTTTTCCAACACTGTATTTATGTTCAATAAATACAGAAAGTCTCAACATAAGAGTCTACTTAGAATAAAATTTTAAATTATTTAAGGACAAAATATAAAATATATGTTTTTTTTAAGATTTGTATATATAATATGTTTAATAGTTATTATAGGGAGATATATAATGAACAACTACTTTTCTAGAACTTAAGTACAAAGAAATTTCTCGTTTTTTTTTAACAAAAATTATGTTTAGAAATATTTTATAATGGACAATTTATAAATTTTTTATAAAAAAAATTAATAAACTAATGAAATCATGCTTTCAAAGCAAATTATTTTTGTGAAACCCATATAAATTATGGAACAACTTACTTTTCAATGACAAATAAATACCACCTGCATAACTTAAAGTAGCTTAGTAATATCTAACATATAATCTGATATATTAAATAATTGTTTACGAGCTAATTTAGGAAATTTAGAAAAAATTTTATTCTGAATTTTTCTAATTTTAAATTTTTATACCCACAATATTGATTTTATCTTTCCGTTTGTAACACATCAACATATTTGTCGCATACCCACATCAAAATATATATCCTGAGTCATTATGAAATTCTAAGACGATCTAGTTATGTCCGTCCGTCTGTCAGTTGAAAACACTATAGTGCTCAAACGAAATAAGCTAGCTGGCTGAAGTTTTCCACAAATACTCCCTGTTGATAAGGTTTATATACCCTACACCACCATTGTGGGGAGGGTATAATGCGTTTGTGCAGATGCTTGTAACGGCCAAAAATATTAGTTTAACGCCCACCTCAAAGTATACGGATTGACTCGGAATCACTTTCTGACTCTATTAAACGATGGGTGTCCTTGTGCGCAAAGTACATGTCGCAATTTCGAAGATATTTCGATCTAATTTGGGACATACACGAAGCCTATAGAAACCGGATGAAATCGGTCCATTATTTCACCTAGTCCCAATACAAATGTTTTGCCGACTTGAGGTATCATGTCACGAAATTTTATTATGATCAGCTGCCATATAAGGCTTGCTTTCGAAAGTCACTTTAACGAGCATGAATCACTTAAAAATATTGGTATCCACATAAAATTCATTAGAAATAAGCTTCATATAGACCTAAATCATACAACCTAATTTCATGGCTATTGGTCAATAATAAGTCATAGATCTCATATAACGCCAACTTCCGAAAAATCATTCACGTAAATAAACTATTGAAATTAAAATGTTGCTCATTTACTCAGTGTAGGGCATTATATTGTCGGGCTTGACCGACCATACTATCTTACTTGTTTTGTATTGAAAATGGGCAATATTGTTTGAGTAGTCAAAAATATGTGGCAGTTCTGATAATATTTTTCACATATTTATTCTATGTACTCCCATATAAGCGCTATATCAGAGAAATACGTTATTGTTACATATTGATGGTGGGTATAGAAGATTCGGTACAGACGATTAAAACAATCTAACATGTTTTTGAAAAAATGATTGTCATTAAATTTCTAAGAGATTAAGTTTAAAATCTCTTAGAAATTTATTGAAGAAGAATATTTTAAAGCCGATTTGTAATAGAATTAAATTTGAAAAAAATAATTAATACACTTAACAGTCTTAGGCATAAAAACAACATATTATAGATTTAAAACACAAATTTGTTAGCAAACACTTTGTCTTTAAAAACCATTAATACAAATATTGTATTCATAAACGTGTGTTATTGGCACAATTATTAATGAAATGTTTTTTGTCTAAGCTGGCAATGCATCTCAGTTATTTCCCCTGTTTCGTTGTTAGTGTTGCTTGCAATTTGGTCAATTCACAAGGTCTCTTATCATGTCATATTGTCATAATGTCCTAATATTTCACAATGGTTTAAAAATACTGTTTTTGCCTTTCACGCAAAAAATTTTCTAAAATTATACTACTCTGTAATCTATGTTTAATGTGTTATTTAAAAATTTTTAACAATATTGTAGTCACAGTAACTATATATATGATTGTGGTAACAATAATATGGTTAATTTACGATTCACATGATTGTATCAACCATATATATGGTTACAGTAACCATGTATATGTTTGTGACAACCATTTATATGATGAATAATTTTATCATAATATGTTGTTCTCAGATTATGATATCAGAGCATCATAATATGGTAAGTCCTTCATCATATAAATGGTTGTCGCAAACATATACATGGTTACTGTAACCATATATATGGTTGATACAATCATGTGAATCGTAAATTAACCATATTATTGTTACCACAATCATATATATAGTTACTGTGACTATAATATTGTTAAAAATTTTGAAGTTGCACAAATTTGAAATGGTTACAGTAACAATGTACAACTATATTTTTTTTTGCGTGCAGAGATCTGCGCCGAACGCTTAAGAGTCGGTTAAGCCGCTTAAATGATAAGAGACCTTGTGAATTGACCAACTGTATTTCAATTATTATTAAAAGTATTCGAATGACGAATATTCTGCCATAAAATAAACATCACTGTTTTATAATTTGTTTTATTAATTTATTTGTATTGTTATTTTGTTAAATTTTAACAAAATTTAATGAATTTCTATAGTGAAACTTTTAATTTTAATTCCGCTAAGGGTTTCTCCTCTGGGGTGTATCAAATAATGGCTTCGCTCAGAAAAGTTTTTTGCATTGCCTTGCATTTACCTTTCCGACACAAAAATATTGATATATCATACTTTAAGATCTGACTGTAAATGGAAAAGATATAACGAAATATGTAAAAAGGCAACCCCAACGTTCGGGGAAAAAAAATAAAAAAAAATTTGTTCGTAACTGCCTTGAAGAACTTTATTATATTAGGGGGTGTACGGCGCACTTTTTTTCTTTTCTTGTAAGGTGGTATGCTCTAATGTCCATTATATCACATAATAATTATCCTTAATACTAGAAAATACTTTATGCTGTAAGGGGTTAATAGTTTAGTAGATAATTTATATAACTAAATTTAATATATTAAGTAGTAATGAAAAGCTGACATTAGTATTGCCCCTAAAGGTCAACCGTCTTTAAAAGCCTATTAACATTTTACTCTAAATATGTATAAACTTTAACAAAACAATCATCATTCACTCACTAATTGCTTTAACAAGTACTAAATGTTGTTGAATAATTTTCTATAGATGTGTTTGACCGTATTTCGCCTGTAAATCCTCTTAATAATTTGTAAGACTTGACTGACAAAATGACTAATTGTCAAATGGTGTCAAATGTTTGCTGAGCCTATTCCATGTTTATGTGGATTCAAAACCAAACAAATATACTGTTTGTGAGCGAGCGAGTAAGTATGTTTGTATTTATATTTACGAATGATGCATTAACTACTTTCTCTACTTAATACCTTCTGTCATCATGTCTTGTTAATGAAATTTTGAATAAATATACTATATGTAGTAAAAACAATTCCAAGACAGCCAATGATATGTGCCAACTGTCCAAATGGTAATAGAAGAAACTGTCTTTAACATTTGTAAGTTGTCATTCTGCTGAAGTGAATTTTGAGATATACATTGTTGAATGTTATTCTGCGAAAGTTGTGAGAAAAATTGGAAAAATTTTAAATTTCTAGCGAGTTATAAAATATAAAAATTCTTTACTCAGAAGCAATTTATCCAGTTATTATGTATATAAGTAAAATAATGAGAAGCATATTAGCCAACTTTAATATTAGTACAAATTTAGGCGTTTGGGCTGGGCGATGTTGAATCAGTAACCTTACTCTTCTATAGATTATTAAGTACCCAAAAGAAAATTTTCTATTAGTATCGAATAAGCACCCCTGCTGCGGATAGTCACATTGAGTCTTCGGGCACGGTGCAGGGGCTTAAGCATCCTAAGGATGTGATCTAAGAACTACCCTCCCCATACCTCACAGCGTCTGTCCTCTATGTTAAGAGCGGCTGTAGGGTAAATGACCACTATCGGTCGCCTAGCGACCACGACCTCAATTTGGTAGTGTCTGTTCCCTTAGTTAGGGCGGCTACCAAATCCCTCTCTCTTCATTGTTTTGATGTCGGTCCGGGACTGTGGTTTTGGGTTACCTAGGCAACATAACCGTACCTTCTAGGGTCTGTTACCTATGTTAAGGGCGGCTAGATGCAGTCTGTCAGTCCGATTGTTTGTGGTAAAAACGAAAATCCAGGATCAGCAACTATGAGAAAGTCCTGTTATGCTAGATGTTAAATTTTATTATGTTTACATTAATATAAAAAATTTTAATATATTTGTTAAAAAAAGAAAATTGCATCGGCTTTAATTGTAGTGGGTAGACTTGATGAAGTAAAAAAAGAAAAGAAGAAATGTTAAAAAAAGTATGTGGGCCATATGTATGAAAAAACATTGTTGGAATTTCGTGAAATAGAGAACCAAAACTTGTTGTTTCAAAATTTTATAATTATGGTTGATGAATCCTTTAAAGAATTGTTGCATCTAGTGTCAACATATACTGTAAAACAGGACGCAAATATGCTTACGGCTATTCCAGCACAAGAACGCTTAGCTGTGACTCTCAGATTTCTTCCTTCCGGAGATAGTTACAAATGATTTTCGGTCTTCTTCCGTATTGCCCCTAAAATGCTACTATAAAAAATATGTAATTTAAAAAAATTGATTAGCGCGAATTGTCTTCTATAATTGCCGCACTAGAACACAATAAATGTTGGTGTATTTTTAAAGTTTTTATCCCGCACCAAGGTTTCATTTGATTGGGCCAATTAAGCATAATATTGTTGTGGTTTGACATATTAGCCAATAAGTTGTGAAATCACACGATTGACGTATAAAATAGACCAATAATTGGCGCATTGCGGCAATCGTGTGATCCAACCTTAAGTCATTTTTTTGGATTTAACCAGTTACATTAAAATTTGAATTACATCGGTGTGAATGTCAAATGTCTCGTATGTACGGTGACATCTGCAGAAATGCACTTTACTGAAGTTAGCCACAAAATTTATTTACACTTTGGATTTCTTTAATAAAAGTTACGAGTTAATTAAAGTGAGGCGGAAAAGATTGTCATGGCAATTGTAGGCATCAGTTTCTGTGGAAGTGATTGTTGTTGTCAAAAAGATAAATACACGTATATAAATGAGTAAATCCAGTTGTGTTTGCTGCTTTGAGCTCGTTATCAAAACCATAATCCATCTATCTAACCATCCATTCATAAACCCTTCGAACGGATTCTGTGGTTTTAGTCCTCATCGTACACCCTGATGCTTTGGAATACGAAGTCAGTCTTAAAGGTTTTTGTTAAATTTCATTAAATGATTTAAAGCAATTGTCAGGATCAATTAGGTACCAGTTTCTAAAAGTATAATATTTTTCATACATACATAAAATAATTTCAAGTAGTTAAATTCCGTGTAATAGCGCATTTTCATCAACACCAGCGAAGTCAATACTCGGTATGAACATGCTTTTTGTCTTCATTGTATGAACGGATTTAACATACTTTTCATGTCAACCAGAATACATACATACTTATATATTTAATTGTTTAGTGTTGCTTTTTCATCACAAAAATATTATTTATCAACTTCACAAAGAATGATTGTTTGTTTAATTTTTGTTGTTTCTCCATTTTTCTTTTGTTTTTATCGGATCCATTTAAAAAAGAATTTATCAATTTCGTTAATGTATTGTATGACATGTTTGTCTGTCTCATTCTCTGTCTGTCAGGCGTTCGCTTTGTGTGGTGGCTTTAATTTGACTACCTTGATATTGGTTTTGTATATGAGGATTTTGCACATGCATGCATACACGTGATGTATGTATGTGTGATTACTGCGTGCGTGTGTGTGAGTAATAAGTACTTAAGTATTACATAATGTGGTAATTTATCATTATGCGTTTGACAACCAACCTGTTGCTAAGTTATTTAAATTTCTGCCACAATATGTATGTATATGTTTTGGTGCAACTTTTAGGTATTTCCTTGCTTGGTAATTATTTTCCACAAGTTAAACGTTTGCCGGCTCATAATTTGTGTAAGTATTTATGCAACCAATATGGAATAGATTTAAATATGAATTAGATGTAATTATAATTAAATTACCATTATTAATTATATTTTTGTATATGTACGGATTTAATTCTCAAAGTGTCACCTTACCACGATATTAGCTAGGACAGTGCTTCCCAACGTTGACAATATAAGAATTTAAAAAAAATATTGAAAACTAAAATATCTGCAAGATTTTCTGTAATAAACTAAATAGTTCCAAGATTTTTCTATAGTAAACCTAGATATTTCAAGAAAATAACCGCAAATCTTAGATAAACGCAGAATTTTGTATAGTTAGTAGGTAACTTTTCACCTTCTAAGGAGTGAGATCGTAAAATTCTTAACACACGTTTTTCATTAAAGCTTTTAACCCAAGTATTATTTAATTTTTTTTTCGATCAAGTTACCTTTGTAAAACATGCCAGTTATTATGTTTAATGTTAATTATATTCATTAATCTGATTAAAATGAGCAACCAGAATAGAGTGCGTACTAAAATTATTAAATATTTTCAACAAAACCCAACTTGGTCCTACAAAAATTTGGCCAAGCATTTAAAGGTCTGCAGTCAAACTGTTTCCAATGTTATTAAACAGTACCGGGAGAACTTGTCCGTTGATAAAAAACATAGTTCAGCTAGAAGGAATGGTCCACATGATGTTTCTAAAGCAGATATGCACAAAATTCTCTCACCAATACACTTACTCTCACCAACACATTCAATTCTTTATTTTGTTCAGTGCACATATAAACAAACAAATATAAAAATTGAAAAATAAAGAAAAAGTCATACACCCATGTTCATGCGCTTTTGTAGTTGTCTCCACAGAGTACTATACAGAGGTGTCACGAGACAGAAAATAATCGCGTTTTCTATTTGTCTCTATCTTTATAAACTGCCCTTTTCATTTTGTTTTGCTTTATTTTTCTGCCGCAATAATTCAATTTCTTTGAAAACAAACAATAAAAATGTTTCAGATATCTTCATTATTATTGTTTTTTATTGGATGTACATAAATAAATGTAAGTACAAACTTTAACATTTGTTTAAAAGTAATAATTCTTTGTAATAAAACATTTAAAACACATAGCACAGAATATATTTTAACAAAACAAGAATTTTGTGCCACAAACCACGAACAATTGTTTTACAAATTTATTTGTTTGTTTTGTTTATTTTTCTTTGTCTACCAAATTCGTGTTGTATATAGCGTTTTGCATTAACACATTACAGATATTGTAGTACAAAATATATGCTATCTCTTTTTATGAGAACTGCCCTAGCATCTGATTTGGCGTTTTTTAAACGTCAAATATGACATCTCTGTTATACTCTGTGGTTGTCTCGTTGAGTGGACAACGACCACTTAATTGTAAGAGCATAAGAATACGTGTGATTTGATTTTGCACAATTCTGCTATGGGCTGCGCACCATTGTTCTAAAGCCAAAAAAAATAGAAATCATTTTCAAAAGAGCTCCCAACACATCCGGTAGGAAAGCAGACCAGTTAGATCAGTACTCGGACTATTTGGTACGAAAAGTTAAAGTTAATGCAGGTTTAAAAACATACAGGGCTCAAAAAGTTCCTGACAGGAACGCTGCTAAATATATAGAGGCCAAAAACAGAGCACGGAAATTGAAGTCAAATTTTATACAAAAAATAAACCTTCTGCATAATTGATGACGAAACGTACGTATGGAAAATTTTTCGCAGCTTCCGGGTGAATATTTTTATGTTGCTGATGCTCGAGGGCATGCTGTAGAAAAGTTTAGGACCCAAAAGCAGACAAAAATTTCCCAAAAAGTTCCTGGCATGGCAAGCAATATGGAGTTGCGGCAAAAAAGCCAAACATTTGTTACAAAGGGCTCTTTAAATACCGAAATTTACATCAAGGAATGTTAACAAAGGAGGATGCTTCCATTCGTAGAATTTCTTAATGTTACATGGACACATTGGCCTGATTTGGCATCCTGTCACTATGGAATCAAGGTATTGAGTGGTACAAGAACAATTATGTAGTATTTGTACCAAGAGAGGCAAATGCTTCAAACTGCGCGGAGCTAAGGCCAGTGGAGCGATATTGGGCTCTTGTTAAAAGAGAATTGAAGAGCACAAAAAAGGTGTCCAAAAGTATGGTAGATTTTAAACGGAGATGGACAACGAGCAAAGTGACATAAAGCACTATAAAACCCATAATGGAATTGTTTCCGAAAAAGATTCAAAATTTCATCACTAGTGATCAAAAAATTAAAACTGTAAGTTTAGTGGTTTCGTTTTTATTAACATATATGCATGTTAAGAATTTTTCGATCTCACTCCTTATAATTATGGAAAAAGTTCATGTTTCATTTTAAATAATTTTTTATATTTAACATCAAAAGTTTTCTCTATACAAAAAACTATTTTTGTTAAATAAATGTTTTCGTACAAATAGGATCCAACTTAAAATATGCACAAACATTATCAAGAATTATGATTTAATTGTTTTACTTTTAACTAAGTAATTAAAAAATATTTTATTGAAAATGCACTCATTATCAAATGCGTTTTGTTTAAATTTCTGTCTGGAGAATTTTTCTCTTATGGAAAATTGCTAAGATAACAAAATTATGTCGGGGTACTGTACAGACGATCATAAAAAATATAATAACACCAATAGCACCAAACATAAGCCACGATCTGGCAGACCTTAGAAGCTTTCGAACCGTGATGTTACAAGTGTTGCCCCAAAATTGGCAGAACAAATCGAAAAATTGTCCAATAAAATTGTTACTCCACAAACAATATTAAACATTTTACATAACGATGGATATAATAGAATCGTAAACTTCGGCTTGAGTTTACTAAAGCTCATAGAGACAAGGGTATGGATTTTTGGAAACGTGTTATATTTACCTATGAGAGAAAGTTTGGAGAAAATCAAACACTGTACTTGATCCAATAAATATTATTCCTACAGTCAAACATGGTGCAGGCAACGTTATGGTTTGGGGTGTCATCTGGAGTGGGTCGTTTGGTTTTTGTCGAGGGTAACATGGATCGCTATCAATATAAAAACAAATTGGAACAAAGTCTTAAAGCATCTTTTGACAGATGTCTTAAGACTTTGAGACTGACTTCTTTATTATCCCCCAAGAGAGCTACATTTACCACCCTAGTCACCAGACTTAAACCCAATAGAGCACATATGGGAGGTTTTGAAAAAATTTGTGTGAAAATATGAAATTAGTAGCTGTGAAACATTAAAAACCGCTCTTATTCGAGTATGGGCCGAAATAACACTCTCTATTTCAAACAATTGGGTGAAATCAATGCCCCGTCGTCATCAAGCAGTTATTAATGTCCAAGGTAGACCAACCAAATATTAAGAGTAAATTTTCTTTTTAATTTTATATAAAATTTTGAAATAATAGTTATTTGTTTGTAACTGTATGTAGACTTTTTTTCTATGAATTTTTAATGTTTTTGTTATTATTGTTTTTGTTATGTAAATGAATTACTTTTTAATTTTATAAATAAACTTATTAATTAATACCTTTAACACCATTTTTTTAATTTTCTTCACAAACTACCTAAAACCCCTAATTAAATGGTGTATTTAAACTTCTTTCCTTGACTCTACATATAAAAAATTCGGTTGCTATCACTAATCTGTTTTCTCTGTGTTGGTCTGCACAGACCTGGATATGACATTTGAACAAAAATATTTGAAAATCTGGATTAAGCCAAACCCGGATCCACAATCGGTTTGATTGCTCATTGTGTTCGGAGAATATTGCTCCAGAAAGTCCTTTAGCACGAAAAACAATAAAGTTACACACACTTCTATATGAAAAAAGTCTGCACAGACCTGGTTGTACCTACGAAAGTTAAATTATTTTATATAAATTTTGATTTGAAAATCAAAGCAGTTTTAACTTAGTCCTGGGAATAAACTGAACGCTACTTTGAAGCAAAAAAAGTGTAAGAAAAACGGTGTTGGAGGTGGTAAATTGACACCTTTTGACCAACCAAACTGGATTTTTGTATATTATACACAGAAAAAAGTTCAAAAGTTCTTAGCATAAGGAAAAATTACAATTCCATATCTACACAGAGAAAACAGATTCGTAATAGCAACTGAATTTGTTTCCAATCGAATGATTCGGATGCACACATAGAATTGTTCGGTTCTACCAACAGAAAGTCAGTTGACAAAGAAGAATTTTGGTCAAAGCAACCAAACATTTGTTATCCCTTTTAAAATGTTGTAGCCATAATTATAAATTCGGTCACTAAAGTAGAATCATTCGATTGGCAACAAATTCCTAGATTTGGAAGTTTTATACAATAATTCTCACTTTAACGATGTGAAAATATCGTACCATAAATTACATACAGAGTATAATGTATTTTAAGCACTCTAGAAATGCATTGTGTTGTCAAATTTTACTTAAATTTAAACATAAGTTTAAGACAAAGACAAATTTACAAGCTATTTAAAAACAGGTTAAATAGTGTTCCATTTGCTTAATAGAATTTATCGAGGTGTTTTAATTAATTTATAAAATAAAGAAGATGTTGCTAAACTATTGGAAAAACATTATGCCATCAGTGGTCAAATATTTCGGAGGAGGACTTTGAAATGAATATTTGAATGTAATCTAGGCTTTGAATATAATAAATAATGCTAATATAATAAAATAGTTTATAATTTTCCTATAAAACTCTTAATTCAAAACTAAAAGATATAATTCCAAACATGGTACATATTGTTACGTTTTTACCTTTTAAAAACGTGGGCTTATTTCCTTTAAATAAACCTGATAGTTTTGATTGCAAATAAAAGCAGTTTTAGTAGTTTAAAATTGTAACAACTCTTTATTTATTTAAAGTGTACAACAACAACAGAATTAAATAGTCACTCAGTGTCTTTATACACGTTTATCAATTCGCAGAAATACACACACACACACTTTATAATGTACAAGTTCAAATGTACTCGACAGTTGATGTTAACTCTAACAGCGCCAATGATCAATTCAACTCACGACTGCCAGCTCTGCCACTATTTATACACGCGCCATCTATCGGGAATCATCTACAATGTTCTTAACGGACATACTAGTATACTCGATTTCTAGAGCTTTTCGATGTCATTGCCAGCAGCGCAAACATTTAGTGTTGCCATACTTACAAACAATGTCAATGATGGACGTGCCATCAAACATGATGAATGCTGCAGGCAGTCGTTACAGACCGTTGAATTCAAATCGTCATTGAACATTCGTAACAATATCAAAATGAAATAAATACTATGAATCGGACCACAACGCAATATTTCTAAATTAGTGAAAAAATCAATATTTTCGAACATTGCCAGAAATAGTGTGCACGTTCAAAACGATTCAAAAAAATTATAATTAGTAATTTCTGTAATTAGTTCTTATCAGCACCTTTAAATACACATAGATCGGAAACTCTCCAGTCAAAAACCTAAGTGGTGAGAATGGATTAGTAAAAAAACCTATGTGAAAACAAAAACAACACTCGTATGTGCGATTTTTTAAGTAGTTTTTATACCCTTCACCTTCGTGAGAAGGGTATATATAAATTTGTCATTCCGTTTGTAATTTCCACAATATAATTTTCCGACCCTATAAAGTATATATATTCTGGATCCTTATAGATAGCGGAGTCGATTAAGCCATGTAAGTCTGTCTGTCTGTCTGTCTGTTGAAATCAATTTTCTGAAGACCCCATATATCTTCGGGATCCAAATCTTCAATAATTCTGTCAGACATGCTTTCGAGAATTTTCCTATTTAAAATTAGCAAAATCCGTCAATAAATAACGGAGATATGAGCAAAAATCCGAGACAACCTCTGAAAATTTCATCAAAAAAAGACAATTTATTGCATGCTTTGACAAAAAAACAACAAAATGTATGTGTGTTGGATTCATTGTGTGTTGGCTTCATGCTTCATGCTTTGTGTATTTTGTTTTTTTTTTTGTGTTTCGCAAAAAAGCAACAAAACGTGCATATGTTTGGATGTTTGTTGGCTTCATTATTTTGTTTTTGTTTTTTTTGGTGTTTGACAAAAAAGCAACAAGACGTACATACATATGTATGTTTGGATGTGAGTTGGTTTCACTGCTTTGCGTATTTTTTTTTTTGTGTTTCGTTTCGTTTGGCGTTGTTGTTTCTGAGAAGGGTATATATAAAATTGTTGTTTCGTTTGTAACTTCTACAATATAGCAATAGCAATTAAATGTAAAATTTTTAAAAGTTTTCTTGATATATTTAGGATGATATACGCTGAAAATGGGCATGTAATGCATCCACAACAAAGGTGAAGGGTATATAAGATTCGGCATAGCCGAATATAGCACTCTTGCTTGTTTTTTATTCGAATTGTTTTCTAGTTACCGCTCTATTTATATTTCTCTAAGCTTATCAGTATTACAATTCTTTTTGAAATCTTTGAGTAAAACTTAAACAAAATTATGTTTAATTTTTTCGTATTCATTTCAGGTTATCTCGTGTAGCTAAACTAAGCAGACGTGTTTTTTCTATCTCCGCAATTATTTCGTTTTTGTAATGGTATTGATTATAAACATAAAAAATTATATTTAAATAAACAAAATAAATAAAACATATTCTGATAGTGCCAATTAAAATTAATATTTTCGTTCTGGTGTTTTTTCCCCCTTTTTTTCCATAAGTAAAATGCACACGTTTATTTGAAGATGATTATTTTGAAGACAGCAAAGCTACACGGTCACACGACTACTTTTGCCGCTGTAGCCTACTTAGGTTAATTTCTATTTTTGTCGGCTACAAAATAGATAAAGTGTTTGATTAAATATAAATCATAAATACTGATAGTGCCAATTATAATTTGCTTTTTGTTCTGGTGTTTCTTTTTCTTCCACCAAAATGAGTTAATAATAATAGTGAGCGCAGTCTTAGCTTAAACGGCAGAAATGCTATGTGTTTGTGAATGTGGAAGGAATTTCTAGGGTATTAAACATATTGAAGTCAGCTGGCTACCGACTTTAATATGTCAAAAGTAAAATACACACTTTTATATAAAGACCATTATTTTGAAGACAGCATAGCTACACAACTTCTTTTGCCGCTATAGGCTAATTTCTATTTTCGTCAACTAAAAAAACAGAAAAAGTGTTGCTAATATAATAAAAAATGTAAATCAAATTAAAGCTTAATAAATATAATTTTTGTTTACTTTATTAAGAGAAGTTTCTGATAATCATATCGTAATAAATTAGTAACAGGTTCATATATTATTACCACATGTTTGCTTTGTAGCTGTCGTCCTTAAAATAATTCAGTAGCTGCCTCACGACTATAACTGCAGCTAGCAGTATTTGTAGTCGTGTAGCCGGCTGTGTTCAATGTGTTTAATGTATAAAGTAAACACAAATTCAAGAATTGATGACAGCTTGTTTTTGACCGCCAAACCATGTAATCGCGATCGTTCTTTGTCCCCCGCTTTGTTTAAAATAGTTTTTGTTGACGAAAATATGTAACCCACAGTAAACTTTTGGTAGCACCTGAAAATATGCCAAAAAATTCACCCCCTAAAGTAAAAACATTTACAGTTAACACAAACCCAATTAACCATAGAATGGGAGCAATACCTAAAAATGGACAACCTGTAATAGTGCACATAAATCACAAATTCAAGTGGCAATTTATAGGTGCATTACTGTACTGAAACGAGTACGAAGCCCGAAATGCTAAAAAGTTACTTCAACCGCAAAAGGAACTTAAGACTGGGAAATTGATTTTAAAATGTGCAAGATGAAACGGCTAAACTTCCAATATTACCCAAGTTGTCCAAACACCTCCTATTTATTTGAGGGAGCAAAATTCGAATACTTTAGTTAAGAATTTAATCTCGTTGGTCGGATTCTTTTCACATTGTACCAGTTAAACGAGACTAAGACACAAGTAAAGATTGATGAAAAAGCTATCTAAACTATAAGGGACACATTTCGCTAAGAACAATAGGTAATAAGTTACATGGATGTCAAATTTTTACCTCTAACTTTCTGAAAAATTGTGGCTGAATAACTATCCAATAGGACTAACCTTTGTGCAAATTTGATCCCGATCGGAGGACATCGCTTTCAGAAGATGGTTTACTTGACATGAAATCCCCCATATAACAATTAAAGAGTAGCAAAGGTCTCCATATCGTTATTAAAGAAATTGACTGAAATAATGTCTGCTTTGGAAAATATTGGGTATAAAAAAAATCTCATGAACATTATAATTCGTGAAAATATTCCCCAATTGAACTAGAACCAGGTGACGTTAATCTCTAGTAAAATTAAACACACCCAATTTACTATTTAAAATATTTATTGCATCGTAAAATTACGGTAAATGATCCACATTAGAGATCGGGACCCGCCCATTGTTTAAATTGTTAAGAATATGGTCATATTAGGGCATGTTGCGAATTACCCCCTGTTTTCGTGGTGTATGGCGAATTGAACTGTTCTACCCAATGCGGTATATCGAATACCGACTCAAAAGTAAAAAATGCAGCAATAATAGCGGAAATCACGCAGTAATTTATAGTGGATGCCAAGAAAATCTAGCTTTTATACTGGTTCATACGGTAGTGTTTTATGAACAAATCAAACTTTCAAAAACACTGCACTAGAAAATAAAGACGACCCTAATAAGAACGTGGAATTTGAAGACCAACCTAACTCTTCTAAATTTAGCCGACTGGAAGCTAAGAACGGCTGGAGCGATTTGTTTGATTTTTTTTGTATTCGATTCCATTTTTCTTAATAAGAGACATTTTTGGAGAAACTTGAAGAACTAACATTAGTAAAGAGCTACCGAACGAAGTCAGCTAGTTTATAAAAAAGGTCACAATATAATTGTTATTTTCTAATTTTTATTTTTTTTTTTTTTTGTAAGATTTTAAAAAGCATGTTATTTTATGAAAATATAGTTGAAAACGATCAAAATGGTATACTTGTATTCAAATATGTTTTTGGAATGCAAACGGCATACGCCAATAGAAAAACGAACTCAAATATGCTTTAAGAACCCAACAGCATTGATGTAATGTTGGTTTCTAAAACTTATTTGAAGACCAGAAGTTCATTTCGAATAGATGGATGTGAAATATATAATACCAAAGATACCACCATGTGAAATCTCAGCAATTTTAATAAAAACTCGAATCAAACAATACTTAGTGTGTGATCTTTGCGAAGATTATATTCTAGCTACTACGATCTGTCTTGAAGATTTCCATCGAAACTTAGTGATTACATTGATATACTCACCCCCTAGATTCTCAATTACAGAAAATCAATATAATATTTTAATTAAATCACTAAAACCATTCTTGCTAAATTTGCTCAAATTGTATTCGCACTGGCGGCTTTATTTATAATTTACTTTTAGTACAACCACGCTCTTTTTTTCTAAACTTTTTTTGGTCCACGAGTTTTATTTTTCCATACATTTCTGTGGTTTTTGAAAATATTTAAATCCGTTTTTTTCCAAGTTCCTTTTTACTTATAGTTGTTCAGCGAGGCATTTTAAAGAAATGGTAGGGCAATTCAAACTTTTGAATAATTTTTTCCTTATGATTTTATGATCACCGATCATCGTGAGATGATTCGAAACGAAAAAGTGCTATAGTTGACAACATCATACAAGTGCAAACATTTTTCTTCTTTAGTTTATACAGCACTACTTCGAAAAGAGTAAATGTATTGGTATTTGTTGTATCGTCAGACAACAAGTCGGAGAATAATTATACCCTTCACCTTCGTGAGAAGGGTATATATAAATTTGTCGTTCCGTTTCTAATTTCCACAATATAATTTTCTGACCCTATAAAGTATATATATTCTGGATCCTTATAGATAGCGGAGTCGATTAAGCCATGTACGTCTGTCTGTCTGTTGCAGTCAATTTTCTGAAGACCCCAGATATCTTCGGGATCCAAATCTTCAATAATTCTGTCAGAAATGCTTTCGAGAAGTTTGCTATTTAAAATCAGCAAAATCGGTCCACAAATATCTGAGATATAAGGAAAAAACCAGGGCAACCTCGATTTTTTACCTATTTTTGACCTATATCTGGATTACTAAGTCATTAATATAGACAATATGGATATCTAATGATAGATATTTTAGAGACCTTTGCAACGACGTATATAAGACCATAGTAAGTTGTACCTACAATGGGTCAAAATCGGGAAAAAAAATTTTAACCAGATTTTTTTTTTCACCAAAAGTTTTTTTTCGCTAAATATAAAAAAAAAAAAAATTTAAAAAAAAAAAAATTTTTAAATTTTAAAAAAATAAAAAAATTTTTACATAAAAAATTAAAAAAAAAAAATCAAAAAAATGTTTTTTCCAAAAAAAGAAAAAAAAAACAACTGGAAAAAAAAATAAATTTTGTTTACCTAAAAATATTTAAAATTTTTATTTTGAAGTATAGTTTGGTGAAGGGTATATAAGATTCGGCCCAGCCGAATATATCTCTCTTACTTGTTTAGTAAATAGAACTGTTTTAAAAATATAAATTGACGGTACAGCAATAGCATGGTATTTGACATTTACTTTTTAATATCATTGTTGCTGTAACAATGATTTTAAGTTACATTTTACATCATAAATAAATGTTGTTGTTTTCTTCTTTAAAATCCCTAAAGATTCAATAAAACTCATTAATATTTGACTTTTATATGTTTAGCTATGAAATATGTATTTAGGTATGTACATTAAATCACATTGTTTATCATCCTTCTTTTCAAAACTCGTCTCATACTTTTGGTTTGGCAATCACAGAAATTAATTATATTAAATTCATTGGTATTTACAAAGAAATTTATTTATCAACTAGCTTAAACCGGTGCGCTTCGCTACAGCTTAATAAAATAAGAAATGTGAAAGGGATTTATTAAAAAGATAAATGAATATGTACATATAATTAATACTGGAATTTCTAGTTTCTTTTTATTTGCTTCTGTTTAATAGAAAGTATAAAAAATATCCTGAGATTTTAAAAAATCTTGATACTTTTCTTAAGACATTCACTCCGATATAATATCGTATGTTCTTATAGCGGTCATGATTCGATCCTTTCTGTTTTTAGTCAAACTACTTACAATGATAGGAAAGTTATTGGTAAAAAGTTAGAAGACTCTACACGCAGAAAAAAATATATAGTTGTACATTGTTACTGTAACCAATTCAACATTTGTGCAAGGATATTGTAACAATTTCAAAATTTTTAACTATATTATAGTCACAGTAACTATATACGATTGTGGTAACAATAATATGGTTAATTTACGATTGACATGATTGTATCAACCATATATATGGTTCCAGTAAACATGTATATGTTTGTGACAACCATTTATATGATGAAGGACTTACCATATTATGTTGCTCTTACATCATAATCTGAGAACAACATATTATGATAAAATTATTCATCATGTAAATGGTTGTCACAAACATATACATGTTTACTGGAACCATATATATGGTTGATACAATCATTTCAATCGTAAATTAACCATATTATTGTTACCACAATCATATATATAGTTACTGTGACTATAATATAGTTAAAAATTTTGAAATTGTTACAGTAACCATGCACAAATGTTGAATTGGTTACAGTAACAATGTACAACTATTTTTTTTTTTTTTTTGCGTGTAGCTATGACAGTACCTTAGATATTTTAGCTAAACTTCGTAGAGTGGTAAAGCATAATTCCGTACTAATCTTAACCCATTCAATAGTAAACATAATGCAACTAAGGTAGCCAAAAAATGGATAAAAATGGTGGTAATTGTAGGCGTGGCATGCTGTTAAAAACAAATATTTTATGTTATTTTATAAAAAAAAATTTGATTTTTGTAAATTTGATCAGAATTAAATTATCATTACTCGCAAACTATTATCGATCGCAATGTACCGTTTATACCTGCTGTGTTATTAAATGATTTCTCAGGTGCTATATTTATCTGTAGAACATTTTTTCCATTTGAATGAAATTACTCCCTACATTTTGATGTTGTTGTTATACCTTTTCATATGACTGACTGGTTGGTTTGCTGTCCATATAAACCTTGTGCGCAAAGTACAGGTCACAATTTTGAAGATACTTTTTTCGGCCCGAGAACGAAGCCTATTAAAACTGGCTGAAATCTGAACATTAGTTCACCTAGCATACAAATGTCCTCTCGAAATTGGACTTTATCGGCCGTTTATTGTTAATATATATAAATATCTACACAAATGTCGCTCCAAATAATTTTTATATATACGAAATTAGTAATAATTAGTCATAGCTCCATATAACTAAAGTTTTCTGGTCCAAGTATTGATATATAAAAAGATATATCCTATTGACGCATCCAAGTAAGAATTTATCTACGTTCCAAATTTGAATAAAATCGGTTCAACAGTTTAGTCGTGATTGCAAAACAAATAAACAAACGAACTTACATATATATTTATATGGATTTCCAATTATCGTAATCGTACTTGCATAAATTAATGCATTTTAATCAAATGATTACTATTAAGCAATTTGTGCAATGTTATTTATAATCTCTATTTTTTTATGTAAAAGCATGAAATTTACATTTTATATTTAATCAAATCTTTGTTGTATATTTACATGAAATGTAGAAAGGAAGAAAATATTTTTCTCTTTTGGGAAAATACGTTTAGTTATAACTTCGTACAAAAAATTTAGTTTAAGTGAAAAAGTTGACATGAAAAAGGAAAAATTTCAAATTGAATTACCTAAAAATATAGCAATACACTTACACGTGCATTTTTACAATGTATATATTTACTTATATACTTCCTTTTCTTCAGTTTATATATAAGTATGTATTTGGGATCATTCGACACGTCTGTGGTCTATGTATTGGAAATATAAGTCAATTTGTTACTTTATATATCCCGGGATTAGAGTCCCTAAATAATTCAGGGGGTAGTCACGTTTAACTTTTTTGTACTGCTCTTTAGAAAGTACTTAGTTATTAAAACCACCAGAAGAAATCTGTTGGAAACACTTTAAAAAACTGTTATGTTGCTATGCCAAATTAAACAAAATTGCTTCTTGTAATTACAATTGGTTGCATTAGGTATTATTCATGCTTATAACTAAAATAATTTTAAAATATTGTGGACTTTAGCAGTTGTAGCATTTAAAACAAACAAGTAATATAGCTATATTCGGCTGTGCGAATCTTATATACTCTTCACCAAATTATACTTTAAAATAAAATTTAAAGACATTTTTTTAAAATTTTAAAAAAAAAATTTTTTTCGATATTGTTTAATTTTTTTTTTTTAATTTATTAGTGGAAAAAATGTATGACAAAACAAAATTTTTTTGTGAAAAAAATTCGGTTTAAAATTTTTCCGATTTTGACCCATTGTAGGTACAACTTACTAATGCTTTATATACGCCGTTGCAATGGACTTGGACATGGCTATATCGACTTATGGGTCCCAAATGAAAAATGTAGAAATTAAAAATACTCTTACTGGGATCGAATCACTGTGTGGTTGATATTTTTAGTTTTTTTAAATAATAGTAAGTGAATATTTTTTCTTCGGAAAATTTCGGATATTTCCTTCTTAAAGTTGCATTATTAGTTCCGTACAGGAAAAAGAAATGCGTTGTGATTTGTTGCCAATCGAATGATTCGATTATATGCATAGGTTGTTTCTATACTAGCAATAGAAAATCAATTGACACAGAAGAATTACGATTAAAACAACCAAATTTGTTTCATATACGGTCGCTTCAATTAGCAATAAATGCGGTTATCAATAAAGCAAATTTTTAATCTGACCTTAGAATCGATTTTGAATTGTTTTAAATTAATGATTAATCGATAAGAATTTTATAATTGTTAAATGATTTGAATTGCTATGAAACCTCTTCAATGGCTAATGTATTGTATGATATCAAAATGTGTCGAATCTTCATGAGAAAAATCTAAATAAAAAACAATTCCACACTTTTTAGGATATTATATTTCTATGTGTTTCTATTATGTGCAGTATTTTAAGTTTTTTTTCCGCCCTATATTAATATTTAAAGTAAAATATAAAAGTTTTATTTTATAACAAAAAATGTCCGCCTGTCTATTTGCTTAAAATACTATAAGTTCCAAACAAGAGCCAGATGGCCAAATTTATCTGTTGATAAGGTTTGTTTGGTATTGTTAATGGGTAATATCAGTCCATGATTTCACCTAGCCTTTATACAAATGTCCCTCCGGAATACTGGTTGACTAGTCATAAATATGTTGATTATGCGGCAATCCACATAAAATTTTGCACATATTAGTTCAAAGTACTCTTAAATACTTATGTAAAGTATGGCGGAAATCGGGCTATATTTGGCCCTAGTCCCCATACAGTCCCCATTAACATAAATCTTTCTACTAACTTTTGTCAGGACCTGTCCTTAATTGACCCTACCCCACATATAACCCCTGTATCTGAAAAATATGTTACTGTCTATAAATATTTTATATACGAGTATAATGATATTGTTACGTTTTTACCTTTTAAAAACGTGGGTTTATTTCCTTTAAATAAACCGGATACTTTTGATTGCAAATAAAAACAGTTTTAGTAGTTAAAAATTGTAACAACTCTTTATTTATTTAGAATGTACAACAACAACAGAATTAAATAGTCACTCAGTGTCTTTATACACGTTTATCAATTCGCAGAAATGCACACAAACTTTATAATGTACAGTTGATGTTAACTCTAACACCGCCAATGATCAACTCCACTCACGACTGCAGTCTCTGCCACTATTTATACACACGCCATCTATCGGGAATCTTCTACAATGCTCTTAACGGACATACTAGTACATTCGAATTCCAGAGACCCAAACATTTAGTGTTGCCATACTTACAAACAACGTCAATGATGGACGTGCCTTCAAACATGATGAATGCTGCAGGCATTCGTTACAGACTGTTAAATTCATTTTGGGAGCTTCAAATATCAGAACTCTTGTAATTTTCCGGGACTTGTAATCTCTAGATTATTTTTAATATATCCCAGAATTCGGGATTTCCGAGTCCCGAAAAATACCGGGATTTTCGGGATCATGAATTGGCATCCCTAGTGCAAGCTTAGTATCCGTAAATATTATTATGTAAAAATATAAATGCTTATGTATTTGTGTTTCTATTTTATATGTTTATTACGTGTGAATGTTAGCGAATGGGGTTAATATTGCATGTACATTAGGGTGGCCCAAAAAAATATATATGTGAAAACATTTGAGATATATCTGTCAACCTTATTTTTCCACACGAAATAATATAAACAGCACTTCTTTGGCACGAAATTAAAACCAACAGCTGATAATTTGTTGCATATAAAATGTTCGCATGAAAAAAATATAATTTTTCATTGCATTTTAGTTACATTAACCCACATTAACACGAAGTCTGGTTATGTGTTAACTAATAGTTAAACTGACCGTTTTCATACAAAAAATATTTTTACCGACAGTATAACTATGGGTGTAAAATGTTTGTTTTATAACACTGTTTGTAATTTTTTGAGTCAAAAAAATACCAAAAAAAAAAGAGCCGTGTCTCCCAGTTTTCCCCAAAGTCATGGACTTTTTTTATGGGCCCCCAAAGATTTGGTGCCTCGGTGTAATTTTTGCAAAAAAGTGATAATTTTCTTAGGCTCATATCTTGCAAACTCTCTGAGGCAAAGTTGTAGCCCTTGTCATAAAGAACCAAAATTGTGAACATATAAAATTAAAAAAAACTTCATCTTCAAGATCATTATCGTAAAAGTCTTTAAAAAAGCAATGAAAAATTGTAAAGTATTGTATAGCAATGGAAACCTTATTAATTTACATTATATTAGCCTTTGACCCAGCTCACCAAATACTCAAACCTGGGCAAATTTTTGAGAAATGGTTTCTTGAAACAAAATAAACTTTAATTTAAGTAGGGAACAGCAACACTTTATTTTTCCTAAGCACAAACGGGACCACCCAAATATAAATATTATGTATATTGGTTGCTTTTAAATTTCGCTTTTCTTCCCTTTCATCCCTTTCGTGTATACATGTATGTGTGTAAATTGTTCCTAATTTTATTTTCAAACGCGAACCGAAGAAGTAGCTATCTTAATGTATTTTTCGCATACAACACGTTGCATTATAATTTGTAATTTATGCACGCACCGCGTTTATTCATACATACATACATATTTCTTTATAACAACAACAATATTCAGACAGACTGCAACAGTCGAACATACATAAGTATGTTTGTATATATATTATATTTACATACGTAAATAAATATCCGTACTAGTGGTATAACCAAAATTATGCCCTATTACTAGGTAGTAACCGGTAGTGTATTGATAAACAAAAACTATTTATTGAGGTCATTTTGAAAAACAAAATATTCCACGTCTATAAAAAAAATTTGTTTGTGAAAATAATGTTTAAATATTTTTAAAATTTTTTCTTAATAAAACCTAACCTCAAAGCTATGTATGCACGTCGATTCAAGATCACGAATTATACTTTACGGAGAAGGCTGAAATATGTTTTAATCTTTAGAAGTTAGGCATATTTGTGTATTTGCACATGTTACAATAGGTGGCAATGAGATGTATGAGAAACATTGTTTTTATACCCTACACCACCATAGTGGGGAGGGTATATTGGATTTGTGCAGATGTTTGTAACGCCCAAAAATATTAGTCTAACACCCACCTTAAAGTATACCGATCGACTCAGAATCACTTTCTGAGTCGATTAAACGATGTCCGTCCGTCCGTCCGTCCGTCTGGCTGGCTGGCTGGTTGTCCATGTAAAGCTTGTGCGCAGAGTACAGGTCGCAATCTTGAAGATATTTCGATAAAATTTGGTACATATCATTTTTTCTGCCCAAGGACCAAGCCTATTGAAACTGGCTGAAATCGGTTCATTATTTCACCTAGCCCCCATACAAATGTCCTCCCGAATTTGGACTTTATCGGTCATAAATGTTTAATTTATATAGGTATCTACACAAGTTTTTCTCCAAATAAGTTTTATATATACGAAATTCATGTCACCAAATTTTATTATGATCGGTCCATAATTAGTCATAGCTCCCATATAAGGCCTGCTTCCGATAATCACTTTAACGAGCATAAATCTCTTAAAAATGTTGGTATACACATAAAATGCAACACAAACAATTTTCATACAGACATTAATCAGACCACCTAATTTCATGGTGATCGGTCCATAATTGGTCATAGCTCTCATATAAAGCCTGCTTCCGATAATCACTTTAACGAGCATAACTCTCTTAAAAATGTTGGTATAGACATAAAATGCAACATAAATAACTTTCATACAGACATTAATTACACCACTTAATTTCATTGTGAGCGGTCCATAATTGGTCATAGCTCCCATATAAGGCCCACTTCCGAAAATCGTTCACGAATATAAATTATTGAAATTTTGAAAGAAAAATGTTTTTGCTCATTTACTTAGTGTAGGGTATTATATGGTCGGGCTTGACCGACCATACTTTCTTACTTGTTTAATTTAAACGATATGTTGGCCGAACGTTTGAGGCCAATGTTAAATAATACGAAAAATACCCATGTAACGATCTAAGTTGAAAGGATGTATGTTTTGAATTCCTTGCAAAACATTCTGGCATATTTTCACTTTTATTTAACCCTTTATAACGGTGTTCAAATGAGCTTCTTGTTAAAAACCTATATTTTCTAACATAATTTTCATTAAAGAATAATTTGTATTTAACTGATTCACTTTAGTATTACAACTCTGTTCTGAATTATCAATTTAATAATTTTTATGTTTCTCTTTTTTCAAGGTCTCTCTTAGAGACCCATAGAAAAGTATTATGTACTATTTTTATACCCTACACCAATATGGTGGGGAAGGTATACTGATGTTTGTAAGTGTACAAATACTGTCCTAATTCCCACATTAAAGTATAACAATCCGCTCAGGATAACTTTCTGAGACGATTATGCGATGACCATGCATCTGTTCGTCCATGTAAACCTTGTAATCAGAGAGAATTCGACAAAATTTGGCACTAACTTTTATAATGTCTCAAGGACTAAGTCTGTTGAATTTGGTTAGAATCGGTCCATTATTTCTCCTAGCCCCCATACAACTGCCCTCAATGATTAAGCCATTATTTAAAAATTTTAACATTGACCTCAATCATGCAAGCCTAAGAGTTAACTAAAAGGACTTACGATAGTTGAAAATACTTTCTGAGAAACAAATAACATTATATTCAACCAGTTTAAAAAACTTTTTTTTTTTAATTTTAACTTTGACCTCGTGGTGGTATGTTGAAAAAAGCAAAGTTTATTACCAAATTTCTTTATATAAATGCATTAGTGATTGTCATTAAAAAAACGGTTTCTTAATCGGTTAAAAGGTTATTATGAAAATTATCATAACCTTTTAATGCTAAAATTGGAATTACCAGTTACCAGGTGTTAACATGAAATACTAAGGAGTGAGATCGAAAAATTCTTAACTTCAATTTCAGCGTTTGAACTTTTTGAGCCTTGTATGTTTTTAAACCTGCATTAGCTTTAACTTTTCGTACCAAATAGTCTGAGCGCTGAGCTAACCGGTCTGCTTTCCTACCGGATGTGTTGGAAGCTCTTTTGAAAATGCTTTCAATTTTTTTGGCTTTAGAAACATTATGTGGACCATTCCTTCTACCTAAACCAGGTTTTCTATCAACGGACAAGTTCTTCCGGTACATTGGAAACAGTTTGACGGTAACATTGGAAACAGTTTGACGGCAGACCTTTGAATGCTTGTCCAACTTTTTGTAGGACCAAGCTGGGTTTTGTTGAAAATATTTAATAATTTTAGCAAGCAATTTTTTCTGGTCACTCATTTTAATCAGATTAATAACAAATTAATATAATTGACATTAAACATAATAGCTGACATGTTTTACAAAGGTAACTTGATCAAAAAAAAAAAAAAAAAAAATAATAAAATAATACTTGTGTTAAAAGTTTTAATGAAAACGTGTGTTAAGAATTTTACGATCTCACTCCTTAGTTAGATTATTAAATTAATGTATATAAATTTTGTTACACGACTAAGTGGTTACCCGGTTAATTGTAACAAAAATATCTTGAATACTGGCACATTCGAACTAGTATCAACATTAGCATGTGTAAAAAGTTCTAATGTGTTTTGTACTTTTTATGTTCAAATATTTGTTTAAGAGCATTCGTGTTTGTATTTTTACTGGGTGACAAATAATAATTGATAAGTTGAAATTGAATTTCAAATTCAAACGTTTTGGATTATTTGCCATTTTTTATAAAACACCGCAGGCATAATAGTATAATTCCAGCAAATTAAAATTTAAGATCACATTTTGACGCCACGAAGTAACTAACAAATGAAATAAATCTCAACCAAAATTAACCCATTCCTAACCCTGAAAAATGAAATTACTTCCAATAATTGGCAGTTTTATAATTATAACTCCCAACAAAAGTGAAATAATTCCCAATATATGGAATACATCATAGTATCTAAAACAGTTGTCCGTTTTGTAATCCCATTCCCAAAATTTCTCCTGAGAGGAGTGTGGGGTCCATCGTTAGCCAGTTAGAAATGACAGTTTTATATTTTAAAAGTAGTTTGACTCTTCCCCACTGAGTAATGGTTAGACAAAGTTTTAATAACTCAAAAATATTCAAGATCTTTCATGTTACAAGTAATGTTAGAGATATGGAAATAATTCGATTACGATTTTATTAGCTAAATTAATGAATGTAACGCAATTTAATACATAATTTTTGCATCTGCAACGTTTATAAATTATACCAAATACCACTCACTAAATTTCCAAAGAATTGTTCACACAAAAGCAAGTAATCTTTGTCACACTTTAAATGTATTCAAATATTTGTATGTGTTTTACTTGTACTTGTACAAATACGCAAATATCATAACTCAAATATGCATATGTCTGTACATTTTATAGAAGGATCCTATTGATATAATGCTAGGACATGCATATTTACATATACATATGTATGTAAATATGTATACAACTGTATGTACAAGTAAGTATGTGCTGCATTAGACCGGTCCTTCAAAATTGATTTGCTTTGGTTGGGTCTTTTTCTGTTCTTTAGTAGCTATAACTAACTGAAGAAAAATTTGAGGCAAATCGGATAAAACAAATTGATAAACAATGATACGAAACAATGATGAATGAATATCCTATTTTTGTAAACGTTTAAGAAAAAGTTAGTTTTAGCTACTGAACAACTTAAGAACCACCCAAAGCAATGCTTGTTTTTAAGGGCAGGACTTATGTGCAGATATGAATAAGCTTAATATGAAAATTTGATTTGTCATATTTCGTTTTTATATCTGCTTTTTACGATTTACTCACACTCAATTCCTTTCTTTACATTTGTTTTTATTTTTCCTGCTAAAATATAAAATATATGTACTTTTATGAAATACATACGTTCCTATTATTTGGAAAAAATTAAATATAAGTATTTCAAAGTCATTCACTAGCATATTTTATGACCATAATCATAAAGAAAAATACGAAAGAAAAATTAAGTAATACGTTTTCATAAATATGTATTTGTTTTCCACAAGTTGGAGTTGTGGCCGGAATTGTTGTACTTTTGTTTTGAAATGAAATGCCAGTTTAAATAAACTTTGACCTTCACATAGTTTTTCTTTGTTTTTATGGTTAATTCAAGAAAATAAAAAATTTCTTAAGTTTGTTGCTTTTAATGATTTAAATCATTTCAGTAAGATGAAAATTCTACATTAATTCTGAATCTAATTTATTTATTTAATTCTTATTGGTCAGTTGGTCCCTTTTCAAAGTTGATAAAGGTTTACATAATTGTCATACCACCTGCTGTACTCTGTAATAGAAATAAGGAGTTAGATTTCGGAAATCTTTTTCTTTTTAGTAATTTTAATTTTTTATTTTTTCTGAAAGCGTAATATTAAAACAAATGTATTAAAAAAAAACTTAAATCATGGATTAATTTGAATTAATTTAGTTTTTTTTTATATTATAACTTGTTTGTGGAATAAAATAAAATGTATTTATTATATCCTAAAACAAGATATTTATGTATAGGGGATCATATAATTGATGAAAAAATTCTTGCTTTACAAAATCTTTGAAAAGAAGTAACATTTTTCCCTGCATTTCTTCTTTTGGGAAAATTTTCTAACCGATGTTTTATTATACCCTTCACCATTAGTGGCAAGGTTATATATAAGTTTGCCATTCCGTTTGTAATTTCCACATTTTTCATTTGCGACCCCATAAAGTATATATTCTGGATCGTTATAGAAAGCGGAATCGATATAGCCATGACAAACATAATTGATACATCAATTGGAAATTCTTCCAATTCGTTTGCTATTTGAAATCGACTAAATCGGCTAACAAATGGCTGAGATATAAGGAAAAAACCGGGATAACCTTGATTTTTTTGCTTATTTTTGATCTATATCTGGATTACTAAGTCATTTATATGGACAATATGGATGTCTAATGATAGATATTTTCATTGCGCAGTCGGCCAGAATCAACATTTTTTGGAAATAAATCTGGCATTTTTAAACGGCTGGTCCGATCGGGATAAAATTTGACATGGGCGTAGCCGGATAGCTCACCAGATATTCCATAACTAGCTGAACCGGGTCCGCGTTACTGGCCCTTAGAAAACATCTGTTTTATATTGCATCTCGGTCTCTATTTTAATATACAGTGTCGGACAAAGTCGGTGATCCAACCTTCAATTTTAATACATGTGGTGGCAGTCCGGCTGGTTCCAATGAATGCAAAAATTGAGTAGGATAATCGACGGCTTGTTCTTCGTTCATTACTGTGTCAATCGATTTGCATTTTATTGTTTCGCCAGGCAGTTTCAATTGTATTTGTTCATAATTTGTTGGTGCCAAAATTTCATGTTCCCACAGATAATTAAAATTTTTGTAGTTGGTTGTAAGACTTGGGAATACCTTGTCAACAACGAAATTTAATTTGTGGCGAGATCAATTGAAATTTTTCCATTTCTGATGTCCAACAATTGTTTTGAGAATGTTTCGGCAGAAGGGTATTGCAGCAAATGCACACGCATGTTCGTTGATAGCGATCGGCTTCTGTAGCTTCATTTCCAGTGAAATAAATTTGAAGGAACTTCGCATCATCATTGGGAAGCGGGAGCAATGATCCAATTCTGTGGTACATTTGGCCTTGAACTTTAAAGGTGGGCATGAAGCCGACGTCGTTTGAAATCATCAGTTGCACTTTTATATATTTTGAAGGAAGTGCTTGGAAATAGGATTGGCGCCGGAAATGTAACTTAAAGGCAGCTTAGGCGGCTCAATAACTGGTGGCAGAATAACTTTACCGTTCGAACAGCACATTCCCGGGGATTCCTTAGGGAACTTCAAAATGCGGCAATGTAAGCAATATTTGTCCTTTGCGCAATCAGTACGTCCTTGTGATTCTTGTAGTCATCATACTTATTGTAATAAAATGCCGGCAACTTTAAATCGATTCTTTCTCTTGATCGATCCATTCGGGAGCGATTGGCTTCTAGTCTTTCGATATGCTGTTGAGGTGTCTCTGCAGCACTTGATGAAGATACAATGCGACGCATTTGCTGAAGCCGTGATTCTCGTTCTCTTCCCGTTTCTGCGGCTCTAGACGTAGATGCCCTTTCTAAAACAAATTTTATTTGAATAAAACCGTTACTTTTTATTAAAAGTGGAACGCGGAGAGTTATTCAAAATATTATTTTATTTCATAGATTTCATATGGAAATTTCTTATTCATGCACCTAATATGCAAGAGTAAACAAAATTGTTTATCATCGATTGATAATATAAAAGAACTTTTATAGTACCGGATATGTGTTGAAATGTATTCCTTTCTTCGCTTACACCAAATAATTCGCTTCAGAGTACACCACTTTGAATTAAAATTTTTTTTATATATATAGATGGCATTAGTGGCCACAGACCGAAAATCAAAAATCTGACTCTACAGTGTTACCCGCTAGGCTATTCTGAAGATTCCCTGAAAATTTCATCAAAATCGGTTCAGCCGTTTTTGAGTTCATTCGGAACATACATACATACATACATACCCACATACATACAAACATCCATTTTTATATACAGTGTTGGAAAAAATAATAGAAACGAAAGCATTTTTTTCCAATTTTGTAAGTATATTAGTCAAGTTTAGTTTTGTTAAAAAAAATGATATGCAGTTTTGTTTATCGGACATACAGCATAAGAAAAAACATAATCATTCCTCTTTTAATTAATATTTGAATACACTATATGACTAACAATGTAAAGAGTCAATATTTTTGCTGGAAAAAATAATAGAAACGCGTAAAAGGATTACATTTTTAGAGGCATATCTTTTTATTTTTTGTTAAAAAATTGTTTTATTTTAATATTTAGAGGCACTAGTTTTGTTTTTCACAACTTCATTGCATCTGCGACACATGGAATCAACCAATTTTTTTGAAAAATTCCTTGTCAATGGAAAACCACTCTTCCTTTTTTTTCCCCACAATTCGTCCTTATTTTTCCGACTGATGCCCTTCAGCTTCCTCTGAAGCACTCCCCAAAGGTGTTCTATTGGTTTAAGGTACGGTGACTGTGAAGGCCATTCCATAAGAGGTACATTCTTGACTGCAAACCAATCCTTTGCCAATTTTGAAGAGTGGTTCGGATCACTGTCCAGCTGAAACTTCCATCTCAAGGACATCTCTTCCTCAGCAAATGGAAGGATTGTGCTTTGCAATATATTTCCGTAGTCCGGGGCGCATATTTTGATATTTTTCCAAAATATTGAACAGACACCAGAAGAAGAGAAACACACCCATATCATGATTGATCCACCGGAGTTTTTTTCGGTCTTCTTGGTGTATTTTGGATCATATGCCTTATTGTGTGGGTGCCTAACATAATGTTTCCCATGGGATCCAAACCAATTTATCTATGTTTCGTCTGACCACAGCTCAAGAAGAACGTCAAACACAGCGGTGGAGCCATCATGATATGGGAGTGTTTCTCTTCTTCTGGTGTCTGTTCAATATTTTGGATAAAGAACAAAATATGCGCCCCGGACTACGTAAATATATTGCAAAGCACAATCCTTCCATTTGCTGAGGAAGAGATGTCCTTGAGATGGAAGTTTCAGCTGGTCAGTGATCCGAACCACTCTTCAAAATTGGCAAAGGATTGGTTTGCAGTCAAGAATGTACCTCTTATGGAATGACCTTCACAGTCACCGTACCTTAAACCAATAGAACACCTTTGGGGAGTGCTTCAGAGGAAGCTGAAGGGCATCAGTCGGAAAAATAAGGACGAATTGTGGGGAAAAAAAGGAAGAGTGGTTTTCCATTGACAAGGAATTTTTCAAAAAAATTGGTTGATTCCATGTGTCGCAGATGCAATGAAGTTGTGAAAAACAAAACTAGTGCCTCTAAATATTAAAATAAAACAATTTTTTAACAAAAAATAAAAAGATATGCCTCTAAAAATGTAATCCTTTTACGCGTTTCTATTATTTTTTCCAGCAAAAATATTGACTCTTTACATTGTTAGTCATATAGTGTATTCAAATATTAATTAAAAGAGGAATGATTATGTTTTTTCTTATGCTGTATGTCCGATAAACAAAACTGCATATCATTTTTTTTAACAAAACTAAACTTGACTAATATACTTACAAAATTGGAAAAAAATGCTTTCGTTTCTATTATTTTTTCCAACACTGTATATAGATAGATAGATAACTATTAATTTTGTATAGGAAGTGCAACTTAAAATTTCAAAGTAAAAAATAGTCTATTGATCGTTTCAAATATACAGGAATATACAGTAAATTCCTATAATGTACAAACAATCAAATAAACAGACGTAAATATGAATAAACACAAAATTCCTTATTTTATCCGTTTTTACCCCCCTGAAGGTAGACTTTTGAAAAAGTACTATCTAAATACATATTTGGGTGACTATAGTGAGCTAACTTAAACATGTTTTCCTTTTAAATAAATATTCAATGTTTAAAAACCCAAGGTACCTATTTTTTTCCATTTTTCCCCTTTTTATCCCTTTATAGTCAAAGTAGTTATTAAAAGAGGTACAGCCTATTGATGCTTCCAAGTAATAATCTATCTATGCTCGATATTGCAATAAAATCGGTTCCAGAGTCGGTTAAGGCGAGCAGCCGAGTCGTGATATATTAGGACATTATGACAATATGACTGATAAGAGACCTTGTGAATTGAGCAATAGTATTTTCTGTGTATATGAGGTAATTTTTAATATGATATTTTATGATATTTTAGTTTCGTTTTAGAAATAAATTCAATTTTATTTTAAAAAATATTTTATAAAACAAACACATTATAGAAAATATAACAGAGAAATCAATAGAAAGAAGCTAAAAAGTGCATTTCAAATGCAATTAATGTATTGATCGACAATTAATTATAAAGTTACGTTCACAATTTATTAAATTCCATAATACTGAATTGCTCTTTTACTCTATTTTCAAGACAAGAGCTCTACATCATGAATAATGTTATTTTTTATTTTGTTTTAAGTTTCAGTATATATATTTCCATTTTGTTTTAATTTCACCCACTGTGCACGAGTTGACATAGTTTTTGACAATATTTTAACTACCAAGCCAACCAAACTTTGTTCTGAAGTATGTTTGTAGAACTCATACCAAAACAATTCTATATGCTAAACCTAAAAATTATCTATAAAGTTATGAACTTTAACAGAAATTGTCACAACCAGTCGAAAATAATCGCCTAAAAAAAATCAATAATTGATGAAGAATAATATGGAATAATATGAGTGAACACAAACGCATAGTAAATTAGAATTTAAATAAACTGTTAATCTTTAACTACACAATAGCATTTAAATTACCATTTAAATAAAAATAAACCAATCAGCCGGTTCATCAACCTTAGCTAGTCAGAACTTACATTGTGTCTCTGCAAAATAAATTTTAATTTTTTATCATACCCACTTTGTTATTATGATAATTATCCAGTTGTATTGTGCGTGCCAAAATCTAAGAAAACCGAAAATTAACAGAAATAATCCTTATTTTAAATATTTTATATAGCAAATTAAGTAATAATAACCCCAATTTGATTGTTCTTTTTATTTTTCTATGTTACACGTTTTTGTATTTATACGTACGTAAAAAAAAAAAAAATAATTACAAAATAAAAGTACACAATAATCAGTGAATTTTTGCGATGGTTTTTTTTTCTTACTCGTAATGACATGGCCTCAGGTCATATAATAAAAATAAAAATAAAAAAAAAACAACAGCCACCACCAAAATTGACCAAGTCTATAGCGAATACTCAGACTGATTTAAGCCAAATATTAAATAATCACAAAAAATTATTATGAGCAGCTGGAAACAGCCTGTTGCTCCAAAAGAAGGTCAAGACGCATGACAAAAACGAACAAAAATATTGAAAATCAAAGAAGAAGAATAAAAAAATAATGGGGCAAAACAGGAGCAACAAGGCGAAACAATAAAATTGTAAATAATTCCAGTGAGAGCATTTAGCAAAAGGAGCTGGAAAAAACTAAAGAGAATAAAAGTCCTGGTAGTATATGCAAGGAACCACAACCAGCTAAAAATTGTTGCTTTTACACTGAATGGAAACACTGAATAGAAACAATAATAAAGTAATTGTGTCATACCAAAGGCAACAGTTACTATTGGGGATGGGTTCAGGTTATTCAAAATAATATCATTAATATTTTAGACCTTAACTGTGGCAAAATATTTTGTCAGTAAGTAGTTATTCATTGCATTCATTATTAAAATAAAAGATATTGCATTATTTACGGATCTTTACAAATTATATTACTTAACAGTCATTAAAAGGTTCCACTTGCGTTAAGTTTAATCAGTTAGCAATTTTACCTCAAGAACGTGCCTATTATAAAACTTTTCTATTGCTCAGAACTTTTCTATGGAAAAGCTATCAATAACAGATCTTTTCTTATAAAAAGTTATCGCTAACAGAACTTTCATTCGGCAAAGTTATCAATAACAAAACATTTTCTCGATAACAGTTACAGATAACTAAATATTTGTATAGAAAGGTATCGATAGCAGAAGTTTTTTAATAGAAATTTTGTCGATAACAGAACTTTTCACCGGAAAAGTTATCGATAACACAACTTTCCTTTGGAAAAGTTATCGAAACATAACTTTTCAATAGAAAAAATATTGATAACAGAACTTTTTCATACAACATTTATCGATAAATGATCCATTCTGTAGAAAATAACGATAACATAACTTTCCTTCGGAAAGGTTATCGAGCTTTTCTACAGAATGGATTTTTATCGATAAATTTTGTATGAAATAGTTCTGTTATCAATCAATATCTTTTCTATAGAAAAGTTATGTTCTCGATAACTTTCGTATAGATACCTTTACTATGGAAATGTTCTGATATCAAAGTTATTGATATCATAGAAAAGATTCTTCGAGGACAATTTCTGTTATCGGTAACTTTTTATAGAAAATTTCTGCTTTCAAAATTTTAGGAAAGTTGGAATACTTTCTTAAACTCCAAAAATTTCGAAAATGAAAACTGTAGAAAACTACAAATGCACCAAATGTTTCATATCTAATAACAACAAACTTCGTGTGCGTATGTGTTTGTGTTTGCGAGAGAGTGTAAATAAAAAAATCGTCTATTATTATGAATTGTGGCATTGAAAATACAATAAAAAAAAACAAATTGAAGCAACAAATGGATTTGTTTTCAAAGCTTACGGAGAAAGCTTTCGGCAAAGGGGAATATATTGTATTTACACAACTTCCACGGAAAATTTGTCACAAACTGCAAAGAGAGTAAAGAGAGAGCGAAAAGGGAAAACATAAATGGCTGGGTATTTGTAGCTAAAAGGACGAAAGTGTTATAGTATAATACGAATAACATCTGTTCCGTATACGAGTTGCAGACACACACCATGCTACATACACTCAAGTGGGTGTTGTATGTGTTTTTTCGTTAGTGTATATGTGTGCGTGTGTGTGTGTGGGGGTTTGTTAAAATAATTTTCATTTTAACATTAAATTGCCACGCATACACTCACATACTGTGCAACATTTACTCACTCACTCACTCGCTAAGCTCTTATTCGTCGGTGAGTGATATTTAGCTTGTGTCAGCTTTCCAAAAACAGGTTTTATACCCGTCAGTCTAGGATAAACGCTTAAGACGGCACAACAAGTGCACGCGTGTAAATAAAAAGAAGAAGAAAAAAATTATTTAAAAAAAAAAAAACCAGAACCTACTACAACCTAAACATTCTACAAACGCGGTCCATACATATCCAATCACCATAATTTCAAACAAAAAAAAAACTAAAACCAAAAACAAACTTTCACTCACTTGTGATTTGAAGTTTATTATAAAAAATTTTGTTATAAAACTCTATGTGAGTGCAGCAAAAAATTTGTAAAGCAACCTTAGAATAAAACTCAAATTTATTTTATATTAAACGCAGCACTTAGTGTTGGTTATTAAAGATTTTATATAAATTTTGTCAATTGGTTCTTTTTTAGTGATTTAAAAAAAAAACATACCTAAAGCTAATATAAATCATATCAAAACAAGCTTTTATTTGTTATTATTTTCCGAAAAATTGTGTCAGTGATTGAAATATAATAAAATAAGAAGCTGAAAGTGTTTAATTAACAAGCGAAAACAACTAACAAGTTTATTTGGTGTGCATGATAATTTTGTAATATTATTTATAAATAGTGAAAGAAACAGTAAAAAATAATTATAATTTTTAAAGCAAATAAACAAAATTTTTACCTACTTGGGGTAAAAATTTTAAAATTAAAAAAAATATTTTAAATAATCAAAAGTGTTACAAAAACTAATTAAATGAAAATTGGCACACATTTTAATATAAATAAAAAATAAAATATTTCAAGCAATTGTGCCAAAAATTCTCAATAACTACAAAATGTAATATAATTGAAAAACAAACAAATTACAATCACATTTGTTTCACAAATCCTTAACCACCCCTCCAACTAACAAAAAT
Source organism: Calliphora vomitoria (assembly GCA_942486065.2). Lineage (NCBI taxonomy): Eukaryota > Metazoa > Arthropoda > Insecta > Diptera > Calliphoridae > Calliphora > Calliphora vomitoria. The sequence goes on from OW818029.2 coordinate 95,668,597, forward strand.
TTTAATTTGTTTATAACTAAAATCATTAGAAATTATTCTCCCCAAGGAAAGAATATAAAAATAAAGTTTCCCTATAAAAATCCTTAAAAAGTTTCATAAGCAACCACCGATTTTCTTAATACAAAAAAAAAAAAAAAAAAAAAAAAAAAACATCAATCTGATACAAATATAAATCATCAAATCTTAAAATAAATGTTGTGAATTATTTACTCAGACTTAGTGCAAGTGAAAAAAAAGTCTAAATTATATCAAATTCCCCTCAAAAATAAATGGAAAATTAAATCTTTAAAATAAGCTACTATTATTTCAAATTCCTAACAAATTTGCAGAAATTGTGAGAAAGTTGTGTTGTTCTTGAAATAAAAATAAATACAGTTTTTTAATTATTAAAAAAATAATATATAATTTGGAGATTCCGTTACCACAAACAGCTAATTGAATAAAAAATGCCTCAATTTTGGATAATCATTTTATGGTTAGGATTACTTGCTTTTAAACCAATAGGTAAGTCTTGAAATTTAAAACAAATATTAATCATTATTTTGCATAAATTTGAAACGTATAAGTAATAAATAAATCATGTATAAATAAATATAACTCATACGCAATGTATGTTTAACTTATATGTGATTCTTCATGACATTTAATAAATTTTTGCCACAAGTATCATTATCTTTAAGCATTAAACATTTTATTACAATTAGTTTGACTACAGCTCCACCATAATTAAAAAAAAGTTTTGGTAAAAGTGCGCTAAACGTTTCACCTTCTAAAGCTCGTCGGCATTTTAGCTATTTTGATAACTACTTAGTTGTTATCAACTAAGGACGTATTTAATTTTCAACACTTTCAAGGATAGTAGGTTAAATAGATAATATTTACAATAGACCTTGACAATAAAAATTGTTGATAACGCCCTGGCAATTTTCCAATTGTTTAAAAATAAATTTTCAGTGATATTCTTTGAATTTTTACATTTTAGTAATAATAAATGAACTTAAGCCTAATTAAACATTTACTTTCAAATTATATAAACAAAATTAAACTGTTGAAAAATATATGTTTTTGCAAATATTTATTGCGCAAGTAATACTTTAACAAATTTTAAGGACAATAAGAAATATTCGGGAAAAGGTTTTGGATTTTGTGGTTTCTGTTTCCATATATAGCAATAGTCAATTATAAACCTCCTTAAACAATTATTCACATATATGATTTCAATATTCATAAGACCAACAAGTATGAAGTTTGAAATTTATTAAAGTATAAAAATAAATATTTTGTTTCTTATCCCATTAACAAATTTATTCATGAATATATATAAGGGCGTATAAACTATTTAGAAAAAATTTACAATACACAAATTTTTTTCCATATATGCTGAGACAGAAGTCGTACCTATCCTAATGAAAAAATTCGGGGACAAATTCGTTTCAGAACTTGTAACTGAAGTGTCCTCATGACAACAGAGTTTGATTGCTTTAAAAACTGAAAGATGTAGCGAGAAGTTGTTTAAAAAATACAGTTTTTCACAAGGACCATCCACAAGACTATATACTTTTACGTGAATTCAGTTTTTTTTTTGTCTATCAAATACTGTGGGAAATAATTCTTTTTTTATAGAAATAAAACACTGTTGAAGAGTTGTGGAACCTTAATGAAGTGACGGAGTTTAAAAAATATTTAACTAAATTTGTAAATCTAATATTAATAGTAAGCTTCTGACAAAATTTATCCATAAAAGCCTTCTTTTTTTAAGCATTAAATACTGCTTGGACATTTTTGACCCATCAGTACAGGATAGGGTTAAAGATATTAATATGTTAAACGACATTTTAAAGTCATGAACCGCACCATATACATATGAAAGTACAGTAGGACTACATATTCAGTCTGCATATCGTTTAGCCTTTGTAAATGACTTTAAAACTTCAGGTATAAGGACTGAGATTGAAAACTGTTTAACATACATATATGCTAATAAAAATGAAACCACTAAACTTACAGTTTTGAATCTTTTTTATTTGATTGAAATTATTGTTCCAATTTACAAAAAACAAAAAAAATTGTTTTTATAGTTCTAATCACTAATGATGAAATTTTGAACCTTTTTCGAAAACCCTTCCATTATGGTTTTTATACTGCTTTATGTCACTTTCTTCGAACAGGTTGTCCATTTCCGTTTAAAATCTACCACACTTTTGAACACCTTTTTTGTGCTCTTCAATTCTCTTTTACAAGAGCCCAATATCTCTCCACTGGACTCAGCTCCAGGCAGTTTGGAGAAATTGCCTCTCTTGGTACAAATACCACATTATTGTTCTTGTACCATTTAATACCTTTCTTAACATAGTGGCAAATGTCAAATCAGGCCAAAAATAAGTGGACACATTAGGAAGTCTCATGAGTGAAAACATTATTTTTTGTAAACATTCGTTGATGTAAATTTCGGTATTTATAGAGCCCTTTGTAACAAATGTTTGGCTTTTTGCCGCAACTGCATATTGCTTGCCACTCTAAGAACTTTTTGGGAAAATTTTCTGCTTTTGGGTCCTAAACTTTTCTACAACATTCCCTCGAGCATCAGCAACATAAAAAAATTTACAGAACCTGCGAAAAATTTTCCGTACGTACATTTCGTCATCCATTATGCAGCAGGTATATTTTTTGTATAAAATTTGAATTCAATTTCCGAGCTCTGTCTTTGGCCTCTAAATTTTTGGCAGAGTTCCTTTCAGGAACTTTTTTAGCTTTGTAGGCTTTTAAACCTGCATTAGCTTTAACTTTTTGTACCAAATCAAATAATACTTGGGTTAAAAGTTTTAATGAAAAAACGTGTGTTAAGAATTTTACAATCTCAGTCCTTAATATTTTTTCATATCTTTCATTTTAATATTTTATTCTTATTTGACCTGCTATGAGGTTATGGGCATCAAATTAAAGAGAAGGATTTTGCTATTTCGGTTCAACTATATGCTTTAATCTTTTAGAAACGAATACTAAATATTATGTTAAAAATGACGTCCTGCAAAATCCTTTTTTCCATAAACTAATCTAAAAAATAATACGAGTAAATATATCACAATGGAATACATTATTCTCTCATGTTTTCCTTATAACTCTGTTTAATTGTTTTTATACAATAATTTTCCAGATTTGATAAATAAAAATTGATATTTACATTAAATTAACACTGCTAATTACATGAAATATTATTTTGTAAATTGCGTCTGTTATGTACAAGTTATTTGGAAAACCTTATTTGAAGTTTACTAGGATATTAAAGGCTTACATTTCAATTGTTAATTTGAAGGACATTTATATTATTTTTGTTGTGGTAATCAAAAAAAAAATTCTTCATAAAGAATTTAAAAACTTTGCTCAAATTTTCATTATCTTAAAAACAAATATTCATACTGTAAGATTTTTTCTTTATAAAATATATTTTTAATCAAGTAAACATCTGTTTATCATATTGATAGAGCACACTTTGTGAATTATTTCAAATATATACATGTTAAAAATGGGTATCAAATGAAAGATAATGTTTCTGATTTTCTGAATATTAATTGGGCGTATGATTGAAAATGTGGAATTTATTCAAATTTTTAGCTTTTATTGTGAAAAATTTGTACAATATAAATTTATCCAAAGTATTGGCCATTGTTAGCTATAACCTTTTCCCATCTTTCTGGAGAACTGCTCATCTTTTGAGCAGTGAAGCGTAGGCCAGAGAGAGCGTTCTGCATCGATGGAATTAAATACACGCAGAAAAAAAAATATAGTTGTACATTGTTACTGTAACCATTTCAAATTTTTGCATGTTTACTGTAACCATTTCTAAATATTTAACAATATTATAGTCACAGTAACTATGATTGTGGTAACAATAATATGGTTAATTTACGATTCACATGAATATTTCAACCATATATATGATTACAGTAACCATGTATATATTAGTGACAACCATTTGCTCCCACCTTTTTGCTCCCAACAAATACAGAGAATTAGCTTAGCGCCATGGATATTTGGCTTTGGTGTCGATTCGGCTGGTTGACCGGGCCAAACATCATTGCAAGTAATGATTTTGCACCGAATTTTAGACATGCAAATCTTTATTCAGAGTCTCTCGGGTTCAACCCAATGTGGTACCCAATTGAGTAGCTCCCAATGATTTTGAAAGCTCTTGTTGAGTTTCACAACAATCTTCATTATATAATGTCTTCAATTCTTGGTCTTCAAACTTTTTTGTCTGAACTGGGCAATCTCTATCTTCCTCGTCAAAATCACCACTTCTGAACCAAACAAACCATCTCCCGCACGTTGAAACCGATTGAACACATTCACTGTAAGCTTTGGTGAAAAATCGGTGTGCTTTTGCGGCACTGTTTTTCAAATTAAATATGTAAAAAACTTCCCGCAATTTGACAATTTCGAAGCAAAAAAAAACTTTGCTGTTTACGCTATAAATTTCAATAACTAAGTGAGAATAAATGACAGATATGTAGCCTTCAGAATGCAATATAAATTATTAAAAACAAAGTTCACGTTTAAAAGATATCTATTGTAAATCCAGCATATTTTAAGTGCAAATGATGACCAAAATTTCATTGAAAAATTAAATCCTTTGCAACTTGTTCTATATCTTAAATACATTTTATTAGAGTACTAAATTCTTTAATTTAATCATGGCATCTATATTTTTTAGTTATATTATTACAAAACTTTAGAAAATTGTGCAGTAAATAAATACATTTTGTCTCCCTTGGATAATTAAAAATTGTTATTTGCACTAAACTTATTTAAAGCACTATACATTGAAAAAGACAATTTTCATTAAATACTACGACTAGTCAATACTGACTAACTAGCAGTTTAAGTTAAGTTATTAAAAGACTTCGTTATTAACAGCAATTTAATATCTTTCTTACAAAATATTATGCTAGTTGATGCCTATTATAGGGCAGTCATGTGGTTTATAACGATTTAACCGCCTTACTAAACTTGGGGTTTTAAATAGCACTGTATTTCATCATTTGAATAGAGAATAAGTCTTCGCATATGTTGTTCTGATTGAATAGTAATTACCTCTGCAACAGTTTTGGTGTTGAGGTCTCTTTGAATAGCAGTATTTCTAACATACCATGGGGCTGTGACAATGGTCCTTAGGATTTTATTTTTAAATCTTGTTAAATTACTTATTCTCATATTTGGATTCCGTAACTTCATACTGGTTCAGTTATGGACTGAGAGCTTAAATTTTTTCCCGATTGCGCAATCCATTTTCCTTAGCATCAGCTCTAGCTCATTACTTTTCCTCTGAACATGTGCTTTCCAGTAAAGCTTAGTGTCTAGTGTCATTCCTAAATATTTTGCTGTGTTCTCATATGATATCTCCATTCCATAAAAAAGAGTGGTTTGTGGATGATATACTATTTGACAGGCCACCTATCTATTCGATTTATTGCAGTTTGTAGTTTATTTGTTAAGATTTTAACATATTTTCCAGTTATCATGATGACAGTGTCGTCCGTAAATGTACTAGATATATAATATTGTTCCAAATATACTTCTCTGTGGTACTCCAGAGCTTACTGGAGGTAAATTTGAGTATTCGTCATTGATTTTAACTCGAAAAAACCTATCATTTAGTATGGTTTTAACATTTCTAACTTATATCAGCTTTTGTAACATATGTTATCTTATGTATTTGTTCGAGTGTAGAGTGTTTTTCACGAAATCCAAATTGATGGTTTGGTATAATATTTCTGTTTGTGATTACAGAAATGTTTACCTATAACTGGTAACAGGATTATAAACTGGTATCAGTGAGTGGGTTCCTTGGCTTACGAATCATTATTATCTCAGCCACCTTCCAAAGTCTTGGCATGTACATTATGTTTATTATAGCATTAAAAATTTGTGTTAATATAACAATTGCTTTGTGTGGTATGAAGCTCAGCCACTATTAGGTCATACCCTTCTTCATATTCATCCGGTTCGAAATACATTTTCAAGGTATGTTCCAAAAACATAAACTTTTTATTAATGAATTTGGCTCAGGTGCCATCACTTTCTCTAATTGTATATGATTGAGTTATTGGTATCTTAAAACTTTCCATAAGGTATAGTCTGTATTATTATCATAGGCTAACTGTGGAAAATAATGATTTGGATTAAAATGTTTGAATTTTTGTATTGCTTTTTTCAAAATTTGTGTAAACCTGTCTTAATTGATATAAGATTTCTTATATTTTGGGGCTACGATACATTACTGCCAATACTTGGTTTCCATTTAGGTATGGTTTTCGTTATACATTTTTCAGCTTCATTCTCCAGATCATCTGCTGTGTAGATTTGTAGATAAGAATTGATTTTATGTTTAAATTCCAATCTGTTTAGTTATTATACAAAATTGGTTGTTGTTCTTTTAGTTGTATATCACACACAAATGTTAGGTAAATTAATAAGTGGGCAGAATTTATATCAAAGCCTTTTTCTCTTTTGACATTTAATTTTGAAATTTTCAGAAACAGAAATGGAAACTTTCAAGGATATTAAAAGATTAACGTTTTGAAGGACAATTTTGATAGACTTTTTTTGTGATATATTCAAACAAACTCTATCTCTAGTTTAACTATGAAGTGTGTAGTTTCAAACATATATGGACTTTATCATGTGTTAAAAAATATTCAACTTGTGTTGTGCGTTGTTATGTTAGAAAAAACTATGGATGTCTCCTTTTTATTTCTTAGAAGTGGATAAGAAAAAACATTACTATGCTAAAAAAACAAGTGTGTGGGAGAAAGTGGTCTACATGTATGCCCTTATATGCAACCATACTTCATTTGCTAATATGTTTCTTTTAAATAGTAAAGGAAGTATTAGGATCAGTTAATTTTTAAAAGATTTTTTGCAATGTTAGTTAGTTTGTACGTCAGTTTAGATCACAATTTGTAACTCAATTTAAAACCAGTTCTCTTAGCCAAATTTCAGGCATTGATGCCTATTTTAAAGCTGTTAAAATAATCTCTAGATCATGCATATTTCTCATGAAAATTTAATATTAATTCGAAATTGTGTTTGAAAATTCGAACATGTCTTCCAAAATTCTTTAAAACTCTTAAAATAATCTCTAAGTCTAGAAGATTCTTAAAAATATGGTTTTATCTAAAGCCAAATTTATAAAATTTTCCAGTTTAGAACTAAAAATCAAAATTTTCTTAAAGTATTTTCCATGTTTGAATTTTCAAATTCGAAATATTTGAGGTCCTCTAAAAAGTATTTTATGCTTTTTTTTAATTCAATTAAACTAAAACAGTTAGAAGTTAGTTTCGATTCGTTACCTAGGTCTGGTCATCAGGAAACCTTTTAGGAATACTAGAAATTCCTTAGGAAATATACAATGCTTTTTAACTAAACGAGAATTAAAATTTTGAAAAAAACACCAACAATGATTCCTTTCTGCACTTGGTCGATTTTTTTCATAATTTGTATACTCTTCTCTATGACTGGCATTAGGATATATATGAGTTTGTCATTCCATTTGAAATTTCCACATTTTTCATTTGCGACATATCAACATTTCGCAGTCCACAAATAACTTTCTTGCATAAATGATGTATTTATTCTGTGTTTTGCCCTTCTTTGTAGTCTTTTCTGAAAAAAGTCGTTTGGTAAGCCTACATCGTGTTCTTTTTAAATAATGTTGCCGTAAAACCCCGAAGATATGCTACATGTTTCACCTTCAATTTTATCAAAGGCTTATAAATGCAGCACTTTTTAAACAGCATTTCTTGTTATTGTTTTTGAAGTGTGTTTGTGTTAATGAAATAGTTTTTGTTTGTTTGTTGATTAAAAGTATTAAAATGGAAGCACAATATTTAGAAGCTACATAAAAGAAAATTGTATAAATGGTAATGGTTTTTGTTCTATTGTGATCGTTAAAAATGTAACACATTATGAGGGTATGGGTAACCTTTTATAAATGGTACAAAATTTGATGGCAACATTTTGTGTCAGAAAAGAAAACGAAATTAGATTGCTATATAAAAGCGAGAAAAAAAAATCAAACTCTACAAGTAATAAATGAAGAAAATTGGCCATTTTTTATATATCAAAGAAGTATGTAACGATATATTTTTGAAAAATTTTAAGATTTTAAAAATTTAATTCAATTAATTAAATAATTTTGAATGTATTTGCTTAAATACTAATGCATTTCCTAAGAAAATGTTCATTATACAGTTCCATTAAAATGTTTCACAACATTTCCTTAGTCGTTTTAATTTTAATGATTATGGTTAATAGCTTTAATTTTTTTAAATAAACACTTTAAATAATAAGACTTGTTAGAGTTTTTTCTAAAAATATTGCAAAACAACCCCCCACCACAAAAATAAAAAATATAGTATATATGAAATGAAACAAATATTTCTCAATTTCATGCAAGCAAAACCTATTAAATACAATCCCTTTATATCTAAAATGTATGTGTAATAAATTGCCATCGAATATTTTAATAGAAATCGTACGCACATCATAACAAACATTTTATGTTTTTTAAATTCCAAAGGGAAGTAATAAATTTGTCTTGTACTATGTTTGTATAATGATCTTGAGTGTAGCTTGGATATAAATAAATACATATTATTTAAAATGTTTTCAAAAAAGAAAAAACATAGTGCGTATGATAATATCAAACCAAACGCAGAAGTGTTTTCATGAGAGATATAAGTAATAAATTTTAATAAAAATAATTAAAAATATCAAGCGTACAAGTGGTATAAGTAAAAAAGATTAATTCTTGAACTATTTTTATGCATATGATCAGATTTGTTAGAAAAAATCTATGGCCAATACAAAAATTAATTCAGATTGATTGAGTTGTTTCTCTTCAGTAGTAATTTATATAGTCGCTCTAAGGGTCTCCTAAAATGTCATTTTATGAAAGGATTCAATGAACAATGAAAAAATATTCATTATTCAACCTGTTGTCTTATTTTGCTGTTTTTCAACGTGTTAAATTAATAAATTATTAATGACTGTTAATCGAGATTTTAATTAATAATGACTTTTTAATGTCATTAATTTCTCTTTTTTTCTGCATTTTTTTTTTTTTGCAATAATGCCATGATAGCTGTGTAACTGAATGTTGTTATATTATAAATTTAATAGTTAAGTGACAAAATATATCCAGCCCTAACAGCAAAAATAGCTTAACCAACAATATTTTAGATTTTTATTGCAAATCGATAATTACATAATCCAAGGCGAATTCATATAAGGTGTACTCGTTAGCCCAGCTGATCATCAGCTGTTTCATCCCAACTGTCAAAGTTTGTGTTTATATTGGTGCGCGTCATATATATGTGTGTGTTTGTGTGTTTTTGATGCGTCCACTTTTTTCCTATTGTTTTATATTCAATTTCTTCTGTTTCTCCACGCATTTGAACTCTTCATCGAACATTTTAACATCCTCCACATGAAATAAAGCAATAAATATAAAACTTACACTGGTTTGTTGTTAAATTCCAGTTTAATATTGAATTCGCCGTACTTGTGTTTTTTGACAGATGGGGTGAAAAGCAAAAACAAAATGTATGTTGTTTTTGTATTGTTGTATTTGTTGTAGGGACGAGTACACCTTATATGAATTCGCCTTGACATAATCCATTTAAATTCTATAGGTGTACAGTTACAATTTTATAGCTAAACAATTTTGGCTTGAAAGCCATCGCACATATGTTTATATCGAATTAAAACTTGCAAACTCTGAAATAAAACTTCTCCTTCAAAGTTTGTTGTTATGTATGCTCTTAAAATATTTCGCGGTTAGGACTTGATATATTTAAAACAGAAAATTTCGCTTAAAATTTTGTGTAGAAAAAAAGTCTATTGGTCTGTTCAGGAGAACTCTATAACGAATTTACAAAGTGTTTAGTTTCTCAATACAATTTGAAAATGTTTTATGAAGAGTCTTTTGTTACTGAACACAATTTATATTACAAAAACTTTTATTTATTTTTCTTTAAATATTTTAATGTATAATCAATCTATTGTTTGCAAAAAAAAAAATCGAGTTAAATCTCAATTATAATTTTTACAGTCATCTGAATTGTCCACATAATTTCAAAACAGATATTGAATTTCAGAAATTCAAATTAATACTGAGAAGCAACGAATTGAAAATAAGAAGTATAATTTAGTATTGAAAAAAAAATTGTATTGAGAAAAAGCAAATCGAAAAAAAAAGAAATTAAAATTTGAATTAAATTTAAATTCAGAATAGCAAATTCATATTCAAATGCAATTGAAAGTAGTATTAAGAAAACGCAAATTGAAATTGAGAAAATAAAAATTTATGTCGAGAAATTAAAAATTTGTATACATTTCGTTATAAAACTTTAAGCTCATTCAATTCGTCACAGCAACGAGAGAAATTTTATTTTCATTAAATAATTTTATAATTTTAAACGAAATTCTTTGAACATTTGAAATTTTAACATAAAAAATATGTGAAAAAATAAAAAAATTTTGTGATTTATATAATATATATTTTGTAACACATTCGCTTAGAAATTCGTCAATTTTATAAAAACAGGCTTTAAATAGGTTTTTCTGATGTACAATTTGTATTTTCATACCCTTCACCATGAGTGGCAAGGGTAAGTTTGTCATTCCGTTTGCAATATATTCTGCATTGTCGATATTGCCATGTGCGTCTGTCTGTCCATCTGTGTGCTGAAATGAACTTTCCAACTTCGATTTTTTAACTTTTTTTGATATTTATCTGGAGTTATTAATATAGACAATATGGACATTCGATAATAGACATTTCAAAGACCTTTCCAACGGCGTATATAAGGCCAAAGAAAGTCGGATCAACAATTGCAAAAAATATTTTTTACCAAAAAAAATTTTTTTTTATAAAAATTTTATAAAAATTTTATCACAAAAAAAAAAAGAATTAAAAAAAAATTTTGCAGTGATTTTTTTTTTCGCTAATAAATCCTTTTTTTTTTTTTTTAAATTTTGAAAAACAATTTTGAAAAAAAAAAAAAAATTAATTTTGTTACCTAAAAATATTAAACATTTTTTTTTAAGTATAATTTGGTGAAGGGAATATAAGATTCGTCACATATACATAGCTCTGCTATTGTTTCAACAGATGTGGTCCAATAGAGTCCCAAAATGGTCCAATGTTTTAGCCATTTGTATTTCAGTACAGAGGTCTATCTTTAATGTATTGGACAAAAGATTGTAGTTTCTACTTTTTTTTTTTTAATAATTCTCAACTCGTAGTAAGTATACATTTTCTGCCCACAATCGTAGTTTCACCATATTATTTAGACCTTCAAGAATATGGTATTGATAATCTGACTTTTTAATTTCACTAGTCGATAGAGAAAATAATATAAATAAATAAATTCACTATAATATTCACTTTCAACTTTAATTCATGCCTCAGTATTCTTATCTTGGCAAAGCATTCAATCGTAAAAGTCTGTTAAAAATTATTTGTAATTTTATAGCGAAAAGAAAAACGTTTTACAACATCACAAATTCATTTGTGTGGTAATAAAGTTTTTTGTATCTTTGTTAAAAGTGAAATAAAAATAAAAACTTTAAATACACTAAGAAAGAAATAACAAAAAAAGGAAAACTTAATTTGTTCTATACATCTTATATAAAAAAAAAAAAATAAAAATGGTGGTGGAGAGAAGGGAGGAGTAAAAATTCTCCTACACTTTTTCTTTTCCAACTTCCTTTTCTATTTATCAAGCAAATAATCGAAATGAATTTTATGAATTATTCATAAAGTAAATGAAAAGTTGGTCGTTTTTAGTTGAAATGTAGATGTAAAAGACTGTGTATTAAATTGATATATAATACAACAACAACCACATGGTACATGTATAATTCTCACTAACAAATCCATCCATCCCCCTCAATCTTACTTACACTCACTGATTGTCACAACATTTGTTAGCAAAAGTCTAATGGCATAAACCAGAGAAGGAAAAGTAGCTATAAATGTTCATTTGATAGATTTAGATTTGGTACATTTTAAATTGAAAACAAATAAGTAAGAAAGGCAATTGTGGAATGATAAACGATATTCAAATTATATCTGTTATCTCATTATCAAGTTTTTTCTAAAGTAGAGCTTATATAAAGTTTTCATTAATTATGAAACGATCTGGGAAAAAAACCTATGGAGAAAGATGGACTATTTCAATCAGAAAATGTCAGGTTTTCCAAAAAATTAGCAATTTCCAAAGATGAAAATTAAAAAAAAATATTATAGAGTGTAACACATTTCCATAAATATTCTTAGGGGCATTATTACAACTTACCTTTAAGTTCATAATAGTAAAAGTTAACTTTAAGTAATAGAAAAAGGTTGCTTTAAAGTCAACTTTTACTATTGCGAACATAAAGACAAGTTGTAATAATGGCCCTTAGGTTACTAAAAAGCTTCATGGATTTTCTTTACTTATTGGAAGTTGTTATGTGATATGCTGATGTACTAAATTGCTGTTTTGAAGCAGAAAAAAAATTCAATGAAATTTTTCCTGAGTTGAACAGAGTTTTGAATTAATTAATTGAATTTAAGCTTAATTTAAAAAAATCTTAATTTATAATTAATTAATGTTATCAATTCACTCTATAAAACTATTGTCAATTAAACACATTCTATAGCATAGAATAATATATCCGTAGAAGCGTCACTGAAAGGGAAAAGACCTAAGTCTATTTTCAAGTAGAGGATGTATTAGTTGAGAGAATGTATTAGTACATAGATTTGAGGTTGTATTGGTGCCATTTTAATTTTCACCAGATACACAGAGTTCTATAAAAATATTTAAATATTAATTTATTTAAATTTTCTTCAATTTTTAATGGCAAAAGTTGAAACCTTGTTACATAGATTACACAGATATGAATCAGCTGATTCCAATAATAATGGCAATAGGATACAAACAAAAGAAAATGTCAAAATGATTGTGGTTTGGAAAGAGGGACAAATATATATCAAACTCGTTGCCTATTGAAAATTTAATTTTTTCTCTCGCTCTGCAATCCACAACCATTGAAAAGTGGTTGTGGAACGTCAAAATAACCATACGGTTCGATATTAATTTTTTGAGAACTGTAATTTGTTTCATATCTGTATTAATCTGTACCTTGTTCTATTAATTAAATTCTACCACAAATAAAATGAAGTGACAAAAATTAATAAAAAAATATTTTTTTGTTTTGAGCAAACTAAACGTGTTTCGGATAAAAATTCAAAAAATTTGCCAAATATTGTGCAGAAGTGTAATAAAGTGGTTCGATCTGTATTTAGTTGGAAAATCAAAGTATAAATTTCAAGAATTTTGAAGTGTTTAATTCTCTCACAAGTATGTTAAATTCACATATCACAAGTACGTGAGAAGAGAGTAATTATTATTAGTCTCAGCATATTCTCAATTCTATAGCTTCAACATAAATATTATGATTTGATTTCATTGATTTTTATTCATAATATTTATAAATAATTCCTTAAATAGTATGATATTTTTAATATTTTTTGTTTTCAAATAAAATCTAGGAGAATTTTGAAAAAATTTTTGCAATTTTCTAATATTTGTAACCATAGAATAAACGCATAGAACAAAAGGAGAGAGAAATATCAATGGCAAAAACATTTTCTTTTCACACATACGGGTGATAAAATAACAAAATAAATGCAATGCATTCTCATGAATTAGGTTTTTGACAACAGGCGTAGGTTTTTGGCTCTCAGTTACCTTAGTTGTATCTATGTTCGTAACGTGCAAAAATATTGACCCAAAAAACATCTTAAAGTATACTAATCTGTTAAGGATCACTTTCTGAGTCGATTAAGCTATGTCCGTCCGTCCGTCCGTCCATATAAAACTTGTAATCAAACTGCAGGTTACAATTTCAAAGCTACTTCGACGAAATTTGGCACAAAGAACTATACCTGTTGAATTTAGTTAGAATCGTTCCCTTATATGCCCTATACAAGTGCCCTATCTGAAAATAGTTAGGTTCTCATAAATATCTTAATTATATACATATCCAAACCAAATTCAGCACAAATAGGTTTTATATAAGCTGAACTCGTACTAACAAAATTTACTACCGATCAGTCCACAATATTTTATAGCTAAGATAGCCAGATAAGCACCATTCTCGAAAATATCATTAATGTGCATAAATCTCTGTAAAATATTATCCAAATAAAATTCAACACAAATATGTTTCAAATATACGCAAATCATCCACCAAATTTTGTGTCGATCGGTCCATAATTAGTCATAGCTCCCATATAAGGCCCACTTCCGAAAATCACTTTATCGAGCATAAATATCTTAAAAATGTTGGTATTCAAATAAGATTTAATACAAATAAGTTTTATATCAAAAGAAAACTGTTTATAATCATATAATTGGTGTAGGGTATCGGGCTTACCCGACTATACTATTTTGCTTTAATGTTGGTGGATGTTTAATTGTGTTTAATGATATTTTTAACATTTCAGATTTTTTTAATTCACCTTGAATTAAAAGGCTATTTTACAAATATTTGTAATGTAATTTATTATAAAATATCAACAAATTTATGTAAAAAAAAGTAAACATTTCTGTCCTGTACAATTTTATAATATTTAAGTTTCATGTGAAGACATGTTCTTCCCAGATTACGTAGACACGAAACATATGACAGTTCTCAAAAGAGTAATATCGAACTGTATTGTTGTGGTTTGCAGAGCGAGAGAAAAAATACAATATTCAATAGGAAAGTATTGTGACATACATATATTCGTCCCTCTTCCTAAACCACAAACATTTTGATTACTGAAACCATCTGATTCATATCTGTGTAATCTATAATGTTCTTATTCTGAATGAAAAAGGTTTGGGTATAAAAAGTAATTCCAATTAAATGAAAAGAAATTCTGTGTTCGTTCAGATCATTGTACTTTAATCCAATTTATGCAACCTTTAAATGTATATAATCCGAATTGAATTAACGAATTTCTTTCTTTATTAAATTCAGCTTGCTTTAAATAATTTACAAAATTTATTAAACCTATTTGTAATGTATTTGAATTGAAGAAAATTTTACTTTGTAATGAACTTTAATTAAAGAAAATTTTAATGATTCAATAAGGAATTCATACCATATAGAATAAATTCTTGAAAGAATTAATTCAATACGTTTGAACTACTAAAGAACTAAACTTATGAATCAATTCGTAATGAATTTTTTTAGGGGAATTGTGAAGAGTTAAAACCTATTTTAATCAATAATTTAAGTAGAGAACCAAAACCTATGCACTTCCGAAAATCTCACACGAATAACAAGACAATACTTTTCTACAGCATAAAATGGCTTTTCGTGCAAACCCTTCACCAAGAGTGGTAGGTTTGTCATTCCGTTGGTAATTTTTAAACTTTTCATTTTCGACACTTAAAGTATCGACTTTCAAAAGTTCCCATAACTTAACGCACATGATCGATACATTAATGTAGCCACAAGTCGGCCCAACTTATCAGCTTAACTTTTGTAAATTTTAAATTCATAAACAGTTTTAGAAACCTTTAGTTCTATGTTCTTGGTAAAACTGTTAAAAAATATGTATTTTCGTGAATAATGTAAGTGTTAATATCTTACAAACTGAGCGTACAATTTTAATATGTTGGACAGATTTGGATTTTTATGGTAAAAAATTATATAAAAAAGACGTTTCGCACGAGAATATCTTTAAAAAAAATTTAAATTTGTATAGTAGTGTTATTGATATTTTAAACGTAGGGTATCGGGTTTGACCAACTATACTTTCTTACTTGTTTTTTTTCAAAATCATAAAATTATTACTTTAACCAAATGGAATTGAGTAAAACTACATTAATAAATATATAATTGCCCCAGACATGTTTTAACTATTAATTTGTTCATTTAGTTTTAAAAGAAAAATGCAAATCATAAACTTTTCAGGGAATATTTGATCAATTTAACTCTTTGTAGTTGGTTGGTTACTTTACTAACCACATTTTCTTTCTTTAGTTTAAACATATTATATTTTTTGAAGTCATCGTTTATGATTTTTTGCAAAACTTTGCCGTCAGGGTGCTCTGGTTGGATAAATATATTAATTTGAAAATATTGTTAAGAGACTTTTACGCATTAAAAAAAAAAAATTTATACGAAACAAACATTTTTTTCAAAGTTATTTTTAATGCCAATCGCCACGGTGGTCAGTAAACTAACCACTACACTCCACAAAAAACCTTGAAATGGGGTGGTTTTTTCATGGTATGATTTATTTTTTCTTACGTTTTATAATAAACTAACCTTGATTAAAGTAAAAATGCAATTGTTTTCATTTTAAACTTATTCACAAAAAAGCGTGGCTGAAAGGGTTAAATTTTATTATCATCTTGACTACTTTGCTCCATAGCATTTTGATAGCTAATTTAATGACAATAGAGACTTTAATACTATGTATGCTCAGACATGCATTCTTAATTGCGTCAATTTAATTTTAATTGTGCAATTAAATTAAGTGTTCACACATAGGTACTCAATTTGATATATATAGGTACTCAAAGATATAATTGACTTTATTTAACTATTTATTATTTAATTTGTTTAGAAAATTAAATGAACTTAAAAATAACTTCGCCGCACATTTTTTTAACTTTTTCATTTGTTTGTTTACTTTTTTGACATTCGGCTTGCCATTGTACAGCATTTTTTCTTCACACTGAACATACTTCTCAGTAAACATACTTGCGACAAGGGTTGCATTTCGAATTTCACGCAATTAGTGATACAATTAAGTATAAATTGCGCAATTTATTAATTGAGTTCTTGTATTTTAAATTGAGCTCAATTAGGGTCTTAATTAGGATCTTAAATTGCGCAATTTATTAATTGAGTTCTTGTATTTTAAATTGAGCTCAATTAGGGTCTTAATTGTGTAAATGTTCATAATTGCGCAATTAACGTACATGTCTGAACATAGTGTAAATTAAATAACAGATTTAAAACGATAATAACAATCAAACTTTTTATAAGAAAATGTGCTAAGTCTACTTAAAAATGTAAAAAATAAAAATTTGTGAAAGTCGACTTATTATATTGGCTTCGTATATATTTTGTGTTTTCATTATTTTAATTATTTTATCTCCAAAATTGTATGCTGTGAATTCGAATATTCACTATATTATTAAATACTAAAAATCCTCTCAACTTTACCTAATATTTCATTAAAAACAAAGCAATACATATCTTGGAATATTTATCAAAATGTACTTAACATTCATTGTTAGAATTTTCTTTTCGCATCCCTGGTAAGCAGAAATAATTCTACGTTTTATACTCTCAGATACATGCAAAATACTCGTACATTACGTGTATATAATTTTAAGTTGTCCATTCATGACATCAACAAACATTGTTGCTACCTTTACACATCTACAAAGTATGTATATATGTGTATTTACACACCTACAGACAGACTTCTCTTTTATTAATAGATACGTGAGTACGTGAGTAGGAAGGAGTAGTTGGATATGTATGAAGTATTTTTGCTACCGTTACAGTTGATATTTGATGACTATGATTTTACTTACTTACATATACCACTGCTTTTATATCTTGTATATACAGTGGTGGCCATGAGGTTAGCACACTTCATACTTGCTGTTTTCTAAAGCAAATTATTTAATTTCATTGCAATTATAAACTAAAGTTTTTGGTAATTAGTGTTGTTTATGGTGTGATCAATAAGTCCCGTTACTTTTTTTTTGCATTCTATCGCTATTCTCTTTCAAATTTGCATTTTAGTGCAGTAATATGTAAAATAAGCTGGACACAATTTTAGCACATATAAGTATAATTAAATTTTTTAAAAGTTTTTTGAGGGTATAAATATTAATTGGTAAGTTTAGGTATTATTTAATCAATGAGGAAGACAAACTGACTTAATAAACATTATTTAGATATGGCTAAAAAAAAATGGTGTACAGAGGAACAACGAAAGATTATTCAACAAATGAACTCGAGAGGAACAAGTATAAGTGAGATTGCTTATACTTTGGAATGCTCCAGGAAGATGGTTTATAATGCATTAAGACATATTCAGAAATATAAAACATCTAAAAATGTTACACAGGCTCCTCGGCCCAGAAAAACTTCACGTAAAGAGGACTCTTTAATATACATAGCCTCTGTCGAAGATCCTTTTAAGAGCTCCACCGTAATCCAGAGAGAAATTTCAGGAAAATATGGTATCAACGTGTCCAGCAAAACGATAAGAAGAAGACTTAATGAAAAAAATTTACGTGGATGCATTTCTCAGCATAAGCCACATGTTTAAAAAAAGAACATACAAGCTCGGTTGTCCTTTGCTCGTGAGCATTTGGAAAAGCCGTTAATTTTTTGGAAAAATGTCCTTTGGAGTGATGAAACTAAATTTTGTAGATTCGGATCGGATGGTAAGAGGTATGTATGGCATCCTCCGAACATGCAACATAATCCAAAGTACACCAGTAAAACAATAAAACACGGTGGGGGTAATGTGATGGTGTGGGCAGCATTTTCTGGGTATGGTGTTGGTCCTATAAAAAAGATTGATACTCGTATGGACCAGTATGTATACCAGAATATACTTCTAAATACAATGATACCTTATGCAGAGGACAACATGCCACTTAGGTGGCGATTTATGCAAGATAATGATCCAAAACACACCTCACGCTTAGTGAGGTGTTGCTTGGAATCGAACAATATCGACGTGTTAAAATGGCCAGCCCAATCTCCGGATCTCAATCCTATTGAGAACCTTTGGAATGATGTGGAGCAGCATGTAATAAGAGAAAAGCCTAAAAATTTGGCCGATTTATGGAAAGAAGTAGAAAAAGCTTGGAATGATATTTCAGTGGATCGCTGTATGGCCCTTGTAGAAAGTATGCCAAGGAGACTAGCAGCTGTGATCAAAAATAAAGGGTATCCAACTAAGTACTAAGTTTTTAGTGAAATAAGTTTTTTTTGTTTTGTTACTTTTTTAATATGAATAAACTTTTTTATTTTGTGCTAAAATACTGTCCAGTGTTTTTTTGAGGTTATTCTATTCTGGATAGAAAAACGCAAAATATATATAAAGGAATAATGCTGGACATGATGGGACGTGATCTTAGAAGGACAAGTAACACACATGCAAAAGATATCATAAAAAAATTAAGAAATATAGGAAATATTTGCGTTTAAAAATAGCAAGTAGCTAGTGTGCTAACCTCATGGCCACCACTGTATGTATGTGGTGAGTTTCCTGTTCCGTTGTATTGGTAAGTTTCAACTACAGTTTATATGTCCCAAAGTAGAGACGCTACCACCCTGCAGTTTTATAAGCTTCTTAGTACTTCATTGTTAGTTAGTTAGTTGTTATCTAATATTTTGTAAATTAGTGTAGCGAATGAATTATTAGATACTTTTCTATTCTTATCACTTTTCCAGTGAACAGAATTGCAAGATAAATCACATATGTATTAATATTAGTTCTTTCTGGCCAACAAATTTGACATGTTCAACTAGCTCTACGAACTGCAGAGTGTTTAAACATTCTTATGTATAAACTTACATACTGATACAAAACTAAATGTCTGCAATGACCACGTCAATACATACATGCATGAACATTAGACTGTCCACAAAAAATCGATTTTGGAATCTTGTTGGTCTTAACCCCACAAAACGATTCCCCTTTCCAGATATTGAGATAGCCGAAATTTGAGCTCGATTAAACGACGTTAACCCGTGCCGCTCGTCGCTCAAAGTTTGAAAAAATCAACATTTTTGGCCAAAAAGCTAACATAAGAAGCTATAACTCCAGAACGGTAAATAATAGAAACACGATTAGTATCTCAAAACAAAGCTAATATTGTTCTTCAAAATTTATTTTATATACATTATTCTTGTTACTTTAAGCCAAACAGAGTTACAACAGCTTTTGTCTCCAAAAACGTGACCTAGTCGCGGTATGAGCATACTTCGTATATTTTGATATTATGTGAAAAATGTTGCTAGTAAGTAAATATTTTTATATTTTATTGTTATTGAATCATAATGTACATCGATTTAGTATTTCAAAAAGATATAAAACACAAAAATTGGTTGAGAAATGTAAAAGTTATTAAAAATTCCCCAGGCCATTAATGTGTCTCAGAGCACTTGATTATGATATGTGGAAAAAAATTTAACTTATTTTAAAACTATACGAATAAAACTATTTTATTACATAAAATATACCTATTTTTGCTCAAATATAAGTTTTTTTCCTTAAAATATAACTAAAATTACAGGATTTTATGGTATATGGTCCGATATTTAGAATAACATAAAAAAATGATCCAAAGGGTTAATTATTATTTTTTTTTTTTTTCTGAATATAAATTATATTCATTTTTTTATTTTTAAATTTATTAAAATTGATTTTATTAACTTTGGGGACATATTTGATCCAAATGCTTTAGAGGGTTAATTTGATTTTTTTTTATGTTATTCTAAATATCGGACCATATACCATAAAATCCTGTAATTTTAGTAAATATGGTCGACAAATAAAGATTATTTCCATATGTTTCAATGTGAATTTCCAAATATTGCGAAATTTGACCTTTGACCTCCAAAGTTTACGCCTTAGGATTTCCCGATTTATATATAACTTCAGGGACATATTTTTTGATATCTGAGAAATAATATTCTGTAAATATTTTGGTTAAAATGTATAACAATAAAAAATTATTACATATGAGTTTTTCGCGAAATCCGCAGAATTCAAACCGCAGGTACACCTGAACTATAAGAGGTATTGACCTAAATTTTTCACTGTTTTGTTCCCTAATCTATTGCCCATAAACGCCCCGGTGATATTTAAAAAATTTAAAAATTTGTTTAACAAAGTTTAAAAAAAACTGAAAATGGTGTTTTGAAACTGTCGTCTAAAAAAAAAATTTTTTTTCACCATAGCTGAGAACAGATTCACGTTATATTTTAAGGAAAAAAACTTATATTTGAGCAAAAATAGGTATATTTTATGTAATAAAATAGTTTTATTCGTATAGTTTTAAAATAAGTTAAATTTTTTTCCACATATCATAATCAAGTGCTCTGAGACACATTAATGGCCTGGGGAATTTTTAATAACTTTTACATTTCTCAACCAATTTTTGTGTTTTATATCTTTTTGAAATACTAAATCGATGTACATTATGATTCAATAACAATAAAATATAAAAATATTTACTTACTAGCAACATTTTTCACATAATATCAAAATATACGAAGTATGCTCCTACCGCGGCTAGGTCACGTTTTTGGAGACAAAAGCTGTTGTAACTCTGTTTGGCTTAAAGTAACAAGAATAATGGATATAAAATAAATTATGAAGAACAATATTAGCTTTGTTTTGAGATACTAATCGTGTTTCTATTATTTACCGTTCTGGAGTTATAGCTTCTTATGTTAGCTTTTTGGCCAAAAACGTTGATTTTTTCAAACTTTGAGCGACGAGCGGCACGGGTTAACGTCGTTTAATCGAGCTCAAATTTCGGCTATCTCAATATCTGGAAAGGGGAATCATTTTGTGGGGTTAAGACCAACAAGATTCCGACATTTTTTTCCCCCATACAAATAGTGGACAGTCTAATGAACATACACATAAATAACATGCAGATTAGACTTGCTCCTAAAAAATAAATATGGCTCGGTTTATTTTCAAATTGTTTTGTTTGGATTTAAGAAAATCATTTAAAAATAATACAAGCCATCTCAGTTTCCTCTCATACTTCAAAAAATATATATCTAACTTCAAATTAAACGCGTATTACCCACAAATATTGTATGTAGAAAATACAAAACAGCATTGAATGAAAATTTCATATTAAGGGCAGATCTAATGCAGATTTATACGAGTATCATCCTTTTAAAAGTAAAAATAACAACATCATCTGCATTAGCAACAGTACCATTGTTGCTTTGACAAGTTCCCTTCTTGTCATAGTAAACCACACACCATTCCAGTAATAAAGCATATAGGAATTCTATATACTCGTTAGATTTCTATCTCTTTTCAGAATTCACATAGTCACACCACTTTGTTTTATCGATTTGTGTGCTTCCCAATGAGGTATGTGTGTCTGTTCTCAGCTAATTAAATGAACCCTGCTGCTGGTTGAAGATTTCCTAACAGTATGAAAATTGAAAATTAAGCCCCATCCATTATTTCAATAATAATGGAACTAAAGTATGTATAATGGATATTTTTGTGGCAGATTAATTAACTGCGATTGATTTTTTAGTTTTAGCAAATAAGGTTAAAGTAATTACTTAGTGGATTAATGGTTTAAACTTTAAAAAAACTGTCATGAATATTTTAAAGGAAACAACTACCTAAATAATTAATCACTAAGTTTAAAAGAAGTAAGAGTACTATATTTGGCTGTACCAGGCGCGGATTCTGGTCAACTATTTGGGGGGGGATCACCATTTTTTTAAAATTTTTCTTTTTTCATTCTTTTTTCTATGGGAGATGGAAATTCCTATTTCACTCCCTTAAAAAACAATTTTCATAATTTATGACCTTAGTGTTTTCATGTCGGAGATTGAAGCGAAAAAAGATTTTTGGTGAAAAAAAAAATGTTGGTAAAAAAAATCAATGAAAAAAAATTTGGTTGAGAAATATATGAAAAAATCTGGTAGTTTCCGTTTTTTTGCTTATACAAGGTGGCGCAAAAGTAAACTTCCGATATTTTTTGGCTGTAATTAAAAAAAAAAAAAAATGAAAAACTTTGATTCTTCTTGTGGTTTATTTTTATTTGGTCTTTTAATTTTTTTACATCAAGTCGAGAATATGATGTCATGTAAATGGCCGCCGCCACAGTTGATTGTCATTTGAGCCCTTTTTATGGCATTTTCCATCACTTCGGCCAAAACTTCCGGCGATAGGTCCTCATATTCTTGACGGATATTGTCCTTAAGAGCTGCAAGAGTCTGAGGCTTGTTGACATAAACCCGCGACTTCAAAAAGCCCCACAAAAAGAAGTCTGGAGCGGTCAAATCAGGCGATCTTGCTGGCCAGTGCAAATCGCCAAAACGGGAGATTAGGCGCCCGGGAAATGCATCCTTCAGCATATCGGTTGTGACACGTGCAGTGTGTGCCGTTGCACCATCTTGTTGGAACCACATGTTATCCAATCCCAATTCATCAAGTTGCGGCAAAAAGAACTCGTTGAGCATTGCTCTGTAGCGATCACCATTCACAGTAACCGTTTGGCCCGCGACGTCTTCGAAGAAAAAAGGTCCGATGACTCCTCCAGCGAAAACAGCACACCATACAGTGACTTTGAGCCGGTGTAATGGCTCTTCGTGGGTTACACGCGGATTTTCAGTGCCCCAGAAGCGTAAATTTTGCTTATTTACGTACCCGCTAAGATGGAAATGGGCCTCATCACTCATGATTATTTTTGATGAAAAATCATCTTCCTCTTGGTGGTTATTAAGGATGGCTTGAGCGTATGTTAGACGCGATTGGCGGTCTTGTACCAAAATTCGCTGTAAAGACCGTCGACTGATACCAATTTGCGTGGCACGTCTGGTCGATGTCGACGTCGCTTCCATGACATCCTCGGCTACAGCAGCAATATTCTCTGCAGAACGGCTACTCCGGGGTCTGCCACGCCTGGCAGCATCTCTTGTTGTGCCAGTCTCTTCGAGGCGAGCGGCTAAACGTCGCAGTATTTCACCAGTAAGCGTTGGACGGCCAGGAAATCTGCGACGAAATTCACGTTGTGCCAAAGTCACCAACCGATTATTGGTAAAATAAATAGTCAGCAATATTCCGCGTTCTGGAGCAGTGTAGCGTACCATTGTTTATTAACGTGTATTTCGCATGTGTTTACTACACAAATGTCAAAACAGAACTGACGTTAGGGGCCAATCGCAAAATTTATAGCATTTTCTGATAGGAGGATTACTTTTGCGCCACCTTGTACTGTATGTTTTCGAAAACTCATAGTGAAGGGTATAATATAAAAAAGATTTAGAGAGTTAATACCATAGGGTACAACTAGAGGCGCAACTGAGAGTAAGCTGAGAGTAACAATAATTACTCTCTTCACACGTACTTGTGATATGTGAATTCAACATACTTGCGAGAGAATTTAACACATCAGAATTCTTGAAATTTTAACTTCGATTTCCCGACTAAATATAGACCGAACCGCTTTTTTACACTTTCACACAATTTTTGTCAATTTTTTTTTTAATACTTGCAGGACACTTTTATTTCTGAAACACTTTTATTTTCCTCAAATGAACAAATTTATTTTTTTATTTATTTTTGACACTTAAATTTATCTGTGGTAGAATTTTATTTATAGAACAGAGTTTCAATTTTTGGTATTGAAAATAGAAGAAAATTTAAATAAATTAAAATTTAAATATTTTTATAGAACTCTGTGTGTCTGGTGAAAATTAAAAAGGCACCAATACAACCTCAAAACTATGTACTAATACATTCTCACGACTTAGGTTTTTGACAACAGACTTAGGTTTTCTCCCTCTCAGTAGCGCTTCTATGGATATATTATTCTATGGTTAATACTTTCCATAAATTTCAAAATATTTTAATACTGTGTGGTAGTTAAGTTTTTGTTTTAAAATACTCTCACACTTATTTCAAATCGATATAATATATTAACATAAAATTTTGACTTCGTACGTTTAATTTTAACGACAATTATTTCTTAACTACTCTTATTAATATCACTTAGATTACAGTGAGCACAAATAATCTAAGAGGCAACAAGAGGTGTAATTTTTTGTTTATTCTCTATGAACAGGAGAGACCGGGGCTTCAAGTACAAGAGCTTGTATTTTGTAAACTATATCTAAAGTGCCCTGGAGTAATTCTTTTTCGGCTACACGTACGCTTTGTCGACAATGATTGATGAAAATCAAAAAGTTTTGATTTTTTTATTTGATGACTAGTTATTTATCGTCTCTTGTTGTGATTGACAATTAAAATTTAATTTTTTTTGTGTTTGCTGTCATGTGAAGTGCACAGATGAAAAAAATTTTCATAAATTTTGTGTTTTACGTCTCTGATTAACAAAAAAAAAAAAAAAAACATCGGTTTCAGTGAGATTTTTGGTAATAATGGAAAAGTGCGTCAAAATACAAATGGTGATTGACTAGTTTATTTTAATGGTACAAGCATCTGATCGTCTCCAGGGTGCTTAAAATCACAAAATGAACTATTTTGTAATTTAATTAACAAATAGGCTTTCTCTCTTTAAATTCATCAGGTACCCCAATTTCTCTGGCTTCAATTACCAAAATACATCCCAAAGAACCAGTGCATTAATTGTGACCGGAAGGGTGGCAAATGTTTCTTTATTGAATGCACTATAAGAAAATTTAAGAAAATATTGAGATTTTTAAAGATATTTTTTTTTTACAATTAATAACTCAAACTCGACAAATTTCATGTTTTTTTCATACATTTTACGGCTTTTATGAGAGCTACTGTAAAAAGCAGATATAGAACTTGGAATCCTTTAAAATAAATAATACAACTCAGGCTTTTTAAATTGTATTGCACATGAACAAAAACAAAACGAAAACTTTTCAAGTGACAAAGAGAGAAAACGAAACAATTGGCTTTTCACTCATCTGCATTATTTAATTTACTGTTACAATCGTACATTTAATAACAAAACAGATAGAGAAACATATTTTGTTTTCGTTGTGTTTGTTTTGCTACTCTGTTCTGTACTGTAATGAGTAAATTGATTACCAAACGTTTGTTATACGTTTTTTCTCAGAATGTTTCAATATTGTTCTTACACTTTTCTTTACTACATAGCTACGTAGGTTTATATTAATGTACATATTGTGCTCACAAGCAAAAACAATACAAAACTAAATGGCACAATAATTCTCAATGTTTATGTTTGGCTTTTGTTTTACTCACTGCAAAGAACAACACAAAACGAACGCAAACGTTTCGTTTTATTTGTTTCCGTACTCTGATCGAGATAGAGCTTTGGCATGCAAGAAAAAAAATTAATTTTATTACAATAATGGGGTTAGAGGTACATTTGTGCTGTATAGCATATATAGTTTACGAGTTATTCGACGAAAAATTTAATTTTTACAGTTTTTTTCATCCAAAAATGGGTCTCATTTGTCCAGGTAAATCGATATCCGTTTTTACAATATTTCTCAACTTTGATGGAAAATAAAAAAAACTATAAATTTCTCATTAAAAGGTTATTCGGGAATACAAAATTAATATTTTAGTAAGATTTTCTTATGATAAATTCCCAATTTTATTGATAAATTCGCTGAAATTTACTGTTGGGGGATAAGCAAGTTCCTATGCACATTTCACATGTTGCTTAGGCCAGAAGGCTTTAGAAAAACTAGAGTTATTATACAAATAAAACTATAGAGTGAATGAGAATTACAGACACTCAAGCTTTATTTGTAAAATATCAAAACTTAAACAAAACACCAACAATAAACAGTGATTTTATCTTTTCTTACATTCTCTACTACAATTGGTTGGTTTCTATGTTTGCCATATTTGCAAAATAAGTTCTATGATTACTCCTTTCCAGCTGCCCGTCTTTGCCCCATTTTTTTTAAAAATTAAAAAAAAAATAAAATTTGAAAAAAGACGATTAAAAAATGTGTTGCATGCATTTATGGACAATTTCTGACATATAACCATGAAATCCGATTAGATATACCTTCTTTTACGGATTGTGATCGATATTTTACAAAAAATTTAAATCTTTTCTGTAATAATTTTAAACCATAAAAGCAAGAAATATAACAATTTAAAAAAAATTTATTTTGCTTCCCATAAAATTGATTTTTTTACAAATATAAATTTTTCAAGCCCATAAGTAGGCACCTAAACGCGTAGAACCCTTCTCAAACACTCATTTCATAGGTCGATCAATTATCTATCGACCAATTATTTTTTGATTATTTGGTTCATAAGTTATGATTTTTGCAACGAAAAAACTCAAATAGCGCCACTGTTCGACACACAGATAGATTTTGGTGTCACTCAATTTCAAAAATCAAATGATGCAGTTTTGTAGAGAAATGTTTAAAGATGAAATGTGCACTTATAGTTTTAAGAAAAATTGTGTTTTATTTTTAACAAATATAAGTAAAGTCCATGCAAGGGTGTTATGCTAAAAATAAATGTTCTTATATTTTCACGCAATTCAATGGTTTATATATGTATAATTTTCTTGATAATACCATTACCTTGAAAATATGTCTCTTTAAACCGTTAAGAAGATATGCCCAAATCTATAAGCCTCTAAAAATTATTTTATTTTTGATTTTCCATGGAAAGAAATAATGTAGCCCCACTATCCCCTAAGACGTTGTTTTAATAAAATGAAAGGTGGGAGTGTCTGGTTTCGAAAAAAAATTAGTTCTCGGAAGTTTTCGTAACAGGATGAAAACTTAAATTGTTTGTCGAATGATAAACGAAATATCATAAAAATTTGTTTCAGAAAATATTTGTAGCAAATTTCTAGACTTTTGCTTCGACGAAAACGGTTTATGTTTTGTTTTTTTTTTTAAGAGAAGTAATTCTGATGCAATTAATATGCCTATATATTAATTGCATTACTTTCTTTGGAAAAGGGATAGATGTCCCATAATTCAAGCCAACGACCTTTATTTATTTATATATTTATTTTACTTCGGTGGTGTTTTAATGTTATACCACCGAAGGAGGGCGCTGTGATAAATATTAGTTATTAGTAAACTAACAATTAAATTGAACCTGGCCGCAAATACTATATCATGCTCAATGATCAAACGCGCTAACCAATTAAGCCACAGCACCCCCATTTTATGCGAATAAAAAACGATTTGGATAGCACAGCGGTATGCGGTGGGCATGGCCGATTTTAATAAAACTTAGCATACGTTCTCTTTATGATTCAGAAAATGTATGTACCAATTTCCTAAACTTTTGCTTGGATAGGAAAGATTTTATGCGAAAAAATCGATTTGGATTGCATGTTCAGCGGTCGTTGACGATTTTTATAAAATTTCAGTATATTCTTAATTTGGTCCATATAATTCTCGGTGCCAAATTTCAATGATCTACGACCAGTTCTTATAATTTCTGTGAGACGCACCCCATTGGCTTTGAATTCTGAGGATTTTTTTTTATCTCAAAAAACAAAATACCTTTTGGAGGATGTGTAAGGAAATTTTTAATAAAGTTTGTGCAGGTACAACGAAAAATAAACTAAAAACTAGAACTGCTGGACATAAATCAGACCAAACATACACAGACTACACATCATTGTTCAAAATTAAATCTCTACGCAAACTTTGAAAATGTATCAGTATTAAATACAGAAAATAATTATAAATGTCAATATACATACCGTTTATTTGCTGCAATAACGTCATAAATCAAAAATAACAAATTTCGAGTTAATACCACTATTTCATAGTATATAAGTTGTTTTAATAACTGACTTAGTCGCGTCACGCAGGATCGCCATAGAGGCATTTTATCCTATTTTCATAACCCTAGTGTGTATTACTTGCTATAACGTATTATTTTAGTTGTAAGTTTCAGGTAGTGTCGTCAACATCATTATGTTATCTAGAAAAGTAACATACATATTTTGTTATGTATTTGTTGTTTTCCCCAAAAAACTAAAAATGAGTCTCCTGAAGATTACATTTTTTGAATTATCTTTATTTTTAACAAATAATTAATGTGAGAAAATTTTTTTTTTATACAACTATGGTTAAATGTTTATTTGATGTTTTTCATTGTTGCTCGAAAATTCAAATAAAATTTTCACCCCAAAGTGCAATTGTTAATTAAAGTACAATTTTTTGTGTGAAATAATATCAAATATTAAATTTCACATTATAAAAAAGTGCTTCTTTTTCTTCTAACATATTCTTTAAAATAAATACTCCTTGCCCGGTTTGAAATATAAATTGAGTGTTAAGTTTCCCTAATAAATATTCTAATGAATAATTATCCAGCGTTACGTATAAGTGATGAACTTCATAAAAAATATAATTTTCCATGCCAGCACTTATACGACACGTAGCACATGAAACCAAAATACAAAGAGTACTCAGTCATTAGTATGAGTATAAAAATAATCTATTACTAAGTTATTCTATGCATAAAAATATGTAAATGTATAAAACTAACATGATGCAGGTAATTGAAACTTAAAAAAAAAAGAAATAAACACAAAGTTTTCATGGCATAATTGTAAATACTGTTATAAACATGTACTTAACTTTCTTCATTTAACATGCACTTGTATTAAGTGCATGCAACATGCTGCATCATACATGCTTACTATTATATAAGTAAGTAACAAATAACAACAAAAACCCAACAGCTTAACTTCCTTATTTGTTTATACAAAAAACAAGTGCAATTCATGCTGTATACAAAAAAAAAAAAAAAAAAAAAAAAAAACGATGCAGTTTGGTTGCTTTTTAGATGTTGATTTAAAATATTTTATGTTCAAATCATTTTATTTATATAAAAACCCTGAAAATATACACACATATATATGTATGCAATTTTTTATAAAGCTTACTATTTAAACTTGCTTTTATTTAATGTACCCTAAGTTCTTTGCTTTTGTATGAGTTTGTTTAAAAATAAAGATGAATTCAACATGTTTTATACAGAAACGTCAATTGCATGTAAAACGCTTTAAATCTAAAAAAAAAAATACATATAACTGTTGCCACGTTCTATGGATGATGGAAAAAATTCAAGAAACTAAAATTCCAATTGAAAACAAGTAGTCAAATAAAAGGCATTGAGCAAAATGAACACAGTTACTTGCCACATGTTACACATCACGTTGTATTCATTACGAATTCCTACTACAACTTGGGTTTTTTGAGTTTTTTTTTTATTTTTTTCTTACTGCATGCTGTGCACTATGGGTTGGATTTAAAAGGATTTTCTAATATACATTTTTGAAAAATTTTCTAATCTGAATTAAATTTTCAACAAATATTTAATAAGATTGGGTATCCTCTTTTTATTTTTCTTTAATAAAAGATTCTAGTAAGTTGTGCTTTGTATATCCCATTGTGCTGTGGTGTACAAGACATTATTTACAAGACTTCATCTCATCCTTTTTTTTTTTACAAGACTAAAAAAAGATTGAAATTCTTATGGCAGATATTGCATTACATGAGCAATGCCAAGTTTTCTAACACAAATATCAACTCAAATAAATGTAGAACTTAAATTCGAATTATTTTCAAATACTATATCCCTGCGAACATTTTGAAGTTATACTTTCCATACATACCCTTAAATGTTTCTACTTTGTTTTGAAAAAACTGTTATACAGCATATATAATTTTTCTTTAAAAGAACAAATTACATTAGTATCGAATTTTTTACCAACAACACATTATGTAACGAAATGTTATGCAACGGCAAGCAATATTTTCCGAACTGTGTTTAAGTATCATGGTTTGTTCCAAACATTTCGATTTCATCAGAAATTTAAATCTATACAAGGAAAACTTTTCCTTAAGCTTTTGTTCATAACACAAACTTTTTAAATTTTGTGCAATTTTAAACACTCAAATCATAGACGACAACTAGATAGGTAACTGAGTGTCAAAAACATAAGTCTATTGAAAAAAACATAATTCATGAGAATGTATTGCATGTTTGAAAGTTAAAACATATCGCTCATTTGCTGCCACAACGTCATAATTCAAAAAAAGTCGTTTCGTTGGAATGTTTTATGACATTTTACTATTTATTAAATCAATTTTCAACAAATCATGAGATTTCAGAAATAAAACCTGATTTAAATAGTAGACGTTAATATCATTATTATCTGTATTTAACCCAAATTTTTTCTTGTCAAATATTTTGTATTACTCAGTTTAAGAAACACGGATTTTGAGTTATGACGTTGTTGCAGCAAATGAGCGATATGTCTTCTAAATAAAATAAGCAATTGCGAAACCAATTTAAAACAACTCACTTTCGATTTTTGGAATTCGTTGTTTCACTATATTTGCTAATAAAAAAAATACTAAACAAATTGATCTGGTAAAACTATAAGTTTTTCCGAACTCTAACCTCCAGTATCACGAAGTCTGGTTAACTAATGGTTATACTGACAGTTTTCATACAATAACTATTATAACTATTAGTCAACGCTTAACTAGGCATCGTGTTAATAGGGGTAATTGTTATATGAGAATCCTTGAATATATATTTTTTTTTTTTTGTAATTTGACACTCAGATGAATCAAAATGATTTCATATTTTATATCGATAAGATAGTGATATCATATTCGATGAGTTTTAACTTTAAGATGATACTTTTGGCAGACATTTGCGATAGAAATTGCTTGCAGGGATTGAGTATGTATGTGTAACTATGGACAATGCAACATGTTAGAAGTGTTCTTAAACACTCTATTGTAAAATGTGGCATATGATGGCTTCAGTACAAGGCACAGCTCAAATGAAAAAACTAATCAAAATTAATACCATGTAAACTAGCTTTTACTAAATCATTTCCTTAGAAAAATAAAGTATGCTTCCAAGAAAATGCAGCAATTTAATATTTTTCCCGATTTTGACCAATTGTATGTTCGATCTACTTTGACCTTTGCAAAGGTTTTTGAAATATCTATTACTGGATACCCATATTGTCTATATTAATGATTTAGTAATCAATATGTAGATAAAAAGTAGGTAAAAAATCGAGTTTGTCGTGGTTTTTTTCTTGTATCTCAGACATTTGTGTGCTGATAGTGTCGATTTTAAATAGCAACCGATGCGGAAGTATTCCAGTTATGTTAGTAGGCTACGGAAAGTTGATTTTCAACATACAGACGGTTAGAAGGACATGGCTACATAGACTTCGCCATGTAAAACGATCTAAAATTAATATACTTTGTCTGCTCTCAAATGATAAATGTAGAAATTACAAACGGAATGACACCTACCACTCATGGTGAAGGGTATATATTTTGGTTGTCAATTCAAACTTAGTTTAACAATAATAATTATCTAATTGATGTGCGAAATTGCTTTAAAAACTGTATTTTTATTTTATGTTGTAATGTGTTAATTTATTTATTTAACCTATGGATTAACTCCTGTCAGACAAAATATTACAAACAAATTTAATGTAATCTATTTAAATAAGGACTGAGATCGTAAAATTCTTAACACACGTTTTTCATTAAAACTTTTAACCCAAGTACTATTTGATTTTTTTTATCAAGTTACCTATGTAAACCATGTCAGTTATTATGTTTAATGTCAATTATGTTCATTTGTTGTTAATCTGATTAAAATGAGTGACCAGATAAAAGTGCGTACTAAAATTATTAAATATTTTCACCAAAACTCATCTGGTCCTACAAAAAGTTGGCCAACAATCAAAGGTCTGCCGTCAAACTGATTCCAATGTTATTAAACAGTATTGGGAGAACTTGTCCGTTGATAAAAAGCCTAGTTCATGTAGAAGGAATTGTCCACATGATGTTTCTAAAGCCAATAAATAGAAAGCCTTTTCAAAAGAGCTCCCAACACATCCGGTAGGAAAGCAGTCCGGTTTGCTCAGTACCAGGACTATTTGGTACGAAAAGTTAAAGCCAATGCAGGTAAAAAAACATACAAGGCTCAAAAAGTTCCTGACAGGAACTCTGCTAAAAATTTTGAGGCCAAAGACAGAGCACGGAAATTGAAGTCAAATTTTATACAAAAAATATACCTGCTGCATAATGAATGACGAAATGTACGTATGGAAAATTTTTCGCAGCTTCTGGGTCAATTTTTTTTATGTTGCAGATGCTCGTGGGATTATTGAAGAAAAGTTTAGGACCCAAAAGCAGAAAACATTTCCCAAAAGGTTCTTGTTATGGCAAGCAATATGCAGTTGCGGCAAAAAAGCCAAACATTTGTTGCAAAATACCGAAATTTACATCAAGGAATGTTTACAAAAAAGATGTCTTCTTAATGTGTTATTTTTGGCCTGATAGGTAGGAAAGAACTTGAGTGATACAAGACCAATAATGTGTTATTTGTACAAAAGAGAGGCAATTCCTTCAAACTGCCTGTAGCTGAGTCCAGTGGATAGATATTGGGCTCTTGTTAAAAGAGAATTGAAGAACACAAAAAAAGTGTCCAAAAGTATGGTAGATTTTAAACTGAGATGGACAACATGTTCGAACAAAGTGACATAAAGCACTATAAAAACCATAATGGAAGGGTGTTCGAAAATGGTTCAAAATTTCATGATTAGTGATTAAAACCATGATACAAAAATAGAAGGTAGTCTCATTTTCTCTTTTTGTCGCCATATTAACGTTCTGACGTTTATTGGAATTATAAAAAATCATGCTACCGTATTCATTCTTAAAATCCCATTTTTGGTTTATTTAAAAGTAAAAAAAATAAAACAGCAAACAAAAAATTTAATAAAAAAATGTTAACTAAAGAAATTCGTTTTTGAAATAGTTATAAACTATCCCTTATACAGACTCCAAGAAAGAAAAAACACAAAAAGCAAGAAGCCGAAACAAATTTTTAATATAAATTACACATTAAAATTTAATATTTCTTAAACGTTATTTCCCTTTTTTCATATGTGGCAAAGACTTTGTTATTGTTTACAAAAAACTTATTTCAAATAATTCCAATAAATTTCAAAAATATTTTTGTGAGAGAGAAGTGGAGCAACCTTGTATATTTGAATCATGATTAAAACTATAAAAATATTATTTTTTTGTAAATTGTAACAATAATTTCAATCAAATAAAAAAATATTCAAAACTGTAAGTTTAGTGGTTTCACTTTTATTAACATATATTTTTGTTAACAATTTTTCAATCTCTGTCCTTAATAACTTATTGTGCGTTGAGGGACATTGAAATGTATGTCTAATGTTTAAAAGGAACTCTGAGCTTTATATGAAATATCATATTCAACATTGTTCGGCCATTTTTTAATTTTGGTAAATTGAGTTCCAATAACCTAGTTTTGTGTGGAGGAAGATATATAGATGGATTTGAGTAAGAGCTGCTTAAAACGAATACCAGAACTTGCTTTAATACAGACTCAATACGATCACTACGGATGTCATAATATGGATACCAAATGATTGATCCATATTCGATCATTTGAAGTCACCAAGGAAATATCATTCAATTGGTCTAGTTTATCTATTTTTAAATTTATATCCAATATATTGATTTGGCACCAAACGAAAACCTGAAAACATTTATACATAGTCTGTATATATAAGTATATTGGAAAATTTTACTGTGGTAGGAAGGTCGTTTATATACAATAACAATGGTATTGGTCCGAGATGACTGCCTTGCGGATCTCCAAAATTGACGATAAGGTTTTTAGACAAGGAATTATTAAAACGCACACGGTGTTCACATCGAACAAGATAAGATTTTATCCATTCCAAAGAGCAGTTCGTAAATTCCATTATATACAGCTTATGTAATAAAATATCAAGGTTAGCTCTGTCAAGGGCTTTACTAAAATTAGTTTCTATAATATCGGCATACTGAAGTTCTATTAATGTGTTTGTAAAAAGTAAAATACCCCCAACAACATCAAGCAACTGAATGAAATATTTGTATTTTTACGCTCTATTACGCTCTTTTGTTTACATTCGGGTTGTGTACGTGTAAATTGAACCTGAACAATATGACCGACTACCAATAAATTAAACACTCAAATATTTGGTCATTTCACAAGGTCTCTTATCAGTCGTATTGTCATAATGTCCTAATATAAATCACCACTCGGCGGCTTGGCTTAACCGACTCTTAGGCATTCGGCGTTGGTCTCTGCTGGTTGGCTACGATAACGCAATAAACATAGCATAGAAAGAAGTATTATTTTAGGTAATTTTTTGCTTGAAAAGAAATAAAAACCATTGTGAAATATTAGGACATTATGACTATATGAGATGATAAGAGACCTTGTGAATTGACCAAATATGTTTTTAATGGTCGGATGGAAAATGGTCATATTTTTAGTAATTTTTAGTGTAGAGGTCTAACTTTTAATAAGTGGATAATAAGTGCCTCCCTAGTATACAGCTATTCTCAATTCCTGATGCCTAAGGAAATTAATTTTCTATTGAAATTGTTTCTAAGAAGGGTATGAAATGTTTCATTAATACCTATTACAATTTTCCTACTTGTTATTGTTCTTATACTTAGAATGCCACAATATGAATGAACAATGCTTGTAATAGTTTCTGTTGCTCGAAATTGTAATTTAATGAACAAAATATGCAAGCTCTAATGTTTGCCAAAAAAAACCAAAAACACACAAATAGGATATGTAAAGAGGAATTCAAGAATATCTAATAGCTATTATCTCATAAAGTTGGTATTAAATCCATACTGACAACTCATTCAGATGGTAATCTCTTTAGCTATATTATTTAATACAACGATTATTTTGTTTCAAGGAATTTTAATTTTAAATTTTACTCTGTTCTACATAAAATTTCAAACTTTGAACTTAGTTTACACTTCGAATTTTCAGTTTGTAAGATAAATTTACTCTTTCATTTTCATTGTGTTTTCTGTTGCTGTATTTTTACTATTTGGGTAAATATTTAATAATTGTTATGTATTGTTAACAAATTGTTTAACTTAAAAGTCCATTCATCTTGTTCAACTTTCAACAACACAGAGTCATTGTGTACTCAAAATCTTTAAGTAAAACAAATTGTTTTGTTAACACTTGGTTTTTACACTATTTAAGTATTTTAGTTTTTTTTTTCTTTGAACAAGTTTTGTTGACATCTTCAATGAATTCAATTTATCTTTTATAAGTTTTTTTTTTAATATGTACTCTACATTTTGGTGAAATAACTAAAATAAACTTAAATAATGTGCTAAATAAATGTAGTAATATTATTATCCGTTAAGTAAACTTTTTACATTTTGAATTAAGACTTGCTTTTTCATTCCATAGAATTTAACAATGCCAAATATACTCAAAATATTGATACGGGGGTGAGTCAATAAGTCCGCGATTTTTTGAATTTCCCGGCTTTTAACTGAAAGGATAACACTGCTTCTGTCCATACGTAGTTGTCAGTTGACTGCTTTCAAAATTTGAACAATCTCCGTCATTAGGTTTGTGTTTGGCACTTATGGGAACTTTGCACCATCAATTTCAATGGTTGTGTCAGGTTTACTGAATTTTGATGTGTCCGTAGAATCATGAAAGAACCCGAACGTTCTGAACGCCCAGTTGGGGCCGCTACACCCGAAATAATCAGGATATGGTGTTGGCCGGTCGGAGATTGAAAGGGCGAGAGATTGCGGAAGCCATAGGCATCTCACATGGCTCAGTGGTTTAAATTTTGAGTAATAAGTTGGGTATGAGAAAACTTTGCGCAAGATGGCTGCCACGATTCCTCAAAATTGGGTGTACAAATTAGGCTACGAAATGCTCCCGCTTCCTCCCTATTCTCCGGATTTAGCCCGGATTGTCTATTTCTTGTTTCTAAACCTGAAGAAATATCTCGGCGGAAACAGATTTAAATCCAGTGATGATAATTTGTCAAAAACCTAAAAATTTGTGTATTAAAAAAAAACACTTAAATCCGTCAATATAATATCCGCAGTAATTCAGGTCTATCGCACAAATTGACTAAAGGTAATTTTTCGTATCGTCATCGTTTGTTCCAATTCGTAACATTTTGGTTTTGCTTCTTAAGCTTTCTTTAAAATGTTTCTCTGCTAAAACTTTACATGCATTAAGGCGCAATTTATATATATTTTTTTGTTAACACAAAGCTTATGGAATAAAGGCTTTATTCATAATCAATTTTTAAATTTACTACAGGTTTGTAAAACAAATATTGTATGGTAATTTTGTTTTATAAACCTTTTATAAAATTTAAAATTTATTATGAATATTTATTTGTCAAATAAATATTTATTATTGTGTTTAAAATAAATATAAGAATATACAAGAAATATTTTAAATTTGTTCTTTTATTTACACATTTTTAAATTATTAGTTTTCAATTGAAAGTGTTTTTCTATGAAACTTAAATAAATTTTAGTCTTCGTTTTCGTATGCATTTGAAGTGTCTGTGACATATATGAATATTATTTTACCTTATTCGTTTTTAAGTTGAATATCCTTACTGGTTACGGAGTTTACATATGTGCGGAAGTAATAACTGCTACGATATATGTAAATATACTTCAAAAGTATAGGTCATGACTTAGATATTAAACGGTTGAAAGAAAACTTAATGCATATGCAGGGAAAGGGAGGTAAAATATATTTGCAATAAGTCGTCAGACCTAACCCGTTCCATATTTATAAAAACTCGTTATGGTCATATAAAATTTCATGTTGCTCAAAGTTCGTCTTTTATAGAGGTTCCAAATTCAAATAAGAATGTTGTGAAATCACTAAATTTCAATTGTGTATACCTTCATATCAGCTTATCCAATTTTCCCAATTTAAATATTGGTACTGAATAAAAACTATATCTCGAAAAAGGTATCTTCCATTTTCCTCAATTATACGCCATTATACGGTTAACAACACATAAAAAATTTAAAATGGGATCCCCTCATAGTCTCACTCTGAAATTAATAAATAATTTGTAAAAAATACCTAATATTTCGAAGAATAATCATATAACTTCAAATATATTTTTAGCCATATCTTTTTAATTTGTTTTCGGAATTATATAAACAATGATATTTTAATATGCTCCTCCTTAACTTTGTTTATTATTGATTTGTAAATAGCTGTTAATATAAGGATATTGTAACGTTTTTACCTTTTAAAAACGGGGGTTTAATTCCTTTAAAAAAACCGGATACTTTTGATTGAAAATAAAAGCAGTTTTAGTAGTTTAGAATTGTAACAACTCTTTATTTATTTAAAATGTACAACAACAGTCTAAGTAGTACAACAACAGTCTAAGTAGTCACTAAGTGTATTTATGCACGTTTATCAATTCGCAGAAATTCACACACACACACTTTATAATGAACAATCTCAAGTGTACACGACAGTTGTTGTTAACTCTAATAGCGCCAATGATCAACTCATGACTGCAACTTCTGCCTCTATTTATACACGCGCCATCTATCGTGAATCTTCTACAATGATCTTAACGGACTACTAGAATATTCGAATTCTAGAGTTTTCGATGTTAATGTTAGCAACTTTAACGTTTAGTGTTACCACACTTATAAACAATGCTAGTAACCGCATGCTACCAACATTGTTGACGAATAAAACCCTCCACTAATGGACGTGCTAATAAACATGATGATAGCTGCAGGCAGTCGTTACAAACCGTTAAACTCATATCGCTATTGCACATTCGTAACAATATATATGTCGAAAATATAAATTGATAACATACAATCTTTTTTTAAATGTCACATAATTTTGAATAGATTTTAATTTATATTTGAATCAAAATAGAAATATCCGTAGGCGTAACAGTTATTTCGAAAATAGTACGAAAATAACAGGTCCACTTTCATTTCAATGATAAATTCACAGTCGTAACCATTTAATTTATTTTTTTTTTATGTTATACCACTGAGAAAGTTATTTACAAGAGAACATTATAGGTTGGTGGTTGAGAGCAGTGCTGTTAGGTTTCTTTACGAAAAAATCGTAAAAATTAAGAAAACACCACGACTAAAAATCTGTGTTAAGAGGGAAACAAAGAATTCAACAGCGTTTAATCAATACAGTACAGTATTTTTGTTAAAAAATTTGTAATAATATAATATTCACATAAAAGCAATCTGAAGAATTATTTTTTAAAAAGTCTTGCAAATAAAATTTCGTTAAGAGCTTTTGCCTAGACAGTTTACCAAATTAGGAAAACTGTTTAACAAAGGTAGAATAGAGTGGCTTTTTATCTATATAAATATATAAATGTCTTTGTAAGTTTGTTTGTTTGTTTGTTTGTTTGTTTGTTTGTTTGTTTGTTTGTTTGTTTGTTTGTTTGTTTGTTTGTTTGTTTGTTTGTTTGTTTGTTTGTTTGTTTGTTTGTTTGTTTGTTTGTTTGTTTGTTTGTTTGTTTGTTTGTTTGTTTGTTTGTTTGTTTGTTTGTTTGTTTGTTTGTTTGTTTGTTTGTTTGTTTGTTTGTTTGTTTGTTTGTTTGTTTGTTTGTTTGTTTGTTTGTTTGTTTGTTTGTTTGTTTGTTTGTTTGTTTGTTTGTTTGTTTGTTTGTTTGTTTGTTTGTTTGTTTGTTTGTTTGTTTGTTTGTTTGTTTGTTTGTTTGTTTGTTTGTTTGTTTGTTTGTTTGTTTGTTTGTTTGTTTGTTTGTTTGTTTGTTTGTTTGTTTGTTTGTTTGTTTGTTTGTTTGTTTGTTTGTTTGTTTGTTTGTTTGTTTGTTTGTTTGTTTGTTTGTTTGTTTGTTTGTTTGTTTGTTTGTTTGTTTGTTTGTTTGTTTGTTTGTTTGTCTGTTTGTTTGTTTGTTTGAGCATCACGCCTAAACGGCTGAACCGATTTTATTGAAATTTGGAACGTAGATAGATCCTTACTATAAATTTTCAATACTTGGACCAGAAAGGGATAAAAAGGGGAAAAACGGGTAAAATTGGTACCTTTAGTTTTTAAACAATAATTACTACACGGCTGAACCGATTTTTACATCGACAGGAGTAGCGAGGCGCACCGGGTCAAGCTAGTAGTTATATAAAAACCCACTCTATGCCAATTACTGCATATGCTTGTATAGCAGTGATACTGAACACAAATATGTAAATAATAATAATATAATACTAAAAATAACTATTTTAACGATTCCAAGTTACTGACTTATTTACAAAATGTTTATACAAAATTAGAAAATAATTAGAGAAATTTGCATACAATTCTCTAAATACGAATATAACACTCTGTTTTGAAATTTGCTAATCACCTCAAAAATCTTTAGTTACGGATAAAAAATCGAAAACTTAGTTTGGCTCAAAATGTAATTAATGTAATTTAGCGCATTTTGAGATGGTATACTGCGCGTTTCGCTCCAAAATAGTTGACAACGCTGACTTTTATGCACTTATTACCAGTCTCGACAGAATTAAGTGCTAATTTCATTTACGATTTTAAATTGTATCCTTTAACCATTAGTTCAATTAAGTAATTCCTGTGTTTAATTCCCTTGTATTTCAAATATATTGATTTCATTTCTATGAGAATTTATTCCTTATTGTATCATTAAAATGTTCGTTAATTCAAATCCATTACATTTTTCTTCAAATTGATTTTTATTAGAATTAAGAAACATTTTATGAAGTTTGTTTCAAATTAATTACGTTATGAATTAATGTAACGATTAATGAATTGTATTTAATATAGAAAAAGTTGAGATAGAGAACTGAAAATTTCAGTGTAAGCTAATTTTAGGCTGCTAATTAAGAATATGTAGTCAAATTACAGGTCAAATTGAAATTATTATACAAATAGCTAACAAAAAAAAAAAAAAAAAAGTAATGAAAAATTAGATATTTAAATCACATATATATACAATCTAGTAAACACACTTTTGATAACGACATTAACTGTATAAATCTGTATATTTGCGTCAACGCTACATGATTTCAAAAGGAAAAAAACAAATGTATATTGGATAAAATGTCTGAAAGGGTTAAACAAAGCTTTTTGATGAAACTAAAGAATTAGATGGATTTATCTAATGAATGGCTGGCTATCTTTATTTCCGAATTAAAATATTAGTGAAATAATTGGAAGCTCTGCTTATAATCCAGTAGCTTAGTTGAATAGCAGGTGTTTTTAAGTTTTTTTTTTTTTTTTTTGAATTTTGAAAGAAGAAACTTGCTATATAAGTAACATTGAAAAATCTGAGTGTATTTCTCAAGCAAACACATTTTTTATTGTACTTGACAACACCTACCAGAAAAATAGTATCATTTACCAGGTATTTCTACTTCATTATTATTTGTATCACTGGGTTATCTACGACAAATTGAAGTCTTGTATTTTACATAAATTTCAAGAAAAACTTGCTGCCTTTTTCATAAATTTATTTTAATTTCTACAATGCAAAAACAAAATAAGTAGAGAAATCGTCGGCATGTTAGGGAATTTACAACAGAAATCGTTAAACGTCAAGACACTAAAATTACTTTAAAAAATAGTCAAAATTACGTTAAATCGTCACACATAACACTTCAACTGGAGAGATGAGTTATTCGTAATTTTTTTCGTAAAGTTCAGGTTTAAGGCTTATTTGCGAACTTGAAAAATAAAAAGCATTCATTTGATGCAAATCAACGCATAAAAATTAAATTAATAAATCATTGAACGTAAAATGTCCAATTTCACAAAACATCGGCAATTTCAATGAAATGAATTCTTCAAAAATCAAAGAATAAAAAACCTACAACTCAAAATCACAAATTTTACAAAGAATCCTAATTTTGTTAAAAAAAATTAACTGCATTCTTTAAATACAATTTTTAAATATATCCCTAAATATCAATTATCTTGAGAACCCCCATGGTTCCATTCTGAATTTTATATACATATGTTTTTAATCGTGCAATGGCAAATATTTAAAAAATATCTTTGGAAAAAGAAAGATGGATATTTTGAGATATCCTTTAATTAAAAATAGTGTTTAAGCTATATCCTGTTCTAATGTGCAACGGATTTGCAGAGAAATGCTTAAAACTCTACCATTCATTAGCTTTAATTCGAAATCAAAAATATTTTACCATTTTTGATCTCATATTAAAGTTATTAACAGTTTTACTTTATCTATTTTGCATGCATCTATTAAAAAATATGAACTTTGAACCTTATATAGGTTCCAAACTAAATGGAATTTTAAAATTCTGAAGAACTCTAAATTTTGTATGGCCTTGGGAAACATATATGTACATTAGGCTGGGTCGATTTGTATGGACGATCAAAAAGTAAAAAATCGTATAGCAGAAATGCATTCTACGGAAAGAATGAAGAAAATTTCCTCAAGAAACCATAAGTCTATGATTTCTTGGGGAAATTTTCTTAGATTTTTCGTGAAAAAGTTGACCACCCTAATGTACATCTATCAAATATTTTAGAATCAGAGAATTTTCGTTTCGTACCAGTTTCTGAGTAACTATAGATTTAGTGGCAATTTCTATTATAAACTATTTTTGTTATATTAAATAAAAATTTTCCAATTTAATATATATTGTATTAGTTCTTGCCACAATAAAAGTTTTTAATAAAACCTAGACAGTTGGCTATGCATAATGTGGAAAAGAAATACATTTAATGAAAATATATAGCGGTTGGCGAAATGTTTATCTTAGCCAAAATAAATATTTGTTATTGGTTGAATTCAAGACAAAAAGGGTGTTGCATATTTTATACAAACATTTAATACTTGCTTCAAGCCATTTTATGGAGTTTTCAAATTCAAATGTTAAATATTAAGTTTTAGGAAAATGTATGCATAAAAGAACGAATAGCGAGCGCATTATTTAAAATTAACGCCTAAAGCAATTTTCTCAAAGCACAAAAAAAAATCAAGCATTTTTCATATTTACACAAGAAGAACATAAAACAAAAATAATAAAATATAGAAAGAAAAGAAAAACAGGGAGGTATAATGTATTAAAAATTTCCATAAACAAATTAATTTAGCAGGAACATTTCAATAACGTCTTTAACACAGGTAATAAAAATATGGAGGAAAAAGGCAGCAACATGAAAATACTAACGTGATAAACCAAAATGCTTAACACTTATAACAGCAAGAGTAAACTTAACAAAAAAATCAAATTATCAGCCTAAGCCACCCCAAACCGTGCCTCTGTAACGTGGTAGGGTAATTGAACAACAGCCTTAACTACTTTTTAATGCAAGTCAATGTACTCTAAATATTTCACAGGACAGACAGATAAACTGACATTTACATACACATACACACACATACATTTACGGATACCTTTATTTTTGTAATCAATACAATTTAATTATAAATTTAATGTAGAGCAAAAATCGTCTTAAAAAATCACCACAAAATATTTGAAATTTCATTACACCTTATTGAAGAAAAGTTTTAAATTACATGCTAGTTTCATTACATCCATAATTGGTTCATATTTTCCATTCCCCCTTTTTATGCTGCACATTTCAAACCTGATGTCTGAGTGGTGGGCTAATGTTGTTTTATATACTGGCAGCGCAATACTGGTACAACTAGGGATGCCAAACGGGGCTGGATGTTACAAATACCGGGATCTCAGGTTTCGGGTTTTTTGTTTCACACTAAATTCAACAATGAAAACTATTTATTTCATAAATACATATTTTTAAGTAAAAATTTAACAAAACAAAAACTATAGGATTTGAAGTGAAATTTGTAATATAATGAAATGCTGAAATCTCCCAAAATATCAAAAACCTCGTATATGCTTATCCCAAAAAATCCCGGAATTTTCAGGATTGGCATCCCTAAGTACAAACCCACAACAATTTTAAAAGTAAAAGACTGTGTCTCGTTATCCTGAGTCAATAAAAACCTTGCTTATGGGGCAATAAATTTTGTGCACAAAATTTCCTTATTTAATTTTTGAAAAATTAATAGACTTTTTTTTTGACACACAATATTATATTATTGTGACTAGTTTTAGGGTGGAAAAATACACGAATAAGTAAAAACGTTTGCTTAAACTTAAATACAAATTCAAAAAAGTTGCTACAAGCAGTCGTAAGCAACAACATAAACTGATAATGTAGAAAAATAAGCACGTTCAAGCAATTTTCTTTTTAAATGACTGACTGTTAGAATAACTTCTGCTACTCGTACGAGTATGAAGGGACTAA
The DNA here is from genome assembly GCA_942486065.2 of Calliphora vomitoria. Classification (NCBI taxonomy): domain Eukaryota; kingdom Metazoa; phylum Arthropoda; class Insecta; order Diptera; family Calliphoridae; genus Calliphora; species Calliphora vomitoria. Next base: position 95,712,590 of record OW818029.2, read on the forward strand.
GCTACTACTGGTGTCAGCTTAAATGAGTAGTATATACTTTAGGATGGCCCCAAAAATATGCTATGTTTCCGGCCATAAAGAAATATACATAGAGCGGAAGGAGAGGGAAATATCAATGGAAAAAATTACTCTCTTTTCACACATACGGCTGATATAATAACAAAATGGTGATACATTCTCATGAATTAGGTTTTTGACAACAGACTTAGGTTTTTGGCTCTCAGTTACCTATCTAATTGTCGTCTATGTTTCCGACTAAAATTAAAGTTTATGTTTGTCCTATAACTTTATCAAGTTTTAAAATTTTTTTTTAATCTATTTATTTCAAAGGAATCTAATGTAGATTTTTTGTTTTTCTTTAGTATCAAATGTCAAAAATATTCTGTAATTTTATCGCTTTATTTTTACATTAGTTTCTTCTTAGATGCGTTTGGACATTTTCATTTTGTGGCGATTTTAATTTTTTTTTTGGAAAATATTTAAATAAAAATTGTTTTGTGTATTTATAAACATTTGAATAAAAAATAAATACTACAATAAATATGTATATTTCTGACAATACTAAAGAAGCAACTGAAACAACTTAACATTTTCTACAATTTAACTTATTAATTCGTCTGCTATGACTGAATTAAATTCTGCAATTTTCGTTCCGTACTCAAATGTTGGCGGTTACACAAATTTTTTTTTAACGCGTTAATAATTTATTGAATCTGCCTTTTATAGGCCTAACAATAAGTATTTAAATCTTATAACTAAAATTAAAACTAATTGCTCTCGAACAAGAGAGTCTTCATGGTTAACTGGCACTCATCTTAGCGGGGAGGTAGATCTGCTCTAAGGAGCCTGGATCGGGTTTGGATCTGCACAAGTTGTCTTGCAAGCGTATTGGGATGGTTTTGCAGCTTAACCACATATTTCTCACGGACTTTCTTGAACTCTTCCTTTACAAATGTCACTTCTAAGTTCCTGTGGATGCTTTCATTTCTTATATATATATTTGGTAAATTGTTGTCGTTACCAATTAAAAATAATTCGATCGTTCAATTTAATAAAAAAGTTATATTTATTTAATTTAATTTAATTACAAAAAAGGATTTTAGAGACGTGTTGTCTTTTGGATGTAAAATGAGAATGAATAATAATGTAATACTGTAATGGTTATTGTTTTAGTTAGTGCTGCTGAAAACACTAACATTGTACCAGCTACCGGTTTGGTACCAACTAGGTACTGGGTAGTAAAACAGTGATGCCACAACATTCCCCTGGCCGGAGCGAGCTCACCTGAACCTTAGAGGTACCTTGACCCGTCTACCACTTGTAGTCGTTTGGGGCTGTAGGATTTCAGGTGACGAGTTGACAGCAGGGCTAGAATATGTTGAAGCAAAACTAGAGTTGAGATCATTTTCAGTAACTTGTTGATTAGTTGAACTATCAGGTAAAGTTGTAGCAATATCAGGTGTGTTGTGTTGAGAAACCGAGGTAGGTAACTCATTGAGATCCGAATTTGACACAAAAGCAGGTTTCAAACGATCAATACTGACGTTGCTATGACGACCTCGTATTGAAATTGTAAAAAATTTGTCGAATTTTCGAATCACCAAATATGGACCATCATACGGGTGTATAAGTGAAGGTTTGATTGAATCGTTCCGAACGAATACGTGTGAAGATGTTTGAAGATTCTTCGAGATGAATGTTCGAGACAAAGAATGATGAACTGTATCAGTTGGTCTTAGCTTTTGCATTGTTGTTCGAAATTCGGTGACAAAATCGCTGGTGCTATTCGTTGTTGTTGTTTGTTGAAAAAATTCTCCAGGAATTGTTAGGGTTGAACCATAAACTAATTCGGCTGGAGACGCATTAATGTCGGGTTTAAAAGCAACTCGCAATCCAAGTAAAATTGTTGGTAAATGGTGTACCCATTTTGCTGGATTATGACACAAGATTGCTGCTTTAAAAGTTCGGTGCCACCTCTCAATAATTCCATTCGATTGTGGATGGTAAGGAGTGGTACGTAAATGTGTAGCACCAATTGTACTGACCAATTCTGCAAAAACTGACGATTCAAATTGACGACCACGATCCGATGTTATTCGTGACGGTACGCCAAACCTAGAAATCCATTGAGACAAAAGGGCTTTAACGATGGTATCCGCTGACATGTCAGGGATAGGAACGGCTTCCGGCCATCTTGTAAATCGATCTATCATGGTAAGACAGTATCGTTGTCCCTCACATAATGGAAACGGACCAACGATGTCGATGTTAATATGCTCAAAGCGCTCTTTTGGAGGATCGTATTTGACGGGTGTAGATCGGGTGTGTCGTTGAATTTTAGACCTTTGGCACTGCAAACAATTTCGGACAAAAATTGCGGCATCTTTTCGCATTCCGGGCCAACAAAATCTGACGGTGAGCAGCTTTGTGGTAGCTCGAACGCCTGGATGCGACAAATTATGTATTGTTGAAATGATTTGTTGTCGAAAATCTTTCGGAATATAGGGACGAACTCGAGTCGTCGTTGTATCACAAACCAGTTGGTCGTTGCATCCTGGGATTGAAAAATATTTTAATTTCAGCGAATTCATTTGTATACCTGAATTTTGAAGAAATTGTTGAAGCTCTTCATCATTGTGTTGTGCTGCTGCTATGCGAGAGTAGTCCACAACGGTGTTGATCGATTCGATACGAGAAAGTGCATCGGCTGTTGCGTTTTCTAAACCAGGCGTATGGCGAATATCGGTTGTGAATTGACTGATGAAATCAAGTTGACGTATTCTGCGTGGCGAAGCTTTTTCAAGTTTTTGTTGAAATGTGAAGATAAGCGGACGATGGTCGGTGACGATATAACACGATCGGCCTTCAATCATATATCGAAAATGGCAAACAGCTTGGTACATTGCTGCTAGCTCTCGATCATATGTAGAATATTTCTGTTGAGTATTGGTGAATTTTTTGGAGTAAAATCCGAGAGGTTGTAAATTGCCGTTGACTCGTTGATGTAGGGCTGCCCCCACAGCAGTATCGGACGCATCGACATAAATCACCAAATCGGCTTCAGCAGCAGGATGTGCTAAAAGCGTTGCATTTGCTAGCTCGCTTTTACATCGGTTGAAAGCAGCTTCTGTTGAAGGAGACCACACAAGCGGTGTGCGATCATTCTTTTTGTTGCCGACTATAAGCTGCTGTAACTGCGTTTGATACGAAATTGCATGTGGTAAGAACTTTCTATAAAAGTTTATCATGGCGATAAATCTTTTAAGTTCTTGAGCCACTTTTGGCTTCGGAAAATCTTGAATAACGGCTACTTTTTCAGGTAAAGGACGAATTCCATCGGCGTTGACTAGATGACCAAGAAATTTGATTTCGTTTTTTCCAAATTCGCACTTTTTTAGGTTGATGGCTAGATGATTTTCCCGAAGGCGACGAAAAACTTCAGCCAAATCTTGACGATGTTGCTCTATTGAAGTCGATGCAACACAAATGTCGTCGATGTATGGGAAAACAAAATCTAGCCCTCGTAACACCTCGTTAATAAGCCTCTGAAATGTTTGGGCGGCGTTGCAAAGTCCGAACGTCATGAATTTAAATTCGTATAGCCCGAATGGAGTGCTAATGGCCGTTTTCGGGACATCATCGGGATGAATTGGCACCTGGTGGAAGGCTTTCTGCAGGTCAATTTTTGAAAAAATTTCTTACCTCGCAAATTTGTCGTGAAATCGGTTAAATATGGTAACGGATATCGATCCGGTAAAGTCTGGGCATTTAAGGCACGATAATCGCCGCATGGCCTCCAAGTACCGTCACTTTTCTTAACCAAGTGCAACGGACTGGACCAGTTGCTTTTAGATGACTGACAAATACCGGCTTTCAATAAAAAATCGAATTCTTTTTTCGCAGCAGCTAGCTTTTCTGGCGAAAGACGTCGAGGACGACAGAAAACAGGCTGGCCAGTCGTTTCGATTCGATGGGAAATCGTGGATTTTGTCGTTGAACCATATGGCGAAAGTCGGGTGACGTCGGCAAAATTTTTCAAAATGTCGGCGAAAGGTTCTGTTGAATCGAATGTTCTGATGACAGCTGCGGCCGAAAATGTTGATGACGTAAGCTGGGATATAAGATCAGTGATGTTGTCGATAAGACGGTTGCGTCGCAAATCAATAAGCAAATCGTAAAATTTTATAAAATCGGAGCCGATGATCGGTGACGTCACGTCTGCTATCACAAATGACCAGTGGAAATCACGGCGCAGGCCAAGGTCAAGTTTTATACGCTTTTCTCCTAGTACCTTAATGGGGGAACCATTTGCGGCATATAGCATGACGGCAGTTGGACGGACATCAAAAGACTTCGAAGTCAGTGGCAAGACGGAAACGTCGGCGCCGCTGTCTACCAAAAAAATTTTATTTGTATACTTATCTCTTACTTGCAAGCGAAAAATTTGGCATCGGGTGGAGGAATCTTCGCAGGAATCCTTCACCTGCCCATCAAGTCACTGGCTGGACGATGAAGTGTCAGAAGCAACCACGTGGACGTGACGCTTCTTATGGCGACAGGGGCTTCGACATTTTTTTGCGTTGCGACCATATTTTTTGTGGTACCAGCATTCGTCACCTGTTGCGTTGCTGGAGTAGGCAGGGCGAGATTGCGAACGATTGCGTGTCGTCATTGGTCTACGTGAACGTGAACGTGATCGCGAGCGTGTTGAAAGCTGGTCGAATTTTTTGCCTAATTCGATTACGGCAGCTCGAAGCTCGTTAAATTCGTTTGACGACTTTGCTTGTACTCGATTTACCTGGTTGAGTGCAACTGCGTCAATAATAGAGTCGGCAACTTTCGTAAATTCGGCTGGAGTACCAGACGAAGCTGCCACAACAGGTTGGGCGAACTCCGGCAACCGTTTGGTCCATAAACCTTTTAAGGCCGCATCTCCAAGCGTGTTGCCGGCGACACGTTTCATCTCGAAGTATAATTCGGATGGTTTTTTGTCACCGAGAGGGAGATCGGATAAAAGGCGGTTCAGCCGACGCTGTTCACTATCGGCAAAATGTTCAATAATTTTTGCCTTCACGTACTCATACCTGTCGTTTTGTGGGAGCGTTGCGATTACCTCCGCCAGTTTAGAAATCACATTTGGGTCCAACGCTGCAAGTATAGTGGCCGTTTTTTGCTTGTCTGCCACAATGCCGGATGCCGTAAACCAAAAATCCATTGTTGTAAACCACGCTTCAATGTTGGTATTCGACATTTGTGGCACAGGCAATCTGGCATACACCACCGAAACATTTCCAATAGGTGATGCTGAAATGCCACTATCCGTGCCGGCCAATGTTGATGCTGCCGCTGGTGTGCCACCGTCTTCCATTTTGTTTTAGTGAACAAAATTTATTAAAAAATTGTTGCGCAATTTGCACAAAAAAGATGGCGGCAAGTGACGCCTGTTGATTTCCGAGCAAAATGGCGGAACACCAGCTCGAAATTCCAATTTGCTAAAAAAATCCTTAATTTGCACGTCTCGGGGTCACCAGTTTGGTAAATTGTTGTCGTTACCAATTAAAAATAACTCGATCGTTCAATTTAATAAAAAAGTTATATTTATTTAATTTAATTTAATTACAAAAAAGGATTTTAGAGACGTGTTGTCTTTTGGATGTAAAATGAGAATGAATAATAATGTAATACTGTAATGGTTATTGTTTTGGTTAGTGCTGCTGAAAACACTAACATTGTACCAGCTACCGGTTTGGTACCAACTAGGTACTGGGTAGTAAAACAGTGATGCCACATATATAGATTAATTTTGATTGATCAGTGATTAACCAATGAAAGCTAGAGCTTTTTAGTTCCATGTGAAGTCTCTTGGTTTCTATGTGACTGCGCCAAGTAAGCCGTCTATCTAGATAAATACCAAGGTAGGTGACATAATCAGACTGCGATATATTAACGTAGTGGAGTGTGACAGATTAGCAATTTCCTCTCCTTAGAGCGAATGTAACATACTTACTTTTCAGCACATTCACCTTTATTCCCCAGTTTTTCAACCATGTCTACATACGTTACACAAATACGTTATAAAAAATTCAAATGACATTTACATGAGAGCTAGGTGAAATTAGAGACCGATATTTCCCGATTGCAATGCCAAACAATCTTTACCAACAGAGATCGTGTTTTAAATAGATGGACAGAGGGATGGACATAGCTAGGTCGTAATAGAATCTTATATGGACCCAGAATATATAGGTTATGTGAATAATATATTGATATGTTACAAACGCAATGACATAATCAATATACCCCCGATCTTTTTCGATGATACGTATAAAAATGTAAACGTTTTAAAATCAATTTTTGTAATAGATTAAACACATACATATATCCGTTCCTCTAAAATTATTGAATTGTTAATTACGCACTTTTGCACCTCATTGGACGATATATAAACAGTGTACCGTTAGTTCAGCAATAGACTAACACTGCTGCCATGTACATATTTAGTCATCATAGAATAGAATTTTCTGATAGAATTTTCTGATAGTACGTGGAACCGACTAAATAGTTTGGCGAAAAATTCGGTTGTGAGCACGAATCTGTTTTCCATATGTATGATAAGAATTTTTAAAATGTATTTATCAACAAAAATTGAATTGTATACTATGCTGACCAAAATGGTATTTAATACGGGTACCAATTGTTCATTTTGTATAAAAACATTTATCTCTTTGTCCCGAATTTTGTTGTTTTATATTTTCTATAACTATAAACGCATATTATTTTTAGCTTTATCTAAACTTATGGACATGTTTTGTTCAAACAAGATTTGGGAATAAGATGTTTGATATAAAAATAACTTGTTCGAAAAATAACTTTTTAATTTTTAAATATTGACAGAGTAAGCTTGGAGACTACAAATACATAACGCGTGGATCAGAATAATCTAGTATTTTTAATTAAAGATTTTCTTTAAGATTTTACTAGTATATCATCCAAGATGGAAAGTTCGTCATAGCATTATCTATAACTTGGATGAATTCATCGGCATGTTTGAACTAATATTTCTGCAATAAAATGCACCAATCCGGCAAACATTTTCGTAGAAAATTTCAATCCTTGAATGTCCTTTTTGAAAGAACTTTTGATTTTTTATTTTCTCGAAAAAAGGGGTCAAATTGACGCCTACAGTGGGGAGCTATAGGGTTAAGATCTTCTACAAAAATTATACCCATAAAATTCCACAATATAACTCTGACAATAAGAATTCTCTCAGATGTTAACTGACAACATATTTTTAATTTAGTATAATGCTGCCTTTGATCAAAAAATTAAATCTATGACAGACTGTAAAAAAAAACTGAGACCAGCTGGACTATAAGATTAATCTACAAAAATGATTTACTCAACATGCCCTTTCAATCAAAAAGTTCCAATTTGTTGGACAGTGTAATTACTAAATTGAAAAAATTACTGCAATTAAGTATGTTGAAAATATATATGTATGTTATATAAATACTAGATTGACCCGGTGCGCTTCGCTACCCCTATCGATATAAAAATCGGTTCAGCCGTTTAGTAATTATTGTTTAAAAACTAAAGGTACCAATTTTACCCGTTTTTCCCCCTTTTGATCCCTTTCTGGTCCAAGTATTGAAAAAATTTATAGCCTATTGACGCTTCCAAGTAAGGATCTATCTACGTTCCAAATTTCAATAAAATCGGTTCAGCCGTTTAGGCGTGATGCTCAAACAAACAAACAAACAAACAAACAAACAAACAAACAAACAAACAAACAAACAAACAAACAAACAAACAAACAAACAAACAAACAAACAAACAAACAAACAAACAAACAAACAAACAAACAAACAAACAAACAAACAAACAAACAAACAAACAAACAAACAAACAAACAAACAAACAAACAAACAAACAAACAAACAAACAAACAAACAAACAAACAAACAAACAAACAAACAAACAAACAAACAAACAAACAAACAAACAAACAAACAAACAAACAAACAAACAAACAAACAAACAAACAAACTTACAAAGACATTTATATATTTATATAGATATGAGATCAAGCTACTGGTAGAAATTTATGTTCCCTTTCACTCCTGTAAGTATCATAGGGCCGTAAATAGATTCTTCCAATATATTTGATATGATGCATGATGTTTTCTTTTAGTTATTTCATAGAGGTTTTAATTGTGATATTTCGATGATACATGTCATTATTTTGGAACAAGGAAGAAATCTATGGTAATGATCAGTTCATTGCAAATATTCTATCGTATAAGCGATTCTAAAACGAATATTTTTAGTAATATCCTTAATTCAGGAAATTTCTTTAATAAAACTGATATGGATTTATTAGAAGATGTATATTTATTTGGTATGTCCCGCGCACTCGAAACAAATTTAGAATGTAAGAAAAAAAAAATGTAGAGAATGTGAGAAAAGATAAAATCACATTTTATTGTTGGTGTTTTGTTTAAGCTTTGATATTTTTACAAATGAAGCTTGAGTGTCTGTAATTCTCATTCGCTCTATAATTTTATTTGTATAATATTTTTAGTTTTTCTAAAGCCTTTTGGGAAAAGGATTCCTTATGATTTAGCCTAAGCAACCAGTGAAATGCGCATAGGAACTAGCTTATCCACCAACAATAAATTTCAGTGAATTTATCAATAAACTTGGGAATTTAGCATAAGAAAATCTTACTTAACTATTAATTTTGTATTCCCGAATAACCCTTTAATGAAAAATTTGATATTTGTTATAGAAAATCACACAATTCCCAAAAAAAAAATATTTTAATATTTATCATACCATTAGTGGGTTGAAAAATACCGTTTGCAAAATAATTCAGAACATATTAGGGCATTCAAAACAAGCTTTAATTTTTTGAATCCGGCTATTAGAAAAATTTGAGGCTCACTTTGGGAACTTAAAACCGTTGGAAGGTTCACTAAATCGGACTATCTGTTACAAATAACAGATTTATTTCTATTATTTTTCAAATTTCCCACTGTGAGATGTCATATGTTTAGTTTAATTAGAAATAGCAACGTCTTTGTTGTGCACTATTTAATCGGGGCTGCCCTAGTATTTATATGTTTGTAAAAGAGTTTTTAAAATTATAAGGATGTATGTTCCAATAAATGATTCTCGTTATAAGCTATTTATTTAGAACAGTGTGTTGAATTATTGCTATTGCTTTTGTTATATATTTCTTCTGTTTTTGGCTTTCATACAGCCTACTTCGTTGTAGATTCCATTGAATTTTGGTATCGTCATCATCATAAAAAGTAGAAGTAATATAAACAACATTTGGGAAATCAATTTGAAGTCATTAAATGATATGTGGAAGTTGTTTTTCTTCCAACAAATCCATAACGAAATGCAACAAAGCAAAGTAAAGTAATACATAAGGCATGACTGCTTTGCACATTGGGCAAAGTATTAGAGAAAATGAAAACAAAAAAAAAAAAAAATACTAAAAACTCTCAAAGTTTTAGTTTTTTTTTTTTTTCATTTTCAATATTTATAAAATAATAATTATACCAGAGGGTTAAAATCGATGTCAAAGCAAGTACCTAAAACTTTTAAATATCATACAAATATTGAAGTTTTTCATAAAAATTTTATGGGGTTTTGTCGACTTCCAATAGGTGGGAACCAAAATTTGCAAAATATTAATATATATACACAAACTGAATGTTTCGGGTGGCTTTACATTAGGTTAGGTTCCACGGGCAGCCACTCTTCAAGCTGTTCTCTTGGGTCCCATTTTAATACCCAAGGGGTTGACAGAAGGGTATTTATTAAACATCCTTAAACTCCTACAGTAGTCATTGTACCGTAGGCCCAGTCTTCCCAACTATACAGTGTCCCGTAATGAAGGAAAAAATTGGCCTTATTTGCTCAGGAAGAAATTCCATAAGTATATTCTGGGATCATATACGGGCCAAGCAGGCCTCGTTATAACACAGGAAGACTGGTTTGTCCGCCTGTTTTGAGCAGTCTCCTGTATCTAACAAGGGAAATACCAGAAAAGAGGTCGATCGCCTCATCATTCATCATCGCACCCTTTTTGGCCAATTCATATGCTATACAATTACCCTGATTTCCATAACCATAATTCTAGAATGTCACGCAATTTCATTAAGGGAAGACACCCGCCATTCCGTTAAAGACAGTCTTGCTATCAGTAAATTTACATATATCACCAGATATTCGATAAAACCTCAGCCAGTTGGATGCACGTTTAATGACAGTAACTTCCAACTAAAGAGCCGTACAGAAGACTTTACCTTGCTAGAACAAAAAATCTATGTTTACTTTGTTATGATTTTCCCAATTCGTATGACCATAAAATATCTTAATTACCAAAACATTAATATCATATAAATAAAATAGCAATACCCTGCGTAATGACCAAGTGATTTTGTTTTTCAATTTCATCCAATTAACGTTACTGTCCTGCCTATTGGCAGCTCATACCTTTTAATGATGATTTGTATCAATTCTTTGTCATCTATTAAAATTACGTGAATAAATAATTGTGAATATGCAAAAAATAAAAATAAAAATCATCATGAAGTCATAAATTATTCTGTAATACAAAGTGATGCTTTAAACAGTCTGAATAATTTACAGCATTTTAAATTTGTTGTATATTCAAGCCAATATGATGATATAATGCTGTATATATTTCAGTCGATATATTTTTTACAGGGAATTTCTTATTTGGCATGAATTTAAAAGTAAATTAAAAATCAATTAAGAATTTTAGAGGTCTTTATCAAAGATAATTGCTGCAACAAATTCAGAAATCATGTTTAAGAAAATAATTAGTTCATATTATAATAGATTTAAATACAAATAAGTATTTTCATAAACCAAGATAAGCATTTTTACTGGAATTCAAGTTAAAAGCAAGAGTAATTCAAGACTTGTATTATAGTCAAGCAATTGAAATATAAATGTATTACACTTTATATCAATAGCATTCTCCAGTAAAAAGGAAACATAAATTCAAGCTATATGTTTTTTGTTTGAAAAATATATAATTTTTTAACATATTTTTCCAATTTAAAACATAATTATATGTATTTGCATTAAAATTAAATTCCAACAAAATATTCTAGTGCTTGAATTCTTGGGGCTTTGGGGCTAATTGTTTCATGAATATAGTGGTTTTTTATTCTATATATACCCACCACCATATGATTTTATCATTCCGTTTGTAAAATATCTCAATATTGGTCGAGTAACCAAAAAGTAAATATATATTGTTACGAATGTGCAATAGCGATTTGAATTTAACGGTCTGTAACGATTGCCTGCAACATTCATCATGTTTATAAGCACGTCCATTAGTAGAGGCTTCTTCTTGTCAGCAATGTTGATAGCATGCGGTTATTAGCATTGTTTGTAAGTATGACAACACTGCATTAGGGTTCTATAAGTCGATTGTTCGATTGTTCGAACAATCGACTTTTTGCTGAAAAAGTCGAAAAGTCTAAGTCGACTTTTTGGTCACAAAAAAGTCGAACATTCGATTAGTTATCACAAAAGTCGATAAAAGTCGAAAAAAGTCGAATAGTCGATAAAAGTCGAAAAAAGTCGACTTTTAAGATTGTTAAAAAAATTTTTAATTGCAACATTATACTAAAACAAAATATGCACAGAATAACATAATAATTTTATGTTATTGCAATTTGGTACACTTACATTTTTTCTAGTGTATGCAAAAATAAATAATAAGTAAATGTTCATAAAAAAATGCTCTTTCTACATATTATATATTATCGCCTTAAAACATTTAATTTTTATTGCTAAAATTAACAGAAGGCGCATCAATAAATGCAGAAACCATGTATTTTTTACAAAAAATGGTAAAAAGTGGAAAAAAAGTCGAAAAAAGTCGAAAAGTCGAAAAAAGTCGATTTAACTAAAAAGTCGAAAGTTCGAAAAGTCGACTTTTCATAAATTACCAAAAGTCGAAAGTTCGAAAAGTCGACTTTTTGTTTCAACTATAGAACCCTACACTGCATGTTTAAGCTGCTAACATTAACATCGAAAGCATTAGAATTCGAATTCGAATGTTCTAGTTGTCCGTTAAGATCATTGTGGAAGATTCACAATAGATGGCGCGTGTATAAATAGTGGCAGAAGTTGCAGTCATGAGTGAAGTTGATCATTGTCGTTGTTAGAGTTAACATCAACTGTCTTGTACGTGTATACTTGTACATTATAAAGTGTGTGTGTGTATTTCAGTGAATTGATATAAGTGTATAAAGACACTGAGTGACTATTTAATTCTGTTGTTGTTGTACATTCTAAATAAATAAAGAGTTGTTACAATTTTAAACTACAAAAACTGCTATTATTTGCAATCAAAACTATCCGGTTTATTTAAAGGAAATAAACCAACGATTTTAATAGGTAAAAACGTAACAATATTATGTATCCTTACATTATATGATCTAACTACGTCCGTCCATCTGTTGAAAATATTTGTTGTTGCTCGTAAATGTTTGGTACTGAAAATGAGCAAAATCGGTTGAGCACAACCAGAGTTAAAGAGCAAAATGGGGCAGCCTCCAAAAAGCTGATATTTATCAAAAATGATTTGCTATTTTCTTTAAATATATTAAAGATAAAATCATGATATTTTGCTCGCGTTGTTTCTAAGGTAAAACGACATACTCTGTTGAAAATGTTCGGAATCAGTCAATTGTTTATCCTACCTTCCATACAAATTTCTTCCCGGAATATGGCTCTTTGGTATATAAATGCCTATTGAAAAGCAGTATCCATACAAAAATCTGTAAAAATATGTTCCATATACAAAAAGAAATTACAAAACGCTGTTTGAAACGGCCCAATCCTCATGTACACAAAAATCGCCTTACATTATTATATGAAGATCGGCATATAATTGGTCATAGCCATCATATAAGGACCACTTCCGAAAAAAAACGCAGAGAAAAAATATAGTTGTGCATGTTTACAGTAACCATTTCCACATTTTAATAAGTCTTTTAATAATATTTACTCACAGTTACTATTTACATGATTGTGGTAACAATAATATGGTTAACTTACGATTCACAGGATTGTATCAATCATATATATGGTTACAGTAAACATGTATATGTTTGTGACAACCATTTATATGATTCAGGTTTTACCATATTATGTTGCTCTCGGCTAATTGATATCATAATCTGATAACAACATATTATAAAATAAAAAGATTCATCATAACAATGGTTGTCACAACCATATTCTTGTTTGCTGTAACCATATATATGATTGATACAATCATGTGAATCGTAAGTTAACTATATTATGCTTACCACAATCATGTAAATAGTTACTGTGACTATAATATTGTAAAAAAAAAACTTTTAAAAATTATGAAATGGTTACTGTAAACATGCTCAACTATATTTTTTCTCTGCGGGTATATTGTTTCTTAGTATGCAAAAATCATAATAATGGATTTTATGACGACCTGTCTAAAATTGCCCGTAGGTCCCATATAAGATACACATCTGAGAATAATTATACTGTGCGAGAGCCCAGCAAAGTTGTTAAGCTCAATGCCAGCTACAACAGAGTCAATAAAGGTTTAAGTTACCATTCACATAATTGTAGCAATCATACATAAAATACTTTATTATCCACCAACAAATATATAGTATTGTTTTTCGCAGACCCACAAAATTACATATATTCTGGGTCCTTATTCAAAAACAATCTTGCTATATAAATATATCTGTCTGTTGATGGCAGGATAGCACCTAGAGATACAGACTTAAGAGAATGAAATTTTCCAGAAAATATTATTTAAAGATCAGAAATATTCGGTGTTGAATATGGGAAAAATCGGTTCAAACCAAAAAAATTTTAAAATTAAATCTCCATCCGATGTTTAAAAACAATAAAAATAATTGATGATAGCTATCTTATGTATTCAAAAGTAGGTAGAATCGTTAAAAACGTTGGATCAAAATATATGAAAAACTTTGTTCGGACTGAAATCTTTTATTACTTAATAGAATATATAAAATTAATCAGATTAAGTGAACCAGATACACAACAATCGGTTGTGGTTTCAGTACAGATAAATATATAACACTTTTACTTTTTATTTATTTAAAAGGAACAAACGAATATTTATTAAATATTAAAACAGTTTGCAGGCTAATTATACAATTTCTATAAATAAATTTTAATTGGAATAAAAATCGATAAATAATAAAACAGTATCCTTGAAATTATGATTTTAATTTATAAATATATGTAGTTTACAATTATGTGTAGGTGTAGTTTATTGAATATTTTTGCTCGTACATACAAGCTAACATATGTTCAAATTCGAACGCAAGATTCTATGTATTAGGGTTCCTAGGAATATTGAAGAAATCACACAAATGACACAAATTTTCTGGAAATAAATTCATAACACTCTGGAAATAAATTCAGTGAATGCTTGTTATTGGAAAAGATGAATTGATTTAGAAATAAATTACCAGAATTGAAAAAGTGCAGGAAATTAGAAACCCTAGAATGTACGTAAGTGAAGGTTTTCTGCATGTGTATACAGCTGTGTTTTTGTAGGTATTGGTATTTTTACTCTGGTTGTGTCAGTTGTAGTAGTAGTTGTATATCAATGTGATTCTGTCAACACTCTGCATGTTTATTTCTATTTTCATTTCTTTTGGTTTTGTAGCTTTTAATTCAAATGATTTTTGTAAAATGTCGGTTGTTTAATTTTCCCTCTATTTGTGTGGAAGTTGTACGCTCAGATTTTATTTTTCATGCTGAATTTTCCAAGCAGAAGTTGACATGGAAAACAAACATAGAAACAAGCGCACTTGCAGCCTCCTAAAGGAAGAGAAGTGTCCTTCAACAATAAAGGAAATACACATACAAACAAACGAATGAGTAGAGGTAGATCATTTAAATACAGACATATAGTGATGTATGCAAGTGGAGAAATTGTTAAGTAATTAAAATTTCAATGCCTTTTTATACCAAACAAATATATATATTTTTTTGTACAATAAAACCAATTTTCTAAAACAAAGTTAAAAAAAGATTTTTTTAACAAAAGAAGCAAAAGTAAATCTTCAAATTGTATATTATTAAGTTATAGGATTGGGTACAATTACGGTTAACATTTGAATAAAAATGATTCCATTAATAAAATAAATACGAGAACAAATTTATTTTGAAGCATAAATTAAAAATTAGAAAAAAAAACAAGTAAGAGTGCTATATTCGGCTATGCCGAATCTTATATAAACTTCAACTTTGTTGTGGATGCATTAATTGACCATTTTCAGCATATAGCATCCTAAATATATCAAGAAAACTTTTAAAAATTTTACATTTAATTGCTGAGGAACATATTATATTGTAGAAGTTACAAACGAAATGACAATCTTATATATACCCTTCTCACGAAGGTGAAGAGTATAAAAACAACAACGCCAAACGAAACACCAAAAAAACAAAATACGCAAAGCAATGAAACCAACTCACATCCAAACATATGTACGTTTTGTTGCATTTTTCTCAAACACCAAAAACAAAATACGCAAAGCAATGAAGTCAACACACATCCAATCATATGTACGTTTTGTTGCTTTTTTGTCAAAGCATGCAATAAATTGTCTTTTTTTGATGAAATTTTCAGAGGTTGTCTCGGATTTTTGCTCATATCTCCGTTTTTTATGGACGGATATTGGTGATTTTAAATAGGAAACTTTTCGAAAGCATGTCTGACAGAATTATTGAAGATTTGGATCCCCAAGATACCTGGGGTCTTCAGAAAATTGATTTCAACAGACAGACATACGGACATGGCTTAATCGACTCCGCTATCTATAAGTATCCAGAATATATATACTTTATATATATTGTTGAAATTACAAACGGAATGAAAAATTTATATATACCCTTCTCACGAAGGTGAAGGGTATAAATATCGAAAAGAAATAACAAAACTATTAATTCATAATGTTAAACATAGATGTTTATCATTGTAAATTATCAACCAAAATCAGAGTATTTTTATCGTCTGCTTCGAATCTTATATAACCACCACCAATGCACCCAAATAAGATAATAGCAATAACTATTTGTGCCAAATTTCGCTTATGCCCTATCGTTTTTTATTCGTTTTTAAATGTCTGACGGGCGATAAATTGTTCTACTTTTTGTGAAACCGATTTGGCCTTTTCTCAATACCAAATATTTGGGGATCTAGGCGCTATTGTGCCTTTAAAAGAATGATAAATGGACGAACATAGCTGCATTGTCTTTGATTATTATGATATGTTAATGTGTTACAAACTTAAAGACAAAATCTATTTACCCACCATATTTTTGGAGGTGGCTATTAAAATGACCAATCAAAATTTAACTCGAATAAATTTCATACCCTACACCATTATGGAACTCTTAATATCCCTCAATATTATTTCCTACAATTCATCTAATTTTAAACCCTTCCACTTTTGTTTCTTACGTAAACAGTAATACTAGTGCAATATGAACATGAAAAGAAATAAACAAAGAATCTGTTTCCTTAAATATCATTCCACTTGTTTTTTAATATAAATTCAGCAGATTGTAATGGCATTTCATACCATTATTGTTTTTAGATGCTCGTATGTCAGCATTCGGCATAAAGCCAACTTTGGATAAACATACAACGAGTTTTTTGCCGGAAAAAAAATGCAATATTTCCCTTTTTTGTTTGTTTGTTAAAAGTGAATAAAATCAAGCATAAATTCTTGCCACATTATAATTGAAACGAGGGTGAATTTTTTTTTTTTTTTGTTTCCGCAACAAAAGAAAATTTAAATGTAACCTGTATTTGTTTGCTAAAGAGCAGCTAATACTGTATATACTGCTAACATTTATTAATTGTTTTGCACAGTGTGTCTTTTTATGTTTTGTATAAACACCCTCGTAACACAGTTTTTTGCCGGGCATGTAAGAGCAGATTAGAGTGAGAGGTCATTAAAGCCAACAAGTTGCTTAGAGCTGTGTCTGACTGGCTGTTGTTGTGTGGAGACGTAGAAGGAAATAGACTGTGTGCCATAGAAAACTTAAACACTTCCGTAATAAAGAATCAACAAAAACAAGAACTTACACATGTTTACATAAATACATATGTGTAAGTATGTAGGAGTGACATTTTCAATGTGTATGTGAAAGTTTAAATAATTCAAAACTCTTCTATAGACGTCAGCAAAAACGAAAAAAAGTAATTCAATGTTTTCATTTATAATTTTTTTTTTCTACGTTTTTGTTTTGAGTTTTAAAAGCCAAGAATTCTTTACACATGTGTAGGTCATTGAAATGTGTATTTTTGTATCGTTATACATAATTTTACATACATATTTATGCGACTATACAATGTAGTATATATTTTAAACATACTAGCACACTTATTTAAAAACACATTTATATTTGTAGCTTTGTATCAGAATATGTATTTTATCATTTCCATTTATCACTGCATGCAAAAAGAGATTTTATCAACCTGTTGTTGCAAAAACACATTTAATACAAATATTTAAATAAATACATTAATATGTACATGTTTCAAACTTAATCCCTTGTAAAGTTATACTAGTATTGTAAGATTGGCTACCGTTACCGCTAAGTCAACGTTACCGAAATAATTGCAATTACCGTTACCGCTAAAATACCTTTACCGAAATAAGCTTAAGTACCGTTAGCGCTAAGTCACAGTTTAAATTAATTAATACGTCATCATAACGTATATAACTTTACATACAATTCTTTTATTTTCGTAAGCTGAATCCTGATAATACACAGAGATAACAGATTCGTGATAGCAACCGAATTTGTTGCCGATCGAATGATTCGTCTGCACACATAGAATTTATCGGTTTTATCAACAGAAAGTCAGTTGACAAGAAAGAATTTCGGTCAAAGCAACCAAACTTTTGTTTTCCTTTTTAAAATTTTGTAGCCACAACTGTAAGATTCGGTCACTAGGGTAGAATCATTCGATTGGCAACAAATTCGGTTGCTATCACGAATCTGTTATCTCTGTGTAGTTACTTCAATATAAATTTGAATCTTACGCCCATTATTTTAGCTTGATAAATATAGCAATATCGGATTTCTATTTTTGCCAACTTAACATTTTCATGGGACCATTTCTCCTTTACAAATTTTGATATATTTGCTCTCTTTCTCACCCATACCATTAAAAAATGCATGAAAACCACAAAGACAACTAACTGTACACTATTGTGGTCATCAAAGAGATAACTGCCAATAAATGTTGCTCCTACATATATACGTCACAGTCATAATATGAACATAATAATTGATTTTCATTGACACAATGTTATCGTAATGAACTATGTATTTACGTCATATTGAATATTTTTTTAACGACATTTTTTTAATTATAAAAAAATAATGATGTGGTTACTTATTAACAACATCTAAAATTAAATGTCAGAGTTTAAAAACTATTAAATATTATAGTATTACTTTAGGAACATAATAACAAATTTCTATGATAGACAAAGACATTAAGACTGATATGAATAAACAAACGGTACCGTGAAATAACTACCAAATGAAATAACTCCCAATGAAATAACTCCCAATGAATTAAATCCCATAAAAAATGAAATAATTCCCAAACTTGAAAAATTAAAGAACTACCAAAGGGTAAAATGAAATAACTCCCAATAATCGGAGGTTTGAAATATTAGTCCCAAAAAAAGCGAAATAACTCCTCATGAAATAAATCCTAATAGAAATGAAATAATTCCCAATCCGAAGCAATTTATTTATGTAATCTAACTCCCAATGAAATACAGAACTACAAAGGTGGTATTATTCTTCGCTCACCAAACATTTTTTGCATTGAGGGCCTATGGCAAAGGTTTCCTCCTCTGGGGTGTATGAAAAACTGGCTTCGCTGATTAAAGTTGTATTGCATTGCAGGCCTTCGGCCGGGCGTTACGATTTTCTCCTCTGGGGTGTATCAAAAACTGGCTTCGCTCAGAAAAGTTTTTTGCATTGCCAGCCTTCGGCCGGGCGCTAAGGTTTTCTCCTCTGGGGTGTATCAAAATCTGGCTTCGCTCAGAAAAGATTTCTTTCATTGCAGAAAGGTTTTATAATATTTCAGAAAGCAGATTTTCATTTCAGATTGACAAAGGCCGACAATGCAAAGATAATATTTTCTGAGCGAGGCCCAGAGGAAAAAATCTTAGCGCCCGGCCGAATTTTTAACACACTTTAAAAATTACAAAAATGAATTAACTCCCAATACAGTGAAATTACTCCTAATTCCCAAAGTTAAATGAAATAAAACCCAACAAAAATTTCATTGGGAGTTGTTTCATTGGGTGTTATTTCATTATGAAAAAACTCCCAACAAAAAATTATGAAATAACACCCTACGCGTTAGGAGTTGTTTCATAATGAACTAAGTCCCAAGTTGTATGAAAAATTTGTTGTGTGTTATTTCATTTTTTTGTGGGGAGTTATTTCATTTGGGAGCTATTTCACGGTACCTAAACAAACTTGTAGTGAAGCAATCAATTTCAGAGTCAATTCTAATTGAATATATAGTTATGGTTTTATTTAATAGAGTTATGAGTTTAAAAGTTTAAAATGAAAATTTCTAAAAAGCATTATATAAAACCATGTCTGAGTGCTGTATTCGTCTGTGTTGCATCTCATATTAATATCATTAATACAATACGGTTGGCGATTTCTCCACATTTTTAATAAAAACATTTATCTCGTTCATCTGATTTGTTTAATTTTATATTTTCTATTTTATTTACCTCTATTAAAAGGTAAACTTCACTCCGCTAAATGCATTCATTTAAATGATATCTGACCAAGAAATATTTATCTAGCAAATGATACACTGTTGATTAAAATTTCTAAGTTGTGTTACATTTCTTTGTTATATATATTGACTATGAATAGAATTTAGTATCTAAAATATATATACAAATATTGGCAAATTGAAACTCATTCGAAAGTATGCGCTGCACAGTGGAATCAATCGAATAAAAAGAGATAACAAATCTTTAGCTTCTACACTACTTCTGTAAATCGTAGTTTCATCCATTGAAATCAATCCATATTTATAGGAATTACAAGTTGTATATAAGTTTGTCATTCCGTGTGTAACATTGAGAAATATTCAT
Organism: Calliphora vomitoria; assembly: GCA_942486065.2. NCBI lineage: Eukaryota > Metazoa > Arthropoda > Insecta > Diptera > Calliphoridae > Calliphora > Calliphora vomitoria. Next base: position 95,732,839 of record OW818029.2, read on the forward strand.
CTGAGACCCAACAAAGTATATATATATTAATGATCCTTATGAAATTCTAAGTCTTGATTGAGCAATCAAGAAACCAATTTTTTTTTGGATCAGGAACTATTTGACCATATCCCCCATAAGTTTACTTCCGAAAATCACTTAAATACACTTAAATATCTTATATATATATCGGTATCAGATTGAAATTCGACTTGAATAATCCCCATCCACATGAAAATCGCTGTAGAGAATTTCACGAAGATCGGCCCATAATAGGTAATAGCTCCCATATAAGGACCACTTCCAAAAAACACATTCATTTTCATAAATATCTGAAAAATATCGTTATCGAATTAAAATTTTACAGAGATCGGTAGTATTAATTCACAAATGAAACTACTAGATTGTGTGAATATCGATTTATATTTAACCATATAGCTCCCATATAAGGTCCATTTCCGAAAATTACTTAACTGCTAATAAATCTCTTATAAAAGCTTCTTTGAGGTTAAAATTTTAAATAAATATTTCCCATATATATGAAAATCGATGTGTTGAATTTTATGAAGATCGGCCGATAATTGGTCATAGCTCCCATATAAGGACCACTTCCGAAAAACACATTAACCTCTATAAATATTTTAAATATATGGATATCGAACTAAAATTGTGTACATATCATTTCTTTGTATCCAAACATTATACTACTGGGTTTTGTGAATATCGGTCCATTTATCACCATAGCACCCAAATTAGCTCCATTTTCGATAATCACAATAATACCCATAAAAACTCTTGTAAATAATGTTATGGAAAAAAATATCAAGCAAATAGGCCTCAAATACATAGAAATCACGTTAAAATATTTAATTATATCTCCCAAATAAGTCGCACATCCGAAAAATACATTAACGCATATATACACTCATATAGGTAAAAAATGCAACAGAAATAAGTTTCATGTAGATTTGGTGACTATGGGTTCATAATTATATGTATAAGATTCACATCCGGTAAATTCATTAGAACAGAACAAAAATATACTTTTGAAATTTGACTAAATATATTTGTTTACCCTTTTACTTCACTTGTGGTGAATAAGGAAAATGTTGAGCCAATCGGTAATGTTAACCAATTATTAAGTATATAAATTGTTAAATAGTACATTTTATTCCTATTATAAAATTATAGACTCTGTTAGAAATGGTAGGAATATGTAGTTTTTTCAATTATAAATTGCTGAATTAGATAACTTTTTTATACATTTGAAATAAAATATCTTCTGCGTAAACTAGATTTTCTAACAATATATAAAATGCTATCATACTTTAAATAAACTTTTATATAGTTCAAAATGTGTTTTATATCAGGATTCATTTATAATCCATAAAGTGGCTTAAAAAGAAATTCGCTTATAGTCCACAAAAATTGTGCATCTGTATTTGTAGACTATAAGCGAAAACTACTGTATTACATTAACATTCTACCAATCTTCATAATCGGAAATAAGTCCCAATAACAAACACTGAATATGGATATTAGAGTGTTTATACCAATGTAATTTCTATAATAATCTATAATTTAGGTGGAGTGTATTTAAGATCGGGCATAGCCGAATACAGCACTCTAACTTGTTTTTATTTACTTACGTGTTTTTGAAAGTACAGAAAGAAATATTTTATTTCCCCATGTTCAACTTAAATTTTTATGAATAAAAAGTGTGTTTTTTGAAACTGAAACATCCTTAACTCAGCTATTTTCTAGCCGATTTTCAAAAGCTCTCCTCCATTCTTAAGGTTAAACATATATCTCATGTAAGGCCCACTTTAACATGAACAAATATTTTACAAGTTTTAATATCTAGATAAAATTTAATTAAACTACATTTTACATGCACAGAAATCTTGCTACTAATTTTGTTTGAGATCGGTCCATAATTTGCACAAATACTCTGTGTTTTTATCTTAAACTAGCTGAACTCGGTCCGCGTTGCTAGCCCTTAGAAAACATCTGTTATATATTGCATCTAGATTTTAATATAGAGTGTCGTACAAAGTCGGTGATCCAACCTTCTGGTTCCAATGAATTCAAAAATTTAGTAGGTTAATCGACTGCTTGTTCTTCGTTCATTACTGTGTCAATCGATTTGTATTTTATTGTTTCGCCAGGCAGTTTCAATTGCATTTGCTTATTGAGCTTGTTTACAGCATAATTTGTTTGTTCCAAAATTGCATGTTCCCACAGCCAATCCGAATTTTTGTAGTTGATTGTCGACAACGGCTTGAATATTCATTTGCATTTGGCAGAAGTTCGGGAACGAAATCTCATTTGTGGCGGGATCGATTGGAATTTTTCCATTTCCGATGTCCAAAAATTGTTTTGAGAAGGTTTCGGCAGAAGGGTATTGCAGCAAATGCAGACACATGTTCGTTAATAGCGTTCCGCTTCTGCAGCTTCATTTGCAGTGAAATAAATTTAAAGGAAATTCGCATCAACATTGGGAAGCGGGTACATTTGGCCTTTAACTTTAAAGGTGGGCATGAATCCGACATCATTTGAATTTCATTTGTGGTATAGTATAAGTATTGATTTTGCCACGCCATTCCGTCAACAGACCGAAAATCAAAAATCAGACTTTACAGTGTTACTCGCTAGGCTTTTCTGAAGATTCAGTGAAAATTTTATCAGCATAGGTCAAGCCATTTTTGATTCCATACGGAACATACATACACAAATCCGTTTTTATATACATACATATATATGGCATTAGCGGTATAATGTAAAAATTTAATTTTTACACACCCCTCCGCCCACAGACCGAATATCAAAAATCTAACTTACCCACTCGGCTATTTTGCAGATTCCCTGAAAATTTCATCAAAATCGGTCTAACCGTTTTTGAGTTCATTTCATACAAACATCCATTTTTAATATATATATAGATAAATAAACTCCTTACGAAAAAATTAAATTACATCCTCACAATTGAGACTTCTTTCATTATGAAATAACTCCCAATGAAACAATTCCCAATGACACTTTTGTTGGGAGTTATTTCATATAAAACTTCACTCCATAAAAATTGTTTTGGATTGCATGCCTTTGACCGGTCTCGAAGGTTTTCTCCTCTCAAATGAATCAAAAAGCGGCATCGAGCAGTAAATATTTCTTGCATCTGGGAGTAATTAAATTTTTTAAGTTTGGGAATTAGTTCATTTTTGATGGGAATTATTTTATTCGGTGTTACTTCGCGGTGCCCAATTATAGAGTACTTAAAACTAATATATGTAAAGGCATAATCAACATATTTATGATTATTTATATTTGTATGGAAGCTAGGTAAAATCATGGACAGATATTTCCGATTTTCAATACCAAACAATCCTTATCAATAGAGAGTATTTGTGGTCTGCGATGAACATTTCGATGTGTTCCGGAACGACAAAATCATATTTTTTGATGGTGGTCCTAAAACTTTGAAAAATTACTCTTATTTTACTTGAAATCTGTTACTATTTTAGAGCTTTGCTTTATAATGGGCAGATCATAGCTGAATTTTAGTAAAATAATATTTATTAATGAAGTAACATATTTTACTTGTATATTATTTAGTTAAACATTTTAATTATATCTTTATCGAATTACAAAAGTCGAAATATTGTTAACCTGTCAAATCTCCCTTTAAAAGGTATTTTTAGTAGCAAAAAAACGCTTCTTTCAAGGCTAGTTAGAATTTGGAACGAAAATTAATTTTTGTTTCATTATACATAATAACATAATTCTACAAATCCTCTATTGCTTTAACTACAGAAAAGTTTTAAAGGGTATTAAGAACTTTTAAAATAATGTTTTACGTTTATATATAGTCATGTCCTACGCAGTTTGTTGTTTTATTTAAAAAAAAGCGTAATATTTCCTTAATTCGTGAATAAATTTTTTAAAAATGGTATTAAAAATATAATGATGTTAAAAAAATATTCATGCTTAAAAAAGGTACAAATAAAATGTTTAAACTTGCACGCATACGTAAATAAATATATTAAAATAATAAACTTTTTTTTTTAAACTAATTAAATAAAAAATGTTTTAGCAGCTGAAATAAAAATGTTTTCATTTATTTAAATGAAAAATAGAAGAAATACACTCGTTAATATGTATAATTTTTTCACAAAGACCATCTTTAGTTTAAACAAAAATAAATGTTTTAACTTCCTTGCGCTCCTCCTACAAAGCAGGAATGGAATGAAGTTGTGCTGTATTTTTATGTGTAGTTATGCCCTACACCATCATAGTGTGGAGAAAATATTGGGTTGGTGCTGTTGTTTGTAACATGCAAAAATATTGTCCCAACACCCACCTTAAAGTATATCAATCTGCTCAGGAGTACTTTCTGAGTCTATTAAGCGATTTTCGTCCGTCCTTGTTATCAAAGATAATTGGACACAATTTGTCACAAACTTTTATATTGCCCCAAGGAGTAAGCCTATTGAATTTCGTTAGAATCGGTCCATTATTTCTACTAGATACTACACAACTGCTCTATCTGAAAATAGTTTAGCTCTCATTCAGCCAAATTCAGCACAAATAAGTTTTATATAAGCAGAACTTGTACTACCAAATTTAGTACCGATCGGTCCACAATGTTCCATAGCGCCCATATAAGCACTATTCTCGAAAATTTCATTAATGTGCGTTAATCTCTGAAATATGTTAGTATAAATAAAATAAAATTCAATACAAATATGTTTCATATATACCAAAATAATCTCACCAAATTTTATGATGATCGGTCCATAATTAGTCACTTTATCGAGCATAAATATCTTAAAAATGTTGGTATTCAAATAAGATTCAATACAAATAAGTTTCATATCCAAAGAAAACTGTTTATAGCCTTACTCTCGATGTAGGGTATCATATGGTCGGGCTTGCCCAACAAAACATTCTTACTTGTTTTTGTATGTAAATATGTTGGTTAATACTTAGGTATGTACTTTGTTAGATTTTTAACTATGTTTACAAAATTTAAAATTATTTCGGGAAAAATACACGTGTTGGTTAGCGGTTTGAATATATATATATGTATATAAGTATTACGTAAGAAACACTGTTCGCTGCTTGCCATCAAACAATGTTGGTGTAAAAGTCTTAAAAGTTTTAAAGATTTTTGCTGTTAAACTTCTTATTTTTTATTTGTTTAAATATTTTTCTTGGTTTTTTTTTTTTACTTAATACTTATGAAATTCTTTTGTATTTTTTGCTATGCACATAAAGTGAAGAAAAACAAAAATGAAAAGGGAAAGGGAAACGCAAAAGAAATAAGTGCTTGAACCAGCTTAACGGTTTTCGTGTCATGTTGAAATTATTTTTTATTGTCCATAATTTCGCATCATGGTTTTTTGAGTTTTTTTTTTCATTTTTACTTTACAAACTACGTTTCAGTAAATTTACAAGTCACTATAATGACAGACTTAAACAACTCTAATACTTTAATAATGGCGAAAGTCTCTTGTGGGTTTTAAGACAAAAACAGAATACTCAATAAGTCAATGAAGACCCTGTAAATAATAAGTTGAAATTTGTAAAACTAAAAGCATGAAACATTGTGGAATTTAATATTTGTTTTACAAAATTTCTTGAACAAAAACCTATAATTGTAATATAAGAAACTGATTTTATTCAAAGTATTAATATGTAAAATTCTACAAATTCAAATTTGAATCATAGGGAAACTACCTAGAATTTCACTATTCACTGTAATATCGTACAGAAATAATGAAACATAATTAAAATGCACTTTCTTTAACATAAAAATTTCAATTAATTGACACAAAAGAAAAATCAATTTAGTATTAATCGAAACAGAATATTACAACGAGAATTGCTAACGTACTAAATGAAACGTTTGTATGGCCAATAATGTGATTCTAGGAACAGGAAAGCAAGCTGAAAAGCTGAAAGAAATAAATGCTTCAATTTCATTTAAAAATAACAACAGCTGAGTGGAGCAGAGTGTTCGCATCCTTGACGTCATGTCATACATGTAGGAGTCGTACCAATGGGATCATGCTTAAATGAGTTTCATGGAATACAAAAGTTAATTGCAGCAGAATGCTTCATTAATTTGTAATATAGTTTTCTTTTTTTATTTTCTTTCTTCTTATTTTCATTTAAAATACAGAAATTGTTTTAATTTGAGATCCTTTAACACAGCTCAAAAGTATATATATACATATCTACATATGTATGTATTTATATAGTTAAGAGGTTACGAACTTGTTGAAGTTAATTAATGTTAATTAATTCTGTTATACAAGTCTTTTATTATAATAATTATGAGTTTTATAGAAAATTTAATTACAATTTAATTACATACATATGTATGTTCGTACAATGTCATTTTAATATAAACTATAAAATATGACAATACTTATGAAATGTTGTTAATTTTGTTGTAAAAATCCATTTTAAGACTTTTTAGATAAACACGCAAATTTATTAGACTAAATTGGCTTTATTCTTCATATAATTCATGTAAATTGTTTTAAATGTGTGGTAATTATAGAAAATGTAAACGTTAATAAATAGAATCACAAGTAATAAAAATGACCACAAAAATAAGTAAGAGCGTTATATCTAAAATTACCCATCTCCGAGTTTTGTGTATTTTGTATAAAAACATTTAAATGGTTCAACCATTTTCTATTTTTATACCCATCACTTTCGTGGGAAGGGTATGTATAAGTTTGTCATTCTGTTTGTAATTTCCATAATATAATTTTCCGTCTGTCTGTCTGTCTGTCTGTCCGTCTGTTGAAATCTATTTTTTGAAGACCCCAGATATCTTCGGGATCCAAATCTTCAATAATTCTGTCAGACATGCTTTCGAGAAGTTTGCTATTTAAAATCAGCAAAATACGTCCATAAACAACGGAGGTATGCGCAAAAATCCGAGACAACCTCTGAAAATTTCATCAAAAAAAGACAATGCTATTGCAATGCTTTGACAAAAAACCAACAACGCGTATATGTGGATGTGTGTTGGTTATTGCTTTGCGTCTTTTGTTTTTATACCCTTCACCATGAGAGACAATGCAATAAATGCTTTGACAAAAAACTCAACGTTGTGGATGTGTGATGGTTATTGCTTTGCGTCTTTTGTTTTTATACCCTTCACTATGAGAGGCAAGGGTATATATAAAGAGAGAGTTGTTTATAATGACTTTTCATATGAGCAACTCTATCATACGTAAACACCACACACACCCAACAACAACATTCTACAACAAAGGTGCGCAGCCCATAGCACAATTGCGCAAAATCAAATCACACGTATTCTTATGCTCTTACAATTTAGTAGTCGTTGTCCACTCAATTAGACAACTACAAAAGCGCATGATCACGGGTGTTGTATTTGTTTGTTTGTAGATGGACTGAACAAAATAAAGAATTGAATGTGTTGGTGAGAGGATTTACTTCTGCGCACAGCCGAATTTAGCTCTGTTACTTGTTTATTACTAGAAAATTTCGCCTTGTTACAATCATGCATGTAAATTTGATCGAAAACAAAATAAATTTAGTGGTATTTCACAAACAAAGTTTTTCATGTTCGAGTGCATATTTTGATCTAAAACTTTGTATCAGTTCAACATATTTTGTTCTTTTTTTGGACACACAAGTTAGGTAATTTTGGTTTCCTCGTTTAAGTCCAATAATTTCTTAATTGTTCCTAAAAGTGGGAAAAACGTACATTTTGTTAAAAAATACATTTATCATCAACAAATAATATTTGGTAAACATGTAATCTTTCCCAGCCCCATAATAGTCGCTGAATGGGTCATTGTGATTCAGCAACTTGTTATGACGGACACTCTAACCCGTTCATTGGTTTTCCAATAGTCATAGTAAATGACATTTGAGTTCGTTGTCCCATTTCCTGAGCAATTTTAAATACCGATGAATCACCAGCTTACATTATGCGATTGCGATCTCATCCATAATGGACCTATTTTTAAGAATATCATCCGCAACTAAGTTAAACAGACAGTTATCATGCCCCGGAACCCAACTCAGACTCACGTTAGAAATATCTTTTTCAGAGACTGTCTACATTCGTAGATTAATAATGCGCCCCCTGGTACATAAACATATTTCTATATGCAACCTATTGGTGAATGATGAGCCAGTTCAACATATCTAGCAATTGTAATGACAGGATGTGAATTTGAGAGAAGTCTTGGTCGAATACACATTCTCAGTTGTACGTTAATAACTCTTGCTGTAGCATTAAGCAGAGTACGGAAACAAACAAAACGAAACGTTTGCTTTCATTTTGTTTTGTTCCTTGCAGTGAGTAAAACAAAAACCAAGTATAAACAATGAGAATGATTGTGCCATTTTGTTTTGTATTGTTTTTGCTCGTGAGCGCAAAATGTACATCAATATAAACGTACGCGGCTAGAAAAGAGTAAGAACAATATTGAAACATTCTGAGAAAAACGATTAACAAACGTTTGGTAATTGATTTACTCATTATAATAGAGAACAGAGTAGCAAAATAAACAAAATGAAAAAAATACGTTTCTCTATCTGTTTTGTGCTCAAATGTATGATCGTAACGGTAAATTTAATAATGCAGATGAGTGAAAAGACAATTGTTTCATTTTCTCTATTTGTCACTTTTTTTTTGTTTTTGCTCATGTACAATACAATTTAAAAATCTTGATTTGGTTTGTACATTTTGCAAAAGGTTGAGAAATGTTTTGTTTGTTTTCATACCTTGGTCTTAAGTACGAAAAAGATATCTTTACCTTTTTTCGGAATGGAAACATTTTTAAATCTAATCTAGCATGCTAATATTTCTTAAAAATAACAGAAAGACAAGGTGGTATAAATATGCCAGACCCAAGTGCCAGAGATTTCTTCCATAAAAGTCTCTGTCCATCTGTTGAAGCAGAGACAAATTATGTAGTTACAATTAGTGCCATTGTTGGTGTAATGAAAGTCCAAGAATAAAGAATCTTTTGACTCAGAATATGACATTATATCATTTCAGATGTTCCTAAGATTCCTAAATAGATTAGTTTACAAATCTATGTGCTCATGTAGATCGTCCAATTGTCCGCTTGTTTTGCCTCGTTAAATATATTACGATATACATACGTGACGAGCAAGTGCCATATCGCGGCTTCTCCCATGTGGTTTCCCTTCAGCTTGAAAGCTATATTAGTATGGATCTGAACGATTCCGTAAGGGTGTTCACTGAGACCTTAGTATCTTGAACGCCTTTAATAACAGGTATGTTATATAAAATAGCTATATTTCTCTCAATATGAAGCACTTAATTTGCACCCATACTTTCACAAATTTTATTTTGTTACATTTTTTATACCCTTCACTACCATAGTGCGCAAAGTACATGTCTGAATTTTGAAGATATTTCAAAAGAATTTTGTACATATATACATTTGTTTCGTCACAAGGACAAAGCCTATTGAAATCGTTCCATTATTTCACATAGCTCCCATACAAATGTCTTCCCGAAGTAGGACTTTATCGGTCATAAATGTTTAATTTATATAAAGTTTTAAATATTCGGTAGTCATGTCATGTGCTCGCATATAAGGCCCGCTTCCGAAAATCTCTTTAACGAGCACAAATCGCTTAAAAATGTTGGTATCAACATAACCCAGCAAAAACTTTACTTACCTAGTAAGCCAGCATGTAATATTGGAGCAAAATGATAACTACTTATTATTTGACTGAACAACTAGTTATTTTTGTTTGAGATTTCAAAAAATTCATCGGTCCTACTTATAAGTCGCAAGCAGAATCTGCAGCTAAAAAAAAATATATTGCCTTGTGTGGGAATTGAACAGCCACATACTGGTGTAGAACCCCTAACGTCTCATTTTTCAGTCAAACGCACTATAGCTGTTGTAAATGCAAAAGTTCATTACCAACCTGTTTAAAAATAAGTACCTATTCTAGTAAATAAAATAATGTGCTGGGTAACCACCACTCATTACAAAAGAATGGATGTGGTAACTAGTTGCCATTACAAAAATTCATAAAATTTTTGATGGGAAAATTCATGGTGTTCGGTCTATAATTAGTCATAGCTTCCATATAAGGCCAATTTACGATAATAATTCACGAAATTAAATAATTGAATTTTTTTTTAAAAAAAGTGTGTTTGCCCATTTACACTCTTACTTGTTAATTTTAAAACAGTTTTTCTTAAAAGAAATATCTGCAAATTTAATATTTTTTGAATTGCATGATTTGCATTGAACAACTAAAACCAAATAAATCAAACAAGTTCTAGAACTTACTTGATATAAACGGCATATAACATATACATATCTGTTTTTGGGTTCTTAAAAAAACTTCATATCCTGTTGTACATCCAAATACATAGCTATGAACACATATATATTTTCATTTACCATCTACACACAGCCTCACTTTTACTCACTTTTAAGGATGTGTGTATACAAAGGAAAACAATTCTTAATGTTGAACTCAATTAAATAAAACATATTTCCGATAAATTTCACGTAAAACCATTGCAATTTTACTCAATTAACCTCAAGAGTAGACATTCTGTTCTGTGCAGAATTTTTTTTGTTTGTTTTTGTTGCAACAAATGTCCATACATTCGATGCTTGTAAACATTAACAGAAATTGAAAATAAATGCAATATTGAGAGAATACCGTTCTACGTGCAAGAGTATCTAGGTGTAGGTAGTATGTGTGCCAAGTATTATATCTTGTAAGTTACCCCATAAACAATTAAGAGCAAATATAATATTGTTACGTTTTTACATTTTAAAAACTGTGGTTTATTTTCTTTAAATAAAAGGGATTCCTTTAAATTGCCAATAAATGTGGCAAGTGGTTTAAAAATTTTAACTACTCTTTATTTATTCCAACTATACACTTTGAAAACACACTGGTAATATGGTTTTATGCTAAATCAAGCACTGCTTTCGATATACTGACTTGTTCTCGCTGACAATTTTTATCTATCAGAGGCATGATTGGAAAACGTGGAACAATATTTTATGAATAAAAATCAGATTAAATTTTGAAAATTCATCATAATACTTTAGCATTCTAAATGAAATTTTATGCATGGAAAAACTCAAAATATTGGCAGCAATTTAAATCAACCAAATATATTTTTATGAATATATTTGAAATAATTTTAATTATATTTACCAAAACGATTTTTCGTTAAAAATATGTTCACCTGGTTACAAGATGACGATGCTGAAATGTGGTACAATGGGAGAAAGTAAATACTGGTTTGTTTCAGTAATTATTGCATTTTTTTTCTTATTGATTTTGCCATTATAATGAAACTTGTTTTTATCTCTGGTAGATATTTTCTTGACAATCGTAAATACACACCGACAAAAACACACATAAAACATATGTATTTTCAAACTTTACATTCATTCATTTAATCACTAGAAATCATGTTTGAATCTGTCTGTGTGAGTTTTATAAGGAAAAGTGCAGAATAACTGAAAGTTTCCTTTTTATTGTTTCTTTTTTATTATTTATCTCCACCTTGTCCAAACATTTATTTATAATTGATTTTACTTTTACTTCAATTCAATTAGATTCCAGAACTCTCTTGGTACATACATACACATATTTACAATTACACATACATTTTCACCTCACCTGGCATTAAACAAAAAAAAGTTAAAGAAATCCCAGTTTAATTACATTTCAATAAAAATAAACACAAATTCAAATAAATATTTATTTGCACATTTTAATTGTGAAAAAACAAAAAGACAATTTAAAACATTTGTTTTTTATTTAAATGAACTATCCTATCCATATCTATATAATATTCATGCGTATAAGCTCACGAGCATGTGTGTTTTTGAAGCTTGTTTAAAATCAAGCGAACCAATTAATTTGTTTCTATAAATAAAAACATATTTAATTTCTTTGCCCTACCTTGAAATTCGGTAGTTGAGCTGATTTAAACTTAAGTTACAAAATCTTGCTGATCTGTATATTAAGTTGGCCATTTGCCTATTTCAATTAAAGGTCTATATTTAAGGGCACATATTTCCGCTAAAGTAGTTTCCAAACAATTTTTACTTTAGTTATTTCATCATAAATGATCTACTTATCTGTGCTTATATTTGAACTTGTTTGTTTCATTCATCCATTGGAGTGAAAATTTATTAAAGAGTGCTTTAGTTATGACATCTTCTGCAGATAACCGCCACTAGTAGCTGATTGCAAAACATTGTCGAATATATATCGCCTTGTGTATTTAGGGACGTGTAAGTTTCACAAATATGAACAGATTTTAAAGAAATGGGTAAATCATAGGCAGTGTAAAAAAAGTAGTGCCTTATTTGAAAACAAAACATACACAGATTTAAAAATACTTAATATATGATATATTTTCATGATACAATTTTAGAGAATTGGAAAGTACCACATTGCTCCAAAATAAATCAGAATCGATTTGTTTGCCTAAGCTGATAATTTTTTTTTAAATTTTTCGAGAGTTGTATAAAACGTATATGAGATAGAAATATCTCTTCATATAAAAGTACATATGTATGCATATTTTTGGTAGATACTAACTACAAGTACTATCTTAATACAAAATATCAAGATATTTGGATAAAAACTGAGCGGCCCATTCATGTATATATAAATCTACTCAAAGAAACCTCAGCTCTGAACTTATATAATAACTTTTATTGAGGCAGTGATTTTCTTGCCATTTTCCTTTTGCTTTTAAATTTTTGACTTTGATGATACTTTTTTACTTTTTTTTATTAAAAGTGAACGATATTTTACACATGTTAAAATCGGTTAAAAATTGTTAAAAGTTTTTAACCCTTGGATGTATAGGGCTTTTTTGGCGCTAAACGGTATAACCAGGTCTGTGCAGACCTCTATGGGATTTGCATGGAAATACATAGTCAGGTCTGCTAAAAGTATGTGTAAATTTGTTTGTTTGAATGTTGTGAATGCTCTAAACAAAGCGGCTTTTTGCAATACATGCAATGAAACTACAATTATGTACATGCATTATTAATGTGTTAATCCCCTTACATTACATATAGAAAAGAGCTACAATATGTAAGGTTTCCTTTTTTAATTTTTCTTAACGTACAAAGTATTTATAGGTCTGCACGGACCTGGTTATGTCGTTTGAACAAAAATATTTGAAAATCTGGATTATGTCGAAGTCGGATCCACAATCGGTTTGATTTTTTGCTCGTTGTGTCCGGAGAATGTTGCTCTAGGAAGTCATGAAAGAATTTGTCTCTAACACGAAAAACAATAAAGTAATACACACTTTTATATGCAAAAGGTCTGCACAGACCTGGTTGTACCTCCTAGTGTTAAAATCGTCTTAAGCAAGAATAAACCCATAGAACGAAAGGAGAGAGAATTATCAATAGATATAATAACAAAATACATGCAATCCATTCTCATGAATTAGGTTTTTGACAACAGACTTAGGTTTTTGGCTCTTAGTTACCTATCTAGTTGTCATCTATGGTCTTAAGATTGTCATAAATTGTACATAAACTTAGGGTGATAGTGTTATATGGAAAACAAGAACGAAATTTTCCAAAAATTTGTTTTTGTTTTCATGAAAATTCTATTGTTTTTAAAAGGTAAAATAACATTGATATTTTATATATTTTTTGGCCGATTCTAATGAAACTTGCGAAAAATATACCTTAAGATCTAAAATATACAATAACAGTGCAAAAATGGAAATTATCCCTTAAAAGCACTTGGGGTCAAAATGACTCTATATTTGACTGTGGTTTTCGCGATTTTAAAAGTTTGGACCCCAAATTATATTAATGGTTAATTTCCATTTTTGCTCTGCTGTTGTATATTTTAGACTTTATGTTATATTTTTCTCAAGTTTCATTAGAATCGGCCCAAAAATATATAACATTTCGGCATTTTTACATTAGAAATTCCAAATATTGAAAAATTTTAACTTTGACCTTCACGGTTAAGGGTTAACGTTTTCCGATTTTTATAAAACTTTCATAGTATATCTAATATTATCTGAGTTGTAAGATTCTGTATAGGTTTTACTTAAAATTCGTAACAGTAAGCAAATTGCTCTCATTCGTAAGAGGTATTGACATAATTTTTTCATATTTTCATTCTCTATTACACAGAAAAAATTATTGCTTAAATTTGTTCAATTAATTTATTTTTTGGTTTTATTTTAATCTTTAATAATTTTTTTTAATTAATTTAATTATTTTTTTAATTACTTGTAGAATTTTTCGAAAAACAAAACAATTTCTGACGTTTTCAAAGAAATTAAAATAAGAAAATAAAAAATGTGTATATATTTAAGTCAAATATAATAGTTTTGTATGCAATGTCCTCAATTTGGACAATTTTGAAACACGTTTATTGCGAATGGTGGGAAGTCATGTTCTTCTTTGGATTATGTTAAGCTGTACGGTAAGTACAAACATGTTAGATTGCATATAAATGTCTGCAATTTTTAAGCATTTGTTCATACTAATAACAATAGCATTATGAATGTGTATATGCGGAATCTGAAATACATTTTCTTTTGGAGATGACTTTCCTTAGGTAAGTACGATTATACTCCTTTCTAAAATGGCCTTAATTTTATGTAATTTTTCTTTTATCATCCATTAGATCTTATTTTTTGGAATGCGTGCCCGAGCTGACCCCGTTAAAGTTGTGTGGATTATAATATTTGTTGATTCTGATATCCACAACTTATTATTCCGAGTGATCTTAGGGATAATACTTCCATTTTAGGGTAAGTAATTGTTCAGACGAGAGAATCTGTTCAATCCAATATTGAATTTCTTTGTTTTTGTGTCACCCCAAGGTCAAAATGCAACATTCGTTGAAGGCTGCCACCGAGATGACGCCATGTTAATTCTTTTAGTTTCTACAAGGTGGCGCAAAAATAATCCTCCTATCAGAAAATGCTATAAATTTTGCCGATTATGGGTCAAATAAATAGTCAGCAATATTACGCGTTCTGGAGCAGTGTAGCGTAACATTGTTTATTAACGTGTATTTCGCATGTGTTTACTACACAAATGTCAAAACATACATTACATACATTACATACATTACATACATTACATACATTACATACATTACATACATTACATACATTACATACATTACATACATTACATACATTACATACATTACATACATTACATACATTACATACATTACATACATTACATACATTACATACATTACATACATTACATACATTACATACATTACATACATTACATACATTACATACATTACATACATTACATACATTACATACATTACATACATTACATACATTACATACATTACATACATTACATACATTACATACATTACATACATTACATACATTACATACATTACATACATTACATACATTACATACATTACATACATTACATACATTACATACATTACATACATTACATACATTACATACATTACATACATTACATACATTACATACATTACATACATTACATACATTACATACATTACATACATTACATACATTACATACATTACATACATTACATACATTACATACATTACATACATTACATACATTACATACATTACATACATTACATACATTACATACATTACATACATTACATACATTACATACATTACATACATTACATACATTACATACATTACATACATTACATACATTACATACATTACATACATTACATACATTACATACATTACATACATTACATACATTACATACATTACATACATTACATACATTACATACATTACATACATTACATACATTACATAAATTACATACATTACATACATTACATACATTACATACATTACATACATTACATACATTACATACATTACATACATTACATACATTACATACATTACATACATTACATACATTACATACATTACATACATTACATACATTACATACATTACATACATTACATACATTACATACATTACATACATTACATACATTACATACATTACATACATTACATACATTACATACATTACATACATTACATACATTACATACATTACATACATTACATACATTACATACATTACATACATTACATACATTACATAAATTACATACATTACATACATTACATACATTACATACATTACACACATTACATACATTACATACATTACACACATCACATGTAAATTAATTTCAATTTTTTGAATATATATGTATTTATGTAAAATAATTGTAATATTGAAATAAAACTAAAAAATTTCCAATTAATTGCAAAATTGTTTTAATTAATATTTTAGTAGATTTAGTGCAAAATTTCAATTGCGAACTTAATTTATTCAGTTAAAAATTTAATTGAAATTTGTGTAGAAATTCAATTACTACATTTAAAACTATTTTAATTGGATTTTATTTCAATTAAAATTTTTAATTTCAAATTTAATTAATGGTATCATTTTGATGATTGGAGCAAAATCAAATATTTTTTTAATTAATATAATTAATTTCGTAATTGAAATTCAATAAATCCCAATATGATGATTTTTAAAAATTTGAAAATGGAGGTTCGAAACTGCCGTTAAAAAAATATTTTTATTTGGCCATACCTGCGAATAGGTTAACGGTATCCTACAAAGACAAAAACTCATATAAAAGTAAGTACGGATATATTTTAAATAAATTAGCTTTTAGTTTAATATTTCTTAAAATATGTAAATTTTGTTCATACATTTCTTGTTCAGGTGGCCTGAGACCCGTTAATGGTCGGGAATTTTTTATAACTTTAAAATTTGTTAACCAATTTTTGTCTTTTATATCTCATTAGAACGACAATTACTCACACATTTCGATTCTTTTGCACTCGATTGCAAAAATAATTATTTAGTTACAAAATTTTTACAAAAAACTGAAAAATATGCATTTTTTCCAAATTTTAGCTATAATACAGTTTGTGGGTCAATTTGACCCAAAGGAACTTTTTTTTTTGGAAATAATTTGTTATCTCGAGAACTATTTAAGATATTGTTACGAAATTGCGCATGGTTGGAGATGAGGTGTTTTTGAGTTAATCTGCATTTGCATAGCTTTCTAGCGCTAACGGCGCTAAGTGGCGATAAAATTCTACATTCAAATTTTATAATTCGTTTCATTGAAAATCACCATATTATAATTTTTTTAGTTTTTAAGGTAAATGAGGTCCCAAAAATTTATAGAATTATTTAATTTTAATAAAATATCATCAAATACAAATGAATATTCAAGCCGTTGTCGACAAGGTATTCCCAAGTCTTGCAACCAACTACAAAAATTCGGATTGGCTGTGGGAACATGTAATTTCGGCATCAACAAATTATGATGTTAACAAGCTCAATAAGGGTCAGCAACGCGGAGCGGGTTCAGATAGTATTTTATTTTGTTATTAGAAGAAATGGAAATTTGTCTATTGTAAAAACATTAAATTTCATCGAATCTTCTAAAAAGGTTGGTATGTTAATATAATTTCAAAGTACACACGAAAATATGCAAACTATTACTGTATATTTTTTCCATTACTGGCAAAAAAAATAACGATTAAATCAACAAACTTTTAGATAAATCAGTTCGTTTTGCCCTGTTCATATTTTTCTACTGAAATCAAAATAATTGAACATAGAATGTCGAATGTCGAAACCACTAACATGGTTTAAAATGGTTGGCACAAAATCGCCTTCAGTAATCAATAAAACCATATGAATGAGTGCACTGATACCCCAGCATATGTTTCATAGAAAATTTGTTCTTTGTTTTCATAGTATTTAGCATTTGAACTCTTAGAGAGGCTCATATTCAAGGGAATTAGACATCTATATAAATATATAAATGTCTTTGTAAGTTTGTTTGTTTGTTTATTTGTTTGTTTGTTTGTTTGTTTGTTTGTTTGTTTGAGCATCACGCCTAAACGGCTGAACCGATTTTATTGAAATTTGGAACGTAGATAGATCCTTACTTGGAAGCGTCAATAGGCTATAAATTTTTTTAATACTTGGACCAGAAAGGGATAAAAAGGGGGAAAAACGGGTAAAATTGGTACCTTTAGTTTTTAAACAATAATTACTAAACGGCTGAACCGATTTTTACATCGACAGGGGTAGCGAAGCGCACCGGGTCAAGCTAGTATAAAATAAATCTATCAACATTTTCTCTAGATGTGAGTGTATGGAAATAAGAAATGTTTGTTTTTTGGTAAGAACTGTAATTGTAGGATATTATCGGACTAGTAACTTTACTAGCTAAACGGAGTTACATCAATGATCGTATTGAAAACATACATAAGGACAGTAATAATTCACTAATTCACTCGTAGACAGCAATGTATCAATTGACAAACAGTGAAACAATAGCAAATAATGGTATATTGTCACAGAATGAAATTGATTTGTATCTGGCATCATATTTTATCACTTTGACTTAGAGTATTTTCCTTATATATTTTCCAGCAAGCTGAAATTGGAAAATTTTCAAATGTTATTAAAAACAACATTATTTTTTATTAGGACTCATCCAAATGTATATAATATTATTAGGGAGTAGCATGATTTTAGTTTTTCGAAGTCGAGTATTAAGATAAAACTACAACCCTTGATAATACAGATCATCCTTATTACTTATCATACATGACGATCTTTAAGTTTGAAATATTTCTTTACTGGGTATCATAAAAAATATACCATTTTCTCAGTTTGGAATTTCCTCAACTTGTTGGAGCCATCCTAATGTAAATTTGTGTAAAAACAAAAGTTTGCACAGCGAATGCTTTATATACATAAATGTGTTTATTTGGTTAGACTACAAAATTTGAGGTTTTTGTTTGAGCTTTTAAAAAACAAGTTGAATTTAGCATTCGTTTTTTTTATAAGGACTTAGAATACATTTATATATATCTGTGAACTTTTGACAAAACAACTTAAGTGTAATTTTAACATTTTTCAGAAATGCGCAGAAACTGTCGAATTAATCGATAATTATTTTATTATTTGTCCATGTAGAACTTTATTATTTATCTCAAAGAAGTATACAAAGCTCCCGAAATTCATTAAAGTCAAAAAATAAACCAATTATCGACCAATTCAGCAGTTTCTGCGCACTCCTGAAAAATTTTAAAATTACACTTAGGTTGTTTTGTCTAAAGTTCATAGATACAAATACATTTACAGTAGTACCTATGAATAAATGTTAGAAAGTTGCATATGTGTTTACATTATAAACAAACAAATTTGTATATGTGTGCGTAAACACATACATACTGTTAAGTGCGAGTACTCATCAGTTCTAGGCAGTGTTGCCAGGAGCTGGCAAAAAAAAAAGCTATATTGACTTCAAAAAAAGGCCAGAAAAAGCCAAACTGCTTTAAAAAAAAGCCAAAAAAAAAAGCTAAAATATTATAAATTAAGGATTTAGTTTTATATTTATTTTTAAATAAAAAATTTGAAAATATGTTCATAAAATTCATAAAAATAAATAAAATTAGCAGCAAAAAAAAATAACATTATTCATTAATAATAAATATACAAATATACATAAGCGACCAAAAACCTCTTAAAGCAATAGAAATAAGCTTTGTTTTGAGCAAAAAAAAAAAAAATTAAAAAAGGGCCCATTTTGAAAAAAAATTTAGATATTGCAAAAAAAAATCAAAAATTGTATATCTTGAGTTATCGAATCCCTCTAAGCGATCAAAAACCTCTTAGAGGAATGGACCTAAGTTTTCTCTTGAGCAAAAAAAAAAAATTAAAAAAAGGGCCCATTTTGAAAAAATGTCAACAGTTTTAGATTTTGCAAAAAAATGCAAAAAAAAATGTATTTTTCCGAAAGACTGAATAAATAGCTATGTAAACTATTTGGGACACATTTTGCTAAGAACAATAGGTAATAAGTTACATGGATGGGAAAAAACACCTGCTTGGCCATAATGTCAAATTCTGATCCCCTCTAACTCAGAAAGTTTTCGACCGATCTTGTTGAAAAATTGTGTCTGAATTACTATCTAATAGAACTAACTATCGGAAGACATCGATTTCAAAAGATGGTTCACTTGACATTAAATGCCCCATATATATTTTTATACAGACAAAACTTAAATTTTGTTTTTTTTTAATTTAAGTACTAAGCATTTACTATTTTTCACATACATAATATATTTTTCTGGTTCTACGAGTACTATTTTAAGTGTATTATTAACGGATAAAAAATCGATTTAGCGAAGAGTTTTCATATGAAAATCTTTGTCGCAATTGCTCAATCAGTTTAATTTGCCGTATTATTTTTTTCAGAATCGTCACTAATTAAACCGTTCGTTATTTTATCTCTCATTCTTCAAACTTGCATGAAAAATGTGGCGAAAACATTAAACAATTTTCTATTGGGGACGATAATGTATCAAATTCTTTGCAATGTATTACAATTTGAAAACACAAACTATGGAGAAGAAATTTTAAATCAGAAAACAGCTTTGTTGGATCCGCTGAATTGCTTACTGGTTTCAAAGAAAATAATACACCAAATTATAATCAGTATATTAATCACTTAAATGTTTGGCTTTGAAGCATTGCTGGTTTTAACTCGAAGCACAGATTCACAATACGTTTAACGGCTATTTCAAATGACAGCCATCGAGTATCACAAGCCTTCAAGAGTTTGTGGGGCTCTTGTTCATTATATAACGATGAATATATTGTGTAATAACAATTTTGTCTTGAAAGCGAATTTGCTAGACATTTATTGCTTTCAGATATAAAATACTATATTTCATTTTGAAACACTTGGTATTGGCAATTGTTACTTGTTCTTTTAATACTGCACAATTCTTGAGTATATTGAAAAGCTAAATGAAAATCCGTAATGAATTAAAATGAAAATGTCTCGCAAATATAAATGTAGCATTTTTATTTTCTCCTTATCCTCGAAATTTTAGTTTTAGCTTCGTGTTTTTTTCTAGCTTTTTTTATTTAAAAAAAGGCTATTATCAAATTAAAAAAAGGCTAGAAAAAAGCCACGAAGCTAAAACCAAAATTTCGAGGCTAAAGAGTAAATAAAAAGGCTAAATCTAGCCTCAAAAAGGCTAAACTGGCAACACTGGTTCTAGGAGACAGTCCCGAATTAATGATTTTACCAATCATTTAGGGTGCGAACTAGTTTCTTTAACTACCTTATGTAGCTGATCAAGTTACCAGTTAGGTAATTGACGCTATTTAACCAGTATGTGAATCCAATGCTTTCACTACTTTGGACTTTTTGTCTCATTTGAGTCAAAAAGGGCCACTTGACCCCCTGTTTAGAACATACAAGTGTTAAAATAACTAGTCACGTAGCAATTGAAGTAACTAGTTCGCACCCTAAATGATGGGTAAAATCACTAGTTCGGGACTGTCTCCTAGAACTGCACGGAACAAAGAAATTTCTATGTGTGTGCGTAAATACATACATACTGATAAATGCTATTATTTATTTGTATTTTCTATACAATTGTTTGTGTAGTTTAGTTATTCTCCTTTATTATTTTATTTTTAGCTTTTAGTTAAACAAAATAACGCAAAACATACTCAAGCACAGCCACAGATAAATTTATTTAGGAAATACATTTATTTTAAATTACTAAAGTTTTTCTCATAGAAGTTGTTTTTGTTTTTTATTTGTTGTATGTATGTATTACACACATTTCTTTAAATATTAGTGAAACAATCCACTTTAACCACATTTTACTAAATCCGGGGGAATTTTACAAAATTATTAACGGTTGGTTGAACTTTAGCAGTTCATTTGATTTGATTTTTTTTTATGTATTTCAAACTACTCACATGTTCAATAAAACAAGCAAATTAGTTCAAAGTACTCTGACATTACTCCACATTTGTCCCTAGTCTCCTTCATAAATGACTTGAAAATTCATAATTGTTTTATAATAAATAATATCGGAATGAAATTGGACATAAACAATTTTTATATGAACTTAAATCTTTCTACCAACTTTTGAGAGAACCAGTCCACAATTGACCCTACCCCCAATATAACCCATATATTATTATGTTAGATGTATCGTGGCGGATAAAAATTCTTAAAAGAAAAATATTCTTAAAAAATAAATTTTTTTGTTAAAACCTAAAAAAGCTTTAAAATCTGACCCTGCTCATGAGAGTGTTTGGGGATGTGTCTGTGTATCAAGAATTGGGATACCCATCATCTGTTTGTATTATTTATACAGAAATATAAATTTTACTTTATTCTATTTTCAGTTTCTTTGAATTTTTGTATTGTTGCTTGTTGTTTCGTATTTGACTTTAATATCAGATTTGTGTGCACTGATTTGTTAAAAGCTGATTTTTTCCATGAAATAAAATGAATATGTTTTGCCTTTAGACAGTAGCTTATACAAAAAGGGGTAGATAGGGTAGATTGGATATCTTAGAAAATGAACTCAAAAGTAAACGCATTACATTTGTGTACAGAACTCAGATTGTTCACCTATCACACAGAATAACATAAATATTTCACAGACAGATATTTTATTCATTTATACAGTCGTCTTATATGTGAAAAACTTCTCCCCGGGGCAAGAAACATTATTGACCATTAGTTAGAAGAATAAAGGATAATGCTAGTTCTTCAATTCCTACTCTTTTAAGGGATGACCAA
This sequence comes from Calliphora vomitoria, assembly GCA_942486065.2. NCBI lineage: Eukaryota > Metazoa > Arthropoda > Insecta > Diptera > Calliphoridae > Calliphora > Calliphora vomitoria. The sequence continues at coordinate 95,755,559 of OW818029.2, forward strand.
TTTAGCGACGTAGGCGACGCTCTTTATTTCTTATTTTTCTAAATGACATTTTACGTCAAACTTTCAACCTTGTCTATTCTTTTTCAGATGATAGCAACATTTGACATTCATATATATTCAACTAAAGACCAAGCCTGGTGGAGATTGGGCGTTAAGGGAAAATATGCGTAATACACTTAAACAAGATCTTGACAAAATCGCTGAATGTGATTGTGTTAATAGAGTCAATTTAAATGCACGTAAGACTCAATGTTGTATGTTAACCTTCTAAAGCCAATTTCTAAAAAAAATTCCTACAAACGTTGGTATTAATTTTTTTATGATAAATTTGGGCATAGGGTAATATAGAGACGGAATTGTCAAAAACCTAAGTCTTTTGTCAAAAACCTATCTCTTGCAACAACAAAATACATGTTCGTCAATGTATTTTGTTGTTGTATCAGACATATGATTTGTTGTATTTTTGTTGACAATACGGAGTGTCTCGTCTCTATGTATTATTCTCTATGAATTTGGGCTTCTGATTTTAAAAACAACATTTAACAATCAATGACTTACCTGGCAGGTGGGAAAAACTAAATGAGTGCCTTGAGGCACACTTGGGGATTTAGAGATTGACACATAGTCGGGTTTTAGTTCGTATAGCTTGACGATTTTTATTGAAAACAACTTTTCTAATTGTTCATCACTCAAATCTGATAATTTGAAACAATAGTTGTCTCAATTAGCCATTTCTTAAAATTTTATATAAAAAATTGCAAATCAAAGCAAAGAAAACCAAACAACATTTTGCTATATGAGGGAAAAACTGAGGCAGCAAAACTAGTCTGCAATGCCCAAGAGTGCCTGAAGGCACTCATCAATAAATCATGTCATTAAAGAGTATCTTACCTTTTTTTTTAAATATTGACTTCAATATATATAACAATTAATCAACGTTTGATAATATTTCCCATATTTTGTTGGTTGTTAATGCACTTAGTTTGTAAAAAGTGCAGTAAATAAGAAAGAAGAGAGCTTTTAAGACGTTTTGAAGCTTATTAAAATATTTAAGTACGTTTTTTAGAAACTGTTACAAGAGTTTTTGAAATGAAAATTCAGTTATATTTTCACTTTTTGTAATTTTTGCGATGAGTGCCTTGAGGCATGCTTAAGTATTAGAGGGTTTTCAATGTGATGTCCGCCATACTAAAAACATTTTTCAAGAATCGAAAGAAGCATTCAAGTGTTTCGGTTTTTTTGCAACGGTGTTGGAAGTAAGTACTTCACTCCATCTGATCTCTATACTCATGTATGAGCCGGTGCTTTTAAATCTGTTTTGGAGTTACTCGACCGCGAATAGGAGAGGAAATCCAACTCTAGTATTGTAGGTAGGGTTTAGCCATAAAATACATGATTGTAATGCATTTTCGATGTGAAAATTTTTACACAGCTTGGAGAAAATATTTTCAAAACTCAAACAATAGAAAGAAGAACATTAACTACTCAATTTTATGTATATCAAACTAAAAACTAAAAATTTGTGAAAATGAGCGAATTCACTGAATTGTGAATAATTTCAAAAAGAATCAATGGATTTTTATGATTGATATTTCATTTTGTTACATGTAGCTTTGCGATAAAGTAATAAATCTGAAAATTGTTTGCCGTTTTCGATTTTTCATGATTTTTTTAAAACAAAAAAATTTGATATTTTCACGTAAAAAATATATTTTTTTACTTCAATTTGTTATTATAACTCCGAAACTACTGAGCCAATTGAATCGCAATATTTGTACATTTTTGAATTTTTTGAAAATTTATACATTGCATGGGGAAAATGTTTTCAAAACTCAATCAATAGAAAGATGAACATTAACGAGTTAGTTTTATGACCAATAGCTCAATTTGTTCCTATTACATGTACCTTTGCGATCAAGCAATGAAACTGAACACTTTTTGCCGTTTCGATTTTTCATGAGTTTTTTTAACAAAAAACTGAAAAATTATTAAAAAAAAAAATAATCCATAAAATTTAAAAATTTTAAAATATTTATAATATGGTAGCCATGCCATTAAAGAAGTGGACCAAGGTATGGCAAAATTTTAAAAGTTCAATTTTAAAATGCTTATATCTCGGTAATTATAAGAGATAAATAGCACACGTATGAATGTTCTTTCAAGACCTAACCAATCGCTTTCCAAAAATATACAAAACTTTGAAATCGGATGGGAAACAAAAAAATGGCACGTGTACATGTCGAAGGTACCCTAATTTGAGACCCCATAGCGCCTCCCCTAGAGCATTTGTAGAGTCCATTTTAATAACTTAAATTCGAATACTCCTTGGCTACGCCCATGTCAAATTTTATCCCGATCGGACCAGCCGTTTAGAAATACCAGATTTATTTCCAAAAAATTTTGATTCTGCCCCTCTGTGCCATGGTGCATAAAACGGTTACTCAAGCCTTTATTTTTCCTGTTGACCTGTATTATGGTTCTTTTTAGCATTTTTTAACCCCTGTGATCAAAACTGACAACTTTATTAAAGAAATTCAACAATTGCTAAGAATACTTTTTATTATTATTGATTTTATAAAGTTTTTTTGCTTCTTCCGTAAAAAAAAAATAAAATAAAAGTTTAGTAACTTCCGTTTGCATTTAAGGTGAGGATATATTTTAAAATTTGTATATTTTGCGTAATCTTCTGATGGTACTCAATATTTTTCGTTGTCATATGCTATATACGACAAATAAAACTTTTTGTATTTTCATTCTACTTGCTTTTAACAGAAATTGGTGATTTATGGCAAATTTTGAATTGATGTGTAAAACGATTGAATTATTTTCCTTTTTTATTATTTCAAAGGCCCACACACACACATACATATGTATGTATCTGAAACATTTTATAAAATCCTTAAAAAAAAGATGGCAAGATTTATTGAGGTTTTTCATAAAGAATTTATACATTTGAGATGACATTCAGTTGGCCACATGTTGTTTACATCTCACAAAATGGAAAGATTTATAATTCAATTTTACTTTTTATTGTATGTTTGTAGACACAGTTCATTTCAAATAGGAAACCTACAAAATATTTCCAATGAACTACTAAATGAATCAAAGTCTTAATTGTATGATTAATATTGAAGGCTTTCAATATTGAAATTGAAATTATGTGTTTTCAAAAGTTCTACTTCTCAGTAACATACATATGATTTTCTTTACGCTTTGCTTTATTTTCGTTGGAATATAAATGTTTGTATTGCAAATCACAACACAAGAGTTTTATGGTTTTCTTCAAAACTTTAATATGGTAGATTCATTTTCATACCTCACCTTCATGTCATTTGTCTTGTGTATCCTCCCAATAAAGAAAATCCTTAAATTTCCATTTGTATTGCTGCTGCTGTTGCTCTTCTCTATTCTTGTAGTTAAAATACGCCCTTAAGGATATACAAAATGAAAATAAAAAAGACGCAAAATAGCAAACAAAAGACCATAATAATATCATAAATTTTGTGAAAAATGGCAAATCGATTTTGCTACTTTTCTTTCAATATAATTTGTTTTACTTACATTTTTATAACAGGCAAGCCTTCTAGGTTGTCTTTGCACATCCGTTAGCAGGGTGTTTTGACATTTATTAAGGCCTTAACAGCCAGTTAACTGATAGTTCAAAGGGGCCACTTACATATTTAAATATTATAATAAATTTAAGTTAGAATAGTAATATACTGAAGTATTTATATTAAAAAATCATAAAAAATATATTTTTCTTTCTTTTTCAGGTAAGTTCCCAAATAATATTCCTATACTTTTTATCTGGCTGGATCAGTAAGTAGCTATATACAATATGTGTACAGCAGCTAGCATAATTGTTACAGTGTTTTTAAAAGCAAACTCAATATTTTTAATTCGAATATTAAATAAAAGAAGTATGAACTGCATGAGGCCACTTTTTCCAAAAGACGTGTTTTTGGATAATATTCATATAAATTTAAATTGAACAAGAAAGAGAGCCATACTTGGCTGTGCCGAATCTTATATACCCTTCACAAAATTATACTTAATATATAAATTTTAAATATTTTTAGGTAAGCAAAATTCAAAAAAAAAAAAAAAAAAAATTCAAAATAATTTTTATTTTCAAAATTATTAAAAACAATTTTGAAAATTTTTTTTTAAATTTTTTAAAAAAAAATTTTTAAATTTATTTGTGAAAAAAAATGTATGACAAAAAATTTTTTGGAAAAAAAAAAAAAATTCGCTTTGAAAAATATTTTGACCCATTGTATGTCCAAATTACTATATTTTTTTTATATATATCGTTGCAATGGCCTGAAATATTGAAATATCTATCATTAGATATCTATATTGTCCATATTAATGACTTAGTAAACCAGATATAGATCAAAAATAGGCAAAAAATCGAGGTTGTCCCGATTTTTTCCTTATATCTACCATCTCTCGCCATTTGTGGGCCGATTTTGTCGATTTCTAATAGCAGCCGAATTGGAAGAATTCCCGATATATTGATGTACCAATCGTGTTTACAAGTTATTTAGGGGATTTGGAAACTTGATTTCAACCGACAGACGGACGTGACTATATCGACTCCGCTATCTATAACGATCCTGAATATATATGCTTTATTTGGTCGCAAATGAAAAATGTAGAAATTACAAACGGAATGACAAACTTATATATATCCTTGCTACTCATGGTGAAGTCAATACAAATCTACAGTTTTCACTACAATAAATACATAGTTTTAAAAGCATGATTTTGTAATTAAATCAAATTAGTATAAATGCAATATCTATTAGAATTTCACTAAAATTACAGGAATAAAATTATTATTTTAAGATTTCTATAACCATTCCGTTTATAACACATCGAAATATTAATCGCAGACCCACATGTCCTTATGATATCTAGCCATGTCCGTCAGTCTGTCTATCTATCTGTTGAAAACACAATAGGGCTCAAACGAAATCAAAACAAATGAACAACATCGGTCCAAGATTTCACCTAGCCCCCATACAAATTTCTTTCCGAAATTCTGTTTGAATTTAGTTCTAAGTACTCAGAAATTATACAAGGTCCCCCTTAGGAAAATGACTTGTTCATTCATAATTGTCTTTATATAATATAACTTATTTTTGATATAACTTCTATATCAAAAGAATACTTTATTGTCATATATTGATTCGGCACAGCCATATATAACATTCTTATTTGTTAAATATATAATAGTAATGCAGTAAAGAAGTACCAAAGACTTTGATAATTTACTTCTTTATAAAGATTTAAATATAATTTTAAATTTAAATATTTAAATTTTTAAGCATTTTTTTTGTTAAAAATACGAGTAATGTCTTTATAAGTTTCTATAATATTATATTATGCATTTGTAGTCTCCATTCAATAACTATTAAACAAATTTCTTATTAGATACACAAATTTGAAAAAAACATTTATATTTTGTCCAAATTATGCTCAAGTCTCTTATATTAAGACTATCCAAGTTAAATTTAAGTTTATTTACAAAAGCTATATCTAAAATCATTTATTTATTTACATAATCACCACAAATATATGGATATATGGTGGGGCGGGTCGATTTGTAGGGACACAACAAAATCGACCAAGTGACAAGAAAAATCGTATACTAGGGATTAAAATGAGAAACTTTGCCCAAGGAACCATACCTCTAAAATGAATTCTGATGTTCTTTATATTTACTCAAAATCAAATTTGGAGAAATGACTAAGCTTATTTTTCCAAATTTCTTTATTATAACACGAACGCCATTTTATGCTGAATACTCCGCTATTTAAGAACGCTAAAACAATTCGTGTTAATCATTTCGCTCATTGCGAGCAAAAGTTATGTTGGTTTAAAGTTTAAACTAAATCTTAAAAAAAAAGCTATGACGATTCTCATAGACGAATGATTAATATTATTTATTGCCTACATCGCATTTATATTTATCATACGCTCCGTAAACAAAATTTATACACAATACATAACATACATCATATAAAGTGCCAAATATGGTGATTTTTTTAAATGTTTGTATGAGGACACCCCAGGGAGGTTCCAGGGGGTGTGCAACTAGCATGGGTGGGTCGGCCCTCCAAAGTTAGTCATACATTTAGACTCGAGTGGGATTTTTCAAAATAAGGAACATCAAAATTCACTTTAGCGGTATGGTTCCTTGGGCAAAGTTTTTTATTTTGATCCCTAGAGTACGATTTTTCTTGTTACTTGGGCGATTTTTAATCGACCCACCCAAATATATGCCCTTAGCCAAATTTCAACTATTAATTTTGCAAGTTCTGACTTGAATTTTTTACAGAATTTTTGTAGAGGATTAGGTATGAGTTCAGTCTTAGCATATATGGGTCAAATTTATAAAATATGTAATATTCTAACTTTATGATATTTTTATCGTCTTCTAAACTGTTCATGCGCCATAATACGTCTCCATTAGGGCTATAACTTTTTTACATTTTTTGGAAGTATCAAAATGGGTCCTAACATAGTCGAATAAAAAAATAAAAAAAGCAGAGATCGAAAATAACTCGTCCATTAACCAAAAAACCCAAGTTGTGATTTATATTTTGGTGATAAAAATAAATCACTCAAAATAACAGTTATAAAATGATTTTTATTTACATGGTTTCGTATGGCCTTTATTAGTTTTTGTTGTTTTTTAATGGTTCGATGTGAGACAAACAATTCAATTGTTCTTGATCTTAATAACTGTTACTTCTCTTTTATTTACATACAATAACATATTTTTAGTAATTTTTAACAAATTATAGAAAAAATATGATGAATATGTAGTAATGCAATTTCAAAAAGAAATTGTAGATTTTTGGGAAAAAATTCTACATTCAATGATTTATAAATTTAATATATTTAATCTTGATTTGCATCAAAGGAATTTTTGCGATTTATTTTTCATGTTCGCAAATAAAAGTCACAAGCTGACCTTAACGAAAAAAATTAATTATAAATCACTCATCTAGATTATTTGTGTTTGTTTCTTTTCTGTTTCTCTCAACCCCTAACCTAAAATGTTCTCTAATAAATCACTATCTCAGTGATATAACAACAAAAATTATTTTTAAATGGCTGCGAATGTGAATTTACCATAGAAATGAAAGTCAACCCGTTATTTTCGGTCTCTGAAAAAAAGTAATAAAAATTTAAGAAAATCATGACTTCAAAAAAAATCGTTTTTATTCCAAAATGTTCAACAAAAAAATGTAACGTAAATAACACAACATTTGCCATCGCATGGTGCTAGGGCCATAATTTGGTTATAGCCCTAATGTATATATATTCTGGGCTATTTCTGTTCTCAATTTCACCATTCACCGTATTTTGGGAAGCATAATTACAATAATATTATGGAATTTCCTCAGCATTTCTAATTATAAATACAGCGCAAGCTCCATATTCGCGACTAGTTAGAAACCCAATATTTTATTGAAAAAATTTATGTAGTTTTTAAAATTCCAATTGTTTTTATTGATATATTTACATTTTTAAAGAAATTGGAGATTTTTAGTTGCTTTTTTGGAAAATAATTTTTTAAAATAATAGCTGAATGAAGTAGTTCATATAGCGCTGTTGTCGGCATATCATTTTTCAAAGCCCATTCTATGGATATGTTTATCGATGTTATACAATCGTCCACTATAATTTTATTTTCTTCATAACCACTATCGTATAAATACTACGTATAAATCCTATCTGATAATTTCATTTCTTCCTCATTACTTTCCACATGAAATTCATCTTGAATCCAGTAATTTATGTCAACATTCGTGAAAAGATGTTCCGTATCAATTTGAGCCACAAATGTACCAATAATTGAAAGATCTTCGTTTTCTTCTTGAATAACATTTTGTAAAGTATTTAAGGGAATGTTATCCTCTTCACTCCATTCAGTACCGAATTCGAGCAAGGCGTTCCAGGATTTTCGTATATTGGGCACTGATATTTTATCCCAGGACGTAGCTAGAACCTAAACTGCATTTTTGAGATTGAAGTTTTTTTTAGCATGAGCTCCAAATTTGTTCCCTTCTCGCCAAGCAAGTTGGTGAGCAGTTGTTTTTGTATGATTTTATTTGAGCAAGTTGTTAAAGTTGATCTAACGGTTGAATAAGCGTAGTGCAATTGGGTGCTATATTCACTTTTTAGTTCCTCAATTTACATGGGAAGCAAATTAGTGATGGAACCAATACTTCAATATAAATGATGTCGTCCAGGCGTTATTACTGGAGTTGTATATCACAGTGTTATTAAAAATCCTTTACAGCCGCGTGGGTTTTTCGATTTTCCAACAGCCAACAATTTCAGTTTGTATGTGCCATTCGCATTTGAACAGGGCAAAAAAGTTATTCAATCTTTACATATTTTGTTCCGGGAGCCGTTTTCTCATTACATGTAACAAAAGTGCCATTTGGAAGCATCCTATAATATAAATCAGATTAGTCGGCATTTTAGATTTGGCGAAGAGTCAACATCAGCATAATCCTTAAACTCTTAAATGGATCAATAAGATGAGGTTTTGAATTCCATTCAGCTCTCTTTAAGGTGCAACGTTTGCAGAGCCACTTTCTGATGCACGTACGAACTTTTTTAATGTATTTTCTTGCTTTATAATGCGGTGAACAGAAGACTTATGCAACTTGAAATTCACGCAAATGGAATTTATGGAATCTCCACTTTTAATCTTCTTTAAAATCTCTAATCGTTGGCTTTAAAATATGTTGAATTTTTCCCATACTAATAGCTGTATTTACACAACAAATGACACGAATACAATGACAAAACTGAAGATCAAATTCATCCGAAAAGGTTGTTATACTAAAAGTCGGGGATTTTCCTTTTTTGGTTATAGAATTTGTAATCAAATTAAAAAAAAATGTAAAAGTCGATAAAATAGAATGCGTCTTTCGTAAATTGTCGCGATTATAGAACCTGCAATATTAAAACTTAAACCGTCGCGATAACCGGGCCGTCGCGATAATGGATAGTCCCGAATACCGAGCTTGCACTGTATTTACACGTGATTTTTTTAACCTTAACTATACAATTTTACAAACTTTATTTAATATAAATATTGTAATTATGCTTCCAAAAATATGGTAAAATTGAGAACACGAATATAACCCTGATTGTTTTTTTTATAACCTACGCCATCATAGTGGGGAGGGTATATTGGATTTGTGCAGATGTTTGTAACGCCCAAAAATATTAGTCTAGCACCCACCTTAAAGTATACCGATCGATTCAGAATCACTTTCTGAGTCGATTAAACGATGTCCGTCCGTCCGTCCGTCCGTCTGGCTGGTTGTCCGTGTAAACCTTGTGCGCAGAGTACAGGTCGCAATTTTGAAGATATTTCGATAAAATTTGGTACATATCAGTTTTTCGGCCTAAGGACCAAGCTTATTGAAACTGACTGAAATCGGTTCATTATTTCACCTAGCCCCCATACAAATGTCCTCCCGAAATTGGACTTTATTGGTCATAAATGTTTAATTTATATAGGTATCTACACAAGTTTTTGTCCAAATAAGTTTTATATAAACGGAATTCAGGTCACCAAATTCTATTATGATCGGTCCATAATTAGTCATAGCTCCTATATAAGACCTGCTTCCGATAATCACTTTAACGAGCATAAATCTCCTAAAAATGTTGGTATACACATAAAATTCAACACAAATAACTTCCATATAGACATTAATCACATGACCAAATTTCATGGTGATCGGTCCATAATCTGTCATAGCTCCCATATAAGGCCCACTTCCGAAAATCACTCACGAATATAAATTATTGGAATTTTGAAAGAAAAATGTTTTTGCTCATTTACTTAGTGTAGGGTATTATATGGTCGGGCTTGACCGACCATATTTTCTTACTTGTTAAAGATTTCTTAATGCCTTTGGTACAATTTTTGTAAATCTATCGACGAGATTTGAGCGAAGACTTCGATGGGTCTTTATATATTTTGAAAATTGTTAGAATATCTGTTTAAGCACGCTTCGTTTTTACAAATTAGTAGAAAACATTTATATATTAGTGCTAAGTGATATCCATTGATTCTCATAGACGAATGATTAATATTATTTATTGCCTACATCGCATTTATATTTATCATACGCTCCGTAAACAAAATTTATACACAATACATAACATACATCATATAAAGTGCCAAATATGGTGATTTTTTTAAATGTTTGTATGAGGACACCCCAGGGAGGTTCCAGGGGGTGTGCAACTAGCATGGGTGGGTCGGCCCTCCAAAGTTAGTCATACATTTAGACTCGAGTGGGATTTTTCAAAATAAGGAACATCAAAATTCACTTTAGCGGTATGGTTCCTTGGGCAAAGTTTTTTATTTTGATCCCTAGAGTACGATTTTTCTTGTTACTTGGGCGATTTTTAATCGACCCACCCAAATATATGCCCTTAGCCAAATTTCAACTATTAATTTTGCAAGTTCTGACTTGAATTTTTTACAGAATTTTTGTAGAGGATTAGGTATGAGTTCAGTCTTAGCATATATGGGTCAAATTTATAAAATATGTAATATTCTAACTTTATGATATTTTTATCGTCTTCTAAACTGTTCATGCGCCATAATACGTCTCCATTAGGGCTATAACTTTTTTACATTTTTTGGAAGTATCAAAATGGGTCCTAACATAGTCGAATAAAAAAATAAAAAAAGCAGAGATCGAAAATAACTCGTCCATTAACCAAAAAACCCAAGTTGTGATTTATATTTTGGTGATAAAAATAAATCACTCAAAATAACAGTTATAAAATGATTTTTATTTACATGGTTTCGTATGGCCTTTATTAGTTTTTGTTGTTTTTTAATGGTTCGATGTGAGACAAACAATTCAATTGTTCTTGATCTTAATAACTGTTACTTCTCTTTTATTTACATACAATAACATATTTTTAGTAATTTTTAACAAATTATAGAAAAAATATGATGAATATGTAGTAATGCAATTTCAAAAAGAAATTGTAGATTTTTGGGAAAAAATTCTACATTCAATGATTTATAAATTTAATATATTTAATCTTGATTTGCATCAAAGGAATTTTTGCGATTTATTTTTCATGTTCGCAAATAAAAGTCACAAGCTGACCTTAACGAAAAAAATTAATTATAAATCACTCATCTAGATTATTTGTGTTTGTTTCTTTTCTGTTTCTCTCAACCCCTAACCTAAAATGTTCTCTAATAAATCACTATCTCAGTGATATAACAACAAAAATTATTTTTAAATGGCTGCGAATGTGAATTTACCATAGAAATGAAAGTCAACCCGTTATTTTCGGTCTCTGAAAAAAAGTAATAAAAATTTAAGAAAATCATGACTTCAAAAAAATCGTTTTTATTCCAAAATGTTCAACAAAAAAATGTAACGTAAATAACACAACATTTGCCATCGCATGGTGCTAGGGCCATAATTTGGTTATAGCCCTAATGTATATATATTCTGGGCTATTTCTGTTCTCAATTTCACCATTCACCGTATTTTGGGAAGCATAATTACAATAATATTATGGAATTTCCTCAGCATTTCTAATTATAAATACAGCGCAAGCTCCATATTCGCGACTAGTTAGAAACCCAATATTTTATTGAAAAAATTTATGTAGTTTTTAAAATTCCAATTGTTTTTATTGATATATTTACATTTTTAAAGAAATTGGAGATTTTTAGTTGCTTTTTTGGAAAATAATTTTTTAAAATAATAGCTGAATGAAGTAGTTCATATAGCGCTGTTGTCGGCATATCATTTTTCAAAGCCCATTCTATGGATATGTTTATCGATGTTATACAATCGTCCACTATAATTTTATTTTCTTCATAACCACTATCGTATAAATACTACGTATAAATCCTATCTGATAATTTCATTTCTTCCTCATTACTTTCCACATGAAATTCATCTTGAATCCAGTAATTTATGTCAACATTCGTGAAAAGATGTTCCGTATCAATTTGAGCCACAAATGTACCAATAATTGAAAGATCTTCGTTTTCTTCTTGAATAACATTTTGTAAAGTATTTAAGGGAATGTTATCCTCTTCACTCCATTCAGTACCGAATTCGAGCAAGGCGTTCCAGGATTTTCGTATATTGGGCACTGATATTTTATCCCAGGACGTAGCTAGAACCTAAACTGCATTTTTGAGATTGAAGTTTTTTTTAGCATGAGCTCCAAATTTGTTCCCTTCTCGCCAAGCAAGTTGGTGAGCAGTTGTTTTTGTATGATTTTATTTGAGCAAGTTGTTAAAGTTGATCTAACGGTTGAATAAGCGTAGTGCAATTGGGTGCTATATTCACTTTTTAGTTCCTCAATTTACATGGGAAGCAAATTAGTGATGGAACCAATACTTCAATATAAATGATGTCGTCCAGGCGTTATTACTGGAGTTGTATATCACAGTGTTATTAAAAATCCTTTACAGCCGCGTGGGTTTTTCGATTTTCCAACAGCCAACAATTTCAGTTTGTATGTGCCATTCGCATTTGAACAGGGCAAAAAAGTTATTCAATCTTTACATATTTTGTTCCGGGAGCCGTTTTCTCATTACATGTAACAAAAGTGCCATTTGGAAGCATCCTATAATATAAATCAGATTAGTCGGCATTTTAGATTTGGCGAAGAGTCAACATCAGCATAATCCTTAAACTCTTAAATGGATCAATAAGATGAGGTTTTGAATTCCATTCAGCTCTCTTTAAGGTGCAACGTTTGCAGAGCCACTTTCTGATGCACGTACGAACTTTTTTAATGTATTTTCTTGCTTTATAATGCGGTGAACAGAAGACTTATGCAACTTGAAATTCACGCAAATGGAATTTATGGAATCTCCACTTTTAATCTTCTTTAAAATCTCTAATCGTTGGCTTTAAAATATGTTGAATTTTTCCCATACTAATAGCTGTATTTACACAACAAATGACACGAATACAATGACAAAACTGAAGATCAAATTCATCCGAAAAGGTTGTTATACTAAAAGTCGGGGATTTTCCTTTTTTGGTTATAGAATTTGTAATCAAATTAAAAAAAAATGTAAAAGTCGATAAAATAGAATGCGTCTTTCGTAAATTGTCGCGATTATAGAACCTGCAATATTAAAACTTAAACCGTCGCGATAACCGGGCCGTCGCGATAATGGATAGTCCCGAATACCGAGCTTGCACTGTATTTACACGTGATTTTTTTAACCTTAACTATACAATTTTACAAACTTTATTTAATATAAATATTGTAATTATGCTTCCAAAAATATGGTAAAATTGAGAACACGAATATAACCCTGATTGTTTTTTTTATAACCTACGCCATCATAGTGGGGAGGGTATATTGGATTTGTGCAGATGTTTGTAACGCCCAAAAATATTAGTCTAGCACCCACCTTAAAGTATACCGATCGATTCAGAATCACTTTCTGAGTCGATTAAACGATGTCCGTCCGTCCGTCCGTCTGGCTGGTTGTCCGTGTAAACCTTGTGCGCAGAGTACAGGTCGCAATTTTGAAGATATTTCGATAAAATTTGGTACATATCAGTTTTTCGGCCTAAGGACCAAGCCTATTGAAACTGACTGAAATCGGTTCATTATTTCACCTAGCCCCCATACAAATGTCCTCCCGAAATTGGACTTTATTGGTCATAAATGTTTAATTTATATAGGTATCTACACAAGTTTTTGTCCAAATAAGTTTTATATAAACGGAATTCAGGTCACCAAATTCTATTATGATCGGTCCATAATTAGTCATAGCTCCTATATAAGACCTGCTTCCGATAATCACTTTAACGAGCATAAATCTCCTAAAAATGTTGGTATACACATAAAATTCAACACAAATAACTTCCATATAGACATTAATCACATGACCAAATTTCATGGTGATCGGTCCATAATCTGTCATAGCTCCCATATAAGGCCCACTTCCGAAAATCACTCACGAATATAAATTATTGGAATTTTGAAAGAAAAATGTTTTTGCTCATTTACTTAGTGTAGGGTATTATATGGTCGGGCTTGACCGACCATATTTTCTTACTTGTTAAAGATTTCTTAATGCCTTTGGTACAATTTTTGTAAATCTATCGACGAGATTTGAGCGAAGACTTCGATGGGTCTTTATATATTTTGAAAATTGTTAGAATATCTGTTTAAGCACGCTTCGTTTTTACAAATTAGTAGAAAACATTTATATATTAGTGCTAAGTGATATCCATTGATATCACTGGATTAATTTAACATCACTAATTGCACAATAGCACTTTAACTCATTAGTTGAACACTGTGATGCCATTAGAGGCAAGTACATATCATAAATACTATTAATACATAATTACTTTAATAGTACTAAAACTAGTTACAGGTAATGACTTAAATAGCACATTCATAGATAGGGCTCACAGAAGGCGTTATCAGTAAAAACAGAATGTGCTCATGCAAATGACTAGAATTTATGCAATTATACAACAGATAATTGGTCAATTCACAAGGTCCCTTATCATGTCATATTGTCATAATGTCCTAATATTTCACAATGGTTTTTATTGCTTTTCATGCAGAAAATGTTCTAAAATAATACTACTTTCTATGCTTTGTTTATTGTGTTATCGTAACCAACCAGCAGAGACCAACGCCGAATGCCTAAGAGTCGGTTAAGCCGAGCCACCTAGTCGTGATATATTAGGACATTATGACAATATGAATGCTAAGAGACCTTGTGAATTGATCAAATAAATATGTCATTATACGTCAACTTCTAGGTAATGTAGACTGTATATAGTAGTCACTGAAAAAATAAGTTATTGAGCAATTGAAAGTCACTACCAAATTTTTGCTGCGAAAGATAAATTTTAACCCATTTTTGTGTAATAATACAAAATGTGTTTCTTAATTCTCCAAAAAAATCGAGTGAAAATGAAAAATTCTTAGCTAAACACATTTAGGTATTGAGTGATAATGTTAAATATTAAAAATTCAAGGCCCATAGAAAACTTTCAAAACAAAAACTTGACCGTTGCCCTTCTGTGACAATCCCTTTTTTAGATTAAAACTTTATTACTGTTTTCTTCTCATAAATGGCTGGATATACTTAATAATGGTGTTTCTATTCGTTATTGTTGGTGTTGTGGCTCTTGTTATTATTTGATTTTGATTCCACCTCAAACATTCAGGAGAAAGTGTATTTGGAGAAGGCACTACAACTGAAGCAACAGCAAATGGTAAGATTTTCCTAAATTTTTTATTGGTTTTTGTCATACCATTAAAAGTTTCCCTGATATTTCCTTTCTTCTTTAGGTTTATGGTTTTCGCTTTTGTTTTGTTTTTTTATTCTATCCACCTTTTTTTTGGATTCCTTGAAGTGATAGAAAAATAATTTTGTTTAAAGTTGTAATATTCTTGACTGGGTGATAAATATTAATCGTGAAAGTTATTTATGATTATGACGGATAATAAATTTGCTTAAAAAGGCAAAAAATGGTAAGGAAACTTATTAAGAGTTTATGAGTTTTTTTTACAGTTTTTCTTTAACATGGGCATTTTTTTTTTTGGTTTAAAAACACGCATTTAAAATTGTTGCTACCAGTAAGAAAAATAAATATACATAGAAAAAAAAATCGCAGTAAATCATGAGCTAAACATTAATATTTTGTAACATCTTTGTGGATTTTTTTTTAACTTAAATAAACTGTTTAAAAGTTTTCCTTGAAGTATTTACTGCCTATACATTTGACACACATACTGGTTGGTGGGTATTGATTTGCACGCACTTTCTATTTTACAGTTTGTTGCAAAAGTGCCTGTATAATCACAAAATTGTATAACATTAATACATTCTTTTACTTACTTTTCAACTTTACACAATTTATAGTGGAGTTTTTTAGAAATATTGTGGCAAATTTTTCCTTTTGCTACTAAATCCCTTAAAATCGATGGTGAATTATTGATGCAGAGGAAAATAATAAACCAAAGAGGTTTATTCGATAAATTTCAACAGAAAAGCTTTTAAGTAATATATATTTATATAAGGGAGTAATATATTTAACTATGATACGTTAAGGAATTTATGAAACGGATTTATTTAATATTAAATTTGCTGACTAAACCAAAATTGAATTAGAAAATTCATCCATAAAGTTTACATTATTTTATCCATATATATAATTACATTTTCATCAGCTAGAAATTACACTAGACATGATTTACGTTATTGTATTATATTGAAAATATCGCAGATGTTATTTTATTGGAATTAACCTGAAAAATTGAAATGATATGGTACTTATCTAAGAGATTATCTTCCGTAGATACCAAATCCATAAATGTCTAGCTGCTGAATTACCATAAATTTAAGAGTTGAAAGCTTTGTAACTAAAATTTCGCACACCCACGTTTTTGGGTATTATCTATCGATATGTATAAAATATAAGTACAAACAATCTGAATTCAATTTCAACGATTTCCGAACATTTTGGAATATCCTCTAATAAATATTAACCTTCTAATGCTTAAGCATGCCTCAAGGCACTCATCACAAAGATGCCAATAAGTGCAAATATTTAAGATTTTTCATTTCAAAAACTATTGTAACAGTTTCTTAAAAACGTACTTAAATATTTTAAAAAGCCTTGAAAGCTCTTAAAAACTCTCTTCTGTCATATTTACTGCACCTTTAACAAACTTAGTACATTAACAACCCAAAAAAATATGGGAATTCATGTTGTTTTATCAAACGTTGATAAAAGTGTTTTAAAGTTTCCCGATTGCAATCATATTTTTTTCTTTTATATATTGGAGACAAGATTTACTTAAAAACAAGTAAGAAAGTATGGTCGGTCAAGCCCGACCATATAATACCCTACACTAAGAAAATGAGCAAAAACATTTTTCTTTCAAAATTTCAAAAATTTATATTCGTGACTGATTTTCGGAAGTGGGCCTTATATGGGAGCTATGAAAAATTATGGACCGATCACCATGAAATTTGGTCATGTGATTAATGTCTATATGAAAGTTATTTATGTTGCATTTTATGTGTATACAAACATTTTAAGGAGATTTATGCTCGCTAAAGTGATTATCGGAAGCAGGTCTTATATGGGAGCTATGACTAATTATGGACCGATCATAACAAAAGTTGGTGACATAAATTCGGTGTATATAGAATTTATTTGGAGAAGAACCTGTGTAGATACCTATATAAATTAAACATTTATGACCGATAAAGTCCAATTTCGCGAGGAAATTTGTATGGGGGCTACGTGAAATAATGAACCAATTTCAGCCAATTTCAATAGGGATGGTCCTTGGGCAGAAAAAATGATATGTAGTAAATTTTATCGAAATATCTTCAAAATTGCGACCTGTACTCTGCGCACAAGGTTTACATGGACAGCCAACCAGCCAGCCAGACGGACGGACGAACGGACATCGTTTAATCGACTCAGAAAGTGATTCTGAGTCGATCGGTATACTTTAAGGTGGGTGTTAGACTAATATTTTTGGGCGTTACAAACATCTGCACAAATCCATTATACCCTCCCCACTATGGTGGTGTAGGGTATAAAAAGTTAAGCTCTTTAGAGACGTGATTTATTGATAAGTGCCTTCAGGCACTCTTGGGCATTGCAGACTAGTTTTACTGCCTTAGTTTTTCCCTCATATAGCAAAATGTTGTTTGGTTTTCTTTGCTTTGATTTGCAATTTTTTACAGAAATTGCATGCCTCAAGGCACTCATCGCAAAAATGACAATAACTGCAAATATAACTGAATTTTCATTTCAAAAACTCTTGTAACAGTTTCTAAAAAACGTACTTAAATATTTTAATAAGCCTCAAGACGTCTTAAAAGCTCTCTACTTTCTTATTTACTGCACTTTTTACAAACTAAGTGCATTAACAATCAACAAAATATGGGAAGTATTATCAAACGTTGATTAATTGTTATATATATTGAAGTCTAGATTTAAAAAAAAGGTAAGATACTCTTTAGAGACGTGATTTATTGATGAGTGCCTTCAGGCACACTTGGGCATTGCAGACTAGTTTTGCTGCCTCAGTTTTTCCCCCATATAGCAAAATGTTGTTTGGTTTTCTTTGCTTTGCAATTTTTTACAGAAAATTTTAAGAAATAGCTAATCGAGTGAACAATCGTTTCAAGTTATCAGATTTGAGTGATGAACAATTAGAAATTTTTTTTTCAATAAAAATTTACAAACTATACTAACTAAAACCCAACTATGTTTCAATCTCTAAAGCCCCAAGGGTGCCTTAAGGCACTCATTTAGTTTTTCCCACCTGACAGGTAAACCATTGATTGTACATACTTTTAAATGTCGTTTTTGAAATCAAATGTCCAAATTTACTATACAAAAAACTATTACCAATGTTTTTAGCCATTTTTTTAGAAATTGTCATTAGAGGGTTAATACTATCAACATTCCTCATAATCCACATTTGGTGTAAAATTTTCATATCATTTTCAATATGGAATATCCCCTCTGCCAGTGGAAAGTTTTGCATAAGTTCGTTTAATGTCTATAGTCATTTAAAAAGTATTTCATTTAAAATAATCATACGTTTATATTTCTATATACTTATATTGTATATCGTGTTGAGTTAATGCACATGCTAATGAAAAGTATTCAGAGAATAACTATTATTTGCTGGTGTTAGTTAAATAGACTTCCAGTACTGCCTTTTAATAATACAAATATGGTAATTTATATTTGCATTTGAAATAAAAGAAAAGTGTGGAAAACATTCTTACGGTTCGTTGAGAGCAAACTTTGTAGACGCAAAAGCTTTTAAAATAAATTTATTATTTGTATAAATAGTTGATATTTTTTCATAATTTTTTGTTTTTTTTTTTTGTTCGGAGTAAAAAGGCTTAATGCAAAATGAGTGAACAAAAAGAAATTCAAATTAAACGTGAAATGTCAGTTCGTTCAACGTACGAAAAAAAATTTATATACAAAGTTATTTATAAAAAATGTATGAATATTTAAATGCACTGAACACATTTGAACAAACCAAAAAAAGTTCATATTAGTTTGGGGAATAAGTCATTTGTATTGTGCATTTTAAATTCTCTATAAATTGTAAAAGTTGCAGGATCAGTAATGTTTGCATTATGATATCTTTTTGTATTTTGATAATTAATTAAGACGATACTATCAAACCATTTATCTACACTGATCGATTTATATCAGGAGTAATATAATTTCTCCTGATATCAATCGATCAGTGTAGATAAATGATCCGATAGTATCTTCCTCTTTACACCATATAATTTTCTGTTATTGATAGCCTTTATGTTTGAACAAGTTATATTTACTAATCGAATTATTAGCTCAGAAGAAAATGATATTGATGAATGCACGAGTATGTTGAAAATGTTTATTAACAAAACTTAAATTATCGAATAATTCGATCATGTTAAAGCCTCTTATTAGAATTATTCGTTTTATTCGAACAAAATAAAATAATGTGGATACCCTTGCAAATACATATGTTTAAAAGTATTTAACACAGAAGGGAATACACGCTCAGGATCCCAGAGTTGGCCCAATTCTGGGGGATGCAGTGTCTTGGGTTCATTCATGTGTATGGTAAAAATAAGTTTTATATTAGCATTAATTAGAATTATACAAAATTGTATTACTTATCTTGATAACTTTAAAATGTACAATAATAACTTTTATTAATAGAGTCACTAAGAATCTATGTTCAGAGGTTAAGTAGCAACTGTGATGATATAAGAAACAAATTTACTGTGATATTTTAATTTATTATTGATGTACATATATTAAAGAAAATTGAGATAACCATTGATTCAGGCAGTCTTTTTGGATATTTTACATGACTTAAAATTGCAGTTAACAGCCAAACTTTTTGGTTCCATTTATCAGTCATTTGCAAATCTCCCTTATTACAATGTTCAATGTTTAAATCATTCTATTTGAAGTGTGATACTTTCTAAATTGTTAAGATCTTAATTACTGAACTTTTCCTACTGGGTCGTTTACCAAAATAAATCTAACAATTTACAGCAATTTATTTAATTTGTTCTTATATATGACTGAACAACTGCTGTATCTAATATGCTGAAAACATCAGGTCAATCATTTTAAATTCAAAATATCAAAGAGAATGTTAATAGAAAAAACTCAGAAAGAACTGTCAACTTTGCGAGGGGAGATTATTTACAAAACCAACTTCTGCACCCCTAAACCATTTTGGAAGCGAGGATAGACAATTAATAAAATTGATCCAGAACTACTTCCTATCAGTTTGAATATTAAAAATCAAAAGAAAAAAATATGTTGAAACCCTTTTATCAATTCACTTTGGGAAAAATTGGTGAATTTTATGCTATGATCTTGGAAAATGATGATAATATTGATCAAGAATACAGTGAAGGTGAAGATTTTAACTTATCAGTTTAAAAATTCATATTTTTCTTTTTTAAAACTTTATTTACTGTTACACACAAAAAAGTTTCAACATAAATAATATGATTTGATTTCATTGATTTCAATTCATAACGTTTATAAATAATTTCTTAAATAGTATAATTTTTTATTTAAAAACAAAAAATATGAAATTGTTTTTAAATAAAATCTAGGGGGCTTGAAAAAATATTTTAATTTTCATTTATATTTTTATGTTGTTTGAAATGTTTGAAATTTTCCTTGGAAAATTTTTATGTTTTTTATCAAAGAAGTGAAACGCTGTCAAAAAAAACCTAAGTCGGTTGTCAAAAAAAACCTAACTTTAATAATCTATTGGTAACATTTTGTTTATATGTATTGGTATTCAAACCACTTTCACCACACTCCTCAAACACACTTAGTTGTAAAAAAGCTACCTAAAAATTATAACAAAATTATATTACACTTAAATTTAAAAATTTAAACAATTCTCAAATCATTTAATGTATATTTGACCTGGACAGATTTTATAAATAGATGTTAATGCTTTTTATTCCATAATTTCTGCAAAAATTAAATATATTTGAATTTTTTTATACATTTTCAATACCAAATTTTACAAATGGGTTTTTTTCAGTTTTAATTTCAACCCCCAAAAATTAAATGTCAAAAAAATTAAAAAATATAATTTTCGTTTGTGCATAATATGCGTGTTTCGGTTACTTTAATGGTTGAAATGTGTGCAAAAAAATAAAAAAATATTGTATGTTTGTGAAAGAGTGTGTTAAAATTGCAATTTTATTGCAATTTTCAAGAAAAAGTTTTGAAGTTAAATTTCTCTCTCCAGTGTGTTGAATTCACATACAACCTGTATGTGAGAAGAGAGAGAAGTTGTTGTTGTAGAAAAAATGAGAGGCTTCCCTTCTTGTTTTTTATGATTTTCAGCTAAAAATTGAGAAAATATGCAAAAAAGCAAAAAATTCCGTCATGTACAATTTTATAATATTTATGAACATGTTCTTATTCTGAGTGAAAAAAGTTTGGGAAAAAAACTCATGTTCGATTAATAATATTTATTACAAAATTCATTCCAATTATGAATTTCTTTTTTCTGTGTACCATTACTTTTATAACTTAAAATATATATTAAAATATACAAAAGTAGAATGATAAAATTTCCTGGTGGGCTAAAATGTGCTGTAAAACTCGTTCGTTGATATATGGTTTGCAGCAAAACTCGTTTGTTCCAAACTTTTATCTATTATTCCTCTCTTTATTTAAATTTTTCAACTTTTAAGTTTTAGTAAATTTTTAGTAATTTAGTAATTTGGTCCATGTAAAAGATTTTCGCTTTTTTCCAAAATTCAGTTTATGTGTAACGAGCGAGCTTTGCATTACACCTAATCATTTATCTTATTATCTTAGTGTTGTTAACTTGATAAAAAATATTATATATCATAATAAAAATTAATTCCCTGATGATGTTATATTGAAAGTCCAACCGACAAGTTTCTCCTAGTAAATACAACCAATGTGTCTGATAAAGGTTCGAGAATAAATAGATTTTAATACCAAAAAAAAAAAAACTTGTTTGTTTAAGTTACAATAATAAATTAATATTAATGAAACACATTTGTGATCATAATTGATCATGCCTTCACAAGATATCTCATGCGTTGTGGTCAAAATATTTAAAAATTTATGATGACATCTAATAATTTTTGATATTTAATCAGTCCAAATTACATTTTCCATTATCTTATATTTGCACTAATCCATTAGATCTGATAAACAAATTTATAGAAGTTTGTGTATTATTATTTGCTAAGTATCAAAGTATAAAAAGCTTTTTATAATTGTTCTCGCAAAGGAAACATATGACATTTTGGTATTATCTTAAAGATTTTTGAAAGGTGCTTTCAACTCTGAATCAGTTTCGTGTAATTTCAGAAAAAGCCATAGGCATTTGAAATACCTATATTGTGAATTTTTCAATGGTTTCGGTTGTATATACCTCAAATGGGAATCCAGAACGTTTAGCATCTTCTCTGCTTGTAAAACCTCAACGAAACATTTCACCATTGAAATTGATATTGCAAATCAAGCTTAGCCTTGGTTTGAGTGATCGTTTATTTATGTAAAATAATACCTAATGAGCAATTGAAATTCACTTTTTTCCTCAAGTTACGCGTTAGTTTGTTATCATTGGCTGTCAAACACAAACTAAATGACGCTACTTGTTAAAATTTTTGACAGAAGTCAACTGACGGATGCCTGTAGCAAAATAAGGTACCGTGAAATAACTCCCTAATGAAATAACTCCCAATGAAATAAATCCCATTAAAAATTAAATAATTACCAAACTTGAAAAATGTTTACTAATTTTATAAATATTAGTCCCAAAAAAAGCGAAATAACTCCCAATGCAATAAATCCTAATAGAAATGAAATAATTCCCAATCCGAAGCAATTTATTTATGTAATCTAACTCCTAATGAAATACAGAACTACAAATGTGGTATTATTCTACGCTCACCAAACATTTTTTGTATTGCGGGCCTATGGGAGTTATTCATTATGAAATAACTCCCAACAAAAAATTATGAAATAAAACCCTACGCGTTAGGAGTTGTTTCATAATGAAATAAGTCCCAAGTCGTATGATTAATTTGTTGGTTGTTATTTCATTTTTTCGTGGGGAGTTATTTCATTTGGGAGTCACGGTTCCGCAAAATAAATCAATTTTTATATTGTGTGCTGCGTCCCTTGCGTGTGCTGAGCTTACTGCTTTGCCTGTGCTGCTACGATCGGTTCGTGATCGCTTGAGCTGTTTATTAAGATCATAGGTACATTTTTGTAGTTAATTGTTTCTTTGAATTTTGAACGGTTTGCTACCTATGGACCTGAACAGGGGAAAAATAGTTAAAAAAATCTAATTTTTTACGGTCTAATTCATAATAACTTAAAACAGCTTTATAAGTCATTAATAAGAAAAAAATCAAAAAACTGTATTCATAAACGTTTAATAGTCTTTTAAGTCTGTTATAAACCATTCATAAATTTGAAATATTTATTGTAGCTTCAACACTACTATAAACCAACTTTAAGGTATTCTTTTTACATTTTATCTGGAAAAAAGGGAATTTTAAAGATAATTTTTTATAAATTTGCAATAATAGACGATACTATTGCAATTGACAAACGTAATTTTAACTCCGCTGGGAAATATGTTCCAATATAATAATATATGATTTTGTTTCAAATTCCTCCGGCAGTGAGCTATATGAGGTTCGCAAGTGAGTTTGATTGCCATTTATGTCATTTTCTTTTAACCTGTAACGAAATGTAGTAATAAAATGTGAAAACATTGTGGAAGGAGGTCCACACAATCTAATATACCCATTCCGGAATTAAAATTATCTGTTTCCTTATATAAATTCATTAAGTTTTGTTAAAAATTAACAAAATGACAATAAAAATAAATTAATAAAACAAAGAATATTCGTCATTCGAATACTTTTAATAATAATTGAAATAAAATATATAAAAACGTTTGTATATTAATACATTTTAGCTTAATATAAATTTACTAGAATCAGATATACATTTTTTTATCTAAAAATTAGTTTTTATCTTCAGAAATGTATTAATACTAAAAACAAACAATTAAAAAAATAGATTTAACGAATATTTTATCCTAATTGCAAGCAACACTAACAACGAAAAAGGGGAAATAACTGAGAAGCATTGCCAGATTAGACAAAAAACAGTACATTACTTATTGTGCCTTTAACAAACGTTAATGAATACAATACTTTTATTAATGTTTTATAAAGCTAAAGTGTTTGCTAACAAATTTGTGTTTTAAATCTACAATAAGGTTTTATTATGAATTCGACCGTTAAAGTTTTGTTTTTGCGATTTTGATCTTTTGATTTTTTTGACAAGAGGTACAACTTTGCCTCAAGGCCTAAATCAAAACTCCGAACGGTTGATATGGGCCCATATGAAAAATGTGCATGACTTTGGGCAAATTTGGGTCTTTTTTTTTGGTATTTTATCACGTAGTAATGTCTGTATATGGTTATATTTTCATGACTTTAAAAATTACACACAGTGTAATAGTCCCTGCTAATTAGAAAATGTATTTTTTAAATTCTCGAATTTGAAATCCGGCATGTTAATTTCAGTTTTCTATTTCATCTCTACATTTCTACATTAGTAAAAAGTTAGTGGTTAACAATGAAAATAAAACGAAAGTGTTAAATAGTTTTTTTAAATCATTTTAAATACGCGATTTGAAATTTAGGAAGGTTTTTTGTCTGCAGGTACAGGTAAAAAATTTCAAATAGCATGGGCGTACCCACCCGCAGGCGCAAGTCCAGAAGGTGTGAAATAGGAATATCCCCCCAAAACCGAAAAGTTTTCATATTAAAATGTAGAACAAATTTTTACCTGGTTGACCTGGATCCGCGCCTGCCCACCCGTGATTGCTGTATGATATTTTGCATATCAATATGAATTTGTTCATTTTTCTGTAAAAATATTTTCCAGCTGATAGTTAAATTGTCGCTTTTCAAAATGGTAAAAAAATAATATTACTTTTTTCCATCAAATTAACAAAATGTCTTTATTTTCTTTTAGCGTAGTTTCTCACGCCGGGTATCCGCTAGTTTAGAATAAAATTGTAACTTCTAAATATTTTCGGATTTTGTTTATATGTTCTGCTCATGGTTTTTAGATGACATAAAACAGTTTTAGGAAGCATCGAAATTTGAAAAAAGTCCAATATAAGGGCCAACCTAATGTGTATAGTACATATTATGTGTGAGTTTGTAAATAACGGGTAATTTTTAAAGGATGAAATGTATGATTGTGAGATTATTAACTCGCATCTATGTAATGAAAATGTATGAATTTATGCTATTTAACACACATAATGCACAAACACGCACTAATTACTGTTAGAATGGAACCACGTTCATTCCCTGCAAACAATTGCTATCAAAAAAGTCTCCCAAACGGATTGAATAAAATATAGCTTCTTATCAATATACTGTCACCGTTAAAGAAAAAGGCGTACTCTGAATATGATACAAACCAGGTGAAACTATTTCGATGTTTGGTACGAAAAGTTAAAGCCAATGCAGGTTTAAAAGCATACAAGGCTCAAAAAGTTCCTAACAGGAACTCTGCTAAAAATTTAGAGGACAAAAACAGGGCACGGAAATTGAAGTCAAATTTTATACAAAAAATGTACCTGCTGCATTATGGATGACAAAATGTACTGAATAACATGTTTTCGTTGCAAAGTAGACACACTGTAGCATATGTATCGACAATACAACTTCCAATTGTTGGCTGGGTTGGTGTGTGAATGTATGTATGTGTATTCAAACCGGAAGCAGAACCAAAAGAAGACAAAACAAAAAACTAACGAGTATACGAGTGAGTATCTGAAGCATTTAATTAATTTGACATGTTGTGCAAAACTGCTGGTTGTTGCTGCTATTTTTGTAGATGTTGTTTTTATATACATATATTTATTCGCTCGTCTCCTTGATAGAAAAAGTTTAATGGTTTCATTTTCTGACTGCTGCCATTTCATTTTTATTTTATTTTATTGTTGTTGTGTTTAATTTGTTGAAGTTAACTCTTTTTATAGTGAGTGGAGCAGAGCGCGTGAGTGTATTTTTGTTTGCATTGAAGAGAAATTGCTTTCACCTACCGTAATTATATTTTTAAGTAGGTAATAAAGAACACATTTTAGTACGAAGTTCCATATCACATGTTGTGCCAAACTACTCCTGCAGTAGCTATTACGTTCCAAAATACGTCAAATTGTGCTGTACCTAGTGTGTTTAAAAAGTCTGATCGAGTAATAACCAAGAGTATTAGTCCTTTCCTGTGACAAAGAGAGCCAGAGCATTCTGGATATTCTACAAGTGACAATCATTGAACTTTGGTGAGCCGTCTCCTGTTAATTGCTTCGCACCACAGATTCGTCTAAAAATTACACATTTATTGCTTTTGAACCTTGGTTGCTGCAATTTTGCTCACGTAGATATCAATGGTCAACGAATGTAGATTGAATTCCCGAATAATTTTACATTAGAAGCTATGACGTAAACAATGTAGATATCAGACAGTCTGAGAGATACTCAAAGGTCAAGATCATCAGAGAAAACTCACGAAAATTCCGGAAACTATGATTGTTTCCGTCTATGAAATAGTTCAGATTTAGTACGTAAATCACTAAGGACAGAGTTTGCATTCAAGTCTTCTCTGGTCGCCATTATCGTCTTAAACATGTACGTCCCAAGGATTGGCTTACATATAATTCATAGGATGGTGCCATATCCAGTATGACAATGGTTTAGTTCCTCTGAATCCGAAAAAGATCAAAAGGAGCTATGTCCAGCATCGTCTCCAAACTGATTTAGTATACACCATACACTACTACACAAAATCACCATAGTTAAAGATAGGCCTAATGACCATTCCGTACATTCAGAATACAATTAATGGTTGGAGCCATAGAAAAATAACAAATGCGGAAACTAGAAAAAAACTCAAACTAAAATTTTACTCAAAAAAGTTACTCATACGATTGTTGTTTTTGTTTTCACATAGCTTTTTATTAATCATTCTCTCCACTTAGTTTTTTTACAACTGAGTTAGGTCTTTGACGGGTGGTTTTCCGCTCTATGTATATTTCTCTATGGTTTGAGCTCCCATCTTTCTGCAGAGGGTTTTTCATTTGCATTACGTTTCATCATGATCATAAAGTCTTAACCAAGACATTTGGTTTCTTTCGAGAACTCTAGAGTAATACTATCAAATCGAGTAGGCCTGGATACTAGATTTTGTATTGTCAGTTAAAAAATCATTTACTGTATTCTTCGGACTGCGACTCAGAATATCTACCTAGATTCTTGATAGTAGTACGTCCAAAGTTCATTGCATACGATTAGTTATCGTGAGATGCCTTTCTCGCTGTGGCTGAACATGATTCTATTTTCGATAGGGTTACACAAAAGTGGAGATAGATCACCCTTCTTGCTTCTAGTTACATCCTTACTTGTACTGCACGAAACTAAAATTTAATTTAAGGCCCTGCCAGGATCAACTATCTTTCCCTTAAATTAAGAATGTTGTGCATTGCAAAAGTTATTAGGTGAAGTTATACTCTTGACACAGATGTCAACCAGTGATTTCAATAAAAACGTTAACATACTGTTACGTTTTTACCTTTTAAAACCGTGGGTTTATTTCCTTTAAATAAACCGGATACTTTTGATTGGAAATAAAAAACAGTTTTAGTAGTTTAAAATTTGTAACACCTCTTTATTTATTTAGAATGTACAACAACAACAGAATTAAATAGTCACTCAGTGTCTTTATACACGTTTATCAATTCGCAGAAATGCACACAAACTTTATAATGTACAAACACACATGTACACGACAGTTGATGTTAACTCTAATAGCGACAATGATCAACTCTACTCACGACTGCCAGCTCTGCCACTATTTATACATGCGCCATCTATCAGGAATTTTCTACAATGCTCTTAACGGACATACTAGTACATTCGAATTCCAGAGCCTTCGATGTCATTGCCAGCAGCCCAAACATTTATTGTTGCCATACTTACAAACAATGCCAATAACCGAATGCTACTGATGGACGTGCCTTCAAACATGATGCTGCAGGCAGTCGTTAGAGACCGTTGAATTCAAATCGTCATTGCACATTCGTAACAATACGTAATAGTCCATTATGATTTTTATTGGTGTGGTATATTAATCCGACTTTTGTAGTATCACTCCATTAGTTTGAAATATGCCCCTAACCCAGGCTGCCATCGAGTTGACTGGTGAGCTGAAGGGATTGAAATAGGCTACTGCCACGCGGTGTTCCAAACCCCATTTTCATATGATATTATCTACCATCCTGCCGTAAAGTTATCAACTTGCTTCATCAGAAAACCTGGCGTACCGGAATCTTAAGATACCATTCGTAGACGTGATACCTTCGTGTAATCTCTAAATCTTTGCTCCGTTACGCTGCAAAGAATCCCTTTTCGAACTTTTGGTTTCTCTCTTGAACGTGTTGAAAACACGACGATAGTTGTTGTAAAAAGGGTAGGCGTAATCCTGTATTCCGGCCAAATACACCAGTCAGTTCTTCAAAGATTTTCTAAAGCAATTTGGCCTGTATTTAGCACATGTATCTTTCAAATAATTCTACGAAGATCAGAGAATCATTTTAAAGATACATGAGACTCTAGCATACACTGATAAATCTTTTAACAGTGTCCGTGTCACGTACCAAATTAGTGTCAATGACCTGTTCCCTGATTCTATTAATTGAAATTTTACACTTATTACTAAGATTTATAGATAAAAGGTAATGTTAGTTTATGAATTCCTTCCTTTTGTGTAAACGAAAGGTCTTATATTGAACATTGTTAGTTTGAAAAAGATGACGACAATGTTGTTTACAGTGTATCGAACATGCGCTTCGGCTACATATAATATGATGGCGATCATGGACATGAAGAAGCATCTGTAAACCTTCAAGATGATAGATTTTTAAATGTATCATAGCATGAATAACGTTTTTCTGTTAATTATTACAATACATTAATGCATATGTTGACATTTTGTTTTCTGTTGGATTTTTCAATTCCTCCATCACACTCTGGTTGGATAATATTAAAGCTATTTATTCTGGAACAATAGTACTTTTGAAATGGAGAAGACTTAGTATAAACTTCAAAGATTTCAGGGAAGTTTTTAGTACAAACATATACTTATACATATGAGTAGTTTCCGTCGCCTTTGAATTACATAATTCATAACAAACACGTAACCATCTCTAATAAGTTGCTGTTTTAGTCAGTCACTTAGTCTCATTTCGTTGTGTATGCAAGTTGTATTTTAAAGCACATAATGCGAAAGTTTTATGTGCGCGCCAGTTAATTTAGTGAAAAGCAGAAGGTGCCTTTGTTTCTGCTTTCTAACCGTAGTTAATTTTTTGGCAGTTGGCTAAAAATTTGTTTTCAAGAAGAACGAATAAATTAATACATAGATGATAATGCTGGCTCAAAACATATACCAACCGCTCGCTTACAAAGTATCCGAAGCAAATGATATATTAGTGGTAGTATGTAGTAAGTTACCCACACACACACACGCACACGCTTTCACATAGATACACACACCCATTTCGTGCATTTGCCAGAGGGTGTACTAACGAATTGTAAGTATATTTTTGTTAATGATTCTGATGTGGGTGATGGCAGCCAGTAATGGTTGTGTGAATGATGGCATAATGATCTGGCTGATGAAATTAGTTTTTTCTTTTCATTTGGCTTATGAATTGTAATGCATAATACCATACCATTTTACACATGCTACTCCTGGTTCCCATAAACGCACATTCATATTAATTTACCTTTGTAAAATGTATTTTTATACAAATATATAAATTTGTACTTGTTTGGATGAAGGTATGTGCAATTAATGGAGCCTTTTATTTGTGTAAGTGAGTTAGTGCTTGTCCTCATGGGAGTGTATGTGTGCATGTTTGAACATGTTTTTATGGTTCAAATATTTTTAACACAGAGATCGTTTAAGTGTTAAATTAAGTATTTATAATTTATAAAAGCTTTTAAATGTTTAATATGTATGTTGTGTTGTGTGTTTTTTTTTTATGTTTCAACAAAAGCCATATAAATTTGCCAGATTAAAAATGAAATTAAAATTTTAAATCGTTTAAGAAAATAATAAATCACTCAAATGTATTATTGCTATTTTATTCATGTCACAAATTTTATGTTTCTATTTATTATTCGTATTTTCCGCTTTTACGATGTAATAAAACAAATTGTTATTGGTTTTTGATTAATTTTAATGGATTTAATGGTTTTGACTATGATGTAAAACAATTTGAATTAAACTTTATTAACTGTAGTCGAGTCACTTTTGATTGATTCATTATAAGGCTTTTAAAAATGTTAATGTAAATAATGTTTTCAAAATTTAAGAATATTTGCTAAATATTTGTTTAACTAAAACGATTTTATCTTCAAATATATTTGATATTATCAAAATCCGTTTCAAATTAAATAAGGTCTCATTTGTAAAATGAAATTCTGCCATCCAAGCATCCCTATTTTTAAATTAGTCAAAGTTTATTTAATGAATCTTATTTCTAGAAGTTGAAACCCTGGAAATATGTCAAAAATATTTTCTATAAGATAATACAAATTTGGTGGTCAACCACAATTTATCACTTAAACTTGTCCACGAACTTGAATTTCATTAATAAATTTATCTACAAATTCTTTCTTTGCATTCTTTCCTTTTCCGTTTCATTTTTATTTAACAAAACTATGGCTGACTAAAAAAAAGTTATAAAATCAAAAGTTGTAGTTTTTCTTTTATATTTTTTTTTAACTAAATGAAAAGTTTGTCCTTCAAGTTGACTTATAATAATATTCACACAGCTGTAATGCTAATGTGAATATTATTATTTTTTTTTTTTTTCAAATAAATGTTTAAAAAAGCCGTAATTTGCAAGCCAAATATGGAAGCAAACAAAAATGTATAAATAAAAGAAAAATGTAAAAGAAAAATATGAAATAAATTAAAATTTCATTATGGTGCCCTTTTTGTGTTAACAGCATAAATACAAAATTTATCAGTAGTAGGAAAAGAAAACAATAACAATAAGAAATTTTAATGAAATAAGAAAAACAAAATAAATATAACCATATTCGAATATTTCAAAAAGCGGACATCGCGTTTATTACACGATTAATGATACCGTTATATACATATATGCACAGAGAAAACAGATTCGTAGAAGCAACCGAATTTTTCTCCATTCGAATTATACTGTCTTAGTGAGCTAATTTTATGGTTGTGGCTACCGAATTTTAGAAATGTTATCAAAAGTTTGGTTGCTTCAACCGAAATTCTTCTTTCTCAACTGACTTTCTGTTGATAGATTCGTGCAACCGAATCATTCGATTGGTAACAAATTCAGTTTCTACTACGAATCTGTTTTCTCTATGTGTGTATGCATATACGTATCGTATCGTATTGAAGTTGTTTTTAAAAGTTGAACGGATGGACACTTTGTTTTACTTTTACAGATTTTGCCCATTTTCACAGAATATGTTAAGCCACCAAGTGTCGTACAAACAAATAGTCAAGTTGCCAATTACTTAACGCTAGCAAAAATAACAAGAAACACACAAGATTTAGCTGATATTTACTTCAGAATGTTTAAAACTTTCCTTTTATTTTATATTTTATTTGTTGTTTACAATTTATTTAAATCCGATAGACAAAGCGAGAACCAAAGTAAAATAAACCGACTCCATATAATACAAAATTACTTCCAAGTCAATTATCAGACAACGATTGACGGCAAAAAAAAAACTACAGAAAAACTAAGATAAAAGAAAAATATGTGGCAATATCAAACAATCAATTCAAACGTATACCGAATATTTGGGGAAATATCATCGTCCTAGGTCCCGCTCTCTAGCCTATATCGTCTCAGAATTTTACAAAGATTTTATATTGGGTCTTGGACCAATATTTCAACATGTTATAAATGAAATGACAAAATGAGTATATTTGTTATGGGTATCTATCTACATTAGAGTTCGTTTGTGACTTCATTGGTTTTTGCGTAAAAAAAATAAAGTTGAATATATTGCAAATATGATTTTACCAGGCCATTCTGCAGCAAAATTTAATACAATTGACGTTTTTTGAATCTTAAAAAAAAAGTTCCAAAAACCCACAACGGGGGTCGCAAACGGACCTAAGCTTTCTTTTGAACACAAAAACAAATTTAAACAAGTATGAAAGTATGGTCGGTCAAGCCCGACCTTTTAATACCCTACACTAAGTAAATGAGCAAAATCATTATTCTTTCAAAATTTCAATAATTTATATTCGTGAGTGATTTTCGGAAGCGGGCCTATGAAAATTATGGACCGATCACCATGAAATTTGGTTATGTGATTAATGTCTATATGAAAGTTATTTATGTTGCATTTTATGTGTATACGAACATCTTAAGGATATTTATGCTCGTTAAAATGATTATCGGAAACACGTCTTATATGGGAGCTATGACTAATTATGGACCGATCACAATAAAATTTGGTGACATAAATTCGGTATATATAAAATTTATTTGGAGAACAACTTGTGTAGATATATATATATAAATTAAACATTTATGACCGATAAAGTCCAATTTCGGGAGGACATTTGTATGGGGGCTAGGTGAAATAATGAACTGATTTCAGCCAATTTCAACAGGCTTGGTCCTTGGGCAGAAAAAATGATATGTACTAAATTTTATCGAAATATCTTCAAAATTGCGACCTATTTTAGGTTTAGGTTAGGTTTACATGGACGGACGGAAGGACGGCCATCGTTTAATCGACTCAGAAACTGATTCTGAGTCGATCGGTATACTTTAAGGTTGGTGTTAGACTAATATTTTTTGGCGTTACAAACATCTGCACAAATCCATTATACCCTCCCCACAATGGTGGTGTAGGGTATAAAAAGGGGCCTACACCACCTACACTCAAAACAAAAATTGTATGTTTTGAGTTACAAAACATTAGTTACAAAACTAAGCGACCAAATAGGTCTTCAAGGAAAATATCTAAGCTTTCTTTTGAGAAAAAAAAATAAAAAGGTCCCATTTTGAAAAAAAGTCAAAAAAGTTTTTGATTTTGGAAAAAGATTACAAACATTTTTTATTTTTAATTTTATTTTTCCAAAAGATTGAAGAAATAGCTATCTAAACTATTTGGAACACATTTTGCTAAGGTAATAAGTTACATGGATAAGAAAAAACTCCTGCTTGGCCAAAATGTCAAATTTTTACCCCTTCTAACTCTGAAAGCTCTCAACCGATCTTATTGAAAAATTGTGTCTGAACTACTATCCAATAAAGCTAACTATGGTACAAAGTTCATCCCAATCGGAAGACATCGATTTCAAAAGTTGGTTCACTCGACATGAAATGCCCCATATATAAAAGTGAATGTGTGTTTGTTTTGCACTTTATAGGATGCTATCCGCTAAGAATTACCTAATGCACCACGACTTTGTAATGGCACTCGACTTACAGTAAAGAAATTAATGAACAAGGCGACCTTTATAACTAGGAAGTATAAAGGGACAGATGTATTGCTGACATGTATTCCGATGATAACTTCGGAAATGCCATTTGATTTTAAGCGATTGCAGTTTCCTATTTGCTTAACATCGATTAAAGTTTTAAAATAAATAGTACATATATGGTTTTTATACTACGATTTTTTTTTTTTTTTTTGTTGAATTTTTTGTCCTTTAAAAATATTATTTTAGCATTGTCAGGTAGCAACGATTTATTCTATTATTCTATTATTTTTTATATTTCTTCTATTATAAAACCCTTCTGCAATGAAAGAAATCTTTTCTGAGCGAAGCCAGATTTTAATACACCCCAGAGGAGAAAACTTTAACGCCCGGCCGAAGTCCGGCAATTCAAAAAACTTTTCTGGAAACCTTTGCGCTACGCCATAGGCCCGCAATGCAGAAAATGTTTGGTGATTGAAGAATAATTCCACTTTTGTAGTTATTTATTTCATTGGGAGTTAGATTAAATAAATTGCTTCGGATTGGGAATTATTTCATTGGAAGTTATTTGGTTTTTTTCGGGACTAATATTTTTAAAATTATGAAACCGACGATTATTCATTTTACCCTTTGGTAGTTATTTTATTTTTCAAGTTTTGTAATTATTTCATTTTTGATGGGATTTATTTCATTGGAAGTTA
Organism: Calliphora vomitoria; assembly: GCA_942486065.2. Taxonomy (NCBI): domain Eukaryota; kingdom Metazoa; phylum Arthropoda; class Insecta; order Diptera; family Calliphoridae; genus Calliphora; species Calliphora vomitoria. Next base: position 95,789,943 of record OW818029.2, read on the forward strand.
TTTCGTGGTACCGTCTATTATATTCAGCTCTATGAATGTGTCTCGAGAAAAACGGTGTTTAAAAAAAAACACGATAGTTCTTTCAACTTCAGTTAGTCCCCGTTTACACAGTAAGATTTTTCTCGCATGAAAGCTTACTTTATAGACAAGAGGAATAGAAGGGGTACACACTCTGCTGTACTTGCAATTCGTTTCGGGTTTTCGTTCGTAATGCATATATAAACACAAACATACACATTCGAATGTATAAAAAATTAAATTTTCTGCAATAGAAATCTGCGAATGCAAGTTTAAAAAAAATAAAATAAAACTTTATGAGAAACAAATCTTACTGTGTAAATGGGGACTAATATAAGTATTTAACGAAGCGTAATTGTATCAGTTTTTAAAAAAAGCTAAAAATCACCAAATTATTGGCTTCAAAATTTAGAAACTTATAACTTTTTACCGGATGGTACACAACTATACATCCAAAAGTTGAAATGTTTGATAATAAAAATTAGACAAGGAAAAAGCTATAGTTCGTTTCAGTAATTTCTTTCCATTTCTGGGAATCTACAACTACTTAATACATATATACACCTTGGATTCTGAAATATAACAATTATGTTGCTAGTACCGTCATTGATACAAAATTATTGTATCGAAATCAAAAACACTTAAGTATTAGTGAACAATTAATATCGGTTTCATAGGTTTTAAAATGTAATTTTGTCAAATACATTAGAATGCAGATATTTGTAATATAATTCTGCAATTCACAATCGGTGTCGTAGTATTGTATGCCATAAATATCTTGCAAACTAATTTTTTGAAACAAAACTAAAACATTAATAAAAAAAACAAGTAAGAGAGCTATATCTGTGCCGAATCTTATATACCCTTCACCAAATTATGCTTAAAAATACAAGTTTTAAATATTTTTAGGTAAACAAAAAATTGTTTTATTAATTTTTTGAAAATTTTATTGAATAGTGTTTTTAAATTTAAAAAGTTTTTATTTCCATTTTCAATTTTTTTTTCAATATTTAGCGAAAACTACTTTTGGTGAATAAAAAATTCGGGTAAATTTTTTTTTTTTTTTTCGACTTTGACCCATTGTATGCCCAACTTACTATGGTATTATAAACGTTGTTGTTCTTTGAAATATCTATCATTAAATATCCATATTGTCTATATTAATGACTTAGTAATAAAGATATAAGTAAAAAATAGGTAAAAAATCGAGGTTGTCTTCCGGAGATACTGATGTATGAATCGTTTATGAAAGTTGTTTGGGGGCTTCGGAAAATTGATTTCAACAGACAGACAGACGGACATGACTTAATCGACTTCGCTATCTATAAGGATCTAGAATATATATACTTTATAGGGTCGGAAAATTATATTGTGGAAATAACAAACGGAATGACAAATTTATATATACCCTTCTCACGAAGGTATAATTACGACATACAACGATACAACGCACGATACTGATTGTGAATTTTACAAATATTCTTTAAATGTTGCTTTAAATAACTTGATCATATAAGATTATTTATCGCATTAGATAACATCAAAACAAGATCCTTTAAACTGGTAACTCTGTGGCGTTAGGCAAAAAAAAAATAAATCCATAACTATAGACAATTTCAAAAGGAATAACTGTAACTGTAACTAAAACAAAAATTATTATTTTTTTTTATTTGATGTCGTATTTTGTTTTTGCTGTGGTATCCTTTTCATTCCGTTTCTTGATAGGATGACCTAAAAATGTCAATTCATCATATTTTTGTTTGTTTGTTAGCAAAAAAAAATAACGAATTTTTGTATTTTTATTTAAAGAATATAAAATATTACCGAAGCAAATGAAATAAACATGAAAAATGTCTAGTTACGTTTGACCACTTCGTCTCATAATGATGGTTGTCGGTCATAAGGTGGAAAATAATGATTATATTTATTCTTGTTTTCCTTCCTTTTGTTAATATATTTTATAACAGATATAAATACGTTTTTTTTTATAAGGAAACAACAGCAACTGCAAATAAATATGAAGAATTTGTTGTTTTAATTATTAGTTCGGGTGGAAAGCAATTTCCGTTTGACCTTTAGACAAAACTAGAAAATATGTTTTAAATAGTCTTGTAATATTTGTCAAGTTTTCTAGGACAGAAATTATTTTAAGTGCAGTAAGTAGTTTTCTTTACTAATTGTAATATATTTTGGATGGAAGGCTATATATCATTAAATCGGTTAAAACGAATTCATGAAAATCTTGTGAATATTTTCATTTACTCATTAGTTTACTGTATAATCAAAGTCAAGGAAAGATAAGGAAAATGTATTTTATTAAACATGGCAAACATATTCACTTGCTAAGTACTTCTGCTTCAAGCCTTCACTAAAGCATTTTTGAATCGAAACTAATTTTAAACAGAAACTTGTGTGTTTTCAAGTAAATTCAACATAATCACAGTAAAGTATTATTTTGCGCAACCTGTTCCCATTTACCAAAAATCTAACAACAAAAAAAAAAAAAAAAAAAAAAATGAAAACTATTTTTGCCCAAATCCACTTAAATTTGTTGCTACACATTTTCATCTGTTTAATAGGAAAAACTGACAGCACAACCCAAAACCAGCAACAACAAACAACAAAAATCTTTGTTACATTGTTTGACATTTCAGTATTTGTGTGGCTGTCTATGTCAAGTGAGTAAATGTGTGCGTATGTACGTGGGTTTCTGTGTAGGTTTGGTGTTTTTTGCAGTACTTGACATTATTGTCAAAATATGTACATTTGATGTTCACTGCCATTGCTGTTGATACTAGTGCTGTTGTTGTTGTTGCTGTTATTAAGGAATGATGGAAGAAAAAGGTAAAGTTTTCTATTAAAGGCAGCAGGTGTTCCAAAGTGTCAACTAAATTACAAACAGCCATAACGACGTACAAGAGTTTTAGTCAAGAACCAGACATTTTTACAATACTCTTGCTAAAACATACAAAGTATAAGTATTTTGTGATACCAGCAAGTAACCAACCAACCAACAAACATATCCAGCCACTCTCACACGCACATACATGTACATTAGGGCGGCCCTTATATATTAGACTTTTTGTATTTCTAAAGTTTTAAAGTTGTATTTCGTCGCCCAAAAACCAAATGCACATAGCAATATTTTCAAACAAAATTAATTTAAGAAACAATTTCCAAATACAAATATTTGTTTGTATATCATTTAAATATAAAACATAAAACTTTTCCGACATCGATAACCTTTTATACTTTTAATGCCAAACAATTTCATGAAAATTTTAAGATCAAAGCAGCAATATATTTCCAAAAAAAAATTTAAAAAATTCATTAAAATAATGTTTTTGTGTTTCATTGTTTTACATACAATTGAGGAAATGAAATACTGTTCCGCTCTCTTTATCGACATTTCTCAAGAGTTTGATAAAGTATGGCATATTGGTTTAATTACCCGCAAACACATATAAGCTATTGGAAAGCTATTTAACTGGTTGAACATTTAACGTTAAAGAATGAGACTTTTTAAGTAGCCCCTAACCCATTGAAGCTGGAGTCCCCCAAGGCAGTATCCTGGGACTCTTTTTATATTTGATATATTCGTCTGATATGCCAACTAACAATCGCAATCTTACATCAACATTTGCTGATAATACTGCTATTCTAAGCATCCATGAAAACCATCAAGAAGCGACTCGTTACCTACAAAATCACATATTTGAATTAGAAAAATGGTTAAAACAATGGAAAAATTATAATAACATTTATATTGCGTAGAGAATCATGCCCAACAATCGGATGTTAAATAACTCGGAATACATCTCGATCGTCGCCTTACATGGAAAAGTCATATAGATGCAAAGTTGACTCAAATGAAATTGAAATCAATTCAAATTAATTGGCTCATTTCCAGAAACTCCATGCTTAGTTTAGATTGTAAACTTCTACTTTATAACATGATCATAAAACCGATATGGTGTTATGGCATACAGTTATGGGGCACGGCCTCAGCGTCAAATGAAAAAAAGATCCAAAGACGCCAAACCAAGTTCTTAAGAATGATCACAGTTGGCCCCTGGTATATCAAAAACGCGAATATACACAAAGATCTAAATGTGTCCCTTGTAAAAACTGAGATCACGAAAAATGTAGAAAAATATTTGAAAAAAAACTAGAAAGTCAACCAAACCCACTTGCCCGCAACTAATTAGATAATTGTGGCCACACTCGATTAGGAAGGAGGGACACATCAGACCTAATCCAAAGACTAGAAGGAGCAATGTCAATTTAATCAATGGAACAATGAATAAACAATTTTTCGTCCGGCACTACACATTGGTTTTTTTTTGGAAATGGTTCCGTATTTCGGGAACTATTTGAGATATTGTTACAAAATTTCACATGGTTGGAGCTAATTTCCAGTTGTTCAGGTTCCTAGCTCTAATGGGGACCAGTGAATTGCCTCTCAAAGTTGATCACCTCGGGTCTCAAATTTTTTTAAAAAATCGCCAAAAACCCATTTATGATCCGAATGAGCTGAAATTTAAAGTATAAATAGTGCTTGAGAAGATCTACAAACGCTTACATGTGTAGGTTATCTCCATTAGTTGAAGAGAACTTTTTATGGTTTTTTAGATATGGCGGGCTAACGGATTGCCGAAATTTATTTTTAAAATATCAGCTATATTGGCGATAAAATCTATATATATAAAAATGGATGTTTGTATGTATGTGGGTATGTATGTATGTTCCGAATGAACTCAAAAACGGCTAAACCGATTTTGATGAAATTTTCAGGGAATCTTCAGAATAGCCTAGCGGGTAACACTGTAGAGTCAGATTTTTGATTCTCGGTCTGTGGGCGGAGGGACGTGGCAAAATTAAATTTTTATATTTTGCCGCTAATGCCATCTATATATATAAGAAACGGCTGAACCGATTTTGATCAAATTTCAAGGGAGTCTTCAGAATAGCACAGCGGGTAACACTGTAAAGTCAGATTTTTGCTATTCGGTCTGTGGGCGGAGGGGTGTGTAAAAATCAAATTTTTACATTATACCGTTAATGCCATATATATATAAAAACAGATTTGTTTGTGTACGTTCCGCATGGACTCAAAAACGGCTAAACCGATTTTGATAAAAATTTTACGGAATCTTCAAAAAAGCCTAGCGGGTAACACTGTAAAGTCAGATTTTTGATTATCGGTCTATGGACGGAATGGCGTGGCAGAATGAAATTTTTAAACTATACCGCTGATGACATAAAAAAACATTATTGTATAATTGTTGATCGACCTTTTCTTCAATTCTCACAGATAGTTTATTTAGTTTCCTATATACCGGCATACAAAGTCAGTGATTGTTGTAAAAAAAAATTTGGCAAAAAAAATGTTTTCAAAAAAAATTAATTTTGTCGACCAAAATTTTTTTTTTTTTTTTCAATTGGAGAAATACATAAATACTTTTTTTATTCCCAACGTTCAAACAATGACAATTTTCATTTTGTTTTTTAACATCATTCTAAAATTTTTTTTTCAAAGTGTGTAAGGAAGAAAGGAATACATTTCAACACATATCAGGTACTATAAAAGTTATTTTATATTATCAATCGATGATAAACAATTTTGTTTAGTCTTGCATATTAGGTGCATGAATAAGAAATTTTCATTCGAAATCTTTGAAATAAAATAATATTTTGAACTACTCTCCGCATTCCACTTTTAATAAAAAATAACGGTTTTATTCAAATAAAATTTGTTTTAGAAAGGGCATCTACGTCTAGAGCCGCTGAAACGGGAAGACAACGAGAATCACGGCTTCAGCAAATGCGTCGCATTGCTGCCGAGACACCTCAACAGCATATCGAAAGACTGTGCTGTTCGAACGGTAAAGTTATTCTGCCACCAGTTATTGAGCCGCCTAAGCTGCTTCTAAGTTACATTTCCGGAGCCAATCCTATTTCCAAGCACTTCCTTCAAAATATCCAAAAGTGCAACTCATCATTTCAAATGACGTCGGCTTCATGCCCACCTTTAAAGTTCAAGGCCAAATGTACCACAGAATTGGATCATTGCTCCGGCTTCCCAATGATGATGCGAAGTTCCTTCAAATTTATTTCACTGGAAATGAAGCTACAGAAGCCGAACGCTATCAACGAACATGCGTGTGCATTTGCTACAATACCCTTCTGCGGAAACATTCTCAAAACAATTGTTGGACATCAGAAATGGAAAAATTTCAATTGATCTCGCCACAAATGAGATTTCGTTGTTGACAAGGTATTCCCAAGTCTTACAACCAACTACAAAAATTCGGATTGGCTGTGGGAACATGCAATTTTGACACCAACAAATTATGATGTTAACAAGCTCAATAAACAAATACAATTGAAACTGCCTGGCGAAAACAATCGATTGACACAGTAATGAACGAAGAACAAGCCGTCGATTATCCTACTGAAATCGTTGGAACCAGCCGGACTACCACCACATGTATTAAAATTGAAGGTTGGATCACCGACTTTGTCCGACACTGTATATTAAAATCGGGACCGAGATGCAATATAAAACAGATGTTTTCTAAGGGCCAGCAACGCGGACCGGTTTCAGCTAGTTCTTAATAAAATATAAATAACATGGTGACAGTTATCTTGTCCCTATAAAAAGTTACACGCATCCAAAGTTGGAACATATGAAAAGGGCTGTATTTTTACGTTTTTTCCCAAAAAAGCCCATATATTTTTTACACAAATTGTATATGATCCGGAAAGAGAACTTAATACCAAAGCCTCTAAAGTAAAATTTGGCTCACTAAAATGGACACAACACCCCCCAAGCCTATCCAAACTTGGAAAATTTTAAAAAATAATTTTAGGTTTGAGTAATAAATTCTTAAAAGGCAAAGCACCGATCCACGAAACACTTACAAAGCTTTTTTACTATCACGCGGTAAATTACGTCACACTAGGAACTTTTCTAAAAAAAACTCAGTTTTTGGAACACATTTTTCCCGGTTTAATAATTTCTGTATTTTAAAATAAAGAATGTCAAAAATTATAATATTGTTGATTTAAGGTGATTTGGATCTATATTAGTTCCAAAATTTGTTATGTTATCTTTAACCGTTAAAATTTTACATTAATTCAAATTTTATATTTTTCTTCATGGAAAATCACCATAATTGAATCAAGTATTCATGTGCTCAAAAACTAAATTTTGAGTTTTGAATTTGATACTTGAATATACAATTTTCAATAGTATATTTTATTATCAAAATTATCAAATTCAAAACTCAAAATTCTGTAAATAATATTAGGAAATTTTGTTTTTGAGCACATGAATACTTGATTCAATTATCAGATAATTGAAACCAGTTCAATATGTGATAAACATTGGAAGTGAAACTGTTTATAAAATAGTTTTTTCTGTGTTTACCGATGTCTGTAAAGTTTTATGATATATAAAAAATATTTTTAATTGAAATTTTTTTTCTTCATAATTGATTTTTGTTGAAAATATTGCTAAACTCCAAACATAAAATCAATTGTGTAATCTCCAAACAATAACCGTAGGACCACCCTAATATATATACATACATTCATACGCAGGAAACAGGCCAAGAAAAAAGCCACAAATATCCGTCTGTTGCCTAGAAGGCTATCAAAACAATAACATTTTTCCTTCGTTATTCCTTTTTTCATAAGTTTCATTTGTATGTATATGTATTTGTTTATGGAGTAGTTGACGGTTGTTGAAATAACTTGCGGAAGAGTTGGGCAGCAAATTATGTATAGCAGCATAAATTATACTACTATTTATGTAGTAATATGAAATATTGTTGCTCTTGCTGCTGCTGCTGTTGATTTCTCATGACATTTGGCAAAATATTTATTTACTCAACCTCTTCAAAAACAATCAAACATCAACAACCAACCCAAGGCACTTTAAAAACATTATATATATTTTTTTAAAAAAATTTGTTTTTATCTTTCTAAAAAATGAAATATGTTTTTTTTGTGTAAAGGGTTAATTGTATCCATTATGTTAAATGCAAGGGCCGGGTAAAGTTTTTTTTATAATTAAACAAATTATTCATTTCAAATTTCAGAGATATGTATGTAATTTTATGTTTTCAACTTGTTTACCCATAAAATAAAAATTAGTGATTTGTATATCCACGGATTTAAGCAACATTTCTGTATTGTATTAAATTATGAAATTTTTGTCATAATTTTAAAGTACCAAACAGATTATGTGGAGAAATGTTTCTAAGGTGAAACATGTCACGTTGAGTGTTCTTTGAAGAACTAAATTATACAAATTGCTTATTTTGTTTGAAATTATTTTAAAAACTTAAAACAAAAAATCAGAAATCCATAATCAATATTTTAGTCACTTAAAAAGTTAAAACTTTACTGAAACATTAAACACTCTATGGATTTATGGTCTCTGAATCAAAAAGTTACATTTAAGAACTAATAGTATCTTGTTAAACCGCAATCAATATATAGTTTTGGCCTCTATGGGGACTTGAATCAATTATAAATATATGGACAAATGTTGCCCGATTTCTGTCATACTTTACAGTATATTCAGAGAACTTGGAACTAATTTGTGCAAAATTTTATCAGGATTGCCGCATAATCAACATTATTTATGATTGCTCAAACAGTATTCCGGGGGAACATTTGTATGGGTTTTAGGAGAATTTTTAATTCCAAACAAATCTTATGAACAGAGAGTATTTGTGGAGCTAGCTTCTTCCGTTTGAGTCCTTTTGTTTTTTCAACAGACAGAGAGGCGGACGGATCCAGAATATAGGCACCAGAGATCAGCAATGAGTAGTGAAAAAACGAGTAGAGTTGAATCATGACTGAAAATGTCGTGTACTCAAAACCACTTGTAAAGTTTGAGGTGATCATCATACTCATACACACTTAACATTATGTATGACGTTGTTAATTTCGACTCTACTTAACTCAATTTGTATAGACGATGCAAAATAAGTATGATTCAAATACGAATATTAAAATTCTCATTATTAGGTTGTGTGTAGTCGAATTCTGAACAATTACACACAAAAAAAAACAAGCATTAGGTAAATGAGTTGAATCAATAGTAAGTATCATGAGTATTTTCCTAAAATTTTAAGTCAGGCTGAGGTTATTTATGAATCAAACAGATTTGAGTTCGTATGATGTAAATTGGCAAACAGCTTATAAAAATATCATAAACTACAAAGCTGAAAACCGGCATAACTAAAACTTTTAAAAATTACAAAGCGTTATTTACAAAATTTATGGAAAAATTACGAAAAATTTTAATGTAGGACATCTTCATGAGCCATTTCATTGCAAAAACTAATAGTTTTTTGCACACAAAAATAAAACTTGGACATTTTTCTTTTAAATGTTTACTCAAAAGTAAAGAAAGTCGTGGGTTTTGACAATATTATGAAGAAAACTCAAAAAAAGGCTGGTGGTGAAACTGTATATAAAAAAAAATCACGGTAATTCTTTAAGCTTTTAAACCGATTATACTCTGTTTTTAATTAGAGCATGTCAGTTACATATGGGCAATTCCACGAGAATGACTACCACGACTGAAAAAACGAAAACACTTGAAACTTTTTTTTAAGAATATTTGAATAGAAAAAAACACTAAAATGTTACTATGTGAAAGTATTTTGAGCTAATTACAACATTTTAAGAGCAAAAATATTAGTTTAAACTGACTATATTTAATTTTTTAATTTAATTGGTATGCTTTAGGCTAAGATTGCGGCGAAAACTAAGCTCCCAATTAACATGTAGTATGAAATGTATGTGACTCTGATTGTTTTTTTGCTATCATCAAATTGTTTATTGAAACCGAATATATATTTTCTATTATTTTTTTTTTTTAGTTTTTGTATATATATATATATATTTACAGAATATAGATTATTTTACTATAGGAGAAAAATCTGTGACGTACGATATTAAATTTTATTTTTTACAAAATCATCCAAAGATTATTTTTATTTAAATATGGTCGATTGTAAAGGAAAAATATTTGGTTTAGTGTAAGAAATTAAAAGAAGAAATGTCTACATGTACCTCAAAATTACTTCCGTTTTATGTCACGTACGATATGCCCTTATTTCGCTCTATATTTTGGACAACAATGCTTCGAAAGAACTTATTATTTTTTTAATATGATACCCCCTGAATGGATCATAAAGACCAAATTATTTTTCTGATACTCTTATTTTTGCAAAATCTATTCCACTCTATAGGCGTACAAATGTCACGTACGATGATATGGAATTGCCCATATGTATTAAACGAAGCATAGATATTTCAGTTGTTATTGGTTGACTTTGTGTGTAAATTTGTTAAGGGGCCCACATACAAAATTTCCAGAATTCAGTACTTACTGCTTTCTACCGGATGGTGATTGGAGCAATAACGCATATAAGGACTGAGATCGTAAAATTCTTAACACACGTTTTTCATTAAAACTTTTAACCCAAGTGTTATTTGATCTTTTTTTTATCAAGTTACCTTTGGAAAACCTGTCAGTTATTATGTTTAATGTCAATTGTTGTTAATCTGATTAAAATGAGTGACCAGAAAAAAGTGCGTACTAAAATTATTAAATATTTTCAACAAAACCCAACTTTGTCCTACAAAAAGTTGGCCAAACAATCAAAAGTCTGCTATGATATAAAACCTGGTTCAGGTTTACTTTGTTTTTTTTTTTACAAATTTTTAATTGAAATCTAATGTTTTTTTTTTACTTTTTTCTATTTACAGGTATGTTGAATTTTATTTTTTTGATTACTACTGTCTTTAGTAAGACTCCAGTAAGTATAAATTTCTTTACCTGAAACCAAATATTGTATAATCAATTCTTTAAACAGCAATGGCTTTAAGCGCACTTAACATAAGTTGGTGCAGATTTATAAATATTCGATTGAATATTGCCTATTTTTATCATGATTTTGAAGCTTTCTTTTGTAATAGCTGATAACTAAGGACTGAGAACGTAAAATTCTTAACACACGTTTTTCATTAAAACTTTTATCGCAAGTGTTATTTGATTTTTTTTTATCAAGTTACCTTTGTAAAGCATGTCAGTTATTATGTTTAATGTCAATTATGTTTATTTGTTGTTAATCTGATTAAAATGAGTGACCAGAAAAAAGTGCGTACTAAAATTATTAAATATTTTCAACATAACCCAACTTGGTCCTACAAAAATTTGGCCAAACAATCAAAGATCTGCTATCAAACCGGGAGAACTTGTCCGTTGATATAAAACCTGGTTCAGGTAGAAGGAATGGTCCACATGATGTTTCTAAAGCCAAAAAAATAGAAAGCATTTTCAAAAGAGCTCCCAACAACCCCAGTAGGAAAGCAGACCGGTTAGGTCAGTACTCGGACTATTTGGTACGAAAAGTTAAAGCCAATGAAGATTTAAAAACATACAAGGCTCAAAAAGTTTCTGACAGGAACTCTGCTAAAAATTTAGAGGGCAAAGACAGAGCACGGAAATTGAAGTCAAATTGTATACAACAAATAAACCTGCTGCAAAATGGATGACGAAATGTACGTATGGAAAATTTTTGGCAGCTTCTGGGTAAATTTTTTATGTTTCTGGTGCTCGAGGGAAAGTTGAAGAAAAGTTTACGACCCAAAAGCAGACAAAATTTCCCAAACAGTTTTTGGTATGGCAAGTAATATGCAGTTGCGGCAAAAGAACGTTCTCTATAAATACCGAATTTTACATCAAGGAATGTTTACAAAAAGGCAGCTTCCATTCATAAGACTTCTTAATTTGTCCACTTATTTTTGGCCTGATTTGGCATCTGTCACTATGTTAAGAAAGGTCTTGAGTGGTACAAAAACATTAATGTAGTATTTGTACCAAGAGAGGCAATTCCTCCAAACTGCCTGGAGCTGAGTCCAATGGAGAGATATTGGGCTTTTGTTAAAAGAGAATTGAAAAGCACAAAAAAGGTATCCAAAAGTGTAGCAGATTTTGGAAGGGTTTTTGAAAAATATTCAAAACTAGCTAATACCCGGTGCGCTTCGCTACCCCCTCGAAGTAAAATGCATATTAAGTAAAGGTTTAAAAAAAAATATTTATTTAGTAATTAAAATATACATTGTTTCTTTAATATTATATCTTATTCTATTTAAAAATAATAAATTAATGAACTATTTATTTCTTACTTCAAATTCCAAAATATTCATATTGATACTTAATATGAGGACTATATCTGTTATAGTTTTCCAGATATGCAGTTTTTTGTCAAAAATATTTCTATTGAAACTAAAATTACTTGTACAAAATTTGGAAACTCTAACTGATATAATTTCCTTGATACGCAGATTTTAGTGTATACTACATATGGGAAGTGACACGCCCACGTTTGCTGGTCCGCCTATTTTTGGTCATAATATTCATATTGAAGCTAAAGTTACTTGTACAAAATTTGGAAACTGTAACATGTATACTTTCCCTGATATGCAAATTTAGGTATTTACTGCATATAAGAGGTGACATGCCCACAATTGCTGGTCCGCTCATTTTCGTCCAAAATATTTCTACTGAAACTTAAATTACTTGTACAAAATTTGTAAACTCTATCTGTTATAGTTTCCTTCATACGCAGATTTTAGTATTTACTACATATGGGAGGTGCCACTCCCACTATTGCTGGTCCACCTATTTTTGGCCAAAATATTCATATTGAAACTAAAGTAACTTGTACATAATTTGGAAACTCTAACATGTATAGTTTCCCTGATATGGAAATTTTAGTATTTAATTCATATAGGAGGCACCACTCCCTCTTTTGCTGGTCCGCCCAATTTAGTCCAAAATATTTCAAGTAAACTAAAATTACTTGTAAAAAAATTGGAAACTCTAGCTGTTTCCTTGGTACGCAGATTTTAGTATTTACTACATATGGGAGGTGACCCGCCCACTTTTGCTGGTCCACCCATTTTTTGGCCAAAATATTCATGTTGAAACTAATGTAACTTGTGGAAAATTTGGAAACTCTAGCTTTTATAGTTTCCATGATATGCAAATTTTGGTATTTAATTCATATGGAAGGCACCACGCCCACTTTTGCAGGTCCACCCATTTTTGTCCAAAATATTTATATTAAATCTAAAGTTACTTGTTCTAAATTTGGGTATTTTAGCTGTTATAGTTTCCCAGATATTAGGATATTAGTATTTACTTCATATGGGAGGTACCACGCCCACTTTAGTTGGTCCGCCCATTTTTGTTAAAAACATTTGTATTGAAGTTAAAGTTACTTGTATTTAATTTGGTAATTTTAGCTGTTATAGTTTCTTAGAATTTCAGATTTTAGTATTTACTACGTATGGGGGGTGCCACACCCACTTTCGGTGGTCCACCCATTTTCGTTCAAAACATTCATATTGATACTAAAGTTACTTGTACAAAATTTGGGAACTCTAGCTCATATAGTTTACTTCACATTCAGATTTTAGTATTTACTTCATATAGAAGGTCCCACGCCCACTTTTGCTGTTCCGCCCATTTTTTGTTCATAACATTCATATTGAAACTAAAGTTACTTGTACAAAATTTGGGAACTCTTGGTGTTATAGTTTTCCTGACATTCAGATTTTAGTATTTACTTCATATGGGAGGTACCACGCCCACTTCAGTTGGTCCGCCCACTTTTTGTCCAAAACATTTATATTGAAACTAAAGTTACTTGTACAAAAATTAGGAACTCTAGGTGTTATAGTTTTCCTGACATTCAGATTTTAGTATTTACTTATTATGGGAGGTGCCACGCCCACTATTGCTGGTCTGCCCATTTTTGTCCAAAATATTTATTTTGAAACTAAAGTTCCTTGTACAAAATTTGGGAACTCTTGCTGATATACTTTTTGAAATATACGCATTTTGTTTTTGACTTGAAATAGGAGGTAATGTTGTATAAATGGGCGTGGCACATCGCCCACGTAAAATTTCAAAATAAAAAGTAGCCTATAGTTCCTTCCAGAGATACGGGAAGACATTGTGAAGATTTCATGAAAATCGGTTCAGCCGTTTAGCCGTCTATAAAGTCCAAACAAACAAACAAACAAATATACATACAAACACACATTGACTTTTATATATATAGATTTCATCATTAGTGATTAGAACTATAAAGATGTTTTTTTTTTTGTAAATTGTAACAATAATTTCAATCAAATAAAGAAAGATTAAAAACTGTAAGTTTAGTGGTTTCATTTTTATTAACATATATGTATGTTAAACATTTTTCGATCACAGTCCTTAACAGTATTTCTCCCCCATATCAGCTGAGCAGTTTTTTCATACTACTGTAAATCAAAAACTTGAAATTTGTGGAAAAAAAAATTATCAAAAGGAAAAAACTCTTGTTCGTTTCAATCATTTTAACCCACACCACAATAGGGGGAGAGTATTATTCGATTGTGCTGATGTTTCTAACGCCCAAAAATATTAGTCTAACACCAACATTAAAGTAGAGTTTCCAAAAATCGAAGAATTTCAAAACCGCGATTTCGGTTTTATTCTAATAATATATTTCGAATGAGCTAGAATCCATATTACAATGATTCAATAACATGAAACTAGACACATGTTATCCTGAATTAATATTTATTCGCAAAGGGAGACTTAATAGTAACATTTCTTTTTTCCAAATGGGGTTGCGAAGCGCACCGGGTCAGATAGTCCTCCATACTTTCATCGGATATCTGAAAATAACTAGGTCTTTATTACAAAAGTTTTTAAATTAAATAAACAAACAGTCATTTGAAGTTTAATTATCAAGAAATACTCGTAGATCAATATTTTTAAATGAATTTGAGTCATTCTTTATCAACAGGATTCCTTATCTAGCCTGCGAAAGGTAGCCTGCTACATCATCTGAAGCAATTATTGTAATACAATTAAAAAAATTTTAAGAAATCTTAAAATATTTTTAGAGATCTGTTTTTAGAGATATTGGATGAATCATTGGATGAAAAAGTTTGTTTCTCATTTCTATATTTCTGAATTTTTCTACTAGAAATAGATTAAAAGTAAAAACCGAAGAATAATTGTCGGTTTAAGGCCTCGAAAAACCGCGGTTTCGGTTAAAACCGAATTGGCAATTCTACATTAAAGTTTACCGATCAATTTAATATTACTTTTTGAGTTGATTAAACGCTATCCAGCTTTTTCATGTGCGCAAATCTCAGATCACAAATTTTTTAGATATTTCGGCAAAATATGGTACATGCGTTTTGTTCGGTACAAGGACGTAGCCTGTTAAAAATGGTTGAAATCGATCCATTATTACACCTAACTACATACAAATATCATCCCGAAATAGGACTTTAACGGTCATAAATTTATATATACCGAAGTCATGTCATCTACTTTTATTATATTTTTAAATTTTAGGAAACTAAACTTTTTCAGTTTTTTTGCTAACAAAATTATTTGCTATTTTGTCTAAGGTTGATTTCATAGAATTTAAAATAAAAGTGTTTTTGTTCATATTTTTACATTTATGTATATTAGTGCATAGATCCCTATGGTGTATGAATCTTATATATTACACAAATTTAAATGTCAAACAATGATTTATTTATGCCGCTTTAAACAAAATGTCAAAATTTATTTTTATATTTAAAGTATTTTGTTATAATCTGAATTAGACGCCCTTATAAAAAGATTATGTTGTTTGAGAAGCGTAATTTGGTAAAAAAAAATATACATAAAATACCATAATATTCTTTTGATTAAGGTAATTAAATATGTACTTTTTTTCATTTTGTAACAAAATATATTTGTATGTATGTACTTTGTACTTTCTTAGATACATAAACAAATGTATGTATGCATGTATACATTATATATTTTCATTTGTATGTATGTGTGTAATATTCTGCTGCGGCTGCTGTTGGTAAGGATTGTTATTTCTAGCTGTAAAAATTTTAAACAATTCAAGACAGTTTGCTGTTTCCTACTTCAGCATCATTTTCTTCTATCCCACTTTTTAAATGTTCAGCATCCGCTTTGGTAAATACAAATCTTCTACACTTCAACTGTTCTCAACAATTTGTGAGAGTGTTGTGGGTGTTTAAGTGTATGTGTTAGCAAATCCCAGCAGTTCCCAGCAGTTAAGCAAGTAGTCAATGTATCCCTTATAGAAGGTAATTGTCACTAATGTTTGACCATTTCGCTAACTCCAATTGATATACATATATGGATGATTTGACACTTATGTGCTCGTTGTAGAGCTGATGGAAGTCAATTGACACTTAAGTGTCTCTAAGTAATCTAGGGTGTAGTCACTTTAAACATATTGTGCGAATTTCGTATAAACTGTTGTTATAATTCTCATGCTCTTATTTTATTTTAGCTTAAGTATCTTACATCCCAGATAACCTAGCGTGAAGTCAATTGTCACTTTAGTGTCTTAAAGTAGTCATTTTGTTTTGTACTGCACTTTAGTCAGATAAATGTTTGTTTGCAAAGACATCTATGAGATGTCTTTTTACTGACTATTTGAGGTCAATTAGCACCCGTATATGTAAAAAGTTATGTAGCTAATCAAGTAACCAGTTAGATACCTAATAAGGTAACTGACTATGTAACCGCTACTGACTATAATATGTAATCTAGATCGGGACAGTCTCTCGAAATTGCTGGATTAAGCAAGTAGTCAATGTATCCCTTATAGATAGTAATTGTCACTAATGTCTCATCACTTGGCAGACTCTAATTTGTATATTGTAGGTCATTTGACAACTAAGAGAGAAATTAATTAGTCCTATGTAATCCAGCGTGAAGACAATTGTCACTCAAGTGCACTTTTTGTGAGTGATTCGAACAAATAGGTTTTATAAAAAATTGTGTTGTTGTAATTCTCATACAGTTTATTTTCTTTTTGTCACTTTACTGTCTCTAAGTAACCTATAGTGTAGTCATTTTAAACGTTAATTTTTTACAGCACTTTAGACTAGATGTAATCAATTGTAGAGTTGTTGGTGGAAGGTTTGTTTACAAGCAATTGGTTATTGGAATGTCTAGGTGATGTATTTTTAACTGACTATTTGAGGTTAATGTTAAACTAATTGTTATGTAGCTGATCAAGTAACCAGTTAGGTAGCTAGTAAGGTAACTGATTCTATCAAACCGGTATTTGAATTCAATGCGTTGACTACTTTGGACCAGCTATCAGACGCCTCGTTGTAAACAAAAAGATTCAACTGACCCTCTGCTAAAATAACTAGTCTCGTAACTACTTATGTAACTAGTTGTCACTATAAGTGATACATAAAATCAGTAGTTCGAGACAGTCACCAAGAACTACCGGTATGTTTGTATGTATGAACTGTGTGTGTGTGTGAAAGTGTGAAGAGGGTTTTGTAATAGAGAGTGCTTCTATCTATACGCACGAATATCTTTGTGTCTGTTTATTTATACTTATGGGTGTGTGAGTATGTGGGCGGGAGTAGGAGTGAATCTTGTGCCACAACATATTTATAAAATTCCATGTTATGTTGTAAATATATTTTTGTATGTTTTTTTTTAACATCATTTTTGTATGTTTCCGTTTCCGCTGTTTGCTTAAATACGTATGTTTGTTTGTGATTATTAATCTACAATTCCATTCACTTGCCATTCATTCATTCATTTACTTTCTTCATTTACATTATAAGGCTTTGGCTGGTTGTATCATTAACGTTCTTTTTTTTTTTTGCCAGTCAAGCTTAAAACTTATATCGTTTAGATCCTCAAACTAAGTAATAACAAACCGAATGAATGAATGAATGAGGGCAGGCATCTTGCCAGTTGTCTCTAGGCAAAGAAGTTTCTGTATTAAATTTAAATTTATTTTCTTGTGTTCATTGTTATTTAACAAGTCTATGCTGGCTGGATGGTTGAATGAATACTTACAAAAATTAATGGCTGGTTGAATGGCAATGCTCTTGGATGTATCTGGATTTATTGCCACTAATACTTGTGGTATTTTTGTATATGCCTTAAAAAATGTATAAGAAAACTTTTAAAAGGAAAATTTGACATTTGTATTAACATTTGCTTGTTTGGGTTTTCATTTTTCAAAATCAAATTTCACCGGAAAACACATGTTGTGTTGAATTTTAAATTGTCTGCTGCTTAAAGTTACGCAACGGAAAATAATAAAATACATTAATAAATACAAGAATATTTTACGACTTAATATCTGATTTATATGCGTAATGTGTTTTAAAGAAATTAACAAATGGCAGCTTGGTTCTTGTATAAATTGCTTGAAATCCTTTAATAACAATAAGTTTTTTACATAAGTCTTTTTTGTATGCATTAAATGTTAATACATTTTTTAAGGATTAGCGGATTATATAATTAGTAAGGGGATTGATATATGAGCAATTAAAAATTTTTGGAGAATTGGCTAAAATTTATTTTTAAAATTTGTTTTTTATGAAACGATCGCCATTTTATAGTTATATACGCCGATTATAAAATTGCTTTAGTTAGTTATCATTTAGAAAGGCCCTAGCTGAAATAATTTTATATTCATTGATGAAGCTAAAAACAAAATAGAAACTGTTTTATCAGCATGCAACTTTTTCATAAAATTGCTTATAAAACCGTTATTTGTGATACCATTGTTACGAAATTGCACTATCAATTTCGAATTTAATGGTCTGTAACGACCGCTTGCAACATACATATGTCATGTTTATAACATTTCCATCAGTAAAAACTTTAATTAACAACAATGATGACAACATGCAGTTACTAACATTATTTGTAAGTATGACAACATTGAAGCTGCTAAAAGCTCTTGAAATGGAACTTTCTAGATTTGTCCGTCAATATAATTCATGAAATTGCTGGAAGATGGCAGAGTGTACAAATAGTGGCAGGGGATGTAAAATATTTATAACATATTAAATAATCCTATGCTATTCCAAAAATGTTAAGTTTTCTGTTCCAATCAAAAAGTTTCAATGTGTTGGATAGTGTTATGAAAAGTTATCATTAAAAGTAGTCGTATTATTATACCCTACACCACCATAGTGGAGAGGGTATATTGGATTTGTGCAGATGTGTGTAACGCCCAAAAATATTAGTCTAACATCCGCCTTAAAGTATACCGACCGACTCAGAATCACTTTCTGAGTCGATTAAACGATGTCCGTCCGTCCGTATGGCTGGCTGTCAATGTAAACCTTGTGCGCAGAGTACAGCTCGCAATTTTAAAGATATTTCGATAAAATTTAGTACATAGCAATTTTTCGGCCAAAGGACCAAGCCTATTGAAACTGGCTGAAATAGGTCCATTATTTCACTTAGCCCCCATACAAAAGTCCTCCCGAAATTGGACTTTATCAGTCATAAATATTTAATTTATATAGGTATCTACAAAAGTTTTTCTCCAAATAAGTTTTATGTATTCGAAATTCATGTCACTAAATTTTATTATGATCGGTCCATAATAAGTTATAGCTCCCATATAAGGCCTGCTTCCGATAATCACTTTAACGAGCATAAATCTCCTTAAAATGTTGGTAAACCCATAAAATGCGACACAAATAACTTTCCTATAGACATTAATCGCATGATCAAATTTCATGGTGATCGGTCCCTAATTTGTCATAGCTCCCATATAAGGGCCACTTCCGAAAATCACTCACGAATATAAATTATTGAATTCTTGAAAGAAAAATGTTTTCGATCATTTACTTAGTGTAGGGTATTATATGGTCGGGCTTGACCGACCATACTTTTTTACTTGTTTTTTGATTACTTCTGATTCCTTTTGATTATTTTCTCTTAGTGGTTATTATTCTTGATTATTTTTGGATTATTTCAAATCGTAATGAATTATTAATCGTGCGAATCTGATTAAGGAGTGAGATCGTAAAATTCTTAACACACGTTTTTCATTAAAACTTTTAACCCAAGTATTATTTTATTTTTTTTTTATCAATTTACCATTGCAAAACATGTCAGTTATTATGTTTAATGTCAATTATGTTCATTTGTTGATAATCTGATTAAAATGAGTGACGAGAAAAAAGTGCGTACTAAAATTATTGAATATTTTCAACAAAACCCAACTTGGTCCTACAAAAAGATGGCCAAGCATTCAAAGGTCTGCCGTCAAACTGTACTTGTCCGTTGATATAAAACCAGAGATTCAGGTAGATGGAATGGTTCACATGATGTTACTAAAGCCAAAAAATAGAAAGCATTTTCAAAAGAGCTCCCAACACATGCGGTAGGAAAGCAGCCCTGTTTGCTCAGTGCTCGGACTATTTGTTACGAAAAGTTGAAACTAATGCAGGTTTAAAAACATACAAGGCTCAAAAAGCTCCAGGAACGCTGCTAAAAATTTAGAGGCCAAAAACACAGCACGGAAATTGAAGTCAAATTTTATACAAAAAAATACACCTGCTGCATAATGGATGACTAAACGTACGTATGGAAAATTTTTCACAGCTTCCGGGTGAATATTTTTATGTTGCTGATGCTCAAGGGAATGTTGTATAAAAGTTTAGGACCCAAAAGCAGACAAAATTTTCCTAAAAAGTTCTTGACATGACAAGCAATATGCAGTTGCGGCAAAAGAAGCCAAACATTTGTTACAAAGGGCTTTATAAATACCGAAATTTATATCAAGGAATGTTTACAAAGGAGGAAACTTCCATTCGTAAGACTTCTTAATGTGTCAATTTACTTTTGGCCTGACTTGGCATCCTGTCACTATGGAAGCAAGGTATTGAGTGGTACAAGAACAATAATGTGGTATTTCTACCAAGAGAGGCAAATCCTCCAAACTGCCCGGAGCTGAGTCTAGTGTAGATATATTAGGCTCTTGTTAAAAGATAATTGAAAAGCACAAAAAGTTGTCCAAAAGTGTGGTAGATTTTAAACGGAGATGAACTACCTGTTCGAGCAAAGTGACAGAAAGCACTATAAACACGTTAATGGAAGCGTTTCCGAAAAAGGTTTAAAATTTCATCATTAGCGATTAGAACTATACAAATAATTTTTTTTTTTTGTAAATTGTAATAACAATTTCAATCAAATAAAGAAAGATTCAAGAATGTACGTTTAGTGGTTTCATTTTTATTAAAATATATGTATGTTACAAATTTTTCGATCCCATTCCTTAAATTAAAATATCAATCACTTGTGTACGATAACATTATATTGTTGCAAAGAACACAGTATAGTTGTCGCAACCATGCCGAGCCATATATTTGTTTCTGCGTGTAGCAAGAAATGTTTAATGTTTAAAATTTTTTAAAACAAATATGTATTTGGGTTAAATTATATTGTAAACATTCAAATTTAGCTAGATTTTGGTATCAAGCTAAATTAAAGCTTTCATTGGACATTAATTTTGATGATATTCATACATGACGACAGTTGTCTGAAATATATTTGGAGATAAATGCTGATGTACCGGACTCAAGTAAAAAAAATGATTTTGTTCATAATATAAGTGTTATCAATCACGAGGATTTTTACAGGCATTTAAGGGTGTTCTCATATCACGACTTTTATTAAATAAGTGAGGAAAAAGTACACTGAATAAATGTATTTTGAAATATAAGGTGGCACAAAAGTAATCCTCCTATCAGAAAATGCTATAAATTTTGCCGATTATTGGTCAAATAAATAGTCAGCAATATTCCGCGTTCTGGAGCAGCAAATGTCAAAACAGAACTGACATAAGGGGCCAATCGCAAAATTTATAGCATTTTCTGATAGGAGGATTACTTTTGCGCCACCTATATTAACAAAATTAACGCCCATCCCACTCGGAGGTGTTATTTATAAATAAATTGTGCTTAAGCGATATGATCTTTTGGATTCACAGGGTGTTTTTGCATTATGTGTCATTGATTTTTGTTCACTTCAAAACCCCAAAAGAAAAACCAGCCATCTGGATTCTGTTTCCACAAATCTCCAACCTTTTTGATTATCCTCATAGTAAATATGTAAATGAAAACTGAATTCTTTCCATCACAGTTCTTCCAATTTGCATTTCAAATTACTTATTAATACATGTGTATTATTTTTTATTACGAAATATAAAACAGCATAATACTGCAATAGTCTCTGCTATTTTATGATGGCTAAAATAATGAAAACAATAAGAAAATAAGATTAAATATTAAAGCATTTCATGACAAAAATAAAATTCTTCTGCACTCAGTCATAAAATTTTAATATTTAAATAAACATTTTTCTCATGACAAAATGAAAAAAAAAAAAACGTTGTACAATAAACATAACAATGCACAATGGGTTCTATCGCTAAATCGATGGAAAGTTCTGTTCACATTTCTTTGAAACTTTAAAATTTCAAAATAAATTTTGTAGATGTGTAACATATAAACAAAGACAGTGGTACATTTATGAAAAGTAGACACATTCTCCTATCTGTTGATATAAAATAAGTTTGGCTTTATCTCATGTCAAATAAACAGACACAAATGTGACATGTCTATGTTGTCATACTTAAAGACAAGAAAGAGCAATACACTGTGTGAAGTAAAGATAGACATATTTTATACCAACATATGTATACTCTGCGCCACAATAGTAGGGAGGGTATAATAGATTTGTGTAGGTGTTTGCAACGCCCAAAAATATTAGTCAGTAAAGATAGACATCCACCTTAAAGTATACCGATCGACTCACAATCACTTTCTAAGTTGACTAAACGATGTGCTGCCGTCTGGCTGTCCATGTAAACCTTGTGCGCAAAGTACAGGTCGTAAACTTATTACAACCAAGAACGAAGCCTATTGAAACTGGTGAAAATTGGTCCATTATTTCATCTAGCCCCCATACAAATGTCCTCCTGAAATTGGACTTTATCGGGCATTAATAATTAATTTATATAGGTATCTTCACAAATTTCGCTCAGAATAAGTTATATATACATACACGAATTTCATGTCACTTAATTTTATGATGGTCAGTACATAATAAGTCATAGCTCCCATATAAGGCCGTCTCCCAATAATGATTCACATAAATTAATTATTGAAATTTTAAAAGGAAAATGTTTTTGCTCATTTACTTAGTGTAGGTTCGAGCTTGATCGATCATACTATCTTACTTGTTTTCATATATTTATTGGAAATTTAGACGAATTGAAATGTTATTAAAGAAAACCACACAAATTTCAAACCTTTCAATAGAGAGATTTTTATAACAAATAAGTTGAAGTCCAGATGTCTTTAAAAATGGTTGATATTTTCCAATGTAGGATATCAACTAGTGCCGTCTGTACTTAAGAAATATTGAAAAAGCTTAACATATGAATACTTTCACAAGTAGTTTTTAAGTTACATATTTATTATAATTTACAATCAGCCCCACTGTGCAATTGTTTCATTTAACATTGATGGAAATGTCAAAACATTGAGACTCGTAAAATATTTTTACACACTGCCACTACAACTACCATCACAATTACACAGTTTACACACATGAACACAAACCAACAACAACAACAAAAAACTTATTGTGTAATTTAAATGTTTGTGTGTACAGATGCATAAAAGTAGTAATAAATATAAAGGAAAAAAGAAAAACTATTTTAAAACCAGAAAAGAATTATAAAAATGTAGAACATTGACATGTTTTTTTCAGTACCATTTTGCATATGAGTGAATGGCTGAATAAATGAATGACATTCGGACGATAAGAGTAAAAACTGTATGTGAACAATATTATTCTGGTGTTTTATTTAGAAATAAAGAATAAAACGTAACGTTTTCAAATCAGTGAATATACTTAATTACAAAAATATATACATTCTTCATATTTATTTATATGTGTTCTTTTGCAGATAATGCTCACCAGTTTTGCCAGTTTATGATTTAATTGACCTTTATGATTTCATTGACCTTATGATTCACTTCCACTGATTTTTTGGAATTTCTACGGATTTTGGTATCTGGTTTGATTCCGTTTGTGATGATTTGAGCTCGTAGTGTTTCTTCTACGGAAACAAGTTTTTACGCCTCTTTAAATTAAAAAATATTGTGGTCCCGGGATGTGATTTATATATGGATGTGATTTACATAGCCTTTAGACGAAAAATAATGAAAAATCGCATTTTGTTTTGTACTATTTATTTTTAAGAATATGAGTAAAGAGAAATAAGAACGGTCTTATCAATTAAATAACAACAATGAGGAACATCCAAAAGCTTTTTATTCTCAAAAGTTGAATCTTTGCCAGAAAAATTATTTGTTAACCCAAAAGGAATGGTTGGCGGCAGTAATGGCTATGAAAATGTTCAGAACCTATGTCAAAATGATGCCATTTTCGATCATAAGCGATCACGCATGTCTCAAATGGTTAATGACCCTCAAAGACTTGTCAGGTTGTCTTTGATTTCAAGATTGACATAGAAAAGTTTCAGAAAATATTGTAGCTGATATGCTTTCTCGTCTGCCACAGCAACAAGATTTTGAAGAATTTCAAACAGAAGATTTATTTGATTTCGAAACCATAGAATTTGAATTCAGAGAATTTACAGATTTAATAGAATAAACTACCGGATCTTAAAGTAGTAGAATGAAAAATTTGTGATCAAAATGTGGAAGAGCACAAACCTAACACAAACAAACGTTTCAGCTCAGGTGGAACTGCGAAAACAATGGAAAAAGACAAAGAGACCAAATTATCAAATATAAATTTAATGCCAGAGATAGGTAAAGAAATAGTAACCGAAAGGCCCTTTCAGAAATTGTATATTGATTTCGTAGGAATGTATAACCGAGATGCAAAAGTGGCAATAGTTATATATTTATAGTCATGGATCATTTCTTAAAATTCATTTTCTTGTTTAAAACAAATGAATTTTCATACTGAAATACTTTAAAAAATTCTTAAAACAAATCTATAAGCAAATTAATCCATCAAAGATCGAATGTCTAGTGCGGCTACAGTTGTTAATATTTTTTTCTTAAAACTTTAAGTTCATCGCGCATGCTATGAGCTGACAAATTTTGAAGATCCTAGCTTTTTTTGGTTTTGGAGATATTGATTTTTGACCGCTTGTCCATATAAGGGAAACCACTGTGCGATTGGCATAGGCTCTCTATAACGAAATATAATAAAATATAACTTATACGCACACCAAAAGTCGAAAAATGTTTAATATATGAGAAAGACTATACACGTTTGAAACTATGCACTTAATGTACAATAGTCAAACTAATTTTTTGCTTTAATGTATGAAAATAAAAAACAGTCTAAAATGTCTTTCCATTCCATTTGTTTAAGAAAGGCTCATATGGAGTTTAAAATTATATCGGTAGTTTGATATAATGTTTGTGTCGACACAAATTGATTTTGTTGTTTTTATGTCAAGCTAGGTTTTTCGGAATGTCAAGATAGTTTCCTAATCTTATATTTGAACACCATCTTTAGCAGTCATAAAAAGTGCGTTTCCTAATGTTCTGATATAAGTCTTAATTTATTTTACTGATTATAAGTTTTTTGTTAAAATAAACAATACTAATAAAAATGTTAACTCAGAAGAAAGTAATATTGAAAGTGATGTTGAGTGTGATATTGAAAATGTTTTCGACATTGACATTGATGAAATAGACAAAGTACATGATCTTAGATTGTATATAAGTGATGTTATTAATGATGGCTTTAGACTACACTACTGTACGTATGACTTGATGAAGAAATAAAGTTAACGTTTTATTTTATTAAAAAAAATAAATTATTCGCAAAAATTCGATTAATTTTAACTCTCTAGCATGCAAGAGTGCCTCAAGGCATGCATTACAAAACACCAATTGTCTCAAAAAGTAATTATAATTTTTTTTTTTAAATTAAACGGTGAAGGTCGAAATGCATTCTGACTTTTAGTTTTTGTTCTGTCAGCTGTTTTGTGAGTGATGTCATAATATAAGCACGTGGAATTTTGTGTGTGATTGTTTTTAATCAAAGTTTTACTAACTTTTAGTCGCCCTATCTATTTGAAATATTATTTTGTTTCAGTCAACAAAAAGCGCTTTGAGAACGCAAAAAGTAAGGGGTGCCTCAGGGCACTGTTGCGGCTAAATTTATCGGCGTGTTATATTGTATAGATTTTTACTATTTTGTAATATTTTTTGTTATATAACACAAATGATAGAAATGGCAGATAGAGATAGCAGACGATTTAAATTATCCGCCTTGACTCATGATCAGTTGGTACTCCACAAGAAGATCCACAGCCAAGAAGTTCAAAAGTTGGCGAAAAAGCAAAAAATCCAGTTAATGACGTCAATTATGACAATATCGACCACTTTCCAATCTGGTTAGGCAAAAATTATGGTGCAAAAAGTCGGAAACACAGTGTGTTTTTTCAAAATTCGATCTTCATTTATGATTCTCAAATGCCAAAAATTGTTTTTATGAGTATCATCGTAGAAAATAAAATATATTTTCTTACTTTTTGTATATTTTTCATTAGTTTTTCAATAAAATTGTATCATAATTAATGTTTACATTTAATTGTTTTTTACACATAAACCGGCAACAATGCCCTGAGGCACTTTTCACCTTTTTTAAGCACCTGGTTCCTAAACTTAATTTGCAAATTAGTTTCCGATAACTGTTCTGAGTGTATTTGGTCATAATTACTGTAAAAAAATTATTCGACAACTTTTTTTTGCTGTTTTAAATTTGCGGGTTAGAGGGTTAAACATGTAATCGAATTGTTCAAACAAGTTGAAATCTGTTATTCGTTTTATTCGAATAAAATAAAAATCTAATAATTTGGATACCATAGAAAGTACTTATTTACTATAACAATAGGGCATGCATCTAGCGTATTAGTAATATTAATTATATGTTACATTAAATATACGTTACTTATACGTTGACATAATGTAGCGTTCCTTTAATGAGCCAGGTTTTGGAAAATATTTTGATATATTTACCACTGGAATTAATTTTAGGCAACTGGCAAATTGGAAAGCATTTTCTATTCTGCCAAGGGCGTCAGCAACAATCTTTATTGTCAAGGTATTCTTTGAATTATTATAGAGTAATTATAATAAATGAACTTGAGCCAAATAAAACTTAATTCCATAGAAAATTATTTCTATGTGGAAACTTGGCACATAAAAATATATATAGGATTAGCCTTTCTCAGCTTTTCCAAGCTGCATAACAAAATGTGAAAAATTCTTGGTGAAATCAAACAAAGTTGATTCACTACTTCCATACAAATAGTTTAAAAAATAGACTCATTAGAATGTAACATGTATTTAAATGTTACATTCTAAGAAATTTATGATCTTGTTTAATGTCAAACTAAAGTAAACACCAATAAGACATCATCTGTATAATTAAGTTTCGCTGGAAAATATGATGCCAGTTAATACTAGCCTAGAAAAATGTATCCTGTATTTATACAAACACAAATGATGAACTAAACAAATTGTGTAATAAAGGTGAACAACAAACAAGTTGTTTAAGAAAAAAAATATATTAGTATAAACCGGATATTAACTAACACACAATCACGCTGAACTTACGCACAACTGAACGACAAAAACACATGTAACAAAAGCAACATGAGTAACGACAACAGAGACAAATAAAAGTAATAATAAAAATAATAACAGCATAAACAACAACAATTTTACCCATTCACACTATTAAAAAACAAGCATGTCGACAACAGTGTAAAACGTATGTTTGAGTGAATGAATGAGCTGCTTCTACTTGTGGCTGTTAGTGTAGACGTGTATATTAGGGGGCTTTTATTTTGAGCTTTTTGGATTTTCGATACTCCCAAGGTCAAAAATTGTCCTCTTTTATCTAAAAATCAAATGCTGAAAGCTTGAGAAAAATTGGATAAGGTTTACAGTTTTCACAATTTATTTGATGTTTCGAGCATAGAGAAAATATACATAGAGCGGAAACTAGAAACAAGAGTTCCAAAAAAGTTACTCATACGAGTGTTGTTTTGGTTTTCACATAGTTTTTTTTACTAATACATTCTCACCACTTAGGTTTTTAACAACTGAGTTAGGTTTTTGACAGGAGAGTTTCCGCTCTATGTATATTTTCTCTATGGTTTCGAGATTTGGTTAAAATTGTCAATATTAAAAAAAAATTAAATGTGAAAAGAAATTCAAATAAAATATTTTTTGTATTTTATTTACCAATAGATGTTTAAATAAAAAATTTCTAACATCGATAACACTGCGGAACAGACATTTTGGTACCCATGATCTGAACTACGTTTTGTACAAGTTGATGAACCCTCATTACTATGTTATGCTTGTTTTTATGCGAGCTATTTTCGAAATACCGCGGTTTTTATTTTTTCATTGAATACCATAGTTTTTGGTGTTTTTCTTTAAAATATTGTGTAATACATCTGAGAATTTGAATTTTTTTTAGCATGAAACTGGTCTACATAAAAATATGTTTTGAATTAATGTTATATACAGCATTTTTGGTGATTTTTGGTTATAAAAACAAATTAATTTTAACACAATTATGGATCTATTTCTATATTATATATCCAGAAATTGTCTAAGTTGCGAACATGAATACCAAACTCAGCGGGAAAAATTTCTAGGTCTTCACTTTATAGGCCTTTTAAAAGACCTGTTTACACGTTCTAAAATATGCGATACTCATTCTATGTTCCCTTCTCGCAGAAGAAGGGCTATGCTTCTCTTTTTAAAAAATATCATACACCATCAAAATTGCATTGCAAAATAAGTTCTAACAAACCTTTATTTAATATTCAAACAGGATTGGTTTTGCAATTTTCGTCTCTCTATAATACTGTTTATATTGCTCTCTTTATTATAAACTGTTACATGAAACCAGAAGAAGGTGCAAAATCTTCTAAATAATTTAGTCTTTTATAACATTTGAAGTTGTGAAGTTCGTGTGAAGGAGTTTTTATGCCCTTCACCTTCGTGAGAAGGGTATATATAAATTTGTCATTCCGTTTTTAATTTCCACAATATAATTTTCCGACCCTATAAAGTATATATATTCTGAATCCTTATAGATAGCGGGGTCTATTTAGCCATGTCTGTCTGTCTGTCTGTCTGTCTGTCTGTCTGTCTGTCTGTCTGTCTGTCTGTCTGTCTGTCTGTCTGTCTGTCTGTCTGTCTGTCTGTCTGTCTGTCTGTCTGTCTGTCTGTCTGTCTGTCTGTCTGTCTGTCTGTCTGTCTGTCTGTCTGTCTGTCTGTCTGTCTGTCTGTCTGTCTGTCTGTCTGTCTGTCTGTCTGTCTGTCTGTCTGTCTGTCTGTCTTTCTGTCTGTCTGTCTGTCTGTCTGTCAGACATGCTTTCGAGAAGTTTGCTATTTAAAATCAGCATAATCGGTCCACAAATGGCTGAGATATAAGGAAAAAACCAGGATAACCTCGATTTTTTTCCTATTTTTTGACCTATATCTGGATTACTAAGTCATTAATATTGACAATATGGATATCTAATGATAGATATTTCAAAGACCTTTGCAACGACGTATATAAGACCATAGTTAGTTGGGTCAAAATCGGGAAAAATTTTTAACCAGATTTTTTTTTCACCAAAAGTTTTTTTCGCTAAATATTTTTAAATTTAAAAAAAAAAAATTCGAAAAATATTTTTTTCCAAAAAATTAAAAAAAAAACAACTGGACAAAAAATAAATTTTGTTTACCTAAAATTACCTAAAAATTTTTATTTTGAAGTATAGTTTGGTGAAGGGTATATAAGATTCGGCCCAGCCGAATATATCTCTCTTACTTGTTTATATATAAAACTACCCACGTGATATTTTAAAGTCCATTCTTTAGGTTTTATGCTGACTTTCAATTAGGCTTTTTTTCAGGGTTTTTAATATATGTTAATATGTAGACATTCTGTCAGGCATTACGCGGCAAGAGTCCATACAATCCTTTAACAGAAGACCTTCTACTATGCCTTCTTAAGTAGGCCTTCTCTCAGCCCTCTAACACCAGATAGTATGCAAGGCCTTGGCTCGCAATAACACGCCGCGGCTCGCGCCGTGTAAAATTGAAACGATTTTGCAATGCGGCATTAAGGAAGAAATTTTGTCAATTACAGAAATTTTTAACCCTTTTACCAAAAGTCAAACTTATAAGGAAGAAACTGAAAAAGTTAGTTTTCAATATTCTTGTGATATCACCAATATATCCTGAAATTAAGATAAACAAAATTAATGTCAAAGAAAGGATAATTATGTTTAGAATCTCAGTACAAAAATGTTTTTTTAATTTTGATCTCCATTTTGCAACATTCAACCAATAGATAAAAAATTACAAAACAACATAAAAAAATTAAAAAAATTAAATTGTATTCCCGAATAACCTTTTAATGATAAATTTGCAGGTGCCCGTGCATCAAGACTAAACTGGCAGCTCGCTTTATATTGATTTTCTTGCGAAAACAATAAAGCAAGTTGTTTTATTTTTTCTTTACTCACTTACACACTACAGTTTGTGTCGGCAAGAAACCAACCAATTGTAGTAGAGAATGTAAGAAAAGATAAAATCACTGTTTATTGTTGGTGTTTTGTTTAAGCTTTGATATTTTTACAAATAAAGCTTGAGTGTCTGTAATTCTCATTCACTCTACAGTTTTATTTGTATAATATCTTTAGTTTTTCTAAAGTTTTTTGGGAAAAGGTTTCCTGATGATCTGGCCTAAGCAACCAGTGAAATGCGCATAGGAACTAGCTTATCCCCCAACAATAAATTTCAGTGAATTTATCAATAAAAATTGGGAATTTAGCATAAGAAGCTCTTACTAAAATATTAATTTTGTATTCCCGAATAACCTTTTAATGATAAAATCGCGATATTTTAAAAACAAAAGCTGCCCAAAAAACTAAAGGTAGTTTTGAAAATTAAATGTCCCATATATATTTTATCAATTAAATTTTTAGCTCATTATAACTTGATACCAAAAAATCATAACACAATAAAAATCAAAATCCCATGTTTCACATTTTCAAAAATTTGTTTTAACAATATTTTTAAAAAAATTAAAAAAGTAGCCTTTGATTCTAACAATTGGAAGTATCTTACCTATCATGGGCTAGCTTGAAAAACTCTTTCAAATTGGTGGCTTTAAAAATGTCCTAGCCATATAAAATTAGTAAATCGTAAATAAGCAAGCCAAAGAAACCATCTGATTTTTTTTAAATTAGTTTAAAATATTTGTGGAGAAAAACAGTATATACTCGAAATCCTCCAATTTCAAATCAGTCACCACGGTAACCAAATAAGGGCCGCCCTAGTGTGTATATATGTATATGTCCTGGCACGTATACATGCATGAACAATATTTACAAGTTTTGTACTTGTTACATGATTGTAGGATTTATTTAAAACACACACCATCACAAACATATGTACGGTAACACACACATACATATTGTACTCATATGTATTCCCATACATATGCTTGTAAATAATAATTGTATATAAAAATATTATTCATATGCCGTCGCATACTCGTAAATGTATTGTACACACATATGTAAGTCTATCTATATGTAAATGAAATGTATTTATTTTTTTTTTGTTGCTACTGTTGTCGTTGTTGTTGTGACTAGAATAAACTATGAGTTACTTATAATTTGCAACAATATATACATATTTTTTTGTTTTTTTTTTTTTTGTTTATTTCTGTACTTAATAAATTGTATAGTTTTGGTTACACAATAATGGCAACAGCAACAACTAAAATAGATAAATGTTAAACAATATTAAAAGAATACAAAAGTTAAAGTGAATAATGGCCAAAGTAATAAAAACTTATTTTTTAATGTATATAAATTCACACACACTTCAACAGACAACAGAAAAAAAAAAGTAAAAACTAAAATAAATATTCACATGTTTTAATAATAGTGATAATAAATTTTCCCACATACCATTAGTAGAGTTAGTTATTTTATTTGATTTTAATAAAATTAATAAACATTTCGAGATGTACGAGAGTTGTGAAACAAGTACTACATACGAAGTCCTTAGACTTATAGTAAAACATGCCAAAAAACAAAATAAGTTCTAAATACGAGGTAAATACATATGGGGCATTTCATGTCATGTGAACCAACTTTTGAAATCGATGTCTTCCGATTGGGATGAAATTTGCAAATAAATTTTTAACACAAAAATTGTGTGTCTTGAGTTACAAAATAAATAATATAAAATATATCCCACTCGTATTCCACTAAAAGACCAAAAAGCTCTTAAAGAATAGACCAACGCTTTCTTTAGAGCAAAAAAAAAAAATTAAAAAGGGGCCCATTTAGGAAAAAAAAGTTCGATTTTGCCAAAAAAAGTCAAAAATTGTATTTCTTGAGTTACAAAATATTTATTTTGATAGATATCCCAATTGCATCCCACTAAGCGACCAAATAGGTCTTCAAGAAAAATATCTAAGCTTTCTTTTGAGAAAAAAATGTAGAAAAAAAGTCAAAAAAGTTTTTGATTTTGGAAAAAAATTACAAAAATTTTTTTTTTTTTTTTTTCTGAAAGCTTCAAGAAATAGCTACCTAAATTATTTGGACACATTTTGCTAAAAACAATAGGTAATAAATTACATGGATGAGAAAAAACACCTGATTGGCCAAAATGACAAATTTCCTCAGAAAGTTCTCGACCGATCTTGTTGTGTCTGAATTAAAAAAGGGCCCATTTTGAAAAAAAAAAAAAAAATATTTTTTTTGAAAAAAAGTCAAAAAGTTTTTGATTTTGGAAAAGAAATTAAAAAAAAATTTTTTTTATTTTTTATTTTTAGTTTCTTTTCCGAAAGATTGAAGAAATAGCTATCTAAACTATTTGGGACACATTTTTCTAGGAACAATAGGTAATAAGTTACATGGATGAGAAAAAACACCTGCTTGGCCAAAATGTAAAATTTTGACCCCCTATAACTCAAAAAGATCTCAAAGAATATAGTAGAGTGTTCAGGTGTCCTCATGCAGCGTTCTTTATTAATTTTTAACACAGCGATCTATGATATTTTTTACATTGAAATATATATCCCAAAATTGACCTTTAACCTTTTGGAAGTAAACAATTTTATTCACATCATTTAAAGAGCAATATCTTTGGCTTTAAAATGGAGTCAAAAATTATGATGGTCTTTGAGTAGTTTCAAAGTTATGGGCAAATATATGTGTATCATTTTAGACAATTTTAACTAATTTTTAAAAATTCAAATCGAAATATTTTTGAAATTGAATGGGTTTCCGATGAAAAAGTTGATTTGATTTGAGAAACCCTTTGTAACCGTAATATGTGTGGTAAATTTCATTAAAATCAAAGATCTCAAATCCGAAAATTGCAGTTTTCTGTCCGTTTTGATATGGATTCTCTCCAATATAGAAGCAAGAATTGTCAAATCATGTAACTGATTTTTATTTCTATTTGACATCTCATTATTAGGAAAATTCAAGGGTGTTTAAAAGACAAAAACAGAAAACCATAGTATGTACATTTAATTATATCATCGTCGTCTGCCGCAGAGCCATATTTCCAAAACTTCATAAACCGAAGATTAAATCACACATATTCAGTCGCGAAATACGAAACTTATTTAAAAATACTAACTTTGACTCTGATTAGCAGCTTCATAGGAAATAAGAGGAGTGACAAATATACTAAACTTATCAAAAATATATTATTATCATAGCATTATGTAAAATTTCCCTGAAAATAAAAATTTTACATTCCAATTGGTCTTCTAAAAAGCCCCCGTATTAGGTCCACTTCCGAAAATCACTTAAATACACATAATTCTTTTATAAATATTGTTACGAATTTGCAATAGCGATTTGAGTTAAAGGGTCTGGTACATTCATCTTGTTTATAAACACGTTCATTAGTAGAAGCCTCTACTTATCAACAATGGTGGTAGCATGCGGTTATTAGCATTGTTTGTAAGTATGGCAACACGAAATGTTTAAGCTGCTAACATTAACATCGAAAGCTCTAGAATTTGAACCGTTTGAGAATTTGACCGTTAAGAACAATCTAAGCTACTCGGATGAAGATTCCATTGTGTATAAATAGTGAATGCGGTTGCAGTAGTCAGTGGTTTACCATAGACGTTGTTAAAATTATTATCAACTGTCTTGTACATTTAAGTATGCGCATTATAAATGTGTGTGTGTGTATTAAAAACATATATTAACTATTTAGACTGTTGTTGTTCTACATTTGAATTAATAAAGAGTTGTTACAATTTTAAACTACTAAACGGCTTTTATTTGTAATCAAAAGAATCCGGTTTATTTAAAGGAAATAAAGCACTGTTTTTAAAAGGTAAAAACATAACAATATATTAATTGTTTGAAATTCGAAATAAAAAATCCTCGTGTACACAAAAATCGTCGTACCTAATTGAATGAAGATGGGCTCATAGATAGCCATAGCTCCCATACATAACCTACAAAAATGTATCACAAATGTCGATATTGAACCAAAGTATTACACAGATCAATTAAATGTATGCAACAATCATATTACTACACATAAGATCTACTTCCTAGAATTACTATAACAATCATAAAACTCCTATAAATGTTATTATTGAGATGAAATTGAACCAAAATAAGCATCAATCAATATTTTATGACAATCGCCACTTAATAAGGGAGTTATATTGATTTTTTCATTCAGTTTACAACACATTAAATTAAAATATTATAAGTTGTTGAAAATTGTCACATATTGTTATTGCTAATAGCTAACTTACGTTTGCAAAAATAGGGATTTAAAATGAAATCAAAACAGTTGGATAAGGTCTTAAAAGTTTTTGTTTGTGGCTTTTTTTTAGACCACAGCTTTCGGTGAGACTGTTTAGAAGATAATAAAAATCCAGCAGAATCATATTGTGTTAGCTCTAATCCTTCAATTATTTTAAGCAATCAAATAATTTTATTAGGTCTTAAATTTAAATCTAACTCATTTAGAAGTGCTGAATTAAAAAAAAAAAAACTGGAATTAAAACCGACAGAATAAATTCATTAACACCACTGCTACACATAAAAACTACTATGCATATGTATATGAATTTAAATACACATATACCACATAATTTGTACATTAGACCGACCCTTAAATTATAAGATTTTCTTTGGATGGGTTTTATTTTTTTTCTTCAGTAGCTAAAATGGGTACAAACAATAGGATAACTAGAACCCGTGCCGGATATTAATTGAAAATGGTAAAATTGGATTATGTTTATATTATAGGTGTAATGAAAATACTCACTTAATGATTATAAGCCGATCCTTATGTTTACGACAACATCACTGAGTTCTATGTAACAATTGGTCAATTCACAAGGTCTATTATCAGTCATATTGTCATAATGTCCTAATATATCACGACTCGGCGGCTTGGCTTAACCTAGCTACAACCGAACTTGTTTTAATCTAAACACATTAATAAGAGACACGTTTACGAACTATTTAAAATTAAAATGGCACCCATTAAATTTTTCGTTATTTAGTTATTCAATATTTTTGTGTTCGGACACCGGTGTCCCTGTGGTCTTCAAAGGGTTAAGGTGACTACACTCCAGATTACTTAGAGACACTTAAGTGACAATTGTCTTCACGCTAGATTACCTGGGATGTATAAAGTAACCAAATGTCTTCTGCCAAGTGATAAGATATTTGTGACGTGTCATTCCCAGCAGCTATTCAAGTAGTCAATGTATCCCTTATAGATAGTAATATAAGGGATACATTGACTACTTGAATAACTGCTGGGAATGACACAAACTCATTTAAAGAAAAATATTGATCATACGAGTCTTTCCTGACAATTAAACTTCAAATGATTGTTTATTTATTTAATTAAAAAAAAATAATGCAAAATTTAGTTATTTTCAAATATCCCATACAAGTATGTAGTACTAGCTGATCCGGTGAGCAACGCCACCCCAAATGGAAAAAAGAAATAGTACTATTAAGTCTCCCTTGTGAATTAATACTAATTCTGGATAACATGTATGTAGTTTAATGTTTATTGGTTCATTGTAATGTGGTTTCTAGCGATTTCGAAACGTAATATTCGAATAAAAAAGTATCAGCGTCATGAATGTCTAATTTCATATTTCTGTGTCCATTATTATAGCAAATACAAAACAAAGATTACTCATTCAGAATCATGAGTGCCTAGTTTTTAGGTTTATTATTATAAAATATTGTTACGTTTTTACCTTTTAAAAACGGGGTTTATTTCCTTTAAATAAACCGGATACTTTTGATTGCAAATAAAAGCAGTTTTAGTAGTTTAAAATTGTAACAAATCTTTATTTATTCAAATGTACAACAACAACAACAGTCTAAAATAGTCACTATGTTATTTTAATACATACACACACGTTAATAATGTACAAACTCAAAAGTACAAGGCAGTTGATGTTAACTCTAACAGCGCCTATGATCAACTCACCCACGACTGCAACCTCTGCCACTTTCGTTAATCTTCTGCAATTAATCTTCGTTAATCTTCTGCAATTAATCTTCGTTAATCTTCTGCAATGATCTTAACGGACAACTAGAACATTCGAATTCAAGAGCTTTCGATGTTAATGTTAGCAGCTTAAACATTTAGTGTTGCCACACTTATAAACAATGCTAATAACCGCATGCTACAAACATTGTTCATAAGTAGAAGTTTCTACTAATGGGCGTGTTTATAAACATGATGAATGTTGCAGGCAGTCGTTACAGACCGTTAAATTCAAATCGCTATTGCACATTCGTAACAATATTCAAAAGGTACCTTTACAATAAAGAAATGTTACCAATAATTATACCTTTTGAATTCACATTTACAAAGCCATGAATGCTTAATTTCATGTTTCTAGATCCATCATTATGAAATATTCAAAAAGTACTATTAGTTGGAACTCCTAAGTCAGGCTCTACTGTGTTTAATTTCCTGCTAATAGGTTCATTATCGCAGATATACTAATAGCTTTTGTTACCTCAATATCATTAAGCTCTCTATCCTTGATTCTTTCTTTACTCAGAAGCATATCAGCCAACTATTATGTATATAAGTGAAATAATTTAATATGATAAAAAGTTCCAATTTCCACAATTGAACCACCGTCAGGTTTGAAATTTCAAAGTAATTTTCTGATTATAGGTTCAATATTATAGAAAATTCAAAATGTTTTGAAGAACGAAAAAGTTCTCCTTGATTATTTCTTTACTGAAAAGCATGTTAGCCAACTTTAATTTACATATATAAAGGTAGGGTCACACATGACAAATATTTGCTCAAAAAAACGTAACCACTTTTTTAGCACACATTTGTTTGACGTGTTTACTCTTACAATTGTTTTGTAAGATCAAACAGTATCAAATAAAATAAAACTAAATTGTTTGTTTTGAATCATCCTAAGTAAAATAAGTTTTTGAAATAAATAAAAGAATACAAATATATTTTATTTAGTGGTTACGTCTTTTTCGTCAAATATTTGTCATGTGTGACCCTACCTTAAGCTAACTAATTTAATGTATTAAACAAGTACCATTAAAAGATAAAGTACCAATTCTCCTTTATCCTCTTGAACACCCGTCAAGTTTGAACTTTAAATTTGTATAGCATGTCCTATATTATCAACAGATTTTGTTTCTATAACACTTAATATTTAATAAATTATCACAAAACCGAAACAAAGCCGAAACCGATAAGTTTTAAATTTTTTTTAAACCGAACCGCGGTTTTGAAATTCTTTGTTATTTTTTGGAAACTCTACGTTGGCTCATATTATGATTGCTTTGGACCATAATGTGATTACTTCACAACATATTATGTTCATATATGACAATGATAGTATGACTGTATTTGATCATAATATATTTTATTATACTAATAATTATCATAATATGTTTGGACTACAATCATAAATCTTATCATAATATGTTGCTCTTCAATTATGCTCACCACCAACATGATTTTAATCTGCATGCACTATTGTTTCAAATAATGTTACAAGAAATTAAAAGAATATATCTAATATTAAATCTTTCAAACGACTTCCGATAGCGGTTCTAATTATCCGATAAGAGCCAACCAAAGGAAATCTATTTTTTAAGGACCGGTCTAATGAACATATAATTTGATGGTGTTACAAAAATGTTATTTTTCACAAATATTCAAGCGAACAAAAACACACACACACATCCTAATAAAACCGGAAGAAGTCAAGTGTACTTGTATTACAATTTTACTTTGCATGTGTATATGTATGGATGTATGTATGCATGTATTTATGAAAGCAAACGAGAATGTGTATGTATACATTAGTGTAATTCAAGCACACACTTATAAACATTTAGACGCTTTTACATACAAACATTTTAAGTAAATCCCATTTTTATTAAGCATCGCAATTTAGGCCTCGTTGACTTTATATTGTTTTTTTTATTTTTTTTATTTTCATTTTGTTGTTGTGTTGTTTCTCTCTGTTTCGTGCGTTATTTAATTTTTTCGGAGGGGTAATTCCTTTAGGATTAGCTCTTAATGTGAAAGTGTCCTTGTATTTCAGTAACTATGTATGAATGAATGTTGTTTGGTAGCAATTGTTTTATACTTTTAGTTGAATGCGTACAAGTGTGACTGTTGTAGATTCGTATATAATTATGTTGGTATAGTTATGTATGACTATATTTTTTTTATGTTGGACTATTCCGCCCCAAAACTCTACAAAGCTGGTTTAATTTTCATATAAAGAGACAGGACGTAGATAATATTGTATATAGAAAAAATACTAAACAAAAATAGTTCATAGAACCTAGAATTACCAGTAACTATTTAACATTAAAAACACTGATTATTTAGATTAATTTAGATGTGTTTGCCAATAAGTCGTTCAAGAAAATTAATAAATGAGAAGGAAAATGTACAGGGTCCTCCGGAGTTTAATATGAAGTCCATAAAATAAATCATGAAATAGTGAAAATTCAACCTGATGCCAAACGAAACAAATCCTCTATGCCATTTCTGGTTAAAAGTATTAGAAATATCCAGTGGCACAAACTCGCTCTTGAGGGGTCCTGTACAATGGCCACTGTGGAACTCATATCTTCTATCATTGAATTGAATTTCGAGTACGCAGTACAAATTACGATTGGACGGAAGTTATCCAGACGTCTTTTTGACTTGGACGATGACAACCATCAAATAATGAGAAAAAATGCCAGAACGATGTCGATGTTGGATATCATTCCTAAATGAATGAGCCAGCGATGAGGAATTCTTTCATAAAAAAAATTAAAGGAGAACCTGTCGGTCCAAAGGCTTGTGAGTTCGATAAAAATTACAAGAAAATCTTGCTGTTCTTCGGGGAAATCAAGTCTGTTTGAAAAGAATTCTATACTTAGTAAATTATTGGTGATATATTAATTAAATTTAAAACATTCAGAGCTGAGGTGTTTTTGAGTTTACTAGTATTTACATGTGTTCGTGGTTGGAATAGATGCTATAATGGACGAAAATTTATTTTAAAAATTAATTTTTCTAAATTTGTGGCCGAGTTTTGTTGGTTTTTCTTTTTATAGTATCTGCTACACTTCTGAAAAATTTTAAATATATAAAATTTGGAACAAAGATATCGAAAATCTTTAAATCAATTGGTTCATCATTTTTCCATTGTTTTAATAAATAACTCTGAAATTTATCTTTAAAATGTTTCTTTAAATTAAGCAAACTTAAAATTTTATTTTACACGGATTTAAGTTATATTTTCTTTCGGAAATACTTGTATAATGTATACAAACTCGAAGAAATGTTACCTCCATGGAGAATTTGTTTCGATTTAGTTATTAACTGCTGTTAGGCAAAAAATTCAAAACTTTCTTTAAATTTTTTCATGATATTTTTTTTTAGTAGATCAATAGCATTTTGTAGAACAAAACGAATACTTCAGAGTGTAATATCCATGGTGAGAATCACTTTGATAAGGGGACTCAAACAAAATTTTTAGTTCAAAATATTCTTTAACTTGTTTATAACAAAGTATTCACTTTTACATTAGCTTTAAGAATTAAGATCAAAATATTTAATATTCTATATTACTTGCATTCTAAAGAATTTATCGCGAA
This sequence comes from Calliphora vomitoria, assembly GCA_942486065.2. Classification (NCBI taxonomy): domain Eukaryota; kingdom Metazoa; phylum Arthropoda; class Insecta; order Diptera; family Calliphoridae; genus Calliphora; species Calliphora vomitoria. The sequence goes on from OW818029.2 coordinate 95,830,136, forward strand.
ATTTTTTGAAGTTAGCCTAATAAATATAAGCTAAAACGATAATCGATTAAGGTTTTAAAAGAAATTATACGGAAGTAGTATATACTACATATTTGTTTTTATTTAAATCTGCAAATTTCTTATTTTGTGAAAGCCCCGCGATTTTTGGATAAAGTATGTTAAAAGCTTACTATTTAGTTTTGAGAACTATCAGGAAAGATGTTGGACGTGCCTTATCAAAATGTGTTTCGATAAAAGTATGTCGTTTTCCGCTTACAAAAATTTTATTGAAATAATTTTTAAGCTCTGTCACTTTAGTAAGTTGTCACAACTATTGCACAGTGTTTTATGTCTATACTAGACCTTTTTGCTAATAAATATTGGTTGAACAAAAGTAATAAATTTTTAAGTGGTCGTTAAAGTGTTTGCATTTTATAAATAAAAAACTAACTAACCTATACAGTCCTGTGGATATGCCATAAAGAAAATGTTGTTTAAAAAAATTTCAATAATAATTTCAGCTTTTAAAGCGTTCACAATCAGCTGTTAATGAAGGGACATCACTTACATAAGAATTAATCAAAGCATACTTATATCAGTTTTTAAGAGTTGGACCAAAAAACCAAACAAATAATGAAAATCACCAAAATGTTGGCTTCAAAACTTCGCTTCATATGGGCATTTTAAACGTTCAATATATAATGTGATATTTGGATAGCGTTCCATTTAAATGGAATGATGAATTACGTATGCTACATGTTCAATATTTATAGCGTCAGTATTTACATTATTGTTGTGCTGTGCGGGTCGTTCTTTGATCAGAAAACCAACGCATCGAGAGTAGATATAACGAAGTATGCTAAATGTTTAATCTTTATCTCGTGATCTACGATCTGCGATCCGAACTTCAAAATATTACTTTTTTAAATATATTATATCAAAATATTATTATTTAGTAAAATGTTTTACTTCTTATTGGTTCAAGTTTTTGTACTGCACGCAGAGATAAAATATAGTTGTGCATGTTTACAGTATTCATTTCCATATTTTTAAAAGTTGTTTAACAATATTATAATCACAGTAACTATTGACATGATTGTGGTAACCATAATATGGCTAACTTACGATTCACATAATTGTATCAATATATATATGGTTACAGTAAACATGTTGAGGTTTTCCCATATTATAATTGATATCATAATCTGAGGACAACATGTTATGATATAAAGATTTATCATAACAATGGTTGTCACAAACATATACTAATATTAGCGTATCGCTAATATTTTTATTTTGTTTTTATTTTATTAATTTTAACAACCTATCGCGAATTGATATCACGAAGTATGCTACATGTTCTATATATATCGCGTGATCCGCTAGGCGCAATGTGGATTTAAAAAAAATTAATCTATTCTGCGATACGGATTGCGATCCATCAATACTGCATGCTGTACGTTCAATAAATATCGCGATACTGGATCGCGGCTCATATATATCAAACGTGTAGCAGTGCCCTATAACTTTCTACCGGATGGATGGATACAGCTTTGCATCCAAAAGTTGAAATGTGTGGAGAAAAAATTAGAAAAACTTAAAAAACTCTAGTTTTTTTCAATAATTTTGTTTATATTTTTCAAATTTAGTAAACTATAACCAATGAAGATATATGTATAAAGAACAATTAAAGTCGTTGTTATCAATTTAAAAAGATGATTGATTTTGACAATATAGTTTAGTCTGAGCTAAATTCATAATTATATACGCTCATGCTAAACTAAACTAACAACAATGAACATATCACTATAAAAGGTTAGTTTTACAAGGTTTTCCAACAAGAGGTGTTATTTTGGTATTCAAAAAAAAAAAAAAAAATATTTTGAGATAAATGATCGGATGTTTATTTCATAATAAAGAAGAAGAAATGCCGTTAATAATGAAAAACAACATCATCCAGATGGTCACCACGACCACGCCTACAGAACCATATCCTTTTATGAGATTTTCAATAAGCAAATCGCAAAGTGACTGTCCTATGTCCTCGATAGCCTCACGAATTCCATCTTTGAGGTCTTGAATCGACGCTGGGCTTTTGGCGTAGACCTTATCTTTTACGTGGCCCCAAAGGAAGAAGTCGCAAGGTGTTAAATCACAAGATATCGTTGGCCAATTGTGATCACCTCTTCGAGAGATAACACGGTCCGGAAGCTTTTCCCGTAAAAGAGCAATGGTTTCGTTGCTTGTGTGGCACGTAGCGCCGTCTTGTTGAATGTAAACGTTGTCCAGATCAATGTTATCCAACTCCGACCAAAATACGGTGTAATGACCAGTTCCAAAGAATGACGAGGAATGGGCAAACCTGGGTTTTCTTCAACAATTTGGGTTACAGCAGCAATATTCTCAGTTGTTCTAGAGCGACGTGGACGGGTTTTATTCTTCACATCACTAATTTGTCCCAAAAGCTCCAATTTTTCTGTTTTGCGGTCCGACTATGTGCTTCACGGCAACCCAAAAATGCTTTAGTTTTGCGAACTGTGACTGCAAGATTTTCAACATTTTTGTAGTGAATTTTAATAATTTCAATGCGTTGTTGAAGCGTGTATCGTTCCATTTTTAGTAATGGCGTAGTTTCTTCTTGTCAAATGCAAAAAAATATAAGCGGGTGATTCAGAATAACACCTCTTGTTGAAAAACCCTTTATAATGCTTGACTTTCCAACGCGTTGCTTTATTTCTTATAATATTAGATGTCTGTAACTATTTTTATTTTCAGTCAAATATTTCCTGTCGGTTGATGGTGCTACTTGTACAAACAGCTTCTACGATTAGAAGCTTAAGCCATATACAAATTAATACTACTACATCTTCTAAGCAAATTATATTTTTCTACAATTTCCCCCCTCACCATAATGACATCATAGATTTTCATCTCTTATTTTTTTTATTATTTTCTTTGGCTACTCTTTGCTTATTGGAAACTTTTTTCTTGTTTTCATTTATTTTATTTTTTGTTTTTTTAGGATAAAGTGGAAATATATGTGACCATTTTAATGCCAATTTATGTGGCTTGTATTTTAAATTAGCCCTAAAATGGTTTTGTTGTTATTTTTTACTCATGTCTGCTGCCTGCCCATAAACTTTTACTTTCTAGTCCATGATTTAGACACTTGATAGTAGATTATGTCTATCTAGTAGCTGTGTAATCAAGTGGGTAGATGGAACTAATTGAAATGCATGATTTAATTTATGTAGCTAGTAAATTACTTATTTATGTTAAAGAAGGGTACAATAATTTATGTTAATCCCTAAAGGGAACGTTGGTCAAATTAATGGAAAATCTATAAGAATGTTTCAGTGAAAGAAAGAATCTGGATTTAGTTAATTTTTTGTTGAATGTTTTCATTTGCAGAACATTAACATTTAATATTTTTAGTTTAATGTTTGTACGTTTAAGGTATATAAATAATTATAATTTGATTATGTTTCAGGAAATAAAAATCAATGAAATATGGTTTGTATGTTGTTTTCCATATAATTCGTTTGATGTCTATAGGTATAATGCAAATTACAAAAAAAGCAATTACTTTATTATGTACAAACTTACTTTTTTGTTATATTTGTTAAAGAAGAATTTCATTTAAAATTATACTTAAGGGCTTTTACTTGCAGAGATTTCGATAAATTAATTTCTATGAATTTTATTTTAACACAGCTAAAGTTTTCTTTTTTAGTCAGATTTAAAATATAATTAAATTAAATAATTAGGAAAACTTTATCAAATATAATAAAGAAGAAGTTTCGTGGAGAAAGTTCCCTAGATCAGGATATAGTTCACTGGCTGCAATAAAGACAGAACTCAAAGTTGATAGTTTTGAGAAAATAAAGAATTTGTTTTCTGACACAAGCGAAAACTTTTTAATATCAATTTTGAAAATATATCTGCCATCCATTTCACTTTTCCGATTGATAGTAAATTTCAAAGAGCCATAGCTGAGGAGTTTAATTTTTAATGGCGAATCCCACAAAAAGAAGTGGAAATAAGTCTATAATTTCTAAACGAATAGTCAGATTTTAATAAAACTTGTCAAAGCCCTGATATTTACTACATTGTAAACAATTTCAATTTTCTGTTTGTGACCTGATCCGAATCATTGGACTGTATATGGAATCTAATAGTTATGGCCTAAAAAAATCCTATATTATTATCTCTAAGTGTTTACAAGATATCTGCATTTTAATTATGCTTTATGAATAATTTATTCTGAATTATTTTGCAAAAGAATTGTTGTGTTATCAAAATTAAACTCAAAATTCTGTTTGTTATAGAGGCGGATAACTTTGAATTGAAATAAAACAGAGAAAACGTTTTTAATAACCATCCAATTGACTTTATTTTAGATAATTTTATGTCATTAATATTTAAATATGTTTGCGGTTATTTGGCGTTCGCGGCTAGCGCATATATGGCGTAACCTGGAGTTCTTATTTTCACATACTCTTCACTGTAAACCACCCTATATTTCGACAATGACGAGTCGAATATTCGCTTCCTAGTACTTGATCGTTTATGGTTAAGTGCATAACCTTGGACTTTGTATAGCCCTAGATAAAATAATCAAATAGAGTCGAATCAATTCAATGAGATGTCCAGTTAATATTTCCACTTCTTGTAATTATTTATTCGCCAAATGTTTCTCTTACCCTGCGTTTACACATGCAAGTAGATTGATGAAAGTTGAGTATACATATTATCAAAAATTTCGAAAAATACATTGAATTGTTTGCAAGTTGCTTGAGTATTGTTGACACATGCAAGTAAAAGTTAATTTTGCAAATGTTAACAAAGGAGAATGATGTCGCCAAAAAGCCACAAATATAAGAAAATTACAGCGAATTAAATAAATAAACCTTTGTACTATCAGCATTTGCTAATTTTAAGTCCATTTGCGGCTTGAAACCAAGACAGTAAGCTGCAGTTGGCTGCGTGTGTGATTGTGTTAGTGCAAAAGTGTGAATGTATTGTGTTTTTCGAATTGTTCCCAGCAGTTAAGCAAGTAGTCAATGCATCCATTATAGACAGTAATCGCCACAAATGTGTTATCACTCGGCGGACTCCAATTTATATATTTTGACACGTATGAGCTCTTTATAGTGCAGAGAGAAGACAATTGGTCACTTTATACATCCCAGGTAATCTAGTGTGAAGACAGTTGTCACTTAAGTGTCTCTAAGTAATCTGGAGTGTAGTCACTTTAAACGTTTTGTGAGTAATTCGTTCAAACTGGTTTTATACAAATTGTGTTGATGTAATTCTCATACAGTTAATTTTATTTTCGCTTAAGTATACTGATATCCCATGTAACATAGCATGAAGTCAATAGTCACTTTAGTGCCTCTTAGTAAACTATAGTATAGTCACTTTAAACGTTTATTTCGTACTGTTTTTACCCACCAGAAGTAATCCATTGGAGAGTTGTAGAAGAAAGGTTTGTTTACAAGCTATCGTTTATTAGACTGCCTTTGATATGTCTTTTTAGCTGACTATTTGAGGTCAATTAGCACCCGTACATGTTAAAATAACTAGTTATGTAGCTGCTCAAGTTAAGGTAACTGTAACGCTATTTAACCACTATGTGAATCCAATGTGTTGACTACTTTGGACCAGCTATTAGACAGTCTCCTTGTAGTCAAAAAGGGTAAATTGACCCCCTGCTTAGGGCATGCATGTGTTAAAATAACTAGTCACGTAGCTATAGAAGTAACTAGTTCCCACCCTAAATGATGGGTAAAATCACTAGCACAAAGTATACAGAGTTGTCACATTTCACGTTTCAATAACTCAAAATCAGATGATAGGGCAGTTCTCTTAAAAAAGGATAGCAAATATTTTGTACTACAATATCAGTGATGTGTTAAAGCAAAACGCTATATACAATGCGAATATGGTAGACAAAGTAATGTAATCAAAACAAACAAATAACCAAAACAAAACAGACGAAGAGAAAACGAGATTATTCTCTGTCTCGTGATACCTCTGTATACTCTGTGTCACTAGTTCGGGACTGTCTTCTAGAACTGCTGTGTTACTTGCACGTGTAAACGCTATGTTAGTCTTGCTGACACCACATTTCTTCAATACCAATGCCTTCCAATTGAGGCACGAAAATCGTATAATAATTAATTTTTATTTGCACAATAACTGAAAACATTTTTGCCTTTAGTACTGCATATTAATTTGTACGACTTTCAGTGTCAACACAGCTTCAACTTTATCTGCGTTCTCACTTTCTGACGGTCCACAGAGAGATTGTGGTGTCAAAAGCCTATTTTTCGACTACTCAATTTCAAAAATCAAATAATGCAGTTTTGTATAGAAATGTTTAGAGATGAAATGATTTTCCATGGAAAAAAATAATGCAGCCTCACTTTCTCCCAAGCATTTGTTTTAATATAATTTGAGGTGGTGTTGAGAGTCAAGTAACGCAGACTATCATGGGACAGTTGTCGGGTCGCCATGAGGTGCAATTTACAAGTCCGGTCTTATCAACCACCGGCTTTCCCTAATAAGGGCGTCTATGCACCTTAATTTCTTCATTGATAGCCCGGAGAGGGTACAATGGGAGTGTCTAGTTTCGATAAGAAAATTAGTTCTCGGAAGTTTTCGGAACAGGATGAAAACTTAACATTTTTTGTCGAATACTAAACGAAATATCAAAAAAATGCCTGACCGATTTTATTGAAACTTGGCATGCGTTCTTTTTTCGTTTCAGAAAATGTATGTACCAAATTTCAGACTTTTTCTTGTATAGGGAAAATTTTATGCGAAGAAATCGATTTGGATTACATGGACAGTGGGCGTGGACGATTTTGATTTTGACAATTCTCGATGCCAAATTTCAATGCTCTACGACCACTTCTTATAATTTTGGCACAAAAATGTATGAAGCCATCCCTCTGTGCGGTGGGCTACTACTGTGTTCCTCCATTCTTCGATGACAGACAGTTATTAATTGGAATGCAGGGATTCTGACGCTTTAAACATCTCAGCATCTTCTTGCTGTTATTATTCTTTATAGGTACTAAAAAATTAACCGAGATCTCATAGGGCAGGTAATATTGATATACTGGAATAATATTATCAATATTTTCTGCTCGCCATAGTCACCAATAGTTTCCTTTTAAATTCATCCTTAAAGGGAAGTCTCATGTAGCTTTTTCCTCATTGATTTGAGCTCAGAGCCCCTTAAGCTACTGTCTGAGAAGTGCCTTATACGTTAGTTACTCGTCTTCCAAAGCATGACATTTAGCGCGATCTTCCTCTTCGAGTACAAGAGTAAGTCCGTTTAATAGCGCTTAGGAATATCTGGATTTTAGAATGTTACTCCTTTGGCACTTACCTTTGATTGGTCCTTAGACTTACAGTTTAGTTGCTGGGAAGTAGGTTTGATTAAACTATACAACTTTATAGATATTTAATTTGCTTTAAATTATTTAAAAAATCTAAGATTCTTATTCTAGTAAATAAATATGAAATTCATATTGATTTAATAGAATTTACTAAATGCTTCCATGACACCTTTAAATAACTGAAATTAAAAGAAATACCAACTGTCATCCATACTGTCGCTTCCTTCCTTCTATTACAATGACTTAGCAGGAGTTTTAAAATACATTGGCAAACTTTGAGTGGAGAAAAGAATAACAGCTAAAGAAAATGAGTCCATTTAATGGTCTATCTGCCTTTCTAAAAATACAATATATATAACACACAATAATTCCCAAATCATTTTATGCCATTTCATTGTTAACGCCTTACACATCAATGCTATTGGAAAATATTCATGTTTCTATGGATTTGTGAAAATGTTGCTGTTGTGTGAATTTTATTACCCACATTTCACTAGGTCATGTCGAATCATTTACTTACTTATTTTGGGGGGGGGAAATTTGTTTAGCAAATACATACATATGTATTTGTATGTACATTAATGTCTGCTTTTTCATCTGGTTTTCAGTTATATACCTTTTACCAAGTATTGGGCTGGTTGTAAAAATGTTGACCATCGTTATCTTGTTATTTATTTATAATTGAAAGCATAATCAACATTATCATCCATTTCTCATCATCGTTATACATCCACAGCAGCAACAACATCCCACTATCATCATTAAGTATTATTTTTGTGTGTTTTTTTTTTCCAACAATTGGCTACACTTTTCTAAATGGCATCCCATTAGCAAATGGGTGGCCACTTCTGGTTCAGTTCATTACACCATGTTGAACGCCTTTTTTCCATTCGGGAGCAAGTGGCAAACTGAAAAGCATGTGTCTATAAGAAATTAACTTCTTTCTTTGCTTTAGAATAAGACCAAAGCAATTGATTTTTATATTTTTCTTCTTCATTGATTACGACGACTATACATTTATTTTTATTTCATTCAGTTATTTGTCTTTCCTTTTTTTTTCATTATTTTCTTATGCTGCTTTCTTTGCTATGTTAACTTTGGTAGTGCTTTTGTAGTCATTCTGTCTAATTAGTTTATCATTAACACCAGACAATCAATGAACCACAACAATTTATTAATTTACTTATTTTTAGGTTTTTCGTGTTTAATATTTATAATTGATTTCAGGGGCCATGTGACTGTTGAACACATGCAAATAGTGACTAATAAAGTCATTGCAAATAATTATTATTGTATTGTAGTTTATCATGTGAGAAATATGAATTGGAAAGATTTATAATTTTATTAAAATGCATAAGTAAAGCATACATTTTGGACATTAATTGCAAATATTAAAAAAAATTCAGATTTAAATATCAATATGTGTTACAATAAATATTGCAATGCAATTTTTTACTAAATCAAAAAACTTTTGATTCCAGATTTCAGTTCACAAATATATTACTTGAGAATTTAAGAAAATGTAAAAATTTCACAAAAGTGTGCTTATATAACTTATCATAACTTTTAAAAGACACAATGTGCAACTTCATTAATATTCTTAAGGTAGTGTCACACTTGGCAAATATTTGACGAAAAAGACGAAACCACTAAATAAAATATATTGAATTCTTTCATTTATTTCAAAAGCGTATCTTATTTAGGATGATTCCAAAAAAATATTTAGTTTTATTTTATGCTGTTTGATCTTACAAAACACTAGTAAGAGTAAACAACGTCAAACAAATTTGTGCTAAAAAAAGTGGTTACGCTTTTTTGAGAAAATATTTGCCGTGTGTGACCCTACCTACCTTTATTAATTCATTTAGAAATTTAATCTGTCTCTAATTTATTAAAGATTAAGATTTATCAGGTCTGCCACAGAACAATCGGATTTTGCAATTCGTAACGTGTAGGTCATACTTATAGGGCGGTCACACGGAATGTATTGCATGTTTTTTGTGACATGTATTGGAACATTTTCCCACATGAAAACATGTACATACCGTGTGATCCATATGAATATATTTGTATTTAAAATACATGTGTATGCGTTATGACATTTATGGTAATTAGACTATGTTCAATTTCCGTGTGTATTTTGAAATGCAACACTGTGTTAGTGTAAATAAAAATTACAAAAAAAAGTGTAGAGAAAAATCGTAACAAAATAAGTTCCATTGCTTTAAATATAATTATTTGGTCAATTCACAAGGTCTTTTATAATGTCATATTATCATAATGTCCTAATATTTCACAAAGGTTTTTAAGTATTGCTTTTCAAGCAAAAAATGTCCTAAAATAATACTACTTTCTACGCTATGTTTATTGTGTTATAGTTGCGAACCAGCAGAGACCAACGCCGAGTGCCTAAGAGTCGGTTAAGTAGAGCCGCCGAGTACTGATATATTAGGACATTATAACAATATGACTGACTAGGGACCTTGTGAATTGACCAATTGTGATTTAAAAATTTTTTAAATATACAGTAAAGGACAAAATTGTTCACAAAAAGTATGATTCAAGATATATCTAAAAAATTTTTTTTACAAACTTAAGTCTGGCAACCCATTTTATGTTATGTAGTCTGGCACAATGTTGTTTATTGTATGGCAACATTTTTTTAGAGTACCGTTACTTTTTTACTAAAAAGAAATTAAACAACTATATCCACGTGTGTGAACATTTTTGACCCTCAGATCTTTTTCTCAATTTTTAAAAAATATAAAAACAAAAAAAAAAAAAAAACGAAATATTTTTAATAACGTAAGTAAAGGACATTATTTAAAGTTATTTAAATAAAATACTACTCTTTTAAATAATTTATTAAGTCTATATAATGGGAAAAGCTAAGACTCCCCTTTTGAAACAAAATGTGGCAAAATACATAATGGAATATCGCGAAATCGCTAAAAAATATAATATATCAATAGGGTTAGTGAATAAAATAAAGAATCAGAATAGTTTAAACTCCACGGGAAATAAATATGGTCGTCCAAAAAAACTTTCGCTTGTCGATGCTGAAGAAGCTCGTCGATTGATTGTGTCTGGTGAGGCTAATACAGCTGTTGAGGTCACACAAATACTCAGCCAAGAGTATAGTTTAAACATAAGTTCCAAAACCGTTCGAAGATGTTTAAAATCCAACGGCCTAGCGCCAAGAACAAAACTTAAAAAACCTTATTTAAGCGAACAAAATCGAAAAAAGCGGTTGGCTTTTGAAAAAAAGTACGAGCATTTTACGACAGACGACTGGATGAAGGTAACTTGGTCAGATGAGACAAAAATCAACCGTATTGGGTCTGATGGGTGCCAATGGTCATGAGTTGATAAAAGAATTGGAGTCCAAGAGCGAAATCTTACAAGCACAATGAAATTTGGAGGTGGATCTTCGATGGCTTGGGGCTGTTTTCGTGGAAACCAGTTGGGTGTACTACATGCCAAGTTTGGATATATTTGGTTTAGAGCCGGGTCAGGATGACATCTTCATGCAAGACAACGACCTGAAGCACACTGCCGGAATTACTAAAAAGTGGTTTGAAGAAAATGGGATTAGACTTTTAGATTGGCCACCCCAGTCTTCGGATTTGAATCCGATTGAACACCTTTGGTCAATATTGAAAAGGAAAATATTGGCTAAAAAAGACCCAGCAAAAACCATCAATGAACTTTGGGAGCGTTCTATTGAGGTGTGGGTAAATATTAACCCACAGGTGCTAATAAATCTTGTAAATAGTATGCCAAAACGAATAAAAACTGTTAAAATTGCAAGAGGGGGGCACACGAAATATTAATAGCCAAAAACGTAAGGATTTTCGTCAAGGGTCATAATTCTTCACAGCTAATATTTTTTGTTAGTTTTATCTTTTTTTTTTTAAAGCATAATGTAAAGATTAAAATCAATTTAAAAAATTTCAATAAAAACAATGAAGAAGAAAAACCAAGTTATTTATATTTAATATTGGTTTTTTTGTGAACAATTTTGTCCCTAACCGTATATATAGTTAAAAACAACAAACATATAATCTAATAGATGTTCCGTCACATGCAATTATATATTGTTACGAATGTGCAATGACGATTTGAATTCAACGGTCTGTAACGACTGCCTGCAGCATTCATCATGTTTGAAGGCACGTCCATCAGTAGCATGCGGTTATTGGCATTGTTTGTAAGTATGGCAATGACATCGAAGGCTCTGGAATTCGAATGTACTAGTATGTCCGTTAAGAGCATTGTAGAAGATTCCCGATAGATGGCGCGTGTATAAATGGTAGCAGTGCTGGCAGTCGTGAGTTGAGTTGATCATTGTCGCTGTTAGAGTTAATATCAACTGTGTTGTACGTGTATACTTGTACATTAAAGAGTGTGTGTGTGTATTTCTGCGAATTGACAAACGTGTATAAAGACACTGAGTGACTATTTAATTATGTTGTTGTTGTACATTCTAAATAAATAAAGAGTTGTTACAATTTTGAACCACTAAACTGCTTTTTATTTGCAATCAAAAGTATCCGGTATATTTAAAGGAAATAAACCCCGTTTTTAAAAGGTAAAAACGTAACAATATGTACGTATGAACTTGGAAATTATGAATCCGTATTTATAACGTGAATTTTGACATACACATGGAATTCCATATGTATCGAATACATGTTCCAATACATATGGAATACATGCCGTGTGACCCCCCTTTTAGATTACACAGATTCTCTACAATGTAATATCGTTCCGTATGGTTATTTTGACATTCTACAACCGAGAGAAAAATACAAATTTTAATAGGCAACGATTGTGATATATATTTATACCTCTTTCCAAACCACGACGATTTTGACATTTTCTTTTGATTGTTTTCTATTGCCATATTACTGGATACAGCTGATTCATATCTGTGTAATCTGTGGTATTAGTTTTGCTTGTTCAGCTTTCCTAAAAACGTTTTGCTACAATAAACTTTACATGCCTAAAGGCATATTTTAAACACAAAACTTATGAATAAAATATTTGTTTGTCACTCCTAAAAGTATACACATTTTTATTTTCACTTTTTATTAAATATATCACAGTATTAGTTTTTGTTGTTGTTTACAGTTATTAGCTCTTGATATGATACCAAAATTACATATTATTAGTTCGGAATATATATGAAAACAATTTGAAACACTTAAAAACAATAATCGACCAATTGTTTATTAGTAATGCATAGTATATTTGCTAGTAGCATTTGTTTTCTTTGACTTAAAATGTCAAATAAAGGTTTGTCACAGAAATTTTAAGAAAGTGGAAATAGACGTATCTTCCAATTCATAACGTTTTGGTTTAAGAAACTAACCCCCAATAAAAAGGAAATCTGGTTATGTATTCACTAATAGTTATATTGTTGGTTAAAAATATTTTTGTATGAAAACTATCAGTATAAATCTTTGTTAACACATAACCAGACTTCGTGTTAACGGGGATAACTGTATTAGTTTATATGGAAAACAAAAACAAATATCAAAAATTTACAAAGATTTGTTTCTGCAAATGGTTTTTAGTTCAATTTTGTAATTTAAAATTGAATTTTTATCTTTTTTTATAGAAATAAATACGTTTTAGTTTTTACTTTCGTACTTTGATGTCTGTGACACAACTTTTATACTAGCATCTTCTCTATTGATTCAGTTTTCCGATTAAACACCTTAAAGCTCATAAATCTCTTAAACTTCTTAATGTTCTTATCAATAAATTCTTTATGTTACAATCTCTAGACCATTAATTTAACTTAATTGATTTCATTGTTAGATTAAAGACATTAAATCAATAACACACATTAAAACAAGGTATGGTGTATTTTAAAACAACAAAAATACAGACATTATGATGACATAATTAACGAAATACCAGGCGAGAGTATACGAGAGTTCATAGCAAACACAAACAACAATTAGTATTTCGTTTATGACAATAAATTTGATGCCTAAATAAATATTTGGTTTGTGACACCAACCAACCAAATTCGAACATAATGATTATTTGAAAGTGTGTTTGTATTGAGGTTAATAATGCGGTTAGTTATTGCAAATATACACACACACACATATATACATACACAGATTCATCACACACACACACACCCTCATACATGGAATTTTAATAATTGACAGTTTTCTTTTTTCCCTTTGTAAAATAATTATGGCAAAGTTGTGGTTTAGATGTTGGTTAATAAAGCGTTTTACAACTATTGAGTGTCTATTAATATTCCATGAAATATTCATAATGTCAAAGGCAATAATTTAATATGTATATTTAGGTAATTATATACAATAAAAATCAAACAATTATAATAAAACATTCCAAAAAAATTACGTTAATTTTAGCTAAAATCGTTAAAGAAAAGACAGAAATTATTATTATCATTTTTTTTTTAAATTCAATTAAAAATTGTTTTATATTTGATTTAACCATTAATTATTAAATATAAAAAGGGGTTTAATGGTTTGAACCATAGAATAATATATGCATAGAAGCGTCTGTTGTCAAAAACCTAAGTTGTTAGAATGTATTCGTACATAGTTTTGAGGTTGTATTGGTGCCTTTTTAATTTTCACCAAACACACAGAGTTCTATTAAAAGTAAATTTTAATTTATTTAAATTTTCTTCTATTAGCAATGCCAAAAATTTAAACTCTGTTCTATAAATTAAATTCTACCACAAAAAAAATGAATTGTCAAAAATTAATAAAAAAAGATAATTTCGTTTGAGCAAAATTAACGTGTTTCGTCTGTATTTAGTCGGAAAATCAAAGTTAAAATTTAAAATAGTTTGATGTGTTTAATTCTCTCACAAGTATGTTGAATTCACATATCACAAGTACGTGTAAAGTGTTTAATTATTGTTACTCTTAGTTTACTCTCAATTGCTCCTCTATTTGTACCCTAGGGTTTGCACAATTATGACCTTAGATATAAAATGGTTTACAATGTTCTAGAAATTTAAAACTACAAAATCATAAAAATATTGGCCATAAAATGACTCTTAAATAAATTATTTTATACAAATTTATGACCAATAACCAAATTTCCATGAAATTTCCACAAATTTCCAATCAGGTCCCCACGGAAAACAAAATACATATATATAAAATTTATTAAAATTTAAAAAAAAAAAAATGTTTGAAATTCAGTTAAAATTAATTTTTAAAATTTAAAAATTAAGATATAAATGAAATTATATGATTTTTTTTAGTACTGAATTATAATGGGGTCTGAATTATTTCGGGGGCACCGAAAATCGAGAGTCCAATAAAAGGGCTATCCTATTTAAAAAATCGACAATTCTGTCGTGATATGTTCCTGACAAGATATGCCTCAAACCATAGAGAATTATACATAGAGACGAGGCACCCCGATTTGTCAAACAAAAATAAAACAAATCATATGTCTGATACAACAACAAAATACATTGGTTAACATGTATTTTGTTGTTGTAAGAGTTAGGTTTTTGACAATTACGTCTCTATGTTACCCTATGCCTCAAACTATTAAAAATTTCAATATCTTTTAAATGCAAAATTTTATTTGATTAACGATATTTTTTTTTTTTTTAAACCTGAACAAAATTTAAAAATTGGTAAATTTTGGTTTCACCATTAATTAATTTTCCGCCAAAATGAATTGCCACAACTACACAGCGTTACAAATGAAAAAAAATGTCGCTTTGAAATGTCGTGTTTTCTTTTCATTATATTAAAAATTATAATGCCAAAATATGTTTTTAAAGAAGTCTAATAAAAACAACCAGATTTTCTTACATTAATCAAGTTTAATTTTAGCATTTAGGTAAAAAAAAACTAAAAAAAAAAAAATCATCTTATTAAATTTTAACACAAAATATTTTGAAACCTTAACTTTTTCTTTTGTACTTTGAATGATCTTCTCATTTTAACCCCCAACAGTAATCTCCTAACATAGTTGTGTCCCAATGGCCTTGAAATCGATTTTCGAGCTTCTTTACATCCTGATGGAACCTCTCACCCGCTCATCACTGACCGCACTAAGATTATATGAAAAAAAAAGAAAAATAAGAATAAAGAAACGGAATTTTCAATCACAATCTGCAACCCAACTTTTGGTGAGCTTTTAACATGTCGTCAACTAGCTGTTCTACATTTTCGGCTATGTTGTTCCTTAAAAACCCTTTTATAACTGCTTGCAGTGATAACCAGGCATCAAATTCCTTGTTAGTAAGCTTTTCATCAATATGCATATTTGTGGTCCCAATATATATTTCTTCTTTGAGTTTGTCATCACTTAACTTGGAAAACACTGTTTTAAAATGTAAAAAGCCATCACCCTCTTTATTCATAGCCTTGGCAAAATTTTTCTTCCAACCAAGTTTTATGTGCAGTGGTATTAAATGACATATTTATGATCTACTTATCAATGGTATATGTTTCGCAAACTAACTCTGACCTTTCTGGCTATAATTTGGTGCATTTATGCAGTTAGGCCAGTATTCATATTGTATTTTCAAATAAATATGTACAAAGATGTCGACGTTATCGAATAGGAAAAATTACTAAACAAAACATAATAATGTTACATTTTAACCTTTTTAAAACCTTGGTTTATTTCTTTTAAATAAACCGGATACTTTTGATTGCAAATAAAAGTCGTTGAGTAGTTTAAAATTTGTGGCAACTCTTTATTTATTTAAAATGTACAACAAAAACAGTTCAAACCCATCAGTTAAGCATGTAGTCAATATATCCCTTATAGATAGTAATCGTCACAAATGTCTTATCACTTGGCTGAGTCTAATTTATATATTTGGTCATTTGACACGTATGTGCTCTTTGTAGTGCAGAGCGAAGACAATTGGTTACTTTATACATCCCAGGTAATCTAGCGTGAAGACAATTGTAACTTAAGTGTCTCTAAGTAATCTGGAGTGTAGTCACTTTAAACGTGTTGTGTGATAATTCGTTCAAACTGGTTTTATACAAATTGTGTTGATATAATTATCATACAGTTTATTTTAGTTTAAGTATACTGATATCCCATGTAACATAGCACTTTAGTGTCTCTTAGTAACCTACAGTTAAGACACTTTGAACGTTTATTTTGTACTGCACTTTAGAAATTTGTTATTTAACCCACCAGAAGCAATCCATTGGAGAGTTGTCGAAGAAAGGTTTGTTTACAAACTATCGTTTATTGGACTGCCTATGATATGTCTTTTAGTTGACTATTTGAGGTCAATTAGCTCTAGTACATGTTAAAATATCTAGTTTTGTAGCTGATCAAGATACCAGTTAGGTTGCTAGTAAGGTAACTGACGTTATTTAACCAGTATGTGTATCCAATGCGTTGACTACTTTGGACCAGCTATTAGACAGTCTGATTGTAGTCAATAAGGGTCAATTGACCCCCTGCTTAGGACAAGCACGTGTTAAAATAACTAGTCACGTAGCTATAGAAGTAACTTGTTCCCATCCTGAATGATGGGTAAAATCACTAGTTCGGGACTGTATCCTAGAACTGCTGGAAATAGTCACTCAGTGTCTTTCTACATGTTTATCAATTCGCAGAAATACACACACACCTTTTAATGTACAAGTGTCTTTACTTAACGATGCTTCAAATTAGACTCACTCTTGTGGTATTCTCATGGCCAATTTATATACGCTGCATTACCATCTAGAAAGCTCTATTTCTACAATGATCTTAAAACTAGAATATTAGAATTCTAGAGCTTTCGATGTTAGTCATTAATCATTTGGTATTGCCATACTTACAAACAATGCTCAACTCAAAGCTTAAAACAGTTATATTTAAATTCAAGTACAATTTTGTAACAGAATATTGATGGAATATTTATTAAAAATTACTCAGTAATTACATTAGTTCTTTTAGACATATTTGCAATAAATTTTAAATGATAGTTTGACGAACCATAAAAAAGCTAATAAAACACGTGTTAAATTAAGTTGTTTAACATTTAAAATATGTTCAAAAAGTTTAATATAGTACGTGATTTTAAGTTTATTTTTCCTTAATTAGTCGAGCAGTTCAGTACACAAATGTTCAACCATCTGTCACGCAAAAGTAGAGTACATATACACCATTTATAATGCTTATATACCAATATGCATAGATTATATAATGTGCTTTATTATATTAGCTTTGCTTACTGATAATAATCTTCTAATTATTGCAGAATAAACGAAAAGGTTTTCAAGTGTATTTCCTTGTTAATCAAATTCTGTCAATCAATTTAAGGATTTAATATTATTTCGTTGTTTTACCTTTTACTGTCACTGTACATTTTATTTCTAAAGGGTGTATCAGTAAGTATGCACATATTCATTTGAAAATAAAAACACGTAGTTTTTTGAGATATTTGAGATTTTTTTATTGGTTTGTTAAGAAGACATGTTCCAATTAATTATACAATAAAATAAACGTCAAATGGCCCCCACGGCTTTGATGACAGGTCATTATTCTTTCCATGTAATTTTCCATGAGTTTTTCAGTGAGATTTGGCTGTATCTCACCGATGATGCTTTGGATCTCGGAATTGCTTCTGGCGTTAAATCGCATGATCTTGGTGGCCAGTTGACATCAGAATTTCTTGAGATAATTTGTTTTGGAAATCGTTTATTGCATGCGCGGTGTGCCAGGTGGCGCCATCCATGGTCTGCTGGCTTGAGCTTCTGAGTAAGCTGAATTTTGACAGGTCTTCTGTCAAAATTCACTGCGGAGTGCTTCGTGAAATTTGAAGTTGTTGAGAACGATGCCGAATTTATGGTTTTAGGCTACACTCTCGTTTACAGCAGTAATGTTTTCAAGAGGCCGACCGGTATGTTGACCCACAGCAGTTTTATTGTACATAACCGACCCAGTTTCTTAAAATTTTTTGACTTCAAATTCACTTTATCGACTGACAATTCTTTGAATTAAATAAGAAATGAGTTCAAATATATAAAGGAATAAAGGATTTTGGAGTTGACAACAACTGATATTTAAGCATACTTTTTCCTAATCAGAGCTAAAAACAAATCATGAATTACAGTTACCTATTGTATTGAGAAGCTGATTAAATGATCAGAAGGAATGTTGCCAGACATATTTTTAGTCCAGCTAAATTTGTGATTTACAACAGTGTGCTGCGGTCTCAGTATTACTTTCCAAATTTTTGTTATAAATTTTCACAATTATAACGTACTCCAATTTTAATAATCAAAATAAACATATGTGACAGCTGCCAAATTTCAGAGTAGCCACTTTCACAAAAAGTGCACTCTTTGTGAGACACTCTTTATTTGTATACAATCAATATTTAACACCCATTAATTTCATAAAAATACATCCATACGCCAACATTATTATTTTTATTATAATTGTATTTGTTGTTGTTATAAGCAATAATAACAACAATGTTGTCTTTACAATTTGTTTATTTATTTATTTTGTTATTGTTGTCGTTGCGTTGCGTTGTTGTTGCTATTGTTATGATTATTGTCGATTGTTATTTGTGTTTGACATAATGTTTCATTGTTGTTGTAGTGGTATTTAGTAGTAATAGTTGTTATTGATTTTCTTTTCGTACAACAACTTTAATTTCCTATGGGATATTCAACCACTACAACAACAATATTGTATTTATATTGTAACAATGTAACTTTTTTCTCCAAAGTATTTACATACCTCTTGTATTTTTAAGCCTTAAACACAAAAATTTCTATGTTTTACATACAAATACAAAATTTCAACTACAAATGTGGGTTTATTTACAAATAGTAGGATTGTCCTTAAAAAAAATTGTTGGTCATGTTCGCAATTAAACTGTGAGTTAAACTCGTTGTAGGATACAATGTATTTGTAAACATTTTGTCTACTAATTAATCACCAATTGGTCACCTCGTCACTAAATTGGTCACCTCGGGTCTAAAATTTTTAAAAAAAATTGCCCAAAATCCACTTATTATCCGAATGATATTGAAAACGTAAATTGTCCTTGAGAAGATCTTTTTATGGTTTTTTAGATATGGCTGGTCTACGGAGGGTCAACATTTTTACGTATTTTCCCAAAAAAGCTCATATAATGTTTTAAAAAAAAAAAAAATTTTTCTTTAGAACTCCATACAATTTTTATATGATTCTGAAAGAGAACTTAATGTAAAAGCGTGTAAAGTAAAATTTTGCTCACTTAAGCGGATATAACACCCCTCTGTCCAAACTTGACCAATTAAAAAAAAAATTCGGTTTGAGTAAAAAATTCTAGAAAAGCAGCGATCTTCAAAAAAGCTCTATATGTTTCTTAAATACCAACAATATTTGTTTACTATCACACGGTAAATAACGTTACAGTAGGCACTATTCTAAAAAAACAGAGTTTTTGAAACACATTTTCCCCGTTTTAAGATTTCGATATTTGAAATTAAAAAAATTTTCAAAATTATAATGACATTGATATTAGGACATTTGATTCTATAGCAATTCCAAATTCTGTTATGATATCTTTAACAGTTGAAATTTTACATTAATTAAAATTTTATATTTTTCTTCATGGAAAATCACCATATTATAAATTTTTTAGTTTTTAAAGTAAATTATGTCAAACAAATTCATAAAATTATTTAATTTTACTAAAATATCAATCTCCAAATCTTAAGATTTTCACAAATATACAATACTTATATAAAAATACTTAATTTACTCCTGAAACGATCCACAAACCTTACCCATTTTTGAAACATTTTTACGTACATGGACTGATGTTCATGTTTGTTTTCTTTTAATTTCTTACACTAAACCAAATATTTTTCCTTTACATCCGTCATATTTAAATAATACTAAAACTAAAAAAATAAATAGAAAATATATATTCGGATTCAATAAACAATTTGATAATAGCAAAAAAACAATTAATTTGATACTACATGCTAATTGGGATCTTAGTTTTCGCCGCAATCTTAGCCTACCTAAAGGGGCCCATAGACACATACTGCTCATGCTCATGCAATAAGCATGTGTTGGTAAATTTTAAATTTTTGTTTATGTATGCGACATACAGACAATGCAGTATGAAAAATCAAAATAGTTTTGATTTTGAAATGAATTCGTACTGCTGACAGTTGTTCAAATGAACAATAGTATACATTTTTTAATTTTTATGAAATATAATTTTTAAATTTGACGTTTTAGTTACTGAAAAATAGAAAATAATAATTTTGTTTGTTCTCAAACGCATTTTTTAAATGATGATTGATAGGTGTGTAGTAAAATATCAATCACACGCGTATACGAAGGGTTCATCGGCAGTATGTGTCAGCAGTATGTGTCTATGGGCCCCTTAAAACATTCGAATTAATTTAAAAAATAAAATATAGTCAGTTTAAAGTATTATCTTTGCCCTTAAAATGCTGTAAAAAGTTCTAAATACTTTAACATAGTAACAGTTTAGTGTTTTCTACTATTGAAGTCATATTGAAAAAACTTTTCCAGGTTTTTGTTTTTTCAATCGATGATGCCATTCTCGTAGATTTGCCCATATACATATGTATATTGTGTTTTATTGTTCTATAGGAACTACAAGGGAATGTGCTTAGGGAACTATGAACGTTTTTCAACAAGAACTCATCCCTTTATGGTCGATTGACCAGTGGACCGAATAACACACTACAGTGAAAATTCGTTCTTTATAACCCATTCCTGTCACCTTCAATGCAAGAAAGTTGAAATCGAAAGTTCTCAAACGCTTTTCCATATTTCCTCTCTTCCCTTACTTAGGAGAATTTTCTAGTTACAACACAATGCTTTGCATGATTAGGGGTCATCCCCTCATGAAAAGACTTCTTTAAAATAAGTATAATAAATTTTTAAAATTTCTTAAACATGTACTCACAAAGTTGCCCATTGCTTTTAAATTACCAAATATTGAGATTTTAATGCAAAAAGTTAGAATAAGTAAAAATACACAGTTTACAATTATTTAATTTTTTCCCGTTGTTGTACTGAATGCAAAGTTGCTGAGACGATTTTTTTAATTGCATAATTATTATCTCAGTCATATGGAATTGTGTAATTGTAGTCATTAATTGTAATTACACAAGGCAACAAATTCGAAAAAATTTTAAAGGCTTTTTAAACCACTACACAAATTTTAAGTAAATATGTAGTTATTTAATTTTAAAAATTTTTTAATAGCTTCTAACACCCACTGAAGTGGACCGGCCAATATAGCTGATCATAAACTTTTTATATACTTACTAGATAATTAACAAGTAAGAGAGCTATATTCGGCTGTGCCGAATCCTATATATCATTCTCCAAATTATACTTTAAAATAAAATTAAAAAAATTTATTTTTGTTTTTAATTTTAAAATTTTTTTTTCGAAATTGTTTTTTAAAAGTTTTTTCCAATTTTTTTAATTAAATTTTTTCTTTTAATTTATTAGGGAAATAAATTTATGACAAAAAAATGTTGTTTTTTAAAAAAAAAAATTCGGGTTAAAAAATATTTTTTCCGATTTTGACCCATTGTAGGTCCATCTTACAATAGCCTTATATATATCGTTGCAATGGACTTTGAAGTATCTATAATTAGAAATCCATATTGTCTATATTTATGGCTCAGTAATAGAGATATTGATCAAAAATGGATTTTTGCTCATATCTCCGTCATTTATGGTCGGATTTCGCTGATTTTAAATAGGAAACTTCTAGAAAGCATGTTTGACAGAATAATTGAAGATTCAGATCCCGAAGATATCTGGGGTCTTCACAAAATTGATTTCAACAGACAGACACACGGACATACAGACAGACAGACAGACAGACAGACAGACAGACAGACAGACAGACAGACAGACAGACAGACAGACAGACAGACAGACAGACAGACAGACAGACAGACAGACAGACAGACAGACAGACAGACAGACAGACAGACAGACAGACAGACAGACAGACAGACAGACAGACAGACAGACAGACAGACAGACAGACAGACAGACAGACAGACAGACACACGGACATACAGACAGACAGACAGACAGACAGACAGACAGACAGACAGACAGACAGACAGACAGACAGACAGACAGACAGACAGACAGACAGACAGTATGCTTATATTTTAGTTATCTGTCATAAATTAAAAGATGTTAAAGATCTTTTAGAAGACTTAATAATTTGGAGTTGATTAAAATTTATTTTATTGTCTGGTTAAAAAAAGTTTAAGTTTTATCAAATTAGATTTCATTTGTAGATTTTAGAATCTTCAAAATCATGTTTATACTTGGTGTGGTCTACTTTGACAAACTGTATCGTGTATTAATTTAACAAAGTCGATTTACTGAAAATTTGGATCAAACACAATAAAAATCGACATTTTGTTGTAATGGTCAAAAAGTCAAAAATCGATTACTTTACCAAAAAAGACAAAAAGTTTACTAACCAAAAAGAGTTTAAAAAATTATATACATACATTTTCTAAAATAAAATAGGGTAACAAGTTATAAAAGGCGAAACTAATTGTAAAGTTGAAAGTTCGAAAAGGAAACTTTTTGCTTCAACTATAGAACCCTAAAATTAAATATCTTAAATCAAATTAGGTTGTACATTATGTAGTTTAAATGGTACGAACAATTATGATAACACATTCTTACAAATTTTTGTATTTTTTTTAAATATTCAAGCCGACATATTTCTACACCGAAAAGGGTCTGCAGCCAAAGAGCCAATCATATTTTAATAATAACGAAATTTTTTCCTTTAAAAAAAATAATAATAAGTTAAAATTATTAGCTTTCTCTACGCATTTTTTTGGGCCCTTAGCTTGTTCTGCACCTTAGTATCCAATTAAGCATGATGTTCCCGTATCTATTGGTGACACTGACTATAAACCAATTGTCGGCACAAAAAAAAAAAAACACAAACGTATTGTAATGCTGGATACAAGGAATATTCCGATTGTGTTTTTTGACGCATAATCCCAATTATTTTCTCCCTTTTAACAATATTCACGAGTTTCATTTGTATTCGTGTTGTGTACAGTTGAATAGGCGATCGCTATAGACGCCATTTATTTAAATTTGGAGCAGCAATTTGTAAGTCTTACACATACTTCAATCGTTAAATTAATATGCTTTTAATAAACTTATTGACCTTTAATCGGAAATAGTACATATACTGAGCGTATCAGAGTCTACAATTACAATTGTGACTTTGATAAATGACATTTTTGATTTTTATATTGATTGAAGCCGTTTTTATTACTGGAAAGTGGAATATAAGGAATATTATTAATTTATAAACAAATTAGTCTTAATAACAATATTAATAGCTTTTGACGTATGTGTAAAACTTAAATGATGTAGGTATGTATTTAATTTATTTTTAATACATATGAATATTTTATATAAAAGATATTATTAAATCTGGAACAATTCTGAGATTTTTATTGATATAAATTATTAATTTTTATTAGAAAATCTAAATAATGTTTCATTATTTATATTTTTATGTTGAGCAACAGCAATTTGTGCAACTAGTATTTGGTTTACCAATGACGTGTTCTTCCAAACCTCTTTAAATCTACTTTCATTTGGAATGAAAACAACAATTTTATCTGATATTACTTTATTATTTGGTACGACTCTATTAATATTTAAAGAAGCCATTACTATTGTATTATTTTGTTCATTCTATTAGGAACATATGTATGTGAGTTATGTGTGTGGCTATGACTTTAAGTACTTTGAGTTCAAGTATGAATTTTATTTATACTTGTATTATATTATTATAAAAGTATATATACGCCTGTGTGTCTGATAATAAATGAAATTGGTTTTATTTGATTTTGATTTATTTATTTTATTTTGCTTTTCACTCGTCGTCATTAAATATTTGACCAACACTTTATTATTGATGTAAGGCCATTAATACCATACGGTTACTTGTCATTAAATAGTAAATGTTCAAAAACTGAAACACGAACAAACCCAAAATGTATTTGTTTCAATAGTAGGCATTGACATGGTACTCCTGAAATTTAAAGCCTCATCCACCATTCATTTCAATGGGGAAATAGTTTCTGTTGGAAATGGTCCTCACCCAGTAGGAATTAAAGATTTATGGTTAGTGGAAATTTTCTTTTTGTTTCTACTTTTCTCAGACCAAACCTGAACAAATTTTAATATTATTGCCACACTTCTAAAAGTTATTTTAAATTGCATGAAACTTTTTCCACTCGACTACAAGTCTTGAACTATAGAAGTCACTCAAATCACTTCGTCTTACTGTATGGTGGTGTAACATTTCTAACATCGTAGTCTAAAATCATGATCCGTAACATCTATATTTTTCGAGTTTCATACCGCAATAAAACATAGATCTTTTCAATGAAGGTAGAAAGTAATAGTTCAACTGATTTCAAAAAAAAAAAAAAAAAAAAAATAACTAATTTATTTTCAACTAAGAAAAAATAAGACGTCGACAATCCCAACTAATATGAAAGATAAGTTTGTTTGAGTTGACCCTCAAAGCTCCAGAATCAGTATTTGGTAATAAAGTGTATTTTTTTACGTTTTTTAGATTTTTTTTTTCATATTTCTCGCAAAAGAAACATATTGGAATTCCATTATATCGAAAATTACCGTCAAACACATTTAAGGTGAAAAAAGTCAAAATAAAACGGATTTTTCTTTTTAAAGACAATTGAAAAAACTAAGACATTCGCTCGGGACAAAAACATAAGTGGTTTTTGGGGACAAGATTTAAAACTCCGATTTTGGAGAAACCTGAGGCAATATTACAATACGACTAATTTTAGAATATTGTTCTTCGATGTATTTTAAAAACTGTTTTGATTTTAACCAACAATTGGTCAATTCACAAGGTCTCTTATCAGTCATATTGTCATAATGTCCTAATATATCACGACTCGACGGCTCGGCTTAACCGACTCTTAGGCATTCGGTGTTGGTCTCTGCTGGTTGGTTACGATAACACAATAAATATAGCATAGAATGTAGTATTATTTTAGGACATTTCTTGCTTGAAAACCAATAAAAACCATTGTGAAATCTTAGGACAATATGACATGATAAGAGACCTTGTGAATTGACCAAATAATTTATATATAATACGATCAGAAATATAAGTCTAACAAACACCTTAAAGTATACCGATCGACTCAGAATCACTTTCGGGTTCGATTAAGCGATATCTGTCTGGCTGTCCACGTAAAACTTGTGCAAAAAACAGGTCGCAAATTTCTTCCCGAAATTGGATTTTATCAGTCACACATCTCAAGAAATTGTATAATATTCGGTACTTAATTAGTCAGTAACGAAATCAGCTTTTTACGGCCAAATACAACTCAGGTCTTGTGTTTTTTTTTTTAGTTTATTACAAAGTTTGGGAGTTTTTTTTACTAAAAAGTTAACAATCATTTTTGCTAGTTTCCTTAAAATGAATGAAGAATTGGAATTAAGTTAATACCCAAAATATAGTGGTTTCGCTACAGATTTCATAACCCGAGTTGCCGAGGCTTTTGACTTAGAGCGTGAAAAAGCTGTTACAGAAGCTGGAGAACATGAAGAAGACGATTCATTTGGAAACGAAGATGATGGCAAACATGTAGATTATTTGCCAAACGAAAATGATGCATCAGATATAGAAAATGATTTTGTCATTGAATCAAATATAGAAAAATTATAAATTTTTACTTCAGAAGTAAAAAAATAAATTAAAAATGTTAGATTTGAGATGATTTAAGCTGTTTTTATAATTATTGGCTTGCAAAATTTATATTTTATTTGGTCTGGCCAGCCCACATGTGTATCACGGAGGGTTAAATGTAAAATATGCACTAAAAATCAAGATAAAACAAGTAAGAGAGCTATATTCGGCTGTGACAAATCTTATGTACCTTTCACCAAATGATACTTTAAAATAAAATTAAAAAAATTTTTTTTTTTTTTTTAATTTTTTTGTTTCAAAATTGTTTTTTAAAAGTTTTTTCCAATTTTTTTACTAAAAATTTTTTCAATTTAAAATCTTTTTTTTAAATTTATTAGTGAAAAAATGAATGACAAAAAAATGATTTTTGTGAAAAAAAAAATTCGGGTTAAAAAATATTTTTCCCGATTTTGACCCATTGTAAGTTCAACTTACTATAGCCTTATATACATCGTTGCAATGAACTTTGAAATATCTAACACTTTGAAATATCTGATTTCAACAGACAGACAGACAGTCAGACAGTCAGACAGACGGACATGGCTAAATCGACTCCGCTATCTATAAGGATCCAGACGGAATGGCAAACATATATATACCCTTCTCTCGAAGGTTACCCTTCACCTTTACTACAATACAATTTATATATTTCTGGTTTCCCTTTTTATTATCGTTATGCACAAATAAATAAAAAACAAGTAAGAAAGTATGGTCGGTCAAGCCCGACCAGATAATACCCTACACTAAGTAAATGAGCAAAAACATTTTTCTTTCAAAATTTCAATAATTTATGTTCGTGAGCGATTTTCGGAAGTGGGCCTTATATGGGAGCTATGACAAATTATGGACCGATCACCACGAAATTTGGTCACGTGATTAATGTTTATATGAAAGTTATTTATGTTGAATTTTATGTGTATAACAACATTTGTAGAAGATTTATGCTCGTTAAAGTGATTATCGGAAGCAGGCCTTATATGGGAGCTATGACTAATTATGGACCGATCATAATAAAATTTGGTGACATGAATTCTCTATATATAAAACTTATTTGGACAAAAACTTGTGTAGATACCTATATAAATTAAACATTTGTGACGGATAAAATCCACTTTCGGGAGGACATTTGTATGGGGGCTAGGTCAAATAATGGACCGATTTCAGCCAGTTTCAATAGGGATCGTCCTTGGGCAGAAAAAATGATATGTACCAAATTTTATCGAAATATCTTTAAAATTGCGACCTGTACTCTGCGCACAAGCTTTACATGGACAGCCACGGACATCGTTTAATCGACTCAGAAAGTGATTCTGAGTCGATCGGTATACTTTAAGGTGGGTGTTAGACTAATATTTTTGGGCGTTACAAACATATGCACAAATCCATTATACCCTCCCCACTATGGTGGTGTAGGGTATAAATATAATTGCGTTTTAACGAATTACTAATAATAATGACACTCAACCCCAATCGTGATTTTGTAACTCAATGCGTTTTAGCAATAAAACATTGTAAAAGTCTGTGCCATTAAAGTGTTATCGATATTAATTACTAAAATAAGGTTCAGGTCAAAACATAAATAAAAACGTCACACGACAATGCCAGTACTACCAAATTATATTAATTACATTATAGTCTTTTAGGCTTATAAACTAGACATTAGTGATATTGTAATAACCCTATTTTTAAAAATCAAAAATTTTTATTAAAAACAATTAGACTATTGCTATTAATATTAAATTTTCTTTATATTTTATTTATTCACTTAAATTTATATTTTGCAAATTAAAATTATAACAATACTCATTTGTTATACACACCATCAAAAAAGATAGCGAGGTATATTGATGTAGTCATTGAATTTGTAACAGATATATTGGTCATATAACTAGAAACTATACATCATGGGTCCTCATCAGTTGTTATGACTATATAGCCATGTCCGTCCGTCATTCTGTCTGTTAGAAATACGATAGGATTTAAACGACAGAAGCTAGCTGTCTAAAATGTTCCTTAAATATAAAAATGAAAATTAACAATATACACGCAGAGAAAAAATATAGTTGTGCATGTTTACAGAAGCCATTTCAAAATTTTTAAAAGTTTTTTAACAATATTAAAGTCACAGTAACTATTTATATGCCTTATATGGTATTTATATGGTCAGCTAACGATTCACATGATTATATCAATCATATATATGGTTACAGTAAACAACTATATGTTTGTGACAACCATTGTTATGTTGAATTTTTATATCGTAATATAGTAAAATCTTGAACATAAAAACATAAACAAACATATACTTGTTTACTGTAACCATATATATGATTGATATAATCATGTGAATCGTTAGCTAACCATATTATGGTTACGACAATCATGTTAAAAAACTATTAAAAATGTTGAAATGGTTACTGTTAACATGCACAACTATATTTTTTCTCTGTGTGTAGGTTCATGATTTCACCTAGCCCGCATAGAAATGTCCACCTGGAATTCTGTTTGAGTAGTCATAAATATGTTGATTATGAGGTAATCCTAATAAAATGGAGCACAAATTATTTCTAAGTACTCTGAAATTATGCGGTGAAATGTTGCGAAAATCGGTCAACATTTGTCCTTGGTCCCCATACAAGGTATTTTAATAATTAATATCAAGATGAAACTCGACATAAACAAGTTTTATATGATCCCTAATCTTTCTATCAACTTTTGTGAGAATCAGTCTATAACTGACCCTACCCCCCATATAACCTCTATTTCAGAAAAATGGTTTATTATCAATAAATATTTTATATATAATGATATTAATATGCATTTTGATATTAGTCATAATGTTTTATGAAATTAATCACTCTATCAAATTCTCTACAGTGCGGACTGATTCAAGTCCCCATAGAAGGCCAAAACTGCTTATTTGGCCAATTCACAAGGTCCCTTATCATGTCATATTGTCCTAATATTTCACAATGGTTTTTAATGCTTTTCAAGCAAAAAATGTCCTAAAATAATACAACTTTCTATGCTATGTTTATTGTGTTATCGTAACCAAACAGCAGAGACCGAATACCTAAGAGTCGGTTAAGCCGAGCTGCCGAGTCGTGATATATTAGGACATTATGACAATATGACTGATAAGAGACCTTGTGAATTGACCAATTGATTGTGGGTGTACAAGATACGCTACAGCTGCATATAATATGTATAGGTGTGTATATATTTATGTATGTAGATAATGTATATAAATAGATTTGGATAATAATAATAATATAAAATAATAACCAATATGAAATAAATAATATATTGGTAATCTATTAATTTTATGTAAATTGGTAACATTAAAAACACGTGTCGTTTCGAGTGAGTGAGAGTGTAATAAACAATCGACACTTGTTTTTAGGTCAATCATACGCAATGTTGGACAATCACACGTGTTCATGTTGTACATACATACATTCTTACATACACTCCTACATATATACAACCATAAATATTTATGTATGCATGAGTATTAGACCGACCCTTAAAAAAAGGTACCGTGAAATAACTCCCAAATGAAATAACTCCCAATGAAATAACTCCCAATGAAATAAATCCCATCAAAAATGAAATAATTCCCAAACTTGAAAAATGAAAGAACTACCAAAGGGTAAAATGAAATAACTCCCAATAATCGGCGGTTTCATAATTTTAAAAATATTAGTCCCAAAAAAAGCGAAATAACTCCTAATGAAATAAATCCTAATAGAAATGAAATAATTCCCAATCCGAAGCAATTTATTTATGTAATCTAAATCCCAATGAAATAAGAAACTACAAAGGTGGTATTATTCTTCGCTCACCAAACATTTTTTGCATTGAGGGCCTATGGCGTAGCGCAAAGGTTTCCTCCTCTGGGGTGTATCAAAAACTGGCTTCGCTCAGAAAAGTTGTTGTGCATTGCCGGCCTTCGGCCGGGCGCTACTATTTTCTCCTCTGGGGTATATCAAAAACTGGCTTCGCTCAGAAAAGTTTTTTGCATTACCGGCCTTCGGCCGGGATCTAAGGTTTTCTCCTCTGTGGTGTATCAAAATCTGGCTTTGCTCAGAATAGATTTCTTTCATTGCAAAAAGGTTTTATAATATTTTAGAAAGCAGATTTTCATTTCGCACCAGATTAAGAAATCGTTGCGACCTGACAAAGGCCGACAATGCAAAGATAATATTTTCTGAGCGAAGCCGGTTTTTGATACACCCTAGAGGAGAAAACCTTAGCGCCCGGCCGAAGGCCGGCAATGCAAAAGGTTTATAGTATGCGAAGCCGGTTTTTAATACACTTTAAAAATTACAAAAATGAAATACCTCCCAATACAGTGAAATTACTCCTAATTCCCAAAGTTAAATGAAATAAAACCCAACAAAAATTTCATTGGGAGTTGTTTCATTGGGAGTTATTTCATTATGAAATAACTCCCAACAAAAAATTATGAAATAACACCCTATGCGTTAGGAGTTGTTTCATAATGAAATAAGTCCCAAGTTGTATGAAAAATTTGTTGGCTGTTATTTCGTTTGGTCGTGGGGAGTTATTTCATTTGGGAGCTATTTCAGGGTACCTTAAAAAAATAGATTTGATTTGGATTTGGATTATTTTGTACTTTAGTCTCTAAAACTAACTGTTGCAAAATTTAATGACAATCGGATAACTAGAATCCGTGCCCGGAAATCGCAGTTATGTAAAGAATGGTTCTTTATTGATTTCATCAAAAAAATTTCTTTTTTATAGCTTTAAAAAGCATTTTATATTCTAGAGAAATTATTATATATTTTAAGGACTGGCCTAATAAGCATGAGTGTGATAAAGCATAAAAATATCCGTATTATTATTATATGGTTGAAAATTTAAATTATAACAATAATTTTGCCTATACATTTTTGTATTTTAAATAAATTGATTGTTTCTACTTGTGTTGGTTTAAATGTTGTAGGTGTAGCTTGAATTTTAATTTACAATGTGGAAATTTAAATTTATTTGCTTTTATCCTGCAACTGCGTTAGCTTACACTGAAGTATATGTGAGTTTAATTTAGAAAAGCAAGAACAAATCTTAATGCTTCAGGGCTTAAATTTGCCCATTTTCAAGTTTTATTAGTTTATAAGCTTCAAATTGTTTTGGAACTGAATAAATTGTAACTGCGTTAGTAAGATTTTATTTAAGCTCATATCATTTATAATAATATGTGTCTAAATTTATATTTATAGGTTAAGTATCCCAGTTCCACTTTCGTATATTCTATGCAATTCAGAATCATGTGGCTAATTTCGTGATATTTTTATATGTGCTAATATAAGAAATAAAAAAGTACCACAAGTTCTCCCATTTATGTCTCAATTAAAATGAAAAGAATCTGGAATTTTACTCCAGATTCTTCCTTGACTCAGAAGCATATCAACCAACTTTTTTGTAAAATACCCTTAGATAAAATAAAGTACCAATCCACTAAACATCTGCAATATTGAATTTTAAAAACTCATTATCACCATAATATTTTTTGTTTGAAGGCGGAAAGAAGTCACAATTTCTATTCATTAAGTCGTTTGGCTTACTTGGGTCTTGTCTGAAATATACGTTATTTTCAAATACAGTAACATTAAAAAAAGAATAAATAAAGTTCATGTGTTTTAAAATTTTCTAAAATAGTTAAAAAAAACTTAAAACAATTAAAAAGATGGAAAATTCTACGAAAAAGGCATAAGTTTGTTATTTTATTAAAAATGTTTCGCCCAATTTATGCAGGTTTAGTATTTCTTAGAATCAAGAATGCAACAGGTGAGCACTTTGAAGTGATCTGTTTGAAATAAATTGGATGTGGCTTTAAATTTAAGGAGTACACTTCGTCCAGGAGAAGTTTATCTATATTAATCTTATTCATTCGAATAAAAAATATATTTTTTTCCTCGATTATTCTAATGACAACATAGTATGATTACAAGCAAAAAGAGAAAATACAGTGAAACAAAACTATGGTCAAACAATGATTTACTTAGAGAACAAGTAAATCAATAAAAAAAGCTGGTAGAAAAATTGGAGGTGTATTTATTAAAAAATAAAGCAAAAATATCACTCAAATCAGTCAAGAACTGGTAGATTCTACAGAGAAGTTTAAATTTGGATTAATATTTTTTACAACTTACAAATGTAATCCTCCTATCAGAAAATACTATAAATTTTGCGATTGGCCCCTAATGTCAGTTCTGTTTTGATATTTGTGTAGTAAACACATGTGAAATACACGTTAATAAACAGTATTACGCTACACTGCTCCAGAACACGGAATATTGCTGCCTATTTATTTGACCAATAATCGGCAAAATTTATAGCATTTTCTGATAGGAGGATTACTTTTGCGCCACCTGTTACTTCTTATTAAAATGTGTTATTATTAAATGTTTATGGAGTACCATATGTAGTCCGAAAGTGTAGTGTACACTAATATCATTCTTTGGTTGTGGTCAAAATCAACGAATAAAACTATACTTAAACAAGTAAGAGAGCTATATTCAGCTGTGCCGAATTTTTTATACGCCTCATCAAATTATACTTTAAAATAAAAATTTTAAATATTTTTAGGTAAACAAAATTAAAATTTTTTTCAAAATTGTTTTTCAAAATTTAAAAATTTTTTTCTTTTTTAATAAATTTTTTTTTTTTTAAAAATTTTTTTTTTTTAATTTTTTCCAATTCTTTTTTTTTTAAATTTAATAGTGAAAAAAAAATGTTTGGGTAAAAAAAAATATTCGGGTTAAAAAATAATTTTCCCAATTTTGACCCATTGTAGGTCCAAATTACTATAGCCTTATATACATCGTTGCAATGAACTTTGAAATATCTATCATTAGATATCCATATTGTCTATATTAATGACTTAATAATCCAGATATAGATCATAAATAGGCCAAACATCGAGGTTGTCCCGGTTTTTTCCTTATATCTCAGCCATTTGTGAGCCGATTTTCTCAATTTTTAATAGCGACCGAGCCGGAAGAATTCTCGATATATTAATGTATCAATTATGTTTGTAAGTTATTTGGGGGGTACGAAAAGTTGATTTCAACATACAGACGGACATGGCTATATCGACTTCGCTATATATAACGATCCTGAATATATATACTTTGTGGGGTCGCAAATGAAAAATGTAGAAATTACAAACATAATGGCAAACTCATATATATCCTTGCCCTCAAGGTGAAGGGTATAAAAAGTTAGACATTCGATTGTATCAAATTTTAAATATAATCCCCCTAAAACTTTAATTACAACAATGAAATCAGATAATGTAGAAATGTTGCCAATTTTTTGGCATTGTCTCTCATATTGGTCTACTTTATGTTAAATAAATAAAAATTTATTTTTCTTTTTTCGGTTTGGGTAGGGGTACATTTTCTTTTTACACACCCCTGGATCTGCGCTTGATATAAACGTATATACAATTTCATCTAATTTTGCACATAACCGAAACAGAAAACTGAATTATATTTATTTGCTTTAAATTCTAGTGTGAGTCGATATAAATTTATTGAACAACTTGTATAGAAAAATATGTTAAGAAATGAATGTAAAGGAGTACTCTCATACATTTATCCATATTTGCTAGAATTTCATCCATATTGGCTAAATATAAGTAGTTAAAAATTTCGATTAATACAAATTTATAAAGGACAAAGTTTTTCAATTATTATACAGGTTTGGTGCCGCCAAAACTTAAACTGATTTTAGGTATATTCCCTGATTCTAACTGTATACTTATTTTTTAATGATACGTGTTGTTTTAAAGAAAGTGTAGGGGTAAAAAAAGCGAAAATAAAATACTTTTCAACATTCTATTGAATTATTTCACAGGTTAGAAGGTTGTATTTTTTTTTGGATTTTCTACGATGGAGGTCCTAAGGCATTCCAGTGTGATAATCTGGAAACCAAAGGCAGGTTTATAAAATCTTGTCTTCTGAGTAAAGTATAGGCTTTTTTGCAGACGGTAAATCAGGATATGTCATTTTGACTTTATTCTTATTATGTAATTTAAAACACAAAACTAGAAGTCACCAATGTGGTTTTTTGTTTCTGTCCAAATCATAGATACACTAAAAGATTTACAGTGAGAAATCATTTACATCATTTACATGTATGAGAAAACGTACAATTTTTTCAAAGGTTTGTGGAACTTCTGAGGAGTAAGTAAATGCTTTTTATACAAGTATTTGATATTGACGAAAACCTTAGGACTTAAAAATTAATATTTTAGTAAAGTTAAATAATTTTATAAATTTTTGGGACCTCATTTACCTTAAAAACTAAAAAAATTATAATATGGTAATTTTTCATGAAGAAAAATATAAAATTTGAATTAATGTAAAATTTTAACGGTTAAAGATATTATAACAAGATTTAGAACTAATGTAGATATAAATGTTTACAAATCAACCGAATTATAATTTTTTACATTTTTTATTCTCAAGTACAGAAATTCCTAAACCAGGAAAAATAAATTTCAAAAACTGATTCTTTTTAAAAAAGTGCCTACTGTGACGTTATTTACCGTGTGATAGTAAAAAAACTTAGCAGGTGTTTAAGTAACATATAGGGTTAAACAGGTATGGAATATCTTCGAAGATCGGTGCTTTGCTTTTTAGAATTTTTTACTCAAACCTAAAATTTTTTTTTAAAATTGGCCAAGTTTGGATAGGCTTGGGGGGTGTTGTGTCCCCTTTAGTGAGCCAAATTTTACTTTTCACGGTTTGGCATTCAGTTTTATTTCCGGATCATATAAAAATTGTGTATAGTTCCGAAGAAAAATTGTTTCTACAAAAGAAAAAATTAAGGAAGTTTTTTGGGCAAAAACATAAAAAATACGGACCTTTTTACATGTTCCAACTTTAGATGCGTGTAATTTTTTATAGAAACAAGGTAATTGTTAGCAAGTTATTCTTATTTTATTTAGAATTTTATCATCAATATAGCTGATTTTTTAAAGATAAATTATGACCCGTTGGCCCGTTATATCTAAAAATCCATAAAAAGATCGATCAAAATTAAAAAAATAAATCAATAAACCTAAATATCTATTCAACTAATAGAGATAACCTCAATATGTATGTATAATTTTTATGTAGATCTTCTTAAGGACTATTTATGTTTTAAATTTCAGCTCATTTGGATTTTTTTATAAATTTTGGCGAT
Organism: Calliphora vomitoria; assembly: GCA_942486065.2. NCBI lineage: Eukaryota > Metazoa > Arthropoda > Insecta > Diptera > Calliphoridae > Calliphora > Calliphora vomitoria. Next base: position 95,865,518 of record OW818029.2, read on the forward strand.
TTTTTTATAAATTTGGAGACCCGAGATGACCAACTTTGAGGAGCCAAAACTGGCCCCCATTTGCGCTAGGAACCTGAGCAAATGCAAATAAACTCAGCTCCAACCTTGTGAAATTTCGTAACAATATATCCAGTAGTTCTCGAGATAAAGAATTATTAACAAAAAAACGTTTCTAAACCACTGTGAGGCATTAAACAAAAATTTAAACACATTATTGGTGTAACCAATGCACAGCTTATACAAAACCATGAACAGCATCTCTGCACACATTTTTTTCTTTTTTTGTTGACCAGTGTTATATCAAAAGTTGTGAAATATTTTAAAGGAAACCCACCTTTTAAAGGTTACTGTAAAACATTTCCTTAAACACAAATGCAAATTTTAAGGTGGTCCAATAATATTAAAATATTTCCCATTACCTGAATGGCTTATAGAAAATTTGCATAAAATATTATTTGGTTTTATTACAATTTTTTAACTTTTTTCCGGAAATTTTGAAATCAAATTCAAAGCAATTTCTTTTTTTTTATTCCTTAAAATTCCTTAATATAAACTTATGCTTAAGTGTTTGTCCCACATCTAACTGTGAGAAGCATCAGCTGTTTTCTTAGGAAAGGTTGTAAAAAGGTCAATTATCCATATCATTCACGTAAGCCTTTTATAACATTGAACTCGTGTTAGAAATTTATAAATTATTCTTGTTTAATATTGACGGATGCTAAATTTATCAAATAATTTACACAGATACACATGTACAAAACATTTTTCTCTTACCTATACCGAAGTATTGACTGTTCACCTTTTGACAGGAACTGATTTATAACGTTTCTTATATTTATAAAGTGTTGTTTTTCGTGCAACTGTTTGTCTGTTCGTCCATCCGTCTGTCCCTCCGTCCGTCCTTATATATTATCATCAATATGGAAAATCATCAATTTCCGCCTCATAAAAAAGTAGTTGAACGTTACAATTTGTTTTGCTGTTGTTAAGTTTTTTTGCATGTCAGAGGTTAACAGTTGTGCCTTCATATAACAACAACAGTAATAATTGTAAAAGCAGCAGTTGCAAAAAAATAATAATGTTAAAATAATAGAAGAGACAAGAGGAGAAGCAAAGACCAAAAAACTTGTACGAGTATTCAACAATCGGTCATTAGAGAGTAAAAAGTAAAAGTTTGTTTAAATGTTATTGACACAAATATACACAAAATGAAAATTATGGAAAGGAGAGTCACTGGGGTAGGGTAGAAGCATCATTTCAACCACAAACAGCAGCTGTAATAGCATTTGCTATTCCTACTTTTTTGTGAAAACACTTGTTTTTTTAGTCAGTCCTTCTGCTGCGTTATTTTAAGATACAACTTTTGACAAATTTGGCCTGATGCCAAAGTTACTCAGCTCCGTCTGTCTTTCTGGCTATATGCTTGATTGTTTGTCATTTTGACTTGTTTGTCGACTTTTGCCCGTTGTATTCTCTTACTCGTTTTTGTTGGTTGTTTTACTGGGTTTGGCCTGTTGTTAAGAATTGTTGTTGGTGTTCACTCAGAGGATATAAAATGACAAAAAACTGTCAAAATGATTGGAATTTTGTAACATTTTGGCTCGTTAACATGCCTCAAATTATAATAACAACGTTGGGTTACATGATAATAAACAATAACAAAAAACAACTAAAACAAATCCAAAACAACAGAAAGTGTACACTAAATACAAGCGAGGCAAATTGACATTAGTGGTGGCAAAAATAAAATATTCATGTTTTTTTCTTTGTTGTTATTATATGTCCTTATTGTGGTTCTTAATACACTTTCAGAAAAAGTTATAAAGATGTATGAGTACATAAGTACATACATTTTTATTTTCATTTTATTTATGACGCATTAAGCTGCACGAGGATATTGAATATGATGGTCAATCACTGTGCTTAAAATTTAATTTATTTATATTTTGTTTGTTTTTTACAAATTTTTAATTGAAATCTAATGTTTTTTTTTACTTTTTTCTATTTACAGGTACGTTGAATTTGATTTTTTTATTACTACTATCTTTAGTAAGACTCCAGTAAGTAGAAATTTCTTTGCTTGAAACCAAATATTGTATTATCAATTCTTTAAACAGCAATGGCTTTAAGAGCAGTTGACATAAGTTGGCGCAGATTTATTAATAGTCGATTGAATATTTCCTATTTTTATCATGATTTTGAAAACTTTGTTAATTATTTTGAAGCTTTTTTTTTGTAATAGCTGATAACTAAGGACTGAGATCATAAAATTCTTAACACTCGTTTTTCATTAAAACTTTTTTTTTTTATCAAGTTACCTTTGTAAAGCATGTCAGTTATTATGTTTAATGTCAATTAAAAAAAGTTTAGTACGCACTTTTTTTAATTGACATTATTAAAAATTTTCAAAAAAAAAAATTTAGAGGCCAAAGAAAATTAAATCAAATTCTGTACAAAAAATGTACCTGGATGACGAAATGTACACATAGACAATTTTTCGCAGCTTCTGGGTCAATTCTTTTATGTTACAGATGCTCGAGGGAATGTTGAGAAAGAGTTTAGGAACAAAAAGCAGACAAAATTTCCCAAAAAGTTCTTGGAATGGCAGGAAATATGCAGTTGCGGCAAAAAAGCCAAACATTTGTTACAAAGGGCTCTATAAATACCGAAAATTACACCAAGGAATGTTTATAAAAAAAGATGTTTCCATTCATAAGACTTTTTAATTTGTCTACTTATTTTTGTCCTGTTTTGGCATCTGTACCAAGAGAGGCAATTCCTCCAAACTGCCTGGAGCTGAGTTCAGTAGAGAGATATTTGGCTCTAGTTTAAAGAGAATTGAAGAGCACAAAAAAACGTGTCTAGGTTGTGTAGAGAACTGTTTGTCCCATAACCCATTTATACATATATTTCCATGTCGACATGCTGTGCTGTGCGTTTTCCAGAAGCCTAGAAAAACTATGGTAGGCTAGGTTAAAAACCTAGTCAATGAAATTTCTTATTGATTTCCAATAAAAATAAGAAAGATGTTCCAGGTTTGGGAATGGTATATTTATGAAAGTTTTCATCTCTAATACGACTGAAAGCAGAGTGGTACAGATAATGTTCCAGTGTTGCGTCCTCTTCCTCACATGAACTGCAGATTTTTGGATGAACCGATATGGTCCGACAGCTATATGTTTCCAACAGATGTATATTGTATATTGGTCGTTCTGCCGACTGTAGATTTCTGCTAGTCTCTGAAATGTTCGTTTATTTCCCAATCATTTAAGTGATCCTTAAAACTTCGAAGGGTTTATTTAAATACAAGTTAAAATTTTGTTATCAATTCTCTTCTAGAGCAGCAAAGGCTGCTTCATATTTCACCTGTATTTCGATCGGTAGTATCGATAGCATACTCCCCGTTAACACAGTAAGATTTTTCTCACATGAAAGCTTACTTTATAGGCAAGATAGGAAAGAGGAATAGAAAGAGGTACACATTCTGATGTACTTGCAATTCGTTTTGTGTTTTCGTTCGTAACCCATCAGATAAGCAAGTAGTCAATGTATCCCTTACAGACAGTAATCGTCACAAATGTCTTATCACTTGGCTGATTTATATATTTTGGTCATTTGACCCGTATGTGCTCTTTGTAGTGCAAAGAGAAGACAATTGGTTACTTTATACATCCCAGGTAATCTAGCGTGAATACAATTGTCAATAAGTATCTCTAAGTAATCTGGAGTATAGACACTTTAAACGTTTTGTGAGTACTTCGTTCAAACTGGTTTTATACAAATTGTGTTGATTTAATTCTCATACAGTTAAATTTTATTTTGCTTAAGTATACTCATATCCCATGTAACATAGCATGAAGTCAATAGACACTTTACCGACTCTTAGTAACCTATAGTGAAGTCACTTTAAACGTTTATTTTGTACTGCACTTTAGAAAGTAGTTATTTTACCCACCAGAAGCAATCCATTAGAGAGTTGTCGAAGAAAGGTTTGTTTACAAGCTATCGTTTATTGTACTGCCTATGATATATCTTTTTAGCTGACTATTTTAGGTCAGTTAGCACCGGTACATGTTAACATAACAAGTTATCAGTTAGGTAGCTTGTAAGGTAACTGACTCTATTTAACCAGTATGTGAATCTAATGCATTGACTACTTTGATTCAGCTATCAGACAGTCTCATTGTAGTCAAAAAGAACATGCACGTGTTAAAATAACTAGTTACGTAGCTATTGCAGTAACTAGTTCCCACCCTAAATGATGGGTAAAATCACTAGTTCGGGACTGTCTCCTAAATCTGCTGGGAATACCTACATTCAAAGATACACATTTGTATTTATAAAAAATAAAACTGTCTGCATTAAAAATCTTTGTGTGTAAACGAGAATTCAAGTTTAAAGAAGAAAAACAAAATCTTATGCGAGAAAAATCATACTGTGTACATAGTTCCAGTATTTTTTTAAAGTTGTTTTATATTAAAATGTCTACCATACTATCAAGTCATACGTTAGAATAGGTCATATTATACTTGTTTATATACAGTGGGGCATTCAGTAAATACTCTCGTTATGGCGTTTTTCACCCTCTCCTCTGCCGCCCTTCTCCTCGCCATTTTTGGTATATTGTGGGCTTCATCATCTCTAATTTTTCGTTTGGCTTCCTCTTCAGTGATACTGTAGCTTTCCTTTTGAAATCCCTAACTTCAATTGAAAATTTTACCGACGCCATCGCTTCTTCTCTCCTATCTCATTCTCCGAAGAGTTGTCTTTCGAGAATTGAGAACTGGCAGATACATTACTCAAAGTACGAAACTTCTCCCCCTTCTCATTTAATATGGTGATCATCCAACATTAGAGCAACCCGTTGGTTATATTTTTGTTTACCGTCTCTCAAACAACATTTTGTTTTAGTTCTTAATTGTAGCCAATAAGGAGAAGTAACAACTATAGTGGCTCCCATTCCAAACTAAATGTAAAATGCGAACATTTTCGATTCCGTTCTTTAAATTCATAAATAATTGGTTTCAATATCTGCAAGTTTGATTGCACACGCAAAAAAAATATAGTCGTGCATTGTTACTGTAATCATTTCAACATTTGTGCACGTTTGCTGTAACCCTTTCAACATTTTTAAAAATATTATAGTCACAGTAACTATATATATAACAATAATATGGTTAATTTACAATTCACATGATTGTATCAACAGTAAACATGTATATGTTTGTGACAACCATTTATATGATGAATAATTTTATCATAATATGTTGTTCTCAGATTATGATATCCATAAGCCGAGAGCAACATAATATGGTAAGTCCTTCATCATATAAATGGTTGTCACAAACATATACATGTTTACTGTAACCATATATATGGCTGATACAATCATGTGAATCGTAAATTAAAGGAGTTTACTTCTAAAATGTATTTCTGAATCAACCAACAATTACAAACACTTTTGCCAGTAACATACCGACATAGTACTTTAATATCGAGACTGATTAAAAATAATAATAATAACTACAGTTGGTTTGACTACGTGAAAGTCTCAAAAAATCGTATTTTCAGCGTTGTATTCAAGGTAAAGGATAATAAATTCTTCGTCTCTTAATTTATGTGTTGAGGGCCAGAATATTAATTTTCTTAAAAATTATGAGATATACTGAGCAGAATTACTGAATTGAGATTAGTTGCAAAAGTGACGCAATGTCCTTTATGTAAAAATTCCATATATTTCGGAAAGGATTAATAATTTATTAAACTGATCAGCTTTATATTTATAAAATACTCCAAATATTAACTAATTAAATAATTGTTTTTTCATTGTTATGTAGAGGATCCAACATAGTTAGTTAGTTAGTTTCCTCATTGATACCCTACTACCTTGTTGCACTCCATAGGGTTAAAATGTTTGTACTCACCTAAGGACGAAACTCTTTACCTAATATTTATCTAAGTGTATTTAAGAATTTAGTTGTTAATTTTCTTTATTCTTGCAGCTGATACTTTTTTTTTGTATTGTTTGCTGCTGTTATTGTGAAATTTTGCAACAAGTTGGCATGTTGTATGTCTATCAGTACTTTGTCCATCCTTCGCTTGTGTTTATTTCTATAGTTCTTTTCTTTTGAACAAAATGTATCGCACTGAACATTTAGTTTGTCTCGTATTGTTACTTGGTTTTTTTTCGCTCCGCCTTTAGTTAAAATGAGTTACTTTATTTCTCTTTACGTCCTTTTGAAAAATATTTATTATTTGAATTGTGTGTTCTTTAACGTATTTCGTTATTATTTTCTTATTTATATGAGAACGGTTGTGTGTGAATGTATTTGGGTGGGTATGAATGGGGAAATGTATAGTTGGTTGTTAAGATGATTTTTTTTGTAATATTTCGCGTGACTGATGACAGCATAATGACATGAATAAATGATATTTGCGGCATTTATTACAACACAAACGCAACAAAAATTATAAAAAAAATACACACACACACACAAATATGTAGGATATACACTCATACATACACCTACTTACTAATATTTCTATACAAATTCAAATATACATTTATCTATACATATACATAAATAAATAGACAATTTCTTATTTCATTAGTTTACTTTTTCATATTCATTATGTTTTTGCTTTTCTTTGGGGATTTTTACGAGGATAAGCCGAAAAGTTTTTGTACATAACTGGATTACATAAACTCATACGATTGAAGCCAAAATTGCGACCCACAATTGAAATTAAATCTGAACTATATAAAAATCTACTATTTATGCTAAATTTGTACTGTATAATTATCTACGGATGATACTATGTCTGGAATATATAAAGGTCTACAATGGAAGCAAAATCTGGACAGTATAAAGAAGCTACAACTGGACTTTATGAAGATCAACGATTGAAGTTAAATCTAGACTATAGAAACCCATACAATGGAAGCTAAACCTGGACTGATAGAAACATATAATTGAAGCTAAAACTGGACTGTATAAAGACCTACGAGTGAAGCTTAGCTGGACTTTATAAAGACCTAAGATTTTAGCTTACATTGGACTGTATAATGACCTATAGTTTAAGCTAAATCTGGACTGAATAAAGAAGCTATAACTGGACTTTATTAAGATCTACGATTGAAGTTAAATCTGGACTATATAAAAACCTACGATTGAAGCTAAAACTGGACTATATGCAGACTTACAATTGACGCTAAAATCGACACCAACTCCCTGGCAAGGGGATTTGGGTGATCCAATCATTTTGACAGGTAGTCTAAACCGGTGTGTTTGAGATCCCTGTGGATAATACTATTGCAGATGTACCATGGGCACCAATTATTTTCCTTAACAAAGCTGACTGCTTTCTCTCCAATTTTTCAACGTTAGATGTGGAGGAAGTTCCCCATAGCTGAATGCCTTATAGCCATATATGTTTTATAACTGTTTTGTCTAAAGCAGACCGTGGGCCAATTAACCAGTGCAATTGAACTGCTTTAATTATATTTGTGTAACTTTGGCTTAAATATGTTGGGTCCATGTTACACGGCGATCAAGGTGGATGCCGATATATCTCTCATAGCTCTGTTGTGGAATTTGTATATTATTTATCTTTATGGAAGGACAACTTTCTCGTCTTAGAGTAAATGTAAAGTGTTGCATTGACTTCTATTTTCCACTTGCTCAGAAATCTTTCCAAATCGCCGATGTGAGACTGGAGTTGTTCAGAGGGGTTTTCATGTGCAATTAAAATAGCTGTATGTGTGAGTCATTGCGCTCGTTGGCTTATCTGCAGTATAAAATATATGGGAACGGCTCTACAATACTTCGCTGTGGCCAAGCGAAGTCAATTAGATCGGAAATTTTATTGAGGTATGTAGGCCAATAAGTAAGTTGGCCACTAGATATGGCATCTTGGACCTAGAGTTTTAAAATATTCGAGAAACTACTCTCGATTAACATTATACCTAAGAGGACAATTTATTGAAGATATTGTAACTCTACCATCAGGTATATTTACAGATGTGGTCCTTTTTACTTGGATATTTTGTATCATAAGTGTAGTATCCGTTAATTTTGAAACAGTTCTTGAGGGTAAAGAGTGTTTCAGAGACGAGTACTTACTACATCAATTTCCTAAAGTTGGAGAAATTGTTGTACTTCATTCATATGTTGGCTAAGGCTGTTAGCATTCCAAAAACAAATTCTTACAGAATTATTTTTTTATTTAGTAGGATCTGCATGCTTAGATTCTGCATAAATTGTTGAAACATATTTATTTAGCATGTTCGCCATGAAACTGTGCATGGTTTGAATTAGATTCTCAATAGAGCTTTAAGGGTTAGTGTCGGGTACTGGTACACCCTCTTTTAATACATGTGCATATTATCATAATGGGGCATTATTTCCATTGTATGTTTTATTTGGCTAACTGAATCCTGTTTTGTTGTATGGACATACGATTTGTTTTGATAATTGTTTTTAATGATACTTCTATATTGAGCAGTAGAAGCATCAGAAAGATCTGGAAAGTTTTGCAATTGAGGAAATATCTTAAACTATATATTGGATGAGAGTCACCCTGAAAGTAAATTCAACTCTTAAAAGTGGTTGAATTTTATCATTATTAATTATATTGTGAATGGACTTCACTTCGTAGCCTTTAGATTCTAGCATCTTTTTTATACCCTTCACCATGTGTGACAAGGGTATATATAAGTTTGTCATTCCGTTTGTAATTTCTACATTTTTCATTTGCGACCCCACAAAGTATATATATTCGATATAACCATGTCCGTCTGTCAGTCTGTATGTTGAAATCAACTTTCCGTAGCTCCCAAATAACTTATAAAAACATAATTGATACATCAATATATCAGGAATTCTTCCGGCTCGGTCGCTATTTAAAATCGAGAAAATCGGCACACATATGGCTGAGATATAAGGAAAAAACCGGGACAACCTCGATTTTTTATCTATATCTGGATTACTAAGTCATTAATATAGACAATATGGATATCTAATCATAGATATTTCAAATTCCATTGCAACGATTTATATAAGGCTATAATAAATTGGTCCTACAATGGGTCAAAATTGGGAAAATTAAAAAAAAAAAAATATTATAATTTTTTTTCACTAATAAATTTAAAAAAAAATTTAAAAAAAAAATTGAAAACAATTTTAAAAAAAAAAATTTTTTTAAATTTTGAAAAAAAAAAATAATTTTGTTTACTTAAAAATATTAAAAATTTTTATTTTAATGTATAATTTAGTGAAGGGTATATAAGATTCGGCACAGCCGAATATATCTCTCTTACTTGTTCAGTTGGCTCAGAACTATTTATACCTTTGATGAATACTGTCAAAACTTTTGCACTTTTAAGTTGATATGTATAGTAGTTTCTTTTCTCGGAATCTATATTATCAAATATTATTCTGAAATTCTTTTCCGAGTAAGTTTGTATTTTAGTTTCGTAAATATTTCCTTTACGCAGGGAGACTACGTTATTCAACAAAATATTTGTAAAAGGTTCGCGCAAATATTGGGGATGTGGCTTATAGTCTTTTACAGGCTTTACTATTTGTAAAATTGATCTCAGTAGTGTTACTATTTTCGTCAGCCATTGGATAAGTTGTTTGTTTATTTATATTATATTTTATGCTGTCTTCTACACAATTGTTTTGTTTTGGCGCACCAGAGAGAGGAGATCTTTCGTTTGTTGTGGCTTATACACTTAAATAGTTTTTGTGATCTTTTGGATCATCCCAGCAGTTAAGCAAGTAGTCAATGTATCTCTTATAGACAGTAATTGTCACTAATGTCCTATTATTTGGCTGACGTTAATTTTTATATTTTGTGTCATTTGGCACTTATTTATTCTTTGTAGTGCAGATAGAAGACAATTGGTTACTTTATACATCTCAGGCAACCTAGCGTGAAGACAATTGTCACTTAAGTGTCTCTAAGTAATCTAGATCGAAGGTTATGTGAGTAATTCGTACCAACTGGATTTATACAAATTATGTTGATATAATTCTCTTACAGTTTTATTTTATTTTCGCTTAAGTATATTGATGTTATATGTATAATAGCATGAAGTCAATAGTCACTTAAGTGTCTCTTAGTAACGTATAGTGAAGTCACTTTAAACGTTTATTTAGTACTGCACTTTAGAATGTAGTTATTTTACCCACAAGAAGCAATATATTTGTGAGTTGTCGAAGAAAGGTTTGTTTACAAGCAATCGTTTATTGAATTGTCTATCATATGTCTTTTTAGCTGAGTATTTGAGGTCCATTAGCAGCTGTCCAGCTGTTGAAATAACCAGTTATGTAGCTGATCAAGTTACTAATTATGTACCTAGTAAGGTAACTGACCCTATATGAACAGTATGTGAATCCAATGCGTTTGGACCAGCTATTAGACAGACTCATTTTAATAAAAAAGGATTGAAAGACATACAAGTGTTAAAATAACTAGTCATGTAGCTAGTTGTGCAACTAGTTGCCACCCTATATGATGGGTTAAATCACTAGTTCGGGACTGTCTCCTAGAACTGCTGGAATATGTATTATTATTGTTGTAAGGAGAGCAAACAACATTGTACACATTTTTTCCATTGCTGCTCGGCCTCTTTTCACTTATAACATACATATAACTCATAAATCTGTTATGGATATCATTGTCGATAAGCATTGCCAGTATAAGGAGAAACAATTAACTAGCAAACTTTTCATATTGCCCACGAATTTTTCAATATTGTATAATTTAATGTTCTTGTTGTTGTTGTTGCTTTCCTTATTATTATTTATATTTTAGTATTTATCGCCTGTTTCAAGAAAAATTAATTTATTAGCGCTTCAAAGTACGTGTTATTTGAAAAAAAAGACAAACTAATAAACAACAGCAACAAAAAGAACGACAACATCAACAGGAGGAAAAAAAATGTAATTAATTATTCCTTGAAGAACTAATGGGAATTAGAAAAACTTAAAGCAAATATTATTAATAGTTTTTTATTGTTTCTGACAACTTGTAGGTCTAATTAACTAAATAAATGACTTTGAAATATTTTTGACGTTTCCGTTATTTTCCTCTATATTTATTTATATTCATGTGAGCACTTATTAACGCCTAAATATTTATATTTTTTCTTTATATTTACACTAGACCTGCCCTCAAAACAAATTTAATTGAAGTTTTGTGTATTAGAATCTAAAATAAATGTTATATCAGTTGGTCTTAGATACATGTTCCACCATAACATTTGTTTAAATGCAGGTCTATTATAGTTTTATATATACTTTCTATCTATCTCTCTTACATGAGCGTATAAAACCTAAGTATTAAATAAAGCTTTAATTATTTATGCGATTTTTGAAAAACGATGACTTTTTTTAATTAATATGCGTATTTGAGTCTGTATTTAATGGCTTCTATGTGACAGAATTAGTTTATTTGAGTAATAAGAAAATTAATTAGTATAGAGCTCAATAAACTATTAAATTGTTTAGCATAAGGGTGGTTTAGGTTTTCAAATTTATATAATTTTCTTTTGCCTTCACCAGTAATGTTAACAGTAAAATATTTCAAATTAACGATTTTCATTTGTTGACTCTAATTTATCTCAAATGTTGTGCAAATTTAATTATAAGAAAACAAATTTCTCAAACATAGAAAGTTATTTAAAAATATATTAAAAAAATATCAAAAATGTTGAAGAATTTGACTAAAAATATTTTGTAGTTGTCATTTTTCTCATTGCCCGCAAAAGTTGTGTAGGTATGAAGTTGAAAATTTAAAACATATAGCTTTTGCTTAAATGTAATAGATAACAACTAGATAGGTAACTGAGAGCCTAAAACCTAATTCATTGCACGTATTTTGTCATTGTATCACCCGTATGTGTGAAAAGATAGTAATTTGTTCCATTGATGGTTCTCTCTCCTTCCGTTTTATGCGTTTATTATATGCACAAAACTATCAGCGTATGTTATAATAATAAATTAATATCCATAGATCGGAAACTCTCCTGTCAAAGTCCTAACTCAGTTGTTAAAAACCTAAGTGGTGAGAATGTAAAAGTTTTAAAAACTACGTGAACACAAAAACAACTCTCTTATGTATAATTTTTTTATTTGAGATGTTTTCTAGTTTCCGCTCTATGTATATTTTCCCTATGGTTAAAATATTTATTACAAATTATATAATTACTAGCTGAACCCGGTCCACGCAAAGTAATGTTTGTTCATTTCGCCAATCAGTACGTCCTTGTCATCATCCTTGTTGTAATGAAATGCCGCCAACTTTAAATCGATTCTTTCACTTGATCGAGTCATTCGGGAGCAATTTGCTTCTAGTCTTTTCATATGCTGTTGGGGTTTCTCTACAGCTCTTGGTGAAGATGCACTGAGACGCATTTGCTGAAGCCATGATTCGCGTTCTCTTTCTGACGCCGGGCAATGAAGATTCCCCGAAAATATTAAAATCGGTCCAGCCGTTTTTTTGTCCATTGGGAACATACATACAAACATCTATTTGTACATATATAAAGGGTTTTCCAACAAAAAGTTTTTATTATTTTACATTTCACAAGTAGAAACCAGCTATTACTAAAAATGGAACGATACACGCTTCTACAATGATTTCTTATGGTCGAAGTTGGATGATATTGATCTGGACAACGTTTACTTTCAACAAAACGGCGTTACGTGCCACACAAGCAACGAAAAGTTTCCGGACCGTGTTATCTCTCAAGACCTCAAAGGTAGAATTCGTGAGGCTATCGAGAGCATAGGGCAGCCACTTTGCGGTTTGGTTAGGGAACATTTTATGAAATGGATATGGTCCTGTAAGCGAGGTCGTGGTGGCCATTTGGCTGATGTTGTTTTTCATTATTAACGGCATACCTTCCTCTTGACTAGTGGAAAAGAAAATATATACATATTATATATCAACATGTAGGAAATTATGTCATCTTTTCAAAAATGTACAACATTTTTGAAAATTAAAAAAAGTATAGAAGACTTTTTTCAAAAATATGAGAAAATAAATGGTTTTAAAAGTTTTGTTTATGAATTGTTGTTAATTAAATGTTACACTTATATAGAAACTTTTGATCGAAACACAAAAGTTAAAAAGAAATTAGTGAATTGTTTTTGACAATACCACTATTCCCAAAAAACTTTTAAAAAATCCCAAAATTGTGATTTTTTTGATTTTTGGATCTACTGATGGCACCTAGCTTGGGGCTATGAAATGCGTTTACACAATATTGAAGAACATATTGGGACATACATATCAGGTCTTAGGTTTTTGAAAGCAGCTATGCGGTTTAAGAAAATGTTGTCTAAAATTGAAATTAACATAAAAAATAGGTCTATTTCGGAAGGCTTTGGACCACGCAATAATATGAATTTTGATATTATTTTGCTTCTATAGTACTTCCCGTAATGTTATCTTTCAGAAAACTATAAACACATTAATTATCTTATTTTTATTTTCTGTATAATTTAAAATTATTGTAAGTACTTTTTTCGAAAAAAAATTGAGAAAATCCGACTTTTTTTATTTTTTTTTTTTTTTTAAGTTTGAATGCACATAACTTTTGACTCAGTAAAGGTTTTTGAATAATTTTTTGTTATTACATATTATTAATAAATTTGTTGTTAATTTAAAAAAAGATATTTAAAGGAAATCGAGAAAGAATTAAATCAGTTATTATCAAAAAAACAGACAAAGGTAGGTTAAAAAAAAAAAACTTTTACTATACAAATGCGAATAACTCGTAAACTATAAGAGATAATATATGGCTAAATGGTAGATTCCATATTTATTAAAATCTTTCAAATCGGATAGTAAACAAAAGTTTGGCGTCATTTTTAATTTTTGATATACCCAAGGTGCCCTATTTTGGGGCACTGTGGCTCGGTCCCCCTTCGTGTTATAAGCCCAAATTAAAAACTTAAATATATCAACACCTCCTCTATAGCCATGGGAAATTTTATTAAAACCGGGCTATTCGTTTAGAAGTTACAGATTTATTTCCACTTTTTTTTTCATTTCCCCACTGTGTGGTTGCAGGAAAAATCAAATAAATATTTAAGTTTTTCAATAAATAATGTTTCGCCGATTTTAAAAATTAAATGTTCTGTTTATTAAATTTAATGTTATATTTAAAATTCTAAATATAATGTAAAATATTCAAAACTAATATTTGAGGTCATAAAAGTGTATTTTGTTTGATTAAATCGAAATGCTTTCATTTGACAAAAATTTTGATGATAATCATTAGGTTTTTCAATTATTCGTGTTTTATTTTGATCGAAGAAAAGTTAAAAATTTTTTTATTATTCGATTAATCGATTACTTTTTAAAATGTTCTGGAGTATTCGAATAATTTAATGAAATGAAATGTATTTAAATCCAGAAAATTGTCAAAAATTTGTTTATTAACAAGGAGAAATGGATGTCACAAACATATACTTGTTTACTACCAGATATATGGTTGATACAATCACGCGAATCGTAAATTAAGCATATTATTGGTAACAACAATCATATTAATAGTTACTGTAACTATAATATTGTTAAAAATTTTGAAATGTTTACAGCAAACATGCACAAATGTTGAAATAGTTACAGTAAACATGCACAACTATTTATGTATTAAGGTGTATTAAAACTTGAAAGGCAAAACTTGATCGTGCAACCCCCAAGTTAATGCAATTGCCCTGCTATTCAACAGCTTGAAGAATTCATTTAAAAAATGCAAAAAATTCAAAGCTGTTTGTATATAAACTGAGTTGCCAACTGGCATAAGTTTTTGGCATTTATGTCGTCGAAGTGTTTGGAATTGAAAATTTAAATTTTTACAGCTAAAATTGGAAATGGAGACATAGTGATATGCAATGGTTTTAAAATGTAGGTCACACTGGAAAATATTATCAATTTCCGTATTAATAATAATCTTATATCTACCACTAAATGGTAAATGTGGTGAATGACAAACCCCATATCCCGGGTTAATCATTCCGTTAATATCAGAAAATTATATATACAGTGAAAACTCTACCAATTATTGAGATGTAAGAAAAAGAAAAACTCTCTCAAATAAAGAAGTTATCAAAGTCTCATGGGAATCAGGTATTAATGTCAATTTTAAAAATATTAGTCTCCCTACAAAGTTCTTTAAAGTTGACAAGTTGTGTTACTTTTAGGACTGTAGTAAGTCCCATTTTATTCCATCAAACAGTTTGCACAATTACTCTCTGTGGATCAGAAATGTTTGTTATTGTTAATGCACACAATTTATTCAACATTTTAAAACAAAATGTACTTTCGAACGACACACAATAGTTAAGAAATATTTTAATATGAAAATAATTCGGCAGTTCGTTAACGATTGGAGATATATTAATTAAAATTTACACTGTCATGGCTGAGGTATTTTTGAGTTGATTTTTATTTATATGGGTTCGTAGTTTACATGGATGTTACTGGGCGACTTTCCAAATTTGATCACCACTGACATACAAAATTTAAATAAAATCTCCAACAATTCATTTATTATCAGTATGTCAAGAAATTTAATATAATAAGTAAGTATTTAAGATTAAGGTCTTTTTTCTGAAAATATTTTAATTTTTATTTCAATATTTTGCTACATCAATGTGTAGCATTTTCAGAAAAAAATTGTTTATGAAATTTCAATTAAAAATGGAATAAGAATTATCTAAAGTGACATTTTAATGTCTAGAACAACAATGAAACATGTTAGATACACAGTTTACAAACAATTTTTTTACTGGAAATTAAAATATTTTTATAAAAAATATATTAGGCTTTAATAATTCTTATATTAAAGTGAAATAAAAAGGTCAGTGTCAAGAAATTTTATATATGTAGGAACTATTTATATGAGGAGTCGCAGAATAAAAGGAACTTTTTCGCATTTCATGATATTTCCGTGACTGAAAATTTAAAATTCGAATAAATGTAAACTCGAACGGATTAATATATCGTAATAAAATGTACATATATTAATCGGAAAAGCTTTTAATCGATTCATAATTCTTGTCATTTTCTTTATTTAAATATTGATATTCCTAAAACGAGTAAAATTTGTTAAAAACATTTATTTTTTTCTACCCAACCGGAAATTTTGTTCTTTAATATTTATTTTGAAATTGATTTCACTTTATGACGGAGCATAACAGAAGTGATAAAAACTATCCTGCATTAACAGCATTAAAACATAAGCATTTAAAATATAAACAAATTGATATGAAATGTCCGCAGTTATTTCTTCCCTTTTCAAACATCACATTTTTATGACACCAAAGTAAAGTGCTGCTTGAGAAGGGGTCTTCCCCTGAGTATTTTAACCATTTCAAATTTATTAAGGGTTTGTGTGGCCTTAAAAAATTATTTAAACTGTTCAATATAAAATATTTTATACAAACTTAAGACATTTATAAACTTATCCCAATATCGACCTCGTATCATAAATGATAGAATTTACACACTAAATTGTACCTTTACTTTTAATACTGATATTGTTCCGCTATCAAAAATATAAAAATAACAAAAATACAAGTAAGGAAGTATTGTCAAGCCCGACCATATGATACGCTACACCGAGTATATCATTATAAATTAGTTTTCTTTTGATATGAAACTTATTTGTAGTGAATCTTATATGAATACCAACATTTTTAAGATATTCATATTCGAAAAAGTGATTTTAGGAAGTGGACTTTATTTGGGAGCTGTGAATAATTATGGACAGATCGTGATTTGGGGATGATTTGCCTACACATCAAACATATTTGTGTTGAATTTTATTTGGATACTAACATATTTTAGAGAATTATGCACATTATATGGGAACTATGGAACATTATGAACCGACCGGTACTGAATTTGGTAGTACAAATTCAGCTTATATGTTGTTACGTTTTTACCTTTTAAAATCGTGGGTTTATATTTCCTTTAAATAAACCGAATACTTTTGACTGCAAATAAAAGCAGTTTTTGTAGTTTAAAATTTGTAACAACTCTTTATTTATTTAAATGTACACCAACAACAGTTCAAATATTCACTCAATGTCTTTATACACGTTTATCAATTCGCAGAAATGCACACAAACTTTATAATGTACAAACACACATGTACACGACAATTGATGTTAACTGCAACAGCGACAATGATCAACACAACTCAATACTGCCAGCTCTGCCACTATTTATACACGCGCCATCTATCGGGAATCTTCTACAATGCTCTTAACGGACATACTAGTACATTCGAATTCCAGAGCCTTCGATGTCATTGCCAGCAGCCCAAACATTTAGTGTTGCCATACTTACAAACAATTCCAATAACCGCATGCTACTGTTGGACGTGCCTTCAAACATGATGAATGCTGCAGGTAGTCGTTACATACGGTTGAATTCAAATCGTCACTAACCTTCCTATGTCCTCCACTCTATGATGGTGTAGGGTATAAAAACGATACTAAAATGACCAAGATATAAGGAGTGAGATCGAAAAATTCTTAACATACATATATGTTAATAAAAACGAAACCACTAAACTTACAGTTTTCATTATTTTTTTATTTGATTGAAATTATTATTACAATTTACAAAATAAAAATATTTTTATAGTTTTAATCACTAGTGATGAAATTTTGAACCTTTTTTTGGAAACCCTTCCATTATGGTTTTTATAGTGCTTTCTGTTCTTTGCTCCATCCATAACACTTTTGGACACCTTTTTTGTGATCTTCAATTCTCTTTTAACAAGAGCCCAATATTTCTCCACTTAGCTCCCGGCAGTTTGGAGGATTTCTTGGTACAAATACCACATTATTGTTCTTTTACCACTCAAGACCTCTCTTACTATAGTGACAGGATGCCAAGTCAGGCCAAAAATAAGTGGACACATTATGAAGTCATATAATCATTCCTTGATGTAAAATTCGGTATTTATTTGTAACAAATGTTTGGCTTCTTTTGCCGCAACTGCATATTGCTTGCCATACCAAGAACTTTTTCGAAAATTTTGTCTGCTTTTGGGTCCTAAACTTTTCTTCAACATTCCCTCGAGCAGCAGCAACATAAAATTTTTGACCAGGAAGTTGCGAAAAATCTGACAGAACATACGTTTCGTCACCCATTATGCAGCAAGAATATTTTTTTTATAAAACATGACTTAAATTTCCATGCTGTTAGGAACTTTTTGAGCCTTGTATGTTTTTAAACTTTAACTTTTCGTACCAAATAGTGCGGACACTGAGCTAACCGGGCTGCTTTCTTCCCGGTTGTATTGGGAGCTCTTTTGAAAATGCTTTCTATTTTTTGGCTTTAGAAACATCATGTGGAACATTCCTTCTACCTGAACCAGGTTTTCCAATTACGGACAAGTTCTGCCGATACTGTTTAATAATATTGAAAATAGTTTGACGGCAGACCTTTGAATGCTTGGTCACCTTTTTGTAGGACCATGTTGGGTTTTGTTGAAAATATTTAATAATTTTAGTACGCACTTTTTTCTGGTCACTCATTTTAATCAAATTAACAACAAATGAACATAATTGACATTAAACATAATAACTGACATGTTTTACAAAGGTATCTTGATCAAAAAAAAAAATAAATCAAATACTACTTGGGTTAAAAGTTTTAATAAAAAACGTGTGTTAAGAATTTAACTATCTAACTCCTTAGATTTTATGAAAATCCTGAAAGAAAAAAAAACATAGAAAACATGTACATATTTGGTTGCAAATATTTCAAAGTCTTAAATATAGCATAGAGGTGAATTCACCAGAAAACTGAAAAAAGGTTCGCGTGTTTATTCCCAAACAATTTAAATGATTTCATATAAATTTTGTTTTTATCTTTTGTAAATTGTTTGCAAATTTTTTAATTATTTTTCTGTTTGAAATTTTTTCAAATGTTTGTGGTTTATTTTTTGTATTTTATTGGAAGCAAAATATTAGGATAATGAAGTTTTAAATAATAAAATTTTATGTCATAATCACTCGCCTTTATAAGATAATATTGATAGCTTTATCATAAAGTTCTCTGGTTTATTGGCATGTTAAATAAATATAGTTTGAACAATAATTTCAAAGAAAATAAATTTCTGTTGAAATTTTAACATATTTAAAAAAAAATAAAAAAATTTAAATTTTATTATCACTGTCTGTGTAACAAATATTTCCTGCATAATTGTTTGGATTATGTAGATTTAAAGAAAATCAATACCGAGACTTATTAAATATTAATAAGATCATTTTGGATGGATATTATATTTTATGTTTAGCATTTTTGTATACAGTTTTCCTGGAAAAAAATTATATTTAAAATACATATGTATGTCCTTAGCAAATGCTATTCAACTTTAAACTATGTATTGTATATGTAGAACAAAATATAGTTCATGGCAAACAATTCATATTGTTGTTTGTAATTTTTAATTCAAAAGCAATACAATCCTTGTGAAAAAAACAAAATTATTTACCCTTTAAACAAACAAAAAAAAAAAAAAAAGTATGCAAATTAAAGCAAAAGTAAAACATTAAATCCTGTGGGTAAAGATTCTAATGAAAATGTATCCATACAAATGAACAAAACTTTTTCACAAACACACAAGGACACTTTCAAATACAAATTTACATGAATTCTAACACACACTTAATAACAAACACACACTAACTACAGCAAACAAACAAATAAATAAGTACATGTGTAAGTACATAGATACATATGTATCTATGTGTATATGTCTACGTACATATGTACATTCATTTCATATATACATACATATATTCATTAGTAAAAGTAAAAAAATAAAAATCGAAAAACCAACTACAACAAAAGAATGTAACTAGAATGCTCAAGACAAAAACAAAAACTTTCCGTTTAAATGTCTGATATTTTATGGAATGAATGTATGTGTAGTAGGGCGGCCCTTATTTGCTACCAAGATCTAAAATTGTTCTCCGTCATATAAAATTCAAAT
Source organism: Calliphora vomitoria (assembly GCA_942486065.2). NCBI lineage: Eukaryota > Metazoa > Arthropoda > Insecta > Diptera > Calliphoridae > Calliphora > Calliphora vomitoria. The sequence goes on from OW818029.2 coordinate 95,885,553, forward strand.
GCTGAAAATTTCTCAACAAAGCTCTATTATATTTTAATATTAAATTTCAGACTTTTTTCTTTGGGTTGTTTTATTTACGATTTTGTAATTTTTAATTTCTAGGTCATTATTACTTTTTTTTCTTGGGTCAAAATTGTCCAATTGATTAAAAATATAAAATATACGAAATTTGTTTGTTTAGAAACCAAGCAATTGAATTAGGGAATGCACAGTGGGGCAGAAACAAAATATTCTGGGAATAAATCTGGCGTTACTAAACGGCTAGTTTAGAAATGCCAGCATAAAATTTGACGTTGGCGTAGTCTTTGAAATGAAAATTTTTTAAAGCGTGCCATTTTTTTTATTTCCCATCCGACTTCAAAGACTTTTACATTTTTGTAAACTACTTGGCCCTGAAAAAACATGTTTGTGTTTGATATTTTTCTCTTACAATTTTCGAGTTATAGGCATTTTGAAATTGAAATCTAAATATTTTCCCATAACTTGTCCCGCTTTTTTAAAATTATAGGGCATACTTTTGGACTAAATGGACTCAGATTTATTTTGTTAGTCACACAAATAATTTACCAATAATATACAGTAGATTTGAGAGAGATATCGATTATGGATCAAAAAAAAAAAACGATTTTCATTTTAAAATTTCAAAAAATACTTAGTATATTTTTGCTGTATTTTTTAAGAACATATAACAACTTTTTGTTTTTCGTAAGGGATCTTTACGGAGAACATTTAGGTATAAACAAATTTTTTGAATATGTCCTATTTTTTGAATATTAAAACTTCAACTTGGGGCCACATGTTCTAAAATCCAAAAGCTGGGGTCTGAAAATGGAAAGTAGTTTTGTAAACCTTGATGTGTCCCCTATTTATATCCAAAGTATTTTTCCATCCCAAAAGGAAATGTGGACCTTATGAGTAAAATTGTAAAAATATACCATTTTTGGGATTATCGCTCCAATTTTGAGGAATTGCGGGATTCCCTTTGATCTTTTGACAAGTTCTTTTACACATTATTTTTTAGAATGACAAATTTAAAAAACGTTGAAAACTTCATTGTGTTTTTTCAATAAATAATGATTTTATTACATATTACATATTTTTTTGGAGTTTCTAAAACTAAAATTTGTATCAAAATTTTAATAGGATTGCAAATATTAAAACAATTTGATCCATATGTATTATGAACTAACTCTTTTTCTTAGATAAGTTAATTTTTGGTCTTGCAAAAAAAAAAATCAAGTGAATATCGTCCTTCAAAAATATTGCACTTTCATTTTCTAACGATTTTGCTCAATAATATCTCATTGTTTGGTTAACAACACATACAAAAGTCAGATTGGCATCATGAGGTGATTTCGAAATAATAAACATTTAGTAAAAATGTGCTAATATTTCGAAGAATAAACAAAAAACTTTAAATATATTTTTAGGCATATCTTTGTAATTAGTTGTACGATTTTAATAAACATAATCTTGTAAAAATCGTAGGAACTTAAATTTTCTGAGTATAATAAATTGAAAGAATATCCGAGAATATTTTAAAATACATATACCTAAATTCATAACGTTATTATTTTCGTAATAGACCATATGGACAATTCCATGTCATCGTACGTGACATTTGTACGCCTATAGAATGGAATAGATTTTGCAAAAATAAGAGTATCTGAAAAATAATTTGGTGTTTATGTTCCATTCAGAGGGTACTACATTTTAAAAAAATAATAAGTCCTTTCGAAACATTGTTGTCCGAAATATCAAGCGAAATAATGGTATATCGTACGTGACATAAAACGGAAGTAATTTCGAGGTACATGTAGAAATATGCAAAAATTTGCGAATCGTGAGAAGCGTTTTCTTTTACAATCCGTCATATTTAAATAAAAATAATCTTTGGATGATTTTATAATAATTAAAATTTAATATCGTACGTGACATCCTATACGTTACAGTTTATTCTCTAATAGTAAAGCAATATATATTTTGTAAATATATGTATACAAAAACAAAAAAAAATAAATAGAAAATATATAATCGGTTTCAAAAAACAATTTGATGATAGCAAAAAAAAAAAAACAATTAGAGTCAAATTCATTTCATACTACATACATACTAATTGGTAGCTTAGTTTTCACCGCATTCTTTGCCTAAAACATACCAGTTAATTACAAAAAAATTAAATATAGTCAGTTTAAACTATTATTTTTGGCCTTAAAATGTTCGAAATACTATCACATAGTAACATTTTAGTGTGTTCTCCTATTCAAATCACCTTGAAAAAAAGTTTAAAGGGTTTTTTTCAGTCGTGGTAGTCATTCTCGTGGAATGGCCCATATGTTAAAAACATTAATTGTTTAGAATGTCTATATAAGTTATTACTCATGTATATTTTGTATATTTATTTTTGATCGCTTTGTGGGATGCGTATATCAAAATAAATGTTTTATAACTCAAGGCATACAATTTTTGACTGAAAAAATATTTGTTTAGCTACATATCCCACACACGTCCTACTAAGCGACCATAAAGCTCTTCAAAGAAAAGACCTTTCTTTTGAGAAAAAAGGCCCATTTTGAAAAAAAAAAAAAATCAAAAAGGTTTTTGATTTTGAAAAAAAAATTCAACAATTTTTAATTTTTTTTTTTCGAAAGATTGAAGAAATAGCTATCTATCATTCCATTTGTAATTACCACAATATAATTTTCCAACCCTATAAAGTATATATATTCTGGATCCTTTTAGATAGCGGAGTCGATTAAGCCATGTCTGTCTGTCTATCTGTTGAAATCAATTTTCGAAAACACCAGATATCTTCGGGATCCAAATCTTCAATAGTTCTGTCAGACATGCTTTCGAGAAGTTTACTATTTAAAATCAGCAAAATCCGTCCAAAACTAATGGAGATATGAGCCAAAATCCGAGTCAACCTCTGAAAATTTCATCATCAAAAAAAGACAATTTATTGCATGCTTTGACAAAAAAGCAACAAAACGTATGTTTGGATGTGGGTTGGTTTCATCGCCGTGCATATTTTTTTTTGGTGTTTCGTTTCGTTTGGCGGTGTTGTTTTTATACCCTTCACCTTCGTGAGTAGGGTATATATAAGATTGTCATTTCGTTTGTAACTTCTACAATATAATCTGTTCGTCAGCAATTAAATGTAAAATTTTTAAAAGTTTTCTTGATATATTTAGGATGCTATACGCTGAAAGTGGGCAATTAATGCATCCACAACTAAGGTGAATGGTATATAAGATTCGGCATAGCCGAATATAGCCTCTTACTTGATTTTTTTTAATTAAATATTGAAAATTAAAATATTGCTACTGTGACCAAAAAATCAAAACTTTAAATATCCGATTTAGCTCATATTTAAGTTATAGATGACGAAGAAAAATGTCAAACTTTGGGAGGTGAAAAATAAGTGACACCCTAATGTATTTATTGTTCATGTCTCTGCGTGTGCATCAATAAAACAACAGAAGCGGAAAATTAACCTCATGGAAAAATTATAGTTTCATGTTCATGTTGAAACCTGTGTTAACAATATTTTACAGCAATCAAAAGCTCTCCTGAGTACCGTACGTATTTTTTTTAAAAGAAAAAGAACTCCAGTGCCTAGTCTTTTTCATAAATAAGTGCCTGAATGCATTCTTAAGTATTTTGTATCTTTATGTTGTTTAACTCCTACGAGGAATTTACTTTTAAAACTGAATAATGCAGAAAAATGTTGTACCTTTGTAATATTCTACAGCCCGATTCACAGAATAGTATAAATGGGATGCTATGGCTGTAACATGTAATGAATGACAATGGGAGTAAAAATTCCGAAAACTATGCACATGAAAGTAAAATAAGAATGTAATAATTTGAAGAAAAAACAACCCTTCAAATCAGTAAATGTTAATTTCACTTTCAAGAAATAGTAACAGGTTTCTGAAAACCTTCAAGTAATGGAAGGACTTACAAACGAAACTGAAAATTCAAATAAAAGAGTAACAGGTTTCTGAAAACCGCCATGTAATGGAAGGACTAACAAACGAAATTGAAAATTCAAATAAAAGAGGAATATATATTGAACTGCTGCAATTAATTGCAAAATATGATATTCATCTTAAATTATTATTTAATTAACTCGGTTACTACCGTTTTGCTAAAAGTTCGGCTTTGAATTTTCCGATCATGCAAAAATGTGGAAGAATGATTTCGGTTGATAAGATCGAACAGGCCAAAGTTTGAAGAAACCAAAATATATTCCCCCCATGAAATGTCTATGAATTCTGTACCTGGGATTTTAATAAATATGAAATTAAAAGATAAATTTAAAATTTTGAAACTGTTCATGTACCAAGAGAGGCAATTCCTCCAAACTGCCTGGAGGTGAGTCCCGTGGATAGATATTGGGCTCTTGTTAAAAGAGAATTGAAGAGCACAAAAAAGGTGTTCAAAAGTGTGGTAGATTTTAAATGGGGATGGACTACCTGTTCGAACAAAGTGACAGAAATCTCAATAAAAACTTTAATAGAAGGGTTTCCGGAAAAGGTTCATAAATTCATCACTATTGATTAGAACTATAAAAATATTTTTTTTTTTTTGTAAATTGTAATAATAATTTCAATCTAATAAAAAAAATCAAAACTGTAAGTTTAGTGGTTTCATTTTTATTAACATATATGAATGTTAAGAATTTTTCGATCTCAGTCCTTAATTCTCATTCTATAGTTCTATTATTGTATAATATCTTTAGCTTGCCTGAAGCCTTTGGGAAACATTTTCCTGATGATCTGGCCTAGGTATCCTGTGAAATATCCCAACAATAAATTTCAGTGAATTTCACATTGTTAAATGACAAATAAACTGAGAGACAGACCATATAAACGGAATGACAAAATTTACTTCATAATTTCTTTGGTATTTAGATATGACGCAGATCTACAGGCAGATACAAACTTGAAACCCGGCCGATTTTTCACTATTAATAAGGGGAACCATAAATAGTACGCTATAATTTCTAAATACATCACAATAACCAAAATAAAACTCAATTTAAATTACCTTTCTTCAACAGCTGATATTTAATTTTGTACAACTTCTAACAATTTGTATAATTCTTGAAAGCTTCATAAATAATGAATTTCACCATTAACGCTGCAGCCACATGATCAAGTTTTTCGTGATAGTCTTTTACATATACTGTTTGTCAAAATTAACAAAAATTTAAAGCTGTGACGTATGCTGCACGCAACTTGAAAACAATTTTAGTACAAATTGTTCACAAAAGTATTATCAGCTGTTTTCCTGATTGTAAATTGAAACACCAACTTGAAAGAGAAATTGAATGCAAGTTCGTTTCAATTCTTAAAAGTGTGAATGTATTAAAACTTGAAAGGCAAAACTTGCAAAACCCACATTCTATTTAAAAATCGTTGCAATTTTGCTGCAATTCACAAAAACAGAATAAGGAAAATTCAAGAAGCTTTATTATTCTGTATACTGTAATGTAATTAAATATAGCATTATTCTTAATTTAGTTTTAGAAAATATATTTGTTTCTATTCCTTTACATTACTACAACTAAGAAGCATGTTTTTCGAAATGCATTAAGAAATAGCTCAATTCTTTACTATGTAATTGTAAAACCGCAGCGTCATTCCATATAAAATATTTTCTCTGAGTGTGCCAAATCCAATGTTAACATACGAGCATATTTGAATATACAAAGTTAATATTTTATACACATAAAATTACAAATGAATGAAGGACCAACGTACAATAATACAACGAAAAGAAAGGAAATCCACTAAACAATAACAGCAAAAACGACAACAACAACACAATAAGCATTAACAACACGAGAATAAAAATCAATAACAAACAGTTAGCATTGCAAATGTATATTAGGGTGGCTTTTATAAAATAAGGTTTAAAGTTCAAACATGATTGGTTTGGCAATTATTCCTATACGTTGGCTTTCCTTTTTATAAACCATTACATGAGACCAGAAGAAGGTTTAAAATCTTCTAACAAAATTTATTATTTTATAAAATTTGATGTTGTCAAATAGTTTTTTTTATATATAATTCCACTATTTATGATTTATGATGAATTTATGAAGAACATTTTCCCTAATAACCCATACAATGTAGACATTATATGAGGAATTACGCGGCAGGTCTCCTTACAGGCTTTCGGCGGAAGACCTACTATCAGCTATCTAACCGAAGCGAGTATGCAAGGCCTTAGGTTAGGTCCCAATGAAAAGCTGTGTAAAATTTTAAAACGATTAACCAAAGACTTTTTAGAAAAGTCACAAGTGTAAGACAAATTAACCACTTCACAAGTTCCACTAACAGAGACTACAATGTAAAAAGTTGTGGCTAAAAATCGAGGGGCTACGTTACTTGAGGATTGACTACAATAGACGAGGGCATACTGTACATACAATCTATTATTCTTCCTACAAAGAGAATAATAGAAAACGAATGTGTATAAAGGTAGGGTCACACATGGCAAATATTTACTCAAAAAAGCGTAAACACTTTTTTTAGCACAAATTTGTTTGTCGTGTTTACTCTTACAAGTGTTTGTAAGATCTAACAGCATCAAATAAAATAAAACTAAATTTTTTGTTTTGAATCATCCTAAGTAAAATAAGTTTTTGAAATAAATAAAAGAATTCAAATATATTTGATTTAGTGGTTACGTCTTTTTCGTCAAATATTTGCCATGTGTGACCCTACCTTAAGATTTGTAAAAATATTTTTATGATACGATGCTTTCGTTCTGATCTGTAAATATTATATATTTTTATATGGTTGTACAAGAGCAAATATATGTAATTAAATAGAAAACCAAAATACATTTGAAAAATTTATGTAAAATTTACTAAACTGCAAAAAAAAATTATACTTTGCATAATATATACATTAGGGAGACCTTTATTTTACATTTTTCACTTCCTCTCTAGTTCTCAAATTTGCCTCTGTCATCTAGAAATTCAAGTTTTGGGTCAATATTTTCCAAAAAATTCAATTATAATTAGTTTTTATACCCTTCACCTTCCTGAGAAGGGTATATATAAGTTTGTCATTCCGTTTGTAATTTCCACAATATCATTTTCCGACTATATAAAGTGTATATATATTTCCGTCTGTCTGTCTGTTGAAATCAATTTTCTGAAGACCCCAGATATCTTCGGGATCCAAATCTTCAATAATTCTGTCAGACATGCTTTCGAAAAGTTTCCTATTTAAAATCAGCAAAATCCGTCCATAAATAACGGAGATATGAGCAAAATTCCGAGACAACCTCTATTTTTGGCCTATTTTTGATCTATATCTCGATTACTAAGTCATAAATATAGACAATATGGATATCTAATATCAAAGATATTTCAAAGTCCATTGCAACGATGTATATTAGGCTGTAGTATGGGTCAAAATCGGAAAAATGTTTTTTAACCCGAATTTTTTTTTCACAAAAAATATTTTGTTGTCATACATTTTTTTCCACTAAAAAATTTAAAAAAAAAACATTTTTAAATTAAAAAAATTTAAAAAAACCTTTAAAAACAATTTCAAAAAAAAAAAAAAATAAATTTTATATTAAAGTATAATTTGGTGAAGGGTATATAAGATTCGGCACAGCCGAATATTGTTTTATTCCATTTATCCATAGATGTTTAACCCTCTAATTTCAATTTCTAAAAAACTGGCTTAAAACGATGGTAATAATTTTTTTATGGTAAATTTTGGCATCTGATTTCAAAAACAACATTTAAAAGTTTATACAATCAATGGATTACCTGCCAGGTGGGAAAAACTAAATGAGAGCCTTAAGGCACCCTTGGAGTTTTAGAGATTGAAACATAGTCGGGTTTTAGTTAGTATAGTTTGTAAATATTTTATTGAAAACAACTTTTCTAATTGTTTATCACTCAAATCAGATAATTTGAAATGTTTGTTCACTCGACCAGCCATTTCATAAAATTTCATGGACAAAATTTGCAAATCAAAGCAAAGAAAACCAAACAACTTTTTGCTATGTGAGGGAAAAACTGAGGCAGCAAAACTAGTCTGCAATGCTCAAGAGTGAAGGCACTCATAAATTAATCACGTCTCTAAACAGTAGCTTACCTTTTTTACATAAATTTTACTCCAATATATAAAATACTAGCTGAACCCTGTCCGAGTTGCTGGCCCTTAGAAAACATCTGTTTTCTATTGCATCTCGATCTCGATTTTAATATAAAGAGTCTGACAAAACTAACACACGGACTCCTCCGACCTGATTTCGCACACGTAACACTTATTATCTGTAGCCAGATAACGGCGGCTGAGGTGGTTATATAACAAAGTTGTAGCAGGTCATGCTATGCCCTTAAAAAAAGAAACTAATGTATTTAAGGCAAATGGGATATTATATCTATGAATTCATCTTAAGGCCAGGGGATATACTTTTTTGTTTTTATACCCTACACCACCATAGTGGGGAGGGTATATTGGATTTTTGCAGATGTTTGTGATGCCCAAAAATATTAGTCTAACACCACCCTTAAATTATACCGATCGACTCAGTATCATTTTCATCAATTGAGTGCATCATTTTTTCTACCCAAGGACCAAGCCTATTGAAACTGGCTGAAATCCGTCCATTATTTCACCTAGCCCCCATACAAATGTCTTCCCGAAATTGGACCTTATCGGTCATAAATGTTTAATTTATATAGGTATCTACACAAGTTTTTCTCCAAATAAATTTTATATATACCGAATTTATGACACCAAATTTTATTATGATCGGTTCATAATTTGTCATAGCTCCCATATAAGGCCTGCTTCCGATAATCACTTTAACGAGCATAAATCTCCTTAAAATGTTGGTATACACATAAAATACAACATAAATAACTTTCATATAGACATTAATCACATGACTAAATTTCATGGTGATCGGTCCATATATGGCCCACTTCCGAAAATCACTCACGAATATAAATTATTGAAATTTTGAAAGAAAAATGTTTTTGCTCATTTACTTAGTGTAGGGTATTATAAGGTTGACCGACCATACTTTCTTACTTGTTTTTATTTGGAGTAAAAATATATAAATTATTTGGTGTACCATCTCGTGAGCCAGCCACATATAATTTAACATTGTAAAAACATGAATTTTCCATATGTCTGGCTTACAATAGTCAGGCAAAGCAAGACGAAACGGCAACTGTAGCCGCTTAAATTCAAATGGTCAAAGTCGTTGGGAATCATCGGTATGCGTGGAATCAGTACGTCTTCTCCTTCGAATCTGACATCGATGATTGTTTCCTCAATTAACGCGTTTAAGTTGCGGAGAGCATTATCGGTAATCCAACATTCTATGTTATTACATCTGGTGGCATTACGGCTGTTTCCAATGAATTCAAAAATTCACTAGGACAATTGGCGACTTGTTCTTCGTTCATTACTGTGTCAATCGATTTGTATTTCATTGTTTCGCCAGGCAGTTTCAAGAAGAGCTTGGAAAAAGTTTGTTCATTGCGCCAATCAGTACGTCCTTGTGATTACTGTAGTCAACATCCTTATTGTAATGAAGTGCAGCCTACTTTAAATCGATTCTTTCTCTTGATCGTGCCATTCGAGAGCGATTGGCTTCTAGTGTTTCGATATGCTTTTGGGGAGTCTCTGCAGCTCTCGATGAAGATACACTGCGACGCATTTGTTAAAGCCGTAATTCGCGTTTACTTTCCTTTTCTGCGGCTCTAGATGTTGCGATTTTTCTCAAGACGTGATTCACGTGCACTTTCTGCTTTTAAAAAATTGTCTGGAATCAAATACATGTTGTTGTCTATTTTGTAATATTAAAAAATATTATTGTAAAATTTCTATAAAAATTTTTTTTTTTTAGACCGAAAATCGAAAAAGTCCAATATAAGTGCCAACCTACTCTTAATGTACATCGTACATCCATATACTTAACATAAATGTGTCTGTATTAGTTTGTGTTTATGTTTTATATCATTTTTGCAAATTTGTAGCAAAAAGTTCAAACGAAAGTGAAGTGAAAATTACAATAGTGAGTTAAGAATTTTCAAGGGAAAACTTTTGATTGCACTTTATGTGTTAAAATGCCAAGACTAATTGTGGTTTTACTTGCTACTGAAAAGAAATGAACAAAAAACTACAATCTACAAAAAAAAAAAAGAAGCACAAGTACAAATAAATGAGAACCACTGCTGTTTACATTTCAATAAATATACGAGGGTATTTTTAAATGTACTTTTAGAATCTTAAATTTCAAATGTAAGTTTCTGGAAAAAGTTTCTCATATGTTATTAAATATATTAAAAATTTTTTTTATCGACATACGATTCAATGTCGCAAATATTTTTATACAACATTTAAAAATATTTTAGCATACTTTAAATGCGACACTCGCACTTTTGTGTTAAGCAAAAAATAGTGTAAGTTTTTATGGTTTTCTTCATTATTACTATCGGGTGAACTTTTGTTTAAATTGGAAAAGTAACTAGAAAGTGTGAATGTTACAACTAAATAAATAATTGAATCTGGTTTAGGAGTTTGTAATTATTTGGTTACATTTTTCATTATGTTTATTTAAGTAATTTAAGTCAGGTTTATCAAGTGTTAGAATAATTTTGTGTAACATAAAAACTTTATAACAAATTAGTAACAAGTATACTTCCACATCAGAGAACTTTGTGACTGATAGAGATAATGATCATGAAATTTGTAATACATAATATGCGGAAGCAAAAGACTTTAATTAGGCTCTTTATAAACATATTTCACAAAACTACAGTTTATGTAATTTGTCGTCTGAAGATCAGGTCGAATATACATACTTTATGGAGTTAGCACACTTTAAATGTATCGGTTCAGGAACCATTTCATTAGTCAATGATTTTTGTTCGAAATTATCAATCTAGGAACTCGTGCTACAGAAGATTTACAGTAGAAATACATTTTGTTAGGAACAATTCTAGATATTTTGCTTTCGAAATTGATCTTAAGAAGACTCAATAAGACTTTACCTGATAATAGATATTTGTATTATTTACTACCCTCTTCATTTGATTTAATCATCTATATAAACCTACCCAACATTTCCCAAATATAAAGAATATTCTGCGATTTTTAAAAATCTTGATGCTTTTCTTAAGACGTCCACTCTGTTATAATATTTATGATTTTACAGTGGTCAAGATACGATCCAACCTATTTTTAGTAAAACTACATAAAATAATAGGAAAGTAATTTATAAAAATTTAGAAAATGTATAAAAAGTAGTTAAATTATCGCCCAATCGCAATTTGTTCGACGCACTCGAAGGTTATGGAGAGCATGTTAAACTATCACCTTGTCAAGTATATAGAATCTAATAGACTTCTGAATGACAGACAATATGGCTTCCGTAGTAGTCGTTCAACTGGGGACCTAATGGCGTTTCTTTCAGAACAGTGGTGTCAATCAATACACAGAATGGTAAGGTAGTCGCACTCGATATTTCGAAAGCATTTGACCGGGTGTGGCATGATGGACTAGTTTCGAAATTGATGTCGTTCGGAGTCGGGGTTGAATTTTCTCGTTTTATTTCTAGTTTCCTTCGTGGACGTACTATAAGGGTAGTATTAGATGGGGTTTGCTCCGATAACTTCATATTGAGCTCTGGAGTATCCCAGGGCTCTATTCTTTCTCCTTCCCTTTTTTTAATTTTCATGAATGATTTACTAACAATCACTTCAAATCCGATCTATTCTTTCGCGGCTGACAGTATATCTGTCACTTATATTCATTTAACCTTAGACCAACTCTTTCTGAGATTAAACTCTCAAGAATGAATATGGATGACTCGATAAATCGTGACCTTATAACAATCTCCAGATGGGGTGAATTGAACCGGGTTAATGTCAACGCACTCAAAACTCAGTGCTACTTATTGACACTCAAACGTCTTGAGATTTCACCACAATCAATTCTTCGTATGGGTAATGCAACTGTAGGAGTTTCAGATAACCTAGGCACGAGAATACAGTGTGACGTCCGTTGGAACCGTCATATATTCGATGTTGCGAAGGAAACTTTTAGGTGCTTGGGCTTCTTGTGACGCTGTCGGACATATTTCTCCCCTTCCGACCTTCATCGCATATACACTTGCTTCATTCGTCCGAAGATGTAATATAATTCCCACTTATGGGTCGGAGCTGCAAGGTCAAGTCTAGAGCTGCTGGACGGGTTCAAAGAAGGGCGGTTGATCTTATAGGTGATGATACTGTTACCCGGTTTATCGATACTTTAGAACATCGTCGGAATGTGGGCAGCTTGTCCTTATTTTACAGATATTATCACGGGTGTTGTTCAGCAGATATAAGTAATATCATACCTAATACGCACACTTTCACTCGGAGCACACGACTATCACGCAGATCGCACCAATTTGCTATACACTTGAGCACCAACCGCACGACACATTATAGCGAAAATTGTTTGGTCGAACCATACGTATGTGGAATTTACTACCTGCCAACGTATTCCCGGCGGAATATAATATTTATCAATTCAAGTCAAACGTCAACAAACACTACTCTCTCTTTCCTCCTTCCCATAACTTAATTTCCTAACATCAACAACAAGTGTTGGTTACAAAAAAAAAAAATTACAGATCTCCAGATATTCATTAATAACAATCCTCCTTTTAAGACAAACAACGGGTTTTGGCAACAATGCAATTTAAACATAGTATGAAAACTCTACTTATAATAGTTCCCAAAACAGAATATTATCTTTGATTGGGATGAAACATTACACTTGTTCAGTATTTCGTTCAGTTTTTGTTGTTCTCAAGTACGTAAAATGGCAACAAAACAACTCGCGAAAAGTTTTGAGAATCTCACTTTCCTAGTTCCTCAGATATTCGACCGCCATAGTTTGTAGTAAAATAGGACACTGGCATCAACGTAATTTACACAAAGTTTAAAGATTCTTAGCGCCGTTTTTTCATTAAGTGATTATCTTTTTTCCCAACGAAAAACTGCAGATTAAAGAAATTTGGTTTTCTCAATGTCTCATTTGCAAATTATTTATTTATCGTACAGATCATCGTACAATCATCTGGCTGCTGTTCATAGTTTTTCTGTGTTTTTGTAAACAAAATTAAGTAGATTTTATAAACAATTTTTTAATAGAGGAATTAACATTAATTTGATGGAGGATGAACTCGAAGAACATGAGTTCCAAGTGAATGTTGAAAGAGTTTATCATGCCAGGCCTAACTACCTGGCAGATTTATGTCCACATGTTGTCACTTGAAGGCAGAGTTCCCAACTTTCGCATCTACTTTGAGAGGTATTGCCAACTGAAAATAATGATAATAGTAGTTAACGGATAGTTTATGGGCTTAATAAATTGATGCCGGGCCTTACAATTACATGCACTTGATACTCGATAATATTTATATACTTACAATTATTTTTCTACAAATATTCAATAATAAATAATACAATCCAGCACATTTTCAGCCAACTGCGTACCACGGTAACGACTAAAATCCTTCAAAGTTTTACTGCTTTCTCTAATACAGTTCACCAGATATTTGATAATACAAGCTGGCGCAAAAGTAAACTTTCGATGTTTTTTGGCTGTAATTAAAAAAAAAAAATTAAAAACTTTGATTCTTCTTGTGGATTATTTTTATCTGGTCTTTTAATTTTTTTTACATCAAGTCGAGAATATGATGTCATGTAAGTGGCCGCCGTTACAGTTGATTGTCATTTGAGCCCTTTTTATGGCATTTTCCATCACTTTGGCCAAAACTTCCCGCGATAGGTCCTCACATTCTTGACGGATATTGTCTTTAAGAGCTGCAGGAGTCTGAGGCTTGTTGACATAAACCCGCGACTTCAAAAAGCCCCACAAAAAGAAGTCTGGAGCGGTCAAATCAGGCGATCTTGCTGGCCAGTGCGGGCCAAAACGGGAGATTAGGCGCCCGGGAAATGCATCCTTCAGCATATCGGTTGTGGCACGTGCAGTGTGTGCCGTTGCACCGTCCTGTTGGAACCACATGTTTTCCAATCCCAATTCATCAAGTTGCGGCAAAAAGAACTCGTTGCTCATTGCTCTATAGCGCTCACCATTCACAGTAACCGTTTGGCCCGCGACGTCTTCGAGCACACCATACAGTGAATTTGAGCGGGTGTAATGGCTCTTCGTGGGTTAAACGCGGATTTTCAGTGCCCCAGAAGCGTGAATTTTGCTTATTTACGTACCCGCTAAGATGGAAATGGGCCTCATCACTCATGATTATTTTTGATGAAAAATCATCTTCCTCTTGGTGGTGATTAAGGATGGCTTGAGCGTATGTTAGACGCGATTGGCGGTCAGCAGCTAACAGCTGATGCACCGTCTGGAATTTGTACGGAAACATCTTCAAATCTTGTACAAAAATTCGCTGTAAAGACCGTCGACTGATACCCATTTGCGTGGCACGTCGTCTGGTCGATGTCGACGGCGCTTCCATGACATCCTCGGCTACAGCAGCAATATTCTCTGCAGAACGGCTACTCCGGGGTCTGCCATGCCTGGCAGCATCTCGTGTTGTGCCAGTCACTTCGAGGCGAGCGGCTAAACGTCGCAGTGCTTCACCAGTAGGCGTTGGACGGCCAGGAAATCTGCGACGAAATTCACGTTGTGCCAAAGTCACCGACCGATTATTGGTCAAATAAATAGTCAGCAATATTCCGCGTTCTGGAGCAGTGTAGAGTAACATTGTTTATTAACGTGTATTTCGCATGTGTTTACTACACAAATGTCAAAACAGAACTGACATTAGGGGTCAATCGCAAAATTTATAGCATTTTCTGATAGGAGGATTACTTTTGCGCCACCTTGTATTTATTTATTTTGTATGTGACAAATTACGTAAAATTATAAAAAAAAAAGAGTTTCTCATTTTTAGTTATCCAGATATTGTATGGAAGGGTCCACACCCACTGTTCCGATCCAGACCATTTTTTAGCTCACCTCCGTACAGTGATACGAAATTAATTCATACATAATTTTGCAATTATAGTTCTCAGGATGTTTAGAAATAACTATTAACTTTTTAGGTAGATGACTCATTCCCTGTTCGATTACTCCCATTTTTGTTTGAACCTCATTCACTGATAAGAAACTGAATCATTTAATGTTATAGTTATAGTACTCCAGATATTCGAAATTACTGTTTACTTTGTATGGGAGATGCCACACCCCTTGTTCCGATCCGTCCCATTTTTGGATAAACTTCATGCGCTGATAAGAAATTGATCGCATAAAGTTTGAAGAATGTCGAATTTATAGTTCTGCTATTCGAAAATACTATATACTTGCATCGGACGTTCCACGCCGACTAATTCATTCCCGCCCATTTTTAGCCAGACTGTGGAAAATGATAAGAGAGCTATTCGTACAAAGTTGGAAGAATTTCGGAATTACAGATCTCAAAATATTTAAAAATAACTAATTACTTTTGAGTAACTTGTTGCACTGATAAGAAACTAATTCATATGAAAAACTTTCACATTTACAGTTCTCCAGATATTCGAAAATAACTATTTATTTTAAAATGAAAAGGTTGCTATTCGGAACAAGTTTGAAGACTTTCACAATTATAATTAATTGATTCTTATAAAGTGCTTTGTATTTCTATCGAACAATTGCCTCCAGATGATGTAATGTTGCAGCTGAGTAGCTCAGAATAAATCACATGCATATCCAACTTCTATATTTAAAAGCTGGGGCATATTTATGTCTGTAAATCAGTTGCTTCGTAATATATAAAGAGAAACAGTTCACTAAAACAGAAACAGTTCCGAAGTCCTGAAAAAGATCTTAAACGCTTCCCAACCTATAAAATTAAGTAAGAGATACAATATGATGTTACAAGTGCATTTATATACCCCAAGACTATTTGATTTAATAAATTATTGCTATATATTCGTAATAAGAGTAGAACACCCCAGCAAAAATTTGATAATTATACAATAACTTATGTTTCAATGGCAACTACATACCGCCTTTATTACTTTGAAGTAGTCATATAATGACTTGTTTACTCCTTATTTTATTGTATGATTTTAACTGTGATCCAAAGTAATTACTTGGTTAAATTAAAGCTTTTACTGGAATGTTATGTACGGCCTACACTCCTTACTTATTTTGGTTTAATTATATTAAATTCTAAAATAAATTATCTAAGCATGTATGGAAATATTACATACTTACATATGCAATGACAGTCACATATTCTTAAATGTTATATATATATATATCAACATTAAAAGCTAAAGAAATATATATATAAGTTGTAATTATCCAAACTAATGTCAGCTATTAAGAAAGTAGAGAATAAAAAGTATTAACAATTTAATCCTTTAACTCGTAATTAAACGTAAGTAATTTTACCAGACACTTGAATACTTTTAATTTTTTTTTTATTTTCTTGTCATTTGCTCTTCTGTGCTTTAGCAGTATTTCACTTTAAGTCTCTTAAATCATTTGTTACATTTAAATCTTATCATTCTATTTGGAAGAAGACCATTTCAAATGCGCTTAAACTTTCAGAGCGGAGTAAAGGGAATGGCAGGATGATTAGTTAAACTTGGTTAGTTAGTCAGCCAACCAGGCATTCAGTCTGACAGTCAGTCAGTCAGTCAGCCAGTCACAAGTACAACAATTTATTTCAAGGTTATTTCACCAGAGTTTTGGGTTTTCATTTTTATTTTTCTTCGTCTGCTTTCATCTTCCACTTTATCTGCACTTGATTTGCCGAGGTTTGTCATGCTCTCCTTTATGACCTAGAAAATTATACTCTGGGGGTATGAAAACATTTACTTTTAGCCAAAATGGAAAGTTTTTAACATTCCATTTTTCTCTGTAATTTTAGCCGTTCTATTATTTACTTTTATACGTATATTTTCTTTTTTTTTTTGGGTTTGTTGTTATTCTTGGTTTCAGCTGTGTGCTGCTGCTTAAAGTATAAAATGAAATTTATTAACACTCTGGATTTTTATCATTCATTACAGACGCTCACACGGATGCTGATGTGCAGTTGAGGGTGCCGAGATGGGTGGAACGTGGTGCCAGTGCGACATTAGAATGTCTGCATGATGTGGATTCAAGTGTTCTATTTAAGGTAAGAATAACAAAAATGACGCTGATTATTATGATGATGATGTTTTTATTAAGTATTAATAAGTATTAGTTTAATACATCTTTTAAATAATTGGTTTTAGAATGAATATCTTTTGAAATTCAAGTCTACTTTTGTTTCTACTTACTTTGCCCATGCCACATCCAATTCAATATGTTTATTTATGAAACAAATTTAATAATAATAGACATTCAAAATAATTTACAAATAAATAAGGTAAACTGACATCACACTGCCTGTGGCCACGTAAGTTCTGTCCAGTCTACATTATCCAATTTAATCAGTTGTAACAAAATTAATGTCCCATAACAAATTATTTAAATTAGAAATTCAGATAAAATTATATATACATAATATTGCATGTAGGAACGTGTGATTTTATTGTAGGCTCACATGCAATGTTCACTTCTAAGTGGACTTAATTAAAAAAGTACTTTAATATAGATAAAATGACATTATTCAATAATACATTAATTACTTATATGTAAAGAATTTTAAATACATACATATGTATACACAAAAATATTATTATTTAATTCTTAATTAGTTTGTACGTTCTTTTCCCTAACGAATCAGCTGTTTTGCTTTTATTATACATCGTTAGTTTTTCTGTAACGTTGCCGTTCTCTTGCGGATTAATCAGTTAAAAACAGAATTTCTTCCGCAACGTTAAGTGACAGCACGAAACAGCTGATATAATATAAAAAATACAAATATAAATAGACGATATTATTACTATTATCATAGAATAAACGCATAGAACGGAAGGAGAGAGGAAAAAGTTACTCTCTTTTCACACATACAATAAAAAAATACATGCAATACAGTCTCATGAATTAGGTTTTTGACAACAGACTTAGGGTTTTGGCTCTCAGTTACCTATTTAATTGTTGTCTATGACTATTATGTTATAATTATAACTCTACATGTATATATACTCAAATATTTTAATCAGCTATATAATAAAAATTGTGTTTAAAAATCATTTACAATTTTATTTAAAGATTAGCCCCCATATGCATAAACAGTTTATAAATTTATCAAAGGTTTATGAAACTAATTTTGTATGGAAAATTTGTTTGATAAACCTTTGATAAATTTATAAACTGTTTATGCATATGGGGGTAGAAATTACTAAAATATTTTGCCGTTGCAGTTAAATCAAATTTAAAAAGTTCGGTTTTAATTATTAAAATTATATTTTAGAGTTCCAATTATAATGTAGTAACTGGTTGTCACAAACATATATTTGTTTACTGTAACCATATATATGGTTGATACAATCATGTGAATCATAAATTAACCATATTATAGTTACCACAATCATATTAATAGTTACTGTGACTATAATATTGTTGAAATACTTGTAAAAATTTTGAAACTGTTGCAGTAAACATGCACAACTATATTTTAAATGAATTATATATATCGGAAAAATAGTTTTTATATATTAGTTTGGAGTTTATTAGAAAAAAGTGAATATGTTTGCAAACAATTTTGCACAACCACTATGGAAGATATTTGCGAAAAACCAAAAGTCAAGGTTTAAATAAGTAATACAGATAACTTAGAGAAATAAAAAGCATTTTCTACAATATATTCCCATATTTTCTTTATAAAAAAACTTGCATTCTTACTTATGTCCTCTTGTATCATTCGTTTGTAAATAATTTTGCAATTGGAAGAGTAGTTTATAAGAATGCAAAGGTTTTTGAGACCAGCATATGCTAGAAGACTATTGTTGTAGTGTCGATTTTAATCGAATAATTACGATTAAAATTTATTATGGCGATTTCGATTAAAAAACAAAAAAAAAAAATAATTTTAAGAAATAAGTATGTTCAAATAGATATTAAATTATCTTTTATAATAAACAATAAACTTAATTCATTAAGTTTTATTACTTAAATCGAATGACTAGTGTTCGTTAGTTTATATATAGACAAATACAATTTTTCATTTTTAAACTTGGTGCTGGTGCGTATCAAAGGTTCTGATTCAATTATAATATTTTGGAATTAAAGACATAGTAGTATAAGTATACCTAAGCAATAAACGTAAAGTTTGGTGATGAAAGTCCACTTAAATACAAACAGAAAGTGATTCCTAAGTAAATATATATACCAATTTTTCGTAAAAAACTATGCGATATTTATAAAAATCTTCCTTAAGGTGCTATTCGACTACATGTGTTTTACATATGTACTGTAAATTTTTTCTTCTATAAAAGTTGTACACATCGTCTAATACATATGAAACATACCATGTGTAAAATACTCGTGGAAGTATATATGTACTTTTTTAGATTAGAGCAGGCTCTATTTTTCAGTGACAAACATAAGCAAAACAGTATTGAACTAAAATTGTTTGAAAAAAATAAATTGTAAAAAAAATTAAAGAAAATGAATAATGAACATGAAAAAGTGAGTAACATGAAAGTAAGTGGTTTTTACATACATTATACTTTTAATAACTTTATAATTTTTGCAATTTATACGCATTAAAAAGTCGGCTGTTGTTTACATTTATAGGTTATGTCCTACGGAAAAACATAGGCTGGTGTGATAGCAAAAATTATGAATCGCATGTAGAATGATTACTTCGACATACATTCGGAATAACATATGGATAAAAAAAGTTACAGTACATATGTAAAATACATGTAGACTGATACCACCTTTAACTAATAAATTTTTACAACTAAATCATTCGACTGTATTTAGAGAAAATAAAGACTATATTACTTTAAATTTGTTTATATATATTCTGATTTGAATATAATGAAATATATTTATATTTTTTCCTGGGAATGCTAAAAATCTGCAAAATTATGAATGATAAAAAAGTACAAAACAAATATTTTTGCCGAAGTTAGGCGGCCTAATATAATAAAATCATATATGGGCAATTCCACGAGAATGACAACCACGACTGACCATTATTTATGTTACCATTCACATGATTGTAGCAATCGTATATATGATTGTAGTAATTAAGTATATGTTTGTGGCAATCATTTTTATGATGCATTACTTCACCCTTTTGTATTGTTCTCGGATTATTATGATATAATGAAAATACAATGATTCTTTATTGACTATGCTGTAGCCGACTTTGCTGAACATAGCTTTGTGATATTCGGACATTTAGGTGGTCACAATGCATGAAAAAGGCGCAAAAAAATAAAATTTTCCCTAGACCTGACCCAGAGAAACGCCAGGAATATATAAACTTTTTTAACTGATATAACTTTTCCTGGTGGACAGAACCCCCGTCGATCACTGACCCCTACCATTTGTCACATAGTGTAATTAGTCATAGCTCCCATATAAGGCCTGCTTTCGAAAACAACTTTAACAAGCATAACTCTCTTAAAAATTTTGATATCCACATAATATTCAAAATAAATAATATTCATATAAGTACATAGACATATTCAACCACAAATCATCCGAATTTCATGGCGATCGCTCAATAATTAGTCATAGCTCCTATATAAGGCCAACTTCCGAAAATCATTCACGATAATAAATTATTGAAATTAAAAAAAAATAAGTGTTTTTCCTCATTTATGGTCGTGCTTGACTGACCATACTTTCTTACTTGCTTACTGGCTTATTTAAAAAAAATTTAATTTTAAGAATATTCTTCGATTTCTTATTTTCAGAATCCCTGACTACATACTTACACAAAATAATTGAAGTTCATGGTATTGAATTTAAACATATGTGAAATAAACCAGGTGGCATGTAATTTAGCATGTATAAGGACAATTGAATTATAGAGAGGTTGGAGTTAAACTACTTTCTTAATATTTGTCCATACAAAAACAAAGTTAATTAATTAAATAATTACTAAAGTAAACGTATGAGGTTTTTTTTTTGAAATAATTTAGTAAAGAACTAGAGGCGTAGGCGAAAGGAAAAAGTACTGAAAGTAATTAGTCTCCCACATATCGTATGGCTGCCAGATATGACGAGTTTTACAAATTTGTTGATTTTAAAAACATACACCATAGTGGGCTTTTATGACATACAAACTGTGAAACTAACTTTCCAACAAGAACTTGGTAATGAGTTGCAATTACTCCATAACTTGCTTTTCAGTGAATACTCCAAGCCCCCTGCATTACTTAGAGATTGTCATATAATGACTTATTTATTATCTGTTATATAACTGCTTATTATCTAGTAATTTGCATGAGCGCATTCTGTTTTTACTTATAACGACTTGTGTGAGTTAGTTAAGTCATTACTTCTTACTACACAGCAGTTAAGCACGTAGTCAACGTATCCCTTATAGACAGTAATCGTCACAAATGTGTTATCACTCGGCTGACTTCAATTTATATATTTTGGTCATTTGACCCGCATGTGCTCTTTGTAGTGCAGAGATAAGACAATTGGTTACTTTATATATCCCAAGTAATCTAGAGTGAAGACAAATGTCACTTAAGTGTCTCTAAGTAATCTGGAGTGTAGTCACTTTAAACATGTTGTGTGATAATTCGTTCAAACTGGTTTTATACAAATTGTGTTGATATAATTCTCATACAGTTTATTTTTATTTTTGCTTAAGTATGCTGGTATCTCACGTAACACAACATGAAGTCAATAGTCACTTTAGTGTGTATGCTGGTATCTCACGTAACACAACATGAAGTCAATAGTCACTTTAGTGTGTCTTAGTAACCTATAGTGAAGTCACTTTAAACGTTTATTTTGTACTGCACTTTAGAAAGTATTTATTTTACCCACCAGAAGTAATTTTTTGGAGAGTTGTCGAAGAAAGGTTTGTTTACAAGCTATCGTTTATTGGAATACCTATGATATGTCTTTTAGCTGAATACTTCAGGTCAATTGTCACTCGTACATGTTAAAATAACTAGTTATGTAGCTTAACAAGTTACCAGTTAGGTAGTTAGTAAGGTAACAGACGATATTTAACCAGTATGTGAATCCAATGCGGTGACTACTTTGGATCAGCTATTAGACAGTCTCATTGTAGTCAAAAAAGGACATGCACGTGTTAAAATACCTAGTCACGTAGCTTTTGAAGTAACTAGTTCCCACCTTAAATGAAGGGTAAAATCACTAGTTCGGGACTGTCTCGTAGAACTGCTGGGTAGTTTTCGAGGGTTAACAAAAAAATGATCTAAAAATAAGTTTTATGTTCATAAAAAATTAACTTAGAAGCTCTTATAATCTTATAATATGCACTTATTAACAGTTTTATTAAAAATTAAATAAAATACTCTTTTTAAAACATATTTATTATTTAGCACATGAACACAGATTGAAGTTGTTTGAGGCAAATTTTGCCAAAATGGAGTAATTTGAAAATTCAAACTTGGCGGGTGTTCAAGAGGATAAAGAAATATTAGTACTTTTTTAATACACTTAGGCTCGTTTTCTCAATGTATCGACAACTGCCTGTTACTAAATCTCAACATAAATGTATTAGGCCGATAAACTGTCCGTTAACAATTTTTGGTTTTCTCAATATACCGACAGTTGGCAATACCTCTTAAAATAGTAGTAAAAGTTGGGAACCCTGCTTTCAAGTGACAACATGTGGACATAAATCAGCTATTGAATGTTGCCATTGACAGCCGGAATCTTTTGAAACAATCATTATCCTCCATGTCTGCCAGGTAGTTAGTTAGGCCTGCCATGATATACTCTTTCAACATTCACTTGGAACTCATGTTTTTCGAGTTCCTCCTCCATCAAATTAATGTTAATTCCTCTATTAAAAAATTGTTTATAAAATCTATTAAATTTTGTTTACAAAAACACAAATACATAAAAACTATGAACAGCAGTCAGCTGATTGAATTTATCTGTACGATAAATAAATAATTGGCAGATGAGGTCGGGCCAGCTTTGCACAACTACTGTTCTGACGTCGCACTGTGGCGCCTATAGAACAAGTGAGGTTGCAAAAATCACAAATTTCATGTGTCCCCAAAAACATTGAATAAACCTATTTTACAGGAAATTGCCCAACGATTTCATAAGATATGGACCTTCAAAGTTGACCAATTTTAAGTGTTAAAAAAACATATAATTTTTATGTAATTTGGTCTGCTTTTAGATACAGTATCTCGAAAAGTAGGTAACGGATCGTCATTCTATATTTATATTTTCCATCTAAATAATGACCCTTTTAAAATAATGATATAAAAAGCTATTGTGTAAGTATAGAAGTGCCAGAATTTAACATTTTAACTCACTACTCTAATGGGAGAGTATTCACCAAGACAAATAATTTTTATTTCTATATATTAAGTGCCTTTCTAATAAAACAATATACAATACCTTATAAATTATAGCATTATAATCCGATAAGTTTTAAAATAATTTTACTGATTTTAAAATGCATAATTTTGAAATTATAATTAGCCCCTTAAAGCATTTAACATGAACTAAAAAGTACAGCAAAAGTATTTAATTGGGTTAAATATTTTGCTGTTCACCAAAAATGTGAACAAAATAAAGCAAATGCAAACCAACAGACGTGCTAAACAACATTTTAAATAAACCCCAGACTAAGGTCAAATAAATTAAAATGGTGCGGCATCGACGTTGTGGTCACGTTAAGACTAATTGCAAAACCGCGACTAATAAGTATAATTTACTGTATAAATGAACTCATATTCAACAAACCCCCAACATCGCTTGTAACATTCACATACACTTTATCCCCTCCCAGACATATCAACCTAATCCCTCTAAAATATGGTCAAACACAGCGGAATAAAAATGGAACAAACAAAAAGGATAACATACCCATACCACTCTTATACGTAGCACTCAACACTTGCACAACATACCAGCACTTGAAGGCAACATACAAATATAATTCAACATTAAGTGTTCAGCTCCCTTTTAATGGATAAATTAACCAGCAACACAACGCATTTTAAACGGTACTACGGCAAATGGAACATATACACAACAAAATGTAGACAAAAAGTAGAAAACAGAAAATTAAAGCCAATTAAAAGTCAAATGCAAAAATAAATACATACTAATGGAAACGAACAACATGATTGTAAAATTGTATTACAAGCATGTGAACTAAATAAATTTGTATCAGGGTGGCACTAATTTTCCACTTTTAGGATTTTCGATACACGCAAGGTCTAAATTTGTTATTCATTTGCAAAAAATCTAATGATGAAAGTTTAAACAAAATCAGATAACGTTTAGAGGTTCTCACAAGCTTTTGGTTTACTGCCCCCTGATCATTTCATTGAAAGCACGATCCAATTATTCACATTTCATATTCTTATATACAAAACACAAAATATAACAAATTCCGTTGTTAGTCATATCATGTATAATTCTTTTAAACAACTAGGAAGTCAAGATTCCTTTTTTGACTACACAATTTATAGTTGAAATTGAAAAAATACAAATTCAGAAAAACAAACTAATATTGAGAAAAACAAATTGAAATTAGGAAAACAAAATTAAATAAGAGATATCAATTTTAATATTGAGAGGCAAGTAATTGAAACTGAGAAATATATTGCTCATTTGCTGCAACAACGTCATAATTCAAAAAACCCAAATTTCGGGTTAATAGCGACATTGCATAGTAAATAAGTTGCTATTTACTGACAAAGTCTTGTGAACTAGCTTCTACAATAACACGCAGTATCGCCATAGAAGCATTTTGGGTTAATTTAATAACACAATACTTGCAATAACTTATTATTTTAGTTGTGCTTTGCCCTTTGTGTGCTCAACATAGCACAGTGGCTTAGAAACTTTTTTTTTTTTTTTGGAAATAATTCGGTATCTTGGGAACTCTTAGAGATATTATTACAAAAATTTCACACGGTTGGAGCTGAGGTGGTTATGAGTTGATTTGCATACGTTTTGTTTTCTAGCGTTAATGGGGGCCAGTGTGTGAAATGTTGCATGAAATATATGAAAAAATTTACAAATTTTCCGAAGGGGTAATGTTTGTGGAACTTCTGAGGAGTAAATTAAGACTTTTTATATAAGTATTTGATATTTCTGAAAGCGTTGGGACTTATAGATTGATACCTTGGTAAAATTTAATAATTTTATAAATTTTTAGAACCTCATTTACCTTAAAAACTAGAAAAATTATAATATGGTCATTTTCCATGAAGAAAAATATAAAATTTGAATAATTGTAAAATTTTAACCGTTAAAGATAACATAACAAAATTTGGAGTTAATGCAGATCTAAATGTCCTTAAAACAACGCTTTTATATTTGACATTTTTTATCTTAAAATGCCGAAATTCCTAAACCGGGAAAAATGTGTTCCAAAAAACTGAGTTTTTTTTAGAAAAGTGCCTACTGTGATGTTATTTACCGTGTGATAATAAAAGAACTTTGTAAATGTTTAAGTAACATATAGGGTTATACAAATTTGGAACATCTTTGAAGATCGGTGCTTTGCCTTTTAAGAATTTTTTACTCAAACCTAAAATTAATGTTTAAAATTTGCCAAATTTGGATAGGCCTAGGTGGTGTTGTATCAGCTTTAGTGATCCAAATTTTACTTTACACGCTTTTGCATTAAGTTTTCTTTCTGGATCACATAAAATTTGTGAATAGTTCCGAAGAAAAATTTTTTCTAAAAAAGAAAAAACTTAAAAAATATGTCCCTTTTTATATGTTCAAATTTTGGATGCGTGTAACTTTTTATAGGGACAAGTAATTCTTATTTTATTTATAATTTTATCACCAATATAGTTGAAATTTTAAAAATAAATTTCGATATTCCGTTGGCCTGTCATCTCTAAAAAACCATAAAAAGATCGAGCAAAATTAAAAAAAAAAAAAATAAATAAATAAACGTAAATATCTTTTCAACTAATAGAGATAACCTTCACATGTAGATCTTCTTAAGAATTATTTATATTTTAAATTTCAGTTCATTCCGATCATAAATGGATTTTTGGCGTTTATTTAAAAAAATTGAGACCCAAGGTGACCAACTTTGAGGGGCAACGCACTGGCCACCATTAGCGCTAGGAAGCTGAACTACTGGAAATCAACTTGAAAATATCTCAGCTCTAACCATGTGAAATTTCGTAACAATATTTCCCAAAAAAACGTTTCTAAACCACTGTGCATAGTTAGAAATGTGACAAATGTGAACTGCCGCAAGCTGCCAATTCAATTCTATAAGAAACTAAATTTTAATTAAACTAAATGCTTACGCTAATTTAAATTAATGGGAGCGATGTGCATCTTCCTTTGCAATGCACCGTAAGCGGGGTTTCATATTATACCACACTTGCCCATAAGAATTGCTTAGTTGTAATATTATAATATGCGCGTGTATGAAGTGGGTCATTGTTCTAAGTTACACTAGGCTGCAGTGTAATGTGTTAACTTTTATTTTTCATTTCTTAAATCTAAAATATAATTACATTTACACATTTGTTTGGCAAACTCTCAACTAAGTGCCTACAGAGATATTGAGGAATAGCCTTCCAACACATTTCGATGTTTTGCCACAATTCATCAGCTTTTTTGGGATTTTTTGCCTTCCATCCACTTTTCAACTTCACTCCACAAGTTCTAATTGGATTGAGATCAGGAAATTGAGCTGGCCATTTTAAAACCTTTATATTTTGTTCCTCTAAGCAGCTCTTCACAAGCCATGAAGTGTGCTTTGTGTCACTGTCGTGTATGAAGTGCCACATTAACCGTAAATTTTCGTCTGCGTATTTCATCTTTGTATCTTCTATAATGTAATCGTTAACATGGTGATCCATTCAAGAAAATGCTCCTCACACCATAATGTTACCGCCACCATGCTTAATTGTTTTGATGGTATATCTGGGATTGTGTTGTGGGTTAACTGAACACCATTCAAAGGGTTTTCCATCGCTCCATAAAATATTTTTCCAAAAACTCAATTGTTTCTTAATATTTTCATTGGCAAAATCCAATCTAGATTTAAATTTTTTTTTTTTTTTGTGGAGACGAAATGTATTCGTTGTGCGATGCATCCACGTAATGAAGCCACCGTCTTATAGTTCTAGATGATATATCAATAACAATTGATAACTAATAATTTAATTTTTAACTTTTTAGAACTTTTAAATTGGTGAGCTTTAGGGGCTCTTACGACTATTTCATCTTCCCTGACTGTGGTTTTACGGGGATTGGGGGATCTGGGTACATTATTTGAGGTTTTAAATATATCAAAATGTTTCATTGCATTATCAATTTTTCTTCTAGAGCAACCAAGTAAGTGTGAAATTTCGTTTACTGTCTTCCCGAAGCCTCTGTGATTAAGTATTACCTTCCTTACTTCTTCGGAACAACTTGGTTCTTTTCCTATACCTGATGATTAATTTTTTTATACATATTTGCTGAAATCATTTAAAACATACCTAACAATAAAAAACTCAAACAAAATTAGATATTAAAAATATGTTATTAAAATGGCTAAACTAAAAACGTTCTAATTATGTGTCCACTTTAAAAACCACACTTTCGCTAAATAATGACATCATTTGTAAGAAAGCTGAATAAAAAAGGAAAATAAAGAAGGAATAAAGTGTAAAAGGGATCAGGTTTATCTTTCCAGTGGACAATTCCCATTAAAATATCAAGAGATTAATGTTCTCATTAAAATCGAAAAAATGAGAGATCATATTTATATTCTAATTACATGTCCACCACTGTATATAAAAATGAAATAGTCCATGTATGTAAAGACATCACGTGAGAACGTCTGGAGCGATTTGGCTGAGTTTTTTATTCGATTCGAAATTTTCAGGAGATTGGGATTTCTAAATAAGAGATATTTTTTGGAGAAACTTGAACTAACATTAGTAAATAGCTATCGATTGAAAACGGGACGTTCAATTATTTTAAAATAAAATGTAAAAACTATTTGAATTGGATTTAAACAGTTGTTTTGTTTTTATTTTAAATATTGGTGCTTTGACCCAAAACTTTGAAATGCAATCTAAATGTTTGCCAATTTTGCTAAAATTATCAGCATTTGGGTTTTGGATGACGGCTAACATTTTTAGAAATTGAGAGCATCGTAAAATTGCATAAGGGCCACCCTAATGTGTATGCGTAATTGTATGCAAAAGTTTGTAGGATAAACTGATACTTATGTAGCTATTCCAGTACCTACATTAATTATGTTGGTAATTGCAGCACACTACAAACAAGGAATATACTACATATTTGTAAATAAGTAATTATTTACACTCACGGGTATTGATCTATATTTGAAAGTATTACTAAATAATATTCAGTTCAAGTTTGTCCAATAACGTATGTCTTGTTACATAATTAATGTAATATTAACAAAAAAAATAGTTACGATCATAATCAAAAGAGAAATATAGATTCAGATAGTTTTAACCATAGAATAATATATCCATAGAAGCGTTACTGAGAGGGAAAAAACCTAAGTCTGTTGTCAAAAACATGGCAAATATTTGACGAAAAAGACGTAACCACTAAATAAAATGTATTTTAATTCTCTTATTTATTTCAAAAACCTCTTTTACTTAGAACAATTCAAAACAAATATTTAGTTTTATTTTATTTGATGCTGTTTGATCTTACAAAACACTTGTAAGAGTAAACAACGTCAAACAAATGTGTGCTAAACAAAGTGGTTACGTCATTTTCGTAAAATATTTGTCATGTGTGACCCTACCTTAAGTCGTGAGAATGTATTAGTACATAGTTTTGAGTTAGTATTGATGACTTTTTAATTTTCACCAGACACACAGAGTTCTATAAAAATGTTTACATTTTAATTAATTTAAATTTTCTTCTATTTTCAATACCAAAAATAGAAACTCTGTTCCATAAATTAGATTCTACCACAGATAAAAAAAGTGTCAAAAATTAATAAAAAAAAATTTTTTTCATTTGAGCAAAATTAAAGCGTTTTGTAAATAAAAGTGTCCTGCAAAGTATTAAAAAAAATAGCCAATAATTGTGTACAAGTGTAATAAAGCGGTTCGGTCTTTATTACGTCGGAAAATCGAAGTTAAAATTTCAAGTATTTTGATGTGTTTAATTCTCTCACAAGTATGTTGAATTCACGTGTGAAGAGAGTAATTATTGTTACTCTCAGCTTACTCTCAGTTGCGCCTCTAGTTGTATCCTATGGTTTTAACCAAAGTATAACAAGTAGTCCGACTCACAGTACCTAACCCTATAGATGTGTTAGTGAAAAAGTACCTAAGTCTAAATATGTGTTAGTAACAAAAATGTATATGTGTTGGTGCCTTTTTAATTTTCACCAGACACACAGAGTTCTATAAAAATATTTAAATATTAATTTATTTAAATTTTGTTCTATTTTCAATACCAAAAATTGAAACTCTGTTCTATAGTTTAATTTACACCACAAAGAAAATAAAATGTCAAAAATAATTTAAAAAAATATATTCTAGTTTGTGCAAAATGGACGTGATTCGGAACTGAAAAAGTGCCAAATGTGTTAAAAAAAATTAATAAATAATGTGTGTTAATGATTTAACGTGTTGTGATCTATATTTAATCTACAATTTTCGGTTAAAATTTCGAGACTTTTGATTGATTTACATCTCTCACAAGGGTGTTGAATTCACATAGTACCCGTATATGTGAAAGAGTAATATTGAAAAATAGAGAGTCGGACTACTTGTTATATTTTAGTTTTAACTCTCTGATTATAATTCATGAGTATTACTCATTATATTTGTTCCACTTTATTGTCGTGAGAATTTGTTTAAACTATTATATATTTTGTCAATGGTATTTCTATATATTATCTCATGTCATATACACCTCTGGATAATCGATTGAAAAATGGGAAATTGGGCTAGAGATTATCTTTTGCTATATATTTACAAAAAGTTGATAATTTCTTATATTTTCCTTAAAATTATCTTTCTAGTTATAAATAAATCGGATAAAAATAGTCCAATTAAATACCAGCAAGAGTTAACAATTTCAAAATAATCCCTTGGCTTGATAACTGAATCCAAATTCGGAATTTTGCAAATTCAAGTCAACTCAGAAATACCTCAGTTTCAAAATTGTCTACGTAAGAATACTCAGCCTAATCTATATAAGTATATCAAAATTAAATGGTCCATGTATATAATGGCATCACGTGAGAACGGCTGGAGCGATTTGACTGATTTCTTTTCTATTCGATTAGATATTCAGGAGTTGGTTTGTAAAGAAAAAAATTTCAAAAATTCGGAAATTTAAATTTTTTGTATATTTTTTTGGACTAACATTAGTAAATAGCTACCGAGCGAAGCCGGGGCGGTCAACTAGTAATGAATAAAAATTCCCCGGGAGTTTTTTCCCTTTCCCATTTTTTCTGTCAAATTCAATGGAAAAAAACTCTCGGAGAATTTTTTATTCATAATTGGACTGACTATGTAGTTCTAAATAGTTAATTGATAAAAATTGAAACATTTAGTTGGAAAAGAATCCCAGCATTCCCAAAAAATATTTAAAAAAATCCCAAAAATAGGAACTTTAGGATTCTTGATTATTAGGACTACATTTAGTACGAGCCTGTGTGTTACATTAAAAACTTACTAAGGTATACAAAAAATGTTTTTCGTTTGGGACTCTCTGCTTTGGGGTTTTAGAAAAAAAAGGATTTTAAGGACGCCTTGTACAAATTGGACATCTTTTTTATGTTGGAACAATCTCTGCACTTTTGTAAACTTCCTTTTTTGTATATGTGTTTTTTTTACCGAATATCTGTGAAATTAAAGATTTCTGCAGTTTTTTACATTATTTAAGTCCTTTTAATAACAAATCTAAGGGTGGAAACAAATATACGATTTCGGAAAAGCAAATCCCTTAATTCCCAAAAAATAAACAAAACATTAGCTTTTTAGCATTTTTGGTATTCTAAATCATTGATAAAATAATAATATCGATGCTTTAGAATAAATCATTGTACGAGTATATAAAATTGCTGCGCATTTTGGAATCCCAGCTTTAGAATTGTAGAACACTCACACAGCATACGCACTGGTAAATTCGGAAGGGACTAGGGAAATCTCTATTAGCATATTCTATTTTTTTTGTTTTAGACAAACCACAAAAAATGCATATCATGATTCTAGGCTATTTAAAATATACACGAAATCTCTAGCACAGTTCCGAGAACACGTTAGTATGCGGCTAGGTGAAATCATGAAACGATTTCAATGGGTTTCGTCCTTGGGACAAAACGGAAACATCATCAAGTTATCCTTAAAATGGAGCAACGATTTTGTGTTTTAGTAAATTTTCAAAATCATAACAGAAGATTTTGAAATACATAAAGAAAAAATAAATGAAACTAATTTCTGATAAAATATCCAATTAACAATATAAATAATAGATTGTGTTTATTTCAGATTTTTTCAATTTATGTATTTAGATTTTTTTTTTTTTTTTAATTTTAACTTGAAAATAAATTTACTCGAGTATTCGACAATTATTTATCGAACAATTTTTTTTCTTAATATTCCCCACGATTATTCCAATGACAGTCCTAGTCCCGGAATCTGTTGTAGGAATACCACTCAAACGATGCGATTTATGTTCCTAATTAGGAAATTATGACAAAAGAAAAATCTGCACTATCCTATCTGTAATTTAAAACTAAGATTTCATTACACATTTTTCAATAAAGTATTTTATTAATTGTTTCAAATAAAACACTGTCAGTATATTGGAAAAAATATAGATTTTTTTTATTTTATATGTATAAATAATAATGCTTATTTATAAGTTCGAATAAATCAAATTGTTTAAAGTTTTTTTTTGCGTATTATTTATATGTGAAAAACCAACGCCCTGCAAGGTTTTGGCTGCTTAAAGCGTAGTTTCCTTCAATTTGTATTTGTTGTGTGAGTGTGTGTGTGTTACAATACAAACATTTGTAAATTGTTAACAAAGTGTTACACACCAAAGTAAACATTTGTTCAAATATAATTATTGGTATAGAAATGAATAAAAAAGAGTAAAAACAAATTTACTTTTGAGTTCATACCAAATAAGCTACTTTTCATTTCATTTTGTTTATTTTAGTTTTTTTTTAATTATAAAGGATACCGCTTATGCAAGACTAAATAAGTAATGGATGAGTCAGTAAAAAATATATCCCATGAGGCGATTGAATGATTATTAAAACCAAGGGGGAAACGTGTTAAACCCGTGACTTGTTAAATATAGTAAATATTACTTAAATGGACTAAATATGTTTGATTGTTATGGAAATTAGCTCACAAATATTTATTTTTTTTCTACGAATTATTACGAATTTTGTCATTTCGTTTGTAAAACATAGAATTATTGGTCGTAGACCCACAAGTTCCTTATAAAATTCAAAAGCGTTTCCTATGTCTGTCAGTTGAAGGCACTATTTTTTGTTTATCATGCAAAACTCTAAATATATCCCTAAATAATGTCTTATACTTTCAAAATAAATATTTCATAAAGGGTGTTTTTTGAAGCCCCATAGAACTTACGAAACGATTATGTTCTACTGCACTCACTCGGACAACCAACATATATAGATTGACGCTGAAAATTTTCCATATTTACTTTGAAAATCAGTCATCGATTAGCGCAACTTATAGAAGACTGTTATATCTCAAAATTGTGTTCAGCGATGATACTTTGTTAATAAACCAAATTGCCGCATATGGAATGACACCAATGCACAGCAGATCTATATAGATCCTATAGACTCCATTACATGGCATTATCGGTGTTTATTTCTTCAAAAATGAAGCCGTAGCTCGCTTTACGGCCGATAGAGATAGTTACTGCACCATGATCAATGATTTTCTGTTAGAAAATCACTGGCTTATTTTTGCTTATAAGCCAGTGACTTCATTTGACCCACATGAAATAATCGGGATGCCAATTGACAGGAGCATTTCTCGAAATCAAGTTATCGCCAAATTTTGATTTCAATAAATCGATGGTTGCGGTCTCCATCTTCTTGAAACCACAACCATCGATTTATTGATATCAAAATTTGGCCATAACTTGATTTCGAGAAATGGACCTGTCAATTGGCATCCCGATTATTTCATGTGGGTCAAATGAAGTCACTGGCTTATAAGCAAAAATAAACAAAATACAATTGACACCTTGGAGGCCAACATTGTTCGTGTTATATGTGACAATCGGCCAATCCAGAATACCCATCGTCAACAGCCGCGGTGGTCATATGTCTGAAATCATTTTCAAATATTAATGCCATCTACTAATCTTAGGAATAAAATAAATTTTTTGATTAAAATTTTCTTCAATTTCAAATTCTATCGGCCTCAAAAAAAACCCTTTATAACAAAAATCTGTCTGTATTAGACTAAAAATTGTAATTAATTTTTCCCAGCTTGGCTCATAATTAATAATAAATTGATTTTAAAAACAATTGTCCAAAAACTCTAACCGCAAATTTGTATCCCACTTAACCCAATTCATACCCTTGTGAGGTTAAGTAAGAAATTTTTATTTTGCACTCATAATATAAAAACATAATTGAAATGAAACCAGATAAAACAAACAGCCTCAGGTGTAACCTTTGGTTAGTTGGAGGTTCATACATACATACATACATATGTACGTGGGAGAGAAACTTATTTCCTTCTCTGCGAACACTGTTCACTCACTCATTCCTTTTGAGTCGACGTTTCAACAAAACCTGTCAGGTTTTCTATTCTTTCTATATGTTTCTTTATATATCAATTTAATAAATATCAACGTCATCGCTGTCAATAATGTTGAACCACTTATGTCTTGGATTTTTTTCTCTCTCCTGTGGCCGCTGTGAAAATAACAAAAAAAGGAAAATAAATATAAATATAAAATGGGGGGGAGAAACCACTAGAGTGTGGGTTTACAAGAGTAGAAAATGGCAAAATAGTATTTGACATGAAAATGTCAATCAATTTTCATTCTGACAACTTGGGTTTTTTACAGGATCTTATTTCTGATTTTATATTTAAAACTGAGCAGAGCGTACGAATGAGGTTTGTATTTATTATTACGTGCATGTGTGCACAAAATTAAGAAGGGGCCAATGTTTTCAAATTATAAAAAATGTATGTGGCAAAAAATTTTATAATTTAAATATAGATTTTGCTAATGTACATTAGAGTGGCGCGAAGGACAAAATTTTTGTAGGAATACCTTTAAAACGTTGCTGAATATGGAAAAAATTAGACAACTCTTACCACAGATTGAGAATCTAGATATAAATGGATCTCAACTTGTAAGAAAATTATATTCGTCTGTTGTCAAATCTTACCACCAATATAAACTCGATATTTTCTAAAAAATAAATCAGAAATGATTGGTAAGTTAGAAACATACCTGAAATTTAAAAATTTTGGTACATACAGCCATCTTTTTATTTTTGCTCCTTTAATACGTAATAGAACACCTTTCATGGTGCGACATTTTTTCCTTAATAAGCTTAAAATTACAACTACTTTTAAAGTTTTTCAAACCAATTTAAAAAATAAATTTTGTACCTTTTCTTTGGACAAAACTTACAAATATTTCATTCAGATCTGATCATATTAATACGATTTATTGGAGAGATATTCTAGCATTAGATTTAAAAAACACGTTCCTCGGAGCTTTCTAGTGTTAATGTACATACATTAATGTATTTTTATTTGTACTTTGAGCACAAGACCGTTTAGGTTTTCGGGTATGTTGTGTCTTTCCAAACTTTTAATCCAAGTATTATTTGATTTTTTTTTTTTTTTTTTTTTTGATCAATTTACCATTGGAAAGCATGCCAGTTATTATGTTTAATGTCAATTATGTTCATTTGTTGTTAATCTGATTAAAATGAGTCACCAGAAAAAAGTGCGTACTAAAATTATTAAATATTTTCAACAAAACCCAACTTGGTCCTACAAAAGGTTGGCCAAACAATCAAAGGTCAGCTATCAAACTTTTTCCAATGTTATTAAACAGTACCGGGAGAACTTGTCTGTTGATATAAAACCTGGTTCAGGTAGAAAGAATGGTCCACATGATGTTTCTAGAGCCAAAAAACACATCCGGTAGTAAAGAAGCCCGGTTAGGTCAGCACTCGGACTATTTGGTACGAAAAGTTAAGCCAATGAAGGTTTAAAAGCATACAAGGCTCAAAAAGTTCCTGACAGGAACTCTGCTAAAAATTTAGATGCCAAAGACAGAGCACGGAAATTTAAGTCAAATTGTGAACAAAAAATATACCTGCTGCATAATGGGTGACGAAATGTGCGTATGGAAAATTTTTCGTAGCTTCTGGGTCAATTTTTTTATGTTGCAGATGCTCGAGGGAATGTTGAAGAAAAGTTTAGGACCCAAAAGCATACAAAATTTCCCAAAAAGTTCTTGGTATGGTAAGCAATATGCAGTTGCTACAAAAAAGGCAAACATTTGTTACAAAGGACTCTATAAATACCGAAATTTACATCAAGGAATGTTTAGAAAAAAGGATGCTTCCATTCATAAGACTTCTTAGTGTGTCCACTTAATTTTGGCCTGACTTGGAACGCTGTCACTATGGTAAAAAAGGTCTTGAGTGGTAAAAGAGCAATAATTTGGTATTTGTACCAGAGAGGCAAATTCTCCAAACTGCCTGGAGCTGAGTCCAGTGGAGAGATATTGGGCTCTTGTTAAAAGAGAATAGAAGAGCACAAAAAAGGTGTCCAAAAGTGTGGTAGATTTTAAACGGAGTTGGACAACCTGTTTGAAGAAAGTGACATAAAGCACTATAAAAACTATTATGGAAGGGTTTTCGAAAAAGGTTCAAAATTTCATCATTAGTGATTAGAACTATAAAAATATTTTTTTTGGTAAATTGTAACAATATTTTCAATCAAACAAAAAAAGATTCAAAACTGGTTTAGTGGTTTTATTTTTATTAACATATATGTATATTAACAAATTTTCAATCTCAGTCCTTAGTATTCTAATATCTCCAGGGGGTGTAAAACATAATTCTTCTGGTCTAGATATTGGTTATGAATTTCTTACTGTGACAATATCAATACGATTTCGATTTGTTGTAGTGCCATTCCTACAGTAGATTAAAATAAGCGTTCAACGTGATTATCTAGTGTTAGTATTCATATATTAAAGTATTTTTATTTGTACTCTGAAAACGAGGCCCTTTAGATTTTAGTCGTGTAATACGTATTATTCTTATATCTCCAAGGGGGGCTAAAATATAATTATTCTGATCTAACTGCTGGTTCCTTAAGATCCTCCTGTAACAACTTTTCTTAATGTAATTTTGAGTACATTCTTCCCTGAACTGAATCAGAAATCTATATATATATAAATACAAGGGCTGACTCACTCACCCACTCACTGACTCATCAACGGCCAGCCCAAACCACTAATGCGTCATACACTAAGAAGGGAATTTTGGATATTCGAACGCTAAGGGCTATAAAACGGGATAAACCAATAAAAATAGAAATAAAGTTTTTAATATGTCCACCTTTAATCAAAAAAAAGAGCCGACAGGTGTCTGGTACTCTTTGGAAATTCGATATTCTAGGTGGCCAAAACAGGTAAAAATAGTACCAGTAGAACCCAGTTAATCCTTATATCTACTAAATTGATAAACATAGAAATACAATTTTTAATTCATTCATAATGAGTAGAAATCGTTTTGGTACTTTTGTAAAATTTGAATTTTCAAGTGGGGAAAATTGTACCCTTTTTTGGAACTTTTTTAATAAAAGTTTGTTTTAAAATAAAAATACCAAGAAATATTATTTTGTAATTGCACCTTTTACTGATAATTAATATGAACATTTTTGAAAATTATTTCCACACGGGCGAAAAAGAACCCAAAAAGCGGGCAAAACCGGACTATTTATTCAAATTAAAATTTTAATAAAGACAAAATATCCTTCTAACAATACAAAAAAGAACCCACAATATGTTATTTGGATCTCAAATACTAAGGGGTAAACACGGGTAAACTTTAATACATATATTTTGGTACTTTTTTCAAAATCATTTCTGCTATTCTATTTTAAGCTCCTTTATTTTAATTTTTTCCATAAAAATGTTTTACCTCCACTGAGTTCCGAACCCAGGTTGTTAGTGTTCGATAGGTTTATCCTATTAGACCTATCGCAATAAAAAACGATAGGTTTAGTAGGACATTTAAATGAATGAATTTATACAAATAACATTAGACATACATACCTACTTGAGATTAGTAATAAACCACTTAATACTATTTCTTCGCATTTAAGATTTTTAAGTTATTTCTTGAGTATAATGGGATTTTATCCAACTTTCGTATGTTTCTGCGTTACTGATTCTAGCTAAAGAAATTTAGAGGTTTTTTTTCAAAAAAATTTGTTTGATTTGGTGATATTAAACTTTCTTCTTACAGTTAATACTATTATCTCATAATAATGATTCATACTTGACTAATAAATCTTTTCTTTCTTCGGATGAAATTGTTTTCTTATTTTTCTGAACTTAATATTTTCAGTTTATTTGGCTTATCTGAGTATAGTAGAGTTTCATCTAAAAGAGACTTAATAGTATTTTTCATCTGAGTCTGATTTTAATAAATCTATAATATGCTATATACTCCAGGGGTTAGTAAGGAATATAGCACATAGTGATTTTAATTTATACTTATGGTAGCGTTTGTTTGTGAAATTAAATCTAGGTAAAAGTGAATGATACATAGTACTTTCTGTAACCGATAAAATCCAATGTTTCGATTATATCATACAGGAAATTACTAAGATTCTTAATATTAAAACATCTAGGAAATTTAGAAAAAATTAATAATTCAGAATAATACTCTTGAATGTGATATGAGTCAGGATATGTGTGATATAAGAAGATTAAATTTTCTGTGGAATGATTCACATATGGTAATGATATATAATGATAGCTAAACTCTCCTCTATATTTCTGCAAAGTTTCTAGGTAAACACTTATTTAGTTTAAAGGTTATGAACAAAAATATAGTATAAAGCAAAATTTTCCTACATATTTATATGGAAAAAATTAGCGTATACTTAATATTTAACTCGAATATAAATAATTATAACTCATACATCAGTTAATGTTAGAGAACTAGAATGAAGTATTTTTGAAACTAAGGATTGAATCACAATGTATTAAAAATATTATTTAATATTCAATAATTAATTATTTTTGATTTACATTTTTGTAGTTATATGAGAAAAATCTAATATTTGGGAGAATTTAACTAAAAGTATTTAAAAAAAGTTGTTTCTGCTAAAAATGTTTTCGTTAGTAATTTTTCACATTGTGAGCAAAACTTATGTTTGTTTCCAATTGAATATTTAAAAAAAACTTCTCGATATATTGATGTATAAATCAAGTTTGTAAGTTACTTATTTAGGGTTGTCAGAAAATTTATTGTAAATTTTCATATTGTGAGCAAAACTTATGTTGGTTTCCAATTGAATATATAAAAAAGACTTCCCGATATATTGATGTATAAATCAAGTTTGTAAGTAACTTATTTAGGGTTGTCAGAAAATTGATTTCAACATACAGACGGACAGATGGCTTAATCGACTCCGCTATCTATAAGGATCCAGAATATAGGGTCGAAAAATTATATTGTGGAAATTACCAACGGTATGACAAACATATATATGTATACTCTTCTCACGAAGGTGAATGGTATAATAATGTAAAATATAAAGTTTTTTTCTTAGTAAAGTCATACGTAAAGTACAAGGTGGCGCAAAAGTAAACTTCCGATGTTTATTGCTGTAATTAAAAAAAAAAAATGAAAAACTTAGATTCTTCTTGTGGATTATTTTTATTTGGTCTTTAAATTTTTTTTACATCAAGTCGAGAATATGATGTCATCTAAATGGCCGCCGCCACAGTTGATTGTCATTTGACCCCTTTTTATGGCATTTTCCATCACTTTGGTCTTCACATTCTTTACGGATATTGTCTTTAAGAGCTGCAAGAGTCTGAGGCTTGTTGACATAAACCCGCGACTTCAAAAAGCCCCACAAAACGAAGTCTGGAGCGGTCAGGCGATCTTGCTGGCCAGTGAAAATGGCCAAAACGGGAGATTAGGCGCCCGGGAAATGCATCCTTCAGCATATCGGTTGTGGGACGTGCAGTGTGTGCCGTTGCACCGTCCTGTTGGAACCACATATTTTCCAATCCCAGTTCATCAAGTTGCGGCAAAAAGAACTCGTTGATCATTGCTCTGTAGCGCTCATCATTCACAGTAACCGTTTGGCCCGCGACGTCTTCGAAGAAAAAAGGTCCGATGACTCCTCCTGCGAAAACAGCACACCATACAGTGACTTTGAGCGGGTGTAATGGATCTTCGTGGGTTACACGCGGATTTTCAGTGCCCCAGAAGTGTAAATTTTGCTTATTTACGTACCCGCTAAGATGGAAATGGGCCTCATCACTCATGATTATTTTTGATGAAAAATCGTCTTCCTCTTGGCGGTGATTAAGGATGGCTTGAGCGCATGTTAGACGCGATTGGCGGTCAGTAGCTAACAGCTGATGCAGCGTCTGGACTTTGTACGGAAACATCTTCAAATCTTGTATTAAAATTCGCTGCAAAGATGTCGACGGCGCTTCCATGACATCCTCGGCTACAGCAGAAATATTCTCTGCAGAACGGCTACTCCGGGGTCTGCCACGCCTGGCAGCATCTCGTGTTGTGCCAGTCTCCACGAGGCAAGCGGCTAAACGTCGCAGTGTTTCACCAGTAGGCGTTGGACGGCCAGTAAATCTGAGACGAAATTCGCGTTGTGCCAAAGTCATCGACCGATTATTGGTCAAATAAATAGTCAGCAATATTCCGCGTTCTGGAGCAGTGTAGCGTAACATTGTTTATTGACGTGTATTTCGCATATGTTTACTATACAAATGTCAAAACAGAATTGACATTAGGGGCCAATCGCAAAATTTTTAGCATTTTCTGATAGGAGGATTACTTTTGCGCCACCTTGTAGATAGGAAACTGATCTAAGTCTGTTGTCAAAAACCTAATATATGAGAATTTATTGTCATGTATTTTGTTATTGTAACGCCTATATGTGTGAAAAGAGAGATTTTATTTTTTTTCATTGACATTTCTCTCAACTTCCCTTCTATGAATTTATTCCATTACATTCTAAATATCGCTTTTTGAGTTAAAGTTGTGTTTCTGTCAATATTTCTCCTTTACATTTTCGCATTACGGCCATCGTATCAATTTCTCCATATAAATAAATTCAAGGATGACCAAAAAATCATTTATTTTTTGTTGAAATCCATTAGTTTTTGAATGGATAGAAACATGATAAATTAAAACATAAATATTTATTCGATTAATTTGCTACTACTAAATTATCTTATTTTGGTTGTATGCAATCAGGCGCCCTTTAAATACTATTACTTTCTAATACTTCCCTGATCTAATGTAAGGTTTTTTTTCCTTCTATCACTGAGTACATTCAATTTAATAAAATGTCTAAACCTAAATATTGATTTTTGATATTAATAATATTGTATAGTTTTGTATTAGTACTTATTATATTAAATGTGTTTGATTTTTATTTTCATTTTCCTTTGTCATTCGATTTTATTGCAGGTATCATGGTTTAGAGAAGAAATGAAATTTTTCGAATATGTTAAGGGACGAAAACCACCGTTTAAAAACTTCACCATGGAAGGAGCAGTCATCGATGTAAGTACATAAACGTAAACACATACTTGCCACATGAATTCATTTATAAACTACACTCCATTGCTTTTATTAGCCAGTGGCAATAAAAAACACAAACAAACCAACCCAGAGAAGAAACGAGGAAACTGAAACTGGGTTAAACGATTATTAACTTGCTTGTAACGATTTTTCTCTCTCTCTCTCTCTTTTTATTCCTCTTTTGTAATTTTTTTCATTTAATTTTTCATGCTTTCAGTGGGAAAATTCAAATGAATCTCAAGTGACTTTGGCTAATGTTGATTTTAAATTATCCGGACAATTTACCTGCGAAGTATCAATGACCTCACCATTGTATACAAAAGCATCTGTGGAACAGTTTATGAATGTCTTTTGTAAGTTTTATGTTTCACTACTAACATGCACTTGTATAAAAGCATACAAACATGTAAGTATTTACAAATTTTTGTTATTTTGTTGTGTATTCTTCAAACATATAGTACCACAAATGGGCCCACCGGTGATCAGGTTTCGTAAACGCAGTCCTGTAGCTATTGGCAAGCGTCTAATGGCATTGTGTAATACAACACGCGCCCGACCAGCACCACACATTACATGGCTTATTAATGGCAAAAAGGTAAATGTATATTAAATATCAATTTTATATATGATTTTTGAAATGTTTGTCCTTTCAATTTGGCGGAAATAAACATTTGAACACACACAACTAAGAATTATGTGTGCATTGTGTATTTTTTTTTTTTCAAATGGAATTTTTAAAAACGCCCTTACAAATATTTAAATTGGATTATTATTCGTAACTGTCAAAATGGTTAGGATTACATACATATGTTTGTACTTTCTTTAGCACAAACATAAATACATTAGCGGTATTAATGATGTAAAGAGTAAAAACGTAAAAGAG
Organism: Calliphora vomitoria; assembly: GCA_942486065.2. Classification (NCBI taxonomy): domain Eukaryota; kingdom Metazoa; phylum Arthropoda; class Insecta; order Diptera; family Calliphoridae; genus Calliphora; species Calliphora vomitoria. The sequence goes on from OW818029.2 coordinate 95,927,383, forward strand.
CAGTTTAGTGACACAAAATTTTACAAATTGTGAACGTAACTTTATAATTTGATGTCGATAAATGTATTGTCGAATAATTAATTGGATTTGTTATGTACTTTTCTGCTTCTTGTTTTGAATTTTTCTATTAAATTTTTTTCTATAAAATTTATTTCCAAAACAGAAATAAAATGTCATAAAATATCAAGTACAAAAAGAAAATTTTTATCCTTGGACCCAGCTCACCAAATTTTGACGTCAGCTCACCAATTTTGTCATTTTAGGAAACGGTATCTTAGAAAGAATAAAATTTGTATTTTAGTTGTGAACATCTGCAACTATTACTTGGACCACCCTATTGTAGCTACATACATATGTACGTGTTTAACCTGGAATGTCAGAGAAATATTTTGCATCGCTTTAGTTTGTATAAATAAGTTGTATAAATAAGTGCTTTAAATTTGCAAATATTTGTTCCTACAGCTCGGAATCGAAGTTATGAACATAAACAAGTAAGATATATCCTTGTGGGACAGCCAATACCCTTCTCGCGCCAAATGAAACGAAACACCAAAAAAAAACAAAATACGAAAAGCAATGAAACCAACACACATCCAAATATACGCTTTGTGGTTTTTTTTAGGCAAAACATGCAATAAATTTTTTGATGAAATTTTCAGAGGTTGTCTCGGATTTTTACTCATATCTCCGTTATTTATGGACAAATTTTGCTGATTTTAAATAGAAAACTTCTCGAAAGCAGAATCATTGAAGATTTGGATCCGAAGATATCTGGGGTCTTCAGGAAATTGATTTGTTTAGTATGTTTAGATGTTTAGAAAAATATAGTTTTATATCATTATGTATTAACTCAATATTATACCCTTCACCATGAGTGGCAAGGGTATATATAAATTTGTCATTCCGTTTGTAATTTCTACATTTTTCATTTGCGACCCCACAAAGTATATATATTCTGGATCGTTATAGATAGCGAAGTCGATATAGCCATGACCGTCTGACCGTCTCTCCGTCTGTATGTTGAAATCAACTTTCCGTAACCCCCAAATAACTTACAAACATAATTGATACATCAGTATATCAGGAATTCTTCCTCCTCGGTCTCTATTTAAAATCGAGAAAATCGGCCCACAGATGGCTGAGATATAAGGAAAAAACCGGGACAACCTCGATTTTTGGCCTATTTTTGATATATATCTGGATTACTAAGTAATTAATATAGACAATATGGATATCTAATGATAGATATTTCAAAGTCCATTGCAACGATGTATATAAGGCTATAGTAATTTGGACCTACAATGGGTCAAAATCGGGAAAAATAGTTTTTAACCCGAATTTTTTTTTTACAAAAAAAAATTTTTTTTCATTAATTTATTTTTCATTAATAAATTTAAAAAAAATTTTTTTTAAAAAATTAAAAAAAAATTGCAAAAAAATTAAAACAAAACAATTTCGAAAAAAAAAATTTTTAAACTTTTGAAAAACAATTTTGAAAAAATTTTTTTTTTAAAATTTGAAAAAAAAAATTTGAAAAAAAATTTTAATTTTGTTTACCTAAAAATATTTAAAATTTTTATTTTAAAGTATAATTTGGTGAAGGGTATATAAGATTCGGCACAGCCGAATATAGCTCTCTTACTTGTTTTTATTTTATCTCTTTGGCAAAAACACAATACATAACACTATCTGCAGGCAATGAACAAATCAAATGGATACGCAGCGGAATACAAGAGTTGATGGATTTTCTTAATATTGCATAATGTTCATTAAAGAAAACTTTCTTAAACATTAACCCTTTCACGACCATAAGACTATTTGGATAAAAGTATTCATTTATTCTATTTAATGTAAATCAGTTAGCGCCAAGAAAACATATTTTGAAATTAAAACAAACAAATTTTTATCAGATTTAATGAAATTTTAGTCGTAAAGTGCAAATCTTCGTTCTACATACTCATGTTTATGGACTACATATCAATGAACGGAACATGAATAATGATTTTATAACTTTTTATAACAAAAATATACTTGCCAGGCCTAATATATATCCCAATATAAATTTAAAAAATCAGTTTTATACTTAAGAAGACTTGGGCATACGGTACCAAAATAAAAATGTCAATTTTCAAAGACAATAAAAAGTAAAGACTATAACCGAACTTTTTTTAATCTAAAGACATTAATAAGAGACACGTTTACGAATTGAAATTAAAATCGCACCTATTAAATTTTTCGTTATTTAGTTATTCAATATTTTTGTGTTGGGACACCGGTGTCCCTGTGGTCGTCAAAGGGTTAAGAAAGTTGTTTTATGTCTCTTATGAACACTTAGAAGATTTTGAATTAATACCGTATTGTTGAAAGAGGGCGATATGATAGTTTATATCAGCTAGGTGATATCGTTCCACTATCCTTATAACATTGTTTGGTTTATTGGGCAAAAACTAAATTTTCTCGAAATCCGCCAGTTTCAAAATGGCCCAATTTTTAATTCTCATTTTGCATTTATTATAATCGAAAACGATTTTTATACCCACCACCAAAAGGATGGGCGGTATAACGATTTTGACATTCCTTTTGTAACACATCGAAATATTTGTCGCATACCCACAATAGTTAGACGATTTAAATATTTCCTTCCGTCTGCTGAAGACACTTTAGGGCCTACGAGGAATAACTTAGGGGAATTAAATTTTCCCAAATATGCTTTGTTGATCAGAAATATTTGGTAAAATTTCTAATGTGTGAATTTTAATGGACGATGTAAACATTAGCATACTTCCTGGTGAGATATTCTATACGGGGTAATTGAACTTTAAGCTTTCCAGAAATATATTTGCGCAAAACATTTTAATTTCAAATACCTTGTGGGACAGCCAATTTGCCAGTTAGGAAAAAAGTTTTGCTAAAGTATAAGTAATTATAACGTATTTAATAAAAAGAAAAAAAAAGTATAGTCGGTCAAAAATGACCATATGCTACCCTAAACCGGTAAACAGTTTTCTTTTACAATTTATATGGGAGCTATGACTAATTATGGACCAATTGCTATAAAATTAGGTGGCATGTCTTCTGTAGATATGAAACTTATTTGTGTTGAATTTTATTTGAATACCAACATTTTTAAGAAATCTAAAATGATTCTCGGAAGTACATATGTCTTATATGGGAGCTATGAACAATTATGGACGGATCATCACAAAATTTGGTGGTGCAAGTTTGACTTTTATAAATCTTATTTGTGCTGAATTTGGTTTGGATATCTATATAACTAAGATATTTATGAGAGCTTAGGAGAAATAATACACCGATTCTAACCAAAATCAATAGGCTTTGACCTTGGGGCAATGGAATAGCTTGTCCAAATTTGTTCGAATTATCTTTGAAATTGTGACCTGTAGTTTGATTATAAGGTTTACATGGACGGACGGACATCTATAAATCGACTCAGAAAGTGACCCTGATCCGATTGGTTACTTTAAGGTGTGTGTTGGGACAATATTTTTGCATAATACAAACATCAGCACTAACCCATTATACCCTCCCAACTATGGTGGTGTAGTGTATAATAAAAATTCTAATACTATTCACTTATAACAACAAAAGTATGTTTTTGGGATGATTTCTATGATAAAAATTCGGAAACCTTTTTAGACCTAATAGTTGAAGTTTTTTCTGATTCTGCCTCAATGTCTATCCTACTGACTGTTCTGTTTTCTGTACTGCTACATTTTCTAACATATTTATAATGTTGTTATAGCCACCAACAAAATGATTGATCATTCAAATTTATTCCCAAAAGATGACTCTAAGATACAGAAATTTGGTATCCGTAGATTTGTTATAATTACCCAGCTAAAGCTTTACTTACCTAGTAAGCCAGCAAGTATTATTGGAGCAACGTGAGGTTTGATTTACTATGTTAAATACAACATAAAAATTTGTAAGTGAACTTAAAATTTTTATTATCGGTTAAAAGAACAATTTATGTAATTTACTGTTTGAAAATTATATCATTGGCCATGACTACGTCTGAGGTGATCCATTCAGATGGCCCATTCGGAAGGACTCATTCGAGCATAGCGACTGGTATCTCGTGAATAACACGAGTAATGTTGGCTTCCAAAGCGTCAATAGTAGCTGGCTTATTCCTGAAGACCTAAGACTTTTCATATCCCCTGAGAAAATAGTCCAAAGGTGTGATATCGCACGATCTAGGTGGCCAATTTACCGTGGCAAAACGTGAAGTTAAGTACTCATCAAAATGATTTCTCAACAAGGTCATTGTTTCACGAGCTGTATGACTCGTAGGGCCGTCTTGTTGAAACCAGTAGTGCGATTCACTAAATTTTAACGATCCGAGAATCGCAATATTAGTCGACAATTTTTGTTGTTTTCAGTAACGATTATGTGATTTAATAACATCTTTTAAACAATATTAGACAATATTGAAAGGTTACTGAATAGCAAATTCGATAAATGTTCGTTATATTTATTTTAACGATATGTTTATCCTTATAATAGTTAGTGAATCGCACTACAGCCCTCACCGAGACCATGCGCTTGAATTTCAGAAAGCATTGTGCAATGGTTACCATTGACTGTAACATTCTGATTTTTGAAGAAATATGGACCAATGATTCCGCCAGCCCATAAACAACACTATACCGTTGTTTTTAATGGATGTAATGGTAGTTCATGGTACTCTTCGAGTTGCTCATCAGCCCAAATATAAGAATTGTATTTATTAACGTATCCAAAAATAAGTATTTACTCTACTAAATAAAATAATGTACTGGGTAACCACCACTCATTTCAAAATAATGTTTGTGGTAACTATTTGCTATTACCAAAATTCACAAAATTTTTGCTGGGTACTTACAGCTTCATGACAAATATTCATGTCTGCCTATACACATAAACCACTTTTATGCACTGCTAATTCTTTTTTTTTTTTGGATTTACAATAAATTAAACTAGAGTTTAATATTTTACGTCAAAATTATAATTAATTTTCAATCATAATTTTCCACCAATTTACATTGCATAAATCCATCACTATTTCTATTAAAATTGTTGGATTCTGACCAGTATTAATACAATGTGTAACAGACTCAATTTTAACTATTGATGAGTGATAGGAAAATACATATTCTCTACACAAAATTATGGCTGCAAATAAATAATAATTGTATGCATTGAATATTGAGTACATGGGCAATAAATTCATTGGTTTAAAACACATCCGTTAAATATTATTTTATATCCGGTGGATTATGTCTGTATAACTAACACACAAGCACACATACAAACATTGATAGTATGTATTTGTGGCCAATTTGGTTATTCGCAAACTAACGTACACAAACACAGTGAAATATTTATTTAGAAATGTATTTTTAATTAAGGTTAACACGCGATTTATACTTACCCCGGCTGTGTTTATGTACGATTGAGTGTGTGTTCGAATAAAATGTATCTATGTATGTTTAACTGTATCCCAGCAGTACAAAAAGTAGTCAATGTATCCCTTATAAACAGTAATTTACTCTAATGTCTGATGACTTGAGAGAAGTCAATTGGTGACTTTATGCATCCCAGATATTCAAAACTGAATACAGTTGTCACTTTAGTGTCTCTAAGTAATCTAAAATGTAGTTATTTTAAACATTTACTTGCACTGCACTTTAGATATTAATTAATTTACCCACCAGAAGTAATCTGTTGGAGACTTGGTTGTCACTTAGTCCGTGCCTGAAGTGTAGAATGTCTAACTTTTCTAGTTTTATTCGTCTGTACCGACAAGATGTTTAACTAACTTTAAAGTTTAAAATGCTGAACGTATTATCATTTAACTGACACTAGACCACTCTGTAGTCATTTCAAAAGTATAATTATAATTATGTTTCGGAATATTTTCATTATTCGACACTGATATTATTTGATTTACATATTATTACACTCCTTTAAATGTAACTTTCAAAATTATTTTTTATTATACATTGATATTAGCTATTTCACTTACGCCAAGTACTTAATAGAGAATCGGTCAATCATACGATACAATTTTGTTACTATTACTTACAGTTTATACACTTACAGTTTATATACTACTAGCTTGACCCGGTGCGCTTCGCTACCCCTGTCGTAGTCTAATTGGAAATTTCAATAAAATCGTTTCGGACGTTTAGTATTTATTGTTTAAGAACTAAAGGTACCAATTTTACCGGTTTTCCCCCTGTTTAACCCTTTCTGGTCCAAGTATTGAAAAAAGTTATAGCCTATTGACGCTTCCAAGTAAGGATCTATCTACGTTCCAAATTTCAATAAAATCGATTCAGCCGTTTAGGCGTGATGCTCAAACAAACAAACAAACTTACAAAGACATTTATATATTTATATAGATTAAAGTCTTAAATTAGACCAAAAATATGCAGCAGTTCTAATATAGCAACTCAGTTTTATTGTAGTCCTTATTCCTTATCACTTCGCACAGTGGATTAGAAATGTTTTTTTTTTTTAATAATTCGGTATCTCGGGAACTATTTGAGATATTGTTACGAAATTTCACATGGTTATAACTGGTGATTTCGAGTTGATTTAGCAGCTTTCTAGCGCTAATGGGTGCTAGTGCGTTGCCCCTAAAAGTTGGTCTACTAGGGTATCAATTTTTTTTTAAATTAGATATTTCGTTTTATTTATTAATTTTTTTTTTAATTTTGCTCGATCTTTTTATGATTTTTTAGATATGGTGGGACTACAAAAGGTCGAATTTGGAACACATTTCCCCCGGTTTAGGAATTTTAGTATTTGAAAACAAAAAAATTTCAGAAATTAAAGTGTCTTTGATTTAAGGATAATTAAGTTTATATTAGTTCTAAATTTTGTTATGATATCTTTAACCGTTGAAATTTTACATTATTTCAAATTTTATATTTTTCTTTATGGAAAACCACCATATTCTAGTTTTTTAAGTTTTTAAAGTAAATGACGTCTCAAACATTTATAAAATTATTTAATTTTACTAAAATATCAATTTTTATGTCCTAAAGTTTTCAACGATAGCAAATACTTATATAAAAAGCCTTTATTTACTCATCAGAAGATCCACAATGTAAATTTTTTCATATATTTCATGAAACATTTTTAATTAATTTCAAAATAACATGTTTATGATGTTTTGAAATTGTAACCATTATTTCACTAAAAGGAAGTGATCGTGAAAAGTTTTTCCGTACTCTATGGACTTCAAGAAAACCGAAGTGTTATATGAGATTCCCTGCATATTGTGTTAGTTCATTTTTGTGCAATTGTGCAATTTTTCTTAACAACTCTCCTTTTGCGGTTGGTATGTGGAAGATTGGTCCCATTGTATGATCCATAAAGTAGTTTTTTAACAATCATTTTACAAACAATCGGTTATTAACTTTCTATAAAATGTCGTTTAGACTCTATATATAAGGTTGATTAGCTTCTGATTGTGAATGCCATGCGTGGAGTACTTTGGACCAGCTATCAGGCAGTATCTTTGTTATCGATGTAGGTTCAATGGGGTCCCTGCTTAGAGCATTCAGATGTTAAAATAACTAGGGTCACCACTATTTATGTAACTAGTGGTGACCCTAAATGATAGGTAAAATCCCTAACTCGGAGCAGTTACCCAGAACTGCAGGGATGTGATAGTGTGTGTTTGTAGGTGAATATAATACAATTGAAGTACTTATGACCATTTTTGCTCACTTTATTTTAATTGTTCCATTTTCATTCACACATATATACATATAAATATATATATATATATATGTATACAATGTATAATATACTTAATACATATCTACTTATATACAGACACAACTACATTCAACATATGTATACCCAGAGGGAAAACTATGCAGTAAAGAGGCCAATTAAAGGCCTTATTGTGCATACACAAGGACAACCAGACGAATTCCAAAATCATTTAAATTTTACACGGCGCACAAAAAAACTGGAAATAAATCTGTAATTTCTAAACGGATAGCCCGAGTTTAAAAGCCTCTACTGATTGAAAAGTTATGTGCATTTAAATTAAAAAAAATAAATTTTTTTTTTTTTCGCGAATTTTTTTTTTCGAAACTAATATTTACGTTCATTTTTAGTTATACAAAAATTAAAAACAAAATAAATAAACAATTTTCTCAAAGGTAACATTTTCGTAAGTACTACGGATCAAAATTTATTTCAAAATTTGCTTTACTGTGAGGTCCAGAGCCTACAACTATATTTAAAATTTTATCTAATCGCATAGCTGCTTTCAAATAATTGAAACCTCTTTTGTATGACCCAATATGTTCCAAAATATTTTACAAAGGGAATTTATAGATCGATCCTCGGTACCGTCTACAGAGTCAAAAATCTAAAAAAATTCATTTTCGGGACTTTTGAAAAGTTTTTTTGGGAATTGTGGTATTATCAAAAACAATTCACTGATTTCTTTTTAATTCTTTAGAATTTTGATAAAAAGTTTCTATACAAGTTTAAAATTTCATCAAAAACGATTTATAAACAAAGCTTTTATTGCTTTTTAAAAATTTAAATTTTCTACAAAAATCAGCCAAGATTTGTTATTGCCATATTCTATAAATTTTTTAATTCTTAAAAATTGTGTAAATTTTTTAAAAGACAACACAATTTCCTACACAATTATATATTGTTACGAATGTGCAATAGCGATTTGTATTTAACGGTCCGTAACGACTGCCTGCAACATTTATCATGTTTATGAACACTTCCATTAGTAGAAGCTTCTACTTATCAACAATGTTGATATCATGCGGTTACTAGCATTGTTTGTAAGTATGGCATTAACATCGAAAGCTCTAGAATTTGAATGTTCTAGTTGTCCGTTAAGATCATTGTAGAAGATTAACGTGTGTATAGATAGTGGCAGAGGTGGCAGTCGTGAGTTGAGCTGATCATTGGCGCTGTTAGAGTTAAAATCAACTGTCGTGTACATTTGAGCTTGTACGTTGTAAAGTGTGTGTGTGCATTTTTGCTAATTGATAGACGTGTGTAGGGACACTGAGTGACTATTTAATTCTGTTGTTTTTGTACATTTTAAATAAATAAAGAGTTGTTACAATTTTAAACTACCAAAACTGCTCTTTATTTGCAATTAAAAGGTAAACACGTAATAATATTATATGTTTTGGAAGTTACAGATTTATTCCCACTTTTTTCATTTCCCCCAATGTTCGGCAAGTCATTAGATTTCTTGCATAATCTCTTCTGATAGAGCGCTGATAGAAGGTTTACTTAAAAAGGCATATTAGAAGGTCTTCCATTGAAGGCCTATGAGAAGACTTCCCGCGTAATGCCTCATAGGAACTTATATTAAAATGAAAGCTTAATTGAAGGTCTGCTGAAGCAAGCCTTGAAAGTGGGTTACATCTTTTTTAAGCCCCTGCATCCGCTCCTGACCTAAAGTATTGACTTTAAAATATAGCGTGTGTAGTTTTAAATATAAAAAACTACTTCACACGAACTTCACAGCATCAAAATTTATAAAAAAAAATATTTTTTATTTTAGTTTCATGTAACTTTCTAAACTGTAAAGAGAACAAAATAAATTTTACTATAGAGAGACAACATATGGGTATAATTGCAAAACTAAACATGTTTGAATTTTAAATAAAGGTATGTTAGACCTTATTTTGTAATGTAATTTTGAAAAAGTATGTGTGAATTATTTTAAAAGGAGAAGCAAAATCTTTGCGCGCGAATTCAGAATGAGTTGGTATCACATGTTTTGTAATGTGTAATAAAGTATTGTAGAAGGCCTGCAAAGTGGAGACCTCCCATTTTTTCCGCTGGGTATAAGTGTTTTAAAATTGTAAATAATGTAATGTGTAGCACTGAAACTAAATCCCTTATCATACATAAAAATAGGGATAAAATGCATACGTGCATGCTCATATACGTACAAAAATGCAAACCAGTGAAATAGAAATACCTAGAACAAAAAATAAATAAACTATAATAATAGTAATGCAACAGTGTCAAGTAATTCACGTCCACCCCATTCATTCAATTTTATGGAAAAATGCTGTTAAGATAGGGTAAATATATAAGTACCCATACCCCTATTGAGACTGTTCAAAAATAGAATGAGTTGTGGTAGATTTTTGTTGAAATTTTTTTAGAGATTTTTTTAGATTAAGATTGTCTTTTACGACTTTCGCAGGTTAGTCCCCCAATACAAAATTATTTATTTCAGGGGTTTGATTGGAACACATTACTTAAATGTTCAGCGAAAACTATGGCTTTATCCTTTGCTCTATATTCCCAGGTACAATGAGATTTTCTTTTTACCCTCTACTGGTGTCTTAATATTCTTTTTTTTTAGTTTCTTACTGGCAAAGGACATCCTCTGCTTAGCAGCAAGAGATCTGTTGTGTTGCCAATATCTTTTAAATCTTCTCTTTTCGATGAGGAGTCTATTAATTTCTGTATTAGAGATGATTTTTCTATGATCAGAAGCCAATAAGAGTGTTGACCAGGTGATATAAAAGTTAAGCATTTTTTTCAATGTAGTCGCCACAAGCCAGGAAACGATCTCCTAGAGTATTAAAAAATTCTTAAATATGTTCCTTAGTCACAGAAAATTGTGGGGGCCAATATATTGAGCTAAGAGATAAATTTTCAACTCCGCATTCTAAGCGAATGGATGTTGCTAGCAAATAGTCTTTAGAGAATATTTCTAGGGAATGTTTTATCCTATTCCTAGTTAAAATGCTCGTGTGCTAAATTTGAAAGTTTTCCCGCTTTATTAATCAAAGCTTTTCAACACTTTCATCGAATCAAAGAATCGATCACTGGACACAGAGATTAATATGTGTATTTCTCCTAAAATTCTTCTTTTAAAATCGAATCGAATTACACAGAAACCCTCCTGATTTTTAAACTACATAATTTTAAGTTGAAATTGAGATAATCCAAATTTGTATTAACAATTTGAAAAACCTAAATAGCAAATTAATATTAGAAAATGGCAATTGAAATTCAGAATATTAAATTAATATTGAGCAAATTAAATTAAGAAATCCAAATTAATAATGAGACAATTTTAAATATCTCGACTACGGTTTTTATCCCTGGAATTTTTCACTACCCGATTCCTGGAATTTTTAGTCGGAAATCCTGGGAATTAAATTGCTCTTCTATTCAAATGTATTACAAAAACGCTTAAATAATTTGTTTTTCAATTCATTTTGTAAATGATTAAAAGCAAAACAAAACTGAATGAAGAAAAAACATTTTAACTCAATTTCTATAAAAAAAAAATAAACAAATTTTATCATTGAAAAAAAGGTCGGAAAATAAATTACCCTAATCTCAACATGAATTTTTAATTTTTGTATTTCAGTTAATTTTTTCTCAATATTAATTTGCTATTCTAAATTTAAAATTATATTATTTCAATATTAAATTGGATTTCTTATCTTTTTAATATTAATTTGGGTTTCTCATTTGCAATTTGATTTTTCTTAATACTAGTTTGATTTTCTGAATTAAAATTTTTTATTTCTTGATTTCAATCTGTATTTTCTAAATTTTAATTTGAAGTGCTGCGAAAATCGATATTTGTAAGATATTTATGTTGGTTAATTTTTTTCGGGAAGTGGTCCTTTTATGAAACCTATGACCAACTATGGACCGAACTATTTATGACGAATTTTAACATGATTTGTAAGAAATTTTGCGTATTTAAGTGATTTAATTTATTGAGTGCTATGGTCAAATATGGATCGACGAAAACAAAATTTCGTTTTGTGATTTCTTTTGGCATAGAACTTATGTTTGTTCAATTTGTTACGGATACTGCTATTATATAGGCATTTATGCATTATAGAGCTATATTCCGGGAAGATAGTTGTTTGAGGACTGGAAGAAATCAGGGTACGATTTTTGTAATTTTCAATAGAGCTTGTATTTCTGCAATATATAAAAAAAAGAAAATAATTTTTAAAATATATCAACTTTTTTTGGAGATTGTCTCACATTTTAGTCCATAATTATGTTTCAACTTGACCGATTTTGCTTATTTTCAATACCAAACATTTCAATAAAGAACATCGGACGAACATAACTAGATCGCCTTTAGGGTCGACACAGACGTATATAACACTCTTAATTGTTTCAGAAAAAATCTATTATAAATATAGTATTTTATAATAAACTAAACTTTCACTCTAGTTGGGAATATCATAAACTATTTCTGGCTCAATACAACAGGCGCAATTCTTCTGCAAACATACTCAAAACTAACACATGGTTACAAGTTAATTTTCTATGTTGAAAATACAAGCATACATATGTACATAATGTGACTAACATCCCAGTAGTTAACATGGCATATCATATTCAAGCTAGGCTACATGAGCAAAATGGAATATAAACCCAGCATTTAAGCAAGTAGTCAATGTATCCCTTAAAGACAGTATTCGTCACAAATATCATATCACATGGCTGACTCCAATTTATATATTTTGGTAATTTGACACGTATGTGATCTTGTAGTACAGAGAGAAGGTAATTGATTCCTTTATACATCCCAGGTAATCTAGTGTGAAGACAATTGTCACTTAAGTGTCTCTAAGTAATCTGGAATGTAGTCACTTTAAATGTTTTGTGAGTAATTCGTTCAAAGTGGTTTTATACAAATTGTGTTGATATAATTCTCATACAGTTACTTTTTATTTTTGCTTAAGTATACTGATATCTCATGTAACATAGCATGAAGTCAATAGTCACTTTAGTGTCTCTTAGTGACCTATAGTGACGTCACCTTAAACGTTTATTTTGTACTGCACTTTAGAATGTAGTTATTTTACCCACCAGAAACAATCCATTGGAGAGTTGTCGAAGAAAGGTTTGTTTACAAGCAATCGTCAATTGGACTGCCTATGATATGTCTTTTTAGCTGACTATTTAAAGTCAATTAGCACCCGTACATGTTAAAATAACTAGTTATGTAGCTGATCAAGTCTAGTTAGGTAGCTAGTAAGGTAACTGACTTTATTTAACCAGTATGTGAATCCAATGCGTTGACTACTTTGGACCAGCTATTAGGCAGCCTTGTTGCAGTCAAAAAGGGATAATTGACTCCCTGCTTAGGACATGCACGTGTTAAAATAACTAGTCACGTAGCTATTGAAGTAACTAGTTCCCACCCTGAAATATGGGTAAAATCACTAGTCCGGATCTGTCTCCTAGAATTGCAGGGAATTGTATGATAAGCATATCAACACAACTGTATAAAACCAGTACTCACAAAAAAGAGTAGTACAAAATAAACGTTTAGTGACTACACTCTACATTACTTTGAGGCACTTGAGTGACAATAGTATTCACGCTAGATTACCTGGGATGTGTAAAGTAACCAATTGACTTCTGTCTACACTACAAAGAGCACGTACAAGTCAAATGACTATAAATATATAAATTGGATTAAGCCCAGTGATCAGGATATTAGTGACAAAAGGCGATACATTGACTACTTGCTTAACTGCTGGGATGTCAGTTGTACATATACATATATGTATGTTTCCCAAAGGCTCAATACAATTTAAACTTTTAAACTCTGTTAATGCAACCAACCACTGTGAATAATAAATGTTGTTGCCTGTATTATTTTTTTGTATACACTTATTGCTGCTGTTGTTGCTAATTATATTTATATCTTTATATTTTTCATTTTATTTAATTCCAACTTGTAATTACGAGTATGTAAAAGTCATATTACAAAATGTTGTGTAATTATAATTATTATTATTATTACACAAGTACGACGAAAAGTACAATTAAATAATTTATTTTGTTTTTTGTTAAAAAAAAATAGCTTTTATGAAAAGGGAATTGAAATAAAACAACATACGGCAACTTTAGAACAAAAATAAAATGAAACTAATATTATGGTACGTTCATAATCAGAATGATGCCAAAATTAATGAAACTGTGTTCAAATTTTAAAATTTAATTTAAGGCTAAAACAATGTTATAGTATTAATAAAACTAAACTTGTTTTTTCAAAATGTTGTAATTTAAGTCAAAAAGAAAGACATAAAATTTAGCAAAACACGCAATTTTATTTTCAGTTCGCCGTTTTTGCATTTTTATTACAATCCCATTCATGCAATTGAACTTTTCTGTATTTTGTTTTCCATTCAAAGGTTGATGAGAAATTCATACGCACCCATCATGTTTATTCAATCAGTGGCAAAAATCATTCCAAACCACCACAGCCGCTTGAACAGGATGAATACATACTCAAGGCGAAACAAAAGAAGCTACAGAAGCAAGGCCATCGAGATTTTCATGAAGTACCACCGCCAGCACACACCTATACCCCACAACAATACAGTATTTATCAGCCACAATATCATATACCAATGATACCCGATCGATGGGATAAAAGCTTACGAACCGGCCGTGGATGGGGTAAGTGCAACCAACAAATTTATGGAACAATTTTCCATTGTATTTCGAAAAGAATTTTATTTGCGTTAATTTGAAACAGGAGAAAACAACAAATTCCTTTGTAGTTGCAGATTTTAAGTGAAAAGTTTTAAATTTACGGCAGGAAATATGTTAAAAAAATATATTAACCTTATCTACTTATACAAGGTGGCGCAAAAGTAATCCTCCTATCAGAAAATGCTATAAATTTTGGCGATTGACCCCTAATGTCAGTTCTGTTTTGACATTTGTGTAGTAAACACATGCGAAATACACGTTAATAAACAATGTTACGCTACACTGCTTCAGAACGCGGAATATTGCTGACTATTTATTTGACCAATAATCGGCAAAATTTATAGCATTTTCTGATAGGAGGATTACCTTTGCGCCACCTGTTACATGTAGTTTCACCTTAACCCTTTGACCACCAAACATATTCGGCTAAGGCGATTTACTTGTTTGATTTATTTTTGCAATATATGGCCTTATAGTAGTTCTGACAAAAAAAAATTACCCTTCTGGGTAGCCGATTAGTTCCCCATTTCGCTTGGCAAACATAGTTAAAAGGAAATTTTTTATCCCAAATTATTTAATTGCAGAAATTATTTAAATAATATGCAGTAAAATACAATAGATCACAAAAATACAATATTATTAGTGTTGATCATGATACATTCCAAAGCAACCACGGAGCAAAGGAACATATTTCATTGAACGCAAAATACATTTGTGCGATTAAGTATACTTA
The DNA here is from genome assembly GCA_942486065.2 of Calliphora vomitoria. Classification (NCBI taxonomy): domain Eukaryota; kingdom Metazoa; phylum Arthropoda; class Insecta; order Diptera; family Calliphoridae; genus Calliphora; species Calliphora vomitoria. The sequence continues at coordinate 95,942,633 of OW818029.2, forward strand.
TTAGTGGATGTGCAATTAGAACAACGTTTCCATCCTTCACGCTTTTCCATTTTATGGAGAGATTTGGGCTTGCTTATAAAACGAGTTCCATATTTGGTTACCGCTGAAAAGGCAAGCTTCTTTAATTGAAGCTACTTATAAATTCTTTGGCTAAAGCTGCCCGAAAATCGATAGAGGTCACGCTGACAGAGTTTTTTATATATTATGTTGCTATTATGAACACATAACACGAAAAGGTCGAAGAACAGACGTAAATAAAAACGCCATTTACTTCTACGATCGTACTTACAATACACTTTTTTTTTTATCGACTAGATCTACTCCTCCCATTCCATTGTTATAGTGCTGTATAATTAGGGGGAAATCAATATCTATTTAAGCATCTTGACCAGCCACACGTCGCTGGACCTTCCATTTTACTACGGAAATGCTATCTCACAGGAAGAAACTGATGTCTTTTCATATCTTTACCCGCCGGAAAATTCTTTGGCATGTGCTTTCTATTACATTGGATAGTTCCGCACGCCATTATGTCATTTTCCTGAAGAATATGCATTAATTTCAGGCTGGTAAAAAATTGTCGAAGTAAACTTCAACCCCTTTTTTTGCCAGAGGCTCACATAACTGCAAGACAACGGTTTTTTTATCCGGTGTAAATGTCAATGTTATACAAGTACCCAGTTTCTGACTCACATAAGCACCAAAGTTTGATTCCCCATGAAATAGGGTTCTCCTTGATGTATTGTTTCATGGCATTGTGTCCTTTAAACTTTACCATATGTTCATCGATTGACAGCTTTTTTTGAGTACGTATATGCGTCTATGGCCGGATTTTATAACCAGGGTCTCTAACATCTGCCTTATTGTTGTCACAAAAGTGAAGATTAGCTGTAATTTCTTCAAATCTGAGCCGTGGCATGACACCTGCAATCTGAGCTTGGTGAAAAGTTGGATCAGTAGACCAATACAGACGTGTTGATAGGAGCTTCACTAAGCTCATTCGTATGATTGATAATACGTTTTGCAAAGCAGCTCTAAGATATACGTATAATAACAGCTGGAATTTATAAAAACTTACGTTTCAACCTGTAGGCAAATATAATTTGATTAGCTGAAGGCAGATTGGAGTTTACTTTTACTTTCATTTTATTTTCTGATAGATAAAAGCTGAATACAAAACATAATTAACTCTCAGCCCCTTGCGCTCTATTTTTTACTCCGTCATAAAGCCCATTGTTTGGGTAGCCTCGTTTGAAATAAGTGGGAACAGATAGGCACTTGCACTCAACTACGTTATTGTTGCCCAAATCGTATTCTATAAAACTGTCTTTGACATATTTGCTCTATGTGTTACCTGGATCAATATATAAACTAAAAATCCTCGGGCAAACATACTTGCCTATGGTCGTCAAAGGGTTAATGGTAGTTTCCAAATATTCCATTGTTAAGCCAAACTAATTTCACTAAGTAGAGCAGATTATAATTCATCTGTAAAATAACAATTGTGCATACTGTTGGGAGATCTTATCTCCTATATCGATCGTGTGTACGAAGAAAGCTTTAGTGAGAGCGAGTGATTCTAAAAGAGTACATTCCCTTCAATATAAATGCATCATACCCATCATTAAATTCTAGCCATCCGTGAAGATCTCAAATGGGTTCTCCTGGAGAGATTGTATTTCTCCAGACAGCTCATCCATTATTGATACGTTAAAGACCCTGTCAAAGAAAGATTGGGATGTGTTCGGTAGTCTAATGAGACTACACCTGTAGTATCGAGTCTCATGCCAGTGTTGACAACGACGTTCTTTGCTGTAAGGTCAATGGGAAACTAGTTCATCATGACAATGAGATTCTTAATGAGGTGCGAACTTCACCCGTATGTTGAAATACACAATGTTGAAATACAATACCATATGGTGTTCCTAGGTGTAATGCTCCAGTTTCTAACAATGAACCTTCTACTTACGCCTGAGTGTTCTGATTGCTATAGTACTAATATAGTTAATTCCAGCATTAGTGAAAACATAATGATCTTTTATTCCTCGAGACGAAATTAAACATATTTAAAGGCACTTCTAGTGCTTCATACTAAGAATATAAGAAGTTTCGATATCATTATATGCGCAATAGTTTCCAGATGTTGCCACGAAGACATTAATAACATAAGGCACTGTCTTATAATGTAATGAATAAAGTTCAAGGAGTAGTATATTTACAAATATATACAAATTGTGTTTGCTAACTTCAAGATGGTTGCTACACCCAGAAAATTACTACGGATCAGAAGTCTATCTATGAAAACTATTATAAATAATGAACAGACAAGCTCGTATGTGAAGTTTTTCCAGCCTTGGGAATGAAGGGCAGAATATACCTGATCTACTCTTCCGGAACACCATTCAAGACAGACCATTTGTATCTTAATAAGCCAGAGTTAGGCTATTTAATAATTTCGGTATAAAAATACATTTGAACTATACTTTTTACTAAATTTCAAAAACTTTCTTAAATTATTTAAAAGAAACAAAACCATAAATTTAAGTACACAGGCACAAAAAGTACAACTTATTTAAGTCGTTCATATCAAGTTAATACAACCAAAGGAAGACCTACACTACTAAGAAAAACGTAGAAAAAAAGTATTTAATCCTAAAAGTTTTCTTTTCTTGTTAAATAAAATTGCAGATATGTCTGGGAAATAAAAAATTATATTTTATTTTCTTTTATTATAAATTTCTGTAAATGTTGTCTTCTACAATCAAGTTGCAGCCAGCATGTTCTTTATTTGTGGGAGGAGAAGTATACCTTAGCAAGAATGGAAAATTAAATTGTCAAACATATACTTCAATTAATCTTTCTATTATCCAAACTTGGACTCAAACTATTTGTGAGGGTGGTTTGAATGCCTAATTGTGAATATACATGATAGAAAAGCTTTGAAAAATATTGGTTCTCAAACCATATATTGTGCATTGGATGTATACTACGGTAATCGAACCAATTCTTATTAATATATTAAGTTGGGTTTAAAAGAGGATCTTAATATTAATGTGGATTGCATTGGAATATTTTCAATTTCTCTAGATTCTGAATGAAAAAAAGTAGAGAAAACATTTAATCCGCCTGCGAGATAATACAGACCATATATCTTTGACCCCAACTAACATAGAGATAGTGTTTTATTATCATTACTTTGAGCCAGAATTATAAAGATGCAATAAATTCGATTAGATGATTAGCTTTTTTTTAAAAAAAAAAAAACAAACATAAACTGCGAAGCGTTTTGCTTGTCTGCAGACACACCCAGAGTCTCTGGCGGGAATCGAACCCGCAACCCCCATATTGATAGTCTAGCACACTATCGTGTAGTCTATCGGGGCTGAGAGAAACTAAGCTACTTTAATATTAAACAAATCTATTTCTGAAATTTGTATATAACTCTTAGCGTACCATCCCCTGTAAGTAGATTCAATTTCAATGCATTTTTCTATTGCTGAGTAAATATTCTATTAAAACGTTTATTTCTTATTATTCCCAACGTTGTATGGAGAAGAAGGACTTCTAAAGTTGTCAGCGCAATGCGGCACTACAGTGAATGGGAAAAGACAATGAAATACAAAACTTTATGCATATTTTCTTTTTACAGTTCAAGGACAATCGAATTGAATAGTGATCATGCACCAACACCACAACTAGGAAACCCTTTAAGTTTAATACAATAAACTACTAATAAGGATAATCATTGCTATAACACACATAGATTCATTTAAGCATATCGTAATATATTTTATTTAATTTTCCCTGCCTTTGTCTATTATGTTATTACAATTTCATTCAATATCCCTTTTTTGTTTAAAAAATTAAAATTAAATTTAATTAAATTTTCTTTTACATTTAAGCATTTAAAAGACAAACGTTAAAGAAACCGTTGGCAAAATGTTCTACTTTACGCTTTTGACCTTAAAGAAAAATAAACAAATTAAACTTAATAAAAGTGAACCCGTATACATGAACAAATACTTATTAACGAAATTTACTTGTATTTACTTTTAGCCATGTTACAGGAAACACAGTAATAACTGTTAAAAAAAAAACTTAATAGCAAATATGTTGAACTTTATTGGCAGGGTAGGAGGGTGCTGTTAGTAGCAGTACCTACTACTATTTATACAATTTAATTAAAATACCTTTTATATATATATAGAAAGACTTATTTTTCGTATATTCTTTCCTTTTTTTTTTGTTGTTTGCCACAGAAGACTATTCGGTTACACAACATAAAGGCCACCATGGCCATCATGGAGACGGACATCGTCATACCGCACTACCATACAACAATCCCTTTGGTCATTTGGCCATCATTCACGATATCGAATTTGATGATTATGAACTACAGCACAACTACGACAATAACAAGCAACACATGGACAATACGGTCAAAAAACACTTGGACAACATGAAGAAACACAGGTGAGTCAATCAATAAATATGCTCGTTCGCAAATGTACATACATACATACATATGTATGTACGTACACATGTAATTTGAACAAAATATACTGCAATAAAGTTACCTGAAATTTTAATCATGCATTTCATTTAAACGAATGATACCTACACATATTGAAGACAATAGTAAATATCAGAAATAGTACTCGATTAAAGAAACAGAAAATTGTATGAATGTTTGTTGGAGAAAGTTTATCAATCATTTTCCTTTCTTATACTTAATTACTGAGAAAATTCTGCAGTTATAATGAAATCAATTAATATAATAAGGACTGAGATCGTAAAATTCTTAACACTCGTTTTTCATTAAAACTTTTATTGATTTTTTCTTTTATCAAGGTACCTTTGACAAGTATGTCAGTTATTATGTTTAATGTCAAGTATGTTCATTTATTGTTAGTCTAATTAAAATGAGTTACAGGAGAAAAGTGCGTACTAAAATTATTAAATATTGTCAACAAAACCCAACTTGGTCCTACAAAAAGTTGGCCAAACAATCAAAGGTCTGCCGTCAAACTGTTTCCAATGTTATTAAACAGTGCCGGGAGAACTTGTCCCTTGATATAAAACCTGTTTCAGGTAGAAGGAATGGTCCACATGATGTTTCTAAAGCCAAAAAAGTATAAAGTATTTTCAAAAGAGCTCCCAACACCTCCGGTAGGAAAGCAGCCAGGTTATGTCAGTACTCGGATTATTTGGTACAAAAAGTTAAAGCCAGTGAAGGTTTAAAAGCATACAAGGCTCAAAAAGTTCCTGACAGGAACTCTGCTAAAAATTTAGAGGCCAAAAACTAAGCACGGAAATTGAAGTCAAATTTTATACAAAAAATATACCTGCTGCATAATGGATGACGAAATGTACGTATAGAAAATTCTTCGCAGCTTCTGGGTAAATTTTTTTATGTTACAGATGCTCGAGGGAATGTTGAAGAAAAGTTTAGGATCCAAAAGCAGACAAAATTTCCCAAAAAGTTCTTGGTATGGCAAGCAATATGCAGTTGCGGCAAAAGAATTCCAATAATTTCTTACAAAGGGCTCTATAAATACCGAAATTTACATCAAGGAATGTTTACAAAAAAGGATGTTTCCATTCATTAGACTTCTTAATGTGTCCACTTATTTTTGGCCTGATTTGGCATCTTGGCCTGATTTGGCATTGAAGAGCACAAAAAAGGTGTCCAAAAGTGTTATAGATTTTAAACGTTTAGTGGTTTAGTGGTTTCACTTTTATTAACATATATGTATGTTAAATTTGTTCAATCTCAGTTCTTAGTTAAATGAAAGCATAATTTTTAATTTTTCTTTTCAGGAAAAATAAAATATTCTTAGAATGTATTCTTGGTGCAATGTATTATAATAATTTAATATAAAAACCACCAGTACGTTAAGTAATTAGAAATATTGTCTTTTGTGAAGGCGAAACTTAATGCGAATTAATTTTTTTCTCCAATTACTTATATTAAACAGAAGAGGAGTCGAGCCAGATTTTCATACAAACTGTAAAAAGTTATTAAAAACGTTACATAGCAGTAGTAGTGCACAAATATCTGTCATTTCTAATCGGCTGATTTCATTAACATAAAGTTTCAATTTAATTTTGACCACCAAATTGGCGATTAATTCAAGGAAACCATCATTTTCATAACTTTCATATAATAAAAATAATAAGATATTTTATTTTTTCTTTAGTGGATTAATTTTCGCTGTATCTTTAATAAAAAAGAGAAATATTAATAATTTAAAGTGCAAATCAGAACATACATGATGCATAAATTTGTTATTATTAAATCTGATTTTTGCATTTCTCCAAATTCAACAAATACAAATTTATCTCAAAAACGTCATGGATGAAATATAATAGCGGAGTTCACAATCTTGTGCAAATGGTCTTGCATCATTGTATATGCTTTTTACTTTACACTAACAAAATACACAGAAATATACCATTGCATAAACTTACAATACAAATGCACGAGATTGTGAATACCGCAAATGTTTTTTATTGATGAATAACTATGACATATATTTTCATGTACAAGAGATTTCCAACAAGAGGTGTTATTTTGAATCACCTGGTATTTCGGTAGCTGTCACTTTTGAAGCTTTTATTCTTTGACATTTGACAAGTAGAAACTACGCCATTACTAAAAATGGAACGATACACGCTTCAACAACGCACTGAAATTATTAAAATTCACTGTAAAAATGGTGAAAATCTTGCAGTCACAGTTCGCAAAACTAAACCATTTTTAGGTCGTCGTGAAGCACCTTGTCGGACCGCAATACAGAAATTGGTGGAAAAATTCAAGCTGTTGGGACAAGTTAGTGATGTTATGAATAAAACCCGTGCACGTCGCTAAAGAACAACTGAGAATATTGCTGCTGTAGCCCAAAGTGTTGAAGGAACCCCAGGTTTGTTTATTCCTCGTCGTTCTTTGGAATTGGGCATTCCACAAACATCATTACAACGTATTTTGGTAGGAGTTGGATGATATTGATCTGGACAATGTTTGCTTTCAACAAGACGGCGCTACATGCAACACAAGCAACGAAACCATTGCTCTTTTACGGAAAAAGTTTCCGGACCGTATTATCTCTCGAAGAGGTGATCACAATTGGCCACCGAGATCTTGTGATTTAACACCTTGCGACTTCTTTCTTTGGGGCCACGTAAAAAATAAGATCTACGCCAATAGCCCAGCGTCGATAGAATTCGTGAGGCTATCGAGGACATAGGACAGCCACTTTTCGATTTGGTTATGGAAAATTTCATGAAAAGGATATGGTTCTGTAAGCGTGGTCATGGTGGCCATTTGGCTGATGTTGTTTTTCATTATTAACAGCATACCTTCGCCTTTATTATGAAATAAACATCTGATCATTTATCTCAAAAAATTCCATTTTTCTTTGAATACCAAAATAACACCTCTTGTTGAAAAATCCTGTACTTTCCTTTTATATTTGTCGAGTTACATGCATTTTCAAATGCATTTTTCAAAATATCAGACTCAAATTATTACAGATTTCTTTCAAATTTATCCCGTTTGTTCAAAAAATATGTCAACGCAGTATCTGTTATCACTTCATAAATCCTCCATTTTGTGTTTGAAAATTGAGATATGTTATTCTTAAAGAGTATATAATGCTATTACTCTTTGTTTCCTAGAAAACAGTATTCAAAGAATAATTTGTATATCAATCGGATCAAACGGTTAGAAAAAAATCTTGGTATAATTATACATTTTTCAGTTTAGATATCAAATGATGCAGTAATATATACATATGTTTGGTATTTTATTTCTAGAACATATTTTAAAATAAATCATTATAAGACAATTTTTAATCAATTGTTTAATTCACAAGGTCTCTTATCATTTCATATTGTCATAATGTCCTAATATTTCAAAATGGTTTTTATTGCTTTTCAAGCAAAAAATGTCCTAAAATAATACTACTTTCTATGCTATGTTAATTGTGTTATGGTAACGAACCAGCAGAGACCAACGCCGAATGTCAAACAGTCGGTTAAGCCGAGCTGCCATGTCGTGATATATTAGGACATTATGACAATATGACTGATAAGAGACCTTGTGAATTGACCAAATATATATTTGTATAGTTACATTTTCATGTCCCCAGAAAATTAAGGAATTTTGCATTTGTAAATCACGATTCACAGTAAGTTGACAGTAAGCTATGAAGGCCACCACACTGGAACAGCATAGTTGACCACAGACAGACCAATCGTCTTGTAGGTAACTAGCAAGGTTTCCTTATCCATAAGTCAAGTAGTGCCTTGAGTACCTTGTTCCTATTTCGCATTTATGCGTGATTGCAGTGGCGTGTGCTGAGGAGGTAAAAAGGCTATCAAAAGTGACTCCCAAGATTTTCGGGTGGTTCACTGTCGGAATTTGTACGCCGTCGACCATGACACCTACGTTGAGTTTAATCTCCTTCATCCAGGTGGAGAAGAGTGTTGCTGATGACTTCGTTGGTAATAAGTGTAGGTTACGTGCAGTGAAGAAATTGTGGATTTCATAACCATTTAAGGACTGAAATCGAAAAATTCTTAACATACATGTTAATAATAACCAAACCACAACTAAACTTACAGTTTTGATTTTTTTAGTTTGATTGAAATTATTATTACAATTTACAAAAAAACAATTTTTATAGTTCTATTCACTAGTTATGAAATTTTGAACCTTTTTCGGAAACCCTTCCATTAATATTTGTATAGCCCTTTCTATAACTTTGTTCGAAGAGGTAGTCCATTTCCGTTTAAAATCGACCACACTTTTGGAAACCTTTTTCCGAGACACCTTAGCTCCGGGCAGTTTGGAGGATTTGCCTCTCTTGGTACAAATACCAAATTATTGTTCTGATACCACTCAAGAGGTCGTTTATCATAGCGATAGGATGAAATAAGTGGACACATTAAGAAGTCTTATGAATGGAAGCATCCTCATTTGTAAACACTCCTTGAGGTAAATTTCGGTATTTGTAGAGCACTTTCTAACAAATGTTTGGCTTCCTTTGCTTGCCATGCCAAGAACTTTTCGGGACAAACTTTTTCTTTTGGGTCCTAAACTTTTCTACAACATTCCCTCGAGCATCAGCAATACATTTGTTTCGTCATTCATTATGCAGCAGATATATTTTGTGTATAAAATTTGACTTCAAGTTCCATGCTCTGTCGTTGGCCTCTAAATTTTTAGCAGAGTTTCTGTCAGGAACTGTTTAAGCCTTGTATGTTTTTAAACCTGCATTGGCTTTAACTTTTCGTACCAAATAGTACGAGTACTGAGCTAAACGGGCTGCTTTCCTACGGAATTTGTTGGGAGCTCTTTTGAAAATGCTTTCTATTTATTGTCTTTAGAAACATCATGTTGACCATTCCTTCTACCTGAACCAGGTTTTCTATCAACGGACAATTTCTCCCGATACTGTTTAAAAGTAAAAAAATCAAATAATATTTTAGTTAAAAGTCTTAATGAAAAACATGTTTTAAGAATTTTTGATTTCAGTCCTTTCCATACTGCAAAGCTCATCTACTTTGTGACCTGTTGCCAATATAGTACAGTCGTCCGCATATGTGATTACCTTCAAGGCCTTTGGGGGCACTGGGAGTTTAAGGAGGTAGAAGTTAAACAGGACCGGCGTCAGAACCCCGCCCTGAGGGACTCCTTGTTTAACTCTACGGGGTTTTGAGTATTTGTCTCTAACTATCCATCTCTTTGTGTCGTTGGGCATTGTGGACTTCAGGATGTCCTGGAAAAAGGGTATTTTTTCTTGCTGCCACTATTTATATCAGTGCTTTTAAAACTTCATCACATTTAATGTTGTCATGCTCCATACTAAATGGAATGCAATATCGTAACAATATGATCCAAAGTTATTAGCGGTTGAAGTTTAAATGAAATTATCAGACTACAGATTCAGATAAAAAGGAATGAAACTTATAGTGTGACATATAAGATAGCAAAATAAATGAGTGTTTTACCACCGAATACCTTTTACAAATAAATTTTAAATTTTTTTTAAAATAACATGAATTTAAACATTCTTGCCCCTTTTTATTATTGAAATTTTCTGTAACCCTTGTAATATATTAAAATTCTTAACTTTTACATAACATAAATGTATATAAATATCTTCATTTCCTAGTGTACTTGTATACAGACATACTTAAGTACACAAACGGTTGAACACGGTTATAATGAACACGAAGGGACCAACAACTAACTTTAAGTCGTTATAAACGTACATTAAAAGACTTCGCAAAAAAACTATTCTTTATAAACATAATTCCCCATAACTATATTCAACTGTATATGTACATTCCTTCCAGAACTAGATCCCAATTTGAGATGTTTGAACTTTTCCGCTCTAAAAGGTAGAAAAGAAAGCATTAAGAAGAAAACGAAGGAATGTTACGTTTAATTCCATTTAACCATGACTTTTACCATGTTGAATGTATGTGTGTTTGTTTTACGTGTGTATGTGTATTTACTAATGTTAATTTATGTGGTTCCGTTTAAAGAACATAATAGTTTAAGGTAAAACCATAACAGCACAGACTAACAACAACGGCAAAACTCAACTGGTATGTATGTATGTACCTGTAGTTCTATTTTCTTGGGTTTATTGCTACGAAAATATTTAAAATATTTAGTATAGAAGCCAAATAATACGCAAACACTTTATAACCGGCAGTTCATTTAACTACTTCAGCCACGTCGAATTACTTAGCCAGTAAGAACTACTACTATTGAGTTTTCAATCCAACGCGCAATATTATTGCCGATGGCCGATTGGTACACTTTACATAACACTTCGCTAGTAAATTCGATAGGGTCAAATGTTGCTCGAATTTCGCCATACAGTATAATTTCAGAGTACTTAGAACTAATTTGTGCAACATTTTATCCGGATTTTATGGATTATCGTGTACCGAGCTAGCTCTTCCGTTTGAGCTCTATCGTGTTTTCAACAAACAGATCGATTGGCAGACATATATAGATCGTCTTATGAGGACCCATAATATAAATACTAATGTGGCTCTGAGACAAATATTTTGGTGTGTTATAAACGAAATGACAAAATCAATACAACTCCATCTTTTTTAATGGTGGGTATTAAAAAAAAAATTGTCAGAGAGCGGGGTTAAACCATAAACTCTCGTTTTGTACCAAAATCCCCTGATCACTAAGCCATAGAGCTCTGCTGTCTATTCCTTATTAAGAATTACATTCGGGGTTACTCTCAATTTTTCCACGAAACATTCAGCATGGTATATTTTACCGGATTTTTGTTTACAATAACTTTCTTTTTGCTGAATATGTTAACCATTTAGTAACCACTTTAGCAGCCATAGTGAACTAACTTCTTGTACAAGTAATAATATAGCTAGTGTAAGGTTTCAAATTGACACTTTTAAAACTGCAGGGTACTTTCACATTTATATAAATTTCCAAGTGTGAATGTGTCTTGCATGAAATATCGATTGTTGTACCTGTTTCTTTGGAATTTTTATCTGAATGAACTTCTTTTTCCTTTTCAATTTTATTAAAAAGAAAACTTCATGCGTTGGTTTTTAGCACCAAGTACACATGAGAATTTAGCTTATTTTACAAATTAAGGTGACCCAAACAAAAGCATGATAACATTGAATAATACATAAGAGCTCTTCCATGGGCTAAGGATCGTACCGTAATTTCCAAGATTTAAAAAGATGTGCCACGGATTTTCCTTATCCAACTAGCAAACATTTTATAAACACTCTTATTTTCAATTTATAGCAATCCATTGCTACTATTAAAACACATAAAGATATTGTAATTTAACACCCTATGCAAATGACAAGAAACATATCCAAGTTATAAAATGTAATTCCCATTTTACCTGGCCACCTTAATATCCAATACTCCAACGTAATCGCTTTAGTTTCCCACAAATGTTAATAATTTATGAGTTTAATTTTATATTCGCAAACATTTAACTTCAAATTGCGTTGAATAGGGAACGGAAGTTACAGCACAAAACATATTTTTCGCGTTTATTTTTATTAAAATGTTTACAAAACATACACATTAACTGGGAATAATTTAAGGAATTTTTAAGGAACACAACCGAGGTTAAATGAAATTTCTTTAATGATATACCAAATAACCGATAAAATATAGTAAATGTTGCATACTTTATTTATATTGATAAGGTAAATTTGCTCAGAGGGCACAAACTCATGCTGCATTAAAAATAAACATTAATTAACAGAAGTATGAATGTGGCGAAATGTAAATGCCAGTGGAGAGTATAACTGCTGTTAATCGCTGTAAACTTGGGCATGGTCACGAAGGCTCATTCCAAACACAATATGGTGTGGGGTAGTAGACGACGGCATTCATATCACTAACAATACTTTTGAGAACACCATATACATGAAAAATATGTTTTATTAGAAGAAGCGTGATCTACTGCTAAATAATGTATGATTCAAGAATATATGAAAATAAGAGCGCCTTGATATTTCCGACTTTAATATTTAGTTAACCTTGTTTTATATGCCTCATGGTTTCTCACTTAATCTCAAACGTTATTGACCATGCCGTGCCAGAAAAACTTTCGCGGTATTAATTCCAGGATTTCATCCATGTGAACTGAATTGGTTATTGTATCGTTCTTAAGCCCACTTGGTATCCATAATTTCACACAATTTCTCTCCTGGATGTCATATTCACTAGATAGTACTCAGTTCCCAAATAAATGTATCTATTCCTCATCTTGATATCGGGGTACTTATGAGGTTCAAACATATTTTCTCTTTAGGATTCTGACAATCCAAGAAAGTCAGAATAAGTAAAAGTGTTATATTCGGCTGTGTCGAATCTTTTATACCCACCACACCACGCATTTTGTGTACTAAACTGATATCTGGTTCAATTGATTTGGTTAATATTTATATTTTAAATTTTCTTTTGCTAGATTTTTAAATGACATGGGGAACAAAATATGTATATAGTGGTAAGACCGAACAAAGTTTTTCTTATATTTGGAACCAAAACTATTTAGCGATTCAACACATTTTTTTCATTTTTGGAAACATAAGTTAACTATTAGCTAAAAGAAGGTTGTTTTGCTTATGCCCTATCGTGTTTTAGAATTATATAAGTACCCAGAATATAAGGACTGAGATCTAAAAATTCTTAACACTCGTTTTTCATTAAAACTTTTAACCCAAGTATTATTTGATTTTTTATACCCTTCACCTTCGTGAGAAGAGTATATATAAATTTGTCATTCCGTTTATAATTTCCATAATATAATTTTCCGACCCTATAAAGTATATATATTCTGGATCCTTATCGATAGCGGAGTCGATTAAGCCATGTCCGTCTGTCTGTCTGTATGTCTGTTGAAATCAATTTTCTGAAGACCCCAGTTATCTTCGGAATCCAAATCTTCAATAATTCTATCAGACATGCTTTCGAGAATTTTGCTATTTAAAATCAGCAAAATCCGTCCACAAATAACGGAGATATGAGCAAAAATCCGAGACAACCTCTGAAAATTTCATCAAAAAAAGACAATTTATTGTATGCTTTGACAAAAAAACAACAAAGCGTTTGTGTGGATGTGTGTTTGTTATTTCTTTGCGTATTTTGTTTTTATACCCTTCACCATGAGAGGCAAGGGTATATATAAAGAGAGAATTGTTTATAATGAGTTTTCATATGAGCATCTCTATTATACGTAAACACCACACACACCCAACAACAACATTCTACAACAATGGTGCGCAGCCCATAGCACAATTGTGCAAAATCAAATCACACGTATTCTTATGCTCTTACAATTTAGTAGCCGTTGTCCACTCAACGAGAAAAGTAAAAAAGCGCATGATCACAAAAAGTTGGTCAAACAATAAAAGCTCTGCCATCAAACTGATCCAAATTTTATTAAACAGCATCAGGATAATTTGTCCGTTGATAGAAAACCTGGTTCATGTAGAATGATGTTTCTAAAGCCAATAAATAAAAAGCATTTTTAAAAGAGCTCCCAACACATCCAGTAGGTCCCGGTCCACACTGTGAAACATTTGCTCCAAAAGTTTTTAAATTCTCTTTTGAAACTGCTTTCGTGTCCACACAGTGAAGTTTTTGCTTTTCAGTTTTTGACATTTCTGTACAGAACGAATAAGTGTGGATGACATACTTAACAAAAACTTCATTTTGAAACAGAGTATACTTTTCCATTCTTCTTCCCCTTTCATCAACAAACTCAAATGTTTTGCAGCAAATGTTTCACAATATGGATGAGGACTAGGAAAGCATTCCGGTTAGCTCAGTACACGGACTATTTGGTACGAAAAGTTAAAGCCAATGCAGGTTTGAAAACATTCAAGGCTCCAAAAGTTGATGACAGGAACTCTGCTAAAAATTTAGAAGCCAAAGACAGAGCACGGAAATTGAAGTCAAATAATATACCTGCTGCCTAATGGATGACGAAACGTACGTACAGACAATTTTTCGCAGCTTCCGGGTCAATATTACATGTTCCTGATGCTCGAGGGAATGTTGACCCAAAAGCAGACAAAATTTCCCAAAAAGTTCTTGGTATGGCAAGCAATAAGCAGTTGGGGCAAAAAAGCCAAACATTTGTTACAAATGGCTCTATAAATACCGAAATTTACATCAAGGAATGTTTACAAAAAATAATGTTTCCATTCATAAGACTTCTTAATGTGTCCACTTATTTTTGGCCTGATTTGGCATCTGTCACTATGGTAAGAAAGGTCTTGAGTGGTACAAGAACAATAATGTCGTATTTGTATCAAGAGAGGCAATTCCTCCAAACTGCCTGGAGCTGAGTCCTGTGGAGAGATATTTGGATCTTGTTAAAAAAGAGTCGAAGAGCTCAAAAAAGGTGTCCAAAAGTGTGGTAATTTTAAACGGAGATGGACTACCTGTTCGAACAAAGTGACAGAAAGCTCCATAACAACTTTAATGGAAGGGTTTCCGGAAACAGTTAATAAATTCATCACTATTAATTAGAACTACAAAAATAAATATTTTTGTAAATTGTAATAATAATTTTAATCAAACAAAAAATAATCAAAACTGTAAGTTTACTGGTTTCATTCTTATTAGCATATATGTATGTTAAGAATTTTTCGATCTCAGTCCTTATAGTTTTATTGATTTCGGAATTTGGAAGAGATTATTCGTTAATGTTATTACCTATACTCCGAGACAATGTGTCAGGGATTAAATTTTCTTTACCCTTGTGGTGGCTCTGTGAGCTCTGATAGGCTTAAATAATGATTATATTAAAGTGGAATAAAAAGGTCAAATAAAGTAAAATAACAAGATCATTATAACCTTGCATTAAGTGAGCGATATATAAATACATGCATATTTAAAAATACCCAGCAGTTCGAGGAGACAGTCCCGAACTAGTGTTTTACCAATCATTTAGGGTGACAACTAGTTACATAGCTGGCTTCATGGCTAATTATTTTAACACATGCATTTTTGATGACAATGAGACTGTGTGATAGCTGGTGCAAAGTAGTCAACGCATTGGATTCACATAGTGTTTACATAGCCTCAGTTACCTTACCAGCTACCTAACTGGTTGCAAGAAGTAGTCAGCTAAAAAGACATATCGTAGACAGTACAATAAACGATTGCTTGTAAACAAACCTTCCTCCGACAACTCTCCAACAGATTGCTTCTGGTCGGTAAAATAACTAATTTCTAAAGTGCAGTACAAAATAAACGTTTAAATTGACTTCATCATAGGTTACTAAGAGACACTAAAGTGACTATTGACTTACATGGGATATCAATATACTTAAGTAAAAATAAAAATAAACTGTATGAGAATTATATCAACACCATTTTTATAAACCACTTACTAAAAACCTCTGGATTACTTAGATACACTTCAGTGGCAATTGTCTTCACGCTAGATTACCTGGGATATATAAAGTAACCAATTGTCTTATCTCTGCACTACAAAGAGCACATACGTGTCAAATGACCCAAAATATATAAATTGGAGTCAGACAAGTGATAAGACATTACTGTCTATAAGGGATACATTGACTACTTGCTTAACTGCTGGGTATATTAAGCATTTGCATTTGACATAGACTAATTACTTTGTTCATTTAGAATTTTTAAATGATTTGCATACAAACACACAAAAATAATAATTTACTTTCATAAGAATTTTTATAAATCAACAATTAAAGAATAAAACTTGCTTTTTTTTTACACATTACAAATGATTTTGTATATAAAATTCAAGGTCATATGAATATTAACGTGATTACATTCAAACATCAAATAAATGTTGAACATACCAACGATTTCAGCCAATTACAGGCTACAACTAACTAATTATTATATGAAGGTAAAAGATGTAAGTCTGTGGAACATTAAAACTTTATTTCAAATATATTTAGTTTCTTTTTGCAGGTGTTTGTATGTATGTTAAATAATAATTTATTTAATAGTTGCTCGTATTACAAGTAGTTTTGTTGCTATTTAGTCATATACTCAGCAGAGTATTGAATTGCTAGACAAGGGCGCATTTCAAATTAAGACTACAAACTGACAATATATGACGACTTGCAATATTTGCCATTTAAGCTAAATTTCCCTTGCAACTACGGCTCTGCGTAAAGTTTTTATTGAGCAAAAATAAAACAGCACGCAATTTCCGCTTTCTCAGCATATTAAATCAATGTGTTACACGAAACTAAAGTTTTGTTTTCTTTTTTCCATTTCATTACACTTTTTTTTTCTTTTTTTGGTTTGTTTCCTGTTTTCTTCTTTATGTTTTCATTTTTGTTTTGGCTGCATGTGGATCATGTTGAAAACTGAAAATAGCAAATAATAAATAAATAAATTACACACAAATATACAGGCACACACACACTTGCCAACAGCGTGTAAAATTTTGTGTAAAATTCTTTGATTCAATTTTAACTGCCCAGCAGTTTTAGGAGACTGTCCCGAACTATTGATTATGTATATATTATTTTGGGTGACAAGCAGGAGGTCATTTGAGACGTGGAATGTCACGTCTCACCGTATGAGAATTATATCAACACAATTTGTATAAAACCAGTACAAAATAAACATTTAAAGTGACTACACTCTAGATTACTTAGAGACACTTAAGTGACAATTGTGTTCACCCTAGATTATATAAAGTAACCAATTAACTTCTCTCTGCACTACAAATAGCATATACGTGTCAAATTACCCAAAATATATAAATTGGAGTCAACCAAGTGATCAGACGTTAGTGATAATTATTCTCTATAAGTGATACATTGACTACTTGCCTAACTGCTGGGTGTTATTTTATGTGTATGTAAATATTTGTATGTAAGTGTGCAAAATTAGTGTGTGGTTGTGTTTTTATTGGGGTATTTTAATTAAGCCATAAATTTAAAGTTTTAAATAAGTTTAACGTCTATTATAAAAGTTAATTTATAACTTTGTCCATAATGCTGAAATCTTTTCATAGTTTCTATTTTTAGCGTTTCATAATTTTGGGTAAAATAAAAAATGATTTAGAAGCGCAGATTTAGTAATTAGTATTTCTATAATTTATTTCCGCTTGCAAAGTTTTAATAAAGCTCATTTAAATAGGGAATATAGTATGAACATAATCCGAGTACTGGTTAAGTAAGTCACACAATTTAAAAAAAAAAGTACTTGAATTACTTTGGGAAATATTGAAAATTTTATTTATGTATTGATTATTAATTTTGGGATATGGTTAAATTGGATAGACAACTTCTATTAGGTATAGACCAATGTTGTTAATTATTAAGTGAGTAGGTGTTCTACGAATACCCAAAAAATAACTTTATATTCTTTTTAATCATAATGAGCGCAAAACATAATTCTTTTCAATGAGAGACTCATAAATGGTTATACCTTTTTAAGATTCTTCTTGAGACTCATACGGAGCTATATCTATATGATCCGTTTTGTTCAAGGTATTACCCAAAACTAGACTATTATAATTGGGATGTTTTTTAACAACAGCAAATATATAAGTTTATATAAGTTTGTCATTCTGTGTGTAACATTGAGAAATATTCATCTGAGACCCAACAACGTATATATATTATTGATCCTTATGATACGGAGCTCCGAGTTCTAAGTCGATTGAGCAATGTCCGTCTGTCTGTCCGTCTATCTGTCTGTCTGTGTAAAACACTCTCACGTCCAAAATACATAAGAGAAATTTATGAAATGTATACCAAAATGTTTACAATTTTTCTAAGCAGTTTGGTATTGAAAATCAGCAAAATCGAATTGGTAGAACCAGGGTTATGGATCAAAATGTAAGACAACCTCCAAAAATTTTTATAATTTTCACATGATTTTTGTGACTTTGGACAAATTCATTGCAGAGAATACCATGAAATTTTGCACTCATTACTTATATGATAAAAGAACAAATTCTGTTAAAAATGGAAAGAATCGCTCCATAATTTCTCGTAGCCCGCATACAAATTTCTTCCCGAAATATGGTGCTATGGTATATAAATGCCCATAGAATTGCAGTATCCATACAACATTCAGCACAACTAAGTTTCGTGGAAACAGAAATCGCGGGACCAATTTTTTTTTGAATCGGGCACTATTTGACCATAGCCCCCATATTAAGTTTATTTCCGAAAATCACTTCAATACATAAATATCTTATATATATCGGTATCTGGTTGCAATTCGACTTGCATAATCCCTATGCACATGAAAATCACTGTAGGGAATTTCATGAAGATCGGCTCATAATTGGTTATAGCTCCCATATAAGGACCACTTCCAAAAAACACATTAATTTTCATAAATATCTGAAAAATATCGTTATCGAGTTAAAATTTTACACAGTTCGGTAGTATTAATTCACAAATGATACTACTAAATTGTGTGAATATCAGTTCATATTTGATCATAGCTCCCATATAAGGTCCATTTCCGAAAATTACTTAACTACTAATAAATCTCTTATAAAAGCTTCTATCTGGTTAAAATTTCAAATAAATATTTCCCATATATACGATAATCGATGTGTTGAATTTTATAAAGATCGGCCGATAATTGGTCAAAGCTCCCATATAAGGACCACTTCCGAAAAATACATTAAACTCTATAAATATTTTAAATATATCGATATCGAAATAAAATTGTATACAGATCAATATATTGTATCCAAACATTATACTACTGGGTTTTGTGAATATCGATCCATATTAGACCATAGCACCCATTTTACCTCTATTTCCGATAATCACAATAATACCCATAAAACTCTTGTAAATAATGTTATGGAGAAAAATATCAAGCAAAATAGAAATCACGTTAAAATATTTAATTATATCTTCCAAATAAGTCGCACATACGAAAAATACATTAACGCATATATACACTCATATCGGTAAAAAATGTAACAGATATAAGTTTCAAGTAGATTTGGTGACCATGGGTTCATAATTATAATAAGGCTTACGTCCGCAAAATTCATTAGAATAGAACAAAAATATGCTTTTGAAGTTTGACTAAATATATTTGTTTGCCCTTTTTTTATACTATTTTACTTCGCTTTTGGTGAATAAGGAAAATGTTGAGCCAATGGGTAATGTTAACCAATTATTAAGTATATAAATTGTAAAAAAGTACATTTTATTCCTATTAGAAAATTATAGACTCTGTTGGAAATGGTAGGAATATGTAGTTATTTCAATTATAAATTGCTGAATTAGATAACATTTTTATATATTTGAAATAAAATATCTTCTGTGTAAACTAGATTTTCTAACAATATATAAAATACTACTTAACTACTAATTCTACCAATCTTCGTAATCGAAGCTAAGTCCCAATAACAAACACTGAATATGGATATTAGAGTGTTTATACCAATGTAATTTCTGTAATTTTCATCCAATATTCGGCATAGCCGAATATAGCACCCTAACTTGTTAATAATGCAATACAGAAATTTTAAACGAACAAAAAATTAAAAGAACAATAAAACTGAAACGCATCACAATGTTCAATTGACTGAAGTGTTCAATCGAACTTGTTCGTTCATGATCAACCCAACTATAGAATAGTTATTTCTCTCAAAAATATTTATTTTACATTTTAGCATCTTAAAATTATTCAGAAGTTGCCAAAATATTACAAGTTTTAAAAACTACATTTCATTACCTTTCCATTGATATATAAAACATTATATCTAATTCTTTATTATACTTTAAAATAATGAATGCAGTTCACACACCTTGTAAAAAATTCTCTACTATTTTGTTCAAATCAAAGACTGCTTACTATGCACTTCTCATTTTTTCATGTACCCTGTGTTGTATATGTTTCTCTGGTTTATTGTTGTTGTTGACAGTTGCATGTGCGAATATTTAAAGTGTGCTTAAGTAAACTTGTATTAACCTAACATTCAACAAATATGATGACCTAATGCGCGTTCATAAATTTGCAATTGTTAGGTTCATAGACTCCATGGCAGAGAATTTTCATTGAAAAAAATAATTTTTTTTTAACAAAAATTTATTTTTTTACAAAAAAAAAAAATTTTTTACTAAAAAAGTTATTTTTTACTAAAAAAGTAATTTTTTCTAAAAAAAGTAATTTTTTACTAAAAAAGTAATTTTTTGCTAGAAAAGTAATTTTTTACTAAAAAAGTAATTTTTTCTAAAAAAAGTAATTTTTTCTAAAAAAAGTTATTTTTTACTAAAAAAGTAATTTTTTCTAAAAAAAATTTTTTTTTACTAAAAAAGTAATTTTTTCTAAAAAAAGTTATTTTTTAATAAAAAAGTAATTTTTTGCTAGAAAAGTAATTTTTTGCTAGAAAAGTAATTTTTTCTAAAAAAAGTAATTTTTTCTAAAAAAAGTTATTTTTTACTAAAAAAGTAATTTTTAACTAAAAAAGTTATTTTCTACTAAAAATGTAATTTTTTGCTAAAAAGGAATTTTTCTAATAAAAGTAATTTTTTACTAAAAAGTAATTTTTTACTAAAAAGTAATTTTTTACTAAAAATTAAATTTTTTGCAAAAAAAGTTTTTTTTTTACTAAAAAAGTTATTTTTTACTAAAAAAGTTATTTTTTACTAAAAATGTAATTTTTTACTAAAAAAGTTATTTTTTTACTAAAAAAGTTATTTTTTAGTAAAAAAGTTATTTTGACTTTTTTATTTTCGTTGCTCACGAGGCTTAAAATTGTTCTTCGTTATATAAAAACTAAATGCTGAACATTTGAGCAAAATCGAATAACGTTTAGAGCTACGGATCTTTAACGGGTGCCCGCAGTGCAGTAGGATTCAGTAGAAACATTCTACGGGGCCGCGAAGAACTCAGGAACCCACTAAGCTTAATACCTCCTTCTTTACATTAATATTTTGAGAGCACATGATTCTGTGGTAGATATCTGTCGAAATAATTTACATTGAAATCCTTTTATTAAGACTGTTGATGAAATGCATGATATATTGTGATAGTTTAAATCGAAAACATTGCTTGATTTATTACAAAATTTTCCAGCTTGTTAGTTAGATTATGTTCCGCTCCTCAAGCAGCTCACTTGGATCCTCCATCTGATCCCATTGTGATACCCAAGGGGTAGACAGCAGGGTATTTACAGTACTTCCGTGGCCTCCAAGTTAAGATTCATCCATGATAGCTCATCCAAGCATGATAGGAATGGAAATCCGAGGATCCTTTCCCTCAGGTTTGTTAGAGCCGGGCATTTTCAGAAAAGGTGATACACAGTCTCTTCCTCTTCTTCATTATGGCAGTAATCATTGTACCAAAGGTCCATTCTTCTAGCATGTACCCCAATTAAACAGTGTCCTGTAATAAAGGAGACAATTAGCCTTATTTGCTCACGACGGTATTCTATAAGTAGATTCGTCCTGCTGGCATCATATACGCGCCAAGACGACCTCCCTGTAGCACAGGAAGGTTCATTAGTCCATTGTACGTGACATTTGTACGCCTATAGAGTAGAATAGATTTTGAAAAAATAAGAGTATCTGAAAAATAATTTGGTCTTTATATTCCATTCACAAGGTACTACATTTTAAAAAATAATAAGTTCCCAAAATATAGAGCGAAATAAGGGTATGTCGAACGAGACATAAAACGGAAGTAATTTTGAGGTACGTGTAGAAATATGCGATAATTTGCGAATCCTGCGAGGCTTTCTTTTAATTTCTTACACTAAACGAAATATTTTTCCTTTACAATCCGTCAT
This sequence comes from Calliphora vomitoria, assembly GCA_942486065.2. Taxonomy (NCBI): domain Eukaryota; kingdom Metazoa; phylum Arthropoda; class Insecta; order Diptera; family Calliphoridae; genus Calliphora; species Calliphora vomitoria. The sequence continues at coordinate 95,964,946 of OW818029.2, forward strand.
ATTTAAATAAAACAAATCTTTGGATGATTTTATAATTACTAAAATTTAATATCGTACGTGACATACTGTACGTGACAGATTTTTCTCCTATAGTAAAACAATATATATTCTGTATATATATGTATACAAAAACTAAAAAAATAATAGAAAATATATATTCGAATTCAATAAACAATTTGATAATAGCAAAAAAAAAATCAGATTTAAATTCTGCTGCTAATTGATAGCTCTACTTTCGCCGCAATCTTAACCAGTCAGTTGAAACTATTATTTTTGCTCTTAAAATGTTGTAATAAGATCTAAATACTTTCACATAGTAACATTTTAGTGTTTTCTCCTATTCAAGTCATCTTGACAAATAGTTTCAAGGGTTTTTGTTTTTTCAGTCGTGGTAGTCATTCTCGTGGATTTCCCCATATAGTTTCTGCTGAAGAGAAATACAGCTTTTTCGATAATTTTTATCGATGTATTTATGTGAAACTAGCTTGACAGCGATTTCAATCAAAACAAAGAATAAACCACGTATGTACTCTAAGTATTATATTAGATATACATTATCTGAAATTTCAATAAATAGCTAATAAAACGAAAACAATTCCGCATTTACTAATAACAAACTTATATTCCTAATCGAAGCATGTATTTTATACAAAATTTTGGATACATTTAAAAAAAATAAAAGAACTTAAGGTTGCTTGAGTCAGTCAGTTATGGTTAGCCATTAACAGTTTACCACTAATATAAAATTAAACAACTACTTATTGAATAAATGTTCAGAATATTAAGATCCACCGAAAATCTCGCATTCAAAGCACGTTAATAGATTTACACAAATTGTAATGAAGGTATTAAGAAACCATTTAAAAACAATATAAGTACATACATGGATATCGATAGACGAAACAATTGATGAGAATGGAAGAAAGATAGGAAATGTCAAGGTATTTTGACTCCCAATCATAAAACTGCAACAAAAAAGTTTTTGTTATTTGCAACAGCCTTAAATAGAAAAAAATCATTCAATTGCTGTAAGGTTTTTAGATAATTCAATTTAAAATTTGGAAGCCGAATTCAGATGTTCCATTACAATATTTTATCAAAAAGTTACACACGCTCTCCATAGAGTTTTTGAAACATAATTCAAATTATAAAAAATTGGTTTTTAAAGCTTTATGTAGAACATAAACATTTCGAGAAATTTATTCGAAACATCCTCTCCCTACTGATTAAGGTATTTAAGTAATCGAGTTTCTGATGTAATCGGTTAATCGAGCAAATATTTAATCGGAGTTTAGATTTAATCGGTTAATTTTAAATTATTCGATTAACCGAATAATTCCTTCAAAGTTTTTTCTAAGCATATAAAATCCTCCATTATACCATTGGATACCTTTTTGGATTTTTTAGATTTTGTATATTGTAGTTTCGTTAAGTTCTGATTATCGTTTCGTCTATTATCATGTTTTCATCCGACAAATACATGTAAATTAAATATGTCAGTTGTTATACTCACTAAACATGTTTCTGTTCGAAAAAATATGCAATTTTACTTTGACATTTGAATTTGGATTAAAACGGAAAAATAAGTACAAAAACAAACATGTTAAAGTGCAAAAAATAGAAATCTATACAAATTAATCGGTTTTTTGTTATTTGAAAATCATCATTTTTGAATTATTCGAAAAGTTAACCGATTAACGGTAAATCTTTTGAATATCCTACTACTAGGATCAGTAGTAGGACATTGAGGCACATGGATTGAGAAAGTAAAATATTATGCCACTAGTTACTAAAAAGACTGTTTAAGATTTCCGTAGAGATAACCTGAAAAAAAAATATTTAGTTTGAAAACACTGGTTCCTCTAAAGAGAGTCAACTCAAAATTTTAAAATTTTCACTTTTAGGAAGAAATCGATGTACAGTGGTTTTATCTACCCACTGTAAAAATTTTACATCATTTTCTCTACTCTTTCGCCAAAAAATATTTAAAAAAATCCATAAACTGAGAGCAACATAATATGTTAAGTCATTCATCATAAAAATGGTTGTTACAAACATATACTTGTTTACTGTTTCCATATATATGGTTGATATATCCAGGGGAATCGTAAGTTAACCATACTATAGTTACCACAATCATTTAAATAGTTATTATGACTATAATATTGTTAAAAAACTTGTAAAAATTTTAAAATGGTTACAGTAAACATGCACAACTATATTTTTTTTCTGCATGTAGTCTTTGTACATACATATGTAAGTATGTGTCTAGTTTAAATAAATGTAAAATATTTTCCATAAAGAATATACATTTAAAATGTTTTTTTTTTTTTCGTCTTGTAAATAAGTAAAAGTGTTTAAATATTTATTGCTGCTTTTGTTATGTTCCTGTCTGCCAACTAATGCTTTCATTCGTATTCTCCTTTCACATTTTTAGAAAATATTTTTAAATAAAGAGAAATGTAGTTGTAAGTTGTGAAAATGTTTTTAACATGTTGCATAAACATAAATTGTGCAACAACGTGTAAACTACCCTCCTGACTGGTTATATGGAGTGAACGTGTTATTACGTGCATTTATTTACACAGCCATTTTTTTTTCATTCTTTCGATAACGATTTCACTTCAGGCCTGCCGACTTCATACAGACATACTGAAGAAGTATTGTTAAGCAATAAAAATATGTTTGTTGCAGGAGAGAAATATTACATGAAGAACACGTTCTCAAATTTGTATATATGTACTTCCTTATGGGTGGTATGTTCATCATTCCATTTGTCACTGCTACAATGTCCATATTGACTCAGAAATTACTAAGTATACATATACATATACATATGTATATTTTTCAACAATATAGGTACGATTTAGCTAATTCCTTCTGACTATTGAAATTAGCTAGTATATACCTAATGTAATTCCAAAAAATCGGTTTATAAATGGTCGAATTATAGCCAGCAACACAAATAACTATGAAAATAATATCCCACAAGGTTTTATTTAAGATGAAAGAACAGCTCATAGCTGTTCCAAATCTACTGCTAAACATTATTGTAGTGGTCCATTATCCATAGTGGTCCAAATACTCAATCTAGCCGAAAAAAGTCATAACTCGCTTTTGCAAAGCCGTACCGTCATAAAATTTGGTACGTTTATACATTTCATCAATATAAACAATCAGAAAAAATGTGTGTGTATGAATGTGTGTTTTTGTGTGTAAATATGTTTCTTTGTGGGTTTGTTTGAAGCCTATAGACGGCAAAACGACTGCACCGATTTGGACTGAAATTTTCACACCGTCTTCCTGTATGTGCGGAAGGAATTAAATGCTGCATTTTATTAAAATATTTAAAGTGAGCGAAATGCAGGCATTACCTTAAAAAATAAAAATACAGCTCCTTCCTTGTAATGGACATGTTAAACTCTAAATGAAATAAAAATCGTCTAAGCAAAAACCCACAGCTAACTTTTTAAACATTGAAAAGCTACATATAAAAACTAAAGCCTAAGTCCGATAAATTACCATTTGAAATTCTAATAGAATTTGGACAATGAATAAAAATTTCACATCTAAATATTTTATGAAAAATTTAAAAAGTAATTTTTACTCTTACCTTTGTTTTATTAATTACATGACTATTTTTTTATTATTTGTTTTTAAATTTTTCTTATTATTTTTGACCACTATTTCACTTGCACTATTAAAAGTCAATTGAGATATAATTTTTTTAGCAAAGAAGCAATTACTTGTATTTAAAGCAATATATCAATTCTACTGTAGCATTGATATGCATTGTGGGCTGTGTGAAACCACAAATCTTTCCCAACATTGCCTTTCAATAGAGGTCAACAATTACATTAATATATTTAAAGTTACGTTAACTCAGAAAAGCGTAACCACTATTTTTAATTTAATTATTTTCCTAAATAAATTATTTTTTTAAATAAAACAAACGCAATTAAAATTATTAAATTTAATGGTTACGTATTTTTCAAGGCAAATATTTGCTATATGGGCATTTTCGCCGAAAAGTCCACCCAGAACGAAAAATTAAAAATTAATCAACAGTTTTTTATTTCTTGTATTATTTAAGATAAATATTCAAAACTAATTAAATTAAAGAGTTCAGTCCTTTTGGTCTGTTGTGTTTTATTTCTCATCACAATTTATATTTCTAGGAGTAATTGTGCAATTGCACTCTTACCGCAAAACTTTTGCAACTACAACAGCTAACCGTAAAATAAATGCAAAAGAGCAAAACAAAAAAAGGTATAATTTGTATTATCTTTTAATGATATTTTAAGATAACGTCACGCCAGACAAACATTTATTCTCATTATATGTACACTGACGATCGCAAGTGCTTGAAATTTTGATTTTTAATAAAATAAACTTATTATAAAACAAGTAAGAAAGTATGGTCGGTCAAGCCCGACCATGTAATACCCTACACTAAGTAAATGAGCAAGAACACTTTTCTTTCAAAATTTCAATAATTTATATTCGTGAACGATTTTCGGAAGTGGGCCTTATATGGGAGCTATGACCAATTACGGACCGATCACCATGAAATTAAGTGGTGTGATTAATATCTATATGAAAGTTGTTTATGTTGCATTTTATGTGTATACCAACATTTTTAAGAGATTTATGCTCGTTAAAGTGATTATCGGAAGCAGGCCTTATATGGGAGCTATGACTAATTATGGACCGATCATAATAAAATTTGGTGACATGAATTTCATGTATATAAAATTTATTTGAAGAAAAACTTGTGTAGATACCTATATAAATTAAACATTTATGACCGATAAAGTCCAATTTCGGGAGGACATTTGTATGGGGGCTAGGTGAAATAATGAACCGATTTCAGCCAGTTTCAATAGGCTTGGTCCTTGGGCAGAAAAAATGATATGTATTAAATTTAATCGACTCAGAAAGTGATTCTGAGTCGATTGGTATACTTTCAGGTTGGTGTTAGACTAATATTTTTGGGCGTTACATATATCTGCACGAATCCAATATACCCTCCCCACTATGGTGGTGTAGGGTATAAAAACTCGGTTATTAAAGAAATAGTTAATTTTATACTAATTTTCAAAAATGTGTAACATCACGCCATATTGTGAGTAATTTCTTTGCATGGATTAAACGATCAATAACAGGCGGCAATTTTGAAGATACTTCGTTTCAGCCCAAGGATGAATCCTATTGAAAATGGCTGAAATCAGACCATTATTGCACATAGGTCCCATACAAATGTCATCCGGAGGTCATGTAATGTAATTTTATGATGATCGGTACGTAATTAGTCATAGCTCCCATATAAGTCCCGCTGCCGAAATCATTTTAACGAGCATAAATCTCTTAAAAATATTGGTATCCATAAAAGCTTCAACAGAAATAAGTCTTATATAGACAAAAGTTACGCGACCTAAATTCATGGCGATAGGTCCATAATTAGGTATAGCTCCCATATAACGCCAACTTCCGAAAATCATTTACGAAAATAATTTATTGAAATTCAAAAAAAAATTTTACTCAGTGTAGGGTATTATAGTCGGGCTTAACCGACCATGCTTTCTTATTTGTTTTCTTACATTTATATATTTTTCGTATTTCTTAACAAAAGTATTTTAAACAAAATTAGAATACATAATTTCAATTTTAATAAATTCTTGGTTTGAAGTTGGCGGATTACCAGAACTCCCAAATTTAATAATGGAATTTTTTGTGGCTCTTCCAAACTTTCAATATACGCCTACTAGAGTGTCCAAAACCCGGTTTCCGGTTTCGGTTTTCTCATTCTAAAAAAACCGGTTTTATATTAATTTTTATTTAATATGAAAAATGCCTATTTAAATTTATAAACAATTTTGGTAAGGCAAAAGGTGTTATATGTATATTTCGTTAAAATCGGTTAACCGTCTTAAAAAACCGAAAAGTTAAAAAAACCGAAACCGTTCGGCTTTACGAAGATGAAAAAACCGGACAACCGGGTTTTCGATTTCAGTTTTGGGTTCTCCAATGCTTATAGCAAATTATACGCATTTTAAAATTCAAATTTCACCTTATTTTAGGCAGTTGTTGGCTAATGAAATAAATTCCCAGAAAAAAAAATGTTTCAAAAAACAAAACGTTTCACACAAATTGGGACTTTTTTCGTAGTTTTTTGTTGGGAGTTATTTCTTTATGAAATAACTTCCATCGACATTTTTTTGGGGGTAATATATTTTTTGAGAGCTATACCAAATTCAAACGGAATATCTCTTGCTTATCTTTCTGTAGACACTTCAGGATTTATCCAATTTTTTGTAGAAATTTAAATTCAAGTGTCCTAAAATCCCAAAGCTGGGATTCCAAAACGGGAAACCGTTTTAGATAGTATGATGTATTCCATATCATTGATATTATTATTTTACCAGCCACATACCAAATGTAGAGTTTATGGGCAAAACTCCAAAAACTACGATAATTGGGATTTGCTTGCTCGGTTTTTGGGAGTTGCGGTATAAACTTTTCCTAAAATGTAACTTTGTTTCCATTTTTACACTTTTTTTTAAAGTTTGTAATTGTAAAAATCAAATTTTTGTAAATATATGTCAATATTTGATCATAGGGTCCGTATTAGGTACACTTCCGAAAATCACTTAAAAACGCATAAATCTCTTATAATTATCATAATCAGTTTGAAATTCGACATCAATAATTCAAATGCACACAAAAATCTTGGTACCTAAGTAATATTATGAATATCGGCCTATAATTGGTCATACCAAAATAAATTTATTACAAATATAGCGATATTGAAGCTTAATTTTACACATGTCAATTGTACGTATGCAAAAATTATACTATTGGATTTTATGACGTTCAGTACATAATTGGCCATAGCTCCCCACTTTATAATGACAGTGAAAATATTATTTGTTGATCACAAAAGTTTAGCGTTGAAAATGGGTAAAATAGGTTTAACCAAAAAATGTTCAGAACAAATTGTCCGTTCGTCATTAGATATTCGAGGAGACCTAGAAAACAATATTTGCCACAAATAGTTAATTCAACATATTCAACATAATAGTTGAATTGTTAAAAAGTGTTGGATCAAAATATATGAAAAACGTTGTTCGGTGGACGATACATATTTTAATCCCAATAACATTTAAATGCTTGAATCTTACAAGTTGAAATTTACCACTAATATTTTGTAAGTAGTAATAAGTAAAACTTAAATATAAAACAAACCAAATCATGTTAAGCTAATATATATTTTATACAACATTCACTAAAATCGTGCATATTGGTGGTGCATACTCTTACTTGTTTTTATCTAAACTCTTCCATGATTTTTATTCCTAATACTCGAACAACATTAAAGTGATAAGGCACTTTATACTCGGGAAAACTCATAAAACGTAATCGTAGAGATATTTTGTGGCTCGTAGCACTGTTAAGAGCTCATTAAATGATCTATAAATATGCGAATAGAGCCGGGCTCCCTTTTAATGTATATGGCCAATGGCCATAGCTGTTGGAATCTTTCATATTCTCTGTGTTTGCTCTACACCAGGGAAAGGCAACCTATAATATTATATTTTATGATTGTATTAGTTATACTTTCTATCCGCTCTCACCACGAACCGGTGTTGCCAGTATACTTTCGTCTCTTTTCCCCAATTAAAAATGGTAAATCTCATATTGTTCATCATACACCTTAAACAGTTGGGACACATTTTTTTTCTCTGGCAACGCTGATTCTTAAATAATTCTTAATAAAACAAAATTTTCATACAAAATTTGTTTTATAAACCTGTAATAAATTTAAACATTGATTATGAATAATGCCTTTCAAAAATAAACAAAAAATCCGTTGTATCTATTAAAGTTAATTCAATTCATCGTGACAACTAAAAAAGTTTTTAGAACTATTTGAATAAAAATTTTATTATCGCAAAAGGTTATTTACTATAACATAATAACACATTATTAAAGAAAAATCTTAAAATATTTACACTATTTCTTAATTGATTAACTTTTGCTTAGACAGTATTAAGCTAAATCTTTGCTGGTTTAGATGGTATATACGAATTACTGGGTTGACTTGTGTAGGAGAGTGACTGGCGCTGGCGCTCCGGTTCCTTACTAGCAAAGTTCAAGACTGGTGCTACCCCACCATTGTGAACTTGAGTTTTACCTCCCAAAGTTTCATATTGCTGTTGTATAATCCGTTGCGCATTGAGGGCATCTTGCTGGGTGCGATATTTTACAAAGTGTACTTCGGGTTTGTTGAGATTTTGTGTATTAGAATTTTGTAATTGCTGAGACAAACTGTCAATATCTGTTTGTTTGGTGAGAACATAAATGGCCGTTTTACTCTCAACTCTACTTCTAACCAAGTTGGTAATGGCATTTGTGAGACCATTGTTTTCGGGAGCTCGTATGAAAATAACACGTAATTTATTTTTACGCGATTTTGTCAGATCGCCAAAATTTGGAACCTCATTGAATTCATTGTCGGGTGCAGAATATGTGTAAAATTCTTTTTGTAATTCAACATTTGTAAAGGGTGTGTTGTTTATATTGCTTGTGACTTTACTGCGATCATAGTTGTAACCAAGATTATCAGCTTGTGTTAAAGCAAAAATTGCCGCAAATACCTAAAATTTGTAAAGAAATGTTTGTTATTATCTATAATTATGTAAATTTAATGATATAATTTGTATAAATTTGATATTTCTATTATAAAACCTACCAGAAAAGCACGCATGATTTATTAAAAAAAATCTAGCTATTGTCTAAGTTTATTTTCGTATGTGTTTCTAACCAACTCTGTTAAGGTTTTGATGATTATAAAAATACCGTTTTTTATTTTATACAAAATTCATTAATATACTAAATAAACATATGTATTATACAAACATACATAATCATTCATAATTACTAGTAAATTTATAAACACAGATACGAGTACATTAACATTTTAAGATTAAACTAACATCAAAATCTTATTAGTAACTTAATTTAATCATAAACGTTGAATCACATTTACTTAAATATAGATGTATATTGATTGACACACTTTCGATCAATCACACACATTTTAATATTTATTAATCCACTCCACTATTCTGTTAGATACATTTTGTGTATCTGCTGTTTGTCTAAAAGCTCTATAATCATAAATTAACGGCATTAAGATTAAATCAAGTTTAAACAGTTTTTTGTTTTTTGATGAATATCTTGTATGTTTGTTTAAGTATATATATAAATACACATATATTTAACAGTGTCATTTAATGACTTATGTCAAGTTTTTGTCAACTTAATGGTTTTGTGACAAATATCACAAATCTAGAGCTCTCGATGTTTTGATTAGTAGTATGAATAAATGTTTATACTTTTTTTCCGTTTTTTCTATTGACATGACATTTTTATTACACATTAATTGATTGGCCTTGCTAAAGTTTTGCAGAAATGACATTAACATTTCATTTATGTTAAAACAATGTATCATCAGAATGTTTTAATGCATTTAGAAATCGTTTAAATTTTATTTAAGTGAAGTTTTTTTATACATATGGGGTATTTCATATCAACTGAACCAACTTTTGAAATCGATGTCTTCCGATTGGTATGAAATTTGCACCATGGTTAGTTGTATTGGATAGTAATTCAAACACAATTTTTCAACAAGATCGGTGGAGAACTGTGGAGTTAGAGGTAGTCAAAATTTGAAATTTTAGCCAAGCAGGTGTTTTTTTCTCATCCATGTAACTTATTACCTATTGTTCTTAGCAAAATATATCCCAAATAGTGTATATAGCTATTTCTTCAATCTTTCGGAAAAAAAATTTAAAAAAATAAATACAAAATTTTTGAAACTTTTTTCCGAAAACGAAAACTTTTTATCGAAATGGTCCCTTTTTCACCTGTTTGTAACTCAAGAAAGTTCTCGACCGATCTTGTTGAAAAATTGTGCCAGAATTACTATCCAATAGAACAAACCATGGTGCAAATTTCATCTCAATCGGAAGACATAGATTTCAAAAGTTGGTTCACTTGACATGAAATGCCCCATATGTATTATATTTTATTTCAATTCAATGTAGTTGTTATCCAAATTATATAATAATGGTTCAATGGATCATATAGATTTAAAGTTATGAGCTTATACAAAGTCTCAAAATTATGTAAATATTCACCATGCGATTCTACTAATTAAGGATATGTAATTTTCTCGATAAAATGTATATAGTTTTTGAAATATTTCTTCCGCTTTCATGAGAAAAATTTTCAAATGAAGTGTGTGTGAAAATTGGACCCCCAGGTTACACCATGCACGCGGCGGCCACATGTCCAAAATTATATTTGAACATTGATGTCATACAATTATCTAACTAATAAAGCCAATTGGATAGATATTAAAAACGCATTTTCTCAACACTTTATTTCAATTTAAAGTTCTCCACATCTATAACAAGTAAGAAAGTATGGTCGGTCAAGCCCGACCATATAATACCCTACACTAAGTAAATGAGCAAAAAAATTTTCTTTCAAAATTTCAATAATTTATATTCGTGAGCGATTTTCGGAAGTGGGCCTTATATGGGAGCTATGACCAATTATAGACCGATCACCATGAAATTAACTGGTGTGATTAATGTCTGTATGAAAGTTATTTATGTTGGATTTTATGTGTATACCAAAATTTTTAAGAGATTTATGCTCGTTAAAGTGATTATCGGAAGCAGGCCTTATATGGGAGCTATGACCAATTATGGACCCATCACCATGAAATTAAGTGGTGTGATTAATATCTGCATGAAAGTGGTTTATGTTGCATTTTATGTGTATACCACCATTTTTAAGAGATTTATGCTCGTTAAAGTGATTATCGGAAGCAGGCTTTATATGAGAGCTATGACCAATTATGGACCGATCACCATGAAATTAAGTGGTATGATTAATGTCTGTATGAAAGTTGTTTATGTTGCATTTTATGTGTATACCAATATTTTTAAGAGATTTATGCTCGTTAAAGTGATTATCGGAAGAAGGCCTTATATGGGAGCTATGACTAATTATAGACCGATCATAATAAAATTTGGTGACGTGAATTCCCTATATATAAAACTTATTTGGAGAAAAACTTGTGTAGATACCTATATAAATTAAACATTTATGACCGATAAAGTCCAATTTCGGGAGGACATTTGTATGGGGGCTAGGTGAAATAATGAACCGATTTCAGCCAGTTTCAATAGGCTTGGTCCTTGGGTAGAAAAAATGATATGTACTAAATTTTATCGAAATATATTCAAGATTGCGACCTGTACTCTGCGCACAAGGTTTACATGGACAACCAGCCAGCCAGACGGACGGACGGACGGACGGACATCGTTTAATCGACTCAGAAAGTGATTCTGAGTCGATCGGTATAATTTAAGGTGGGTGTTAGAGTAATATTTTTGGGCGTTACAAACATCTGCACAAATCCAATATACCCTCCCCACTATGGTGGTGTAGGGTATAAAAATGGCATGTATCAATTCAGAATCTAGTTCCCCATTTGATTGAGGGACAGTAGAGAAACCTTATCGTAGTTATTATAGACTAGCTCACCCGGTTCGCTACGCCACACCAATGGTATTAAAACAAATTTTAATAACGGAAATAATCGTTATATGCTTTTGGCATCGATATTGTAATTACGGATTGCATTTAATCGCAGTTATATTTTTTTCTCACTTTTTTATTAAAAAAAAAGTAAAAACTTTTCCATTCCTGGCAATATTTTAAACTAAATTTTGTGAAAACCAATAAAAATTATCCAAATAAGAAAAGAAATATACAATTGGTCAATTCACAAGGTCTCTTATCATGTCATATTGTCATAATGTCCTAACATTTCACAATGGTTTTTATTGCTTTTCAAGCAAAAAATGTCCTAAAATAATAATATGCTATGCTATGTTTATTGTGTTATCGTAACGAATCAGCAGAGACCAACACCGAATGCCTAGGAGTCGGTTAAGCCAAGCCGCCGAGTCGTGATATATTAGGACATTATGACTGATAAGTGACCTTGTGAATTGACCAAATATTTTACGTTATCCAATGTGGATAACGTAAAATTGGATATTGTTGAAAATTCATTCATACTTTCATTAAACGATGTATGAGGTACGATTAAGTTAAATCTGAAAAAATGGGTAATTCATTTCGAAACACATCCTTGTCAAATCAGAATTTATTTAAACAAATTTAAACTACTACTATTGTCATAATTTTCTCTAAAGATTATTATTTCTATTGGGTGTATGACTCAAAGATGCGGGATTTTTTCTAATTTTTAGCATTTATTTTGGAACATTTGTACAATACAATTTTATTCAAAGTATTTGCTATTTTTAGCTGTGACCTTTTCCCGTCTTTCTGTCAACATATAAATTCCAAACCGAAAGGACTGCACAACTTTTGAGGCCAAGATCGAATCAAGTCAATTTCGGAAATAGGTTCCCTGTGATTTTAATAGATAGGACCCTTTTGTTCCCACCAAATACAGATCATTACCTTAGCGCCATGGATTTTAAGCTTTGGTGTCGATTCGGCTGGTTGGCTTCACGTATGGGCTTTACGTACAATCTTTTTAGCTTCGGCTTACCGTAATGGATCCATTTTTCATTAGAAATAATGATTGGGTGTAAAATCGTCTTTCGGACATGCAAAATCTTCTTTCAAGGTCTTTCGTCTTCAATTCGTATGGTACCCAGGTTCCCTGCATTTGGATAAATCCTGCTGCTTGCAAACGTTTTGAAATTGCTGATTTCAAAACGTTTGATTTTAGCAATTTCTATTTGAGTTTTACAACAATCCTCAAGAAGTAATGACTCCAATTGTTGGTCTTCAAACGTTTTGAGCCTGGACGATCTTTGTCTTCCGTGCCAAAATCACCATTTCTGTAAAATTTGGATTTATGAGGATGAATTCCATATACAAGCCATAATTATTTATCAGTCGTACTTTTATCATTAAACTTAGTGAAATTTGTGAAAATTTTTTTGAAATCTTTTAATCGGAGTTGTGTTTGGTATTTTAATTGAATCATATGATCTCTTGATACGCATAAGCTACATGTTAAAAAATGTTCAAGTTGATTTGTATATACTTAAATTGAAATAACGTATTCCACGAATACTATTTATTCGATTAAAGTAATAAAACATATGAACTAGGTTAGGTTAAAGGTAGCTCACTTGGGTCCATAAATTGGTCCCTTTGTGATACCCTAAATATCATGCTCAGGTCCTCAAGAGGTTCTTCACAGGAAAGAAGTGGGTTCAGTGCCGAATCAACCTGGCGTACGAATGAACGAATGCTTGTTGTAGCAGACCGAGCCCCCGATAGAGCTGGGCAAAGATAGAGGAGATGTTCAAGCGTTTCCTCCTCGTCTTCATCATTCTTCAGAAGTCATTGTATGGAGTCTTCAGTCTCCTAGCATGTGCACAAATAAGATGGATCTCATCAACTTGTAGACGTGAGCTTCTTTTGGCCAGTTCATCCGCAATAGCATTGCCAGGTACACCAGAGTGACCCGGCACCCAGAATAACTCCAGGTTATAATGTCTCGCCATCTCGTTAAGAAATACCTGGCATTCATGTACCAATTTGGATGTCGAGCAGACACCAGATAGGGATTTGAAAGCAGGCTTACTTTCAGTAAAGATTCGGATATTCTCACCAAATAGCCTATTTCATCCAGTATATCGCCTTTTGATCGCTGAAATTTCAGCTTGAATTACACTACATTGATTCTGTAGCCTGAAAAACACCCCCTTCCGAAAACGGGGAATATAGAGCCATCACCCACCCCAGACGCAGACTTTGAGCCATCTATATAGATGACAAACGTGTCCCTAGAAGAAGCTAACTTGTCCACCAGCGATACAGAGAAGCGTCTGTCGATAAAGGTTATGGGAGTCCAAAATAGATACATGGCTGGTACCAGACCTACATTCTTCTACAGTGCTTAGCCTAACCGCCGAATTTATGGCAAATTGTTTGGACATGAGATCAGCCGGTAGCCAGTGCATCATAACGAACAGACCACGAGATGAAGTGCTCCGTGTGTTTATTATTTAAGAAAAGTTAAGGTTACCGAATTTACCCGTTTTGCCGGCTAAACATTTAACTATCCAAAAATCCCTTCTTGGATCTACATAGAAAAGTAGAACTGATATTAAAAATGACATATATCTACCTTTTGTTGTTTGGGCGGGGAGATATTGAATCCGTCAGTAACTCAGTAGCTTGAATTTTGAAGAATAAATGTATTTTAACTTGCAACACCCTATTAATATCACGATCACTATCGATCATTGCTAAAATTGAATTTGCCTCGCTTACTCTGATAAAATTACTCACTTCCAACTTGCCTATAGTTTTCTTGGTAAGTTTGTGATTCAAATATGATTTCATATTTTATCATTAGAAAAGGCTCTACTGTGTTCATCTATATATTAAAAATATAAGAAATATATATATCAACATAATTTTTAACACAACCTTATTTACGTTTTCACAATATAAACAACTTACGACTATAGTGAACTATAATATTTCTTATAACAAGTTGTTATTTACCTTTCTCCATCTCTAAATGGTCTACTTAACTAGTTTAGTCAATAAAAGGACACACCTTTTACGTGACATATTTCCAAACCATACATTATACACAAGACTATTATGGAAGGTATAAATCCAAATAGTGCCTCCCTCCACCAACCTTTTGTGAAAACAAAACTAAAAGCAAAATTCTAAAGTTCACAAACGTGGAAAACTAGTCAAATGAGTAGAAAATCCCCTAAAAAATGGTTGACTTTAATGTCACCGCACCACAAAATAACAATGAAATCCTTTAATTTACTACTCGTACATCATAAACTTTACAATATGGGCGTTACGTTGGGGGAGGGGGGGGCAGCAGCAATAAGGAAATGTATGAATTATAATTTATGCTTTAACATAAACGTTGTTGGTCTTTCAAATCATTTCAATCAATTAAAATAAACCACATACTTACGTACCTTTTGTAATTATTTAGCCAAGCGTGGGTATTAGTGTATGGTGTGTGCCTTTGATCACTGACACCAACGGTGCGGTGCAACTGCCAAAAATTTTAATGGCGCCAAATTAGTACCTACAACAAGAATATTAAACACAGCCCAGAATAAAGGAGAAACAAAAAAAAAAAAAAATAGTTAAGTTATCAAGGTTACAGTTTAGTGAGCAACGTTAAATAGAAATCGATTTTTAGTTCATAATTTAACCCCTTAAAGGAAGCATAGGTATTCTAGAAATATATATATTTTTTTTTATTAATAACCAAAGTAGGCTATCGATTCGATATGGTAAAAAGTAAGAGCGGTAATGGTATTTGCTGTTATTATTATGTTATTAATTAAGTTCATAAAAATCATCAAAAATACTAAAAGTAAATGAACGAAATTTAAGAAAATTTTATTTTATTGTCCATATTTGAAAAAATAAACAAACAAACTCTATTGTACTAAATTTATTATAAAAAATTTAAAGTATAAAATAGTAAAAGGAAAACTATTTTCTCATAATATATTTAAGTTATCATAAACATCATAGTAGCAATCATATATATGATTGTAGTAAATAATTATATGTTTATGGCAATCATGTTCATGATAAAACATTATATCACAATATGTTTTACTCAGGTTTTTTTAAACATAATGTGATAACAATACAATATGATGACGAAATTATAATATAAATTGTTACGTTTTTACCTTTTAAAAGCGTGGCGTTTATTTCCTTTAAATAAACCGGATACTTTTGATTGAAAAATAAAAGCAATTTTAGTAGTTTAAAATTGTAACAACTCTATATTTATTTAAAATGTACAATAACAACACTCTAAATAATCACTCAGTGTCTTTATACACGTTTATCAATTCGCAGAAATGCACACACAATCTATTACGTACAACCTTAAATGCACAAGACTCACGACTGCAGCCTCTGCCACTATTTATACACGCGCCATCTCACGGGAATCTTCTACAATCCTCTTAACGGACATACTAGTACATTCGAATTCTAGAGCTTTCGATTTTAATGTTAGCAGTTTAAACATACAGTTCTGCCATACTTACAAACAATGCTAATCAACCGCATGCTATCAACATTGTTGATAAGTAGATAGAAGCTTCTACTGATGGACGTGTTTATAAACATGATGAATGTTTGCAGGCAGTAGTTACAGAACGTTAAATTCAAATCGTTTTTGCAAATTCGTAACAATATGATTCCTACAATTATGTGAATGGTAACTTATACTTATAATTACCGCAATCATATACATAGTTACAGTTTTGATAGATAATTTACGACAATATTATGAAAACTGATTTTGCAGGGACCTACTCAAGGAAAACTTAAAAATACCGCTTTCCTTTACGGACTATGTTGTAGTCAGCATTGAGCTTAACAGTTATGTGTACATGCTGTACATATCTATATTCATAAGGGGAAGGGGGGGCACCATTGAACACTTTTTGCTTTCAAGCCTCATCAAAATTTATGTTTTTGAATTATTGACTTTTTACATAATTTAACTATGTAAAATGTGTGGTATTAAACTTTAGTTTAAGTCTACAAGTAACTTAATCTACCATTCACTATAAGTAGAAACGGTATATATAAGTTTGTCATTCCGTTTGTAATTTCTACATTTTTCATTTGCGACCCCACTAAGTATATATATTCTGGATCGTTGTAGATAGCTAAGTCGATAGCTAAGTCCGTAGCCCCCAAATAACTTACAAACATAACTGATACATCAATATATCGGAAATTCTTCCGGCTCGGTCGCTATTTAAAATCGAGAAAATCGGCCCACACCTCTATTTTTGGTTTATTTTTTATCTATATCTGAATGACCAAGTCATTAATATAGACAATATGGATGTCTAATGACAGATATTTCAAAGTACATTGCAACGATGTATATAAGGCTATAGTAATTTGGACCTACAATGGGTCAAAATCGGGAAAAATATTTTTTAACCAGAATTTTTTACCAAAGAAATTTTTTTTTTTTTTTCGTAAACTTTTTTCACTAATAAATTTATAAAAAAAAAAAAAATTTAAATTAAAAAAAAAAAAAAAATTGGAAAAAATTAAAACAAAAATTTTGAAAAAAAAAAATTAATTTTGTTTACCTTAAATATTTAAATTTTTTATTTAAAAGTATAATTTGGTGAAGGGAATATAATACTTGTTTTTAGTTCGATTTAATTTTTTTTATTTTTTTAATGGATGAAGCCATTTTATTGAAATGTGCAGCTTTGAACGGTAATTGCAGACATTTCGGTAACGGAAGCCAATCTAGATCATAAGTAATGATTTATAGAAAAAATCTCATAATTTCAGAGAATACATTAATAACTAAATAGAAATATTTTTTTGGAAATCTGCGTTTTTATTGATTTTCATTTTCCGGTAAGTTGAAATTCCAAACCCTAATTGCATACGGCTATTTTTATTTAGTGCAACAACTCAAGTCTATTAGTTTTTACTACCTTACGTTGTGCCTTCAAGGGTTAAATCATATCAACAGTTTCGTAAATTAAATTGACTTCTTTTAACCTTTTGTAAACTGGCTACTTTTTACTTGATTTGATTTTAATTTTAATTCTTGTTTTTTTTTTCGTTTTTCTTTTTCATTCTGTGTTTGTGTGTGGCAAATGAGAACATGAAAGGGCGTTTTACGTCTAGTTGTTGCCACTGCCACTAACTCTGTGGTTGTTGTTCTTGTTTTATTAGCTGTTTGTTGCATGATACGAAGAAGTTAAAACTATTTTATGTTTGATAATATCTAATTAAAGTACATACAAGGCATTTTGTTGGCTCTTTTTTTCTTTTCGTCTTCCCCCAGCCTTAATGTCTACACAAGAAAAGTCTTGAAAAGAAATTTGGTTTATTGCTGTGAACTCTTGCATGTGAGTTACTAGATTGGATTACAATTTTTTTCTCTCTCTCCAAATTAAACAAAAAATAAAGCAACTGCAAAAAAGGTTAAAAAGTTAAACTTTACACGTACTAAACATGTAGGAACGAATGCAAGAGTGTGAATGCATGCTTGGGGAACATTAAATGTTGCTTTAATAGATTTTATTTTATTGTTAAAAAATAAATTTAATAGATTTTAACACATTGTGCAATAAATATTAGTTTGTTCATATGTATAGGTATTTTTTCTAAATCATGCAATTTAAGCTTGTAAAATCAATTGATTTGGGGTGCAATTTGCAAGGTCAATTTTTATTTTTTCATCTTTATTGCTGCAGTTCGGTTTTAGCAGCAATAAAGATGAAAAATAAAAATTGAATTTTATATACATATATAGATTTAATCGAGCAATGACTCATATTTAAGGCAAATCTTTGGAAAGTTGATGGCTTTTTGGGATATTCATTGTTCTAGAACGATTTTCTTAGCTGTATCTTGTTTTGATGAGAAACGATTTTTTACACCATTTTTATTCGAAATTGAGAACATTATATATGATATTAAGAATTTCCATTTTAAAATGAGAAAAATTCCAAATGAAATTGAGAATTTCTATTTTAGATTGCGAAAATTCCAATTGAAATTGCGAATTTCAACTTTAAATTGAGAAAATTCCGAGTGAAATTGTGAATTTCTATGTTAAATTGAGAATATTCCAAATGAAATTGAGAAAATTCTTTGCCAATTTTAATTTTAAATTGAGAAAATTCCAAACGAAATTGTGAATTTCTACGTTAGATTGAGAAAATTCTAAACGAAATTGAGAATTTCTACATTAAATTGAAAAAATTCCAATTGAAATTGAGTATTTCCGTTTTAAATTTTCAACTTCAATTGGGCTTTTCTCAATTTCGTATTGAAATTCTCAATTTCATTTGGAATTTTCTCAATTTAAAATGGAAATTCTGAATTTCATTTGGAATTTTCTCAAATTTGTATTAAAATTCTGAATTTTATTTGGAATTTTCTCAATTTAAAATGGAAATTCTGAATTTTATTTGGAATTTTCTCATTTTCAATTTGAAAGTCTCAATATCATTCGGAATTTTCTCAATTATAATGAAAAAAAAAGTAAGAAAGTATAATATAATACCCTACACTAAGTAAATGAGCAAAAACATTTTTCTTTTTCTTTATATTCGTGAGTGATTTTCGTAAGTGGGCCTTATATGGGAGCTATGACAAATTATGAACCGATCACCATGAAATTTGGCCATATGAATAATGTTTATATGAAAGTTATTTATGTTGAATTTTATGTGTATACCAACATTTTTAGGAGATTTATGCTCGCTAAAGTGATTATCGGAACCAGGCCTTATATGGGAGCTATGACTAATTATGGACCGATCATTATAAAATTTGGTGACATGAATTCTGTATATATAAAACTTATTTGGAGAAACACTTGTGTAGATACCTATATAAATTAAACAATTATGACCGATAAAGTCCAATTTCGGGAAAACAATTGTATGGGGGCTAGGTGAAATAATGAAGCGATTTCAGGCAGTTTCAATAGGCTTGGTCCTTGGGCAGAAAAAATGATATGTACTAAATTTTATCGAAATATCTGCAAGATTGCGACCTGTACTCTGCGCACAAGGTTTACATGGACAACTAGCCAGCCAACCAGCCAGCCAGACGGACGGATGGACATCGTTTAATCGACTCAAAAAGTAATTCTGAGTCGATCTCTATACTTTTAGGTGGGTGTTAGACTAATATTTTTGGGCGTAACAAACATCTGCACAAATCCATTATACCCTCCCCACTATGGTGGTGTAGGGTAAAATGATGTTGAAAAGGCTTTTGAATCTACGTTCTAAAGTTATTAACAGTTTTACTTTAGGTATTTTGCATGCAATTATCGAATATATTTCATTACTATTATCTTCTACAGACAGAGGCACCCGATGCTCTTAATAGGTCCTGAACCATTCTTTGGCATCCCACGTGGATATACTTTGGAACGTATTCGTTCCAGGGTTGAATCGGAATTTGCTCTATTTTGGAGGAATTTAGCAGGATTAAGACAGTCCAAACGGTTCATAACTTTCCTTCGGTAAGGGTGACTTGAGAATACTTATTGGATTATTCACCACTATGCGGATTAAGGTATCACCAATTTATTTTAGGTAATGTCGTGAGTGAACAGTGTAGGTTTTGTGAACTTAATGCTGGCTACGTGCAGAACTAAGTGGCTCGGAAGAGCTCTTATGGCCCCGAGGGAAGTAATTGATATCTCACCAAATAGAATAATTGGCTTCATACATAGCCTAAATCTATTGAATTCAAAAATTCTTAGGCTGCACAAAAGATCCTATGGGTCGCAATGCATATAACCTTACTAATTATAATAATCTTCTACAGAAAGTTGTCTTTTTAACAAGGTATAAAACATTAATGTCATATAGGACAGAAGCTCTCATTATCCTATAGTTTTTAAATCAGTTTTTACATCAATTAGTTTTAGATCCAATGCAAATATATATTTTAAGAGCCGGTCTAATGGAAATGGTATGTATTTACAGTAGTATTATTGTTGTCTCTCTTATGTTTAATCAATAAAATCCATTAAGATAATTAGTGTAAGCATACAAAAAACAAGCAGCAACTAAATGTTGCCAATGTTAAATTGCTTCTGATAAATGCACTATTAAAGTAAATTATCCTTTGAATGTAAAATATTTTTTTTTTTTTTTGTTGTTAAAGAACGCACTAGTGGTTTAACACAATAATTAAGTCGACAGCAGTGAAAAAAAAAAACAACAATATTAAAACAATTCTAGCTATAAGCTGAATATTGCAAAGAAATGGCTTTACATTATAATGTACAAAAAGGGCGTAAGAACCAAAAAATTTCAAATTGAGTTTTTAATGTATATTGCTACAGCGCATCAAGGCACACGTCTTCACACATTTGTAGCAATCTATTTTTAAGAATAACGACTTTATTAAAGAAAGAAAATCATATTTATAACCACAACACTTTTCACTTTATTAAGTTTTTTGTCTCTCCTGTAAAATTTAAAAAAAGTGATGATAGGCTTTTTTGCATTTTAGGTGACGATATGAAATTGTTATTACAACTGTGACCTTTAAAATTTCTACACCAAAGCATTAATGGTTTACAAATGTTTCGAGCTATCAGATTAATGTCAAGTTCTTAATTAGTTATTTTATTTAGGTCACTTGGTTAGTGTGATATTTTGAAATAATTATGGGATCCTTCCACCAGTAGGTAAAAACTATTATATTTTTTGCTCCTAAACTATATAAAGTAGAAGGATTTTTAGAAATACATATTATAATGATCAAAAAATGAGAACAATATGATTCACTAGCAACGTAAGATTTATCTTACTCCTTCCAACTGGATAATGTGTTTCGAACCTTTCTTTCTAAGTTTATATATTTTTTAAAATTAATGAAACTCGGGAGGACCCTGCATTTGGTGAACCATTAAAATTAAATTACAATATATTACAAAGGTATAAATGTGTCTTCTAAACGATATCTTACAGATATCGAAAAAAAAATGGAATAAGGTTTCAGACAACCGCAAGATTTATTGAGTATTACAATAAGGTAGGACAGATCCTAATACTTCTTTGTCTTTACCAGTAGCAGGTTGTTAACCCTATAATGCTTAATGCATGCACAGTGGGGCAGAATCAAAATTTTTTGGACATAAATCTGGCATTTCTAAATGTGAAATATTATTGAAGAACGGAGTTTTAAATTGGGATATTTTTCAATCTAATTGAGATATTGACTTTAAGTTGAATTTTTTTGTAAGACCACAAATTAACTTGTCTAAACAAAAAACAATTAGTTCGGAATAAATGTGGATCAAATTGTTCCTAATATTTGTAATCCTATTGATGTTTTGATACAATTTTTAATTTTAGAAACTCAATAAATATGTAATATGCAATAAAATCTGTATTTATTGACAAAATTCAATGAAACTTTCAAAGTTCTTTAAACTTGTCATACTAAATAACAAAGTGTAAAAAAACTTGTCAAAAAGTGAAAGGGCATCCCGCAATTCCTAAAAATTGGAGCAAAAATCGAAAATTGTATTTTTTACAATTTTGCCCATAGGGTCCACATTTCCTCTGGGGCTAGGAAAATACTTTGGGAATAAATAGGGATCACATCATGGCTTCCAAAGCTGCTTTCCGTTTTCTGATCCCAGCTTTGGGATTTTAGAACATGTGGCCCAAAATTTAAATTTTGATAAAAATTTGGTCAAATTTCGAAGAGCGTAGGGGCGACATATTCGAAAAACAAGACATGTCTTTTATACCCAAATCTTCTCCGTAAAGATGCCTTATAGAAAAATATAAAATTGTTATATGTTCTTAAAAAAAGTTTTTTTCTATTAAAAAAAGAGTTAAGTCACCTTTTCGCCCAAAAAACTGCAAAAATCTACTATTTTTGAATTTTTAAATGGAAAATCGTTTATTTTTGGATACATAATTGATATTGCCCTGAAATCTTTTGTATGTTATTGGTAATTTAGTTGTCTAACTAAGAAAAGAAATTTGAGTCCATTTGGTCCAAAAGTAAGCCCTATATCTTTAAAAAAAAAAAAACGGACCAAGGTATGGCAAAATTTTAAAAGTTCAATTTTTAAATGCCTATAACTAGAAATTGTAAGAGATAAACAGCACACGCTAGCATGTTTTTTCAAGACCTAGCCGAGCACTTTCCAAAAATATACAAATCTTTGAAATCGGATACGAAACAAAAAATAGCACGTGTTTAAAATTTTACATGTCGAAGGTACCCTACTTTGAGCCCCCATTGCGCCGCCCCTGGAGCATCTGTAGGATCCATTTTAATAACTTAAACTCGAATACTCTTTGGCTTTTATCCCGATCGGACCAGCCGTTTAGAAATTTATTTCCAAAAACTTTTGATTTGGCTCAAGACACTTATCGCAAAAGTGCCAATAAATGCAAATATTACAGAATTTTTATTACAAAACCTCTTGTGACAGTTTGTTTAGAACGTACTTAAATATTTCAAAAACCTAATTCACTGCACTTTTTACAAACTAAGTGCATTAACAACCCAAACAAATATGAGAAGTCCATGTTGTGTTTTAAAGCGTTGATTAAAGTGGTTTTAAAGTTTCCGATTGCAAACATACTTTTTTCTAATAAACATTGGAGTCAAGATTTATGTAAAAAAAGGTAAGCTTCCCTTTAGAGACGTGATTTATTAATGAGTGCCTTGAGGCACTCTTGGGCATTGCAGACTAGTTTTGCTGCCTCAGTTTTTCCCTCATATAGCAAAATCTTGTTTGGTTTTCTTTGCTTTGATTTGCAATTTTTTACATAAAATTTAAACAAATGGCTGTTCGAGTGAATAAACGTTTCAAATTATCTGATGAGAGTGATAAACAATTAGAACTTTTCTA
The DNA here is from genome assembly GCA_942486065.2 of Calliphora vomitoria. Lineage (NCBI taxonomy): Eukaryota > Metazoa > Arthropoda > Insecta > Diptera > Calliphoridae > Calliphora > Calliphora vomitoria. Next base: position 95,988,485 of record OW818029.2, read on the forward strand.
ATTGTTTTCTTTTTTCAATAAAAGTTGAGTGCCTTAAGGCACTCATTTCATTTCCCACCTGGCAGGTAAACCATTGATTGTACAAATTTTTAAATGTTGTTTTTGAAATCAGATGCCCAAATTTATCGTAAAATAATTATTTTTAGCCATTTTTTTCATCTAGTGGAACATCATAATCGCACAAATATTATACCTGTTTGAAACTCCAATACAATCCCAAAAATAAACTGAGACCTTGGTGGCAAAATCATAAATACAGTTCAATTTTAATGTTAAAAGTCCCAACAATTCCTTAAACCTACTAAGTATGTAGGCGAAGTATGGAGCAGTTTATTTTTTACAACTCATCAACTACTACACATATATTTGGACAGTACTTTAATCTTTATAACTTGATTTATTAAAAATAAACATATATTTGGACAGTACTTTAAACTTTATAACTTGATTTATTAAAAATAAACGACCTACAGACATACAAATTTCTTTAATGCTCAAAAGTTCCCAAAAAAAAATATGGATTTGGAAAATCCAAAAGCTAATGTATGATACAAATTTGCTAAATAGTTTTAAATTTGTTTGAAATAAATGGTTGACTTTTTTCAAGTGTTTAAATGTTTGTGTAAAATATTTTTTTCTTACAAGTGTTATTTTATAAATTTAAACATTTTGTTTAAAATGAATTGATGTAGAAAATTTAAGCATCCTTAAAACATATTTTTTCAAGTCAGAAGAAATCATTGTAGGAAGGAGTGAAGTCAAAAAATGTTTAATGAATATACCTAATTTTCATCGGATAAATATTAATGTAGATTTCTACTTAGTTATGTACTAATGTAATACTCATATAACGTAGAACATTATATATTTAATTTCATTAAGGAATCAAATTTCAAATCATTTCCTTTGAAATTCCAACACGTAGTCAGGCACGGATCCACGTAGGGGGTGCAAAAATAATGTACATCCCCCCAAAACAAAATTGTTTTATTAAAATAAATTAAAATGGAAAAAAGCATAGAAGTAATGGAGAAAAATAAAAGGTAAGAGAGAAAAAAAAAAAATAAAAAAAGTTTGAAAATAAAATGTCTATCTCAATTACGTCAAATAATAGCTAATTTTAAAATTCTAAAGATCTTTTAAATTTATCTAGGTTTAAAACATTCGTTCGAAAATCCATTATATATTTCGAAATTGTTTGATTTCTCACCATACTTAAAATTAAGTAAATATACTTAATAATTTGCAAAAAAAAAGGACTTTTTGCCCCCTAAAAGCTTTACCTGTTACGCTCCTGCAAGCAGAGTAGATACACATACTTACATATGGTATACATATTTGTATATGTATATACATATACGGTGAATAACTGTCTGGAATACTTATTTGGTAGGGTTTTGGTTAAAAGAAGACAATAAATGAATTGTGATTTTGAAGCAACAAATATTCTGCTACATAAACACACACATACATACATGTTGATGTCAAAAATCTGTGGTAATGTTTATTACAAATCACGAAAAGACTCATCAATCATAATTTATGAAATAAACCCATTCCTTAAATAAATGTATAATATGTATTATAATTAAATTATATGAAATAAATACCCATGTTTATGCATAACATACATACATACTTTATTTGAAAAATACATATATACATATTAAAGGCCGTTTTAAAATAAAAATTTTGTATGGAAATTTTGCTTAAGAAGATTGCTTAAATTTTATTTTTTTATTTTATGAATATGGGGGTTAGAATATATTAATATAGAACGTAATTTTTACACACATATAGACTTAGTTCTACATTATATATCCAGTAATTGTCTAAGTTAAGAATTTAAATACCAAAGTAAGCAAATACAATTGGAGAACAATGTATGTAATTGATTTTCGCAGAGCTTTTAAGATATATTCACCATAAATGTAACAAAACATATCAGGATCTTAAATACAGCATTTCATCTTATTAGCCAAAATTAAGTAATGTTATAAGAGAAATTTTATTTAAAAAAAACTGGAAATTAAAGCAAATTTTTATTTTTGAAGCGTTCGCGTTAACCGAAATATTGACACTTTAAGAATAAGTTGACCCAATACCTAAGCCTATTGAATTTGGTTAGAATTCGCCCGTTCTGAAAATATTTAAGCTCTTATTAATGTCTTAATTATAAACATATTGTAACGAATGTGCAATTACGGTTTGAATTCAACGGTCTGTAACGACTGCGTGCAGCATTCATCATGTTTGAAGGCACGTCCATCATTGACATTGTTTGTAAGTATGGCAACACTAAATGTTTCGGCTGCTGGCAATGACATCGAAAAGCTCTAGAAATCGAATGTACTAGTATGTCCGTTAAGAGCATTGTAGAAGATTCCCGATATATGGCGCGTGTATAAATAGTGGCAGAGCTGGCAGTCGTGAGTGGAGTTTATCATTGGCGCTGTTAGAGTTAACATCAACTGTCTTGTGCATATAAGGTTGTACGTAATAGAGTGTGTGTGCATTTCTGCGAATTGATAAACGTGTATAAAGACATTGAGTGACTATTTAATTCTGTTGTTGTTATATATTCTAAATAAATAAAGAGTTGTTACAATTTTTAACTACTAAAACTGCTTTTATTTGCAATCAAAAGTATCCGGTTTATTTAAAGGAAATAAAACCCGTTTTTAAAAGGTAAAAACGTAACAATATTCTAACCAAATTCAGCACAAACAAGTTTTATATAAGCTGAACTCTAACTACCTAATTTAGTACCAATCGGTCCACAATGTTCCATAGCTCCCGTATAAGCACCATGCTCAAAAATTTCATTATTGTGCATAAATATAGAGTTTCGTGTTCGGTTTTAACCGAAACCGCGGATTTTCAAGGCCTAAAACCGAAATCGACAATTATTCTTCGGTTTTACTTTTGAAACAAGTATTTTGATTAGAAAAATTCAAAATATCGAAATCAAAAACAAACCGTTTCATTTAATGATTTATACAATTTATCTGAAAACAAATCGATGTAAACATATCTTTAGATTTTTTTAAATATTTTAAATTGTATTACAATAATTGCTTCAGATGATATAGCAGTCTACCTTTCGCAGGCTAAATAATGCAAAATTTGTGTAACAAAGTCTTAGTTATTTTCAAATATCCGATAAAAGTATGGAGTACTATCTTACCGGTGCGCTTCGCCACCTCAATTGCAATAAAGAAATAGTACTATTAAGTCTCCCTTTGTAAATTAATACTAATTCAGGAAAACATGTCTCTAGTTTCATGTTTATTGATTCATTTAATGCACAGTGGGGCAGAATCAAAATTTTTTGGAAGTAAATCTGGCATTTCTAAACGGCTGGTCCGATCCGGATAAAATTTAACATGGACGTAGCCTAGGATAATTCGAGTTTAAGTTATTAAAATGGACCCTACAAATGCTCCAGGGGCGCTATGGGGGCTCAAAATAGGGTACCTTCGACATGTAAAATTTTTAAACACGTGCCATTTTTTTGTTTCGTATCCAATTTTAAAGATTTGTATATTTTTGGAAAGCGCTCAGCTAGGTCTTGAAAAAACATGCTTGCACGTGCTATTTATCTCTTATAATTTCTAGTTATAGGCATTTCAAAATTGAACTTTTAAAATTTTGCCATACCTTGGTCCGCTTTTTTAAAGATATAGAGCTTACTTTTGGCCCGAATGGACTCGAGTTTATTTTGCTACTTAGACAACTAAATTATCAATAACATACAAAAGGTTTCAGGGCAATATCGATTATGGATCCAAAAATAAAAGATTTTCAATTTAAGAATTCAAAAAATTGTACATTTTTGCAGTTTTTTGGACGAAAAGGTGACTTAACTCTTTCATTAAAAAAAAAATTTCTTTAAAAACATATAACAATTTTATATTTTCCTGTAAGACATCTTTACGGAAAACATCTTGAAATAAACGACATGTCCTGTTTTTTGAATATGTTGGCCGTACGCCCTTCGGAATTTGACATATTTTTTTTATCAAAATTTCCAATTTGGGCCATATTTTCTACAATCCCAAAACTGGGATCAAAATACCGGAAGCAGCCTTGGAAACCTTAATGTGATTCCTATTTATACCCAAAGTATTTTTCCAGCCCCGAAGGAAATGTAGAAACTGTGGGCAAAATTGTAAAAAATACCGTTTTTGGGATTTTCGCTCCAATTTTTAGGAATTGCGGGATTTCCTTTGACCTTTTGAAAAGTTTTTTTACACATGGCTACGGCCATGTCAAATTTTATCCCGATCCGACCAGCCGTTTAGAAATGCCAGATTTATTTCAAAAAAATGTTGATTCTGCCCCACTGTGTAATGTGGATTGTAGCTCATTCTAGACGTATTATTAGAATAAAAACAGTACCATAAAGACCCACATTTTGTATCCTACTCAGCATCATGAATGTTTAATTTCATATTTCTGTATCCATTATTATAGAAAATACAAAAGAAAGATAAGACTATAATCACCTTTCGTGAATTCTAACTCATTCAGAATCATTTGTGCCTAATTTTAAGGTTTATTATTATAAAATATACAAAAAGTACCTTTACAATAAATAGTATCATTAATTATCCGTTTTGAATTCGCGTTTCTAGGTCCATCGTTATAAAATATTCATAAAAGTACTATTAGTTGGTAAAAGTACCTACAAATCCCTTTTTTATATTCTAACTCAGTCAGGAGCATGTGTTCAAAAAGTACCTTTACAATAAATAAATAGTAACATTAATTATCCGTTTTGAATTCGCGTTTCTAGGTCCACGTTATAAAATATTCAAAAAGTACTACTAGTTCGAAAAAGTACCTGCAATTCTCTTTTTTATATTCTAACTCAGTCAAGATCATGTGTGTTTAATATCCTGCTTATAGGTTCATTATTATAGAAATTTCAATAATAGTTTCTGTTACCTCAATATCATTATGCCCTCTATCATTGATTCTTTCTTTACTCAGAAGCATATCAGCCAACTATTATGTATATACAATAAGTAAAATAATTGATTATAATAAACTTCCTGATTCTAGGTTCAATATTATAGAAAATTCATTTTGAAGAACGAAAAAGTACTCCTTAGTTTGGATTAGTTCTCCATTTCTTGATTATTACTTTACTGAGAAGCATATTAGCCAACTTTAACTAATTTAATATATTAAAAAGGTACCATTAAAAGAAAAAGTACCAATTTTCCTTTATCCTCGTAAACACTCGTCAAATTTGAACTTTAAATTTGTTTAGCAGTTCCTATATTATCGACTGATTTAATAGTTAATAAATTATCACAAAACCGAACCGAAACCGCGGTTTTGAAATTCTTCGATTTTTTGGAAACTCTACATTATAGTTTAATTAATGTGCGAAATTGCTTTAAAAACTGTATTTTTGACTTCTGAGATTTGAGGTAGATATGCATAACATTTTTTTAGATGACGTAGTATTATTTTAGACCTTGCTAGTATCGAATATATATATTCATATATACATAACAATATACATATGTTTAGAAATATAATACTTAGTTACTTTCTTTCCTCACTCAATTTGAAGTTTATTCAGTTGCTACAATTCTTTTTCCTTTCATTTACTTCTACATACACTTCAAATACACAAGACTCATGAATTATTCACGAACAACAATATTAGAAATGCAAGTACCCATGCTGCCATTTTGCTAATAGAAACTTTCAACTTGAAGCCATAAAGTGTGGAAAGGTGTACAACAAATTCAAAACCATAAATGTATAAAGTTCACAGTCAACAACAATGGATGTTACATTTTGTTTATTTTTTTCTTTCTTATAAATATTTTTACAGGATTAAGGTCAGCATTTTGTGCTGGGTTTTGAAATGAACATTTTAACAACTCCCCCGTCAATTAGGCGAAAGAAAAAAAGAAAAGAGTTTTATATAAATTATGAAAGCAAACACACGTATTGTTTCTTACTCACTTTTATTCATTCTGGCGTTTGTATATATTTTTATGTTCTTGCGTTTGGTATGTATGTATGTATTTCCAATGTCTGCAATTCCCAGACATAATATTTTGTTTGCGTTTATTAAAAGGTTTTACTGTTTTATTTTATTTTGGGAACATGACAAACATTATCAAATACTATCAGACGTAACCAGACCTCACTGATAAGATGACTGAAGGAGATGAGTATTGTTTTTAGTTTGCCTTGGGCGGTCGGTTCATTATGTATATTCTTTTTGTTTAACTCTCAAAATAGTTACACTTGAAAACATTTTATGGTAGTTTTGATTAGCTTAAGAAATTAAATTTTAGATTCCAGGAAAATATCGTAAATGTATTAGTTAATTTCAGTATTTATTTCAGGCTTATTGTAAGAATACTGTTTTTAAATTATGTATCTTCACAGGCTTTATGTGATATTCTTGGCATAACAAAGGCCGGGCCTTTGGGGACTTTTAATTGAAATGTTATAAACCTCATATAAATTCACAAAAACGGTTTTTTTTATTTTTTGTAATTCCATTTGTAATTTCCACAATATAATTTTCCGATTCTATAAAGTATATATATTCTGGATCCTTATAGATAGCGTAGTCGATTTAGCCATGTTCGTCTGTCTGTTGAAATCAATTTTCTGAAGACGACACATATCTTTGGGATCCAAATCTTCAATATTTCTATCAGACATGTTTTCGAAAAGTTTCCTATTTAAAATCAGCAAAATCCGTCCATAAATAACGGAGATATGAGCAAAAATCCGAGACAACCTCTATTTTTGGCCTATTTTTTATCTATATCTCGATTACTAAGTCATAAATATAGACAATATGGATATCTAATGGTAGATATTTCAAAGTCCATTGCAACGGTGTATATAAGGCTATAGTAAGTTGGACCTGCAATGGGTAAAAATCGGGAAAAATGTTTTTCAACCCGAATTTTTTATTCACAAAAAACATATTTTTCATAAATTTTTTTCACTAATAAATTAAAAAAAATAAAATTTTATATTAAAATTTTTTTTTTTTTAAATTCAAAAAAACTTTTAAAAAACATTTGGAAAAAAAATTAAAAAAATATATATTTTTTTTTAATTTTATTTTAAAGTATAATTTGGTGAAGGGTATATAAGATTCGGCACAGCTGAATATAGCTTACTCTTACTTGTTAAAAATCAATTATATTCGAATTTAATTTGATTTTTTGAGAACCATTTTCTCATTTTTTTACTTTAGATTTGATAGTAAAAAACTTTTTTGGGGCCACTCTATTGTACATAAGTCATACACATGTATAACATGATGACTGTCTGAGGAAAATTAAACAGAAGAATTGCAAAAAAAAAGTCATTTAAAATTTACAGTTTTTTACTTCTTTTTTTGGTGTAATACAACTAAAAGGTGACGAGAAAGTATTTCTGGTCTTTTGAATATTTTATAAGCATTAATTTGAGCCTTTTCATCATTTGTCTTGTGTTATTTTTATATTTGGTAAAAACTTATTTAATAGTGTTTCGTATTTTTTAGACTTTTTCATTTTTCAAAGGGATTGTTGCCTAATTTTTTACTCTAAGGGTTTAAAAATACATTCCTACTTATTTTACGCAATAAATTGCTGACCTTTAGCCACCAAAAAAAAGGCCAACAAAATATTTGTTTTCTGTTTTATTGCACAATCACATTGTATGTATGCGTCTGTGTTCGTTTGTATGGAAACGGAAATGGCATTATAAACAAGCCAGTGTTTTTGTCATAAATTGACTTAATGCCTTTTTTTGTTTGGCCTGATTACAATTGCTTAGGGCTTATTAAAATCTGCCACAAACATATACTCAAATACACACTAAACTAAAGCTAAACAAATGGAAAACAAATTGCATGCATACTTACAAAAAAAAAAAGGGATATAAATATAAAAACAGAAAGGCAAAAAAAAAGAACAATAAATAAAACATACCAATATTACCAGCTAACTTTCAGACCACTCATACATTTTAACACGTACATACATATACATACATATGTATGTACTTAAACACATGTCCTGCAGTTTTAAAAGTAGCATTTGCCAATTTATTTGTTGATATATCACTACTTAACCGGGTATCTGTAATCGTACCTACTGGTTATTTCTGTGCATATCTATTGACATAACTACACAGAGAAAACAGATTCGTGGTCACAATCGAATTGAGTCGGTTCCAACTACTATCTTTTGAATCGGTTGTAATTTTGAAATATTTTATTCATAACCATGGAATAATTTGTTAGAAGATACTGATTTGAAAGTTAATTCAGCTGGAAACACTAAAGCTATCAATAAAAGCAACTGATAAAAAACAATAATTCGGTTGTCACAAACATATACTTGTTAACTCTAACCATATGTGTGATTGATGCAATCATGTTAATAGTAAGTTAACCATATTATGGTTACCACAATCATGTAAATAGTTACTGTGACTATAATTTTGTTAAAAAACTTTTAAAAATGTTGAAATGGTTATTGTAAACATGTACAACTATATTTTTTTCTGCGTGTATCTAAATGTAAAATTCGAATAAAAATTGGGCTATCTACAACTTTTTATTTGAATTTCAAAGTAATGTAATGTTAAAAATCTGTAAACTGCTGATGTTTTCTTTCGCGGTTTCATCTTTTTTAATCTTATGAAAAATTTTTCATCATGAAATGAAATTAAAAAAATCTAGCAGTATATTTGCGAAATAATTATGTGAGAGTTAAAGAAAAAAGCGATAAACGTTAAAATTTATGATGAAATAGTACAAATTCTTGAGAAAAGTTACAATACTTGTAATTTCTACTAAAATGAAAATAAACGAGAGATATTTAGGTATTGATGAAAAATATAAGTAAAACTATGTATAGACTTTCAAAATTATACGATATTTTGTAAGGAACATTTAAAGGCATCAATTTATATATTTGACATAAGGACTGTGATCGAAAAATTCTTAACATACATATATTAAAAATGAGACCACTTACACTCTTAATTTTTGTTTTATTTGATTGAAATTATTATTACAATTTACAAAAAATATAAATATTTTTATAGTTTTAATCACTAGTGACGAAATTTTGAACCCTTCTTGGAAACCCTTCCATTAACGTTTTTATAGTGATTTCTGTCACTTTGCTCAAACAGGTAGTCCATCTTTGTTTAAAATCTACCACACTTTTGGACACCTTTTTTATGCTTTTCAATTCTCTGTTAACAAGAGCCCAATATCTCTCCACTGGCCTTAGCTCCGGGTAGTTTGGGGGATTTGCCTCTCTTTTGTTTTTGTACCACGCAAGGGCTTGTTTACCATAGTGATAGGATGCCAAGTCAGGCCAAAACTAAATGGACACATTAAGAAGTCTTATGAATGGAAACATCCTTTTTGTAAACATTTCTTGATGTAAATTTCGGTATTTACAGTGCCCTTTGTAACAAATGTTTGGCTTTTTTGCCGCAACTGCATATTGCTTGGCATACCAAGAACTTTTTGGGAAATTTTGTCTGCTTTTGGGTCCTAAACTTTTCTTCACAACTCCCTCGAACATCTGCAATGTAAAAAAATTGACCCATTAGCTGCGAAAAATGTACCATACGTACGTTTCGTCATCCATTATGCAGCAGGTATATTTTTTTGTAAAAAATTTGATTTCAATTTCCATGCCTTGTATATTTTTGAACCTGCATTGGCTTTAACTTTTTGTACCAAATAGTCCAAGCACTGAGCTAACCAGGCTGCTTTCCTACCGGATATGTTGGAAACTTTTTTGAAAATGCTTTCTATTTTTTGGCTTCATAAACATCATGTGAACCATTCTTTCTACCTGAACCATGTTTTCTGTCAACGGACAAGTTCTCCCGGTACCGTTGAATTACATTGGAAACAGTTTGACGCAGACCTTTGATTGTTTGGCCAACTTTTTGTAGGACCAAGTTGGGTATATATAATAACTGACATGTTGTAAAGGTAACTTGATCAAAAAAAAATCAAATAATATTTGGGTTAAAAGTTTTAATGAAAAACGTGTGTTAAGAATTTTGCGATCTCAGTCCTTATATATCTTTGCATTATAGTATATTATTAAAATTAAAATATACAAAATTTAGGAATATGTGTTTTATAATATCCCTGCTTAAAGGTTGTTATATAAATTTATTATTATTTTTCCTTCGGACAAGATTTTTTGGTAATATACTAAGAAAATAAAATTCCCTAAGATTTATCTAAGACTAACGTATAAAAATCGTACATCTAATGACAAAGATCCCCTCAAGGTCTTAATCAGAATTTTGTTTGTGTTTTTATTCATGAAATGGCTTAATATTGAGAAAAAGCTTTAGAAAATGGAAGATACCATGTACGAGATATCCTTTATTCTAGACAATTTTTTTGTTCAGGAAAATATATTGAAACTGTGGTACATATGGAAAATTTAATAAGCAGTTAAAAGCTTGTATACAATTGAAATTGAGTATAAGACAAACCAAAGCGAATTTAAAATTTTTTAGCTACTTTAAATTTTAAACCTTGTAATAACATGTAAGAAAGTATGGTCGGTCAAGCCCGACCATATAATACCCTACACTAAGTAAATGAACAAAAACATTTTTCTTTCAAAATTTCAATCTATATAAATATATAAATGTCTTTGTAAGATTGTTTGTTGATTTGTTTGTTGTTTGTTGGCTGAATCGATTTTGTTGAAATTTGGAACGTAGATAGATCCTTACTTGGAAGCGTCAATAGGCTATAACTTTTTTCAATACTTGGACCAGAGAGGGGTAAACAGGGGGAAAACCGGTAAAATTGGTACCTTTAGTTCATAAACCATAAATACTAAACTGCCGAAACGATTTTATTGAAATTTCCAACATAGACTACGACAGGTGTAGCGAAACGCACCGGGTCAAGCTAATAATTTATATTCGTGAGTGATTATCGTAAGTGGGCCTTATATGGGAGCTATGACAGATTATGGACCGATCACCATGAAATTTGGTCATGTGATTAATGTCTATATGAAAGTTATTTATGTTGCATTTTATGTGTATACCAATATTTATGACCGATAAAGTCCAATTTCGGGAGGACATTTGTATGGGGGCTAGGTGAAATAATGGACCGATTTCAGCCAGTTTCAACAGGCTTGGTTCTTGGGGAGAAAAAATTATATATACCAAATCTTATCGAAATATCTTCAAAATTGCGACCTGTACTCTGCGCACAAAATTTACATGGACAGCCAGCCAACCAGCCAACCAGACGGACGGACATCGTTTAATCGACTCAGAAAGTGATTCTGAGTCGATTGGCATACTTTAAGGTGGGTGTTAGATTAATATTTTTGGCCGTTACAAACATCTGCACAAATCCAATATACCCTCTCCACTATGGTGGTGTAGGGTATAAAAATTGGTATGGAAAAATAAAAATTAATTTTAAAGGAAAAAATGCGTCTGTCCGATATTCAAAAACAAGAAACATAAGATAAGAAAGGGGACACGTATAGTTGTTACTAAAAGCAAACTTATGTGTTCGAAATTCATCAAAATGTTTTGATCCGGTAAATGGTCTTCGATTCAAATATAAGAAAAACTTTGTTAGGAGTACTATATATATATTGTTCCCGAATGTAACATGATGAAATTTACTACTAGTAAAAGAAAATATAACATTAAACAAATCGGGTGAGGAAGATAAACATTTTTATAATAAATGCACAAAAATCGGTGACCATATTATATTCGTGATTTAGAATTCGGCACAACCGTCTTAATGAAGTCAACCCAATGAAAAATATGATTTTAAATAAGTATAATGCTTATATATCGATAGGATTTTCTCTGAAATCCCTAAATCAGTTTAGTAGTTGTTGCTCATACAGTTGTTGGTTTTTTGGCTTTTATTAAAGAGAATAATTGAGTAAAACGGACAAAAGAGTGTACAAAGTGAGAAAGCTACAATCAATAAACAACAACTTAAAATGGCAACTAAATTGTTATATGTATTGAATATGGCTTGAATAGCACGACAATACATATGAACTTATGCAAACATTTACATACATAAATATCTATATTCGTAAGTACAGAAAAACATAAATTTGTATAGAATGGTTAATACCCCGACTACTTAATAACAGATACTAAAAGTATGCACAGTTTCATGTTCCGTTTTAACTAGAGTTTCCATAAAACCGAAGAATTTCAAAACCGGTTTTAAAAAATTTAAAATCGATCGGTTTCGGTTCGGTTTTGTGATAATTTATTAACTATTAAATCAGTTGATAATATAGGAAATGCTATACAAATTTAAAGTTCAAACTTGTGTTCCAGCGGATAAAGGAAAATTTGTACTTTTTCTTTTAATGGTACCTTTTTATACCCTACACCACCATAGTGGGGAGGGTATATTGTATTTGTGCAGATGTTTGTAACGCCCAAAAATATTAGTGTAACACCCACCTTAAAGTATACCAATCGACTCAGAATCACTTTCTGAGTCGATTAAACGATGTCCGTCCGTCCGTCTGGCTGGCTGGTTGTCCATGTAAACCTTGTGCGCAGAGTACAGGTCGCAATCTTGAAGATATTTCGATAAAATTTAGTACATATCATTTTTTCTGCCCAAGGACCAAGCCTATTGAAACTGGCTGAAATCGGTTCATTATTTCACCTAGCCCCCATACAAATGTCCTCCCGAAAGTTTTTGTCCAGATAAGTTTTATATATACAAAATTCATGTCACCAAATTTTGTTATGATCGGTCCATAATTAGTCATAGCTCCCATATAAGGCCTGCTTCCAATAATCACTTTATCGAGCATAAATCTCTTAAAAATGTCGGTATACACATAAAATGCAACACAAACAACTTTCATACAGACATTACTCACACCACTTAATTTCATGGTGATCGGTCCATAATTGGTCATAGCTCCCATATAAGGCCTGTTTCCGATAATCACTTTAACGAGCATAAATATCTTAAAAATGTTGGTATACACATAAAATCCAACATAATTAACTTTCATACAGACATTAATCACACCACTTAATTTCATGGTGATCGGTACATAATGGTTCATAGCTCCCATATAAAGCTCACTTCCAAAAATCGTTCACGAATATAAATTATTGAAATTTTGAAAGAAAAATTTTTTGCTCATTTACTTAGTGTAGGGTATTATATGGTCGGGCTTGACCGACCATACTTTTTTACTTGTTAATACATAAAATAGTTATCTTATATACTTACATAAAAATTGGGTAATATAATTTCTTTATTATAAAGGTACTTTTTGAATATTTTATAATAATAAACCCTAAAATTGAAAATTAGGCACAAATGATTCTGAATAAGTTAGAATTCACAAAAGGTGATTATAGTGGTACCTTTCTTTCGTATTTTCTATAATAATGGACACAGAAATATGAAATTAGACATTCATGATGCTGCGTATAAATACAAAATGTGGGTCTTTATGGTACTGAATCCATATTACAATGATTCAATAAATATGAAACTATGGGCATATTTTCTTGAATTAGTATTAATTCATAAAGGAAGACTTAATAGTACTATTTCTTTCTTCCAATTGTGGTGGCGAAGCGCACCGGGTCAGCTAGTACTTCATACTTTTATCGGATATTTGAAAATTACAAATCTTAAGATATTTTAACCGATTTGTTTTTAGAGATATTGGATGAATAATTGCATGAAAAAGTTTATTTCTAATTTCTAAATTTTGAATTTTTCTACTGAAAATAGATTAAAAGTCAAAACCGAACTGGAAACTCTAGTTTTAACCAAAAATTAAAACGAAAATCGACAAACTTTGGTCATACTTAGTATTTAAACTATTTTTAGCTGAAAAATTTAAAAACTTGAACTGGTACACAAACAAGTTGTCATATTACAAGTTAATTTTCATGTATTTAGATGGGAAATGCAGACTTAACAGTGAATAACAATACTAATGATTCGAAAATCCATTCACAACATTCACCTAATTATACTCTAGCATTTAATTAACTGATTTAAAACATGTAACTGCACAGAGAAAACAGATTCGTGATAGCAACCGTATTTGTTGCCAATCGAATGATTCGGTTGCAAACATAGAATTTTTCTATTCTTTCAACAGATAGTCAGTTGATAATGAAAAATTTCGTTACCCCTTCTAAAAATTTGTAGCCACCAATGTAAAATTCGGTCACTAAGGTGGAATCATTCGATTGGCAACAAATTCGGTTGCTATCATGAATCTGTATTCTCTGTGTGAGACACAGATCAGAGAATTAAACAGCACAAGACGAAATATTGATAATTCAATGAATAAAGATTTCTTAAATTTTTATTACAATTATTGCTTGTAAATAATGTGACCAATGAGTTATGAATGGTTTCGGTTATCATCACCTAGTTTTCAACATACACATGAGCAACTTATAGTATAGAATCCTTTTTATTATCAAATGTTTCGAAAATAACCGAAACCGATCGAGCTTTAATTTTTTAACTGGAAACTCTAGTATTTACAACGCATACATACATATATCTGCACTGCATATGTACATACTTGCAGTTCCATATTTTGTATTCATTATTGTTAAATCCCAGCTGTATTGAATTCATAATCGCGCGTATTGTTTCTTGTACTATGTTGTTATTGTTACATTATTTGTATTTTGGGGAAAACTTATACATAAAAACATTATTATTAAAGTTTTTTTATACTTTGGCTTATGGTTTGTGTGTTTTGAAATTATCTATATTTTTATATTCACTATTGCTCTGTAGCATATTAGTGTTTCGCCACAAAAAAGCTGTTTATGTATCCAAATCAGGTTTTCAAATATAAGTTTCATATTAAATTCAATTTTCAGATCATCGCTATTTGTTAAGGTAAGGTCACACACAGCAAATATTTACTCAAAAAAGCGTAACCACTTTTTTTAGTACAAATTTGTTTGACGTTGTTCACTCTTACAAGTGTATTGTTAGATCAAACAGCATCAAGTAAAATAAAACTGAATATTTGTTTTGAATTGTCCTAAGTAAAAGGAGCTTTTCACAGTTAATATAAAAATTAAAATATACTTTATTTAGTGGTTTTGTCTTTTTTGTCAAATATTTGCCACATGTGACCCTACCTTTAGTATTCCCGTAATAATCATGGAAGATGTGCTTATTTCGTTAAAGCTATTTTGGAGCTATTCTTAATCTGAGGTATTTTAAAATGAACTTAATTTTTTCAATTCCATTAAAACGGGTCCTCCCTAATTTTTAATAATATGGATAAAGAAGTTTATGTTGTTTTTATAAAACGTACGCAGTTATACACATACACATATTTATTTCCAACTGTAGTATGCAATTTGTTGTTTTTAGTTTAAGCTGCCGGCAATCTATATGTAGACTTTATTATCGATATTGAATGCATTTTCTTTGAAATAGCTTTGAAGTGCATTAATTTTTAGCAAATGCAATTTTATTGGTAAATATTTCTTTTAATTTATTTCAAATGTGTAAGCTTAGGATCAGCTTACTTTTGGTTCATATTAAAGCAATAATTATATAAAAAAAATTTAGCTGGTTTATAAAACTACACCATATTTCCAGAAACTAAGGATTTATAATATCACTATTTTTTTACAAAAACGTTGTTTGTATATTAGATACGTTTAACATTCTATTAAATTAATTATAATGATATTTATGTAAACAATTCAACATTCAGCCTTCGAAAATACAAAAATTGTCTTTATTCATGTTTAATGGTGCGTATACTTATTAAAATAACACTCATACGCATCGTGTGAGCTAAGTTTGCATTTCCGAAAAACTAATCACTGTATTGTGAAAATTACATTCTGCAAAATATTAAAGTAACGTTAATCAATTCCGCAACGGCTCTAAAGTTTTCACATTAAGCACAAGATATGTTTGATATCATTAAATAATTTTCTTTGCATATTATAAAATACTGGCATTTTTTTGTCTGTAAACCAGATTAACCAAAATATGCGCTTAAGATCAGCAAATTTTATCTGTAAATTGCAAAATATCATCTCATAAGTTGATTTTATGTGAAAATTTAAGATATTTGAAAAAAATTAATCTTCTCACCTCAAATATTTTTTAATTCACATCAGTAAAAACAAATTATAGGCCTTTATTTTTATTTCGGAAATATCCAATGATGTTCCAATACCATCCAGTTTCCCCTTCCAAATAATCTTTTAGTGAGTGTAAAATATGTATATTTCATATCTTTAATATAATCTCTAAGGTAACTTTGGAGAATATATTCATCATATCAATTACTTTTTATTAATATGCAATTTGTATATCAAAATTATAAGAACATTTTATTTATTAATTTTTGCCAATCATCTGAAATGTCAATAAAATTTTAACTTCTTTACTTTTTTTGGTCAGAATTAGTGAATTCCCAATTATTGATAAATTCACTGAAATTAATTGTTGGGGGATAAGCTATGCGCATTTCACTGGTTGCTTAGGTCAGATCATCAGGAAATCTTTTCCCAAAAGGCTTTTGAAAAACTAAAGATATTATACAAATAACTATAGAGTGTATGAGAATTACAGACACTGAAGCTTTATTTGTAAAAATGTCAAAGC
Source organism: Calliphora vomitoria (assembly GCA_942486065.2). Classification (NCBI taxonomy): domain Eukaryota; kingdom Metazoa; phylum Arthropoda; class Insecta; order Diptera; family Calliphoridae; genus Calliphora; species Calliphora vomitoria. The sequence goes on from OW818029.2 coordinate 96,005,169, forward strand.
TTAACCCTGCTGTTAGGTTAAGCCCATTTGGTGCAATTTTTTAATTGTTTCCTTTGTAATTTTTGAACGGTGACTTAGTTTTTCAGCTCACGTGATATTTTTATAAACCAATGCTATATAAAAAAATTCAAGGATCTGACTTAAAACAGAACCGAGAAAAATAAAAAATAACGAATCTTATTTAAGGGCCCATTTGGTCCATAATTTCGAATATGAAATTCCGAATCTTTCTGCATTGAACAGATCTTGTACTTCATCCTCGTTCAAGTTTGCCATGTCGTAAGTAAAACACCTCTGTTTTATTAAAAAAAAAAAATTGCACACAAAATGAGCCAAGCATTTGCAAATATTTGGGCTTCTTTACAACAAAAATCAAAAAAGGGGAATCGCACAATTATCTATTACATATTTAATCTATATTGATTAAAAACTTTAAATAAAAAAAGTGGAATCCCACACTTGTTTTTTACATTAGCTGTTTATATGGACCAAATGGTCCATTAACCCAACATTCGTTAGTTTTTTCTAACCCAACAGCAGGGTTAAGCAAACCAGCAATAAACCGTGACTATATCTTTTATTACATTCCCTACTACAATTGGTTGGTTTTTTGCCGATTCGATCTATAGTTTGTAAATGGGTATAGAAAAACCCACACCAGGATTTCTAATTTTGAACAAGATTGGTCCACTTAGCGAAAAATATAAAATTTTTTAACGTTTTTAGGTCCATATTATGGCGCTTTTACAATGGGATAGTATCTCTGAAGATTTTTCTATTAAAAAAATTGCTAGAGCAATCGATTTAAATATATATTTTTTGTGTTAAGCCAGGTTTTTAGGAATTCAATGGTGCTATCTGATTGGAGTATGTTATTGGAATGTGAAGATTTGTGTGCTAATACGAGACAGGATTACCACCAAGCTTACTTCCTGGATTCTAGCGTATCCAAAAATTATTTAAGTTTCACAGTTACTACCATGTGATATTTTAATATTAAGTAATTGTTTAAAGTATGAAGCTAATATTATCATACAGTTTATATTGTATTTTATAATAAGAAGAAATTTGATATTAAAGTTTTGAAGGCAAATATCGGTTATTGGAAAGAAAAATCAAAAGTAATTTTTTTGAAATTGCCTTGTCGGCACAGGCAGTATCATTTAAAATTAATAGATCTGAATAGTTTGGAACTCTAGCGATGTTACAATCGCAGTATATACCATAAAGCGACATATTCCACAAAGAAACAGCATTCACCTACACAAGTGCGTTTATAAAAGCGTCATTTAACTCAAAATACATTAGAACCGAAAACCGGTCTATCGGTTTTTTCATGTTTGCAAAACAGACCGGTTTAGGTTTTCTTTAACTTTTCGGTTTTTTGACAAACCGGTTGTTTAAGATGGTTACCCGGTTTTAACGAAATGCTTTGTAAAGCTTATTTGAACATATTATTTAAAAATATTTTGATAACATTTTTAAAAATATTCATTTATTTTTTAGAAAATTTCTGCATTTGACAAATTTTGGAATTTAGTACACAATTCTTAACATATATCTTATAAGAGTCCACAAAACTGAAATTGGATGGCAAAACAATAACGATTAAATTTTAATTATGTAAATTAGCAATAAAATTAATGGTTTATATGAAATTAAATGAATGGAATTAAAATCATTTATTTTTTAATTATACTTATAACACTTTTTTCCTTATCAAAATTGTATATACATTTAAATTGGCATTTTTCATATTAAATGAAAATTAATATAAAACCGGTTAACCATTTTTTAGAATGACAAAAGCGAAACCAGTTTTTTTAGAGTGAGAAAGCCGAAACCGTTTTTTTTTTTTATATAACACTGTTTTCGGTTAAACCGTTTTTTGAATTTGCCGGTTTTTTGGACACTCTATACAGCAAGCACTGCACATGAAAAATCAATAAATAAATCTTTGTGAGACTATCTGAACTAGTTTATCCCTAAAACCACAAGTATTTGGATATAAAATAGTAAAAAATATAAAATTAAGTTTTAAAGATCCATATTGGTCAAAAGTTAATTAGATATTTACTAGAAAGCTAGAATTTATGAGTACTAATTTAAATTATAAACAAATGAATTGAAAATTTATAAAAAATTTCATTAAAATGCTCATTATTAGACAATGAACGCTTTTGCTGGGGTTTCTTATTGAATTTAAAATTTGTCTCAAAATTTTACTCAGTTAAGACAATTTGTTTTAAGGTTCGATCTAATGTGATGTATCTAATGCATACACAGTAAATAACAATGTGAAAATGTGTGCATTTCTTTATGGTTTCTTTATTTTAAAGTAAGTACATACATAGATATCCCAGCAAAATCTTGGTAATGACTTGCAATTACTTAATAACTTTCTTTACAATTACTACTACATACCGTCTTCATTACTTAGAAGTAATCTTATAATCACACATTTGTTATCCATTATATAACTACATATTTTCTAGGCATTTGGTTCTGTGAGACATAACTATGAATGTGTTATTTAAGCTATTACCTGTAACTAGTTTTAGTGATATTAAAGTAATGGCAAATTTACAAACAGTAGTAGTAAGTACTTGGCTGCTTTTGCGTAAGTTGTGAATTGCCAGAATATAGAATTTTAACACATTACTTGATAATAAAAGTATTTGCTGGGGTGCAAGTGAATGTGTATAGAGTGAGTACATGTATACATGTGTATGTATGTACGTATGTATAACGTTGTATCCTTTAACAAATATGTAAACAATTCCTTATTATTGTTGCTGCTGCTGCTGATGTATGTTTGTTTGTGAACAATAAAATTTACATAAAACCTTTAAATGCATTGTTGCTGTTGTTCTGTTTATGCTGCTGTTGCTTTTGTTGATTTACTGTTTCTACTCTTTTGTTGCACCGGATGTTGTTGCTGCTTGTGCCCTTGTTAATTCTTTCCTTTTTGTTGCATAATATTAAATTGTACATAAGTAGTTCTACTAAGTAAAAAGAGATGTTGCACACAACTATTTAAGTAAAGGAGGGAAGTTTGAGGCAGTCATGAAGGTTGCATAAGTCTGTACAAAAACTTACTTTGGTCGTTCATAAATACACGCTGAAAAAATATATTTTTTAACTTGATTATATACAAGTTTAATGCAATAAATTAAAAATCGTTCTCACGAGTGTCGGACCAAATGCGGACAAAAAATAATTTTTAAAGTTTTTAATGAAAAACACCTAATATATTAAAAATCTGAGTGATTCCATCCTACAACCATTTCAATATATTTTCCAATGAAAAATAAAGAGTGATTTTTTTAGCAACTTTGTTTTTGGCAGCTCAGCTGTTTTCGTGTAACATGTTACTGTCAAACATTTTCAGTTTGATCTGTAATTTAACCATGAATCGACTTACAAACGTAGATTGCTGACAGAAGAAAATACAAGGTGGCGCAAAAGTAATCCTCCTATCAGAAAATGCTATAAATTTTGCCGATTATTGGTCAAATAAATAGTCAGCAATATTCCGCGTTCTGGAGCAGTGTAGCGTAACATTGTTTATTAACGTGTATTTCGCATGTGTTTACTACACAAATGTCAAAACAGAACTGACATTAGGGGCCAATCGCAAAATTTATAGCATTTCTGATAGGAGAATTACTTTTGCGCCACTTTGCATCACTGCTGTATCCGCCAGTGTTGTTGATGACCGTGAATTATCGATTCGACGCCGTAAAATATATATCTGTTATTTTTTGATAAGTAAAGAATACGATTCTAAATATATTTTTAATGGTTTGTTGTTTTAAAATGTACATAGTGTGCCAAAAACAGTTTTTACCAGATTTCTCCTCTAAAAGGTTAGAATTTTTAAAAAAGTACCAAACACCTAACTACTATTAGTTTAGAAGATAAAAGGCTACCGAATTTACCCGTTTTTACATCTTAAACCTTTGAATTTCCAAAAGTCCCTCCTTAATGGATCTATATAAAGAGAGAAGAACCTATAGTACGAATTGCATGTCTTTACTATTTGACGTTTGGGCTGGGCGATGTTGAATCGGTCAGTAACTCAGTAACGTAACTCTTTTACATATATAAAAGACGATAGATGACGTACTTAAAATCATTCGTATTATTTTTTTACCAGCAGAAAAAATATAGTAGTGCATGTTTACTGTAACCATTTCAACATTTGTGCATGTTTACTGTAACCATTTCAACATTTTTAACAATATTATAGTCACAGTAACTATTTATATGATTGTGGTAACAATAATATGATTAATTTACGATTTACATTATTGTATCAATCATATATATGGTTACAGTAAACAAATATATTTTTGTGACAACCATTGTTATGATGAATAATTTTATCATAACATGTTGTTCTCAGATTATGATATCCATAAGCCGAGAGCAACATAATATGGTAAGTCCTTCATCATATAAATGGTTGTCACAAACATATACTTGTTTACTGTAACCATATATATGGTTGATAGAATCATGTGAATCGCAAATTAACCAAATTATTGTTACCACAATCATATAAATAGTTACTGTGACTATAATATAATGAAATGGTTACAGTAAACATGCACAACTACATTTTTTTTCTGGGTGTATATTTATGAATTACCGAATCCACAAAGTAGTCCAGCTGGATTTAAATTAAGAACCTTAGTGTAGGTAATTAAAACAAAAACAAAACATATTTTGTTCTAAAAAAGGTTGGAAGGTTATAAAACATTTATTTCAACCTTTGCATCTTGAAACACACTTTTTTTTAAGTCCAATATAAGGGCCATCCTAATGTACATTTTAAGTAATTCTTACACAATTATTTACAAATTTAAAGAAAACATGTACAAAACACTCTAAAATATACAAAAATAAAGACACATATTTAATCATTTTTTTAGCTAATTTACATATCTCTTTACTTATTTAATGTACTCTAAAGATTCAATTACATTAATGGAAATGGAATACACAAAAATACTGATGCGAATAAAATTTGTTTTCTTTTAACAACATGGTAGTATAATTTAGATTGTCTAGGTTTGTAGCACATTTTGGCTATGAACTCGAGAGCCCATGTAGAACTAATATGATTCCGTTTTGACAAGACCACACCATTACATGTGATCGGCGAAAACTAGATAATGTTTACATGCTTCTGAAAGGATTAGAAGACCCAACCTGGGTAAAAGGCAGAATAACCGCATTATTTACGCCAGAGACGCCATAAGTCCTTATTTCATTTGAAGTTTAATTGTCAGGAAATACTCCTAGATCAATATTTTTAAATGAGATCGTGTCATTATTTATGTTATGTTTCCTAGCCTAGCCTGCAAAGCAATTATTGTAATTTATTGTATTGATATTTTTACCCATTTTTTTTAGAGATATTGGATGAAAATGTTTGATTCTCAATTCATTTTTGAATTTCTTAAAACTAAAAACCGAAGAATAGTTGTCTTAGAACTAGAAAATTCGCGGTTTCGGTAAAAACTAATTGAAAACTCTAATTAAAACCATAAACAGTTTTTAACAAATTCCACGTTCCTGAGATAAAATAAAAACAAACAAATATATCGAAAACTAACCGTAAGATTTAAAAATGTCTGCCATATTTTTGTTTCCAGCGCAATAAAATTATATAATAAAAATGTTTTGACCGAGGAGCTCTTTTTGCGTGCAGAGTAGTAAGGAGTGAGTTCGAAAAATTCTTAACATACATATATATAAAAACGAGACCAATAGTTGCACTTTAATTTTTTTTTTTTTATTTGATTGAAATTATTATTACAATTTACAAAAAAAATAAAATAAACTTCTTCGGGAACCCTTCCATTAACGTTTTTATAGTGCTTTCTGTCACTTTGTTCGAACAGGTAGTCCATCTCCGTTTAAAATCTACCACACTTTTGGACACCTTTATTGTGCTCTTCAGTTCTCTTTAAATACCACATTATTGTTCTTGTACCACTCAAGGGCTTGTTTACCATAGTGACAGGATGCCAAGTCAGGCCAAAAATAAGTGGACACATTATGAAGTCTTATGAGTGGAAGCGGCCTTTTTTTTAAACATTCCTTGATGTAAATTTTGGTATTTAAAGAGCCCTTTGTAACAAACTATTAGCTTCTTTTGCCGCAACTGCATATTACTTGCCATACCAAGAACTTTTTGGGAAATTTTGTATACTTTTCTTTAAGATTCCCTCAAGCATCAGAGAAATAAAATTTTTGACCAGGAAGTTGCGAAAAATCTGCCAGAATATACGTTTCGTAATCCATTATGCAGCAAGAATATTTTTTTATAAAACTTGACTTCAATTTCCGTGATCTGTTTTTGGCCTCTAAATTTTTAGCAGCGTTCCTGTTAGGAACTTTTTGAGCCGTGTATGCTTTTAAACCTGCGTTAGCTTTAACTTTTCGTACTAAATAGTCCGAACACTGAGCTAACCAGGCTGCTTTCCTACCGGATGTGTTGGGAGCTCTTTTGAAAATGCTTTCTATTTTTGGACTTTATAAACACCATGTGGATCATTCCTTCCACATGAGCTAGGTTTTCTATCAACGGACAAGTTCTCCCGGTACTGTTTAATGCCATTGGAAACAGTTTAACGGCAGAGCTTTGAATGCTTGTCTAACTTTTTGTAGGACCAAGTTGGGTTTTGTTGAAAATTTTTAATAATTTTAGTACGCACTTTTTTATGGTCACTCATTTAAATCAGATTAACAACAAATTAATATAATTGGCATTAAACATAATAACTGACATGTTTTACAAAGGGAACTTGATAAAAAAAAAATCAAATAACACTTTGGTTAAAATTTTAATGAAAAACGTGTGTTAAGAATTTTACGATCTCACTCCTTATAATTTCATTGAGGACTTTATTCTGATTGCAAAGATTTTCAACTATTATTTTGCTTATTTTTGAATTAAATTTCTCTAAAGCATTTCATTCCTTTGCTTTTCTCTATTTCCAAATATGATTTTGTTTCTAAGTGCCCCATTTCTGTACATGTGTTTATCCTTAAATTCAGACATCTATGTCTCAAACGCTGTAGGGTTACTGGTGATTCACTTTGAACTGACTAAATGTTTTATTGCTGTTTTACAATTATTGTTCTACTTGTTATTGATGTTATCAATGATTGCCGAAATGAAATTTACAACCAGAAAACAAACAAAAAAATTAAAACATCATTATATGTTTATTTGTTCATTACTTGCAACATAAAATGTAAATGTGTTGCAGCACAATTGAATGTTTATTAAAGAGAAAAGGCATTATACTTAACACATACATGCTTACAAGCTGCCTAATACAATGTTGTTAAGAATACAAACATGAAACATTTATGTGAAGGTCTGTGCAACTATTATGTGAGATGGGGTATATTAGGGTGCGCCACTTATATGCGGTCACAGAAAATGAATGAAAATTAAAATTTTTCTTAATAATTTATAGAAATGTTTGAAATGGATTTTTCCATTTTTTTTAAAGTCTTCTATGAATTTTTCTGTTATTAAAAAGCAAGAGTATTATAATCGTTAATGCTGAATCTTATATGCTCACCACCAATACAGGCGCGGATTCAGAGGGGGTAAAATAGGAATTCCTCCCCCCCCAAAACCGAAAAGTTTTCATATAAAAAAAAAGAAAAATGTAGAAAAAATTTTAATTTTTTCTTCCCCAATTGTTGACCTGGATCCGTGCCTGCACCAATATAATACAGCTTCTTATTGTTGTGCGTTTTTTATAAATACTTTAAATTGGTTACCCTATTGGATTTAATGTGTAATTTATAGACTGTTGGAACAGATATCAAGTTAGTGAAATACTCTTGTAAGTATCAGAGAATATTTTTAAATTTTCAGCTTTTAAATGATCATAACTTTAAGAGATTACTTTCTATTACTGATTTTTTTTTATTTCGAAACCAAAAAGAAAGTTTCAAAGATACTCGAAAATTTATTATAATCTTTAGATGAGAAATCGTTAGAATTTTTGATGCTATTCTAATGTGTTAATGTTTTTGAGCCTGTGTGGTTAAATACTGGTGCTATCAGTTTATACTGAAATTTAAATCCATTAAAAATAACATTATAGACAATAATGTTGAAAATAGAACAAAAAGTGAGAACCTGAAGCTAAATAACAAATTATATTGTTGCAAGCAAGTGTTAGAGAAGTTTAAGGTTGAAAATTGAAAATAATTGCTAACGAGGAGCAATTAGAAAGTATTTATTTATAAAAAAAACTTGATCAGAAGTCTTAACGAAATTCTTATATACAAAATTCCAGATATATCTAGCAAAATAGCACGCATTCTTATGACGCAAGTTTGTGTTATTCTGATTTCTACTTTGAGAAATAAATAGTCACTCTCTTTCTCTTCATTCCTCTAACATTTAACATAATAGGATCTATATTCAATACCACTGATATTTAAGAAGCATTAGTAGTGTAGATCATCAGTTCTCGTTACAAATGAATGTAAATTAATAAATATGATCCAAACTTTCTCCAATGAAATCATATTTTTCATTTCATTTAACACTATATATAGATTTATATCAATTGTACACCATCGTTTCGTTATCTCGTAGATATATAGGCTACTTTTTCGGAAATAATCGATAATTGATAATTGAGAAAAATTATATTGCTATCATAAAAACTACTTCCCCTAAGAACGATTTTAATTCTAGTAACTTTTCAATTGTACCCCACCTCGCAAATTTGTATACTTACTAAGAATTTGAACAAAGAAACTTGTAGAATTACTGTTACGAGTTGAAATGTGAATAGAATTGCAGAACATCAATTCACATACATACACTCATACATTCAATTACGTTAAAAATGTTACTTACATACGTACAAACCCAGCCAAATGCAACATTTATGTTGTAATTAAGTGTTGAATACGCATCGTAAACCATGTACGAGTCATAACTCAGATCGTTGAACAACTGAAAATAATGCGTATTGTTGAAATGAAAACATGTTTCGCCTAAAGTATTTAAATTAACAAAATATTTTTAAAACGAAAGGAAAAAACAAAAAAAAAAAAATTAGATGAAATTTAAGGTAAAATTATTTAAATGTTTATGAGAACCAATTTATTTTTACAAAGTGAGCGTAGAAATTTAATACTTCAAGACTTCACATAAAGTTAAGAGTCTCTCGCCTTCACTGGCTAATAAATGGCCAATCAAAATTAAGCCTTGACTATAAAGTCATTCTGTATAAAAGTGTTTTAAAATCAATTTGCACATATGAATCCATTTTTGGGGAATGGTCAGTAATTCCAGTATTGAGCTTATTCAGAGGGCCCAATCGAAAATCCATAGGACCATGACGGGTGCACCAGAAATATGGTACAAAGAAATAAAAACAAGTAAGAAAGTATGGGCGGTCAAGCCCGACCATATAATACACTAAGTAAATGAGCAAAATCATTTTTCTTTCAAAATTTCAATAATTTATATTCGTGAGTGATTTTCGGAAGTGGACCTTATATGGGAGCTATGACAGATTATGGACCGATCACCATGAAATTTGGTCATGTGATTAATGTATATATGGAAGTTATTTATGTTGAATTTTATGTGTACCCCAAAATTTTTAGGAGATTTATGCTCGTTAGAATGATTATCGGAAACAGGTCTTATATGGGAGCTATGACTAATTATGGACCGATCATAATAGAATTTGGTGACATAAATTCCGTATATATAAAACTTATTTGGAGAAAAAATTGTGTAGATACAGTAGATAAATTAAACATTTATGACCGATAAAGTCCAATTTCGGGAGGACATTTGTATGGGGGCTAGGTGAAATAATGGACCGATTTCAGCCAGTTTCAATAGGCTTGGTTCTTGGTCAGAAATAATGATATGTACCAAATTTTATCGAAATATCTTCAAAATTGCGACCTGTACTCTGCGCACAAGGTTTACATGGACAACCAGCCAGCCAGCCAGACGGACGGACGGACAGACGGACATCGTTTAATCGACTCAGAAAGTGATTCTGAGTCGATCGGTATACTTTAAGGTGGGTGTTAGACTAGACCTCCCCACTATGGTGGTGTAGGGTATAATAAAAGAATAAGAAAGTCCGTGATAAATATATATTGAAGCTACAATACCACCCGAATCCGCTTTTCGCACAGAGTCAAAGCAGATCAAGGCTTCGTAGAGGAGAATTTCCACCCCGCTAATATTATGTCCATTTATCAATCAATATTCTCGCTATAGAGCAATTAACTAGTTATTAATTTTAGTTATTATTTTAATACTTATTGTTAGGCCTAATGATTCAATAAATATATGTAAATAAAGTTTTAAGCTATCTATTCAGTAATCCTACTGCAAGACAGGCAGACGGACAGACAGATATACAGACAGACAGAAAAAATTCGTAAAATTGCGTGATAATTCTAACAGAAGTCATTTCAAAACTAAGGAACAGTCCCATCTTTTTGTACTTCCCATTAATCGTCCTTTCTTTTTGTCCTAATAACTTCCATCTGTCCTATTTATTCCATAGGTATACATTAAAAAATAAATCAGTGACGAAAAACAATTTAATATGGCATATGACTTAAAAATGCGGTATTTTTAAAAATTTTATCTTTTATTTTGAAACTTTTGCACAATATAAATTTAAAATATTGGTCATTGTTAGCTACGAACTTTTCCTTTTTTTAGAGATCAAGAACGATTCAAGCCAATATCGGATAAGCTGTTTCAAAGTGAAGCGTATACCAGAGAGAGCGTTCTGCATCGCTCAAATCAAATATTACTCGTACGGGGCACGGTCTGGACTATAAAGCGGGCGAACCACTTCATTCTATGTACAGGTATTGCAACATGTGGCCTAGCGTTGTTATGATGAAATATTACGGCTTCATGTCTGGCCGCATATTCTGGTCGTTTTTCGGCCAATGCACGCTTCAAACGAATCAGATGCCTTAGGTACATGTGATGGTCTGGTATGATTTTAGCAACTCTTATTAGATAAGACCCTTTTGCTCCCACCAAAAACAGAGAATTAGCGCCATGGATATTTGGATTTGGTAACGATTCGGCTGCTTGGCTGGGCTTCGGGTTATCGTAATGGATTAATTTTTCATCGCAAGAAATGATTCGGTGCAAATATTATTTTCTTTTATAGCTTTCAAGCATCATTTCGGACATGCAAAATCGTCACTCAAGATCTCTCGTCTTTAATTCGTATTTCCCTGCTTTTAAATGAAACCTGCTGCTAGCAAACGTCTTGAAATTGCAGCTTAAGTAGCTCCCAATGATTTTGCAAGCTCTTGTTGAGTTTTACAACAATTTTCATAGAGTAATGCCTCCATTTCTCTGTCTTCAACCTTCTTTGGCTAGCTTGGGCGATCTTTGTCTTCCGTGTCAAAATTACCACTACTGAACCACACAAACCATCTCTAGCACGTTGAAAACGATTGAACGCATTCACCATAAGCTTTGGTGAGTAATCGGTGTGCTTCAGCGGTACTTTTCTTAAATTAAAGAAGTAAACCAAAACTTCCCGAAGACGCTTTGTTGGCAAAAAATTCAAAATTTTGGAAGCAAGAAAAAAATTTGTTGTTTATACTATAAAGTTCAATAAATAAGTGAGAATAAATAAGTTATTATAAAGAAAAACGGCGTTCAAAAGTTATGCCATCTATTATTTTTCCCGAAAATCACAAAATTTAAATCGTAGGTACGAAAAAATTGTAAGAGACATAATTTTTTCATGTTTTTATTCTCTATTATAATCTCAATAAGTCCCAATGTAATGATCAAAAAATTCTGAAAGTTGTTTAACAAAATTTTTAAAAATTTGAAAATGGAGATTTGAAACTCCCGTTAAAAAAAATAAATTTTTTTGGCCATCCCTGCGAATGGGTTAACGGTATTCTACAAAGACAAAAACTCATTCAAATGTAAATACGGATATATTTTAATTAAAGATTAGCTTTTATTTTATTATTTCTTAAAATATGTTAATTTTGTTCCTACATTTCTTGTTCAAGTGGCCTGAGATACGATAATGGTCTGGGGAATTTTTTAACCAATTTTTATCTCTTACATCTCATTAGAACGACAATTACGTACACATTTCGATTCTTATGTATTCGATTTGCAAAAATAATTATTTAGTAGCAAAATTTTTACAAAAACTGAAAAATTTGCATTTTTTTCCGAATTTTAAGGATAATACAGTTTGTGGGGCAATTTGACCCAAAGGAGATATAGGTTTAATCTGAAAAATATTTTTTTGACTGTAATTTTCATTAATATAAATAAATCTACATATTTACGTAACATAATGCAAAAAGTTAAGGAGTTTTACAAATTTATTTCATATAAATAGTAAAATTTTGTATATATCTGACCTTTGACCTCGATGCGCGTCCCGAAATCGTTGTCCGATTTGGCTCAAATTTTCAGTACTTATCTTTTAGACCTAGTGTCACAATATTCCACTCTATGAAATCTAAAAAAAAAAATCGGCTGTCACCCTAATATACATGTTTACTGTAACCATATACATGTAATATTGATGCATATTATAGTTGCCACAATCATATAAATAGTTACAGTTAAAAAACTTGTTAAAGTGTTGAAATGGTTACAACAAACATGTACAACTATAATTTTTTTCTTCACTCCATATTATATATACCACCAATAGCAACATGCATGAGTTGGAGCTCGACCTGATTAGTTATCAGTGACAGTAGTGTATCCAATTGCTTTTATTCTGTTTTAAAACCGCATAATGAAATAATAACTAAATTAACTTGAATATGATGAATTAGATTCTGAGTATAAAAAACTTATTGGTTCCATTTTTGATTTTATTTCTATAAAACCTTATTCCTAATACTGCATATTTCTTCTTATTTGGTTTTTGATGTTTAAAAGTTAATTGATTGATGTAAATTTAGCAACTGATTTGCCATGTGTATGGAAAAAATATTAAAATTGTGTGTAATCAAAGTAAAAAATCAAATTAATAAGAATTAACAAATAACTTAATTAAATAAGTAACCAAATTACACCTTAATAAGATAAAAACTAAAACTTCCTTGCATACATACATCCGAATACTTAGTTTTTAGCTTGAAGGATGTACTCATTATGGAAATAAACTTTTATGATAATTTGCACAATTTAGTGTATGAAGTGCATGAAATATTCAAAAATGTTGAAGCAGTATTCATTCATACATGTTAAATAATCGTATTTAGCATCAAAATGTTCATCAACAGAATTTCATGTTTGCTCTTGTTTTTTTTTTCTTTTTTTATATGTTAGTTTCCTCTTTCTTTTTACGAACTAAAAAACAATATCCGTTTTATGTAATAGAAGTTGTAGTGTGTTTAAGAGCAGCATGCTTGAGTTTCGTCCTTTTTTTTCCAGTTAAATGCATGTGGGAACATTAGCAGGGACACGTTTATGAGGAATAAAAAAAAGTCAACAGGAATGAAAACCAAAAGCTTATTGTGGCACATTTCACCGAATTTTGTTTTAAGCACCACCCTAATGTTCGTAATAATGTATTTTCATATGAAAATATTGAACTCGAAAATTTCAAATTCAAAATGCTTTATATAATATTAGGGAAAGTTTTAAACAATTTAGTGTATTAAAGGGGAAATCATCTTGCTATTACAGATGTGCAATTAAGATATGGAATTAAAATTTATCATAATGATATTTTTTCAATCAGTTTAATTATAAGAAAAACTGTATATGATCCCATTTCAAGGCAACTGCCAACAGTTGAACAAATTTATGAAAATTAAAGAAGTGGCAGTAGTTTTTTTTATATGGATACAAGTGAAAAATCACAAGCGTTTTTAAATTCTAACTACGAGTATGAGTTGAATAAGTTTTTCAAGACATTACAACATTTTTTTTAAAATAATTTCAATTGTACCATCCCAATTTGTAGCATACAAGTTATTATTCAATTAATCGGGTTTCTGTTTTCATCGGTTAATCGTGGTTTAGGTTTAATCGGTTAATTTTAAATTATTCGATTAACCGAATAATATTTATTTAAATTTTAAATTGAAAAAATTTAAGTATTTTGTTAAGAAAAAGTACAAAAACATAAAAAACAAACAAAACATAACAATTCAACCAAAAAATATATAATAGCCAAAAAATGGTATTTGAGATTCTTTTTATATACACATGTGAATTTTTTTTAGGATTTTAGTGAGATTTAGATGTTTTTACACACTCGAAATATCAAATAAAAATTTCAACCTTTAAACGTTATCCGATTTTACTGAAATTCAAAAACTGCAAAATAAGATCCACCTTATTATAGATACTAGTAGATATTTTTGAGATAATTACTATGCATATATGACTTTATAAACAAAGTTTAACTTACATCCGGCATAATTGCCATGTAGTACAAATAACCTGCTTAACATTTCACTGAATATGTAGGTAATATAACGCAACGACAAGAGGAACTACAAAGGAACCCAACTAGAAAAAGAAAGAAGGAGGAAAAACTTATGGTTAAATGCGTAAGCGTTAGTGCAAATACGTATTCGCACACATACAAACAAACATAAACACACACACACACACACAAACATAAAAACCAAGTAGAGTTTAAAATGCCACTGTGTTTATGATTTTGCCATTTGAAAAACAAAACAAACTACTTAGCGAAGTAGTGCGTGTATAAAGACAATGACTTTGCCACAATAAAGGTAGCAAATAGAAAAAAAACAAACAACAAAACAAATAACAATTTAGCATGAGGTGCAAAATGTTTTAGAGAAAAAAGTTAAGTACATAAACTTATATACAAATGTATGTAGTTATGTAAATGGCTAAATGGATGTGTGCAACAGCTATCAACACCATTGAATCCTTACATGAGAATGACATGTCAGCGTTTGTATGAGTATGAATCTGAAAGTAAGCGTATCATGTGGTGACATAAATATTTGATGTCAAATTATAAAAATTATATTGTAAATATAATTTTATTTAATATAAGTTGTTATCCACACATATAACATATACATATGTACATACAAACCTGTAAAGGGTACATTTCACATTTATCATTCACCCATAATGGCTTTAAATAATATGTTGACTTTTAGTGTGAAATTAGTTTTAAAACATTTAGTTCAATTTGCAAAGCAGCGGTAGTAAAGAAACAAAGGGAGTCATTAAGAGATCGGCACTATATTTAATACTACTTTTAGGAAGCACAAAAATAAGTCAAATTTTCAATACATAGTGTATTATAGATAGGGGCATTTCCACGATCACTAACGCAGTAGGATATACGTAGCACTATGTTTTGTGTAAAATATAGGTTTTGTCGATTAGTTGTTTCCAACATATTATCAATAAACATCGTAAACCGAACGAGACACAAAACTAGATAATATAGCTATCAATTAACAGTTGTCTAGTGGAAATGTTTTCCTGCCTTTAGTATGATTTCTCTCGCGACATTCGCAACTCGTCGATTTAGCCATGTCCGTCTGTCTGTTGAAATCAATTTTCTGAAGACCCCAGATATCGTCGGGATCCAAATCTTCAATAATTCTGTCAAAAAAGCTAAATCCGTCCATAAATAACGGAGATATGAGCAAAAATCCGAGACAACCCTATTTTTGGCCTATTTTTGATCTAAGACATAAATATAAACAAAGTGCATTGCAACGATGTATATAAGGCTACAATGGGTCAAAATATTTTTTAACCCGAATTTTTTTTCACAAAATCATTTTTTTGTCATACATTTTTTTCACTAATAAATTAAAAAAAAAATAAATTTTTAAATTAAAATTTTTTTTTTTTAAAAATTGGAAGATACTTTTAAAAACAATTTCGAAAAAAAAAATTGAAAAAAAAAATTTTTAATTTTATATTAAAGTATAATGTGGTGAAGGGTATATAACATTCGGCACAGCCGAATATAGCTCTCTTACTTGTTTCTGTTAATGTTGGAGTCATCATTTGAAAATTACCGTGTTGGGTTTTATCTTATGAACGTGCGATTCCAGAGCATGAGGTAGCATTTGATGGTTCGACATACTCTTTTTTATAGGACTTCTATAACTTTTTACCCTCCACCACCACAAGTGGTGAAAGAGGGTATATATACGTTTGTCATTCCGTGTGTAACATTGAGAAATATTCATCTGAGACCCAACAAAGTATATATATTAATGATCCTTATGAAATTCTAAGTCGATTGAGCAATGTCCGTCTGTCCGTCTGTCCGTCTGTCCGTCTGTCTGTCTGTCTGTCTGTCTGTCTGTGTAAAACACTCTCACGTCCAAAATACATAAGAAAAATTATTGAAATGCATACCAAAATGTTTATAATTTTTCTAAGCAGTTTGGTATTGAAAATCAGCAAAATCGAATTGGTAGAACCAGGGTTATGGATCAAAATGTAAGACAACCTCCAAAAATTTTGATAATTTTCACACGATTTTTTGTGACTTTGGGTGAATTCATTGTACAGAATACCATGAAATTTTGCACTCATTATTGATACGATAAAAGGAAAAATTTTGTTGAAAACGGAAAGAATCGGTCCATAATTTCTCGTAGCCCCCATACAAATTTCTTCCCGAAATATGGTGCTATGGTATATAAATGCCCATAGAATTGCAGTATCCATACAAAATTCAGCACAACTATGTTTCGTGCAAACGGAAATCGCGAAACCAATTTTTTTTTGGATCGGACACTATTTGGTCCTAGCCCCCATATAAAGTTTACTTCCGAAAATCATTTAAATACACTTAAATATCTTATATATATCGGTATCAGGTTGAAATTCAACTTGCATAATCCCCATGCACATGAAAATCGCTGTAGGGAATTTCATGAAGATCGGCCCATAATCGGTTATAGCTACCATATAAGGATCCACTTCTAAAAACCACATTAATTTTCATAAATATCTGAAAAATATCGTTATCGAATTAAAATTTTACACAGATCGGTAGTATTAATTCACAAATGATACTACTAGATTGTGTGAATATCGGTTCTTATTTGACCATAGCTCCCATATAAGGTCCATTTTCTAAGTCGATTGAGCAATGTCCGTCTGTCTGTCCGTCTGTCTGTTTGTCTGTGTAAAACACTCTCACGTCCAAAATACATAAGCAAAATTAATGAAATGCATACCAAAATCTTTATAATTTTTCTAAGCAGTTTGGTATTGAAAATCAGCAAAATCGAATGGGTAGAACCAGGGTTATGGATCAAAATGTAAGACAACCTCCAAAAATTTTGATAATTTTCACATGATTTTTTGTGACTTTGGGTGAATTCATTGTAGAGAATACCATGAAATTTTGCACTCATTATTGATACGATAAAAGGAAAAATTTTGTTGAAAACGGAAAGAATCGGTCCATAATTTCTCGTAGCCCCCATACAAATTTCTTCCCGAAATATGGTGCTATGGTATATAAATTCCCATAGAATTGCAGTATCCATACAAAATTCAGCACAACTATGTTTCGTGCAAACGGAAATCGCGAAACCAATTTTTTTTTTGGATCGGACACTATTTGACCCTAGCCCCCATATAAAGTTTACTTCCGAAAATCATTTAAATACACTTAAATATCTTATATATATCGGTATCAGGTTGAAATTCAACTTGCATAATCCCCATGCACATGAAAATCGCTGTAGGGAATTTCATGAAGATCGGCCCATAATTGGTTATAGCTCCCATATAAGGATCCACTTCTAAAAACCACATTAATTTTCATAAGTATCTGAAAAATGTCGTTATCGAATTAAAATTTTACACAGATCGGTAGTATTAATTCACAAATGATACTACTAGATTGTGTGAATATCGGTTCTTATTTGACCATAGCTGCCATATAAGGTCCATTTCCGAAAATTACTTAAATACTAATAAATCTCTTATAAAAGCTTCTATCTGGTTAAATTTTCAAATAAATATTTCCCATATATACGAAAACCGATGTGTTGAATTTTATGAAGATCGGTCGATAATTGGTCATAGCTCCCATATAAGGACCACTTCCGAAAAACACATTAACCTCTGTAAATATTTTAAATATATCGATATCAAACAAAAATTGTATACAGATCAATATATTGTATCCAAACATTATACTACTGGGTTTTGTGAATATCGGTCCATGTTTGACCATAGCACCCATATTATGTCCATTTCCGATAATCACAATAATACCCATAAAACTCTTGTAAATAATGTTATGGAGGAAAATATCAAGCAAAATAGGCCTCAAATACATAGAAATCACGTAAAAATATTTAATTATATCTTCCAAATAAGTCGCACATCCGAAAAATACATTAACGCATATATACACTCATATCGGTAAAAAATTTAACAGAAATAAGTTTCAAGTAGATTTGGTGACTATAGGTTCATAATTATATATATAACTTCACTTGTGGTGAATAAGGAAAATGTTGAGCCAATCGGTAATGTTACCAATTATTAAGGATATAAATTGTTAAATAGTACATTTTATTTCTATTATAAAATTATAGACTCTGTTGGAAATGGTAGGAATTAGATAACATTTTTATACATTTGAAATAAAATATCTTATGCGTAAACTACACCATTTCCAATTGTATTTCAGAAGTTTCTAATTGTATTTCAGAAATTTCTAATTGAATTTCAGAAATTTCTAATTATATTTCAGAAAATTCCAATTCAATTTCAGAAATTTCCAATTATATTTCAGAATTTTCTAATTCAATTTCAGAAATTTCCAATTATATTTCAGAAGTTTCCATTTATATTTCAGAATATTCCAATTATATTTCAGAAGTTTCCATTTATATTTCAGAACTTTCTAATTGTATTTCAGAATTTTCTAATTGTATTTCAGAATTTTCCAATTGTATTTCAGAAATTTCCATTTGTATTTCAGAAGTTTTAATTTATACTTAAAATGTTTCTAATTGTATTTCAGAAATTTCCAATTGTATTTCAGAAAATTCTAATAGGAATTCCAATGGAAATTTCTGAAACACAAATAGAAAATTCTGAAATACAAATTGGAATTTCTGAAATACAATTAGAAACTTTTTAAGTATAAATTGAAACTTCTGAAATACAAATGGAAATTTCTGAAATACAATTGGAAAATTCTTAAATACAATTAGAAAATTCTGAAATACAATTAGAAAGTTCTGAAATATAAATGGAAACTTCTGAAATGTAATTGGAATATTCTGAAATATAATTAGAAAATTCTGAAATATAATTGGAAATTTCTGAAATTCAATTGGAAACTTCTGAAATATAAATAGAAATTTCTGAAATTCAATTGGAATTTTCTGAATACAATTGGAAACTTCTGAAATACAACTGGAAATGGTGTAGTTTTTCTAACAATATATAAAATACTACTATATTTTGAATAAACTTTTATTTTGTTTAAAAAAGTGGTTTTATTGAAGAAAGTACATAATTTGTATATAGTTCAAAATGTGTATTATATCAGGATTCATCTTTAATCCATAAAGTGGCTTAAAAAGAAATTCGGTTATAGTCCTAATTCGCTTATAGTCCACAAAAATTGTGCAAATGTATTTGTAGATTATAAGCGAAAACTACTGTATTACATTAACATTCTACCAATCTTCATAATCGGAGCTAAGTCCCAATAACAAACACTGAATATGGATATTAGTGTGTTTATGCCAATTTAATTTCTATAATTTTCATCTAATTAAGGTGGAGGGTATTTAAGATTCGGCATAGCCGAATATAGCACTCTAACTTGTTTTTGTTAAGTTTTCTGGTAATTACATTTTTTGTTTTCTTTACTGCTTTTTCAAGTGCTTGCTTGCAGATTTAATGCTCAAACTTAATTTTTTCTTTAGCATAATGTTTCTAACTATAGTTTAGTACTCTGTTCAAAATATCGTGCGAAATGCTGTCAAACTACATATAAAATATTTGGAATGAAATATGTGCGAAATAATTTCGCAAAAGCAATAATGTACTCTGTTCTTATTGAGGAAAACATGTGAAATACATCTGGCAACCTTATTTTTCCACACGAAATAACATAAGCAGCAATTCTTTTGCCCGAAATTATAACCAACAGCAGATCAGTTGTTGCATATAAAATTGTTCGCATGAAAAACCATAATTTTTCGCTTATCGCACAACTTTCTTTGCCTTACACAATATACAATTTCAGATTTTGGCAATTTCAATAGCTCTTCACGCCATATTCTCTGCCGCTTTATCGAAATATTCCTTCTAATTTAGTTCATATCTTTTAATTTGTCCTAGCAACGTATTGTTTCCTCCCTCTTTCTTTCAGCATACACTCGAAATACACATCAAAATAAGCATATTAAAATAATAAACACATTTTTATTTTTTTTAGAAAAAAATTAACTTTCGATCCCGAACGAGACACAATTTGCAAATCAAGATAGAATGTTTTGTGTGTTTATTATATACAGTAACTTGTTTATGTTCAGCCACTTTATAAGAACGATTTCAGAGATCTGATAACAAGCACTGATTTAGGTACCTGAACGCGACATTGTAACATGAGAACACTTTTCAGTTGGAGTCAGAAAAAAAACCAATTGTAGTAGGGAATGTAAGAAAAGATAAACTCACTGTTTATTGTTGGTGTTTTGTTTAAGCTTTGATATTTTTACAAATAAAGCTTGAGTGTCTGTAATTCTCATTCACTCTATAGTTTTATTTGTACAATATCCTTAGTTTTTCTAAAGCCTTTTGGGAAAAGGTTTCCTGATGATCTGGCCTAAGCAACCAGTGAAATGCGCATAGGAACTAGTTTATCCCCCAACAATAAATTTCAGTGAATTTATCAATAATTAATTGGGAAATTTAGCACAATTTTTACTAAAATATTTAAGTTTTTTGTATAATTTTTTTGTTGATAAGAAGATTTTATAAGGTGAGCTATGAAACATGATATATAAATGTGAACAATAAATCTTATTGAGAAAATGTCATTAAAATTAGCAAGGAGCAAGAAAAACTAAACTATGCAAACTAAGATTAACCTATTATTAAAAAAACTTAGTAACTTTTTTAATATACATAAGTTTATTGGAGAAAAAATCATTTGTTTATAAACATTTTTATTTTTTATCACGGTGAACCTTTCTGTGGAAATTTATAATTTCCACAAATAGCTGTAAAATTACTTGGGGCCATTATTACAACTTGCCTTTATGTTCGTAATAGTAAAAGGTAACTTTAAAGCTACCTTTTTCTATTACTAAAAGTTACCTTTTACTATTACGAACATAAATGCAAGTTGTAATAATGGCCCTTAATCTTCTAGAAAAAAGTTCTGTTTATTTTGGCAAGTATAATCGGCAAAAACGCCATACGGAAGGATGGCTTATTCGCCAAAATGAATTACCACGTATTCACATTTTTCTGAATCAAAATTCCATGACATTTTTCTAATATGTATTTTTATCATTAACTGACAGCATTTTAGAACTATCGAAAAATAACATATATAATGGACATGTGTTGTTTACATAGTTAGCTTAGTGAGCAAATATGCCAAGTCCTCTTTCACAAATTGTACAAAAGACACAAAAGACGTTCTAAACATTTTTGGACCAAATTTAGAAAAAAGGATTTTATATTAAAATTCTTTGTTTTAAATATTTCTGGAATTTTTTAATGCAGTTTTTTTCACTTGTAACTCCTAATTTATACCACCAGAAATTTAAAGGGAATATTGATTTGTTCAAACCATTTGAAACTACGATTCTACAAAGAATTCTTGGCAACTTTGCCCTAGAAACCATTGGTCTAAAATGGATTTTGTCCTTGCTAAATTTTAAAAATAGGTAAAAAGTAAGTGCTTCACGAGTTTGCATAGGAGTTTTATTAATTTTTATTTGCAGTTATACAAAGTTTTCAATTATTAATGATTATGTATTGAATATAGCAAGCATATACAAACCGATTTAAATACTACAATATACTGAAACGTCAAATACATAAAAATAGAAAACTACAACACAAAAAATAACTAAATAAAATGATTTCCTACAAAAGTATGTATTCAGACGGTTAATAAAATTAATAGAAATTTGGAGCCTATTTAACATTGACTTAATAAATAAAATAAAAAAAGTCCTAAATTAACATATTTTTGAATTTCCGCAAGGTCAAAATCCATTTTAGACCTATGGTTTCTTGGGAATCGTAGAATCTTCCCCCCTTTCGATTTTTTACTTTTTTATATCCACCCAGAATATACAGTAATTAGGGATCAAAATTGTTTGCTATATTCCATGTGATTATCAAATAATTTTTCAAATATATCCACAAATATATATGCAAAAGGACTGCTTTTACACACAAGTATGTTTTATGAAGCTGTATCAAATTTCAGACCGAATTTCGTATTTTTAGTTCCACTTGTTTCGGCCATATCATCTTATTTTATTTTTTTATTTATTGTATCTTCATTATTTAATTTTCACATATGTCGTACCGATTTTTCCTAAAATTTTTGAGCAACAAAAAATATTAATACTGTATTTTATATCCCAAGGTCCTTTTGTTTTGGCACTATCGCACTTAAAACTCAGTCGATAAAATAAATTCATATTCTGGGTGCTCAACTGAGTGAACAACTTTCTTCAGACTTATTTAAATGAATGAATCTATTTGCTGTATCCTTGCAAGATTCATTTTCTAGTGATAAAAAAATATAAAATTTACCAAATCGAAATTTACCAACGAAAATTTATAAAAATATTAAATGAGAAACAAAAATCAGAAAAATTTTTTGATTGCATACAACAAGAAATATTGTACAAAACAGTCATTAATACATATTCTGAACATTACTATTGATTTTTCAACCGACAAGTAATGTATTTGTGAAGTTTATGAATTTCCAAATAATTTTACACTTTATGTTATTAATATTGCATAGTACTTATGTAATTACAAAAAATTTACCCTGCCACAAATACTGCTTGTTTAGTGTATAAAATGTAATGCACTCCATTGCGTGATGCTAGTCTTAAACATAATAGTTATAAATTTGTATTATTTGTGTATCAATTGATGGGAAAATAAATATCTGTACACGCAAATTTTCGTTTAAAAAAATAAAATTCTACGAGGGCGGAAATTTATTTGTTGAATTTGACACCCAATATATGTATGTAATGTAATGATATGAAAGCTGTGACAAAGAAGCCTATTCTTAATGTTCAAGAATTTAAAAAAACTAATTTTTTTATCTGAAAGTATATAAGGAAATACCCAAAAATTTTAACATCAATAAAACTGCCTCGAGTACGATTAGTACAAACACTTTGTATAATCCAAACTAACACTTAGTCTGCAATACAAATTGCATTCCATTGTTGTCCATACTCATACAACTGCCTGTACAAAAAATAAATAAAAAAGTATCTGTTTACACAGTTTTATTTTTAAAAATATTCAAAAAGTTGTTGAAATAAAATCTTTTCATAGTATTTTACGATGTGCGAATGACTCCTCCAAGTTGTTCTGGCTGCCTGCTGAATGACTGTACAAAGTTGCTGTTGTTGTGTTGGTTGGTGTGAATGGAATGTGAGCAAGTGTTGCTTGCAACAACTTCCTTCCTTCTTTCGCCTGGCCATTAATCATAAACTGTAAATATTTATGATTTTTATTTATTTATTTATATACTTGTTATTGTTCTGTCCTGTTTTTTTATTTTTTATTTGATGCTGCAATAAGTGCGAGAAAATGGCCCATTCAATGATGATTCCTTTTTTTGTAGCCTGGTACTTTTTTAATCTTTTTTTTTATGATGAAAAATGCTATGTATCAGTGTAAGTATGTGAGAGTATTTGCTCTTGTCGTTGTTGTCTTTTTCAACATTTAAATGGCACTTTTACGTATTATTAACAATTGAACAAACAATGTGTGTGGTAGCATGAGTGCGAGTTTTGGGTAGCTTGGTAACACTTTAGCACGAATTGGTACGTGATTCGACGATACGCTGACTTAAACATTAATAAAAACACACACACACGTATGAACAAAAGAAACCCAGCAGTTGTAGAAGACAGTCCCGAACTAGTGATTTTACCCATCATTTAGGGTAGGAACTAGTTACTTCAATAGCTACGTGGCTAGTTATTTTAACACGTACATGTCCTAAGCAGGGGTCAATTGACCCTTTTTGACTACAATGAGACTGTCTAATAGCTGGTCCAAAGTAGTCAACGCATTGGATTCACAAACTGGTTATATAGCTACATAACTAGTTATTTTCAAATGTACGGGTGCTAATTAACCACAAATAGTCAGCTAAAAAGACATATCATAGGCAGTCCAATAAACGATTGCTTGTAAACAAACCTTTCTTCAACAACTCTAAAATAGATTACTTCTGGTGGGTAAAATAACTACTTTCTAAAGTGCAGTACAAAATAAATGTGTAAAGTGTCTTCACTATAGGTTACTAAGAGACACTAAAGTGACTATTGACTTCATGCTATGTTACATGGGATATCAGTATACTTAAACAAATATAAAAATTAACTGTATGAGAATTATATCAACACAATTTGTATAAAACCAGGTTGAACGAATTAATCACAAAACGTTTATAGTGACTACACTCTAGATTACTTAGAGACACTTAAGTGACAATTGTCTTCACGCTGGATTATCTGGGATGTATATAGTAATCAATAGTCTTCTCTCTGCACTATAAAGAACACATTCGTGTCAATTAACCCAAAATATATAAATTGGAGTGATCAGACATTAGTGACAATTACTTTCTATAAAGAAGACATTGACTACTTGCTTAACAGCTGGGGAAAATCATAAAACTGTAATTTGTGTGTCATGGTATGAGTGCGTGTGCACAAGAGCAAGAATCAGGAAGTATGAAGGTGTTAAATAAAACCAACATAAATAAACATTCATACAATTTTAATTCTCAGACAATTTGTTGTTGTCTTGTTAATAAATAACTCCTCCATTGTACTCATCATTATGTGTGTTGTGCCAGCATACAATTTAATGTCATTTTCTCTTGGGTAATTTCAGAAATTCATCAAGTCGTAAATATCGTCACATCAATGAAAATGCTCTTGGCATTATACGCAGCACATTGAATAGTGGTGGTTTTGGTCCTCAGACACCCAATTTGAATAATGAACTGGGTATACCGCCGAACGCTGGACCCATGAATGCATTTGCCGCCACTTATGGCAGACCATTGTCTCATCCGGGCGGTGGTAGTGGAGTGGCAGCTGCTGCAGCCGCAGTTACCGAGGCACAACAGGAGAAGGGTATGTTTTCGGTGAGCCAACTGAACATTGAGTTGACAGAACAGCATGTGAGCCCTAATGGCCGCATGGAGCTGACATGTCTGGCAACTATACCTTCAGCAGTCGGACCTGGTGAACAGTTTGCTGATTATAAAACATATTCGATTAAGGGTAAGTGGAAATAATATTGTTGTAAATTAAATAAGGAAATATTATAACTTTTAGCTGTATTACTTATATCCATATTGATACAAGGCACTTTTTGGTCATTTGAAAATCGCTAAACAACAAACCCCCTTTACATATCCACAGATTAGATTTTTAAGGTCTTACGAAGAGTTTTCAATAATAAAAATCTGGGTACAAAATAAGGTTTCAGACAGGCAGACAGGCAGATACACAGACAGAAAGAAAGAAAGAAAGAAAGAAAGACAGACAGACAGACAGACAGACAGACAGGCAGACACACAGACAGAAAGAAAGTTTACCGAGTTTGTTTCTCATTTCTAATTATTGAATTTATCTACTGAAAATAGATTAAAATTAAAATCCGAAAAATAATTGTCGGTTTCGATTTTAGGCCTTGAAAAACCGCGGCTTCGGTTACAATCGAACTAGAAACACTATGTAGAAATCACCACGTATAGTTGGAAAGTTCTCATTAGATCCATTTTGTCTATGTTAATATGTTAAAGCCATAGAAATACGGAATGACAATGGATCAAAATCGGGAAAATATTTTTCAACTCAACAAATTTGTTCAACAAAATTTGTTTTTAATCTTTATCTTAAAGTATACTTTGTTGATTTTCACATATTAAAACTTTTATTTAAATAAGTATTTTTGCATCAAAAACAATAAATATTTTTCAAATTCCACATCTAATGTCATCTTATTCGCATGTTACTTTAGGACTTTTTATTGAAAAACTTTAGTTATTTAAATTCAACTTTTTCTAAGAATTTTCTTACTACTTTTCTCATTTCTTTCCATATTTCAGTGGAAGTTGGACGTACGGAGACAACCACCATCTCGACAACAACACCCACCATTGGTATGGCAGCCTTGGGCAATGGTGTGACACCATCGTCAGCGACGTCATTGGCACCATCTTACAATCGCATCACAAAAATCCATTATTTATGGCTGCATATATTTGCGATTATCTTTGTATTTTGGCGAATATTAAAGCAACAGCATTAAGGAATTTTAACATGTAAAATTGTAAAACTGCTAAAGATGAGATAGATGGTTTATTAGATATGAGATTATAAATACATACACATACATTAATACCTACATATATATATAGCCAAAAGCAAAAAAAAATAAAATAATAATTACAACCACAACAAAAATGGGATAAAATAATGAAGGTGGGTTAAAGAAATGACAAATATTTCCCAGTGAACAAAACAAGAAATGACAAAAAATTTTAAACCCCACCGAATGAATAAAAAAACTTTAGAAAATAGATGAAATTACACCGAGAAATAATAAAATGAAAAGGTTTAGTTTGAAATATTTGGCTTAAGAAATTACGGTAGATATAGAAAGAAAAATAATTGAACTGCTTAGTTGAAAATCCTTTAAGATAAGTTTGTAATTTATTTAAATTAAATTGTTTATATGCATTTAAATGATTAATTGCTATCTTTCTGAATACCTTTGAGGCCTTCTGCTAGTCTGCTCCCTAGCTCTCAGCTTTTTGATGAAAATATCTTCAATGAATCCCCAGCTACTGAATTATATCCAGAATAAAATCTTTCTGAACCACTGTGCATTCATTGGTGATTATCACACTTTCGAATTCCAAATGTTACATATTTTTCGCTTCTTTCCTAGAAATATAACCGATTTTGCGAAAAGAAGATTTTTTATCACAATTCTGTGGTAAATTTAAGTAATAAATTTGCTTATGTTTAAACATTTCTCTTAAGAATAAAATTTTCTAAACATGATGACATTTTTTCCAACTTGATTTGATTAAGTAGTCTAACCTTAAATTTATCAAAACCAATGAATGTTTAAACAATTTAATTTAAACAAATGCAACCAAAATATTGATTATTTTTTTAAAATATTTTCTATGAAATTAAAAAAAAAAAAAAAAACAACAAGTTCCACAAACTTTACAAATAAAAACTTAAAAAGGGGAAGATTTACTGAAAAAATAAAATCACACAGAAACCAAAACACCTTGAACTAAGAATTCTGGCAGACAATTGCAAATGTTTGCTTCGAAATCAATGGAATAAAACAATAATTTTTTTTTATTAACAAAACATTTTGTAGGAAAATTAAACTGAAAAGAAAATAAAATAAATTAAAAGATGAATAAATATTTGTAAAAATTTAGTTGTACATATACATAGATGAATGTTAAATATATAGAAAAATACTTAAATATATACATACATACAAACAAACATATATAATTTAAAAGCAACTTCTAATGGAAATAAATAATTGTATATTGCTGTAGGTGGAAAATGTGTTTTTACAAGAAATTTAAATTGTAACAAGAAATAAATCCCTTTAAAATAAAACAAATGAACCCTTTAAGTTTTCTCTGTCTCTCTCTCTCTCTCTTTCACTCTCTTTTAAACTCTGGCAAAATGTATGTATGACAAA
Organism: Calliphora vomitoria; assembly: GCA_942486065.2. NCBI lineage: Eukaryota > Metazoa > Arthropoda > Insecta > Diptera > Calliphoridae > Calliphora > Calliphora vomitoria. The sequence continues at coordinate 96,033,208 of OW818029.2, forward strand.
ATCTAAAATAAAATTTAAAAAAATAAAAAATAAAAGAAATAAAATTCCTAAAACCTAAGAAGCTTAATAAAACAATCAGTGTTAAAAACATTTAAGTAAAAATAACTAAATAATAACAACAAAACTAAACAATAAGATTTAAAAAAAAAAATACAAATTTAAAACCAAAATACAACAACTACATGTAACTATTAATAAATGACAAAAACAATTTCCAGCAACTTGTTGCATTTTCAAATTTATTTAATTTTTATTATTTTCTTTTTTTAGTTTAATCTATAAAAATAAGACAAGTTGCCATATTACAAGAAGAAATCGTCTAGGGAATAAATGAAGATACTGATGAGAACGGATGTGTAAATGTGTAAAAAGAATACTGAATTAAAATTTAAACAAATAAGTAAATATATGTATTTGTAAAATTGTACTTTCTTAGGTTTACTACTCATACACAATTATTTTTTATACAATTGAAATTTTTTATTAAAATAAGTGAATTTAATTACATTATGATATTTATGTGCATTTTAAAAGAAAATGAATTAAATATATCTGACGACATGCTTGATGATTAAGTATACATTGTAAATATATGGCTACGAAAATCATGCATTAATTGATCCAACTTAGTTAGCCAACATATCATACAGTCGTATGTCAGGGCGTACCAGTCTCAAATCCAAAACTTAATGTTTAAAAAATATTTTAGCCATAATCGAGTCTTTAACGCAGATTCATCTCAAGTGTATAACAAGAAACTTTATAGGAGAAGCATTGTTTTTGACTGTTAACATGTTTCAATTCAATATTAACATATGGGTGTAAATGTGCTTGGTACTATTAAGAAATTTTAACATACATCCTTTAACTCTTTGCGGTTTAGTGGTCACTTTACTAACCACCTCATCTATAGTCTTTACAACATAGCTTAAAAAAGCACAGAGTGTTTTTTGTTATCAAATTCAGTGTTACTTTGATATTTCGTTTGTTTGGTCAGAAAATTTAGTAAAAATTATTCGATTTCAAAAAATATCGAAATTTTGGAAATTTTGATAACATTTTTGCAAAATAGAAAGTTAATTTAATATTCTGCAAATGTCTTTCTAACAAAATATATAACATAAAGATCGAATAAAGTGTTATTTTAATCATCAAACATACCATCACATATATTTAATTATCAAATAGCTCCTTTACTATTTATTTCAATATGTATGAAAAATTTTTAAATTAATTATATTTTGTTTATTTTATTATCCATTAAACATTTTTAATTTTAATGTTTACATTTCATTTAAACAGTTAAAAATGTTCGTATTGTAAAATACACACAAAATTAAAATGTCAGAATTGGATGGCTGTTAATCATGTATGAAATTCATTAATTTGCACAATTTTAATTATTATTTTTAAATAGTACTTAAGCTACGTACACACGGTTGTCAGATTGTACAATATTATCAGAAAAATGTTCAAAAAATGTTTAACAACCGTGTGAACTTACAATTTTTGTCTTATAACGTTGTCAGAAAAAGTATTGTCAGTACATTGTAAGACAATACTATTGGCAGACATCTGACAATCGTGTAAACATGTTGCCATTGTCAGATCATTGTAAGATCATTGTCAGAAACTCTTTATTGTCATATGTGCGAAGTTTATGCATCTGACAATGGCATTATTGTCAGATAAATTATTTCTATTGGCAACACTGTGCATATGTATTTAAAATAAACAAAAGTGAAACAACCGTGTGAACTGACAATTTTTGTTGGCAGATTAATTTATTGTTTGACAATTGTCTGACAATGAAATTGTAAGGTTTTCTTACAATAGTCTAAACTGACAATTTACCTTTTGCTAATAATATTTCATTGGCAATACATTGCGAGCAAATTGTCAGATCTAACAACGTACAACCGTGTGTACGTAGCTTTATATATGTATGTGGTTTTTAGCAACGGTATAAGAGAATTAATTCTTAATTCGATTTTCAAAATCAAATTAACTATTCCATTTAATAATTGATTACCAATCCATTCAAAGGCATAATTCGTGAGTAGTGTAATTGGAACCGATTATGGTTGTTTATGATTCTGTAACTGATTGAATAAATAAATAAATTCGTTAGTACTTCAACGTAGCGAATTCATTCTTTTGTTACATAATTCTCTATAGAATTAATTCTTTATCGAATGCATTTTGAAAATGATTAAAAACGAAACTGAAAAAAGGAAAACATATTTTCAAACAATTAACAAAAATTTTGTCATTCAAAGATTGAATTAACTTTATTATGAATTAATTCAACAAATAATTCATTCTACTCCTTTGAATAAATAAATAATTTATTATGTTGGGTGTAGTTTTATGGAATGATTTCCTGAAATTTTTAATTCTAAACTAAGATTTCCTTGAATTAATTAATTTGAAGCTCTGACTTGCATATGTACTACATTCCAATTAATTTATGAATATCGTGGTAGACGTTGGTTTAGAAACATTTTATTCTGATAATAATTTGGTAACAAAACACGTACATATTATCTGTGTTTTGGTATTCATATAAGGAAAATAAATAATCAAGAAACCTGAATTTGATCTTCCTTTAACTCTTTGCGGTTTAGTGGTCACTTTACTAACCACCTCTTCTATAGTCTTTACAACAAAGCTTAAAAAAGCACAGAGTGTTTATTGTTCATCAAATTTAGTGTTACTTTGCTACTTCGTTTGTTTGGCCAGAAATTTAATAAAAATTATTCGATTTCAAAAAAAATCGAAATTTTGGAAATTTTTGATACCATTTTTGCAAAATATAAAGTTAATTTAATATTCTGCAATTGCCTTTCTAACAAACTATATTACATAAAGATCGATTAAAGTGTTACCAAGTTATGAAGGATATATTTAGAAAATGATAAGTTTTAGCTCTGTCTGTGTAAAATGTTATTGTATTGGGACATTTTTCCATATGTAAACATGAACATACCGTGTGATCCATATGAAACTTTGTGTATGTACGCTTAATGGCATCCCAGCAGCTCTAGGAGACAGTCCCGAACTAATGATTTTACCCATCATTTAGGGTGGGAACTAGTTACATCAATACCTACGTGACTAGTTATTTTAACACGTGCATGTGCTAAGCAGGGGGTCAATTGACCCTTTTTGACTACAATCAGACATTATAATAGCTGGTCCAAAGTAGTCAACGCATTAGATTCACATACTGGTTAAATAGCGTCAGTTACCTTACTAGCTACCTAAATGGTAAATTTAGCAGCTACATAACTAGTTATTTTAAGACGCACGGGTGCTAATTTACCTCAAATAGTCAGCTAAAAAGACTTATCACAGGCAGTCCAATAAACGATTGCTTGTAAATAAACCTTCCTTCGACAACTCTCCAATGGATTGCTCCTGGTGGGTAAAATAACTACTTTGTAAAGTGTAGTATAAAATAAACGTGTAAAGTGACTTCACCATTGGTTGCAATGAGACACTTAAGTGACTATTTACTTCAGTATATTTAAGAAAAAATAAAAATTAAATGTATGAGAACCATGTGAACAAAATTTGTATAAAACCAGTTTGAACGAATTACTCACAAAAGGTTTAAAGTGACTACACTCCAAATTACTTAGAGACACTTAAATGACAATTGTCTTCACGCTAGATTACTTGAGTAACTATCTGCACTACAAAGAGCACATACGTGTCAAGTGACCAAAATGTATAAATTGGAGACAGCTAAGCGATAAGACATATGCGAAGATTACTGTCTATAATGGATATATTCACTACATGCTTATCTGCTGGGATTTTATGTTATGTTCTATTTTCGCGTGTTTAACAGTTGGTCAATTCACAAGGTCTCTTGTCATAATGTATCATGTCATAATGTTCTAATATTTCACAATAGTTTTTATTGCTTTTCAAGTAAAAAATGTCCTAAAATAATACTACTTTCTATGCTATGTTTATTGTGTTATCATAACGAACCAGCAGAGACCAACGCCGAATGCCTAAGAGTCGGTTAAACCGAGCCGCCGAGTCGTGATATATTAGAACATTATGACAATATGACATCATAAAAGACCTTTTAAATTGACCAACTGTGTATTTTGAAATACAACACTGTATGAGAGCAAAATAAAAAACACAATACAAAAAAAAGTAGAGAAAAAAATCATAACATATGTACGTGTGAACGTGGAAATTATGAATGGTATGTTTAGCGTGAATTTTGACATACACATGTGTATCGAGTACATGTTCCAATACATATGAAATACATACCGTGTGACCTCCCTTTAATAGGGAGGTTCACACGGTATACATGTCTCAATTCATATGTAGTACATGCCGTGTGACATATTCAATGGTACACGAGCTATCAAATTATTTCCTAAATAAAATGTTTCTCACCAATGTCTCTCAATGTTTCTCGAGGTTAAATAAGGATGTTGATGAAAGTAGTAGTTATTTCAATAGTTTTCTACATTATTTTTATTAATTTCCAACAGAGTCAATATAATAAGGAAATCATCGACTAGAAAGTTTTTAAAAATATGTAAAACAAAAATAAATCTAAAAACATAAGTTCTAGAAAGACCTTAATAGCTACCTCTTCTAATTCTTTGGTAACATAAATAGAACTAAATATGTGTGAACCACTTCTGGAACTCGTTCTGTGGATGTAGCAATGTTGTGAAACAATATTGAAGTAGAAAGAACTTAAATATTCATTTAAGCGAACAAAATTGACACGGTATCTTTTAAAGGCATTTTATGATGGACAATTTTATAATCAAAAGTAGCAAAGGCTAAGTGAAAGGCTTAGAATCAATAAGCTAATTCTATAACCATTCGAAAAGAACTTCACAACCATTTCAGTTTTTTTTGTTTGTATAAGACTCTGGTTCTTAAACTGTTCCCAGGATGGAGAACTGATTACATTAGTTGCAACTCCAAAATAAAATGAATGCTGGTAATATAAATAAGTTCGACAATTTGGTGTGGAACTCATCAAAGCTCGACGATCCTTTGTGCAACATATTTTGGCATTACTTATGGATATGTTAAAGAAAAGTTTATTTCCTGGGTGAAGGGTGAAGGCGTTACTGGGAAGCCATATTTTGTGTCGAAAAATTCCCAAAGCTACTGTATCAGTTCTAAAACTTTACAGTTCTAAACGCTAAAAATAATTCATAAAATTGGAAACGAAAAAAGTCGAAAAATCAAATTTTGGTCAAAAAAAATTCGAAAAATCAATAATTCTAGCAAGCATGTCGACTTTTCATAAATAGCAATAGTCGAAAAGCCGACTATTTAAAAAAGTCGAAAGTTCGAAATGTCGATTTTTAAAAAATTGGAAAGTCGACTTTTTATTTCAACTATACATACATAGTATAAACTAGTTCAACTAAATCTAAAATGTTTGTGAAAAATAAAAAAAAAAAAAAAATCTTTATGGTTGGATTTGTTCGAGATTTCCTTTAATTTTATTTGATACTTCCTTTAGTTTAGAACATGGATAATTAGTTTTTTTTTATATATTAAAACTATTATGCCTAATTTTTAGTTGCCTTACACTTTAATTTGTATAAGTTAATTTAAAGTTTTTTTTTATTATTATTTTGAATGTTGTACATAAAAAATGTAGGATCCTAAGTGTAGATAGAAAAAATATTGTTATAAATGTTCATAACAGAAAGGTACTTGTAAAAACATAAAGTGTAAAATTAATTTCAAGCGTAATTTTAAACAACAAACAGAAAAGACAAAAGGGATTAATATAAAAACTAAATCATGAAAATCTTATTGAAAAAAAAAAATTCAAAAGAGAAAAAAAATAAAAATATATTTTCAAATGCTTTATATGTCTATTAAAAATAATTTAACTCTAAAACAATGATAAATTAATAAAAAAAATATATTAACAAAAAACTTATTGTCACAAAGCTGAAAAATAAAATCAGACATGTGTAAACATGCACTTCAATATTTATGTATATTGAACGAATGTAACAAAAAAATAATTAAATAAACCAAAATATATGTATATTTATATGTTCAACTAAATTAAATAAAACTCTAAACCAAAATAAAACTAATTTTTAAGTATAAGTAGTTTATAAAAATAAGCCTGCAAGAAAAAATCCAAAAAAAAAAAAAAATAAAAAAAAACATATTTTCCTAAAAATAATAAAATGAAATAAAGTTGACTTTTTTTGTAATGAACAATTAAAACGTAATATGGTTGTTTAAATTAGAACAAATAAAAAAACAAAATAAAACAAATAAAACTGTATTTTAAACAAAAGAAAAAAAAGCAACCGTATTTAAAACCAAAGCAAACGCAGCCATACGTTTTGAAACAAAAACGCTGAAAAACGGTGAAACAAACATCTATGGTTTAAGTGAAAAATAGTCTATATTATTTACATTTTTTTTTTATCATTTAAATGAAAACAAAATAGCAACAATTAAGAGAAAACTAATTTTTATACCGTAGTTAATTATATACATTCATACATACAAACAAACATACATATACTTATATCATTTTATTGTGGTCTCTTTTTAATGTTTGGTTTATATAATTAAATATTTAAATAAACCAAGTAACAAAATTTAAGAAAAACACAAAAACAAATTAACACATTAAACAAAACAAAAAATAAAAATGAAAAAATATGGCTAAAATGTCTTATGCAGGTATTGACGTCTTCCTATGCTACGCTGTCTATTATTAACTGAAAAACAAAAAACAAAACAAAATATATTTAAATATAAATATAAAAACAAATAAAATTAAATTACAAAAATCCAAAAAAAAAACAAAACTTAATTTATACATTTACAATTTAGAAATTTACATTTATAAATATTTATACAGTAAATTTAACAAAGAAAATGAAACAAAATATTGTAATTTTTAAGAAAAATAAAAAATTAATTTATAAATATTTTTTACAAAAAAAAAAAAAAAATTAAGTAAAATAACAACAACAACATTTAAAATATTACAAAATATCAATGAAATACAATTTCTACCATAACTAAATTTCTTATTTACACAAATACATACACAAACAATTATTTACTATTTACCTAAGTATATATTTTACACTCTACATTCATTTCTCATACTCCTGCAAGCATTCTCACTTTTTATTGATCTTTTCAATATTTCTATTGTTCTTTAAGACATCACATAATGAGTCTTATTTGGGAAAAATATAATAAAATTGTATTGTTTAGTCTGATAAACAATGATTTCTTGACAGTATATTTCACTATTTTTGTAACAGTTACACTGTTGTCGTTGACAGCCAGAGATGCTAATGATGTTGGATATGGGTTTAGAATGAGATATTATGTTAGAAGTAGACGTCGGCATAATCGTGGTTTGAATAACTTGTATAACTTATTTCATTGAAACTTCGAATTGTATTGAATTTAAATATAACTGTTTCAACGGCTAGTTTAAAGTTGTATAATGCCTCTCAAAAGCAGTGATTCTCAAACTTTAACAAATATGTGGGTATTATTAACATTGCTGTAGAACATACAACATTGAATAAAAGCATTGAGTTGAGCATTATTTGTAAGTATGGCAACACCAAATGATTAATGACTAACATCAAAAGATCTAGAATTCTAATATTCTAGTTTTAAGATCATTGTAGAAATAGAACTTTCTAGATGGTAATACAGAGAAATTTGAAGCATCGTTAAGTAAAGACAAATTATCTGTCATAAAGTGTGCTGTATTCAGGCTTGCCAGTATTGGGGATTTGTCCCCAAAGGTGGTGATTTTGTAACGTTTTTTGGGACAGAAAACTTCGTTTGGGGACTGGGGATTTTATGGGGATAAAGTAATAAGGTTAAAGTTGTTTTAATATAGATACTTAATAGCAATAAGTTACCAATAAGTTAACATTACTTCATGTTGTGTGTATAGAAAATAGAGATGCTCAATGCTATTGAATGTACAAGATAGGGCAAAAGTAATCAACCAATGTTCTTTTGCAGTATTTTATTTTCTTTTTTAATGAAAAACTTTGGTTCTGCTTGTGAAAAAAGTTTTTCATAAAAAAAAATTACAGCAAAAAAACATTGGTTGATTAGTTTTGTCCCACATTGTTCGTATCATAACATATAATATGATATAATCTTTAAATCCAAAGCAGTATTTTCAAAAAGCTAATTGTAGGATTTTTTGTACAAATCAATTCAATTTATGATGGTAAAGTTCAGTGCAAGGTGTAATTCTGTAACTTCGAATTGAATTTACTATCGATTATTCTCAAACGATGTGTTACGAGATGCAGTGGAAAAAAATGTTCAACCAATTGGTATGAACTTTGACAAATTTATAAGAATTTTGGTTTTAAGGAACCTTCTTAATTTTATAACAATTAATTCGAACAGTTATTGGCTGATTTATTTAATATGTAGTTCAGTTTTTGTGAAAATTTCAAGAAAAACAATATTTGGGGATTTTTGGGGATAATTTTAATTTTGGTTGGGGACAGCGATTAAAAGTACCTGGCATCCCTGGCTGTATTACCAGTGAGTTTTTGTACATTACCAGTGAGCTTTTCATAGGCGCTGTTAGAGTTAACATCAACTGTCTTGTACATTTAAGTTTGTTGTCAGGTCCATTCGTTAAATCGATAAATTCTTTATATCAAGATTTATTTTTTGGCTAAGAAGAAAAGATTCTTTGTTTACACATTTATAAGAGCAAAACAAAATTGTTAGTCTATCCTTCGATAACTTTCTTTCTGGAGCACTAGTTTCTTTAGCGTAAACAAACTTTTTATCTAGTATCATTTTCCGATAGATATCAGTTTTATTCGCATTCAAAATAAAATCAGTAGTTAGATTGTGCTCAACTATAATTGTATGCAAATTCTTTAAAAAGTCTTACGCGGTTTTTTTGGAATACAGTGGGTTAGATGGACAAAAATGTGGTACTAAATCTATATTTTCTGAACAACTAGCTTCATTGCAATATTATATAAAAATGAATCGTCGACCTTGTCTGGTCTGTAATACTGCATGCTGTTGTTATAAAGCAAATATCAACATAAGTTAAATTTTATTCTTTAAAAGATGATTAATATCGTAGACAGACTACAGAGTTAATTTGCATTAACAGCACACTAATGTAAATTAAATTTTAACCCTGACAAACGACAGTTTTTGCATTTAGTAAACATTTGTTTGTAAACTGTTTAATTGTGAAAAAATTGTTGCAAATCGGCAAATTCTCTGCTAGATGTTAAGTTTTCCCTAATTAATTGCCACGTAAAAAACATAAGGTAGAAATGTTATATGTCAATGGATAGGGAATTTCTATTTCTCAAAAAATTCATTGAATCCTTTTTTGAAAAATATGACAAAAATATCTTTTTATTGAGATTTTGCGAAGATACTAATTTTGCGAATTGAAATCAAAGTTTTATTTATGAATATTTTTTAATAAAATTTCACAGTTATATAGAAGCAAAATTTAAAACAAATTTTGAAATTTGGCATCAGGAATCCCGCAATTCCCAAAAAAGTTTCGAAAAATCCCAAAAATGAGATTTTTTTGTTTTTTGGCTATAATATCCATACCAGAAGCGGTATTATCGGAACCTTTTACAAAACAATTAAGAACATATTGGGCCATTTAAAATAAGTTACTATATTTTGATATCGACTATGCGGTTTGAAAATTTTTGCCCTAAACTTAAACTTTACATAAAAATAGGCATTTTTGGATGGAACTGGTCCGTTCGGTATCAACAATTTTAAAATCGGTTTTCATTTAAAATAGTTTGTGTAAAGTTAGCTTTCCAAAAAGTATAAATTCCTTATACATATTCGTAGAAATTTTTTAGATAAATTAAAAAACTAGCGAAAAATTGCTTTTTTAAAATTTTTTAAATTTAAATGCAATAACTTTGGAGTCAGTCATAATTTTTCAACAATTATTATTTTTATTTGATGCATACATTTGTTTTTAGTCTAATAAAGGAAAAAAGGAGAAAATCGGGAAACATTTCGACCCGCTTTTATAAAAAAAGTGGAGTAGAGTGGGTAAAAAGATTAAAAATTTAATTTTCAAATGCGATTATCTCATAAGCTGTAAGAGATAATTGATAGCTACGACAAGATTTTTTGTAGTGCTCGTTGAGGAGATTCTATATATCTAAGTTGTTTGAAGTCGGGACACAAACGAAAAAATACTATCGTTTTAAAAATTTAACATCCCGGAGGTGTCCCTCTTTGGGGACCACTGACCGCGCCCCTGGTAGGCCCACTTCTTAATTGTGCATGTGAAATTTCAATCAAACCGGCTGACCATTTAGAAGTTACAGATTAATTTCCCTCTTTTTTTATATACCACAATAATAAACAATTTGCCAAAAGTTGATTGATTGTCAACGGTATTGCCATATTGAAATAGCTAAATTCAGTTTGATTTTGAGTATTTACATCAAAGTTAATGCGCATTAGGATGGGTATAATTCACAAGTTAATTTGAATTAAGACTGCTAATGCACAATAACGGTGCCGTCTGTCTACGCTATAAATTTCGCTTTTGAAATTTTCGTTTTTTAACTTGGCTTTATTTTGTTTTTCATAAATATCTTCGGTAAAAATTGTATGATATTTGATTAGAACTAACTTCAAAAATAACTAATAATAAATGTTTAAATCGATATAGAAGATATAAACAATGAAGGAAAATAAATTCATATGAAAATTTGCTTAATTTTGTATATGAATTTATATGAAAAAATGTACTTTTAATATCGTTTTTCTTCATACCGTGCTCTTTACTAATTTTAAACACCGCGATCTTTGATATTTTTTACATTGAAATATATACTCCCAAAGGTCAACAACCTTTTGGAAGTAAACAATTTTATTCACACCATTTTAAACAATATCTTTGGAGTCAAAAATTATGATTCAAATAATATCATGTTATAAATATAATTTACAAACAAAACGTGTCAATTGATACAGGAAAAGGAAATACATACATATATACACACACATTCATTTCTTAACCGTTTCATTTATTAAGGGCGCCTAAATGCATACACTGCGAACACAGTAGTGTTGCAATAGTGTGACAATTATCTTATTGACTGGGTACTTGGGTATGAAAATACTGGTTTTAAGCTTTTCTTATAGTTGCTACATTTGAGGTATTTGATGAGCTCCAAATGCGACAATCTATAAGAAAAGGGGTAATTATAATTGTAGGGTTGAGGATATAAAAAAAATAAAAAAACAATCGTTGACACTGGTTCTTTTGGCATCAAGATCTTACCTTTTGTTTAGGGGTTTTTTTTAGGAAATAATGATTTGGAAGTGTTTATGTTTTCTTTATAGTCATAATTTCAATTTATTATTTCAATATCTTTGGAGTCAAAAATGATGATAGTCTTGAGTAGTTTCAAAGTTATGGGCAATTATGTGTATATAATTTTAGACAATTTTAACTAAGTTTTCAATTTTTGAAATGGAATGGGCTTCCGCTTAAAAAGTCATTGATTTGAGTAACCCTTTAGAACCGTAATAAGTGTGATAAATTTCATTAAAATCGCAAATGTCAAATTCGAAAATAGCAGTTTTCTGTCCGTTTTGATATGGATTCTTCCTGTAGTAAAATTATTTTAAGTGCTTTTCATATAAATCATTAGAGCTATAACTGCTCCCCACTCCATAAAACCGTTTTTGTTTTAGAACCAATCTCACCAAAGCACTAGCTATTTAATAACAGTACGTATGAAAAATATTTCAAAATAATCACTCATACGCTACAGTGGACTAATATTTTCAAATATATGATTTACATACATCAATACTAAATTTTGTAAAGTTATAAATTATTAATTTCCCAAATAAGGCCTATTATAGTTATATAAATATTTTAATATTCCTCTGTCTATCAAAACATTTCACTAATAACAAACCTAAAAACAACACAACACATAAACTCAATCAATACAAAATGTTGCCTGCTTAATGCAGAATAGTCAGACTAAAAAATAAAATGAATTAACAAATTTATCAAATTAACAAAATAATAAAAACAAGATTATTAAGTGTCATAGCTGTACGCAAAACATATCATAAATGTTGTAATTTTACTGTGTTATTATGAGGTCTATGTTTATGTATGTGTATGCGTATAAAATACAATAAAACCAATATAAATACACACATACACACTCATATATACATATAACAATTATACATGAAACTTGTACACACACACACCAAACAAACAAACCAACATACTAACATTACAAACAAATAAAAATAATTAACATGATTCATATTAACAACAAAAATTTAATTATATTTTTTAATATTATTTTTCATATATTAAATGAAATCACAAGAGGAAAAAAAATTCAACACTTACATACCAGTAAACCAACAGCAATATATATACATATGTACATGCATTCATACAAACATTTAATTACACACCCACACACATGCATCTATCAACATGTTAAAAGAAATTTTATGTTAGAACTTTAATGCGGTTATAAAATTTAAAAAAAAAAAAAACAAAATTAAAAATATGTAAAAAAATAATCTACATGTATATTTTAATGTTGTGTTTTTTATTAAAAAATAAACAAAAAATCATCATCATATCATTAAATAAAATATAATATTATACATATGATATACAGACATAAATACAAAATTTATTTATACATACACATGATTATTAAACAAACAAGCAAATAAAGTAAAAGGTAAAAGTATTTATATACAAATATACATAAATATAATACATACTTATTTACATAAAACATTTCATTTACTTCATAAAGTAAAATTTTATTTAATAAATTTTATAACAAGTTTCTTAACTTAAACTATTTGTTTCTAAATATTCAAATAATATCATGTTATAAATATAATTTACAAACAAAACGTATCAATTGATAAAGGAAAAGGAAATACATACATATATACACACACATGCATTTGTTTACCGTTTAATTTATTAAGGGCGCCTAAAAGCATACACTGCGAACACAGCAGTGTTGCAATAGTGTGACAAATTTCTTATTGACTGGGTACTTGGGTATGAAAATACTGGTTTTAAGCTTTTTAATGAGCTCCAGATATGACAATCTATAAGAAAAGGGTTAATTATAATTACTGGGGTGGAAGTAATTATAATTGTAGGGTTGAGGATATAAAAAAAGAAGAGTTAATGAAATCGTTGACACTGGTTCTTTTGGCATCAAGATCTTACCTTTTGTTTAGGGGTTTTTTTTTAGGAAATAATGAGTTGGAAAGTGTTTATGTTTTCTTTATCGCTATAATTTCAATTTATTATTTCAACAGCTTGGTGGTTGTTTCGCATCTCAATTAACAATGATGTCTAAAGTTTAATAAATGCAAAATTAAGGTTATTTGTGGGATCTTAATGAAACCCGAATTCATCTTTTACAGCCAAAAAATAACATTTTTGCTGCCATATGATTGGAAATGTTTTGAAACTTACTTATAATTTTAATGTCCAAATCCGTTTGGACACTCTGTTTTTCAGTTATTAAGTTTTCTACAACAGAATGCATTATTTAGTTTTTTTAACGGAGTCATTCTATAAAATTATATGTTTTGAAAATCAACATGCTCATTGATCTCAAACAATGACATTTAACAAAATAATGACTAGCAGAGCTGAATAAACCAATTGCATACCGAATGATTTCAATGGCTAATGAGAGTAGAATGAATATACAATAAGTTGACCAAAACTATTAAGAGGCTTTAAAATGTTGTCTTTATTTTATGCTCAGCACAACCATGTTAATATTTTAGAGTTATTAGTTATTAGGATAAACTAGATTTTAAAAATTTACAAAATTAAAAGCCGTGTTTTCGGCTTTGGTCTAGTTTATTAAATATTATTGTATTATAGAAACAAGAAACATTTCATAATATACATAAATGCTATAAAAACGTAGCTCATATGTTGATAACTCGTAAAAGATGGATTCTATAGCAGGCATAAATCTATTTGAAGTTTAATTGTAAGGTGATGTGATCAATATTTTTAAACTAATGAATTTAAATACGAAAGGCAGTTTGTTACTACTATTAAGGACTAAGATCGTAAAATTCTTAACACACGTTTTTCATTAAAAGTTTTAACCCAAGTATTATTTGATTTTTTTTTTTATTAAGATACCTTTGTAAAGCATGTCAGTTATTATGTTTATTGTCACTTATGTTCATTTGTTGTTAATCTGATTAAAATGAGTGACCAGAAAAAAGTGTGTACTAAAATTATTAAATATTTTCAACAAAATCCAACTTGTCCTACAAAAAGTTGGCCAAACAATCAAAGGTCTGCTATCAAACTGTTTCCAATGTTATTAAACAGTACCGAGAGAACTTGTCCGTTCACAGAAAACCTGGTTCATGTATAAGTAATGGTCCACATGATGTTTCTAAATTTAATAAATAGAAAGCATTTTCAAAAGAGTTCCCAACACATCCGGTAGTAAAGCAGCCCCGTGAGGTCAGTACTCGGACTATTTGTTACGAAAAGTTAAAGCCAATGCAGGTTTAAAAGCATAAAAGGCTCAAAAAGTTTCTGACAGGAACTCTGCTCAAAATTTAGAGGCCAAAGACAGAGCAAGGAAATTAAAGTCTAATTTTATACAAAAAATATACCTGCTGCATAATGGATAACGAAATGTATGTTCTTGCAGATTTTTGCAGCTTCTGGGTAAATTTTTTTATGTTGCAGATGCTCGAGGGAATGTTGAAGAAAAGTTTAGGATTCAAAAGCAAACAAAATTTCCCAAAAAGTTCTTGGTATGGCAAGCAATATGCAGTTGCGCCAAAAAAGCCAAAAATTTGTTACAAAGGGCTCTAAAAATACCGAAATTTACATCAAGGAATGTTTACAAAAAAGGATGTTTCCATTCATAAGACTTCGTAATGTGTCTACTTATTTTTGGCCTAATTTGTCATTTGTCACTATGGTAAGAAAGGTCTTGAGTGGTACAAGAACAAAAATGTGGTAATTGTACCAAGAAAGGCAAATCCTCCAAACTGCCTGGAGTCCAGTGGAGAGATATTGAGCTCTTGTTAAACGAGAGTTGAAGTGCACAAAAAAGGTGTTCAAAAGTGTGGTAGATTTTAAACGGAGATGGACATCCTGTTAAAACAAAGTGACATAAAGCACTATAAAAACCATAATGGAAGGGTTTTCGAAAAAGGTTTAAAATTTCATCATTAGTGATTAGAACTAAAAAATAGTTTTTTTGTAAATTGTAACAATAATTTCAATTAAATGAAAAAAGATTCAAAACTGTTTAGTGGTTTTATTTTTATTAACATATATGTATGTTAGAATTATTTCGATCTCAGTCCTTATTATAAAAAATTACATCGAATGAAATTTTTCAGCGATTTGACTTTAGAGAACTTAAGACATTGAATTATGTTGTGCAATATTCGTTTTAAACATTGGTCTCTTATGTTTCTCTATTCTATAAATCACGTTAATTAACCTTTTTATCATCAGGTTAGAGTATGTTCTGACAAGTTCGTAGATTAAGAAAATCTACGAACTTGTGGGTTAGACTAAATTAAAAGGGCTATAAGCTCCACGATCTGAAAGTATCTATTGTCCATTACAACAAGTTCATAGTGTGGGAGAATACCCTTTCTTTATAAATAGGGTATATTACATTAAAGTAGTTCTAGCAGCACGTCCCGAAGGATCTTTTGTGCTGCCATTTAGTCCATCCTAACAAGTGTAATACACGAATAAAACTTAAAACTCATCACAATTAAAATTTTGTAGTGCAGCCTTAGTTCGTTCGGAGATGAAGTACAGTTGGTGTGGGTTAACTGTGGTAGAACTAGCTAACCTTCATTAAATTCCTCAGATTTTGCTATTGGATATATGTCTCTCATTTTGTTGTGGTTTTAGTTATACCAAATGACCTCCACTGAAACTATCATTGAAATTTTTTACTACTTCGTTTAAGAAGTTGGTGTTCCAATTAGATTTGTTACCGTTTTATCATCTGCACTTTTCTATATACGGTATAAGAACCATTTATTAACTGCAGAGTAATATGGAGTAATTTCTTTGCTACAACGATCAGTCTTGGAAACTACTTAAATTCATTAGACTAAGGCGTCCGAATGCCAGGCAGACTAATTATTCATTCGAATCACACATTTTGCAGAAAAATAGCATCGATCTGTTGGGGCATATTTTTGCATATATTATTGATAATGCATATTTTATTATATTTTCCTTAAAAATGCATATTTGTATGCATATGTATACCAACTTTTAATAATAACATAATTTGTCTACCGTTCAATGGGCAAAATATTCTCTCGAAATTTTTTTTTTTTTCGAATTTGTTATGGAAATACCATAAAATATTGTAGACTAACTTTTAATGATATCGTGAAAAAAAACTTTTATTTTTTTTTCATTGTAATTTCGATTTAAAAGGGATTTCGTTCCCAAATATTCTTTAACTTCACATACATGGTTATAGCTGTTCACAGTTACTTTTTACGAGATTTAAACTGATGTTGTATGCTACTAGCACGACCATCATCATGATGAAGAAACATATAACTGCATATTTCTCAAATGTTTAGGTCATGTTGTGATTGTTTTAAAGCAGTGCATGTAAATCCGCCCCCTATTAATGACGTATTCCTTTTCTTTGACTTTTGCATAAATTTTTGTCATTGCAACGCTTTCTGCTTTTGTTGATTGTAGTGATTATTTCTAAAGATCAATTGAATATATACTGAATATGTCCGATCATTACACAGCTGTGCACATTAATAACATTTGATTCAGGCTTTGGTTTGCCTCTCACCTAACGCTCTCCTCTTGTTTAATGCTGACTATATTACTCTCTCTTTTAGCAATAACATCGAAGTATTGCACCTTCCATTCTAGAAATTAATTTCTCAAATTTTTGGAGCAGCGCGGTTTCTTAAAGTTTACTTCATTCACAAATGTCTTGATCTTGTATTGTTCCAAGAACAGCTGGTTTTCACCTGAATAAATCAGCTGCACCAAACGGGGGCTTCAAAATTAAGACCTATTTTTCCTATTAAAGGTTATTAAAATAATTCGTTCCGGTCCATTTGAACATTGAAGATTATTAATATTCATTTTTAGGTAGTGAATTTTTATCAACTTTCTAAGTCAGAGCAATTTGAATTTAGTTGTTTGTGAATCTAATTTTTTTTTTAATTTAGTTTTCTCTCTTTTATTAACTTTATTAACTGCAGATAACAGTTTTTCATTATTGCCTTAAATGTTTCTTAAAATTTTATTTCTATTTCAGATAACAAATTCGAATAAATTTCATAAAACATCCATTTTCACAATGTCTAGTTATTTTTTAACTTAAAGTTATACTGACAATTCTCACACAAAAACAAGTAAGAAAGTATGGTCGGTCAAGCCCGACCAGATAATACCCTACACTAAGTAAATGAGCAAAAACATTTTTCTTTCAAAATTTCAATAATTATGTTCGTGAGCGATTTTCGGAAATGGGTCTTATATGGGAGCTATGACAAATTATGGACCGATCGCCACGAAATTTGGTCACGTGATTAATGTTTATATGAATGTTATTTATGTTGAATTTTATGTGTATACCAACATTTGTAGGAGATTTATGCTCGTTAAAGTGATTATCGGATGAAGGCCTTATATGGGAGCTATGACTAATTATGGACCGATCATCACAAAATTTGGTGACATGAATTCCCTATATATAAAACTTATTTGGAGAAAAACTTGTGTAGATACATACATAAATTAAACATTTGTGACGGATAAAATCCACTTTCGGGAGGACATTTGTATGGGGGCTAGGTCAAATAATGGACCGATTTCAGCCAGTTTCAATAGGGATCGTCCTTGGGCAGAAAGAATGATATGTACCAAATTTTATCGAAATATCTTTAAAATTGCGACCTGTACTCTGCGCACAAGCTTTACATGGACAGCCAGCCAACCAGCCAGCCAGCCAGACGGACGGACGGACGGACGGACGGACGGACGGACGGACATCGTTAAATCGACTCAGAAAGTGATTCTGAGTCGATCGGTATACTTTAAGGTGGGTGTTAGACTAATATTTTTGGGCGTTACAAACATCTGCACAAATCCATTATACCCTCCCCACTATGGTGGTGTAGGGTATAATTATTTTAACAGACAGTATACATTTACTGTTTGATGGGATGGTTGAGGGGATGGAGGATTAGTACATTGATGCGCGTTCAAATTGTTCAGGTTACGAAGATTTTCGTGAATTTACACGTACACAATACGATTGTAAACAAAACACACAATAAGAGCGTAAAAAATACAAATATTTCATTAATTTGCTTGACAGTATTAAACGAAGCAGGTGTGTTGCGGATATTTTATTTGTTTACTCATACATGCACACAAATTAAATTTCTCTTTTTGCCTATGAACGGATTAGACATAGATCCTGTGTTAAACTTTTTTCCACTTGCAATTTAGGGAGAGACTATGTGCTAGACTTTTATCGGAATTCAATTGCGAACTCACCAATTTAAACGATCCTATTCAAATTAATTCAGGCGGATTGTGAAGCATTCTGTGAGTATTTCAGAAGATGTTTGGATTCGAAGATTTGTATGATTTATGCAAAATGGAAGGGTGCCTGATCATAAAGATAATGCTGGAAACTAACAAGCTTAATAGTTTTGCTATAAAAGTTATTTCTGAATTATTATCCGTAACAAATAAAATTATTTGAGTGAATCATTTAATGTGTAAAGTATGTATATGTTTTATTTCTAAAATTTTTTCCCATCAAATTTGATACGTACTGTGCCCTTAAAATGAAACCTAATTGATATATATTATATTTAAAATTAATTAAAATTTTAACAAGTTGTTAATTTCTAATATAACAATATAAGTACACACTTAAATTATCGATTATTTATTTATAAAATATTTGAAATATTTATATCAAGAAAAGCTTTAATATCGTCATATCCCATTAAAAAAAAAAAAACTTTGATTAATATAACTTTATCATTTCTAAAGAAAATAACAACAAAAAAAAAAACATATCTCATTAAATATAATTTAAATAATAAAATAATAAAAAAAATATCATGTGAACTTACACAAATGTTAAACTACTTACATACATACAAATAATAATAATAATAGAAGAAAAGAACACCTACATACAAACATAAATTTTAATAACAATTATTATTACGTGTCATTAGTTGTACAAAAATAATTACATAAAACAAACAAACTGTATTATTTGAAAAACTAAGTAAACAAATAAAAAATATTTTTCTTATTTACAACAAATAATTTCTTAATACAATTACAGACATACGAGTACCAAATCTTAATGAAATATTGAACAAAAAAAATGTTGTGTAAAAAAATTTAATCATAAATTGGTAAATAAATGAAAAACTATTTCCCAAAAAAATAAAATTGACAAATGAAAATTAGTAACAGGAGAAAATTTAACCGAAAAACAAACACAAATGTAATTTATATGTAAAATTTAAAATTAAGTGGAATTCAATTTAAAGGTATTTCAAATAATATACACATAAACAAACATACTTACATACATAAATAAAACAACTATTTAATATATAAAAAATAAAAATATTGAAATTTCCAAAATACAAAACAAAACGATATAAAACTAATATTAATTTTAGAAATTTACAATATAAAGAATGAAATAAAATCTTATAGAAATAATATGATGGCAAAATACAGCATACATACCAAAACAAACAAAAAAACAAAAAAAAAAAAAAAACAACAAAATTAAATTTAAAAAATAAAATAAAAACAACAACCGAAATCTAAGTATAAAAAATAATAATGATCTACTAAATATATCTATGTACATTTCATGACTAAGAAAACAAAACAAAATTATAACAATAAAATATACGAATATTTATGAATAAATGATAAAACAAAAACAACATTAATGTTTTAAATTTAAAATAAACCTCTTGTTTTTACTTATTTCGAAAATCAGTAAGTCAAAAACTTGGGAACAAATATTGGAAAGATTCAGATTCTAGTGTTTACGACCTAACTTATTTTGAAATATTTAGGGTTTTTTATTGCAAGCTATTATATGACGATTAGTTATTTTCTTACGGAGCTATACTAATTATGTCAACTCCTAAGCAAATTAAAATTATAAATAATAATAGTGATGATTCTACGTGAAACTTTATGGTTTAATAGCTAAATCTACATTGCTGAAACTGAGAAAGATTTGAAAAAATTCCATCCAAATCTACGACATGTTGTGTAAAACGCAGATTTAGGTGAACTCATTCACGATTTACATATGCCAAAACAACAATCTGAAATACTCGGCTCAAGATTATAGCAGTGGATTTTGGTGGAAAAAGATTTTCCTGTAAAATCTTGTAGAGGATGTGATCGGACTTTGATATTTGAAGAAAATTACAGTAATGTCGCGTATTGTGCGACTTTTCCTTTATGGTTCACTTAAAAGTACGTATTCTTCAAAAAAGTTGATTTTTAATGCATTTTTATTTTTTTATATAAAATTATTAATGGTATCATATTGTTACGTTTTTACCTTTTAAAAACGTGAGTTTATTTCCTTTAAATAAACCGGATACTTTTGGTTGCAATTAAAAGCAGTTTTTGTAGTTTAAAATTGTAACAACTCTTTATTTATTTAGCATGTACAACAACAACAGAATTAAATACCCAGCAGTTCTAGGAGACAGTCCCGAACTAGTGATTTTACCCATCATTTAGGGTGAGAACTAGTTACTTCAATAGCTACGTGACTAGTTATTTTAACACGCATATGTCCTAAGCAGGAGGTCAATTGACCCTTTTGACTTCAATGACACTGCCTAATAGCTGGTCCAAAGTAGTCAACGCATTGGATTCACATACTGGTTAAATAGCGACAGTTACCTAAGTGGCAACTTGATCAGCTACATAACTAGTTATTTTAACATGTACGAGTGCTAATTGACCTCAAATAGTCAGCTAAAAGACATATCATAGTCAGTCCAATAAACGATAGCTTGTAAACCAACCGTTCTTTGACAACTCTCCAATGGATTGCATCTGGTGGGAAAAATAACTACTTTCTAAAGTGCAGTACAAAATAAACGTTTAAAGTGAATTCACTATAGGTTACTAAGAGACACTAAAGTGACTATTGACTTCATGCTATGTTAGATAGGATATCAGTATACTTAAGCAAAAATTAAAATTAATTATATGGGAATTATATCAATACAATTTGTATAAAACCAGTTTGAACGAATTATCACACAACACGTTTAAAGTGACTACACTCCAGATAACTTAGAGACACTTAAGTGACAATTTTATCCACGCTAGATTACCTGGGACGTATAAAGTAACCAATTGTCTTATCTCTGCACTACAAAGAGCACATACGTCTCAAATGACAAAAATATATAAATTGGAGTCAGCCAAGTGATAAAACATTTGTGACGATTACTGTCTATAAGGGATACATTGACTACTTGCTTAACTGCTGGGTAGTCACTCAGTGTCTTTCTACATGTTTATCAATTCGCAGAAATGCACACAAACTTTATAATGTACAAACACACATGTTAACTCTAACAGCGACAATGATCAACTCAACTCACGACTACTGCAGCCTCTGCCACTATTTATACACGCACTGCCATCTTCATCCGAGTAGTCGAGATTGTTCTTAACGGTCAACTAGTATGTTCGATTTCTAGAGCTTTCGATGTCATTGCCAGCAACCCAAACATTTAGTGTTGCCATACTTACAAACAATGTCAATGATGGACGTGCCTTCAAACATGATGAATGCAGTCGTTACAGACCGTTGAATTCAAATCGTCATTGCACATTCGTAACAATATCTAGTATATGCGATTGGCACAAATAAAACTTACGGAGTGATGGAAAAAATACTCTGGTTCGTCACCTACGCTCAGCAATAGTAGAAAATTATAGAGTTTCCAATTCGGTTTTAACCGAAACAGAGGTTTTTCCGACAATTATTCTTCGGTTTTTACTTTTAATTTATTTTCAGTAGATAAATTAAAAATTTAGAAATGAGAAACAAACTTTTTCATCCAATATCTCTAAAAACAGATCGTAAAAATATCGTAAGATTTGTTTAAATTTTAAAATTGTATTACAATAATTGCTTCAGATGATGTAGCAGGCTACCTATCGCAGGCTAAATAATTCAAAACTTTTGTAACAAAGTTTTAGTTATTTTCAAATATCCGATAAAAGTATGGAGTACTATATGACCGGTGCGCTTCGCCACCTCAATTGGAATAAAGAAATAGTACTACTATGTCTCCCTTTGTAAATTAATACTAATTCAGGAAAACATGTCTATAGTTTCATGTTTATCGATTCATTGTAATGTGGATTCTAGCTCATTCTAAACGTATTTAGTATTATAATTAAAACAAAACCATAAAGACCCACATTTTGTATTCCTTCTCAGCTTCATGAATGTCAAATTTCATATTTCTGTGTCGATTATTATAGTAAATATAGAAAAAGCTACCACAGAATCATTTGTGCCTAATTTTCAATTTTAAGGTTCATTATTATAAAATATTCGAAAAGTACCTTTACAATTAAGAAATAATAACATTAATTATCCCTTTTGAATTCGCGTTTCTAGGTCCATCATTACAAAATGTTCAAAAAGTACTATTAGTTGGAAAAAGTACCTGCAAGTCCCTCTTTTATATATTTTAACCCAGTCAGGATCATGTGTGTTTAATTTCCAGCTTATAGGTTCATTATTATAGAAATTTCAATAATAGTTTCTGTTACCTCAATATCATTATGTCCTTTATCCTTGATTCTTTCTTTACTCAGAAGCATATCAACCAACTATTATGTATATAAAATAAGTAAAATAATTTATTTTAATAAGAAGTACCATTAGAAGAAAAAGTAACAATTTTCCACACTTATAAAACTGTCAAGTTTGAAATTTCAAAGTAATTTCCTGATTCTAGGTTCAATATTATAGAAAATTCAAAAAGTACTATTTGAAGAACAAAAAAATTACTCCTTAGTTTATTTTAGTTCTCCATTTTTGGTATAATAATACAACTGAGCATCCTATTCTTGATTATATCTTTACTGAGAAGCATATTAGCCAACTTTAATATATATAAGCTAACTAATTTAATATATTAAAAAGGTACCATCAAAAGAAAAAGTATCAATTTTACTTTAACCTCTTGAACACTCGTCAAGTTTAAACTTTAAATTGGTATAGCATTTCCTATATTATCAACTGATTTAATAATAAATAAATTATCATGAAAACGAACCGAACCGATACCGATCGGTCTTCAATTTTTTAAAACCGAAACCGCGGAATCAAATGGAATCAAAGAAGAAACCTTTAAAGCACCCCATTTGTTAAAACTAATGATATTATTCTACCACCACTGCACAGTGGTTTCCCTCATAAGCCAAAACTCAAAAAATTCATGTTTTTCCTAAGCTTTATTGCACTAAGTTTATTGATAATACTCTAAAATTAATGAATCTAACAAATTTTGTTGTTATGTTTATTGCGAGATTTACTATTTTTGTTCGTTGAAAGAGGAGGTATATTTATATTGCATATATTGTGGTTGCATAGTCATAAAAGGAAACTTAAGTTTATCTAAAAAGTTTGTACCGGCCAGGAATAAAAAATAATGAAATATACACAAACAGACAGAAACATCTGTTGTGGTTTTTGGTGTTACCAGATGTCGGCGGCGCTGGTATGGTAGCGTATGCCGGGCTGAAATTCGCCGGATAGGGTGGTCCTTGCCGACACTGGTACCATTCTTCTGGGTACAAAAAATAATATACATATCAGCTTTTCTGGGATGAAAATTAAGAAAAATATAGGAATCCGAAGTGAGTGAGAAACACTAAAACAAACAAACACAAACTCAAAATAAAAGTTGTTCATCGGAAATAAATCATGTGTTGGCTGATGGAATGCCAACATAATTATTCCCTACCTCAGAACCCTACTCCTTACATGACAACCTTTTTATATTCGTAGTTGCCCCTCACTAACCCTACACACACATCACTAGATTATTTTTCCCCAATCACTTAACTTTTATTATTTAACATTCCATTTTTATAATATTAAAAATTAGAAAATGGTACCAGTGTCGACAAGGACCACCCCATTCGGTGAGCCTCAGCCCGGCACACGCTACCATACCAGCGCCGCCGACATCTGGTAACACCAAAAACCACAACAGATGTTTCTGTCTGTTTGTGTATATTTCATTATTTGTTATTCCTGGCCATTCTTTGTTCGAATTGTAGATTTTTTACCCCTCTTTAAACTAAAAAAAAATATTGTGACCGCGGGTTTTTGCATATTTTCGCATATGGATGTGATTTACATAGTTATGCAACGAAAAATAATGAAAAATCGTATTTTTTTTGTTGTACTATTTATTTTCAAGAATATGAGTAAAGTGAAATAAGAGCGATGTCATATCAATTAAATAACGACAATGAGGAACATCCAATGCTTTTTATTCTCATATCCTTTTATATCCTTGCCAGAAAAATTATACTGTCAGCGAAAAAGAATGTTTTATGGCAGTAATGGCTGTGAAAAAGTTCAGATTCTATGTAGAAATGATGCCATTTCCGATCAAAAACGATCACGCAAGTCTAAAATGGTTAATGACCCTCAAACATTTAAGAGGAAGACTTGCCAGGTGGTCTCTACAACTACAAACTGTCGACTTTAAGACATAGAAAATATTTAAAAACAAGTAAGAAAGTATGGTCGGTCAAGCCCGACCAGATAATACCCTACACTAAGTAAATGAGCAAAAACATTTTTCTTTCAAAATTTCAATAATTTATGTTCGTGAGCGATTTTCGGAAGTGGGCCTTATATGGGAGCTATGACAAATTATGGACCGATCAGCACGAAATTTGGTCACGTGATTAATGTTTATATGAAAGTTATTTATGTTGAATTTTATGTCTATACCAACATTTGTAGGAGATTTATGCTCGTTAAAGTGATTATCGGAAGCAGACCTTATATGGGAGCTATGACTAATTATGGACCGATCATGATAAAATTTGGTGACATGAATTCCCTATATATAAAACTTATTTGGACAAAAACTTGTGTAGATACCTATATAAATTAAACATTTGTGACGGATAAAATCCACTTTCGGGAGGACATTTGTATGGGGGCTAGGTCAAATAATGGACTGATTTCAGCCAGTTTCAATAGGGATCGTCCTTGGGCAGAAAAAATGATATGTACCAAATTTTATCGAAATATCTTTAAAATTGCAACCTGTACTCTGCGCACAAGGTTTACATGGACAGCCAGCCAACCAGCCAGCCAGACGGACGGACGGACGGACGGACGGACATCGTTTAATCGACTCAGAAAGTGATTCTGAGTCGATCGGTATACTTTAAGGTGGGTGTTAGACAAATATTTTTGGGCGTTACAAACATCTGCACAAATCCATTATACCCTCCCCACTATGGTGGTGTAGGGTATAAATATTGTAGTTGGCATGCTCTTTCGTAACAATATGATTTGGAAGAAGTTCAAAAAAGATTTATTTACTATACATATGTATTTAATAGAATAAACTACACAAAATAATCGGATCTTAAAGTAGTAGAAGGATGAAACATCTTTAAACGTACGAGTTGTGATCATAATGTGTAAGAACTGCATCAATGGATGTTATGGATACCCATAACCTAACACAAAAACTAATTGAAAAAGCCCACACAAAAAACGTTTTAGCTCATGGTGGAACTGCGAAAACAATGGAAAAAGTCAAGATACACTTTAATTGGCCGAAAATGACTGTCTAAATCATAGAGTTTGTAAGAAAAGTTCATAAATCAAATCTATAAATATTGAAACTCTAAGTTCTAGTTTTTTTAGTTTAGGAAATATTGATTTTTGACCGCTTGTCCATATAAGGGAAACCACTGTGCGGTGTTCCAAAAGTTAAGTGAAGCCAAAATACTGTTACCGTTAAACCAAAGGTACATAAATAAACCAAATTAGCGATTTCTTTTTCCTTTTTACCGTTTTTAATCGGTAGCTTATTAAAAACAATTAAATATGACTTAGCACATATTTTTATTGCAAATAACAAACTTATGACCTAACAAGTAAGAGAGCTATATTAGGCTGTGCCGAATCTTATATACCCTTCCCTCTTCACCAAATTATACTTTAAAATAAAATTCAAACATTTTTTTTTCACAATTTTTTAAACAATTAGTTTTTTAATATTTTTTTATAGTGGAACAAATTTATGACAAAAAAACTTTTTTTTTTGTGAAAAAAATTCGCGTTAAAAAATATGTTTCCCGATTTTGACCCATTGTAGGAAATATCTATCATTAGATATCCATATTGTCTATATTTATGACTTAGTAATCGACAAAAAGAGAGGTTGTCTCGACTTTAAGATAACAACCTAGGAGGAAAAATTACCTATATATTAATGTACATATGGGCAATTCCATGTCATCGTACGTGACATTTGTACGCATATAGAGTGGAATAGATTTTGCAAAAACAAGAGTATCTGACAAATAATTTGGTCTTTATGTTCCATTCAGAGGGAACTATATTTCAAAAAAAAAATAATAAGTTCTTTCGAAACATTGTTGTCCAAAATGTTGAGCAAAACAAGCATATATAGTACTTGACATAAAACGGAAGTAATTTACATGTAGAAATATGCAATAATTTGCGAATTGTGAAAGCCGTTATGTTTTCTTTTAATTTCTAACACTAAACCAAATGTTTTTCTATTACAATCCGTTATATTTAAATAAAAATTATCTTTGGATGATTTTATAATAAATACAATTTAATATCGTACGTGACAGATTTTTCTCTTCTAGTAAAACGATATATATTCTGTAAATATATGTATACAAAAACTAAAAAAAATAATAGAAAATATATATATATTCGGTTTCAATAAACAATTTGAAAATAGCAAAAAAACAAGCAGAGTCAAATTCATTTCATACTACCTGCTGATTGGGAGCTTAGTTTTCGCCGCAATCTTAGCCTAAAATATAACAATTAAATTAAAAAATTAAATAAAGTCAGTTTAAACTACAGTGCACTCGCGGTAACGTGAACACCGTCTAACGTGCACACCGCCTAATGTGAACAAGCTTTTGCTTACATAGACTACTCTGTAACGTGAACAAACTCAGAAAGCTCTATAACGTGAACAATTTTTTTTCACTATATTTGTTTTCTAATCATGTACACAACACTTCAATATATACATTAAATTCAATTTTTGAAGTTTTGAGAATCCCCTTATAAAAAAAATGTGTTTGTATCCTCTAAATTAATTTTTTTAGTGGCAACAAATTTTATTTGCTATGTAATTTTATATCAATTTATAGTTTCTCGTGATCTCGTTTTGTTTTGTAATACATTTTAATCAATAATTTTGTTTTATTTCACGTTCAAGCGTGAAAAACACAGGTTTATATTATAAAATTTTATATTTTTTCCATGAAATTCGACAATCGCTAACGTAAACAATTTCACTAACATGAACTCCCTTGGTTTTAATTAGTTCACGTTACCGCGAGTGCACTGTAATATTTTTGCTCTTAAAATGTTGTAATAAGCTCTAAATACTTTCACATAGTAACATTTTAGTGTTTTATCCTATTCAAAAAAGTTTCAAGGGTTTTTGTTTTTTAGTCGTGGTAGTCATTCTCATGGAATTGCCCATATGTAAGTTATTATCATGTATGTAAATTATTTGGGGGCTACAAAAAGTTGATTGCAATATACAGACGGACATGACAAACTTATATATACCCTTGCCACTCATGGTGAAGAAAAAAGGACGTTTTAATGCGTTTTTTAACGATAAATAACGAAATATACTTTTAGAAAACTTGTTTGTTTTAATATAAACCAAAAAATATGCATTCAACATTAAATGGGATAGCGTTTTTTCTGTCAAACTATTTCTGAAATGAGTTTATTTTTATAATTACTTTAAATCTGTTATTCGTCAACATAGGAAACTGAATTTTTTAGGAGACGTGTATTTGAGTTTTGTCTGCCAGAATATGTAAAAAACCCTATTTTGAAAAAAAACGAGATACGACCTTTCTATATTTAGCCATCGATGGTGGAAGTTTTTCATGATAGCGATTTTGAAGTGTTAACGACTCTTTCACTTTTTCACAAGATGACTTGTGACTTGATAAGAGAGATCTGAGTTGCTATTATCTATACTCAAAGAAAAAATCAGTATGAAAGTCTAATTTTATTGCGGTCCATTTTTTAGCTTAGAAAATTATTTAGTCTTTTGTAATGGCATTGGTGGCCTTTTAACGAAAATGAAAAAAAGATATAAAGCTGATGAATGAAAATTGTTTATGGAAAGTTCAAAGCGAAGTTTGAAATATGTTTTAATAATTACTAGCTGGCCTGATGCGCTTCGCCACCCCGATTGGAAGAAAGAAATAGTACTATTAAGTCTCACTTTGTGAATAAGTACTATCTAGCATAACCTTGTGCGCTTCGCTGCCCCTATCGTAGTGAAGTAAAAAAATATATGAATGGATTTCTGATACAGCCTAACTACGAACAATGGTATGAAAATAACACATTCTAAATATTGATAATCTCTCAATTTTAGTTCAATTGCTATTCGAAAATAACTAACTAACTTGGTATGAGAGATACCACTACACTGTTCTTATACCACCCATTTTTATATATTTTATGTACTCAAGTCAAGCTTTACTTGACCTCCTACATTTCTTCAATTAAAACTATTGCCTTTATATGGTAGGGGTCATTCCAACTAAACCGATCCCTCCTAATTCCAGCAAACAACGTAAAAATATAAGTGATTCAGACAAAGCTTAAAGGCTCGAAATTACAAATTTCTTTGTATTATCGCTCCCACACGCATTGTTCCGGTCTCGCTATTTTTTAGCTACACTTCAATGAAAGGGAATAAATACGTTTTTAGCTTAACTGCGTAAGGTGATAATAAATTGATTCATTCAAAGATTAAATACTTTTACAATTAACTAGTTACTTCGTATGGGAGGTACCACGACCACTAATGCAATCCCCATTATTTTCAGTCAAACTATGTAAAATGATAAGAGACACAGTTTGACGAATCTTGCAATTATAATTCTAAAAATATTTAAAAATAACTATTTACTTTGTTCCGACCCTCCCATTTTTGGTTAAACTTCATGCAGTGATAAGAAATTGATTTGTATAAAGTTTGAATACTGTCACAATTAAAGTTCTGCAGATATTAGAAAATAACTATTTACTTATAATTGCTTATACAAATAATAAAAAACTTTTTTTTCTTATTTGTTTTCCAAAACAACTCTCACTTAAAACATAGCAAAATCAATGCTGTTTAATTGTTCTCTTATTTATTTACAACAAAAAATTGGACAAACACACAATTGGTCAATTCACAAGGTCACAATTGGTCAATTTACAAGGTCAGAATGTCGTAATATTTCACAATGATTTTTATAGCTTTTTAAGCAAAACATGTCCTAAAATAATACTACTTTCTATACTATGTTCATTGTGTTATCGTAAGCCGAGCCGCCGAGTCGTGATATATTAGAACATTATGACAATATGACTGATAAGAGACCTTGTGAATTGACCAAATGTTTTGTTTACTTTTAAGCTTGAAGGTTGCATGTACACTAGGGCTATAAACAAATTTTGGCCTTAGCACCACGCGATGGCAAATGTTGTGTTATTTACGATAACATTTTTGTTGGGTTATTTTGGAATAAAAACCTCATCCACAAAAACGATTTTTTAAAGTCAAAATTTTCTCAAATTTTTATTACTTTTTTTATTTTTTTATAGTAAAACAGCGAATCCTATCCAGTTACCGCAAATTTTAAATATAGATTCGAGACAGGTTTATATATTTATAAACACCTAAATTAGATGAAAATTATAGAAATTATATTGGTATAAACACTCTAATATCCATATTCAGCGTTTGTTATTGAGACTTAGCTCCGATTATGAAGATTGGTAGAATGTTAATGTAATACAGTTGTTTTCGCTTATACTCTACAAAAACGATTCACATGATTGTATCAACCATATATATGGTTACAGTAAACATGTATATGTTTGTGTATATCTGTGTAATGTATAATTTCATAAGTAATTAAACAGTGAAACATATTTTATATTGTCATTTGTCATCTAGCAAACGGGTGGCCCGTTTTCTCAAATGCATCAAATATAGGTCCAACCCTAATGTATTTACAATATTGAAAAATTCCATTTCCTTTTCGTTCAACTGACATTTCAAATAACGATTACAGCAAACACACAGAGCTGTAGAACTTATTTGTTATACATTGTTAATTTAAAAAGTTTTATTTTTATTTCTTTTTATATACATATATATGTATGTGTTTGTGTTTGAGCGACCGTACCATAGATGCAGATGATAGGTTTCTACACGAAA
The DNA here is from genome assembly GCA_942486065.2 of Calliphora vomitoria. NCBI lineage: Eukaryota > Metazoa > Arthropoda > Insecta > Diptera > Calliphoridae > Calliphora > Calliphora vomitoria. Next base: position 96,063,904 of record OW818029.2, read on the forward strand.
AGTTGTACGCGTAATTTATAAGTGTTTCACTTAACCGGATACTGTCACTTTGTTGTCAAAAACTTTCTTGCGGTGAACACAGTTCGAAGGTAAAGCGTTAAAATATATTTATACTAAATTTAAGGAAAATTTGTTGGACAATTTGTTAAACCCACAGCATACTCCAAAAAAAAAAAAAACAAACAGAGAAAAGCATGTCACCGAATAAAACTTTGTGGAAAAAAGATAAACAAAGTTTCAACAAGTGAGAAAATGATATTGGTTACAGAGAAACCTTACGAGGAATGCGAAAAGGAAAGCCTGGAGGGACTTCTGTAGCGGCGTGGAAGGATCCTCTGAGACTAACCGATTACGTAAAATTCTATCAACCTCTCCGGTTGTACCAAGCTATATACAGAAACCATGTGGTAGCTGGACTCTGAATAGTAAGGAAACACTTGCGGTCCTACTGAACACTCATTTCCCAGGCTGCCTCCCAGTTGATGCTGAAACTGTGAATGGGGCTGCTGATTCCGTTGCTCCGTGTGATAACTCTGTTCCGGTGAACAGGGAAAGAATTCAGTGGACAATTAAAAGCTTCGACCCGTTTAAATCCCCTGGGCCGGATGGTATTATTCCTGCTGATCTTCAGAAGAATGAAGAAATAGTTGTACCTTGGTTCATCAACATATACACAGCGTGCATAAGATGGACCTATATTCCCACATGGTGGACGAGATGCAGAGTAGTCTTCATTCCTAAAGGAGGAAAGGTGACTCACACTAAACCAAAGGATTATAGACCAATTAGTATTGCATCCTTTTTGCTGAAAACCCTAGAAAGGGTGATTGACGTATACCTGAGAATGACCATTCCGACGGAACTCATCTCTAAATCCCAACATGCCTACACTAAGGGCAGATCTGTTGAAACAGCTCTACATTCGTTAGTTGGCTCCATTGAAGAGTCACTATCACATAAAGAGTATTCACTTGTTGCCTTCCTTGATATTGAAGGGGCTTTTAACAATGTCAGACCCGACGCCATCCTATCTGCGATGGACGAACTTGGGATTGATCTATGTGTACGCCGACTAGTCGGGAAGATACTCGGCTATAGAGTCATATGTGCCACCCTAGGTGGAATTAGTGTTTTAAAAGTGGCCAATCGTGGAAACCCACAGGGTGGCGTACTATCACCACTTCTGTGGAATCTGGCTATGAATACCCTGTTGGTCAGGATGGACAACAGAAGGATTAAAACAGTCGCGTATGCTGACGATGTTGCAGTATTTATATCTGGTAAATTTCTGGATACAATATCTAGTTGTATGGAATCGGCATTAAGTACACTGAGTGAGTGGAGTATATCAAGCGGACTTAGTGTGAATCCCCAAAAAACGGAATTGGTTCTCTTCACTAGGAGGTATAAGATCGATAACTTTAGACCACCTAGACTGAATGGAATCAGTCTTGAGATCAGGGATAATGCTAAGTATCCTGGCATCATTCTAGATAAGAGATTGTCCTGGAAATTGAACATTCAGAACAGGATTAATAAGGCCTATGTGGCCATCTACTCCTGCAAAAAGGCAATTGGTTCCAACTGGGGTATTATGCCGAAAGGTATCAATTGGATTTTTAAAGCAGTCGTTAAACCCATCTTGTTCTATGGAGTATTGGTGTGGTGGCAGGCTCTGGAGAATGCTACTCACCGGAAGGCCGTTGAACGAGTTCTAAGGACTATCGCGATACTGATTACAGGCGCTATTAGGTCTACCTCCTCCAAGGCACTTTTCACTATTCTAAACTGGTTACCAGTGGATTTGATGGTGATACAAATGGCTCTCAACTCTGCTGTGAGACTAAATGCTGGTTGTTCATGGTCTGGTAAGGAACTTGGACACTCTATGATACTGAATTACTATGGGCACATTCATGGTAATGTCGATTACTGCATCGCAAAACCTTTTTTCGATAGGCATTTTCATATTATGATCCCGGATAGGGATTTATGGCAACGCGGACTCTTCCCCCTACTGATGTCATACGAATATACACTGATGGCTCTAATAGGGGTAATAGGGTTGGTGGTGGTTTCTATATTGAAAACTTTGGGATAAAATCCTACTTTAGGCTACCTAACTTCTGTACTGTTCTTCAGGCGGAAATTACTGCCATTAAACGTGCATCCAACTGGCTGAGGTATTATCGAATATCTGGTGATATATGTATATTTACTGATAGCAAGGCTGCCGTAAACGGAATAGCGGGTGTCGTTACGACATCTAGGTTAACCGAGGAATGCCGGATATCCCTAAATGAGATAGCGAGACATTCTAGGATAACGCTTATATGGGTCCCTGGACACGATGGAAATCAGGGTAACTATATAGCAGATGATCTGGCTAAAAGGAGTGCGATGATGAGTGAGGAGGCGATCGTCCCCTTTTATGGTATTTCCCTTGTTAAATGCAAGATGGCTGTTCAGCTGAAACTATATGAGACTGCACAAAACAGATGGACAATTGAACCTTCCTGTGCTATAACGAGGTCGACCTGGCCCGTATACGATGCCAGCAGAACGAGTCTACTTATAGACTATAGTCGTGAGCAAATAAGGCTAATTGTCTCCTTTATTACAGGACACTGTTTAATTGGGGCACATTCTAGAAGAATGGGCTTACGGTACAATGATTACTGTAGAAGCTGCCATAATGAAGAAGAGGAAGAGACTGTGTATCACCTTTTCTGCCAATGTCCGGCTCTGACTAACCTGAGGGAACGCATCCTCGGATTTCCATTCCTATCATGTTTGGACGAGCTAGCATGGATTAATCTGAGACGTATCTATTCCTTCATCCGGGAATCTGGCTGGTTTAATTTGGAGTCAACGGAAGTACTATAAATACCCCGACGACTACCCCTTGGTATCACAATGGGATCAGATCTGAATGGACCCAAGTGAGCTGCTTGAGGAGCGGGTGCCCATGGAACCTAACCTAACAGAGAAACAAGCCGAGTGGTTTGAAACCTACGGTGCGCAGCTGCCTCTTGCATTTTTACCTTTAATATAGTCCAGCCGAAATTTATAGTCGGCTTGTTTCTCGGATTGGTTGGCCAAGCCAAACATTTTAATTTTTCTTCTGCGTGAAAAAAAAATAAGTGGAAGTATAAAAAAATGTGTTTTAAAATCGATGGTGTCAATTAAAGAAATAATAAAGAACATTTACTACTAATATTTTTATTAAAAAAAAAACTTAAGTGTTTTTCCTACCAAAATGATACTTACTAAAATGCTATCAGACCTACTATGGGCATATATAAAAACACATTTATAATGCAACAAAATTTGTTGTCAATCAATAGATTTTCTTTTTAAATCTAAGAAACCGACCTAAATTGTTCTTTATTTCGTAAGTATTTACGATTTTGATACTTAACGATACTTAACGTTAATTAAATATATAATAAAAAACAATTGTAATTACAAACAGAAAAGGCCTGGCACAGGCGTGAATTGAACTTGCGATCTCATATTTAGATTTATATTTGATGACGCATTAAGAAAGTAGTAGTAAAGTAGTTAAATTTGAAATTGTAAGTGAAGATTTTGGTAGACTATGTAGATTTATACGGTTTTAGCATGAAAATACATATCTGTAAACAAAATCTTATATATCGATGTCTTAATATAAAAAGTTTAGATTTTCGTTTATTTCGATAAAAGTTTCGATAATTATCATATACTAGCTTGACCCGGTGCGCTTCGCTACCCCTGTCGTAGTCTATGTTGGAAATTTCAATAAAATCGTTTCGGCCGTTTAGTATTTATTGTTTAAGAACTAAAGGTATCAATTTTACCGGTTTACCCCTTTCTGGTCCAAGTATTGAAAAAAGTTATAGCCTATTGACGCTTCCAAGTAAGGATCTATCTACGTTCCAAATTTCAATAAAATCGATTCAGCCGTTTAGGCGTGATGCTCAAACAAACAAACAAACAAACAAATAAACAAACAAACTTACAAAGACATTTATATATTTATACTAGCTTGACCCGGTGCGCTTCGCTACCCCTGTCGATGTAAAAATCGGTTCAGCCGTTTAGTAATTATTGTTTAAAGACTAAAGGTACCAATTTTACCCGTTTTCCCCCCTTTTTATCCCTTTCTGGTCCAATTTATAGCCTATTGACGCTTCCAAGTAAGGATCTATCTACGTTCCAAATTTCAATAAAATCGGTTCAGCCGTTTAGGCGTGATGCTCAGACAAACAAACAAATAAACAAACAAACTTACAAAGACATTTATATATTTATATAGATAGATATAGATTATAATTAGCCAGAAAAATATCGACTTCAAAAAACACGAGTTAGGGCCTTTCTATATTAAAGCATCGATATATGAATTCCACCAAAGAGCACAGAAAAACTCAAGTTTTTGACATTTGGTCTTCCGATTTGTATTATATTCAGTAAACACATACCCCTTGTAGTCCTTTGGACATTCTAATTTTTATTATTTTAAACAATAAAAATTTAATTAAATTTTTTAAAGAAAATTTACTTGGTCATTAACTTTAAATATTCATATCTTATTAAGCTGATGTAGGATTTGATTGATTTCAGATGCATTTGAAATATAATTATCAGGGAAACTACAAACTGCAATGTCGTTTTTACGATATTGTATGAATTATTATCTGCCTAAGGGAAGCATAGCTGAATGCTACCGGACGCGTCATAGGTTGAGGATAATGGACTAGCTGCTTTAGGAGCCGCGGACATTCAGCGTTTACAAGGGGAGAGTCTCGGAGGGTCTTTCGAGTTCCCAATAAATTCCGAGTGGCCAGTGATCTTTGTAATGACGTGGCGGGCAATTGGCGCCACCTAAATAACCAATAATGGAACATTCTGTTGCAAAGAAAAAGCACGTCTGGATGCTTCAATCGGCAATCCCGATACCAGACTACGGATGCTAACGACCAATCACCAGTACATCCTTAACACAACTAATTGAGGAAAGTTCACATACAACACAAACGGATAACGATTTTAAGAAACATGATTGGAAGTTGGAATGTGAGAACGAGCAAATGTAGCAAATGTAATGGTCAAATTTAATCTTAACATCCTTGCGCTGCAGGGCGGCAGGGAAAATAGGCAAACAAGATTTTACGTTATACTATAGTGGTAAGAAAGATAAGAGCGGACAGGCAGGTACAGGGTTCATGGTTTCAAGAGCTACGCGTAAACTAATTCTAGGCTTCAACCCTATCAATGAAAGACTATACTCACTAAGACTTGAGGGAAAATTCAACAATGTCACATTCATAAGTGCTTACGCTCCAACTGAAAATGCCGAGGAAGACCATAAGGAACAATTTTACCTGCTCCTTGAAGCCCTATTTGACAAAACCCCTAAATACGACTCAATTCTTATTCTCGGTGATTTTAATGCAAGGATCGACAAGGAATATTTCATTGGCGAAGTTTCCGGATTGCTCTCACTGCATAATGAAATATCCGATAACGGCTTAAAACTAAGTATTTCCAAACTACTCACTTTATATTGCGAGTACCCATTTTCCACATGAACAAATACAAGAGGGAACATGGAAGCACCCAAGAACTGATATTGTAAATCAAATTGATCATGTCTTAATGAACAAGAGAACACTATCATCTATAAGAGACATACGTACATGCATAGGAGCCTCGTGTGATAGTGACCATTATATGATAAAGATTGTTTTTCGTCACAGACTTTCAAACGTAATGAAGGAAAGAGGACAAAGAAAAACAAAATGTAATGTAGATAAACTGAATTCCCCCCAAACAAGGAGAGCTTTTGAGCAATTGATAAACAGCAACCTAGCAAATATATCAAACGATGACAACCCAAATGCTGACCAATTATGGACACGATTAAATAAAACGATGAACGAAGGTGCAACTGAAACAGTCGGATATAAGCGAAACAAATTAAATGATGAATGGTATGAGGCTGAATGCGAATTGGCAGTGAGGAATAAAATGGAAGCAAGAAGTAAGTTTCTGGCTCAGAATACACGTCAAAACGCAACAGAATATAAACGACTCAGAGATAAAGATAAACGACTCATAAAACGAAAGAAAAAAATATATTCAATAAAGAAAATTAGAAAGAATTTGTGACGATTTCGATTTCGGTAATTCGAAGGCTTTCTACCAGGCATAAAGAATATGAAGGACAGGTTCCAGCCGAGGTTAAACAATTGTCTAGACAAAGATGGAAATATACTGTGTGAAGACAGTGCAATACTAAAGTGGGAAGAATATTTTACGGACCTGCTAAACGTGCCAAAGCAGCCCATCGATTTAGCCGTCGAAATAAATTTGCAAGGGGAAACGTCATCAACCAGCAGATAATAATTTTCGGGCCCAGTTCCATAAATTAATTTGCACAATATGGGAAACGGAAACGACCCCCAACGATTGGCAACGTGGGATTATAATCTCCATACACAAAAAGGGTAACAAAATGAAGTGTGACAATTACAGGGGAATAACATTGCTAAATACTCCATACAAAATTATGTTAAAAATTATTAACAACTGACTTAAAGAAGAAACGGACAATATCATAGGTGAATATCAGTGCGGATTTAGGCCGAATCGATCTACTGTTGATCAAATTTTTCTGTTAAGACAGAGAATGGAGATGAAATTTATGAGTACAAGAGAGTTTTACACATGCTCATGATTGACTTCAAACAGCTTTAAATAACTAGGTGCTTTAATTAACAGTAACAACGACATGCCTCTCTCTATAAACGACCGCATTCAAGCTGTCCATAAGGTATTATATGCCCACATCACATTATTTACGATGAAGCTGATACCATGAGCATTGAATATTAGGTTATATAGAACAGTTGTGCTGCCAGTTTTAACATACAGCTGTGAAACATGGGCTCTGATTTTGGAAGACAAGGAAAATTATTAGAAGATTATATGGTCCAAAAGGTGATTACGACTGAGAGGTCGACAATATGACCAAAGGTAAAGATGTGGTGAAATTTATAAAGGCCCAAAGATTGAGCTGGGCAGGACACATAGCTAGAATGCCACAGAACAGAGCTCAACAAGGGATAATGAATGCTACTCCATAGGGCACCGGAGCAAGGGTAAAAACCAAGGTCAAGATGTGTTGATGGAGTCGAAGAAGATTTGCAGGAAAGCCAATATAACAGATGGGAAAAATGCTGAGCAAGACAGATCTGATCTGATTGGAAGAAGAAAGTGAACGAGGTTAATGCCAACACCGGGCTGTAGCACCAACATATACGGATAAAAATATTCTGAAAAAATTAGCTCTTAAATGTGAAATAATAAATTCTATATAATTTATAAGGCCAACAAAATATTTAAAAAAATCAATGAAATTTCTTTAACAACAAATTTAGCAGATTAAAAAAAAAGATGGGAAAAATGCTGAGCAAGACAGATCTGATCTGATTGGAAGAAGAAAGTGAACGAGGTTAATGCCAACACCGGGCTGTAGCACCAACATATACGGATAAAAATATTCTGAAAAAATTAGCTCTTAAATGTGAAATAATAAATTCTATATAATTTATAAGGCCAACAAAATATTTAAAAAAATCAATGAAATTTCTTTAACAACAAATTTAGCAGATTAAAAAAAAAAAAACAGAAAAAACATTGCAATTATAAAGAAATGCTGTCGAGATTTTAAATTTTTTCTGTTGTGTAGATTCCAAATCCATTTATTTATTTGTTAGGGGATAAAAACGGGTAAAATTATGAATTTTTTGTTTGTCCATATTTATGTATGTTTGTACCTTATTGAAGACTAAATCACTGGACCGATCGTATTGAATTTAATCGAAACAGTGGTTGCGTCACCTAATAAACAAAGTAAATAGTTATTCCAAAGCATCCTGAGAACTACTATTGCTTGATTCTTCAAACTTTCTCCAAATCATTTAGTATAAATTGTCCGAAGACGGTCGGGATTTATGAAAGTAAATTGTTGATTTCGAATATCTGGAGAACTGTAACTGTAAAAGTATTTAAACTTTGTATGAAAATGGTCTGAATGGCAACCCTCCCATTCAAAGTTCGTAGTCAATTTTAAATTTCTAGATAACTAAAATTGCAAGCTTCTTCAAAATTTGTCCGAACATTTTTTTTTTTATAATTTTTCATAATTTGTCTGAAAATGCACGGGTCCTTATTGGTGGACATGGATCTTCAAATACAAAATAAATAGATATTATTAAATACCTGGTGAACTGTATTTGAGAAAGCCATAAAACTTTAAAGGATTTATTTCATTACTATGGTACGTAGTTAACTGAAAATATCCTGGAATAATAATATTATTATCAAGTATTTGGAAAAAAAGTCTTTAAGATTAGTGATGAACTATTCCTTACCACTGTACAAAGTTTAGCTATATAGGGCTCTTAAGGGCAAAATATGCATATAAGTTATACGACCAATATTTCTATGTGTTAGAAACATAATTTTTTGGTGGGGTATAAAAAAATAATTAATACGATTGCTAATTAACTCAAATCTTAATTGAAGTTGCAATTTCATTGAGATGTGTTGAGTTATATGGAATGTCCTTTTTATAATTAAATTTCCTTATTACTAGATAATTCTTTGGTAAAATACAATAGACAAATAAATTCAAATGTATATTTAAACATTTAAATGTCTACAATAAAAATCAACTCTTAAATGTCCTGCATAATTGATCAGAATATATATATTCCCATTTCAATTTATGTTCACATTTTTTTTAACTTTAATACTGCTACTACTAAGAACATGTTTAAGCATGATTATATGAACGCTTCACTAAATGTAGACATTAATCTCAATTTAAATTGTAATCAAATGTTTATCCGGTATACAAATGGGAGCCAATTTTACGGATTCTTAAGTATTTCACAAGATACAACAAAAACACTAAAAACTGAGTAAAGGCATAAAAAACCAGCAACAAAAATAATTGGTTTGAAGATATTCAATCCAGAAATAAGGTGACAATCCGTAACTGGAACAAATATAATGTGAACACATTTACTTTTTTATTACTTTGGATGTGTAGGAATGTTCAAAGTACCCTGCAGAGCATGGAATTCTATATTTTTTTGCTGACGATTCATCTACTTGAACGGCTTTTCACCAGCGATTTTCTAAAAACATCTTCTTTGGTCATATTATCATATGTTTGTATTTAAATGCGTTAATCGCTATTGCTTTAATTGATATTAGGACCATAGTATATTCGACAATAAAGAGACTCAAGGTGTGTATGAAAGTAGTAAAGACATAATAATAACGTGGTTACGCTTTTTTGAGTAAATATTTGCCATTTGTGTGGCCCTACCTTAAGTAGCGATATATGTATCAGGCGCAAAGTTGGCCATTGCTGAGTTTAAAATTGCAGGGTTCCCTTTTTTGTGGAAACATTTTTCTATTGGTCTAACTGAGAATGTTTGTCTGTATGTGGACAGAAGTGTTGCATGGAATTTCCTTCACTATTGTGAGGTTATTTTTATTTTAATATCTTTAAACTTACCAGAAGATTGAAAAACAACAATGAAATTGAATAAAAAGAAAACAAAAGAATGAATAAATACTTAAATGAAGGGATGAATATAATAAAAGGATTACATACGTACATACATATTGTATGGAAAAAATGTTTGTTCGAATTTTGAAAGTTACCGGCAGGAATATTGTGACTCTAGGTTTAAAAGCTCAGTGCTGAAAATTTTAGCCAAATCAGACAACGCTTTTGAGTCACGCATCGAGGTCAAAGTTCAATATAGTTTCTGGGTCACTTTGACCCAAAGCAGATATAAGGGTTAATTTCCAAAATTTTTATTTTGCTGTACCTTTCATTAAAATAAATAAATCTGTAGAATAATGCAAAAAGTTAACGAGATTCACAAATTAATTTGTAAAACGATTTTATGAAAATTTTATCCCGATCGGACCAGCAGTTTAGAAATGCCGGATTTATTTCCAAAAAATTTTGATTCTGCCCCACTGTGGGTTTGTATGCTACTAGGGCTCGCGAGGTCCCTTCTTTGGGTGTTAGTAAGGCGATTTAGACTCAGTATATCTCCGAACCAATTCCTCTTGCTACAAAAATGATGCAAGGAGCGCACACGAAGAATGATTAGATAACATCTCAAATCTCTCACGGCCTCAAAAGGGCTTTCATCATCAGGCAATCCGCCTACAAAATATTTAGTCGGTTTAGTGAAAAACCTCCCGCTAAACTCATGGTGCAAAAAAATTTATGGATCTTGGACCACATATAGCTAAGACACGCTGGAAGAACTCATAAAAACACACCCAGTCAAGAACCCAATTTACTTAATTTGAATGTATTCCGATCATAGTGCATCGCATAAGATGGAGACTCAATTGCTTGCACATTTTTAAATTTCCAGTTCCTGATGGCATCATACCAGTGGACCTACAGAAGAACATTGATACCCTTATGTCGTGGCTACTGATAATCTACTGGGCATGTTTGCGCTATTATCATGTTCCATCAAAATGGACAGCCTAAAAAGAGGGAAAACGTCCCATAGCAAGTCTAAAAGCTTTAGACCTATTAGTCTATAATCCTTTCTACTTAAAAAGTACTGTTGACTATATTAGATGATACTTCGTACCAGATACTCTATCAAGGGCTCAATATCTCTATACAAACTGTAGATCCACCGAAACCACACTACACACATTAGTTAGACATCTCTTTGTCGTTGCCGGAATACTTTTAAAATATAAGTACATTCAATATCCTGTAGGAACCTTGAACATTTCCAAAGTGGCGGTTCGGGATACACCACAAAGTGTATTTTAAGTACTTAAGGACATTTCAACACCACAGGAAAAGGTAGGCTATCTATTCGGACCAGCTGAATCAGAGACTGTCTGAGGGGAAAAGAACTGATTTCATACAAACTTCATTTATGTGCCAAGGAATGATGGCAAGGATACTAGAAAAAATCTGACCAATTTCGATATTGGTGATTACTGACACTCTAGGCGTACAGGCTAAAAGGTTAAAAATTCTGTAGAACGAGGTCCCAGATTTCTTGGCCATGAAATTCTTAGCGATAAAACCTGTCTATAAAGAGGTGATTTTAATAAAATTTACAACTTCATTAAATAACAGGATGGCTGATGAATAGTGGCAACACAGAAACATTGGACGAATAATGTGATGACACAAGGTATCATATTATTGGACTGTTGTACTTCTAAGAGTTAAATTGTTACCTCCTATCGATGGTAAAGTCATTATTGCTCTCAGGAACTACAGGTCATGTTTTACATTTGGATACACATTTATATTAAACAAATTTGTACACATATAAATAATGTAACTACACCCATAGAAAAAACTACTTAAAATCATTAACAACAATATTGAAGCAATAAGAAATATTAACGAAAGTCTAGAAATGTTGATTTTTTTTGATTCAATATGGAACAATATTAATTACAAGTTGAAAATTATTGATTTATCGTATTTATATGTGGTTTTTGTATGTGGTTTTTGGAAGGGTATATATAAAATTGCCATTCCGTTTGTAATGTCTGTCTGTTGAAATCAATTTTCTGAAGACTCCAAATAACTTACAAACTTGATTCATACATCAATATATCGGGAATTCTTCCGGCTCGGCTTATTAAAAATCAAGAAAATCGGCCCACAAATGGCTAAGATATGAGAAAAAAACCGGGCCAACCTCGATTTTTGGCCTATTTTTGATCAATATCTGGATTACTAAGTCATTAATATAGACAACATGGATATCTAATGATAGATATTTCAAAGTCCATTGAAACGATCTATATAAGGCTATAGTAATTTGGACCTACAATGGCTCAAAATCGGGAAAAATATTTTTTAACCCGAATTTTTTGTATTTTTATCAAAAAAATTTTTTTGTCATAAATTTTTTTTCACTAGCAAATTTGAAAACATTAAATCAGATATTCGGCTATGCCGAATCTTATATACCCTTCACCAAATTATACAAGGTGGCGCATAAGTAATCCTCCTATCAGAAAATGCTACAAATTTTGCGATTGTCCCCTAATGTCAGTTCTGTTTCGACATTTGTGTAATAAACATATGCGAAATACACGTTAATAAACAATGTTACGCTACACTGCTCCAGAACGCGAAATATTGCTGACTATTTATTTGACCAATAATCGGTCGGTGACTTGACACAACGTGAATTTCGTCGCAGATTTCCTGGCCGTCCAACGCCTACTGGTGAAACACTGCGACGTTTATCCGCTTGCCTCGAAGAGACTGGCACAACACGAGATGCTGCCAGGCGTGGCAGACCCCGGAGTAGCCGTTCTGCAGAGAATATTGCTGCTGTAGCCGAGGATGTCATGAAAGCGCCGTAGACATCGACCAGACGACGTACAACGCAAATGGGTATCAGTCAACGGTTTTTACAGCGAATTTTGATACAAGATTTGAAGCTGTTTCCGTACAAAGTCCAGACGGTGCATCAGCTGTTAGCTGCTGACCGCCAATCGCGACTAACATACGCTCAAGCCATCCTTAATCACCACCAAGAGGAAGATGATTTTTCATCAAAAATAATCATGAGTGGTGAGGCCCATTTCCATCTTAGCGCTTAAGCAAAATTTATGCTTCTGTTTTCGCTGGAGGAGTTATCGGACCTTTTTTCTTCGAAGACGACGCGGGCCAAACGGTTACTGTGAATTGTGAGCGCTACAGAGCAATGATCAACGAGTTCTTTTTGCCGCAACTTGATGAATTGGGATTGGAAAACATGTGGTTCCAACAGGACGGTGCAACGGCACACACTGCACGTGCCAGTAACTAAAACGTCAAATTTAAAAATTATATTTCACAAAAATGAAAAAATGTATACTATTGTTCATTTGAACAACTGTCAGCAGTACGAGTTCATTTCAAAATCAAAACTATTTTGATTTTTTTTACTGCATTGTCTGTGTGTCGCATACATAAGCAAAAATTTAAAATTTACCAACACATGCTTATTGCATGAGCATGAGCAGTATGTGTCTATGGGCCCCTTTATATTTATTTATTTTTAAATAAAAAATTAGAAAATATGTTCATAAAATTCATAAAAATAAATAAAATTATAAAGGTTCACTTCAGAAGCAAACAAAAAATAACATTAATCATTAATAATAAATAATAAATATACACATATACATAAGCGATCAAAAATCTCTTTCTCTTGAGCAAAAAAAAAAAGCCTATTTTGAAAAAAAATGTCAACAGTTTTAGATTTTGCACAAAAAGTCAAAAGAAAAGTTTTTTTCCGAAAGACTGAAGAAATAGCTATGTAAACTATTTAGGACACATTTTGCTAAGAACAATAGGTAATAAGTTACATGGATGAGAAAAAACACCTGCTTGGCCAAAATGTCAAATTCTGATCCCCTCCAACTCAGAAAGTTTTCGACCGATCTTATTGAAAAATTGTGTCTGAATTACTATCTAATAGAACTAACAATCGGAAGACATCGATTTCAAAAGATGGTTCACTTGACATTAAATGCCCCATATATATTTTTATACAAACAAAACTTAAATTTAGTTTTTTTTTTTAATTTAAGTACTAAGCATTTACTATTTTTCACATACATCATATATTTTTTTGGTTTTACGAGTACTATTTTAAGTATATTATTAACGGATAAAAAATCGATTTGGCGAAGAGTTTTCATATGAAAATCTTTGTCGCAATTGCTCAATTAGTTTAATTTGCCGTATTATTTTTTTCATAATCGTCACTAATTAAACCATTCGTTATTTTATCTCTCATTCTTCAAACTTCAATTGGGGACGATAATGTATCAAATTCTTTGCATTGTATTACAATTAGAAAACACAAACTATGGACAAGAAATTTTAAATCAGAAAACAGCTTTGTTGGATCCGCTGCATTTCTTACCGGTTTAAGAAAAAATAATACACCAAATTATAATCAGTATATTAATCACTTAAATATTTGGCTTTGAAGCATTGCTGGTTTTAACTCGAAGCACAGATTCACAATACGTTTAACGGCTATTTTAAACGACAGCCATCTAGTATCACAAGCCTTCAAGGTTTTTAGGGGGCTCTTGTCCATTATATAACGATGAATATAATGTGTAATAACAATTTTGTCTTGAAAGCGAATTTGCTAGACATTTATAGCTTTCAGATATAAAATACAATATTTCATTTTGAAACACTTGGTATTGGCAATTGTTATTTGTTCTTTTAATACTGCACAATTTTTGAGTATGTTGAAAAGCTAAATGAAAAACTGTAATGAATTAAAATGAAAATGTCTCACAAATATAAATTTTGCCTTTTTATTTTCTCCTTATCCTCGAAATTTTGGTTATAGCTTCGTGTTTTTTTCTAGCCTTTTTTTATTTAAAAAAGGCTATTTTCAAATTTAAAAAAGGCTAGAAAAAAGCCACGAAGCTAAAACCAAAATTTCGAGGCTAAAGAGTAAATAAAAAGGCTAAATTTAGCCTCAAAAAGGCTAAACTGGCAACACTGCTTGCAGCTCTTAAAGACAATATCCAAGAATGTGAGGACCTATCGCCGGAAGTTTTGGCCAAAGTGATGGAAAATGCCATAAAAAGGGCTCAAATGACAATCAACTGTGGCGGCGGCCATTTACATGACATCATATTCTCGACTTGATGCAAAAAAAATTAAAAGACCAAATAAAAATAATCCACAAGAAGAATCAAAGTCTTTCATTTTTTTTTTTTTTAATTACAGCCAAAAAACATCGGAAGTTTACTTTTGCGCTACCTTGTACTTTAAAATAAAAATTTAAAATATTTTTATGTAAACAAAATTAATTTTTTTTTCAAAATTTAAAATATTTTTTTTTTTTTCAATATATTAAAATAATTTTTAATCTTTTCAAAAAATTTGTCATAAATTTTTTTTTACTAGCAAATTTAAAAAAATTAATTAAACAAAATTTTTTAAAAAGATTAAAAATTATTTTTAAATATTGAAAAAAAAAAAAAATCTTTTAAGTTTTGAAAAACAATTTTGAAAAAAAAAAATTAATTTTGTTTACCTAAAAATATTTAAAATTTTTATTTGAAAGTATAATTTGGAGAAGGGTATATAAGGTCTCTTACTTGTTTAAAGTATGAATGTGCAGTAGAGTGCTTCAAAACAATAAATTTGAGAATTTTGGGGGAAAATTTTTACAAAATCTGAAAAAATTGAATTTTTTCCCTTGTAAAAGCACCTCTAATCTTCAGCGTCGTTGCGCCACCCGTTAACGTTATCCTTTAATCCTAACATTTTACACTACGTATTTCTACAATACATCGAATAATTCTAGTGCGGGGGACGGGCTGTAACTTGATATATTTTTTCATCCATAAAATCTTGGAGCACTCTAATGCGCAGCTTAAAAACAATCTGTAATATCAAAAATAATGTTTTATATTGACCACTACGCTTGGTAAGTAGATAGTAATACTTTGTAGAAATTCATGCAAAAAAAAACCAACTCAATTGCGTTTTACAACTGTATTCGAAAGATATACAGATAATAACAAGGCATGATTGATTGACAATGATGAAGGTTTTCCATTCGAATTTTTGTTTTGTTATTAATTTTTGTGCATAAGTATTCAAGTTTTGTGAAGCACACAATGCCATATAGTACTTATTTGTATTTGTTTAACTAAATAATCCTAAATTTATAATATTGCTCATACTCAATTTTGTAAATTAAATTGAGAAAAAATCGACTGTCTAATTGTTTTATAAAACTTTTTTGGTTTAATTCTTTAAAATTGATTTCATGTTTTTTAAATATTTAATCATATTTAGAAAGGAAAAAATTAAAATCGGTTTGAAATAAAATTTAAATATACTGTTGTGGGGAAAAAATACTACTACTCAAGGACATAATATATTTTACTGTAAAATGTGTAATAAGTAGTGCATTGTTTTCAAAAATGTGTACAAGTATTAATAACAAAAAAAGTTCAGAGAAACATTTTTAAAAAAAATAAGGAAAAAATGTTGATGAATTATTTTGAAAATTTAAATTTTTATAATGCAATAAAATGTTTGTTTATGAATAGATAGTTTTGGTTCAAATAATAAAATATAAACAAAAATTAAGATTTATTGTTAGAAGCCCACAATTCATAAAAAACTTTTCAAAAATCCCAATAATGGGATTTTTTAGATTTTTGGTACCAAGGTCGTGGAAAAATATTAACTTTGCAAAATAATGGGATTTATTGTTTGAATTCTGCTATGTGATTAGAGAAAATTTTTTTTAAAGTTAAAATTTACATAAAAATAGGTCTTTTTAGAAAGGCGCTGGTCCTCTCAGTAATACAAATTCTAAAATTACGTTTCTTTTATAATATTTCCAAAAATGTTACATTTTAGAAAAACACATCTTCATTTTATAGTACATATTTTTTAAGACGTAACCACTAAATACAATTTATTTTATTTTTTTATTTATTTAAAAAACTTTTTTACTTAGGACAATTCAAATATTTATTTTATTTGATACTATTTGATCTTACAAAACACTTGTAATGGTAAACTACGTCAAACAGATTTGTGCTAAAACGCTTTTTTAAGTAAATACTTGCCATGTGTGCCTACCTTTAGTTATTGTATGTATAAATATTTAGAATATTCTTCAAAAATAATAGAAATCTCTGAAATGCAATAAAAAAAGAAGTAGAAGGTTCAGAACAGAAATTATATATATAAAAAAAAATTGGCATCAATTTCCCTAAATTTCAAAAAAAACGTTTTATATTTTCTTATTTTGTGGTATAAAATAAATGTTACATATTATTTACATAGCTGTAGTTATCAATAGATTCGCTTAATAAATAAATAATTGCCTATTTTTAGGCTTCCAAAAATTATAATATTAATCATATTTTAATTCCACCTGGCAACAATGTGTTTATTTTGTATTAAAATTCACCACAATAATAAAAAGCCCTAAATGCTGTATTAATAATTTATTATCACAGCAGGTTGCTTTCATTAACATACCCCCAACTTGGACCGATAAATAGTTAGTTTCTGTTTTTGTTTTATTCAAAATATTGTATGAAAACAGAAACATCACACACATACATAAACACCAGTTCATGTCACAAATACAAAAAAAAAAGCAACCAGTAAATACCATAAACTATAAATATATAAACAAGATGTAATGAAGTATTATTGCACAAAAAATCCGGATGGTGTACATTAGCGTGGCCCTGTTTCTATAAAGCAAAACAAAAAAAATCTTGGCAGTCGCATTTTTTTCCTATATCTCAGTCATTTGTTGTCTTGTCATTATTATCGATTTTAAATAGCAATATGAGTTGGAATATAGAGGACGTATCAATCATTATTTATGTATGTTATTTGGTGGTTTCGAAAAGTTGATTTCGACAGACTTCTAAAAATAAATATTTTTGAATAACAAAATATCAAAAAAAAGTTATTTTCAATGTCGAATATTTTACAAGAAAAAAATATTTTTTAAACGCAAGTTGTGATAAAATAAATGAATGTCCATATTTTTTACAAAAAACTGATCTTTGCACAAAGAAAATTTACAAATATTGTTCTCTGTAAATGATATGTAAGAAAACTTTAAAAAACTTCTCTTTGATTCACTTCAACAATGTTTATGAGAAATGTTTTCTAAAATTAGACTAGCCTTTCATTTAAATAGGAAACATTTACAACCTTTTATGGGTCACTCCTACTGTACATGTATGTATGTGTACATACATGTATGTTTCTGTTGGATGAAACATTATAATTGCAAATAAAAAGGAAACGAGAAACCAGAAGCATTTGTAATTTGAACACATTAAAAAACACTTGTACGATTATGTTTTTATATGGTAGTATGTACTTTTGTTTTGCTATATTTCTTCCTTTGTTGGAGAATTTATACGTTTTTGCATCTAACATAGAAAACACCTGTTACCTGTCTAACTAGGAATTTTTCCTACTAATACTCAGTTTCGAACAAAAGCAAAAAGCTACTAGCGTTTAAATCAGTTTAATCCAGTTTTCTAAAAAATTTATTCAATTATTTTTTAATAAGTAAAATTAAAAAAATATATGACAAATACTTAGATAGGATACAGTGAAGAATTTGTTGTTAGATTTTTAGTAATTTTGGCAACTTTTTATTGGAAAAATGGCAAAGTGCGATTTGATGATTTTTTTCCCCCAATTTGACGATTTTATGAAAAGTCTATGTTTACATCAAGGTTTTCATATAATCATTTAATTAACAAATATAAAGAATAATCATTTAACTTTTATTGTTTTTGTATGATAGAATATGATATACAATATAAAAAATAAAATCTGAATTTAAAACATTAAATTACTTGAATTTGAAAATTGAATGAATCAAATTGAAAAATAGCTGTTCCTATATGGGACCCATAACAAGTCATAGGTCTCATATACGGACCACATTTGAAAAATACATTAATCTTTATAAATTCCAAACAAATATTGATATTGAAACAACATTTTTACAGAGATAATTTGTATTCTAAATTCACACTACTGGAGTTTGTTAATATCATTCCTTATTTTACCATAGCCCCCATATAAGGCCCAAATCCGAAAATCCCTTTAATACTTATAAATCTCTTCATCAGGTTAACATTCGCCACAACTGATCTCTATATACAGAATAATTACTATACTGAATTTCATGAAGATTTACTATAAGTCGTCATAGCTCCCATATCAGAACCTCTTCCTAAAAATACATTAACATCTATAAATATTGTTAATTTTTAACCTTTTAACGTGGTTTTATTTCCTATAAATAAAATAAACCGGATACTTTTGATTGCAAATAAAAGCAGTTTTAGTAGTTTAAAATTGTAACAACTTTTTATTTATTTAAAATCTACAACAACAGCAGTTCAAATAGTCACTCAGTGTCCTTATACACGTTTATTAATACGCAGAAATACACACACAAACTTAAATGTACAAAACAGTTGATGTTAACTCTAACAGCGCCTATGATAAACTCACTCACTACTGCAACCTCTGCCACTATTTATACAAACGCCACCTTTCGTTAATCTTCTACAATGATCTTTACGGACAAACTAGTTTCATATAAAATGCATTTTCACGTTTTTACCCCTTTTTTGGTAATTTTTTTATTCCGTGCGGTAGCAAAAATTTATTTAAATAAAGCACATAATAAAATATTCAAATGTCTATGTCAATTTATAGAATATATTTTATGAAAAAAGTACCAAAAATGAACACATTTTTTATCCCTTTATAGTAGAGTATATAAGGTTACCGAATTTACCCTTTTTACTTTCCAAAAATCCCTTCTTAGTTGATCGTTTAAATATCTGGCTAGCTTCAGTCGTTTAGACTGCGCGATGCTGAATCAGTCACTCAGGCAGTAACGTTACTCTTTTGTATGTAATTATAAAGATTGATAAACAATTTTCAATGCAAAATTGAGTCAGAACAAAAACTTATAAAGTCTGTCTAAAAATTGTTTTCCTCTTTTTATACCCTCCACCACCACAAGTGGTGAAAGAGGGTATATATAAGTTTGTCATTCCGTGTGTAAGATTGAGAAATATTTATCTGAGACCCAACAAAGTATATATATTATTGATCCTTATGAAATTCTAAGTCGATTGAGCAATGTCCGTCTGTCTGTCTGTGTAAAACACTCTCACGTCCAAAATACTTAAGCAAAATTAATGAAATGTATACCAAAATGTTTATAATTTTTCTAAGCAGTTTGGTATTGAAAATCAGCAAAATCGAATTGGTAGAACCAGGGTTATGGATCAAAATGTAAGACAACCTCCAAAAATTTTGATAATTTTCACATGATTTTTTGTGACTTTGTGTAAATTCATTGCAGAGAATACCATGAAATTTTGCACTCATTATTTATATGATAAAACGACAAATTCTATTGAATATGGAAAGAATATTAAGCTTATTTCCGAAAATCACTTAAATACACATAAATATCTTATATATATCGGTAACAGGTTGAAATTCGACTTGCATAATCCCTATTCTCATGAAAATCGGTGTAGGGAATTTCATGAAGATCGGCTCATAATTGGTTATAGCTCCCATATAAGGACCACTTCCAAAAAACACATTAATTTTCATAAATATCTGAAAAATATCGTTATCGAATTAAAATTTTACACAGATCGGTAGTATTAATTCTCAAATGATATTACTAGATTGTGTGAATATCGGTTCATATTTGACCATAGCTCCCATATAAGGTCAATTTCCGAAATTTACTTAAATATTAATGAATCTCTTATAAAAGCTTCTATCCGGTTAAAATTTAAAATAAATATTTCCCATATATACGATAATCGATGTGTTGGATTTTATGAAGATCGGCCGATAATTGGTCAAAGCTCCCATATAGGGACCACTTCCGAAAAATACATTAACTTCCATAAATATTTTAAATATATCGATATCGAAATAAAACTGTATACAGATCAATATATTGTATCCAAAAATTATACTACTGGGTTTTGTGAATATCGGTCCATATTTGACCATAGCACCCATATTAGCTCCATTTCCGATAATCACAATAATACCCATAAAACTCTTGTAAATAATGTTATGGAGAAAAATATCAAGCAAAATAGAAATCACGTTAAAATATTTAATTATATCTTCCAAATAAGTCGCACATACGAAAAATACATTAACGCATATATACACTCATATCGGTAAAAAATGTAACAGATATAAGTTTCAAGTAGATTTGGTGACTATGGGTTCATAATTATATATGTAAGGATAACATCCGGAAAATTCATTAGAACAGAACAAATATATACTTTTGAAGTTCGACTAAATATATTTGTTTGCCCTTTTTTATACTATTTTACTTCGCTTCTGGTGAATAAGGAAAATGTTGAGCCAGTCGGTAATGTTCCAATTACTAAGCATATAAATTGTTAAATAGTACATTTTATTCCTATTAGAAAATTATAGACTCTGTTGGAAATGCTAGGAATCTGTAGTTATTTCAGTATAAAGTGCTGAATTAGATAACATTTTTATACATTTGAAATAAAATATCTTCTGTGTAAACTAGATTTTCTAACAATATATAAAATAATTCTATACTACTTAACTACTTTATTTTAAACAAACTTTTATTTTGTTAAAAAAAAATGGTTTTATTGAAGAAAGTACATAATTTGCATATAGTCCAAATGTGTATTATATCAGGATTCATCTATAAAGTGGCTTAAAAATAAATTCGTTTATGGTCCACAAAAATTGTGCAACTGTATATAAGCGAAAACTACTGTATTACATAAACATTCTAACAATCTTCATAATTGGAGCTAAGTCCCAATAACAAGCACTGAATGTGGATATTAGAGTGTTTATACCAATGAAATTTCTATAATTTTCATCTAATTTAGGTGGAGGGTATTTAAGATTCGGCATAGCCGAATATAGCACTCTAACTTGTTTATGCTCTTTTCCTTCACTTGTTTATACTTTTTGTTGAGCTGATCGGGTACTGTATACCAAATATTTATTTAATCAACTATAAAATGTTGAAAAGTACACAGATTTCTTTTATAAAG
Source organism: Calliphora vomitoria (assembly GCA_942486065.2). NCBI lineage: Eukaryota > Metazoa > Arthropoda > Insecta > Diptera > Calliphoridae > Calliphora > Calliphora vomitoria. Next base: position 96,085,630 of record OW818029.2, read on the forward strand.
GAAAAAAACTCTGGTAAGAATCGTTTATATAATTGTAAATTGTTTAATTAGATAAAATGTTTAAGCATTTGAAATAATGTAGCTAAATAAAAATAAAATAAACTAACTTAAATACGTATACTCCCATAAGAAACACTGAATATGTATGTAATTCTCTCTATATTTAGGTGGAGGGTATTTAAGATTCGACACAGCCGAATATACTTAGTTCTCTAACTTGTTTTTTCTTTATTTGTGAAAAATATTTTCCACGTCCTACTTCAACATTTTTGCTTAATTATATACGTTTTTAAAATAAAGAACACGTTACCAAATAGTTAATATGAATTATGTTTATTATTAATGAAGGTTTTTATATTACATCTACATACTTTTCGCTCCACCCTCACAGGTATGACCTACAGGAATATCAATGTCCATTTTTTGGATATTGCATGAACTTTGTGAGTCTCGTTCTTGAGCTTGATATTCAGCTGCTGATGCTGGTGCCTGTGATATAGATTTTTCCACATTAGATGTTTCATTTGAATCATCACCATCTTCGTAGTCATCTAGCTCTACATCTATTAACTTGCGTGCTAACTTAACCGCCTTATATTGTTTGTAGTGGGCCTTACGACGTCTTTCGAATTCTATGCGACGAGCTTTTTTCTCTGGTGTCTCCTTGAATTCTTCATCTGACTCTTCTTCATCGAATTTAGCTCTTTTAGGGCAACTTGCGCCAGTACGATAAAAACTGCTTGAAGTTTTTAAAATAACCCCTTTTGGTCGTTTACCACCAGCACCACTGCTACCTCCACCGGCTTCAGCATTACCACCTTTCAAAACGCTTTGCATATTGCTTTCAGTGTTATTAATTATTGTTTATTTTAAATTTTTGTCTCATAGATACTTTGATATTTATGAATGAGTACACATATTATATTTAATATTCGGCGCGCCGTCTACCACAGAGTTGATTTGCAGTTGATTAAATCAACCCTGCAAAGTTGATTTGCAGTTGTTCGGCTACGTTTTTTTATTCAGCTAAAATGCCAAAACCAAAAAAAGACCAAACTAAATTAAAAAAAAAAGTAAGAGAGCTATTTTCGGCTGTGCCGAATCTTATATACCCTTTACCAAATTATACTTTAAAACAACAATTTTAAATATTTTTAGGTAAACAAAATTATTTTTTTTTTTTTCAAAATTTAAAAAATTTTTTTTTTTCAAAATTGTTTTTTTTTTTAATTTTTATCCAAATTTTTTTTTTTTAATTTATTACTAAAAAAAATGTATGAAAATACTCTTCTGGATTCTTAATAAATTTCAGTCTCCTACTGAATATGAAACAATTAAATCTTGTTTGTTTTAAAATCTTTTTTGTTGTATGAATCTTCTGCATTTGTTTTCGAAATATCACATAAAACTAAGGAAATAATTCCGGGGAATTCTCGCACAAATTCCCGGGATTTCGGGATTGACAGATTTGCAGAATTCCGGGTATTTCCCGTCCCGCGAAATCTTGAGTTGGTATTGTTTGTGTTTATATGCGGTTAGTAGTAAAGCTATTACAAACTTGTACTACCAATGAAAGTTTTGGTGATCAGCATTTCGACCCATAACCGATTCTCACAAAGTAATAGTGATAAACATTACTAATACCATTATCTAGTATTATTATTAAGTGAGTGTTAACTATTATTAAGTTCTCTTATACCCATATAATTAACATTCTACTTCAACAAATGTTATACTTAACATTACTTATATTATTTAACATTATTTCTTGAGATTACTTTCAGAGTAGTAAACAAAATATACAAAAATTATGTAAATTTGTAAATGCAATACAAATATAAAATGCTGTTCATGAAAATTATAATATTCATGATAATTTTATGTGTATGTAACGAAAACTTCTTTACACCTTTCAACCAAAAATGGGACTTACCGTAAAATGGGCGAAGCGCGCGAAATGTTGCCCGACAGAACATCTATTATGATAAAACAATTTTATCATTTGAACGTGTTGTTGAACGTTATATTCGTACATTGTGATTTGGCA